>OV838937.1:7361094-9807293 GCA_929442735.1 Watsonalla binaria | reverse complement strand
TAGCAGACGATGCTAACGCCGTCGGGGCGGTCGACCCGCAGGACCGCATCGTACGCGAGGTTCCACAGGAGTGGCCCTAGGACCGATCCCTGTGGGACCCCGCAGTACACCTCCCTCCGGTGGAGTCGTCCATCTCCGCCCACATATTGCACGCACCTGTCGCGCAAGTAGGCACGGACCACGCGCTGCAGGTAGGGGGGCACGCGGTGGTACACCAGGGCCCCCCATATTGCATCCCAGGGCAGGCTGTTAAAGGCGTTGACAATGTCAAGACTGACTGCCAACGCCACACCGCCCCGGGATACAGCCTGCGTCGACAGTGTTCGGACGCGTATGATCGCGTCCACTGTCGACCGCGCGCGTCGGAAGCCATACTGGTCTTCCGACAGGTCCGGCCCGACGCTCGTCAGGTGCGTACTGAGGCGGTCAGCCAACACTCTTTCGAGCAGCTTACCCGCCTCATCTAGTAGGCAGAGAGGACGATACGCGGAGGAAGAGTCCGCGGGTCTTCCATCCTTATGGAGGAGAACCAACCCAGCCACTTTCCAGCCTCTGGGGAACACGCCGCAGCGTAGGCAGTCATCAAACAGCCGCCGCAGCCTGTTCCCCAGTCCGTTGGGTAGAGCCAACACCCAGGCCCGACCAGGAATTCCGTCGGGGCCTGGTGCCGTGTTTCGGGCTCCGAGGCGCCTCACGGCTCGGTCCAGCTCATCGGTCGTCACCCCCATCTCTTCGGACCAGATGGTCGGTTCCGAAGGAGGGGGCGCGGGACTGCTCTGGACCCTGGGGAAGAGGGTATCTACGACCCTCTCCACGAATGCCGGGTCCAGAGTTTCCGTCAACGGAGGGACCCACGGGCGCAGCTTGCCCAGTACCATCCTGTACGGGCGGCCCCATGGATCCCTCTCCAGTCCCCCGATGAGCTCATCCCACGACCGAGCCTTGGCGCTGGCAATAGCTGCCTGCAGCGCCTTCGTGGCGCCTCGGTATGCCACGTAGGCTCCACCCAACTCTTCGGCTGTGGCTCGCCTTCTTCTCCGGGCACGCGTGTACTGGCGTCGGGCGCGGAGGCACGTCTCGCGCAACTCCGCGATACTCTCCGACCACCAGTACACGGCCCGGGGCTTGGCAGGTCTGGTCCGGGGCATCGACGCGTCACATATGGACGTCATCGTGTCCCGGAACCAGGCGGCTTCCCTTTCAGGATCGGGCAGGATCCCATCCACTTGGCTCTCAGGCCAGGCCGCGACGATGGCTGCGGCGCAGAGACGATCTCTGTCGAGCCGCTTGAGAGACCATCGTCGCGGCGGGCTGCTACGGCGGCGGCTGTCGGGGCGGGGAAGGCGGATGGCCACATCCATCGCAATATAGCGATGGTCGGATAGTGTGACCATCTCCTCCGCCACTCTCCACCCCGTCACCATGCGCGCTGCCTGGGGAGTCGCCCACGAAAGGTCCACGATCGACTCCCCCTGCCAGCGCACGCAGGTGCTGACGGACCCCCGGTTAAGCAACCGGAGGTCCAGCGCCGCCGCCCATTCCAGCACTGTCTCCCCCTTTGGGTCATCCCGGGCGCTCCCCCACTCACGAGAGTGAGCGTTGAAGTCGCCCAGGACGAGCACAGGACGGGGCAGACATCTGCGAATGCAGTTGGCCACCCCGTCCAGGTACGCCTCGTAGACGGCGAGGGTACAGTTGGGGGAGACATAGCAGCCCACAACGACTAAGCGGCCCCAGCTCACGGCGACGTATCCCAGTCCCCTCCCAATGAGGGAGCAGGGAGGGTCGCCGCTACCGCCACCCCAGTATATGGCGACGGAGTCCATGTCGTCACCAAACCAGCGAGGATGGTTTGGGACGACGCGATATGGCTCCGCCACCACCGCCAGTGCAACCGACCACTGCGCGACGGACTGCTGGAACAGGTCCTGCGCCGCGCGACAGTGGTTGAGGTTGCACTGTAGGGCTCGCTGGGGCCTTAAGGCCGTGCTGGAGCCTTTGCTGCCGCCGCAGCTGGGCTGGAGCCCGGCTGGGCCGGACCCGTGCCGCTCGGCTGTACGGGACCCGGCTTACGGCCCTTTTTGCCACGAGGAGGGGTGCATTTTTTGCCCCCCATCCTGTGGTCATGAGGCCGGCCCAGGTCCGCGCACAGCGGGCACCTCAACGGGCGAGTGCACTGACTCGCCCGGTGGTCCGCCTCGCCACATGCGTAGCACAAGGTGCTCCGGTCCGTCGAGCTTGGACATGTGCTACGCACGTGGCCAATCTCGAGGCACCGGAAGCACTGCAGAGGCCGTGCTTCCAGTGCCTCAACCCTCACCGACACCCACCCAACCGTGATGCGCCCGGCTGCAACCAGCTTGCGCACCGCGGTGAGTGGGCAGCGGACCCACACAGTCCCGAGCGCCAGACGGGAGGGGCGCTTTATGTCCCCCACCTTTACATCGGCCGCCGCGCAGCCCCCGGCCTCCGCGATTGCCGCCGCTACTTCCTCGGGGGTGATGGCCTCGTTGAGGTCCATCACCCTCATGTCCCCCATCTTAACAGGGCGCACAATACGCACGCCCATGTCAGCGAGGGACTCCCGCATGCGGCTGGCAAGCGCGTCGGCCTGCGATACGCACTCCGGACCGGACACCTCGAGGATCAGCCCACCGGTTATGGCCTTCCTATTCCGTACGTTCGGAATGCCAAGCTCGGTGAGCTTAACCCTCTCCCTAGCGGCCGCCATCACCGCAGCGTACGTGACATCTGATCCCTCTGGGATCGTCACCGTAATCGCTGCGGTAGCTGGCAGTCGCGAAGGTGCCCGCTCCGGTTTGCGCGGCAGCGGGGGCCTTGTTGCAGGCGCAGGTCGCTGGGACACCGCGGGAGGAGACCGTTGAGGCCCCGTGCTCGGCCCAGCCCTAGGTTGGGCCTTTCGCCCCACCACGGTGGACCACGCCACCTGAGGGGGCTGGGCCTGCACAGCTCGCGGAGCTGGGACAGGAGCAGGAGCCGGCAGCACCGCCGCAGTGGCCGGCGTCCGCCTGGTCTTCCTGCCCCCCCTTGCCTTCCTCTTGCGCCCCGGGATCACCGGCGCGGGTGCCTGAGCGGCTGGGGCTTCCAGCCTAACAGGTGGCCCGGCAGGAGTCCGAGGCGTTCTCCCCGCATCCGCGGCGAGAGGAGGGCGCATGCTCTTCTCGGGCAGCAGCCTCTCCTCTAGGGCCTCGAACCGCGCGCCGATCATGGTCCCCACCTGGACCATGATGGCGCGCGTTAGGTCCTCTACTCCCGGGGACTGTGGCTGGGCGGCCTCCACCCTGCCTGCCCCGCGAAGGACAGAGAGCTCCTCCGTGAGCTTCTCCATCCTTTCGGAGAGGGCCGCCATCTGCGAGCGCAGTTCGGCGTTCTCCCGCTCCAGCCTTTCGGTGTTGGCACTCGCAGAGGTCCGCGCTGCCATCGCCAGGGACGCCGCCTCAGTCCTTCGTGCACACATACGGAGCTGGTGCACGAAACTACCCTTCAGGTGTTTGGACTTGTCGGCGACCCGCTCAACCGCCAACTGCTGCTCCTTGATGAGGGCGCCCAACTCACCAGTGGGCAACACCTCCAACTTCCTCTGAAGCTCCTCGACCGAGGGCAGCTTCTTTTTGGCCCTGGTGTTTGACAGGGCCAAATCGGGGCCAAACAGGTCGTCTTCATCATCCTTTAGGAAGGCCGCTCGGCAATTGCCTGAGGGACCTGCCCTGGACGCCACATCTGCCTCCCCTGAGGTCAGCGACACGAGCGACATATCCGACATCGCGTCGCTGTCCTCTTCTCGCTCGCTGCCCGCGCCAGGCGTGGGAGGCCGGATAAAGCGGCCCGATCCATCACGCGATATTCGCGTTGCGGCGCATGCGCGAGTGCGGCCACGCGTCGCCGTGCGGACTTTGGAAGCCGTCTGCTCGCCGCAGGAGGAGCCGGAGTTCGTCCTGCTCCTCTTCTGCGACCTTGGACGTGCTACCACAGGTGCCTTCTCGATCACCACTACGGGGGTCAGCGACTGCTTCCCCCCCGTAGATTCCTTCCCGTCTTGGGATTTTACTCCCTCGACCTCCTTCTCTTCATCTCCCTTCGTCATCGTTGGTTGGTTTTTTTTAATTGTCTCCATATCTGTTCCCACGAGTGTGGGACGAAATAGAGACCATTGCCGGGTGACGCCCATTCCGACAATGGGGGACTTACATACTGAGAGGTGGCCCAGAGCCTCTCAGGTTTTCACGACTTCGCTGTCGGATTTTTATAGAGGTTTGCTCCTCGCAGGCCGGCCAATTAAGGCAAGCCCTCTCCGGTCACCGACTCCCCGACGTATCCAGCCTCGCTAACTGGAATCGTTGAAGGAAGAGTCGGTGATTACGGCATTCACGGGGTGACGAGCGAGATAGCGTCAACCCCGGGCACCCCTTTCGGAGTGCCTCCCCATCCCCCTGACGTTTGACTGGGTATCACCCCCCAGCCCTAGACAGAAGGTCTAGTTCCCATCGGCACGCCGGGCCTTGGGAATGGGTGACGCAGGCTCGCATCCGTTGTCATCTCTGCTGAACAGAGACGCACAAGGAGCGAATTCCACCTCCGCCACCTGCGTCGAGTGCCAGGTGTTGGTCATCGACGACAGTGTCCCCAGGGATCGCCATCGAGGAGCTAAGTCACTCGATGGAGGCCCCCGAAGAGACTGTCGGCGACGTCCAGGGTGCACCGTCCCGAAGCCATTGTCGTTCCCTCGGACGTATCCTTAGGACAAACAATGGATCGGGCACACGAGGAGGTCTCCTGGCCTTGCACCCCAACCTAACCTAACCTTTTTTTTTTTTTTTTTTTTTTTTTTTTTTTTTTTTTTTTTTTTTTTTTTTTTTTTTTTTACGTGGTAAAATCCTTTAGATGGATACGCACCCCTGCCGCGGGGGCAGCAGGGGGGTTATGTGGGACTCCCACCCACTAAACATCCACGGTGTTCCTCGACGTCGCCTGAGTGGGGGGGGCTCGGGACCGCAAGATACACGCACCGACGCCCCCTCCAGCGACTGGTCTTTTCGACCCCTTCTGTGGTACCTGGCTGAACCTGGCTTTTTCTCACTTTTCTCGGTTCCGGAACCGAGACCTGGCTTTTACAGTGCCGTCACCTTTGTGGGAGGCTCGGAGCCGCTTTCGCACGGTCCCGGGGGCCCCCCCAGCAACGACAAATACCTGGCAGTGAGCCTAACCTGTTTTTCTCGGTTCCGGAACCGAGACCTGGCTTTTACAGTGCCGTCACCTTTGTGGGAGGCTCGGGGCCGCTTTCGCACGGTCCCGGGGGCCCCCCCAGCAACGACAAACACCTGGCAGTGCGGCTTGGCACTTGGGAGGACGCTTCAGGAACACGAGAGCGTCCTACAACCGCGAGGGCCATGCGTTGGCGCCGAGACCCCCGTCCCGACGCCCGCGGCCCTCTAGGGAGGCATTAGCCGTTCTTCGGCTCGCCTCCTACGGCCGGTCCTGCGGCGGCGGTGTGGGGCTGCGAGAGGATCGTCCTCCCTTGCCCGCTCCGCCGCCTCCTTCTGCGAGATGACGTTCTCGCAGAATGACACGGCCGCATGCCAAGCCAATGAGCTGCCGACCATGGCCTTGACCAGGGAAGGCAGCGTGGGGTCTCCTCCGATACTGGCGGCGAGGACATCGCGCTGCACCGCCCACGCCGGGCACTGCTCCAGCGTATGTTGCGCGGTGTCCTCGTCGCCGCCGCATTCGTGGCACCTTGGGGTCGCTTCCCTCTGCGCCACTCCGTGCAGGTACTTCCCGAAACATCCGTGTCCGGACAGTACCTGCACGAGGCGGTAGGTGAGCGACCCGTGCTTGCGGCTGGTCCATTCCTTGAGGACCGGGCGAATGGCCTCAATGGTCAGACGCCCGGCCTCCGGCTCCGCGAGCCGCTCCTGCCACTCGACCAGCGCAGTCTCTTGCGCCTGCTGCCGCTCGCGCCTCACGTCTTCGGGCGCGGCGGCCCCGCCGTCTGCTCGGGCCTCAGCACTCCGCCGGTAAACGGCTGCGAGCACTTTGGCCTCGAGGTCCCAGGGTGGGGTCCCCGCCAGGACACAGGCCGCGCCGTGTGAGATGGTGCGGTATCCGCGGATCACCCTGGTCGCCATGACTCGCTGCGGTCTTCGCAGCAGGGTCATATTGCGGCGATCCAGGGCTTCCGCCCACACCGGCGCGCCGTACAGGGCCATCGACCTCACCACCCCGGTGTACAGACGACGGCAGCACGTTTTCGGTCCTCCGGTGTTCGGCAGGAGCCGGCTAAGCGCACCAGCCGCAGCGACGAGTTTGG
Source organism: Watsonalla binaria (assembly GCA_929442735.1). Lineage (NCBI taxonomy): Eukaryota > Metazoa > Arthropoda > Insecta > Lepidoptera > Drepanidae > Watsonalla > Watsonalla binaria. Next base: position 9,800,965 of record OV838937.1, on the reverse strand, counting down.
GGGCGAGGCGCTTGAAGTGCGCGTGGAACTTCCACCTGCCGTCGAGTACGAGGCCGAGATACTTCATCTCGGTCCCTACCTCGACGGCAACGCCCCCTACGTCCAGCTGCGCCCCCGCTGGTGGCTTCCTTCGAGGCCCGTGGAAACACAGGGCTTCCGTCTTGCTGAGGGCCACCTTCAGACCCAACTGCCGGATCCGATCAATGACGATCGCCACTCCGGTCTCCGACAGAAGGGTCGCCTCGGCATAGTTCGCCGCTCTTGCTGTGACAAGAGTGTCGTCTGCGTAGCACACCACTTCGACTCCAGCCGGGAGAGCGCCACGCAGCACCCAGTCAAATCCGATGTTCCACAGGAGCGGGCCAAGCACAGATCCCTGTGGAACACCGCATGCGACGCGCCGGCGTAGAAGCTCACCGGCCCCGTCTACGCATACGACACTCCTGCCCAGCAGGTAGTCCTCGAGGACTCGTCGGAGATACTCCGGCACCCGATGGTACCGGAGCGCCTCAGCCACACAGCTGGAGGGCAGGGTGTTGAACGCGTTGGAGATGTCGAGGGACACCGCCAACACCACCCCGCCCTCTGCGACTGTTGCTCGCGAGAGGGACTTTACGCGCATCACAGCGTCGACCGTGGAGCGTCCCTCTCGGAAGCCGTATTGGCTGGTGGCCAGATCGGGCCCCATCGTGCGCAAGTGGTCTGTGATGCGGGCAGCTATTATACGCTCGAATAGCTTGCCCGCCTCATCCAACAGCACGATGGGCCGCATTGCTGACGACGAGCCCGGAGGACGTCCCTCCTTCGGCAGCAAGACTAGCAAGCCCTGCTTCCATATCGAGGGGAACTGTCCTCGCGCAAGACACGCGTCGAGCAGTCCCCTGAAACGGGCCTCTAGCGTGTCCAGGGCCATAACCAACGCGCGGCCTGGAACCCCGTCGGGCCCTGGTGCGGTCTTTTTGGCGCGGAGCCGTAGGATCGCCGCCCCCATTTCGCCATCCGAAATGGGGGGTACGGGGGCGGCGTCCGTGTCACGTCCAGTGAGTGGCGGCGCCATCCCCGGCGGCTGAAAGTCAGCACTGGCGGGGAATAGCGCCGCGACGACTTCTCGGAGGAGGCGGGGCTGGAGAGACTCGGTGAGCGGGGCGGCCCGTTCGCGCACTTGCTTACGCGCGTGGCGGTAAGGGCGGCCCCACGGGTCCCGGTTCAGCTCATCCAGCATCTCTTCCCGGCCTCGGGTCTTGGCTTCTGCTATGGCCAGCTGCAGAGTCTTCTTACAAGACGTGTAAGCTTCGTACAGCTGGCCTTCGCTTGCCTCGTCGCGCGCGCGCCGCCTGCGACACCTCTGGTACTCGCGGCGCGCTTCGGCGCAGTTCCTACGGAGGTCTGCGATCTCCGCCGACCACCAGTACACCTCTCGACGTGGTGGCCGGCGCCGCGCGCGCGGCATAGCCGCATCGCACACCTCCGTCATCGTCTCCTGGAACCACGCCGCCTGGTCTTCGACGTCGTCTGTGCGCGACTGAGGCTGGCACCAAGACCTTACAATGGCCGCCTCCTCGAGCAAGTCGCTGTCCAGTTTGGCCAGCGCCCACCTTGGGAACGGTGACCGTCGCCCTCTGCGGTGTCTTCTTGCCTCCGTCGTGGGGGAGACGTTGAACCGGATATAGCGGTGATCCGACAACGTCTCGACCCCATCGAGGACCCGCCAGCCCTGGACTTGCGCCGCGACAGCAGGAGATGCGAACGAGATGTCCACGATTGACTCTCCCTGCTGCCGCACGCAGGTGCTGACAGAGCCCCGATTTAGGACGGAGACTCCAATGAGAGCCGCCCATTCCTCGAGGGTTTCGCCGCGAGCGTCCGTGGCCGGACAGCCCCACATCGTTGACTTGGCGTTGAAGTCTCCCAGGACGAATACCGGCAGCGGTGCAGCTCGTCTCACCGCCGCCCCAACCTCGTCCAGGAAGACTTCAAACTCGATGAGGGGTCTGTTGGGGGAGAAGTACACCCCGATGAAGGCGAACCCCCCCCAGGCCACGACGACGAAACCCTGGCCCCTCTCCTTGAGGGTAAGGTCCCCTGCGCTTGCGATGGCGACGGTTCCAGTAACATCGCCCGCCCAGTTTGACCTGGACGGAACGAAGTACGGTTCCGCCACCACCGCAACGTCCACCGACCACTCCAGCAGGGACTGCAGGAAGAGATCCTGAGCCCGAGCGGAGTGGTTGAGGTTCCCCTGCAGGACCTTCGTAGGGCGACTAAGGGCCATCGACGGTCACCTCCCTCTGACCAGCTGGCTGAGCTGGTTTCGCAGCGTCGGGGGCTATCCCCCCCGTGGGCGCTGGTTTTCGGCGATTGCCCGGCTTGACCGGCGTGGCCTTACAGGCATTGCTGCCCGCCACGTGGTTCGCCGGTCTGCTCGCTTCGGCGCATAAGGCGCAGTGCGGTGCCGCCGAGCACTCGCGCGCCTTGTGGCCGGGCTTACCGCAGCGGTAACAAAGCTCGCTGCGGTCCACAGAAGATGAGCACTGTGGTGCCACGTGCCCGTTCCGGTGGCACCGGAAGCAGCGGGTGGGCTTGCGCTGCAGGAGTGTCACCCGAGCGCTAACCCAACCCACTAGCAACCGGCCCGATGCGGTGAGCACCTTCGCAGTGGCGATCGGGCAGCTCACCCACAGTGCCCCAAGGCCCGAGGGGGTCGCACGGACTTCTCCGGCCTTGATGACCTCCTCTGCACAGCCTGTTGCTCGGGCAATCGCCGTAGTCACGTCCCTGGCAGACACTGAGTCGTCCAGCCCGGAGATGCGCAGCTCGGCGCGCTTCACGGGTCTGGACACCCGAACGTCATCGGCGCTCAGTGTCTGCCGTAGTTTCTCGGCCAGAGCCTCTGCCTGTTGGTCGTTCGCCGACCCCGCAACCTCTATGATTCGGGCCCCCGTTGCCGCCTTCCTTATACGGACATGGGGGATCCCTATGTCAGGGAGGGAGATCTTGTCCCTGAGGTCAGCGAAGACTGATGCGTATTTGAGCCCCCTCTGCTCGGCGGCAGGCTGCAGCGTGATCATTACTGCAGCCGTTTTGGGAGCGTGCAGTTTTGCCTTTCTTGGCTTCTCCGCCTTCCCAGTAGGCTTGGCTGGGTTTGGAAGAAGTGGAGCAACTTTCGGCCTCTTCTCTTTGTTCTTCTTCCCAGCCGTCCTCCCTACTACTCTCGCCCATGTTTCCGATGGGGTCGGAGCCGCCTGCGCTGCCGAAGGGCGCACGCTAGCCACGCCAGGTGTCTCACAGACAGGTTCCGCTCGTCGTCCACGTTTGCGGCGCCTGCTACGCTTAGCCGACTCGACCCCAGCGGTCCCGGCTGCTGTCGCCTTTTGCGTGGGCCTTGCTTCGCTCACGCTCTCCTCATGAGAGGGGCAGAGGCGCCTCTCCAAGGCCTCAAATTTCTGCTGCATGGCCATCATCATGGCGGCCAGGTCCTGCACCGGTGTTGGAGGAGCCGAAGATACGGGAGTCGGCTGCAGTGGCCTAATATGCCCTGCTTTCGCCCGAAGTGTGTTCAGCTCCTCTTGTAGTGAGGCCACTTCATTGCGCAGTCGGTCGTTGTCCGCCCGCACCCCCGCTGCCTGCGTTACTTCAGCTCGCAGTCGATCCACCTCCGCCTGCAGCTTTTTCGTCTCTAGCGTGGAGGAGCTTTCGAACAGCTTACCACCCGCCACCTCTATTGCCGCTGCCGCCGCCTTCAGGGTCCGTACGCAGGTGCCCTTTAGACGGCCTGACTTTGCAGCAACATCACAGATATTCTTGACTTCTGCGATTATGATGTCCTTGTAGGCTGCTGCCGTCGGGTCTCGCAGCCGGATTTCTTCCTCGATCCCCCGACGCCTGCGCTCTTCCTCCGCCTTGCGGTTGGCTTGCACTGCAGGCGACTGGGACCCGCCATTGTCGCTGCAGATGAAAGAGCAGCGTCTCGCTACTCGTTCCGAAGCGGCGGAGGCGAAAGAGGAATCGCTCTCGCACTGCTCCGTCACTTCTGGCCGCAGCGTTACATCGGCCCGCTGCGTTTTGGCCGCAAAGCGCCCACGACCATCCCTCGCCGGCTTTGGGCGGTTTCGCGCCGCCAATGCCCGGCGGTTGATAGAGGGCGCTGCTTCCTGCTCGGGTAGATCCTCGCCCGAGGAGAGGCTTATGGATCTGCCCCCTGTTTCTTCTCGAGCCCAGAATCTTTGGGCTGTGTCTCGGGAGCTCGTCTCTCCCGAGTTCTCGGTGTCCGTAATGAGTTGCCTAAGTCGTTGTTCACGGGGGTCAGCGGTATGCTGACCTCCGACGCATTTTGTGCCCCCCCCAGATACTGTGGGGCAGCCCGAAGCCGAGGCTTCGGGGCGGGATTTACCCGCCTGGAGATCCGTTTTCAATTTGCGTGTCGTCATTGTTTTTCATTTTCTCCTTCTCATCATTGTGGACAGTGTAGTGGTATTCTGCATGTGAAGTATGTGAGTGTGTGAACGTGAGGGTGTGTAATGTGTAGTGTATCTGTAGAGTGTGGGTGGTGTGTGTGTGCACTGTCGGGACTGGCCATCTCGCCAGCCATGCATCCCATCGACCAGAGTATCTTAGGATTGAGTTTGTGTAACTGCTTGTGCGTGTGGTTTTTGCATGTAGATGTGTAACTGTTGTGTGCTGTAAGTGTGTGTGCAAGAAAATGTGTATGAGGTTTTGTTGAGTGTGGCTGTGTGTGTGTAAACTCCCTGTAAAGAGTACCCCCCCATTGGCTAGCCATCAGCCGCCGGTCTACAACAGAGCCCCGTTAGGGGAGTGTTGTCAACCGTCGTTGCCCAGGGTGCACCACGTGGAGGTTGCTGCCTTGGCACCCCAACCTAACCTAACCTAACCTAACCTAACCTAACCTAACCTTTTTTTTTTTTTTTTTTTTTTTTTTTTTTTTTTTTTTTTTTTTTTTTTTTTTTTTTTTTGTTGACGAGGGGGAAACCTTCAAAAGGTCCCCGACCGCCCTGGGAGAGGCAGATCGGGGTATGTGGGATTCTTACCGCACTAAAACCCCCCCGGTGGCCATCCTCAGTGCTCAGGGGGGACTCCGGGTACTCTGATAGAACGCACCGGTGTCCCCCCACACTTTGCCGGGGCACATCCCCGGGGCAGCTGTGACGCCGCCCCTGGAGACCTCGCTGTGCAAGGCAGCGCGAGCCACATCGCGCTGCCACCTTCCCGGGCCCGCGCCGGTGGTCAAAGCTCCCACCCCGACCACCGCCAGCAGGCCCTCCGGCCCCCTTTTAGTCGCCTCTTACGACAGGCAGGGGATACCATAGCCATATTCTTAGACCCTGGCTATTGGGTGAACCTAACCTAACCTAACCTAACCTAACCTAACCTAACCTAACCTAACCTAACCTAACCTAACCTTTTTTTTTTTTTTGTTGACGAGGGGGAAACCTTCAAAAGGTCCCCGACCGCCCTGGGAGAGGCAGATCGGGGTATGTGGGATTCTTACCGCACTAAAACCCCCCCGGTGGCCGTCCTCAGTGCTCAGGGGGGACTCCGGGTACTCTAATAGAACGCACCGGTGTCCCCCCACACTTTGCCGGGGCACATCCCCGGGGCAGCTGTAGGGCCGCCCCTGGAGACCTCGCTGTGCAAGGCAGCGCGAGCCACATCGCGCTGCCACCTTCCCGGGCCCGCGCCGGTGGTCAAAGCTCCCACCCCGACCACCGCCAGCAGGCCCTCCGGCCCCCTTTTAGTCGCCTCTTACGACAGGCAGGGGATACCATAGCCATATTCTTAGACCCTGGCTATTGGGTGGAACCTAACCTAACCTAACCTAACCTAACCTAACCTAACCTAACCTAACCTAACCTTTTTTTTTTTTTTTTTTTTTTTTGTTGACGAGGGGGAAACCTTCAAAAGGTCCCCGACCGCCCTGGGAGAGGCAGATCGGGGTATGTGGGATTCTTACCGCACTAAAACCCCCCCGGTGGCCATCCTCAGTGCTCAGGGGGGACTCCGGGTACTCTGATAGAACGCACCGGTGTCCCCCCACACTTTGCCGGGGCACATCCCCGGGGCAGCTGTGACGCCGCCCCTGGAGACCTCGCTGTGCAAGGCAGCGCGAGCCACATCGCGCTGCCACCTTCCCGGGCCCGCGCCGGTGGTCAAAGCTCCCACCCCGACCACCGCCAGCAGGCCCTCCGGCCCCCTTTTAGTCGCCTCTTACGACAGGCAGGGGATACCATAGCCATATTCTTAGACCCTGGCTATTGGGTGGACGGACCGGGGCGTGCGTTGCCTCCGCCCCGCCGTCGCCGTCGTCTCCGAGAGGGATCGGCTCTCTCCCGATCCCGCTCGGAGGTCTCCTTCTGGGACATTACCGTCTCGCAGAAGGAGACTACGGCCCTCCATGCCTCTCTGTCTGCCAGCATAGCCGTCACTACGCGTGGCAGAGAGAGGTCCTGCCCGATCCTGGTGACCAGGACTCGACGCTCCGAGCTCCACGCTGGGCACTGCTCCAGCGTGTGCTGTGCGGAATCCCGGTCACAGCCGCAATGGTGGCATTGCGCCGTCGGTTCGCGACCGATCCGATTCAGGTACTCACCGAAACACCCGTGTCCGGTGAGTACCTGCGTCAGCCGGAAGGTGACGTGGTCCTTCCTTTTTAGCCAGGGCCCGAGGCTCGGCAAAATTGCACCGACAGCGCGTTGGCGGGCGTTCTGCGGCTCACACAGCCGCTCCCGCCACGCCAAAAGCGCACGTCGGTGCTCCTGCCTGCGCACTTCAGCCGCATTAGGAGGCGCGGTTCCGTCCGCCCGGCGGAGACGGTCGTATACACGAGCATCCATCTCCGCCAGGATGTCCAGGGGCGGAAACCGCGCCAGGACAGTGGCCGCCTCAAAAGACAGGGTACGGTACCCCCGTGCGACCCGGATGGCCATAGGACGCTGCATACTATTATACATAGTTCTGCAGCGCCTAACACCCAGTCTGGAAGACCAGACGGGTGCTCCGTAGAGAGCCACGGATCGCACGACCCCCGCATAGAGGCGGCGGACTCCTTCACTCGGCCCCCCGAGATTGGGCAGTAGTCTGTGCAATGCACCCGCTACCCTCTTGATCCGGGGGACCATGCGGCTGAAGTGCTCCTCGAAGCCCCAGCGACCGTCCAGGGTGAGACCTAGGTACTTGAGGTACCGTCCCACCCGGACATCCACGTCACCTACGCGAACCGACGAGCTGGGTGGTTCCCTTCCCCTCGGGAGTTTATGGAACCACAGCGCCTCGGTCTTCTCCGGCGCTACCCGAAGGCCCAGCTCGTGGATTTTCTCCACGACGCATGCCACGCCAAGCTCGGCGAGCCGGTTGGTCTCCTCGAATGTCGCCCCGACGGCTAGCACCAGCGTGTCGTCCGCATAGCAGACGACGCTAACGCCGTCGGGGCGGTCGACCCGCAGGACCGCATCGTACGCGAGGTTCCACAGGAGTGGCCCTAGGACCGATCCCTGTGGGACCCCGCAGTACACCTTCCTCCGATGAAGTCGTCCATCTCCGCCCACATATTGCACGCACCTGTCGTGCAAGTAGGCACGGACTACGCGCTGCAGGTAGGGGGGCACGCGGTGGTACACCAGGGCCCCCCATATTGCATCCCAGGGCAGGCTGTTGAAGGCGTTGACTATGTCAAGACTGACAGCCAACGCCACTCCGCCCCGGGATACAACCTGCGTCGACAGTGTTCGGACGCGTATGATCGCGTCCACTGTCGACCGCGCGCGTCGGAAGCCAAACTGGTCTTCCGACAGGTCCGGCCCGACGCTCGTCAGGTGCGTACTGAGGCGGTCAGCCAACACTCTTTCGAGCAGCTTACCCGCCTCATCTAGTAGGCAGAGAGGACGATACGCGGAGGAAGAGTCCGCGGGTCTTCCATCCTTATGGAGGAGAACCAACCCAGCCACTTTCCAGCCACTGGGGAACACGCCGCAGCGTAGGCAGTCGTTAAACAGCCGCCGCAGCCTGTCCCCCAGTCCGTTGGGTAGAGCCAACACCCAGGCCCGACCAGGAATTCCGTCAGGGCCTGGTGCCGTGTTTCGGGCTCCGAGGCGCCTCACGGCTCGGTCCAACTCATCGGTCGTCACCCCCATCTCTTCGGACCAGATGGTCGGTTCCGAAGGAGGGAGCGTGGGACTGCTCTGGACCCTTGGGAAGAGGGTATCTACGACCCTCTCCACGAATGCCGGGTCCAGAGTTTCCGTCAACGGAGGGACCCACGGGCGCAGCTTGCCCAGTACCATCCTGTACGGGCGGCCCCATGGATCCCTCTCCAGTCCCCCGATGAGCTCATCCCACGACCGAGCCTTGGCGCTGGCAATAGCTGCCTGCAGCGCCTTCGTGGCGCCTCGGTATGCCACGTAGGCTCCACCCAACTCTTCGGCTGTGGCTCGCCTTCTTCTCCGGGCACGCGTGTACCGGCGTCGGGCGCGGAGGCACGTCTCACGCAACTCCGCGATACTCTCCGACCACCAGTACACGGCCCGGGGCTTGGCAGGTCTGGTCCGGGGCATCGACGCGTCACATATGGACGTCATCGTGTCCCGGAACCAGGCGGCTTCCCTTTCAGGATCGGGCAGGATCCCATCCACTTGGCTCTCAGGCCAGGCCGCGACGATGGCTGCGGCGCAGAGACGATCTCTGTCCAGCCGCTTGAGAGACCATCGTCGCGGCGGGCTGCTACGGCGGCGGCTGTCGGGGCGGGGAAGGCGGATGGCCACATCCATCGCAATATAGCGATGGTCGGATAGTGTGACCATCTCCTCCGCCACTCTCCACCCCGTCACCATGCGCGCTGCCTGGGGAGTCGCCCACGAAAGGTCCACGATCGACTCCCCCTGCCAGCGCACGCAGGTGCTGACGGACCCCCGGTTAAGCAACCGGAGGTCCAGCGCCGCCGCCCATTCCAGCACTGTCTCCCCCTTTGGGTCATCCCGGGCGCTCCCCCACTCACGAGAGTGAGCGTTGAAGTCGCCCAGGACGAGCACAGGACGGGGCAGACATCTGCGAATGCAGTTGGCCACCCCGTCCAGGTACGCCTCGTAGACGGCGAGGGTACAGTTGGGGGAGACATAGCAGCCCACAACGACTATGCGGCCCCAGCTCACGGCGACGTATCCCAGCCCCCTCTCAATGAGGGAGCAGGGAGGGTCGCCGCTACCGCCACCCCAGTATATGGCGACGGAGTCCATGTCGTCACCAAACCAGCGAGGATGGTTTGGGACGACGCGATATGGCTCCGCCACCACCGCCAGTGCAACCGACCACTGCGCGACGGACTGCTGGAACAAGTCCTGCGCCGCGCGACAGTGGTTCAGGTTGCACTGCAGGGCTCTTTGGGGCCTTAAGGCCGTGCTGGGGCCTTTGCTGCCGCCTCGGTCGGGGCAGAACCCGACCGGGCCGGACCCGTGCCGCTCGGCAGCGCGGGACCCGGCTTACGGCCCCTCTTGCCACGAGGAGCGGAGCACTTCTTGCCCCCCATCCTGTGGCCAGAGGGCCGGCCCAGGTCCGCGCAGAGCGGGCACTTTAGCGGGCGAGTGCACTCACTCGCCCGGTGGTCCGCCTCGCCACATGCGTAGCACATGGTGCTCCTGTCCGTCGAGCTCGGACATGTGCTACGCACGTGGCCGATTTCGAGGCACCGGAAGCACTGCAGAGGCCGTGCCTCCAGTGCCTCGACCCTCACCGATACCCACCCCACCTGTATGCGCCCAACTGAAAACAGTTTGCGCACCACGGTGAGTGGGCATCGGACCCACACCGTCCCGAGGGCCAGACGTGAGGGGCGCTTAATTTGGCCCACCTTCACATCCGCCGCCGCGCAGCCTCCAGCCTCCGCGATCGCGGTCGCTACGTCCTCGGGGGTGATGGCCTCATTGAGGTCCAGCACCCTCATGTCCCCCATCTTCACTGGGCGCACTATTCGCACGCCCAGATCCGCGAGGGACTCGCGCATGCGACTCGCGAGCGCGTCGGCCTTGGAGGCAGAGTCCGGATCCGGGACCTTCAGGATAAGCCCGCCGGTTATGGCTTTCCGGTTCCTGAGACTCGGAATGCCAAGGTCGGCGAGCTTAATCCTCTCCCTCGCGGCGGCCAATACCGCAGCGTACGTGACGTTCGACCCTTCTGGGATCGTCACGGTGATCGCTGCGACAGTTGGCGGCCGCGCGGGAGCCCTTTCCGGCTTGCGCGACGGCGGAGGCCGCGACGCAGGCTTCGCAGTTGGAGCCCGTTGGGGCCCTGTGCTCGGCCCAGCCTTTGGTTGGACCTTACGCCCCACCACGGTGCTCCACGCCACCTGGGGGGGTGGCGCCTGCACTGCCCGCGGAGCTGCAGGTGGAGCAGCGGTCGGCGGCACTGCAGCAGCGGCCGAACTCTGCTTTGCTCTCCTGCTTCTCTTCCCTCCTCGCTTCCGCCCCCGCGTCTCCGGAACAGGTGCCCCAGGGGCCGGGGGGGCTGCCGGGCAAGATGGTGGCCCGATAGGCGGTCCGGCGGGTGGCACGGCTGGCACCTGAGCTGCCCTCCTGGCATCCACCGCGAGTGGGGGACGTATGCGCCTCTCGGGGAGCAGCCGTTCCTCCAATGCCTCGAACCGCGCGCTGATCATGGTCCCCACCTGGAGCATGATAGCGCGCGTGAGGTCCTCCACACCTGAGGGCAGTGCCGAGGCGGCATCACTGGCCCCTACCCTGCCCGCCCCACGGAGGGTAGAGAGCTCCTCCGTGAGCTTCTCCATGCGGGCAGAGAGAGCCGCCATCTGCGAGCGCAAATCCGCGTTCTCGCGCTCTAACCTTTCGGTATTAGCGCCCGCGGATGTGCGCATCGCCAAAACCAGCGACGCCGCCTCGGTCCTTCGTGCACTCACACGAAGTTGGTGCACGAAGTTGCCCTTCAGGTGCTTTGACCTGTCCGCCACTCGCTCCACCGCCGTCTGCTGCTCTTTAATGAGGGTGCCCAACTCGTGTGTGGGCATCTCCTCCAATTTCCTCTTCAGCTCCTCCACCGAGGGCAGCTTCTTCTTGGCCCTGGTGTTGGTCAGGGCCAATTCGGGACCGGACAGGTCGTCCGCGTCGTCCTTAAAGAACGCCGCGCGGTTCGTTCCTGAAGGGCCGGGCCTGCACGCAGCGTCTGCCTCCACTGAGGTCAGCGACACGAGGGACATATCTGATGTCGCGTCGCTGTCCTCCTCGCGTTCGCTTCCCGCGCACGGTGTGGGAGGCCGGATGAAGCGGCCCGACCCGTCGCGCGTTATACGCGCTGCTGCGCCTGAGCGCGCTCGCCCACGTGTCGCCGAACCAACCTTGGCGGCGATCTGCTCACCGCAGGAGGAGCCGGAGTTGGTCCTACTCCTCTTCTGCGACCTGGTTCGTATCGCCACAGGTGCTCCACTACTGCAGCTCTCCATCACGACCACGGGGGTCAGCAGCTGCTTCTCCCCCGCGGACTCCTTCCCATCTAGGGATTTCTCCCCGTCTCCTTCTACCACCATCAGTTTTTGAGTTTTTTGTTTTTCAGAATTCATAACTATTCCCACGAGAATGGGACGAAGTATGAACCATTGCCGGGTGACGCCCATTCCGACAATGGGGGACTTACATACTGAGAGGTGGCCCAGAGCCTCTCAGGTTTTCACGACTTCGCTGTCGGATTTTTATAGAGGTTTGCTCCTCGCAGGCCGGCCAATTAAGGCAAGCCCTCTCCGGTCACCGACTCCCCGACGTATCCAGCCTCGCTAACTGGAATCGTTGAAGGAAGAGCCGGTGATTACGGCATTCACGGGGTGACGAGCGAGATAGCGTCAACCCCGGGCACCCCTTTCGGAGTGCCTCCCCATCCCCCTGACGTTTGACTGGGTATCACCCCCCAGCCCTAGACAGAAGGTCTAGTTCCCATAGGCACGCCGGGCCTTGGGAATGGGTGACGCAGGCTCGCATCCGTTGTCATCTCTGCTGAACAGAGACGCACAAGGAGCGAATTCCACCTCCGCCACCTGCGTCGAGTGCCAGGTGTTGGTCATCGACGACAGTGTCCCCAGGGATCGCCATCGAGGAGCTAAGTCACTCGATGGAGGCCCCCGAGGAGACTGTCGGCGACGTCCAGGGTGCACCGTCCCGAAGCCATTGTCGTTCCCTCGGACGTATCCTTAGGACAAACAATGGATCGGGCACACGAGGAGGTCTCCTGGCCTTGCACCCCAACCTAACCTAACCTAACCTAACCTAACCTAACCTAACCTAACCTTTTTTTTTTTTTTTTTTTTGTTGACGAGGGGGAAACCTTCAAAAGGTCCCCGACCGCCCTGGGAGAGGCAGATCGGGGTATGTGGGATTTTTACCGCACTAAAACCCCCCCGGTGGCCATCCTCAGTGCTCAGGGGGGACTCCGGGTACTCTGATAGAACGCACCGGTGTCCCCCCACACTTTGCCGGGGCACATCCCCGGGGCAGCTGTAGGGCCGCCCCTGGAGACCTCGCTGTGCAAGGCAGCGCGAGCCACATCGCGCTGCCACCTTCCCGGGCCCGCGCCGGTGGTCAAAGCTCCCACCCCGACCACCGCCAGCAGGCCCTCCGGCCCCCTTTTAGTCGCCTCTTACGACAGGCAGGGGATACCATAGCCATATTCTTAGACCCTGGCTATTGGGTGGACGGACCGGGGCGTGCGTTGCCTCCGCCCCGCCGTCGCCGTCGTCTCCGAGAGGGATCGGCTCTCTCCCGATCCCGCTCGGAGGTCTCCTTCTGGGACATTACCGTCTCGCAGAAGGAGACTACGGCCCTCCATGCCTCTCTGTCTGCCAGCATAGCCGTCACTACGCGTGGCAGAGAGAGGTCCTGCCCGATCCTGGTGACCAGGACTCGACGCTCCGAGCTCCACGCTGGGCACTGCTCCAGCGTGTGCTGTGCGGAATCCCGGTCACAGCCGCAATGGTGGCATTGCGCCGTCGGTTCGCGACCGATCCGATTCAGGTACTCACCGAAACACCCGTGTCCGGTGAGTACCTGCGTCAGCCGGAAGGTGACGTGGTCCTTCCTCTTTAGCCAGGGCCCGAGGCTCGGCAAAATTGCACCGACAGCGCGTTGGCGGGCGTTCTGCGGCTCACACAGCCGCTCCCGCCACGCCAAAAGCGCACGTCGGTGCTCCTGCCTGCGCACTTCAGCCGCATTAGGAGGCGCGGTTCCGTCCGCCCGGCGGAGACGGTCGTATACACGAGCATCCATCTCCGCCAGGATGTCCAGGGGCGGAAACCGCGCCAGGACAGTGGCCGCCTCAAAAGACAGGGTACGGTACCCCCGTGCGACCCGGATGGCCATAGGACGCTGCATACTATTATACATAGTTCTGCAGCGCCTAACACCCAGTCTGGAAGACCAGACGGGTGCTCCGTAGAGAGCCACGGATCGCACGACCCCCGCATAGAGGCGGCGGACTCCTTCACTCGGCCCCCCGAGATTGGGCAGCAGTCTGTGCAATGCACCCGCTACCCTCTTGATCCGGGGGACCATGCGGCTGAAGTGCTCCTCGAAGCCCCAGCGTCCGTCCAGGGTGAGACCTAGGTACTTCAAGTACCGTCCCACCCGGACCTCCACGTCACCTACGCGAACCGACGAGCTGGGTGGTTCCCTCCCCCTCGGGAGTTTGTGGAACCACAGCGCCTCGGTCTTCTCCGGCGCTACCCGAAGGCCCAGCTCGTGGATTTTCTCCACGACGCATGCCACGCCAAGCTCGGCGAGCCGGTTGGTCTCCTCGAATGTCGCCCCGACGGCTAGCACCAGCGTGTCGTCCGCATAGCAGACGATGCTAACGCCGTCGGGGCGGTCGACCCGCAGGACCGCATCGTACGCGAGGTTCCACAGGAGTGGCCCTAGGACCGATCCCTGTGGGACCCCGCAGTACACCTCCCTCCGGTGGAGTCGTCCATCTCCGCCCACATATTGCACGCACCTGTCGCGCAAGTAGGCACGGACCACGCGCTGCAGGTAGGGGGGCACGCGGTGGTACACCAGGGCCCCCCATATTGCATCCCAGGGCAGGCTGTTAAAGGCGTTGACAATGTCAAGACTGACTGCCAACGCCACACCGCCCCGGGATACAGCCTGCGTCGACAGTGTTCGGACGCGTATGATCGCGTCCACTGTCGACCGCGCGCGTCGGAAGCCATACTGGTCTTCCGACAGGTCCGGCCCGACGCTCGTCAGGTGCGTACTGAGGCGGTCAGCCAACACTCTTTCGAGCAGCTTACCCGCCTCATCTAGTAGGCAGAGAGGACGATACGCGGAGGAAGAGTCCGCGGGTCTTCCATCCTTATGGAGGAGAACCAACCCAGCCACTTTCCAGCCTCTGGGGAACACGCCGCAGCGTAGGCAGTCATCAAACAGCCGCCGCAGCCTGTTCCCCAGTCCGTTGGGTAGAGCCAACACCCAGGCCCGACCAGGAATTCCGTCGGGGCCTGGTGCCGTGTTTCGGGCTCCGAGGCGCCTCACGGCTCGGTCCAGCTCATCGGTCGTCACCCCCATCTCTTCGGACCAGATGGTCGGTTCCGAAGGAGGGGGCGCGGGACTGCTCTGGACCCTGGGGAAGAGGGTATCTACGACCCTCTCCACGAATGCCGGGTCCAGAGTTTCCGTCAACGGAGGGACCCACGGGCGCAGCTTGCCCAGTACCATCCTGTACGGGCGGCCCCATGGATCCCTCTCCAGTCCCCCGATGAGCTCATCCCACGACCGAGCCTTGGCGCTGGCAATAGCTGCCTGCAGCGCCTTCGTGGCGCCTCGGTATGCCACGTAGGCTCCACCCAACTCTTCGGCTGTGGCTCGCCTTCTTCTCCGGGCACGCGTGTACTGGCGTCGGGCGCGGAGGCACGTCTCGCGCAACTCCGCGATACTCTCCGACCACCAGTACACGGCCCGGGGCTTGGCAGGTCTGGTCCGGGGCATCGACGCGTCACATATGGACGTCATCGTGTCCCGGAACCAGGCGGCTTCCCTTTCAGGATCGGGCAGGATCCCATCCACTTGGCTCTCAGGCCAGGCCGCGACGATGGCTGCGGCGCAGAGACGATCTCTGTCGAGCCGCTTGAGAGACCATCGTCGCGGCGGGCTGCTACGGCGGCGGCTGTCGGGGCGGGGAAGGCGGATGGCCACATCCATCGCAATATAGCGATGGTCGGATAGTGTGACCATCTCCTCCGCCACTCTCCACCCCGTCACCATGCGCGCTGCCTGGGGAGTCGCCCACGAAAGGTCCACGATCGACTCCCCCTGCCAGCGCACGCAGGTGCTGACGGACCCCCGGTTAAGCAACCGGAGGTCCAGCGCCGCCGCCCATTCCAGCACTGTCTCCCCCTTTGGGTCATCCCGGGCGCTCCCCCACTCACGAGAGTGAGCGTTGAAGTCGCCCAGGACGAGCACAGGACGGGGCAGACATCTGCGAATGCAGTTGGCCACCCCGTCCAGGTACGCCTCGTAGACGGCGAGGGTACAGTTGGGGGAGACATAGCAGCCCACAACGACTAAGCGGCCCCAGCTCACGGCGACGTATCCCAGTCCCCTCCCAATGAGGGAGCAGGGAGGGTCGCCGCTACCGCCACCCCAGTATATGGCGACGGAGTCCATGTCGTCACCAAACCAGCGAGGATGGTTTGGGACGACGCGATATGGCTCCGCCACCACCGCCAGTGCAACCGACCACTGCGCGACGGACTGCTGGAACAGGTCCTGCGCCGCGCGACAGTGGTTGAGGTTGCACTGTAGGGCTCGCTGGGGCCTTAAGGCCGTGCTGGAGCCTTTGCTGCCGCCGCAGCTGGGCTGGAGCCCGGCTGGGCCGGACCCGTGCCGCTCGGCTGTACGGGACCCGGCTTACGGCCCTTTTTGCCACGAGGAGGGGTGCATTTTTTGCCCCCCATCCTGTGGTCATGAGGCCGGCCCAGGTCCGCGCACAGCGGGCACCTCAACGGGCGAGTGCACTGACTCGCCCGGTGGTCCGCCTCGCCACATGCGTAGCACAAGGTGCTCCGGTCCGTCGAGCTTGGACATGTGCTACGCACGTGGCCAATCTCGAGGCACCGGAAGCACTGCAGAGGCCGTGCTTCCAGTGCCTCAACCCTCACCGACACCCACCCAACCGTGATGCGCCCGGCTGCAACCAGCTTGCGCACCGCGGTGAGTGGGCAGCGGACCCACACAGTCCCGAGCGCCAGACGGGAGGGGCGCTTTATGTCCCCCACCTTTACATCGGCCGCCGCGCAGCCCCCGGCCTCCGCGATTGCCGCCGCTACTTCCTCGGGGGTGATGGCCTCGTTGAGGTCCATCACCCTCATGTCCCCCATCTTAACAGGGCGCACAATACGCACGCCCATGTCAGCGAGGGACTCCCGCATGCGGCTGGCAAGCGCGTCGGCCTGCGATACGCACTCCGGACCGGACACCTCGAGGATCAGCCCACCGGTTATGGCCTTCCTATTCCGTACGTTCGGAATGCCAAGCTCGGTGAGCTTAACCCTCTCCCTAGCGGCCGCCATCACCGCAGCGTACGTGACATCTGATCCCTCTGGGATCGTCACCGTAATCGCTGCGGTAGCTGGCAGTCGCGAAGGTGCCCGCTCCGGTTTGCGCGGCAGCGGGGGCCTTGTTGCAGGCGCAGGTCGCTGGGACACCGCGGGAGGAGACCGTTGAGGCCCCGTGCTCGGCCCAGCCCTAGGTTGGGCCTTTCGCCCCACCACGGTGGACCACGCCACCTGAGGGGGCTGGGCCTGCACAGCTCGCGGAGCTGGGACAGGAGCAGGAGCCGGCAGCACCGCCGCAGTGGCCGGCGTCCGCCTGGTCTTCCTGCCCCCCCTTGCCTTCCTCTTGCGCCCCGGGATCACCGGCGCGGGTGCCTGAGCGGCTGGGGCTTCCAGCCTAACAGGTGGCCCGGCAGGAGTCCGAGGCGTTCTCCCCGCATCCGCGGCGAGAGGAGGGCGCATGCTCTTCTCGGGCAGCAGCCTCTCCTCTAGGGCCTCGAACCGCGCGCCGATCATGGTCCCCACCTGGACCATGATGGCGCGCGTTAGGTCCTCTACTCCCGGGGACTGTGGCTGGGCGGCCTCCACCCTGCCTGCCCCGCGAAGGACAGAGAGCTCCTCCGTGAGCTTCTCCATCCTTTCGGAGAGGGCCGCCATCTGCGAGCGCAGTTCGGCGTTCTCCCGCTCCAGCCTTTCGGTGTTGGCACTCGCAGAGGTCCGCGCTGCCATCGCCAGGGACGCCGCCTCAGTCCTTCGTGCACACATACGGAGCTGGTGCACGAAACTACCCTTCAGGTGTTTGGACTTGTCGGCGACCCGCTCAACCGCCAACTGCTGCTCCTTGATGAGGGCGCCCAACTCACCAGTGGGCAACACCTCCAACTTCCTCTGAAGCTCCTCGACCGAGGGCAGCTTCTTTTTGGCCCTGGTGTTTGACAGGGCCAAATCGGGGCCAAACAGGTCGTCTTCATCATCCTTTAGGAAGGCCGCTCGGCAATTGCCTGAGGGACCTGCCCTGGACGCCACATCTGCCTCCCCTGAGGTCAGCGACACGAGCGACATATCCGACATCGCGTCGCTGTCCTCTTCTCGCTCGCTGCCCGCGCCAGGCGTGGGAGGCCGGATAAAGCGGCCCGATCCATCACGCGATATTCGCGTTGCGGCGCATGCGCGAGTGCGGCCACGCGTCGCCGTGCGGACTTTGGAAGCCGTCTGCTCGCCGCAGGAGGAGCCGGAGTTCGTCCTGCTCCTCTTCTGCGACCTTGGACGTGCTACCACAGGTGCCTTCTCGATCACCACTACGGGGGTCAGCGACTGCTTCCCCCCCGTAGATTCCTTCCCGTCTTGGGATTTTACTCCCTCGACCTCCTTCTCTTCATCTCCCTTCGTCATCGTTGGTTGGTTTTTTTTAATTGTCTCCATATCTGTTCCCACGAGTGTGGGACGAAATAGAGACCATTGCCGGGTGACGCCCATTCCGACAATGGGGGACTTACATACTGAGAGGTGGCCCAGAGCCTCTCAGGTTTTCACGACTTCGCTGTCGGATTTTTATAGAGGTTTGCTCCTCGCAGGCCGGCCAATTAAGGCAAGCCCTCTCCGGTCACCGACTCCCCGACGTATCCAGCCTCGCTAACTGGAATCGTTGAAGGAAGAGTCGGTGATTACGGCATTCACGGGGTGACGAGCGAGATAGCGTCAACCCCGGGCACCCCTTTCGGAGTGCCTCCCCATCCCCCTGACGTTTGACTGGGTATCACCCCCCAGCCCTAGACAGAAGGTCTAGTTCCCATCGGCACGCCGGGCCTTGGGAATGGGTGACGCAGGCTCGCATCCGTTGTCATCTCTGCTGAACAGAGACGCACAAGGAGCGAATTCCACCTCCGCCACCTGCGTCGAGTGCCAGGTGTTGGTCATCGACGACAGTGTCCCCAGGGATCGCCATCGAGGAGCTAAGTCACTCGATGGAGGCCCCCGAAGAGACTGTCGGCGACGTCCAGGGTGCACCGTCCCGAAGCCATTGTCGTTCCCTCGGACGTATCCTTAGGACAAACAATGGATCGGGCACACGAGGAGGTCTCCTGGCCTTGCACCCCAACCTAACCTAACCTAACCTAACCTAACCTTTTTTTTTTTTTTTTTTTTTTGTTGACGAGGGGGAAACCTTCAAAAGGTCCCCGACCGCCCTGGGAGAGGCAGATCGGGGTATGTGGGATTCTTACCGCACTAAAACCCCCCCGGTGGCCGTCCTCAGTGCTCAGGGGGGACTCCGGGTACTCTGATAGAACGCACCGGTGTCCCCCCACACTTTGCCGGGGCACATCCCCGGGGCAGCTGTAGGGCCGCCCCTAGAGACCTCGCTGTGCAAGGCAGCGCGAGCCACATCGCGCTGCCACCTTCCCGGGCCCGCGCCGGTGGTCAAAGCTCCCACCCCGACCACCGCCAGCAGGCCCTCCGGCCCCCTTTTAGTCGCCTCTTACGACAGGCAGGGGATACCATAGCCATATTCTTAGACCCTGGCTATTGGGTGGACGGACCGGGGCGTGCGTTGCCTCCGCCCCGCCGTCGCCGTCGTCTCCGAGAGGGATCGGATCTCTCCCGATCCCGCTCGGAGGTCTCCTTCTGGGACATTACCGTCTCGCAGAAGGAGACTACGGCCCTCCATGCCTCTCTGTCTGCCAGCATAGCCGTCACTACGCGTGGCAGAGAGAGGTCCTGCCCGATCCTGGTGACCAGGACTCGACGCTCCGAGCTCCACGCTGGGCACTGCTCCAGCGTGTGCTGTGCGGAATCCCGGTCACAGCCGCAATGGTGGCATTGCGCCGTCGGTTCGCGACCGATCCGATTCAGGTACTCACCGAAACACCCGTGTCCGGTGAGTACCTGCGTCAGCCGGAAGGTGACGTGGTCCTTCCTCTTTAGCCAGGGCCCGAGGCTCGGCAAAATTGCACCGACAGCGCGTTGGCGGGCGTTCTGCGGCTCACACAGCCGCTCCCGCCACGCCAAAAGCGCACGTCGGTGCTCCTGCCTGCGCACTTCAGCCGCATTAGGAGGCGCGGTTCCGTCCGCCCGGCGGAGACGGTCGTAAACACGAGCATCCATCTCCGCCAGGATGTCCAGGGGCGGAAACCGCGCCAGGACAGTGGCCGCCTCAAAGGATAGGGTACGGTACCCCCGTGCGACCCGGATGGCCATAGGACGCTGCATACTATTATACATAGTTCTGCAGCGCCTAACACCCAGTCTGGAGGACCAGACGGGTGCTCCGTAGAGAGCCACGGATCGCACGACCCCCGCATAGAGGCGGCGGACTCCTTCACTCGGCCCCCCGAGATTGGGCAGCAGTCTGTGCAATGCACCCGCTACCCTCTTGATCCGGGGGACCATGCGGCTGAAGTGCTCCTCGAAGCCCCAGCGTCCGTCCAGGGTGAGACCTAGGTACTTCAAGTACCGTCCCACCCGGACCTCCACGTCACCTACGCGAACCGACGAGCTGGGTGGTTCCCTTCCCCTCGGGAGTTTGTGGAACCACAGCGCCTCGGTCTTCTCCGGCGCTACCCGAAGGCCCAGCTCGTGGATTTTCTCCACGACGCATGCCACGCCAAGCTCGGCGAGCCGGTTGGTCTCCTCGAATGTCGCCCCGACGGCCAGCACCAGCGTGTCGTCCGCATAGCAGACGACGCTAACGCCGTCGGGGCGGTCGACCCGCAGGACCGCATCGTACGCGAGGTTCCACAGGAGTGGCCCTAGGACCGATCCCTGTGGGACCCCGCAGTACACCTCCCTCCGGTGGAGTCGTCCATCTCCGCCCACATATTGCACGCACCTGTCGTGCAAGTAGGCACGGACCACGCGCTGCAGGTAGGGGGGCACGCGGTGGTACACCAGGGCCCCCCATATTGCATCCCAGGGCAGGCTGTTGAAGGCGTTGACTATGTCAAGACTGACAGCCAACGCCACTCCGCCCCGGGATACAGCCTGCGTCGACAGTGTTCGGACGCGAATGATCGCGTCCACTGTCGACCGCGCGCGTCGGAAGCCAAATTGGTCTTCCGACAGGTCCGGCCCGACGCTCGTCAGGTGCGTACTGAGGCGGTCAGCCATCACTCTTTCGAGCAGCTTACCCGCCTCATCTAGTAGGCAGAGAGGACGATACGCGGAGGAAGAGTCCGCGGGTCTTCCATCCTTATGGAGGAGAACCAACCCAGCCACTTTCCAGCCGCTGGGGAACACGCCGCAGCGTAGGCAGTCGTTAAACAGCCGCCGCAGCCTGTCCCCCAGCCCGTTGGGTAGAGCCAACACCCAGGCCCGACCAGGAATTCCGTCGGGGCCTGGTGCCGTGTTTCGGGCTCCGAGGCGCCTCACGGCTCGGTCCAGCTCATCGGTCGTCACCCCCAACTCTTCGGACCAGATGGTCGGTTCCGAAGGAGAGGGGGGCGTGGGACTGCTCTGGACCCTTGGGAAGAGGGTATCGACTACCCTCTCCACGAATGCCGGGTCCAGAGTTTCCGTCAACGGAGGGACCCACGGGCGCAGCTTGCCCAGTACCATCCTGTACGGGCGGCCCCATGGATCCCTCTCCAGTCCCCCGATGAGCTCATCCCACGACCGAGCCTTGGCGCTGGCAATTGCTGCCTGCAGCGCCTTCGTGGCGCCTCGGTATGCCACGTAGGCTCCACCCAACTCTTCGGCTGTGGCTCGCCTTCTTCTCCGGGCACGCGTGTACTGGCGTCGGGCGCGGAGGCACGTCTCACGCAACTCCGCGATACCCTCCGACCACCAGTACACGGCCCGGGGCTTGGCAGGTCTGGTCCGGGGCATCGACGCGTCGCATATGGACGTCATCGTGTCCCGGAACCAGGCGGCTTCTCTCTCAGGATCGGGCAGGATCCCTTCCTCTTGGCCCTCAGGCCAGGCCGCGACGATGGCTGCGGCGCAGAGACGATCTCTGTCCAGCCGCTTGAGAGACCATCGTCGCGGCGGGCTGCTACGGCGGCGGCTGTCGGGGCGGGGAGGGCGGATGGCCACATCCATCACTATGTAGCGATGGTCGGATAATGTGACCATCTCTTCCGCCACTCTCCACCCCGTCACCATGCGCGCTGCCTGGGGAGTCGCCCACGAGAGGTCCACGATCGACTCCCCCTGCCAGCGCACGCAGGTGCTGACGGACCCCCGGTTAAGCAACCGGAGGTCCAGCGCCGCCGCCCATTCCAGCACTGTCTCCCCCTTTGGGTCATCCCGGGCGCTCCCCCACTCACGAGAGTGAGCGTTGAAGTCGCCCAGGACGAGCACAGGACGAGGCAGACATCTGCGAATGCAGTTGGCCACCCCGTCCAGGTACGCCTCGTAGACGGCGAGGGTACAGTTGGGGGAGACATAGCAGCCCACAACGACTATGCGGCCCCAGCTCACGGCGACGTATCCCAGCCCCCTCTCAATGAGGGAGCAGGGAGGGTCGCCGCTACCGCCACCCCAGTATATGGCGACGGAGTCCATGTCGTCACCAAACCAGCGAGGATGGTTTGGGACGACGCGATATGGCTCCGCCACCACCGCCAGTGCAACCGACCACTGCGCGACGGACTGCTGGAACAAGTCCTGCGCCGCGCGACAGTGGTTCAGGTTGCACTGCAGGGCTCTTTGGGGCCTTAAGGCCGTGCTGGGGCCTTCTTTGCCGCCTCGGTCGGGGCAGAACCCGACCGACCCGGACCCGTGCCGCTCGGCTGCGCGGGACCCGGCTTACGGCCCCTCTTGCCACGAGGGGCAGAGCATTTCTTGCCCCCCATCCTGTGGCCAGAGGGCCGGCCCAGGTCCGCGCAGAGCGGGCACTTTAGCGGGCGAGTGCACTCACTCGCCCGGTGGTCCGCCTCGCCACATGCGTAGCACATGGTGCTCCGATCCGTGGTGCTCGGACATGTGCTACGCACGTGGCCGATCTCGAGGCACCGGAAGCACTGCAAAGGCCTTGCCTCCAGTGCCTCAACCCGCACCGACACCCACCCAACCTGGATGCGCCCAGCTGCGAACAGCTTGCGCACCGCGGTGAGTGGGCAGCGGACCCATACAGTCCCCAGGGCCAGACGTGAGGGGCGCTTTATGTCGCCCACTTTCACGTCCGCCGCCGCGCAGCCTCCAGCCTCCGCGATCGCGGTCGCGACGTCTTCGGGGGTGATGGCCTCATTGAGATCCATCACCCTCATGTCCCCCATCTTGACTGGGCGCACGATACGCACGCCCATGTCAGCGAGGGACTCGCGCATGCGACTCGCGAGCGCGTCGGCCTTGGAGGCAGAGTCCGGATCCGGGACCTCTAGGATAAGCCCGCCGGTTATGGCCTTTCGGTTCCGAAGACTCGAAATGCCGAGGTCGGCGAGCTTTATCCTCTCCCTCGCGGCGGCCAATACCGCAGCGTACGTGACGTTAGACCCTTCCGGGATCGTCACTGTGATCGCTGCGACAGTTGGCGGCCGCGCGGGAGCCCTCTCCGGCTTGCGCGACGGCGGGGGCCGCGACGCAGGCTTGGCAGTTGGAGCCCGTTGGGGCCCTGTGCTCGGCCCAGCCTTTGGTTGGGCCTTACGCCCCACCACGGTGCTCCACGCCACCTGGGGGGGTGGCGCCTGCACTGCCCGCAGAGCTGCAGGAGGAGCAGCGGTCGGCAGCACTGCGGCAGCGGCCAAGCTCCGCTTGCTCCTCCTGCTTCTCTTTCCGCCCCTCCTACGCCCCCTTGTCTCCGGGGCAGGTGCCCCAGGGGTCGGGGCCGCCGGGCAGGAGGGTGGCCTAGTAGGCATTCCGGCGGGTGGCGCGGCAGGCGCTTCAGCTGCCCTCCTGGCATCCGCAGCCAATGGGGGACGTATGCGCCTCTCCGGGAGCAGCCGCTCCTCCAGAGCCTCGAACCGCGCGCTAATCATGGTCCCAACCTGGACCATGATAGCGCGCGTGAGGTCCTCCACACCCGAGGGCAGTACCGAAGCGGCATCACTGGCCCCCACCCTGCCCGCCCCACGAAGGGTAGAGAGCTCTTCCGTGAGCTTCTCCATGCGGGCAGAGAGGCCCGCCATCTGCGAGCGCAAATCCGCGTTCTCGCGCTCCAACCTTTCGGTGTTGGCGCCCGCGGATGTGCGCATCGCTAGGACAAGCGACGCCGCCTCGGTCCTTCGTGCACTCACACGAAGCTGGTGCACGAAGTTGCCCTTCAGGTGTTTCGACCTGTCCGCAACTCTCTCGACCGCCGTCTGCTGCTCTCTAATGAGGGCGCCCAACTCATCCGTGGGCATCTCCTCCATCTTCTTTCTCAGCTCCTCTACCGAGGGCAGCTTTTTCTTGGCCCTGGTATTTGTCAGGGCCAATTCGGGACCGGACAGGTCGTCTGCATCGTCCTTCAGGAAGGCCGCTCGGCAATTGCCAGAGGGGCCCGCCCTGGACGCCACATCAGCCTCCCCCGAGGTCAGCGACACGAGCGACATGTCCGACATCGCGTCGCTGTCCTCGCCCCGCTCGCTTCCCGCGCAAGGTGTGGGAGGCCGGATGAAGCGGCCTGACC
This sequence comes from Watsonalla binaria, assembly GCA_929442735.1. Lineage (NCBI taxonomy): Eukaryota > Metazoa > Arthropoda > Insecta > Lepidoptera > Drepanidae > Watsonalla > Watsonalla binaria. The sequence continues at coordinate 9,776,876 of OV838937.1, read as the reverse complement.
GGTCGCGCGTTATTCGCGCAGTGGCGCCTGAGCGCGTGCGGCCACGTGACGCCGTGCCGACCTTGGCAGTCGTCTGCTCGCCACAAGAGGAGCCAGAATTAGTCCTGCTCCTCTTTTGCGACCTTGGTCGGGCCGTCCCAGCTGCAGCTACACTACTGCAGCAACTCTCCAAAACCACTACGGGGGTTAGCGACTGCTCCGCCCCCGTAGTCTTCTGCCCGTCTTGGGATTTAACTCCCTCGACCGTTTTCTCCTCATCTTCCCTCATCATCGTTTTTGTTTTTGTGTTTGTTTTCTCCATAACTATTCCCACGAGTGTGGGACGAAATAGAGACCATTGCCGGGTGACGCCCATTCCGACAATGGGGGACTTACATACTGAGAGGTGGCCCAGAGCCTCTCAGGTTTTCACGACTTCGCTGTCGGATTTTTATAGAGGTTTGCTCCTCGCAGGCCGGCCAATTAAGGCAAGCCCTCTCCGGTCACCGACTCCCCGACGTATCCAGCCTCGCTAACTGGAATCGTTGAAGGAAGAGCCGGTGATTACGGCATTCACGGGGTGACGAGCGAGATAGCGTCAACCCCGGGCACCCCTTTCGGAGTGCCTCCCCATCCCCCTGACGTTTGACTGGGTATCACCCCCCAGCCCTAGACAAAAGGTCTAGTTCCCATAGGCACGCCGGGCCTTGGGAATGGGTGACGCAGGCTCGCATCCGTTGTCATCTCTGCTGAACAGAGACGCACAAGGAGCGAATTCCACCTCCGCCACCTGCGTCGAGTGCCAGAAGTCGGTCATCGACGACGGCGTCCCCAGGGATCGCCATCGAGGAGCAAAGTCACTCGATGGAGGCCCCCGAAGAGTCCGTCGGCGACGTCCAGGGTGCACCGGCCCGAAGCCATTGTCGTTCCCTCGGACGTATCCTTAGGACAAACAATGGATCGGGCACACGAGGAGGTCTCCTGGCCTTGCACCCCAACCTAACCTAACCTAACCTAACCTAACCTAACCTAACCAACCAACCAACCAACCAACCAACCAACCAACCAACCAACCAACCAACCAACCAACCAACCAACCAACCAACCAACCAACCAACCAACCAACCAACCAACCAACCAACCAACCAACCAACCAACCAACCAACCAACCAACCAACCAACCAACCAACCAACCAACCAACCAACCAACCAACCAACCAACCAACCAACCAACCAACCAACCAACCAACCAACCAACCAACCAACCAACCAACCAACCAACCAACCAACCAACCAACCAACCAACCAACCAACCAACCAACCAACCAACCAACCAACCAACCAACCAACCAACCAACCAACCAACCAACCAACCAACCAACCAACCAACCAACCAACCAACCAACCAACCAACCAACCAACCAACCAACCAACCAACCAACCAACCAACCAACCAACCAACCAACCAACCAACCAACCAACCAACCAACCAACCAACCAACCAACCAACCAACCAACCAACCAACCAACCAACCAACCAACCAACCAACCAACCAACCAACCAACCAACCAACCAACCAACCAACCACAAGGCTGTCTCGTATCAGTAATCAAAATCCATCTTGAGAAGCAACAGTTATTTTATTCATCATTTGAGTACTTAAGTATTTCATGTTATCGTTCAGATATATCTACCCATTGAACGGCATTGACATATATTTGTCATAATTATATTATTCTTTTATGAGATCTATTCTTGATTTCGCATGTACTGCCTGGAATTCTCAATATCCTCCATATGTTGAACAGTTGGTGAAAATACAAACAAAATTTCTCAAACATCTCCATTATAGATTTAGTAATCCAAGTTCAGGAATATCGTCATTAAAATGTAGAAGACTTCGTGACCAAATGTTATTACATAAAATATTGCATAATTCTGTTGATAGTATTAACTTATCGGGAAAATTAACCTTAAGCTGTCCTAGATATGGTTCTCGCCACAGAAACTTATTCCATGTACGTACATTTAACACCAAATTATGGTAATAATAGTTTTGTCCCACATGCCTGCAGCACTTATAACAAATATTTTGTTAATGCAGATATATTTCACACCTCACTCAGTAAATTTAAGTCTCATATCCTTAATTATACATTTAATTAGTATTGTTGAAATATTCAGAATGCCATTAGTTATATTGTTGCACCTATGACTAGTATTGATTGTATCTTTATAAATTTGTTATTATCTTTGGACACTGTTTGTCATATAATTAACTACTTAAATATCTTACTTTGTTTTCTCGTTGGCTGTTTGTGTCTTTTTGAACAATAAAATAAAAACCTATTATGAATCAGGATGAAATATGAAGATGTTGAAGCGTGGACTCGGGAACGAGTAAATTCGAGGTACTATTAATGTATAAATTTGGAGACGTAAAATACATTAATTTTATTTCCAATATGCACAAATATTATAATATTGTGTTGAGGTGTGAAATATCATAATGACCGTACATTACGATATTTCACGCCCCGATCCGATGAAGTGGGAGAACCCACGTGTAGTTTTTAATCTGTTTATTATGCAAAATTGACCATCAATATCGCAATAAATACATCGATAAATAGAGGTGCTGTCACGATTTATGAGCGTTGACCTGGAATAAAAAAAAAAAAAAATGAATTTAGTAGTAGTTTTATAATTCTGTTTCTGTCTATCTGCATGGGGCGACGCGAATAAAATTCATGCACAGCTTCGTTGCACTTTTTTCTTGAGCTCTCTTTGCTTGTAACGGCACCATCGCCTATCCATTTTGCATAGACTAGATAGTAAAGGATGCATATCCTTTACTATCAACAACGGTAGACAATTTTTTTAAGTTAAGTTTTGCCTGAAATCAATTTGTTTTTTATTGACAGGCATTAGGAGGAAGCGAGACAATGACTGCGAGTGTTGCTAATGCTTAAACAACTAAAAGGATCACAAAAAAAAAAAACTAAAAGGCTAGATGTATTTATTTATTATTGAAATGTATTTGGCAGCACTGTGTTGCCTGTCGGCGTCCCGCTCGCTGCACCCATCACCGACAGGCTGTATTACAATACTTACGTCTAACTACACACTATTAGTCTCATAATAAATACTCGATGACAGCGGAGCATCGTACTGTAACCGCGCAAGGTGCCGGTGTGACACATTCAGCACTAAACCTGACTTTCTTCCCAATATTGCTTAAAGTAGTGAGTTACTTTAGTAATCCTTACACTTCTGTACACCATGTCCTTATATCTTATACCATGACACACAAGCGCCAGGCTCTAAATATTTACCCCTATACACCCAAATATGAATATAAGCTAGCTTTGATTTAATGTTCCCAACGGGACCAATAATACATTAAACTAGGATTCATGAGAATCTTTGAATAAATATGTTTATTTGTTTCCACTTCCCTAGAATGAAACATAAATTCGACTAATTTTCCAACACTATGCTATGTACGTGTGCCGTGTGTACTGTGAGTGCCGTGTTAGAGAGCTGCGCGGGCGCTAGCGACGACGCACTTCGTTGTCAGTGGACGGCGAGGGAGGCGGCGTGGTGGTCGTAGTGGTGGTCGTAGTGGTGGTGGTGGTGGTGGTGGGCGGATCCAGTCCTTTGATCTCGAACTGTCCGCGGAACAGCGGCCGGAACAGACGCAGGAACGTCTGGTAGCGCACCGCTGAGTTCTGAAAATTATAAATTAAACTTTGAAACCTTTACTTAAACTATGAATAATATAAAATACTATAAAACATCCCACGCAGCACACTCTGACTCACCAAACCACCAGTTATCATTCAAAACTGCTGGCATCTCTACTGTCTTCTAGAGGCCAGAGGAAACTATCCACTCCAGTCATATTGTAATATAATTCCAAAGAAATAAATTACCCTTTATGAACATTACAAACATTTTTATTCGATAGTCCTTTAAAAAACTAATTTCAACCAGACCACTGACCAACCTTAAAACTCTATTACTGAATGTTTAGTTGCAAATCACGAAAATTTCAGTACATGGGCTTACCTTGTATGTAACGTATCTTAATAATATAATATGATCGTTTTATGTTACCTAAAAGTGCAATACGTGTGTTTCCAGACCTGTATGACATCACCGACGATTTTAGTGGTGCGGATGAGCAGGGACACGGAGGGCCCAAACAGGTTCCCCGGGAAGTCCAGGGAGACCTTGTTGCGGTCGAACACGGGGATATCGTCCGCCTGCCGCGCCGCCCGCGCCCCACTGGGCGGGCTGCCAGTGGTCGGGCTCCGCCGCAGGCCTGTAGGCGCCCCGCTGGGGGGTTGGCTCGGCGACCACGATGGGGCCGAGCGCGCCGCCCTCCGGCGGGGCCACGTGGTGCCACTCTACATTGCCAACCAACCAAGTAATTACTACAACTCCTTGATTATTATATACTATATTATATAACTACAACATATTCTGTCCGTTCATACAAGATTACCCATATTAAAAGAATCCTCACCTGTTGTTGTGTCAGAAAATGCCAATAACATAGCAAATTGTGGTTTTGTGTCATATAGCCTGCTCCTCGCGCTTTCTGTTGTCACCGGCTAGGGGTGACACCTGGACAGTTAACGTCCAGGTGTCATCAAGGGATTGTTTATTTCTGTTTAGAGAGAATCGTCTTCACATACTGGCTTTAAATATTAACTCGGCGTGGGATTCGAACCCAATCCATTATCACTAAGAAATGTTTGAGCGATGTATTTATATCACCACATACATACTGGCTTTGAATTATTCGGTAGATACAATAGATACATTATACCTAGTTTATAAACTTAAACACATATTTACATACAGTTTCGCAGATGTAGATACAAATGTTAGTGACGTGAAGGCAAGTATAAACAGTTGAAGTGACCACGTGTCAAGTGAGGCCTCGGCTCACAATGATCAGAGCTATCGGCGCGGCGTCAACTGTGGTGGACCTTGGCCCGGCGGGCCGCGCGGTGACGTCACAGGGGTACGCTACCACCGCGATCTGCTCGCCTCCTCTAGAACTCTAGCATTGATATAAACACCAATCCATCGACACTTACAGGAGGTATTCATTGTACGATGTCACACTAGCCTCATGTGTGTGATTGTGTATGAAGGAAGAGGCTCGAGGAACATTAACTATTTATAATGAAAACAAATACTATGTTCGGATGCATTTATTCAATAACTGCTTGTATAATTTTAACAACAGCTTAATAATCAGCCGAAATGAATATGGCAGCAGACAGACAGCGAGGCGGTCGACGCCACTCTCAGCTGCACAGCTCATGACTGCACTACTGCACTACACTACACCCCGACTACAGCCGCGCTAGGCGAGGCTATCCTACTTGCTACTCTATTGTCTACGAGTCATCTACATTGATGTCATACGACTATTGGTGACGCTACTTTGATAACCAAACCACAACATGACTACCTCCTTTTGTGCCCACTAACTACATAATATACTCGTTGTCTGAGTTTTGCGTAGTTTGAAATAACGTGCGCAGGTCGGTTTATGCATATACACTACATACAGACAGGTAATGTACGCATATGTTGCGGCGAGCAGTGTGCGCCCGTCCGGTAGCTGTAATATATAACATTCAACGGTCGGCTGAGCGACGCGGTCAGCTATTTACACGAATATGCGTTAAATGGTAGTCGTTGGTCGGTGCGGCGTCGAATGGAAAGGAACTCACCTTCACGCGCGCCCACCGCAGGTGCTCGGTGCTCGGTGCTGGACTAGATACAAAGCGTTCTACAGGGTGACTAGAACACGACGACTACACCTCCATCAATATCTATATAAATTGTGTGCTTTGTGTGACGTCATGCGGGGTAAGGTAGGTGCGGTCTACGGTGTGCACTAAAACAACACACTCCAAATAATACATTTAATATCACCAGCGCAAAACCTAATACTATTTACATTATAAATACATTAGAGGGCAAGGGATCGCGGACTGTACAAGCGATCGCGCGGACGCAGCGCGGCGCACCGGCCAGACGTACGCCGTCGTCACGGGCGGCGCCGCGGTGCGTCCGAACTGACAGGGGCAAGGGGCGATCACGAGTCATCCTCTTCGGAGGAGTCGACGGTCTCAACCGTGGCGCCGGCGCCGCCGCCGCCTCCCCCCGAGGAAGAGCCGGAGAGCGACGTGACCAGCGACAGGATGGAGCCGAGCCCGCCCCCACCTGAGCCTCCGCCGCCCGACGCTCCGCCCGACAAGCCGCCCAGCAGACCGGTAACCGCCTGCAGCTTGGGGCCGAGGAACTGTAGCTTGGGCCCGATGAGCTGACCCACAGCGCCCGTCAGAGAAGCCAACCCGTTGCTTTGCGGAGCCTCGATGCCATACTGTTTATTCAGCTCGATGTTCTGTCGGTCCAACGTGCCAACCAGCCTCGTCTTCGCATCGATGAATGAGTTGATTTTCTACAATACATAATATACTGTGGTCAGTACAACTGCTTGTTGAAGTGGTACATGCAGCCTTCATAAATCATAATAGTTTTATGGTTAAAGTTATTACACACACACAGTACACCTTTGGTTTTGGGTTGGAGTATTCCTTGACAACTGTTCTACTACTCGTACTTAATACTACCTGACGTTTCCTTCCAGCTATGGGTGTAAAATGAGTTAAAGGGAGAGGCACTCACCCCAAAGACGAAGCCGAGCACGGCGTTCTTGACGCCGAGCTTGGCCTGCGTGGCGTCCTCCAGCTTGCGCTTCTCACGAGCCTGCTCCTCCTCACCACCCTGCGCACACACACACACCGTCACTACACTACACCCACACTACACCCACACCACCAACACTACACCAGGCACCCACACCACACACTCCACCACCGCACTCGCACCTCACCACCACTACAAGCGTCTGATACGTGCGCCAGTGCGCTTGCGGAACATGATGCTGCTCCCACTAGTGAGCTATCATAGCTACGAGCCTCAACCTCTTTTGAACACATCAATGCCTTAAGTTATAAAATATATATAATTAAGGAGTGTATGATACTGAGAAGTTATGATAGGAGAGCGGAGAGCCGGTCAGGAGTGGTGTGAGCGCGGGTCGAGGCCGCCCGCCTCTATCGGTGTCACCGGCGCGCTCATCAACTGACAGCCCCTCACTCACATAATCTACACAGCTCTACGCCACGTTAGCCGCGGCTTTGATGATTGATACATCAGACTATATATTACTACAAATGTAATCTACGTACAAATGTGACGGCGCTTCGCGATTATGACATTACAACGAGTAGTATATTCAGTTCGGATATAATGAATTTGCGAAATACAACAGCCAATGTATTGCATTATTCCGAGGCATGTGAAGCCGAATGAGTACATTGATGGTTGATCTCCGCCGAGGCGGGAGCACCCCCAGTGACGTCACACAGTAGATACATGTGTGCCAATCAGTGCAGCAGCATATGTATTGTTGGTGTTAACAAATAGCAGCATAAGAAGTCTGTGAGCAATGTTGTATAGTGGCCTGTATGTATGTATGTATGTGTAGGTATGGCACTGTCGTTAATGGAGCCGTGGGAGCCGGCTATTGTGTTATTGGGTATCAATACTTTATTAGTTAGGTTAAGTATAAGAACCCAGTGATTTGAATTACGCAAGTCGGTGTTTTCGTATAAATAACGTGAACCAAAGTTAGTAATAAAAGTTTATCTTTAATAATAATTGCATCCTTTAGTTTATTGCACAACCTTGGCATAGTTGTGCAGAACTGGTTATAGCAATTTTGATCATGTTTGGTTGTTGAGCCGCTATCAATTGGTATATTTATTTTTTTATTTTTGCGTTATCACTGATATATTTAATAACAAAAACTTATAAAAAGTGCATCATAAAAACAAATCCAAAATTATAACAATGAAATGATGTGTGACAAATATTTCATAAAAAAACCGTGCCGAGAAGACCTATTGTAGTGAGAGAGTGTTTTGATGCCATAGTCAAAGTCAAAGTCAAAGTCAAAAGTATCTTTATTCGATTAGACTTTTACAAAGCACTTTCAAATCGTCAGAATGACACAATTATACAGGATTATACATGCTACCGCCAGGTTCGGAAGGTTGTATAAGTGTATAAGAAAGTAACGTAATAGGCAAGGGCAGGATGCGCCGCCCGCCGCCGCGAGCAGCGGGAGGACATCGCACGCCACTCACGTGTCTCAACATCACACACACAAAGTCTCCGCGACCAAAGGCTACCACAACACATTTACTGAACTATCAGTGTAGACGATTTAAATCTTCTATACCTATACTCATTTATGATTAACGTAATGAATTACAGCATCTCCGGAAGTACAAGAGAAATGCGAGCAGTTTCACTCGACGGCGTCGGCCGGAGGTCGGTAATACACTCACGGTGATCAATTTACTTCTAAATCACTTATTTCACGTATTTATTTAACCTGCAATGTATGTATGAATTTATATCAGTTACTTTTAACCCATTGAACTGAAATTTGGTATATGCATTTTTTTTATGATAATGCACGCTATTCCGCTTCCAACGTGGCGGATCTACCAAGTTGGCGGACTAGTTATCATTTTACATTACCACCATACAGGTATCAAATGAAAGGGCTTACTGAAGAGAGCTCAAAACCGAATACAGCGTCCCATGAAATTCAAGTATCATAACAAAAATACAAAAATTTAATTACAATGGAAGGAAAAATGTAATTGCCCTTACCCTTTAGCGTTTATTTAATTGCCCTGGAGATGTCTACTAGAGTACAGTAGAGTAGTTGGTAAACAGGTAAATCTCTTGTACTAAGTTCATTGATTTGATTTAATTTTTTTTAAGGGAAGAAAAACTTTATATTTTTTAATTACTTTTATTCAAATATTATAATAGAAAAAATGTCAGTGCTACTGGAATTTGACAGTAGATACTGATACGTACTGGAACTCTGGCTCGCGCCGGCTTGTGAGACCGCAAAGCAATATATCTACGTAAGACAGAGACAATTGCACGAACTATGAATTATTGTATTTCTGTACCTATAGGTACCGAGTCATATCCTTACTGTTGTATCGCGCATAGTTACCAGAGCATTACGGGTTCCAACCGAAGTTGTATTGTATCATGTTTGTGATAATAATATATATCGCTTTTAGGTAGAGAGCACGCGGCCGGTGCGATGGTTGACGGCACCTGTGGTGACGCCCACTCGCCAGGTGAACTCGCTCCTGGCCACCTCCAGTTGTCAGTCAGTCTCTTCGCGAGCCGTTAGAAGGCATTCATACATTAATCACCGATTTAAACAATAGCGTACTTATGTGTGTGAATTGGAGTCGATAGCTGCGCCGGTAGCGAGCGGAGGGTTGCGCAACGATCTTACTACACATGCGGAAGAGCGCGTGTGAACACTCTTGGTGCTCGTCTCAGGTACAAGGCGGCTGCTCCTCATTACTGGGTCGATCCACGTCGCGGCTCGGTCACACCACACATGGTGACTTTCATGCAAGTATTGTGGAGTGGTATCAAAGCGCAGTGTTGGCCGATGCCGGTAGGCCGGCCATTACATAATGCGCCGACATTAGATAATGGGTGCGACAGTGAAAGTTGAACTTGAATCACCGACCGACTGATCTGCCACCGATGGATGCACTCACGTCCCCAATCACCACAGGGCCAGTGTGTCCGCGCGCCACACACACCACTCACACTCCCTCTGCTCTATCATAAGAGATGGCAATGGTCTATGAGCGGTCAGTCTTGATCGGTATCGTTATGGCTACTCTTCCCGGCACGAGGTCACCGGCGAGCGACCACTCACTGCATTCACCGAGTTTATCGATATCATGTTAATACTTGATACATTAACATGTTAGATAGAAGGTATGGCCCCGAGACACATTGGGTCATTGCAGTGTATACATAAATATATGTGTACATATTATTTGCTCGTGCTTACTTTAATCACAAATTTACAAAACCACGTAATTATATATTTTTTCAATAAATTCCTGGAAAACATTAACAAAACCCATGAAATATTCATGTTTCATTTAACGTGGTTCGACTGTGAGTAAAGCCTTCTTCACTCATAGTCGAACAACGTTGGATCCACCTGGAAGCATTAGCGCGAGTGAGGATTAGCGCTGGTCGGGGGTCGACTAGATGACACAAAACCTTAGTTGCTGATATATATTGTACAACATTAATCTTAAAATAATAGGATCTGTATATTGTAATGAACGGACCAGACATGATGATGTTAATTGAATAAATGGGGTAATTATAATTAATGATATAGTTAGTGAAGCTCTGCGTGCACATGTGCTCCGGCCGCGCGTCGTTGTGTAAGTGCAGGTAATGGCGGGAATGCCAAGTAAATTAGACATATGTAGTTTATTACAATGGCCTTGACACACTCATAGAGACATACTAGTCGAAAGTATGTGTGTATGGTCCCGCGAGCGTATGTTGGTGGTAGGAGGCCGCTAAGCCTGTGCATGTATCAAGAACCCGCGCGTTCCAGTGTTGCGCAGCACCGAGATCAATGCGAGCACTCGAGTGGAGCCGCGGAGTTCGCTGGACTCAATAACAGAGTGACCTACACGCTGGGAGGGCGCACGATTTTGTTTTACTTTATATGTATAAATGACAAATATGCACATGAATATGCGCGACGCGTCGTCGTTTGCGCAAACGTCCATGGTCGCAGAGTGTACTCGGCTCCGTCAAATACCATATTAGCATAGTGGGTTGCGCAGAGCACAAACACGAAGGGTCACGGGGTCGGGGTGACCCTGCCTCGGCGACTCCCCGCGTGCTGCGAGCCGAGTGCGGCCAGCGATGACGAGGGGTGTGATGCCCATATCGACAGCATGGATGGCAACGCCATTGTTTTGAGGTTTATCAAAAAAAAAGCTTACAGTAGGTAGCAACACTTATCCACCCAGACTTGGGCGGAAAATCTTAGCGTATCGCTATCGAACGCTAGGGGTGGAAAAACTGGATACTAGCTCGAGAAAACTACAGGGAGGCCTGTCGGCATCTTTGATTACGAATGAGATCTCCTCAGCGGATCTATAGGATACGTACAAGACGGGCATCGCCAAGATGCCGGTAATGCTCAAACTAGGGATGATGATAGTTAGTATAAAATGTGGGTGATGTAAAGCGATGATAATATGTGTACCTCGAGGGGTTGCAGGGAGTTGTCATCGAGCAGCTGGCGGCGCTGCCTGGCGAGGGCGGCGAGGGGCTCGTGGCGCGGGGCGGCGGCCACCAGCGCGGCGGAGAGTGCGGCGAGGACCGCGGCGAGGAGCGCGAGCGAGCGTGCGGCGACCATGGTGCGGCTGGGACCACTGGCGCTGGCCGCGCGCGCTCGCGCCGGCCTCACGCCCGTCGGGTGGGAGCGTGCCGCTACACACACGCACACACACTCACGTACACCGCTCACTGGGACCAGAGCCTCTTCACCCCGAGTGCCGACCGACGCCGACAGCTCCCTGCACTGCCATAAGTACATGCTCTCCTCCTATCTAACCTACTTTATTCATATTTCAAGATGAAAATTCTCGAGGTGCTAGCGGCTTTCCACGCATGCTGATGAAATATAGGTACTCTTAGCCTTTTTCTGTATTCCTAAATAGGTGAATGTTCCATTTTTATGATTTGTAGTTAACGAGTGAAAGGGTACAAACAAACTCATTCGCTTGACAATATTACCATCGCAAACAGGCATTAGAACCTTTAAATTTTGTTAATAAAATCAAATAGAAACTACAGATCATGTATAAAATACGTCGTTTATTAAACAGTTTCATACATTAAGCAACATAAATTATCAATTTTCTGTCAAGTTAAGTAAAATTTGTTAATAATCTGATTTCTAATCTTCAACTTTAAACGATTGACACAGCTTAAAAGTTGTATTAAAGTGTATCCTTACCCGTAACAACAGTTTTATATTCAGCCATATTAATATACAATGATAAAAAACTTAAAATAAAATGACAACTTTCTATTGTTTTTATTATTATATCAATCCACTGTGATAACTTTTAAAAATACGCTATCAAGAAGCAAATGTTAATTAGTGTATGTTGTCCGAGCCTGCTTCTGAGTGAACTGCAAATGTATCCTGATACTGTGAACGACCTCTCGGGCTCTACGCTAGTAGGCTGAGCCCGGATATGTTCAAGGGCGAGCGCCATGCGCGAGGCACACCCCCATGATACCAACGGACTCATACAACGTAATTTCATTCAGATTTTTTTTAATTTACAGAATCCGCGGAACTTTGCTTTGAAGGTGCGGGATCCTGCGAATTAATAAAAGCAGCGGAATCCCGTGGGACTGTGTGATCCCGTTTTGCGGGATTGCAATCCCAAATCGCAGACTAACGCTGACATTAGTACTAGAGGACATGGACAGCTGTACCTATACTACCGGTATATCTAATTGTCCCATAAACAATTTTGCACGTTTTAGATCAGTATAGAACTGCAGAACCCAAAGCTCAGGACGTCAGCTCTCTGCAGTCATCGGTCGGGTGGGTAGGTACGATACTTAATATGATTATGATGGATGCCGTACTGTCCTATCTCTGTTACAGATGGTCATGTAGAGAGAGGAGATGGAGGTAACCTTGGTCATGCACCTATACATGTATGATACGAGTGTATGATCCTGAGTGGTCCCATGCAGTCATGGTACTCGCGCTTCCTCCAACGTGATGGTAATGAGTGCTCGCCGCAATAATGACACCAATATTAGACTATACTTAGTATCCATTCACCAAATTATGTACAACTTCCTAAATGTAATTGTAATTCAATAAGAGTAGGAAGGTAGTGCGAGCTTGAGCACTACGACTGACATTATGTTCTTTCATATTGAGGCACAACTAATGTACATATAAGTGTACATTAATAACGCTCATATCATTACGCTTATTACTTTCTCGTTCGGTTAAAATATATTATTGTATTCATTCATCTGTATACAACGTGTCGGACATGAAGCTGTGGTCACCGGCACCGTGATGATCACCTTATTTTTCGGCAACGACGTGTAGATAATATCTGAGCAAATTGTATATGAGGTTTTCATCATTGTCACGATTATACTAATGTCTATGATATATAACTTATTATAGTATATTATTATAGTATATAATATTATTTTTCAGAAAGGTCAAATTCGGAGCACTCGTAACCGAAGAAAGTGTATGAAGAGATGCATGAATGTGGATGAAGCGAAAGAAGTATGTAAGGATCGTAGCATGTGGCAAACAGTGGTCTCTGCCTACCCCCATGGGATACAGGCGTGAGCATATGTATGTATGTCTATGATATATAACTGTCACAGGCAGGGTATCCCGCAGACGTCGTGTAGTGAGGGGCGCATCGTGTCTTCAATACTTTCATATCTGCTCTTTTACAAAAACATACCAATTTATGAGTAGTTCAATGCTTATAAAACATGTTTACCAAGTGCGTTGATGGTGCCAATATTACAAATACTAACCACGAAATATTACTATTATTTAAAAAAACACACAAAAAAGGTTGGCAATGACTCTTTCAGAAAAGTCTTGTACCAGTTTACCTTAGTTGGTTTCATTAGCAAATCTTGTTTTGGTGTATTTTGAAATAAGCAATAAATTATGTGCGCTATAATAAGCTGTGAGGCGGCATCACTTCTAACATGAATGTTAACGTTCGATGTTTGCGCAACGCCGCGCGCCGCGGCGGCCGCTGCTGGCGCAACACTGCGCCGGTGACGTCACGGGGCGCTGTGGCTGCTCCTGTGACTCACCCACTCCGAGGGAATCCACTAGTTTCACAACCCATGAGCCACCGCTCGTGACTCCACTTGACCTCACGACACAACCATATTGTTATTGCAAGTTTATTGTGTACGGAATCGGTGCCCTCCCAGCGGGGCGTATGTCGTACGGACCGGGCTTGAACTTTAACTGCACCGTCGTGTTTTCCGCATAGCCTGTTTGTACCTGCTATGTAATAAGTCAGATGTCATATAGATTGTATATTGAGCCCGGCACGTATGTGTCTGCGTGTTATATTAATGGGCCAGTTATAATAGTAGGTGAGGGCGAATCCCATTGCTGATCGATGAGTGCAGCGAGCGCCGGAGCGCGCGTTGATGTCTAATGAAGCCACGTGAGACATGTGTCGCGGCGCGTTGAGGTCCTTACCTATAATAATATCGATGCTATTCAATAGCAGTAAATAGTGAGCTCCAATACATTATTGTCTGTAAAACTTGTAATTAGAAGTTGCGTGTGAAGTGTAGCGTGTAGTGGTGTGTGTGGTGGAGTGTACGGCGGGCTTGTGGCGCAACTGGCGTCCTTCGCCTAATGCGAGTGTTATAAAACTGAGCATAAATTAATATATGTGAGGTCACGACGGGCCACTGACGACATACTCGAGGAGACTTCCTTTCTAAACACTCGCCGGATGTGACGACGCCGGATATACGTAACATATCACTGGGATACGCAGCGAAAACTGGGTGACTCGATAGTAAAGCACACTCGTATTTAAATTGAAGTGGTCATTAATGAAATTTAAATAAGAAATAAATTAACTCCTATGTAGTTGTCTTCTAAAGAAGGAAACGAAATAAATATTAGGAATGATGAGATACGCAAAACTACTGACACGTATGAGCGTGGTTGTGGAGATGGAAGGCGTTGCATGTCATCCTGATCAATGCTCAGCAATGATAATGAGTAAAAGATTGACGATGAGCCGGTGAAGTACTAGTGCCTGGGTATAATATATCGTCCTCAGTGGTCTCCATCACCATTGCGGAGGTGGGAGAGGTAGGGGGAGGCAGTTTGTAGAGGCTACAGTTTGCGCTAACTAAAGACATCAACGAGCTACTCGGTGGGTGTTTTGTAACATTGCGTTGCGTTACATTAGAATAATGGTTATTGTTATGTTATACCCTTCTTCACCGGGTTAAAATATTGTTATATGCAAATAAAATTATAATGAGTTCCGCTCAGGAAATACACACTGTTGCTATAGGTTTTATTTGGGTTATATATGTCGTAAGAAGTCGTCGAGGCCCCATTCATATTGGACTCGTTAGTTCATTGCAATGTTGCGCTGCAATCTATGATTGAGAGGTTTGCAGTACGTGATGCTCTCACATGACTTGGAGGCGAGTGTGGTCCCCGGGGGGCTCGCTCGGTCACAGGGGGATACAGCAACAGTGTAAAGGGCAGGTAGAGTGCAAGGTGAGCCTCGAGGCGGCGTCCGGTTGCACAACCGGCGCGGACACGCACTCAGGCCATATCTCACCGCGGACGCGCGGGTCACCGGGCCGCAGCCTCGCCGGACACTTTCACAACCCCATCATACCAGCCAGTGTGGTTCAACCAGCCTCTTAGAATTACCACATTCAATGTTACATATTAAGGTGGGTTTCCTCAAACGCAACAACATGTTGTACTCCACATTCAGAGCATCACCTCCAGTGAAGACCTGACACACACTGCGCACATACACCGATAGAGCGTACCCTTAGTACTATACAGGAGTAGGTATTAATATGTCATATGTGTGCGTGTGTGAAGGTGAACTGATAGCAATAAATAAGAACATGCGACATGAGCCAAGCTCTGCGCACACACGCAGCTACGATACACACACTAGGTACCTATCATAATTATGCTCGTGTACGCGTATACTACGAGCAGTAATTTTCACTAAGACTTTTAATGTCAGCAAAGTCATAATATTTTTTTACAGTAAATAACTAACAAATGTTATACTTTATTGTTGCGAGTATAAAAATTAAGCAGTGCTCTTTCAAGCCTTATACTCCACAGATTATTAAGTAATCGTTGGGACTCTCGATAGTTTGAATGTAATAGTTTTGTAATCAATCTAAGTTCTAGAAAAAAAACATGATATATTCGTTCAAATGAAAGTATTTCATTATAAAACAGGTCAACATTACAAAAACATGGAAATGACTGATGATGTTTAGAAGACAAACCCATTACTACTTATTGAGGTGTTATAAAAAGTACAGTAAAGTAATATATCTACGTAATATTATTATGTAGTGTAGAAAGGAATGACACTGTGTAATAAAGTCGAATCGATAATCACTGCTTAATCAAATCGTTTGTTGGTCTGTCACAGGGCGCTTAATGTATATCGCGTGGACAGCATACAATTAATTCCTTTTTCTGGTAAGGATCACTGTTGATGAGTGAGATGAGTTACGGTACTCACTGTTAACTAATAAAATAAATTCTGTTTTCTCATGTGACCAGTGAACCAGGTGCAGGATCTGCATAATAGTATACGGTAATTATTAAACCGATTTTTTTTAATACAAAATAAATGACAAACGTACACCACATTGAGCTGATCGAAAAAAAAAGAGTTGATGACCGCCACTCATGAAATTCTGCAACATCGGAGGGCTTGCAAATGCGTTCAGGTATCAGGAAGAACCATGCTCTCTCATTGAAGGTTCTTAGGGAGTAACGCTTCGGAAAGACCTCCGGCGATAGATGGTTCTACAGAGTCGCTGTTCGAGTTAAAAAATCGAACTGTTGTGGAACGCTGGTTGTGGATCGAGGTGGTGTGGGTGGAATTTCAGGTTATAGTGCGTTGTTCAATGGTGACATTCAGTGGCCTGGATCAATCCAAAGATTCCTCTGAACTCTCCCCATTGAAGTTACAGAGTGATCTAAATCTCTACTCAGAGCCCAAGGATCAAGCCGATCGGAAAAAGCTTGATCGTCGATGTCTTGAGCCACCATATACTGAATGTGGTGAAATGGACTTAGCCGGTACTAGAGGGCAATACTCCATGTGCCACCACCTCAAACAGTACGAGTAGGGCCTCACTCGCTGTGTCTCGTCGGATATAGGAGAGGTCATCGCCGTCAGTGGGACGGTCTAGATCTAGTTGCATAATGTGTGTTATGCATCGCATTATGCGTTACTTATTATATTTGTTTTTGTTTGGCGAGTTGTGTCGCGGTGGCGTTACGCCTCTCGCGGACTAATTGAATCAATTCACAAAACGACATCAACGTCAACGCCGAGCGAATCACACGAAGCGCCTCTTACTAAAAAACATTTATTGAAAAGTAGTAAGTCAGTGCACGATGCTAGCCAGTGCTCATATATCATGTTATTATGATCGTTAATACTGCATCCTCAAATAGCCGCATTATGTGGCATTTATTGATGCAGCCTACGTTTGTGAGCGGCGTGAGCTGAATATCAATTATTGCGCATCTCGATGCAACTACCGCACTCATTGAATCTAACAATACGCGCGCAGTCCTCACACACGACATATCGTATCTTAATTTCTATAATAATTGCACCACCTATTTCCAAACTCAACCTTAAGCAATTTAAGCCCATAATAAATTTGGAGTTTGTGGAAAAATATAGTGTTGCGTAAAATATTTAAAGTAAATTCTTATTGTTGCGTGTGTCTGTCAGTTGGCACACTGGCGGCTCGTGTGTCACCGCTCGAGCGCGGCCCGCGACATGGCCCGTCGCTCGAGGACGCGCTGGGGTCACAGTCAACTCATCGTACCTTATGTAGTTAACTCTTAGTACGCACTAATTAGAATTACGTGTGCAAGTTGAATGTGCAATACATAAATTGCTTGATATCAATGGTAGCGGTAGAATGATGAGAGTAGTAGCTCGCCAGACAGGGTCCTCGGGCACATGAGTAGATGTTCTGGTGTGCGCGGGCCGCGGCAGGCGCGGGCGAGTGCTCGCCTCCTGCCTTTGTCGCCGATTATAAATAATTCGTTCAATATCGGCGCGCTCGTGGCGCAACATGGCCGAGGACTGGGGCAGGGCGGGGGAGGGGACAGATCCTTCACCCGTAAACCTGGTTGGGCATTGTTGTCGGTCGAATTATTATAATCGCTGAATTAATTTGCAACCAGTTTTCTCGAGAATTACACCAATTTGTTTAGGAGTCGAGAGTAATGTCTGGTGTGCGAGTCCCGCAGCGGCTCTGCGTTACATTACAGCATCGATGTACATAATCACATTATGCAACTAACAACTGGCACAGATTTAGATTTAAGGAAGTGTAATAAAATAACTGGAAAGTCCCGTCCGGGGACAGCGCCTGTCCCCTCACCGGCCGCCACCAACACCAAGGCGCTGGTGAAGTGACTCATGCAAGGCCGAGTGCCTCGCCTCCCAAAATCAGATATATTATATCACTTATATGAATCGCTTATTCATTTTTCATAATAATATTCTATTTTGTAAGTAACTCAATTTTTTGCTTTTTTATGGTCATCTATGAAAAGGTTGATTAATGTGAATGGAGTGAAAGTGACGTGTCAGTATAGAGCGGCCTGTCCTGTCGGCCCCGCGAGGGAGGCGCCGCGATCATCTGGGTGTTTACTTCCGTAACTGAATCTGTGCACCGAAGTACTTGTATTTATTTATGAATATATAATAATACGAATTAGCAGTTAATTATTGTATTTCGCTAGGAGGTGTATATTTAGCTGTTCATTGCTGGCTGGCATGGCTGGTAGGCAGCGGAGGTGACATATTAATAATGATGTATGTCACCACCTCGTATGTTTGTACCGAAAGCGGGCCAGAGTGTAATATACCCCAAACTAAAACATTTATTGCAATATATAAAATATTTGGACAAATAAATGTTTCAAAATTGCAATACCGTACAGCAGAGAATACCTAGTGACCAACTCTGTGACTTGCAACACCGTACAGCAGGGAATACCTAGTGACCAACTCTGTGACTTGCAACACCGTACAGCAGAGAATACCTAGTTACCAACTCTGTGACTTGCAACACCGTACAGCAGGGAATACCTAGTGACCAACTCTGTGACTTGCAACACCGTACAGCAGAGAATACCTAGTGACCAACTCTGTGACTTGCAACACCGTACAGCAGGGAATACCTAGTGACCAACTCTGTGACTTGCAACACCGTACAGCAGAGAATACCTAGTGACCAACTCTGTGACTTGCAACACCGTACAGCAGGGAATACCTAGTGACCAACTCTGTGACTTGCAACACCGTACAGCAGAGAATACCTAGTGACCAACTCTGTGACTTGCAACACCGTACAGCAGGGAATACCTAGTGACCAACTCTGTGACTTGCAACACCGTACAGCAGAGAATACCTAGTGACCAACTCTGTGACTTGCAACACCGTACAGCAGGGAATACCTAGTGACCAACTCTGTGACTTGCAACACCGTACAGCAGAGAATACCTAGTGACCAACTCTGTGACTTGCAACACCGTACAGCAGGGAATACCTAGTGACCAACTCTGTGACTTGCAACACCGTACAGCAGAGAATACCTAGTGACCAACTCTGTGACTTGCAACACCGTACAGCAGGGAATACCTAGTGACCAACTCTGTGACTTGCAACGGACCAATTTACCTTGTTGCAACATAATTATATCTTGAATGGAATAGAATGTTTTCAATGTATCGTTATTGTTAATCCAGTGTAATATGGAAGCTAAAGGTGTCCCTTCGCAGCCGTCCAGTGTCTACCAGCACGCTCACCGACTGAACTGGGATTTACACAATCAACCATTTTACCTTAGATGAGGTCGCAGTCAGCCCTGGGCCAGCCTGTGGGTCCGTAGGTCCGTGGGTCCAGCGGCCGCCTGGCGAGGGTGCCGCAACATCCGGATGTCCCACCCCATTACACAGCATGAGGCTAACACTTCCTGGTCGTCGACGCGCGCGTATTGTTCTTAACTAACACTGTAACCACCATTATTGTGACATGTAACAGATACTTTTTGTCGCAATCAAAACATTAACAATAGTAAGAGTGGTCCTCATGTCTCACAACATACGACGCCGCCCTGGGTTCTGTGCACAGGAGGAGTCAATGTACAATCATTATTCTGTATAAGAACCCTTGGTACAATATTAGAAAAATATGGATCTTCTCCAGAAAAAGTTCACATATAGTGTGAGCTCTCTGAGACACAATAGAGGCTTGTGGAATAACCCCTTCCCACGTGCCACGTGCACGTATTTGATAAAGAATTACTTATAATACTATTTCACATGACAAGTACATAACTTACTCAATATATAAATGCCCTGAAATTGGGTGAAATGTGGTCGTGTACCTTACAAACACCTGTCTGCGTGATTATGTGGTTTCTATTGTTATTCTCTTTATCTCCATACATTCAGTTCGCGCATCAACAATGCGCTTACAATCTTCTTTCAATTGTATAACAAACGTTTGTTATTAGCTTATCTTCTGTAATGTTATGCAAATTGAGATATGTACAGATATAACGATAAGATGATTGATACATAATAATGTTGTTGAAGCTATTGTATGTCAATCAATAGTGTGTTGTATGAGTGTGTGTGATGCGCCGCGCCGGTGTGTCGGCACTCGGCGTGCTATTGTGGTCGTCGAGGCGCGCCTGGCAGCCCTCAACACTTTTCTATTAATGGGCGCTACAACTCTCCGCTCCACACCACCGGAACATAATACATACACATGGAACCAAACTCTTCGGTAGTTTTCTGTCCTGCTGAAAATCACATGTGGACATCTTAATAAATGACCAAAAGAGTCTAACCAACAAAATATCTTGCCATGTCAGCTGAAAAAGACGCCTCGTTAAGTTACGTAACCAATGGTTGGAACCATTATAAGATGGCTTGAGGCCGCCTAGTAGTCACATCGTGATGTATCTAATCGTTGACCGTAGGGCAGGTATCAATTACAATTTGTGACAACTGACAGGTAAAATAAGAACAAAAAAATGCTTTTACCATGAACACTGTACATATGCCATATATATATTAATAACAGTAGCAGCGTTGCGCAATAAATAACAGTATTAAGAAGTCTATCTCTAGAAGGATAATGGAAATATACGCATGAGTATGAAACTTGATTGGCCTCCTAAAGTAAATACCAGTGAAAGGCGCGGGTGACGTCAGCTGCTGCCCTCCGCGCTCGCTCACAACACACCGCACTTGAGCATACCCTTCGGTGTCTGTAAATACTATATTTTCAGTACTAATACTATATGAAATATAGTGTTACCAAGGTAGGCCTATACAAGGGTATTAAGGTCATTCATAAGGCAGCGAGACACTCGGCGGCGAGCTGTCACTGGTGACAGGAGCCTGAATAGGAATTACATTATTTAGTGTTATTATGTTGTATAATGAGGGGTGTCAGCGAGTGCTTGAGGACAGAGTGTGTGAGGCAATTAGCGAGCTGTGGCCGACAGCCTTCACCCGCGCGACCCTCGCACACACACACCCGCGCAGACGTAGAAAACCCAGCAATTTTTGATCGTAACAAAATTAATATATTTCTGCCGATGGACACAGATTATAAACATACATGTTTGAATGTTGAGATATAATCTAGTAGCATTAGTTAAGTTATGTTAGTTATTCTATGATTCGATGTTATCTAATAAATAGTATAGAATAATAATGCTATTACATCCATCTAGTAGCATACACAATTATGAAGCTTAAGATGAACCTCACAAGTAGCAAATGTACACACGTATGGCGCCAGTACCAGCCTCCTCAGCTATCGACGCTCCTGCCTCGCAGCTGGTATTCGCGCTGACTCGTGTTCAGTCATGATTCCCTGACGAGTGACGTCACCGCAGCAGCCAGTGACCTCCTGCAAGGCTCGGGGCGAGCATTGCCACAGCAGCCCTGGGTGGTTGCATCACGTGACCCCGCGCGACCCGCGTCCGTCCGGGAAACCATTGTTTAGAGACAAATTGCAATTTTTAACAAATATGTAAATAATAGTATTTACATAATTACAGGTAACGTGTGCGCGCAGAGTTCACGCGAACCTTGCGCTACGACCACACGCACACACACACACACACACACATAACATTTCATAAGACGACGTGCGTAGCCATTTATAACTGACATCAGATACTAATAACGTGTAATAACCATACAGCGATATATTATATTATAAACATTAACACGGATTAGGTCGGCATCGCGCAACCTACGACGAAAACCAAATTGCTGTAATTTCGAAATAAAAGCTTTTCCAAAACTCGAATGACGTGAAAATCCAATCTTCACCAAACTTATTAAACTTTGTATTTATACTATGTGTCTATTTATTCATTTATATGATGTTTATTACGTAATTGCCGTTTAATTTGACTTGGCTCTAGTGCCAGCTATTCGAGGTGCCGCCCCAGCCTGCTCGTGCGGCCGGTGTACGTCGCCTCGTGGTGCACTCGCTGTATATGGTCGCCTCCCTACTCCCGGGGATTATTCGCACCCCTATCTCTTCTATGGCCGCATTTCCTAGCGTAGACTTGACCAAAAAGGTCTCCAGGAACTTGAATGAACGGGGTCTTTAATGTAGCAACCTATGGAAATATGTAACTGTAGGTAACAAGCTCGGCAACCGGGTTGGTTGTCGGTAGTGGCCGAGTTATTTGCGCCGGTGATGCTGCTGCCCCATTAACTTCTATATATTATTTATTAATTATTATATATTATATTACACTAATTAAAAACAATATTATTTACACATCACGGAAGAAATGAACAATTTTATATTGTAAGGAGAGCCCCAAACTACGTATAAATAAGCAAGCTTCTATCGGTCTATAATTTAATACACAATACATGCATCTGAAACAAATACCCGTGTAACACACAGATGCCTTACGTAAATGGAGCCGGCGCCTCCAGCGTCCAGCGTGCTGGTTGACTGACTCACCCACCAGAACCCATCAGACTAGTCGGGTCAACGATAATCGTGTAGTAACGTACACATTTAGATTGCATTTATTAATTATTGCAAGTGTATATCGGCGATCAATCATGCACCCGACGTACTAATAGCTCAGTGGTCAGCCGTACCCACAAAGCTAGAGGTCGAATGTTTGATCCTGTCAAGGGCAGATAATTTTGTGTTTTGAACGTGATCATTAGTTGGAATCTCAGTCTTGAATGTTGCATAAATGTTATTAAACAGTACCCGAAAGGGTTCCTACGCAGGAGTTTTATTTCTTTGTTTATATATTGTATACATTTATTTGATTTGATTTACACCCATTTTTCGGCGAATATTATTGGGTGCCAAATTCACATATTGTGAGTTGTAATCGCTTTTTCATATGTGTCATACAATTTGTCAGGTTTAACCGTTCTTAGTTTGCTTGGTTTGTGCCTTGCTCAGTTAAAATATTATACATACATATTGATAGAAAGCCGTGGTGGCCGTGGGGTTTGAGCAGTCGCATGCTACGCAAGCGACGCAAGCTCGAATCCCAGCGCCAATGAGTTTTTCTAAAAATGTATGTGCGGTGATGTCACACCACTTGCTTTGCAGTGAAGGAAAAGATCGTGAGGAAACCTACATATGTCTGAGCAGTAATTCAAAGACATATGTATAGTGCCTGAGTCGGCAATGGACTCCCCCTCTATCGCATTGGCACTTAATAATATTCGGTGATATGAGGGTGTTGTTGAGACAACACCTCCGCTTACCCCTTCGGGGATGGCGTGAGCATATTTATTTATATTATTTTGTTTACATCGATATTTTACCTATATATACCTAATGTTAACAAGCCGCCTCGCTGCCTCCTCTCTGATATACCAATTACTTAATAAAAAATAATGTTGAAGGTTACTGTTTAAAATCATACTTTCATTGAGACCCTGAAAAATAATGTATATATTTATACAACACATTATATGTGTATATGTATATAGTAGCGGAGAAGACCATAAACTAAGCAGACAGGCATGTGACACTGGGGTTGAACCAGTTACAATACATCGTAATGCGATGCTTTGACTTTTGATGAAATATAGTGAACAAAAAAGCTAGCTGATAATATTTGGTTCCTCACATAAGTAACAATTTAAAATGTTCGTGTTTAAAATTATTGTATGTTAAAAATTAAGAAAGCTATACATTGCAAATAAAATATTTTTATCCTACACACATACATATGCTCTCACCTGTATTCCCTGATATATGTAGGTTTCCTCACATTGTTTTCTTTCACCGTAAAGCACGTGGTGTAAAATCACTGTACATAAGTTTTTTTAAAAACTCATTGGTACAGGCCCCACTGGGACTCCAACCCCATGGCCAACACGGCTCCTCGTATTTTTATCTTATTTCCAATATTTTCCAGCATTTTCGGTATATTATATTTACCGCTTAGAAGTATAGAGAGCATTGTATCAGACACGTGACAAGACTCAATTATACAATATCATACCTTGTCGTAAGCCCACGACCACAATCAAAATTATAAGCACTAAGGCACCTCGAGCTTAAAACCTGAACTACTTTTTGTATAAAAAAATGGATGTTTTTCGGATATTAGATTTCGGCGTCTGTGATCTAGCAATATATATATATATATATAATATATATATATATGTATATGAAGTAATATACTGTCTCAAACGTTATACCTGGAGGCAGCGCACTAGCACTCAGCACAGCACTCTAACCCGCCATCCTCAGTGCAACACTGCAAGTAAATACACCCGAGCATCGCTTGTGTTATGTCATCGACTGCGCGCGATCCAATGTTGCCGCCAGGCGAGTTGCCTGGCGGCAACATTAACTGTTTACCTGAAGCGCATTAACATCAATGTAGTATATGGTGCATACACATAATGACATATCACATTACATCTTCACGCGTGCAGTGCTGGCGTTAGTGGCCGTTGTGTAAGCAGAGCGCCGCCTGCGCCGAGTGATGGTGCCGGTGCATGGGAGTGCGGCGGAGTGGAATCAGGTCAGCGGGAAATGTGTTTCAGTGGAAATTGTCCCGCGAGATGTGAGATAGATAGTGAGAGGTTCGTGCGGGGCGCAGCGGGTGGTGGGGCGCGGCGCGTGGTCGGTGGAGGCGGCGCGGCTGGCCGGCACTCGGTCCCGCGCGCTCGTCCGACTCGCTCGCGCCCAGCTCGCCGCCGCCTCGCTCCCGTCAGTGTCGCTCCACCGCCCCGGCCGGCTCGGTAACGTACCGCACACGCACCGCACACTACACACGCTCCCACACTGGGCCCGCGCGTGCGCTCACCCAACTGCGCACCCTCCTCATCGCCGCCTGTTGAGCAAGCGCACGCGCCGGCATGTAAACAAACCCGGCCCTCGAGGGTGTCCCCTCGCCTTCGGCTGATCGATGTCGATCAAATGCAATTGTTGTGAGTTGCCTCACAGCGGCGCAACCTCGCAGACCGACATTGGGTGGGTTTCGACACCCGCGCGACCGATCTAGCCCGATACTGACCGATTTCGATAACGTTAACCTCCGCGGCCACTTCAACACCTCACTCACATTATATTTGTAACAGTGCTTTTTCCTTATATTTTTTGATTGTATTGTATCTGTGTCCGGTTGTGTTTGAGTCACACACCATCGCGGGACTGCCATAGTTCCATAATGAATGTGGCTACATAGTAGGTCGCAGTGTTCCGGTTTGGCCGCTGAGTGTTACTTCACTTATGTAACGAGTCGTTTGTATCGGGGACGAGCGCCACCACTCGCCGCGCGGTCTGCCTTCGGACACTCTCCGAGTTGCAATATGTGTGTTCCTACGAGTCCGTAGCACTCGGCTACGAGCGTAGCGCTACGGCGGAGGTCAAGGTCGGGGTGAGACCCCCCCCCCCCCGCCGCCGCCTCACCTCCCAGCCTTCAGACACTAAGTAACATTAAAAATCAATACAAATCCAATTAATTACGATACGGTCAGTTGCGGAACATGAGTTTATTTCATGAGCTGTATAGAAATGGAATTAGTATCGAAACGGCGGCATAATTGAATGCCACGAGGAAAAGGAGGTTGCGCCACGAGACAGGTCCCGCCCGCCCCAGAGATGTATTTATTTCACTTTCCAACCACACTTGATCGTAAAGTCCTACATGTGAAGGCACTGTTGTCCCCGGAGCGTCACTTTCATGGAGCATTTACGTATGTTCCTAATTGTAACTGCTTATCTTTAACTTCTGACATCAATTATTCCACTCTTACACCGATCTACGTGTCATGAGCAACGCATCTTATCCAGTTTATGTTCACATAAAAATTTTCACTATTTGAACACCCGCGACCTATCAAAATATCGATTAATATGTAAATATCGACGTATTTAAGTCAGTCTAACTTCTTTGCATATTGCCGTCAAAGCGATCCTACTCATGGTTCCAACGATATAGGGATGGTATGTTGATGGATTTAATTTTAGTGACTCATAACGTGGGCTATTCGGATGACGGTATCACCAGATACATCTCCATCACGCTAGAGTCAGACAATGCACTGATAGCAGCGTGCCATTACATAATGTGTTGCAAACCACAACAAGCTTTGATGCCATCTCCGCACAATTAACAATCAGTGTATGATGCATTATACCATAGACTGGGAGCGGTCGCATTGGTCGGTAGTAAAGACATCGACGCGCGGCGAAGCCTCATTACATAAATTAGCGGAGGAGTGGTAATGCATTATTAGACACTCTGTCCTCCTAAAAATATCGTTTATTACAACATCGAATTGCCCATCGGCCAATGTGTGAGATTTGTCGTTTATTATTCAAACTCACATAAATACCGTAAAGTCTTAATTAATTTTTGACAATAACAGAAGGGTGATGAACTCTGTTATTTAATTAAATTCATAGAATATCTCATAGGCACCGCACCATAGGATGATGGAAATAGAGGTGGTACGACACCATCGCTATTATAAGCCCACCAATGAAGTGCAAAGTGGTCATTAGGAGTCATCGCAAAGCAACATCTCGCGCTCTCTTCAACTGATGAATACATATATTGTCAACCAACAAATTGTTTCGTCACCCGGTGGTCCGTACTGAAGTTGTATGTTTGTCTCGTTGCTGGTCTCCAGCAGTCCTCGACCACCCTGGCTCGTGTTCTCTGAGCTCGCGCGGTGAGCGAGGTCGCGCCGGAGCCGCTCCTCCAGTTGATTGCTCTCACGCACCTTCACCTCGTGGTGTCATATAATATTTGAGCAATATTTGCATATTTACCCAAACATTAACAACCGCACAATGGAAGTGACGCAACGCGCTTCTGATGACAGCGATGAGGATATCAAATGATATTCGTTTAGAAGCTTGTTAATACCTTTCGGTGGTAGCTTACTGAAGTCTCCGCGGTACAAGCGAGCGCTTTCATTGACTATCTTATTTAGCATTTATTTGTTAGATCTCTACGAAGGAAAACTGCATCCATTTGGTTATCACGCTACATACCAAAGTAATAATTTTACTCCCTTCGTCCGTTACAAAATAAGTAAGGTAAATGCTCCCGTACACCACATACAGTCACTGCATTATCCGTGCAGTGGAATGATCCATTGCCACTAGTATGCGATGAACCATAAGCATGAAAGTGACTGTTTCACAGTGAGGTGCACACGATCCGAGGCTTTCATGTTTGAAGATCTTGGCCAAGCACGTGCGTCATCGTAAGTACACGCCAATACCTGACCTATTGCTGCGCTATACAGTGCATTGTGCTCTGAACTGGGCCGCTGTACTCGCTAATAGTAGCCGAGATCTTGAACTTGTCTCATCTCCCGCCTTTGTTGTCCTCCCCCCTCGGCTTGAGGCCGCGCCTCGGGCCCACATCGAAACACCAACAAGTGCTACACTGTGACATGCAGCACACAGGTGGGCGTTAGTAACGAATAATACAGACACTCGTTCATGCCATATTATTTGCTTTAGATGAATGGATGAGCTGCGGTGTTTGTGTACAGTGGATGGTGAGCGCACCAGCTGATCGTTACGTCATGTGACGCACACTAATATTCATTGTGCAACATCGCTGTTGCACAGTATTAAGCGAATACTATAGAATGCATCGCAACTATTAAAAATATATCTATTGTTTTCCTGTTCATAGTTCACCAATTAGCACACAATTAAAAGTATGAAATGACCAAAACAGACATAATACGATAATTGATACGTGCGTCAATCGGATACCTGATGTAAATGTTGACACTGTGTCCACATTATGTACGTCCGCGTGACTCCGCGTGACGTCCCTCCCTGGCTGCGCATCATTTCACTTAAATGAGTGTATCCACGTGGCCGCCCCACGTGTGTGATGTCATTTTAACAATTTTTACAAAGTGATAGTGAGTAAGATCAACTATCACGGTAGTAGTGCGCAGTCCTCGGTGCGCCTGCTCTTCGCACACTATGATGTGATATGTCCATTAGCGACTACACAGATGACTCTAACACGCGCTGTACGTACATCACACTAGTCCAGAGTTCCGCTTCCAATGGTCAAATAATCGCCATAAACAAATATTTATCGTAATCATATTTCAGTATTTCGGTCCGTCACTAGTGACATTCAGAGTGGCCGATGTAGCGATGTTGACATTCAGATAACGATTTCTTCAGTAATCGATCCGTTTTGATCGCAATTTCATTCCATTAGCGATGTCTACTATCGGTCCATCGTAAATATGCTAGTTGTATTGCTCAAGCTCCCCGTGCCATCAATTCACCTCGAGAGACCACGGCCGCCGTCCCTGGTGTCATCGTATGATCATCATCAGCTCGCATGTCCCTATTAGGTATACCGGCCAACCCTCATGTGCAATAGTCTAATTGCTGCATACATGTTCTTGTAATGTTAACGAGTTCGTGTTGTCTCGTAAGTGGTGGTTGTGCAAGCGCCGTGTAGGGTCACGTGACAACATGTTAGAACAGAGTCGAGGCTGAGTGCTCTCACGCCACTGGTCACTGCCGCTGACTATTGCCACTTGAAGCAGAGGGTCAAGTATCTGCCCACCAGAGGCCATTGCTCGAGGATATTTTAAACAAACTCAACTAATCGATTGACAAGTGGCTGATCACGGCGGAGGTGAGGTAGCCATAAATAGTATACTTTCCGTCCGGAAATGAGACTCGCCAGTCATTAAAGTCACGACAATCTGTATTTAAAGTGTTTTTTCTATATTTGGACAAAAAGTGTAAACTGTATTCGCGGCTGACATTGAGCCGCCGCTCTCCTGGTGTCCGTGTCGGCGGCCGCGGCTCTACCCGCGCTCTTTGTGGGACACCAACTAATAGAAAAAAAGCCTCCATTATATCACCGACCACGTGACGTCACTCTCACTATTATTTAATGACTATTATTATCTATCGCTTAAAATAAAAACAAATGATAAAGTCATTCTAGTTAGATTGGTGTCGAAGATTTTAAGGCATGATGAGAAATCGAACTCTCTGTAATTATGTAATAATTCGTATCGTAATTTAAATAGGTAAGGTGATGGTCTGGAGCAGCACTCGGCGCCTGTATGTGTGTGTGAGGATGCGCTCGTAAAAATGCGCGGTGTGTTACCATTCGCGAGTGACGTCACACGCCACTAATAGCTAAGCTATGCGGCCGCCGCGCCGGTGCGCCTGCACAGCGCGCGCCACTTTCGCCGACGGAAGGAGGTCGCCATCGAGAGCGAAAGGGGAAACACGCCTCTCACACACACACATGTGAGCTACCACCACAGACGCGTTATGACATAATACTTACTAAACGGTTAATGTGAGACCGCTCTACCATGCAGGACTGCCATCGTTATAGCAAGTTCACCAGTATTCTTTAACGTTATTTAGTAGTTGTTTTGAACCAAAGGTTCGTTCCCCGGTCTCTGGAAGGTCCGATCGTGTTTAGGTAACTGCTTAAAATTCCTCGCATCATTATGTTGAGCGAGCAACGTTAGCAATGAAAGTGGCCTGCACGCACACACTGACAGAATGTAGCGCAACAACATGCAGAGCGGCGCGAGCCTGACCTGCACACCTAGTTTACTTTATAACATACCATAATGTTCCTCATTTAGATATGTTATCAGTTGTATGCAAATGTATTGTACAAGTGTAGAGCCAGATCAAAAGACAATTAACATCGCAGGTGTCCTGAACACCTTCGCTTCTTCCAAACTGACTCCGGTTTTGTTGTTGTTGATTGATATCGCAGCCAACTCCCAGCAAGCCTACACCTCGCCTGACAGGAGTTACCTACGGTAACTTGGAAAACCACATGTGTCAAGCGTCACCCATCCCCATTACGGTCAGCTCTGCGTCTCCGTTTGGAACAATAGTTGCAAGCTTTTTGCACGTTGGTAGGTGTCTGATGTAGATAAAAAAGTATTAATGAACAACACAATAATGTTGGAAAGTGATATAACGGTAGCAGCGGCACAGGCAGTTGGTACAGTGGCGGGCGCGTGTTCGGTGAAACGGCCGCCCAGGGTCGCGTGTCACAACCCGCCGGTCATAACTCGCTGGAAATTAAGTTCAGGGTAATTAACAGCTCGCCTCGCACATTAATACCCGGTGGGCGGGCATGAGCGAACTGATCCTCTCGAAGAGGACGCGGCAGCACTGACATATGAAGGCCTCTTCATAAATACTGTCGTTTGTCACTCAGCCACTGATATGTGTCATTATTTGGTGCGATGTCCTCTGTTCCTTGCAGTTATACCACGACACTTGGACGAGCTATGACATATGTTCCTCTTCTATTAATAGGCAGTTTGGAACCACTGAATGTATATGAATGTAACACAATCCCACTCGTAGTGTTCATTGAATTCTTCGTAAGCTACACTTCACAAATAAAGTAATAGTTAATCTGAGGTATAATATAACATAAAGGATTTTTTGCCAATATTTGGATAATAAAGTCAATGTTGCCAGCTGTAGAGAAGGTAATAAAATCGTGTGACACGAGGTCGTGACCCTTGCTGCTGATAATTGATTACATACAATTAATTCGCTCCAATAATCGGAATTGGCAATGTGTGGCGAGGTGAGGGTAAACCCATTCCCCCTCCCTCCCCCCCCCCCCCCCGGCTGGGTCAACTCCACTAAAACCTTCATTGAATTATCTCCGGCTACCGAGCGTTGCGAACAACGACTATTGTGACACCGTAGTCACTATAATACAAATATTATACTATAGAGATCTGATCAAATCGGTGATCAGCCCGGCCCCCATTCCGTCTCTACCTTGGTTACCTCACATTAACACCACGCAGAGCAGTAAAAATAAAGTAATTGTTGTAAACTGTTTAATTGGCGGCGCGTGGAGGTCGCCGTGTTACATTTAAATAACTTTGGAGGAGCTGTTGATATTTCCGGAGACCTTTGTGTAACCGAAACTTGTGTTAAATACCGCATACATATATATTTACAACGTAGCGTGTACATAACCATTATTTATTATATGATGACCGCATACATACATACTGTAGCTGTATATGCGCACACACACTACAGCATGGCGGTAGTCGAAGGTGCGCTACGCGACTACGACGAGCACGCGTTGATGTCTATTGTATTGGACCTGTCGATAACTCGGCTGCACGTGATCAATTATTATATTCGTCACATTTGATCATTCAGTTGTAATGAGTGATGATTATGGATCGATGTAACACGCCAATACAGGCCAGCCCTTGCACCGGCTGGCCTCATTCACTGGTTACCAATCGCATGGAAAATCCCCATAATATCTGGTATCCGCCCCAAAACCAGTCAATTGCTGTAAATGCGAGTAGTTCATTATATTTAATCAGAGAGCCGGTTATTAATGTATGTGAGATATTGTAGGCACCTAATAGGCATTGGCTCTGGGTGTGTCGCGTGTGTATCCTACTAACAACGGTAGGAAAAACATGAGGATATATATTGATAGGGATATAAATCTGAATTATAATATACCTAGACTATTGAATTAATTGAATGAATGTCAATAATATAAATTGTCTCATATGAATGGCATATTATATGATTATCATTGTGGCCACTGACTATCAGCCATCATGATCATCACCTCTCGCACTACGCAACCTTATAGTAATTAATTGAAATACAATGTACTCACACATGCACCGTGATCAATGAACAATCACTCATTCTTCACAAGCTAGACAATACTTACACCGTTTAAGATTTGTGATCTGGAACAAGATAATGTAAGTGCCACACCTATAGCAATAATGTAGAGCTGTGTCTGTGTTGGTGTGACGTCACACCGCGCCGACCATTAGTTACGACACCCAGATAAATGGCATTGACTGGACTCCACTTACTTTTACTTGTTGATTGTTGGCGATGCCTGCGCTCCTACGAGTAGCTACTGGTGCACGCTGTACACAACGGCTACGCTGCAAGTTGTCGACCAACGACTCGGTGTGATGAGAGATGATACGAGTGACGTGGGGCCCTAAAATGGACGGACGTGCTTTTGACTCCAGAGGCAAATGTCACTGCGAATTTTTCCACTACAACCTCCATCCCAGTGTTGGTAAACAGGAATTGCAGTGTGGAGGCAACGAACTCGCCCTTTGATCACTGCGAGGTCGCCGGAGCCTTGCTCGCTGTAGAAAGGGAAACTGATATTTTTACGAAAAATTCTATATTTGGAGCGCTTGGCCAATGTGAACTGGTGCTTTTACTGTGACGGCGACAAGGACACCGCCGCGCCCCACGCCTGCGCACCACCACACGCCGCGGCCCCGCCGACCCTGCGCAGGCGCTGCTACTGCACCTAACAAACAGTTGAACATCATAATGGCTGTTAACAATAGGTCTCGATTGGTTTCGTCCGAAGACGTATGTATATACAATTACTCTCGTAAGGTATACGTGAAAACATATTTGACCTATCTACAGGTCTTGGGTGAATCCCACGCAAGTTGTCCCAGTCCGAAATGAAGCCACGATTACGATGCTCGTCTCCCATCAACAGCCTGCGACAGGCACGTACATGGCCCTCCTTGCAGCTCGTTAACGCGTTCACTGCTAACGACGCGTATGTGCGTCCAACTGTTCGAGAATTTACGAAGAAGTTTAAATGCTAGCAGTGAATATGTTAAATGAGAACGATAACATCTTATAGAACTTTGGACCAAGTGTCACGGTCACTAACCACGCTCGCTACAAGTTATGAATATTTAGGTTATTACTCGACTCATATCTGACGTCCAGATCGTAGCCGAAGGAAGGTAAACTAACCATTCACAAGAATATACCTGAGCTGGGATTAAAACTAAATGTAACAGAGAACCGTCATAAGCGTTTATGATGACGATAATCAAAACTTAGAACTATTTGGAAAGGTACTTAGTTTGAAAATAAATAACTAGTTAAAGTTTTTGTACGAGCTGCCCGCTGCTTCCATCACCACATTACATTCTCCTCTCGTTACATGCACAGCGATCTAATGATAAGTGCACGCCTTACGTAATGTCGTTTGTTATACAAACATGACCAAAACTATCGAATGTTCATTGATAATTAGGCAAGCGGGTAAAGTGTCGTGTCACTTCCACGAGGAATCGAAGTGGCTCCATTAGTTGTTAATATGTTGGTTTGTTGCGCAACCTTCGCGTACAACAGCAGTGTGAGTACTTATGCAATCGCTTTTTAGCTCTGAACAGCTCGTTGAGCGCTCCACTCGCAAACAAGCGAACAGGACCTCACTGACTCCCATTTTACACTGAAACAAGTCTTCAATGGGCTGAGATCCCCGCAATTATCAAGGTCATATGGCGACCTGGACCCCACCCCAAGAACATCTTAATCCTTTCTGCAGTTCAAAGGCTGCTTAAATAATTATAGTATGGAGAAACAATACCGAGAAATGTTACCAATATAACAGGTCCGTGAGCCCAGGTACTAGTGACTACGTTCTCACACACACGGTGCACGGGCGCACAATAGCGCGCAAGAAGCACGCGCCGCTGCGGTGAGGCAACATGAGTGTATGCAACCAGGGCACGTGGGAAGGGCGCCGGATTTGGGTTTTTTCCTAACTCTATGCACCGCGGATAACTCGTGGGGATCGCCGCACGCCGGTGAAAGGGTCTTGTGTAAAAACCGCACTCCCCCCCATTACCCCCCCCTCCTCGCAACCCACGCCGACCCCCTTTACACGTTTTAATCGCAATACATATTTTATTGAAAATAAACAACGATAATAACGACCTTGTAAATTGATGTAAGAAATACGCTCTCATACACTTTACACTTACCCTCGCGTACGGAAGCATCTTAAAAACAGTTCAATTCTTTGTACCCATGACAACTTATGAGGTATGCAACGTGTGAACGAAGCGAGCCGTGCCACGCCACTTGCTCTAAAAGACATAGAGTGAACCAGTTTAGCTCCGGAGGTGTTCAGGCCACTTCGATTTGTTGTGCTATTTATCACTACAGGCTGACTCCACCTTAACTACATTCTGGAGATCGAGAAAGAGAAGCAGAAGAGGTTCCAGAAGTAACTGAGAGATCACATTACATCACAAACAAACTAGTTATGGTTAATATAACCATTGCGTTGTGGTCGATGTGAACTTTAGTGCTCATTATGTAAACATGATTATAGAGTGCGATATAAGCACGATTGGCCGTTATATACAAACATATTAATATAGTTTGATCGGTGGCTATCGAGACATAATCTCACCAGTCATTAGATACACTTGCATAACAAGCGCACACAATGACGGGACATTTCCCTGCTGCATGAACATGTTATTGCAAACCCCAGTGCACTTATAAATAACTCATGATTCTAGAGTTTTTTCATCTGACACGCAATGTTTGGTGCTTAGATTGTTGTAAACATTATATTTAATGGGAAAATAATGTGATATCGTTGGTGCAACCCTCGCGTGTCCTCCGTGCGGCCATTACGGCCGGTTATGGAGCGCGCGTGTTCTTCGTCGAGATAGCGGCGGTGGCGGGCGCGTGCAGTGCGTGGGCGCGCCTTGCGACACATGCTGCGTTGACGAAACTACCGCTCCGGACGGTGGTGCAGCAGCAGGTCTCCCGCCGACCTCCGCTACCAACCTTAACACTGGACGGCGACTCTTTTGCCCTTTGCTGCTCAGTGCTCACTCAACATACATACATGGGCACGGTGCACTTTGGAACAACATTTATATTGATATTTGTTCTACATTGCTATCTGAATTTTCCCAAAAGGCTCGTACTGGTGTTACGATATGTATATGACCAGGGATGTAATGGAAAGATCATGTACAATAACTGGCCTTTCTGTAATATCGCGTAAATGGAGAAACCAAGGGGAGTGAATTATGGACAAAGGCACCGTTCGTCGGGCATTCTGCGTAATGCGATCTGTTGCCTCACGTACATGCAACGCAACAGAACTGTTCAACACAATACAAATGTTTAATTGTCGGTGCACTGCGCTCAGCAAAATTACAATAAATATTAAATGTAAACCTAAGCGAAGGAAGTGAATGCATTTACCAACTATCAATTACATCCAACAATAGCGCGGACAGACCAGTCATTGCCGCAATTCAGCGTTGACGCTAATTTGGCAACACATGTCCAATCTGCCACTATAATTGTTAATTGACATTTATACCTATTGGAACTATAGTTCCGTGAAATATTGGTTGTGTAATTGATGAATGGCTGTCGCGGATGTCGATGCAGATTGTCACTGGGTAGCCTGCGGTGGCAGCGGCGTGTCACTTCGCGTCCAATAATAATATATTAATAATTATTATTATAATGCGCGCTCAACCAAAAATCAAATACTTAATGCCACCGAACCTTGACCACCTTAACACAATTTCCAATAACCTTAATCGTCATCCATCACGAACTGACAGAAATAGAACCATAAAATTGAATTGATATGCAAGTTAATGGTTAATTTTTTTATATATAACTGGGTATAGGTTGCGCAAGCGATTTACATAAATAACTGGCTTTATCGACCTTCACTTTCGAGTGTGTCAATTGGACAAACACTAGCATTAGTCGCGTGAGACAAGTGTAGTGACACTCAAGTACAGGCGTCAGGTAGCCGGGCCCGGCGCCACGCGCCTCTAATGAGGGGCCATTATGTCAGTTGGCATCCCGCCCTCGGACAACCCCCTCATCGCCGCAGACAACTCTATTGTACCTCCTCCCACCATGCTAACAGTAAAAACCATGACTGCTGCAGTGGGTATTTAAATTGTACATTTGCAATGTTGCAATTTACTTGTAACTTGAGAAAGCGGTTCCACGTCCATAGACAAGCTGTTTAAAATACTGCTTTTAAGATTAATTAGATTCTTATAAAGATAATATAATATTAAAGTGCGGAAGAGCGTTAGTCAACTGTTGATGTGTAATTAAGAACAATTAATGTCGTTCACAATGGGCTTACATAAGTTGATACAATGTGGGAGGCGCGCGTGGCGGCTATGGTCGGAGGGCCGTCACGAGGCGCGGCGTGAGATATGATCGGTGTGCTGGCGACCAGGAAGCTACGCAACTATTACACAACCACCCGACTCCTGGCAGGCTCGTGAGCCCATATTGCAACACTCGCACTATTGTAATAGCCTAATAGGTCGTCGCCTACGATTCGCAACATTTTGGGAACTGTAATTATCTGACATGTAATTGATGCATTATGTGTCATTAGTTATAATCTCATCTCCGATTTACTGTAGCTTCCGAGGCTACGGTGGAGTATTTAAGTGTATTTTCGTGAGGCTGAGGCGGCCTCGAGGCACGATAGAGGGCAGGAAGTAATTGCGCAGAGTACCTGTGATGGTGTTTACAATACATTGGCGAGACCTCATATGACGTCACAGTACATCTGACAGGGTGTCCCTGTCGGCCGCCTCGTGAGGTGACAGCTACACGCACACGCGCGCACAGCCTCTCGCTTCCTCATAAACAACATTCACCACTACAGTCATCATCGTCCTTCAATAATTGTCTGGTGTCAATAACTATATAATATCGACATGTGTAATTAAATACGTGATGGCGATAATTGGGGAATACTCGCTAGTATTTAATACTCATTTTTGAACACTACTCGGTACGTAAATCAATCAAATGGATTTCTTCTGAAGGTGGAGTGTAGCAACCATAATATTATGTACGGCAGGTCAGCTCGGCGCGTTGTGCAACCCCATAAATGAACACTGACAACTCTGCGGCTATAAATATTCGCGATCACGCACTAAAACTATATAATTCAGGCACGTGACCTCGCCCGCCTCACTAATATATCGCAAATATTAAGCGCATATAATATGTATGATGTTCAATTAAATGAACAACTAGTTATATTCGGATACGCTTTTATATGTGACCGTTATCATCCATCATACATATTGAAGTTGCGCGAGTAGCATAATCTCATAAACTTGCCGTCTCTCTCTGAACATGAGTCGGGGTACTGGCTCCAGGCACTACCATCTGCCAACAACATTTCATTTTCTTTAGCTGCCAGCCTGCGACTTGTCTGCAAAACTAATGAGTCCCATTGCTGTGTCTGCGGGGAAGACGTCGACCAATTTGGTCATCACGGGCTCTCTTGTCGCCGCAGTGCGGGTCGCTTATCCCGACATTCCACTTTGAATGACGTCATTCGCAGGGCTTTTGTCACCGTCAACGTGCCAGCAATTCTAGAACCGAACGGTATTGCACGAGACGATGGTAAAAGACCTGACGGGATGACGTTAGTTCCCTGGGGTGCCGGGAAGCCCTTTTTGTGGGACACGACCTTTGTGGACACACTTGCTCGCTGTCACTTAAACTTTACTTCGAAGCAAGCAGGGGCGGTGGCAGTGTGTGCAGAATACCTCAAGCGGCGGAAATATGCAAATATCAGCCATAATTGTATATTTCTGCCGTTTGAGGTTGAGACTTTGGGGCCATGGGGGCCAAATGCGAAAGTCCTTTTTAAGGATCTTTCAAAACCCCTGGTTGACGTCTCTGGGGACCGTCGAGCTGGTTCTTACCTCGGTCAGAGGATTAGTTTAGCGATCCAGCGAGGTAACGCAGCCAGCCTACTAGGCACCATTCCCGCAAACACTAATTTAAATTCTGTGTTCTATTTATAATTTTTACAAGCAAGATAAATAAGCTCTCAAACAAGACCTATTTTACCTTCTAGTTGTATGACCTAGCAAGGCGCTGAGATTAGTGCGTGTGTAGGATATGTGTGAAGGGCAGAGCCTACGAGCCGCAGCTGATGTGGGGTGCATGTGTTGGCTCCTGCGGTCAGCGGCACGTGGGGAGCTGTGAACAATACCGCGCTCATCACATTATCTCGTTAAGACCACGAGCCGTCGAATGATGCTGGTGCATGTGCAGCGGCCTTATGTATTCTTCAAAATAATAATACTTACATTGCCTTTACATTTACTGCTGACAATTTATAGATCGCTATCTGTAAATTGTCAGCAGTAAAAATCTCGGTCGATTTGGCGATGGGCCTGAATTATGAAATATTGACTTCCTATTTGAATCGTGCAATAAACTTTTTTGCTTTAGCAAAATATATATAAATTAATCTGATGACATAATTAAATACAAATTCCAATTTGTCTTTCTGTTCCTTCCGGCTCGCGTGGAGCGCGCCTCCAATACAGCCAAGTACGCAATAATGGCCAGTTATGCAAAATGAAAGGATCGATTTATGTCCCATTGTGTGCCAACTGCGGTGTAGGCCAGTGTGCGGCGTTAGTTCACAAATAGAGATGTTTAATACTGGTGTCGATTAGGACATGTGCTCCCATTAATATCCTTCAAATTGAAATATGCAAATTAATAATGGCCATGGAGACAAATATTCCTAAATCCTGACGCTAACAAAAATTTGGAATAAGTGTCATTTTCAAGCATTGCGGGACCAATAGGTACGTACCTATCAGAAATGATATACGACATTCGGTAATAATATTTTGATTCAATGTATATTTTGTGACAAACATGTAGCGCACGCGCAACGTGTCGCAACACGGTGTACGACCTGAAATGCACATAAATATTAATGAACCTGCTAGCTGCTTATTATTCTGATATATAATAATATGGGTAGACCTACTGACGCGACCGTGAAATTAACATCAAGTGTCAAATAAATTGTTTAGTTGCGTTCAGAGGTCTCACCAAAACATTTGTTCTGATTTAATGTTAAATAGCAGATGAGACAACATTGTATTAGTAGGTAATTAACTACTCGGCGGGTTGTGCAACCTACACTGCATATAATAATTAAATAGTTTCTCACTCATAATAGCTACGTTTGGTAACCGGGCGTTGTTGTAGCTTATAAAATGCAACCATTTATTAGCTTGATACTTATTGCCAATAGCTGTGGCTCCATCCACCGCCGCACTTCGTAACGAATAAACACAAGTGCCGAAACTAGAACTGGGTGTAGTACTTTTAGAGAAAACCATTTGGCTGAGTGGTCAACAAATTATATTAAGGTGGCCTGTAGACGATACAAACATAGCTTTTATAAATAAATACGAGTGGCAGGATAACATCTAATAGACAGGCAAGCTGTAGTGCCTGTCTGTGGCGGAGAGCGACTCAATAATTAGCTGAATGTTTCGATATGAAGCGTTGCATCCGATTTGCAACACAATTTGCCTAATAACATTGGATCATTTACATTTATAGATTGTATCATCGGCGGTTGCGGTCGCTTTGCGAAACGACGCGAGATTATGTTGATGATTAGATACTTATGAAGGTATCTACGGCGGCGCCACCTCGGAGCTAATCCGTCACCTGGCATGACACACTGCTGCGCCGCGCCGTCTGACGAAATACCGCGCTCGCTTACAGAGCAAATTAAGATTTTATCTGAACATGTCATGTAAAGGAATTTGCCCTCATAATCCTCATATGTCTTTGCGACGATGTTGATAATATTAATGTTAGTAAAAAAAACTCATTTAAGAGGAAACACGATAGAAGTAAAGATATTCATTTAATATTTGTAAATTAATAAATCTTAAAATGTATATATATTGAAAGACTATTGTATTTTTTGTAGATGTTAGGAGGTGGCACGGGCGAGCGCACGCCACTTTTCGAATCGAGGGCAAGTCCTTGCGGTGTCCACAATACTAAATTATACTCCTCGCGATATTTAAGTACCAAGTACCCGTACCAACACCACCTCTTGCTCAATTGCCGCCACCCCACAGCTCATCAACATGCCTATTTGCCGAAACAGTTGGTATAATATTATAAGTGTTAGTTATTCCAATAGATCCGTTGAGTTGGAATGGCAAGCATTGGAGTGCTCAAACGTATAACGGTGATTGAAGAGATATAAAGTGTTTGAAGCATTATGTTGAAACCGGCTCGTGTGCACGTAACTAGCGGTGGATGCCGTGCTGCGTTACCGGTGGCCACTGGCCGGAGAGTGGAGTGTGGTGTGCGCTGCAAGTACTCGAGCCAGTTACGAGCCGCGTTACGTGCGCGTTGCTAAATGCAAACACCAAGTCGAAATAAAAGATTTTATCGAATGTCATAAAAGCCCATATTTAGTTGTATTATTTGAACTGGTATCGGTACACATTGAGAAATTTCCATATTCCGCAGCCTCACTGTGACTGTATTGCTGCCACGTCAGTAGTTCGCTTTAAGTGACACGACACCTCGACACCAACATAACACAATCCCCAATTGTTCAAGCTACTTACAAAACATTACACTACAATTATGCAAAACCACCAAACGTGTGCGGCCCGGTACCGAGCCATTGCTATAATATTTGTAATTTTATCAACTGTCGACCTCGTCACAAATCTAGCTTCAATTATCATTCATTTGAAATTTATAATAATGTCTCTGATAAACTGCTTTATAATATAACCGACGAGGTCGTGTCCACCTGAGAAGTGAACTAACGCGTCCCTCCCCCCACAGGTGCCAATATAAGTTGAAACGGAGAGAAGTATCAGTGGTGTGTAGAGCCACCAGCTTCAAGCAGCAAGCATCAGAGAACAGAGAGCAGAGAGACGTGATAATGAGGACAGCAGTGTATATAACAGTAGTGTGCGTGGCGATGTGGTCAGCCCGCGCAGCGCCCGCGCCCGAGCCCGCGCCGCAGCCCGCGGCGCAGCCCGGCGACGACAACACTCCCGAGATCATTGAGATCATCGCACCCGCCGCCAGTGCACAGGTACCATACACTACCAGTACATACCTACATTATAACCAACACTATATTTGTAAATAAGACCTACTGATAAAAAATCTACCTGATTGAAGGACAATACTATTCATCACACGCTCCATGGGTACTCGTGGGCAGTAAGAGTGAAGATCTGTTAGTTATCGAGGTATATGTGGTCGAGTGCAGTGTCAGTTGCACTTTGTATTTAATACAAAGGAGGATGGCAGTGGTATTGGGTGTCTCAATAACCTTGAATCGGCGCAAGCAGTTTTTGCCACACCTCGATAGATATCGAGTGTTTATTTTATTGAACAGAACAAATAGTGTGCGCGATGACGGCCACCGCGGCCAGTGGAGCGTGCAGTGGTCGCGGCTGCATACTAGGGCATCTCTTTACAATCAACACTATATTAATGATGACTCTTTGATACAGACAGGACACGCACAATTTGATAAATTATAGAAATCCTTGCAATCCCTGTGACTAAATTCGCCCCATCATTAGTGGCAGTCAAAGGGTTGGTTCGAGTGGAGGTCATGGAGATGGTTATCGGCACGGGTCACTGCGTTGCGTGGTACTAATTGCCTGCTATTCATCAATACATAATAATTACGTAATTACAGTAAAGTATTATTCTTTACAAAAGTATATTGTCTCGTATTGACACGACGTCGCTGCCGAGGTTGCGACCCTCTTAACATCGCTGCGACCATTTCTAAACATTATTTAACTGACGGTAAATAGATGAACATCTTCTACGCAGAAGTTTAGAGGCTCTTCCAGGATCGCATGGCATTTTTACACTTTAAAAATCCATTTAGGATAAATTAGTACTAGTAAATTGTAGCACGATGTATTGTGATTGTAGCTAAGTAGTATATTAATGATGTCATCATATTGATCCAGGAAACCCTCGCGACCTTGAACCTAGGAGCACCCGGCTCCGAGCTAAGCGAGAGGAACAAGCGGACCATCGGCATCCTTCGACAGCTGTTCCCGACGCTCACACAGGTATCACTAC
This sequence comes from Watsonalla binaria, assembly GCA_929442735.1. Taxonomy (NCBI): domain Eukaryota; kingdom Metazoa; phylum Arthropoda; class Insecta; order Lepidoptera; family Drepanidae; genus Watsonalla; species Watsonalla binaria. Next base: position 9,734,747 of record OV838937.1, on the reverse strand, counting down.
ATACTCTCTCACACCAATTAATAAATTGAGTGAAGTAGTTAGACATTAATTCATTATCCGAACAGGTCGACCGTTGTGCTGCCCGCTGGTGTAAGTAGTAGCGAGGAGAACTGGGGTGTTAAGGGTGGTGTATGTTCTAGATTATCGAACAGAAGGTACAGCAGATAACGAGCATGGTACTTCAAACGTTGGGGCCGGTGGTGCTGCGCGCCTTCCTCGGCAACCGCAACGGCGGCGGCGGCGCTGGCGGCAACACTGGCGGTGGCTCCATCTCACTCGATGACGATGACGATGACGACGACGACGACGACAGCCCCGCCTCCTCAACCACAGCCGCACCCTCCACCACGCAGGCGTCCAGCGCCAGCGAGCGCAAGCGGCGCGCGTTGTACTTCGTGCCGGTATGACGTCACCCGCGACTAACTCAGCCTGCCCGGGAGACGGCAGTGCGGGCCGCGCAGACCGCGGCCTCCATCGTCACCGCATCGTCATCGTCATCGCATAATATCCACCACCCATCCTCACCGCACCCTCATTACCCTACCTCCTGATGCCCGCGCCGTGTGTGACCCTAGCTCGTGTTGCAGAGTGGCGTCGCCGACGAGAACGGCCTCCTTTCCGGCGCAGAGTCCCAGCAGGCTGAGGTGAGGGTAGCTTTCGGCGAGGGAGCAGCCGACCAGCAGGCCGCCGCTAGCGAAGACCAACAGGTCGCCGCCCAGACCAACGCCGCCTCCATCGACGAGATCACGCTCGACGACGGCGATATCAGCGAAGAGAACAGGAACAAAAGGTGATATATATAATACATATTTGCCTAATTGCTATAATCACTAGTGCGACGCTACATTCTACAATACGTCAGTCAGTAAGTATCTATGGTCAATTCTCCATAGCGGGCGGTAGGCCATGGTTACTACTGCTGCTCATAACATAAATGCGAGTACCCGATTATTAGCCAATAAGCAAAAGGTATCTACGTGTGCTCAATTAGATTTCTTAACTATTCCATGAAAATTAATTTACTGCTGAAAGGATGCGATTTCACAAGTAATGTAAGAGTAATACAACTGAAATTCAATATACCTACTTTAAACTGACATCAGCGGCGAAATGCTCTTGAATGTTTGTAGTGAAGCAGTAATAGCTCCCGTGTTGTCAACATCGCCGCTGCATTGGCGACTGCGCAACCTGGCTAGACTTGCGCAGAGCCGACACAAAACACCGCGCGCTAATACAGATTCTATTGTGCTCAATTATACTGACTCTCACTATTGTAGCTTTTTGCGATATCCACTTTTTAATTCACACGATTCGATTTTACTTAATACAGGAGGTGGATCATTACCTACATTTATGTGACTTATTATTTACGTGTAAAATAATAAATCAGATAACCAATGCCATAGTAAGTCGACCGTAGTAGTGTTCGTGGAAGTGACCGTGCTTGGTTGTTGCAGGTTCCTGGGCTTCGGTGGGTCGAGCGGCGGCGGCGGCGCCGGCGGAGGCTCCGGCAACTTCCTCTTTGATATCGTCCGGGTAAGCGATCACCCACACGAACACACTTCACTCTCTCTTCTCTGCGATCTCTATCTTCTTATCTTCTTTTTCTCGCAACTAATGCGTGCAGCCAAGTGTAACTAACTCAGACATTGTCCCCAGTTTTAGGACAGATGGCGAGCAATGAGCGTGCACTAGAGCATGCATTACTTGCGACACCGACCAACTGGCGTTGTACTTATATACTCGCACATCATAGCTTCAGGTGCTTACACTGAACAATATCATACGCGTATTGTTCTAACATCATTGCAATGACCTGTTTTATAATGACGTGCAATGCTTACCAGGAAACATGTTTACACCATGAGAGAAACATGAGTAGGTACATAGGTACATTTTAACAAGCTACACACCCTACAGTGAATGGTAGGTTATGCAAAGGCAAAATCACCAAAAGAACCCAATACATGAGAGGCTTTTCTAGACATCGGGTGAAGGCGTCAGAAGGGAAGGAACATACAACTTGACATCTCTCACAAATCTCACATTAAAATTGGTAGGTTTTATCGAGAGCCTGTGTGGGTATATTTATGAAATAATCACCGCTCTTGCGCCATGTAATTATAAATCGTTAGCTACAAAATAACACTTCGAATTAAAATAATTACACTATGATGCCTCACAGTAGTACAAGTAGGTAATTATACGCCGTACGTACGTAATCCTCCTAAAGAAGCCAAACTATAACTTGAGACTGCTGCACTTGTGGTAATGTGTGAGCGGCAAAGTGAATGCGATAGGTGACATCACAGAGTGGGCTACAGCTCACACAGGAGCCCGAGCGGAGGGCAATGGTCAGTGGTGAGTGGTGAGTGATGGTTGCAGGGCGCGCCCGAGGCGATGGCTCGCGCGGCGGGCACGGCCTTCCGTCTGTTCGCCGGCACCGACTCGCTCAACGTCGGCCTCACCGCCTCGCACACCGCCACCCTGGACCCTAACAATCCACAAGTACACATACACACACTGACACATACAGTAGTTCAGCCACACACTACTATGTAGTGGACATAGATATTGGCTTCTCGTAGATGATCATGACTAGACACGGATTGGAGTAAAATTTTATTCTAGAAACATGCTGTAGCCGTAAAGAAGTCAGGGTTCTGCCGTTGAGATAATAATGCTTCATAAACTTGAATACTGTGGAGCGTAGACTACCTAAGTACAGTGTAAGCTATAATAAGGTAAATACACTTGAAAGTAGAAGTATTAGTCAACGATAACATTAACACGGATCCAAAACATCAACACACTCCCTTCCCGCTTTCCTTCCGATCTCTTTTCTTCTCTATCCCTTGTTGTGGTGTGTTTAGTTCCAGCTGCACTCTATTGCTTCATGCACCGTTGTTGTTAGATATAACACGACAGCTAATTAAAGCTTTGGTAATGTTTTGGTAAGTATTTAAAGGTAAGTACCAAGCCGAATAGAAGTAGATTTGTCTGGATTTTATTTGGAAATACTGTTACAGTCAGCGTCAGTTACAACATAACTTGTCTTGCTTAAATTACCAAAATCTGAGGCTGACTGTACCATTAGTGCTTTTCCTCTGACGGTGAGTAGAGGCACATGTAAACACGTGTGGAGAGGTGGTAGATCGAGTGCAGAGTAGTAGCACCTCCGTCAGAAGGTGTATCCATCTAGTGGATGGGCTCGGTGTGTATTATCGTTGCAGTGTACGTGTATGTAAAGTGTGTTTGTGTGTGTCTAGCTGGTGGCCGGCTCATCGTCAGGATCAGGCGACGCAGGAGCAGCGGAGGGAGACGACGCGGGCGCGGCGAAGGGAGACAACCTGACAGAGGGCGTGCCCGGCCCCATCACGCGGCTGTTCATCATCGCCAACCGCGGCATCGCCAACCTCATCCAGGACCTGATCCTGCGCATCGCACAGACCTCCGAGAGGATAGTCAACTTCAAGGCGCGATTGATCACCTCCATCATTTAATGTGCGCGCGAATAGAACAATACGTTAGTGTAGGTGTGTGTAGTGAGTGCCTCTCCCGGGTCGCCGGCGGCCGGGTCGCCGCGCGGCGCCGGGGCACATCAGCCGCGCCAGTCAGTTATAAGGTAGCGATCGCGTCGCTAACCGTGGGATAGTTCCATCTTCGGTTGTAGGTGTTTCATACATATAGGACGATGGAAGGACGGGTGGCCGCTGCCAAGCGCGATAGACAGGACCGACGCCCACCCCAGCGAGTGGGCACGGCTCTCCGCTGGGGTGGGCGGTCCACGGCCAGCTCCGGCCAGCCCCGGCCCAGCCCCGGCCAGCCCCGACCCAACCCCGGCCCAGCGGCCCGGGCGAGGGGCGGTGGGCATCGCGCCGCGCGGCCTTCGCCCGGCGCGACGCCCTTCCTGCTCAAGCTTTTTATACAAGATAATTATTTTCGATTCGTTTTTATGTTTGTAAATATGTATAATAGCGGAATTTGTATAAAATAAATAGTTAAATTATTAAAATGTTTTATTTTCCTTTTCAAAAACTATAAATATACGAATACCTACTACAGGTGCCGTCTCGAGTGAGCGCTGGCCTCCAATGCTCAGCGCAGTAGTCATTTTATAGGTACGACTCTGTCTGACTGTATAGTGTGACGCAAATAACATACAATCATGCGCAGCTATCCCCATCATTTACGCTGAGTGCTCATAAGTCTTGACAGACCTATCTAATTCTACTACTATTTAACCGACTTAAAAATAAGAGGTTGTTTTTATGTTTGTTACCTCAGAACCCTTGACTGGGTAAACCAATTTCTATGATACTTTTTTTTTTAAAAGGTGATGCTTTCCTAGTGGTCCCATTTTAATTTGGTTCAGTTCTGATGGAGGAATTCATGAGAAATCGAGGGGAACCTTCGGAAATCGTACCGGCGACTAGGGCGTTTGTTAATTATTTGCGTAAAGTATTTGAAGCACTACATTTTAATAAAGGTGTGGAGTCGATCTGATGATGGAGCCGATACACAGTCGAAGGAACTCCTCAATGATTTACAGCAAGTACCTAGTGTTTGGGCTTGATTAATTCATACTGATGAGAACTTTCCACCTAGATGGGTAATGACTGGTGCAGGTGTACTTTGCAAAAAGTGCAGAAAAGCGTTATAAAAATATTCACAAAAAAAATAAACTAAAACCACCTTCAAAAAGAAAGAAATAAAATTATGTGAAATAAATGACTTACTTACGAAGTTGGTGCATCACACTCGGTGTCAAACACCAACTTCAAATGTAAATAATTTATATCACATAATTGTATTTCTCTCTTTTTGAAGGCAGTAAAATATAAAAATAATAAGAAGGCAATAAAATAAAAAGTAAAAAAAACAAATTTAGTCGTAATTGCATAATTAAACAGGATTATACATGATGTCGCAAGGTTCGCGTCCCAACTGCGTCGGCTGCGTCGGCAAGCTCGTCGACTCCTTCTTCAGTAACTACACCTGAGCTTGACGATACAATAAACATGGACCACTAGGAATTCTGTTTTACTCCCAAACACCTATGGAGATACCATTTCATAATAAGGCAAAGAAAGATATGTGCGTTTCGGCGTTACATAATTTGACGGACCTACAGTAAATTTTTGTTTCCTGTGCCAAGAACAAGATACGTCGTAATGCTTAGTTTTCCGACACATTCGACACAATCGATACATTTACTAAAACTGTATTAATTGTAGACGAACGCAAGGAAAAATTCAAAATTCTTTTGTGAGAATAATAATTTATTAAAATAAGTTTAACTTAACTATTATGTTATAGAGTAAGCACCAATCGTACCCTCGCCCTCACTTATCATTGAATGCAAACAATCATATTTGTTGGCAACAGAAATAACATGCTGCCATACTTTAACGAGCCATAAAAGCGCATGTATCAGCACGAGATGTTGTGTCAAGTTATCAGGCTGTAGGGCCCAATGTTGGTGACGAATCGTACAAACAGCGTTTGTGCGGGGGAGCGGCGGGAGCGGCGGGAGCGGCGGGAGCGGCGGGAGCCTATATGTCGAGGTAGTCCCTGTGCGGGTGGTCGGGCGGCGTGTTGTCCAGCAGACACACCCAGTCGCGCAGGCGCCGCTCGCGGCAGTACACGTCGCGGGCCAGCGCCCGCCCGCCCCCCGCGCCCCCCGCCGCGCCCCCCACGCCGCCCCCCACACCCCCCACGCCGCCCCCGCCCTCCCCCGCGCCGCACACGGCGCCCCCCACCCACGCCACGCTGTTGTCGTGCGCCGGCGCCGTGTGGAACTTGAACTCGCGGACGAATAGTTTGGAGCAGTATGGTTCCTGGGAATGAAACAATAGCAGGTCATTGTTGAAGCAAAGAGAGTGGCGGTGCGCAGTGCGCGGAGGAGCACCTGTCGCACGAGGAGCGCGAGCTCGGCGGCCAGGCGCGCCCGGAGCCCGGGCAGCGCGGCGCCGCCGCCGCAGACCAGCACGTTGGCGGCCAGCGCGCGCCGAGTGTCGATGGGACACTGCAAACACATTGCATTCTTCTTATTATCTAATCAATATAGCCTTAAAACTATTTACAGGTAGACAACTTTGCCCAAATCGGTCTCTCTCGGGATCGTGCCGAGAACTGATTCTCTGAGCGAGAAAAGCCCCAGCCCGCTTGTCACGAGAAGGTTCTACCGGACGACGTGCAACCTCTTTGAAAAGTTGATGAGCATCCGGACCCCGAGGCTCCAGAGTTTCAACCGCAAACGCAGAAAATATGTATTCTTGACCAATGCAAACATATTTCCGGCGCTTGATGCACTCCAGCCGAACAGCAGCAGCACCGGCCGCCACAGCATTCTTTAATATTACTGTCGCATCTGTATTGATTAACATAAAAAGGTCATAAAGTACACCGATCGCATTATTTATATACACAAATTACTAAAGATAGTCTAATAATGAACCTAAGAGTAGAAGCACCCTTTCTCGTTTCACGGTCTGGGTACTCTTAAACGTAGAGCTATTTAGTCGATGAAAGGCGGCCCGCGACCACTAGTTGCCCCCACCACGAGGGTCCCCACCTGCATGATGCACTGCAGCACGATGTCAGGCAGCGAGGCGCAGTCCTGGTCCCTGGCGAACAGCACGGCGGCGGCCAGTTCCCGCGAGCGGCCCGCCACCCGCAGCGAGGGTCCCCACCTGCATGATGCACTGCAGCACGATGTCAGGCAGCGAGGTGCAGTCCTGGTCCCTGGCGAACAGCACGGCGGCGGCCAGTTCCCGCGAGCGGCCCGCCACCCGCAGCGAGGGTCCCCACCTGCATGATGCACTGCAGCACGATGTCAGGCAGCGAGGTGCAGTCCTGGTCCCTGGCGAACAGCACGGCGGCGGCCAGTTCCCGCGAGCGGCCCGCCACCCGCAGCGAGGGTCCCCACCTGCATGATGCACTGCAGCACGATGTCAGGCAGCGAGGTGCAGTCCTGGTCCCTGGCGAACAGCACGGCGGCGGCCAGTTCCCGCGAGCGGCCCGCCACCCGCAGGGAGCCCCGGGGCCCGGCGGGGTACGTCACGCCGCGGGCCTCCTCGGGACCCGAGCCCGCCTCCCACTGCAGCGCCCGCGACCGGCTCCCCACGAAGCACGTCTTCACTGTCACACAACATACACGTTCAACAAACGACAGGCGCGCGCGAAAACTGCCACAACGACATTTCATAAAAATATTAAGGAGGTTGTAAGTACCTTTGATATCCTCGATGGTGGCATCGTCTAGTTTGAGTTGGGTGCCGTTGTCCTCGTCGAGCAGCCGCGCCAGCTCAGCGTGCACGGCATGCGCTCCCAGCGGCTGCGACTGCAGGGACTTCAACACCACGCACGAATGGACCACTACGCAAATAACACAAAAATTATCAATAGCCCAAAACAAGCCTTCTGAAAAGAACCAGCACGAAACTCAGCTGTCTTATTTAACATTTCATAAAAGGTATATTATGATAAATTAAGAATGTACAATGAATGATCAAAAATGAGTTGTGTATACCAGCAACGACCTCAGCGTCACGCGCGCCGATGTCCACGACTAGCACGACCGGCGCGCCCAGCGTCAACGCACACAAGCGGCCGCTGTCCGCCCACACCACTCCTGACACCTGGGTAATTACAAATACTATAAACAGTACCTGGTTGACAGAGCTGTGCTCCGTTTCTTTTTCACACAATTGAAAGAACTTGACTTTAGCATGTAGCAAAGGGAGGTCTCTGCCTTCACCCATGGGATACAGGCGTGAGCATATGTATGAATGTATGTATGTTGATAAAAAAAGGAAAAAATTTGACTGGTAACAGTAGGATTCGAACCGGTTATTAAAGTTTTGTTATCACCCCATAGACTGTAAGCTTCACGTCTGAGCTATCATAACGGGACAGGAGGATTGTAGGAGTTTTCCATTGCCTGGAAACATGTCAAAATTATGTTGAAAATTAAACCTAGCTAGATTAATTTGTTGCCTGCGAAACTCCCTACATACAAAACTTCATGAAAATTATTCGAGCCATTTCCAAGATACAGATTCTATATAGACAATATATATACAAGAATTGCTTGTTTGAAGGTATGAATAACCAAGCCACTGCCGTGCCAGCATTGACCCCAGCCCAGGTAGACAAGGTGTATGGAATTAATTCCATTCCAGTACATAAAATGAATTATATTTTCCCAATTTTAGTACAAGCACACCTCATAATGTGTGAAGAGCACTTTTGCCAGTGTCTCCCGGAACAGTGTGGGAGTGAGCAAGGACTCCACCACTATTACTTTGCGCTCCTTCGGGTTCACCAGCACGTGTCTGCAATCAATAAAATCACATTGGACAGGATATATACAATTTTATAATATAATTCAGAAACCTTACATTTTAAGCAAATTGTTTTCTTTACACCGTGGTATAAGTAAAGTAGCATTTTGTTCTCAACTCTGACAATTGTTAAATACTAGATTAGCCCCATCATTAAAGGAGGCCATATTAACCCATATATTGGTCACTTAATAAGTGAATTATGTACATTAATGTACACAAAGTAACAACATATTTGTATTATATACAAAACCTGAAGTAGAGCAGGTGCAGCATGTGGACGAGGTTATCATAGAGTTCCTCGGGCGAGGAATAGTCGTGCACGCGCTTCATGCGGCGCTCCGCCGCGCACCAGAACTCCGAGCGAACAATGCATCGTGGAGCTGCTTCACCCGTGAACCCAAACCTAAATTATGTGCATACCAAATAGAGAACATTCATTTAACCAATCCCTAAAAACAAATGTATGCAACTAAAAACTAATGCACTATACATGTATAAACAAGTGGTTTCCCAGCAAATACAGTGTCATTTCACACACAGAATCTAGTTTAAAGATTGAATTGAAAATGAAAAGAATCCTAGTGGTTAGATTTTTTTCTAATTCCTGGTTTTCATAGCGCCCCTAATGCAGTTCTAATATACATGCAATAAGACCCACATTACTGAGACATTATAAGATATGATGAGACTTACTTGGTATAATCCGTGCCAAGATCCAACACAACTGCTTGTTTCTCTTGGATGAGAGCTATACCTTCATAGAGGGCCATCGTTAGTTATCACAACTAAAGTTGGGTGGTGGTCATTCGAAATTAGAAGCGCAAACTTGTAAAATACTGTCTTGCTGATGAGCTCATCTATTGTAACTAAATGTTGTTCAATACAGAATTCACATTCTCACAGAGAAAGACTACACTTGTTATATGTATAATCCATTTATTGTACTAGGTACAATAGTAAAGATTTAAGACGGTAGGTAATTCGAGGTACCTATTGAATGCTCATTGCTCATTGCTCAAGCTCAGCTCAATCAAGGCTCAACGCTCGAACGCCCAACTCAACAAACAAACTGACAGTTCACAGTATGGTACAGTCAATAACAACAGAACTGACGGATTATTGAATTTAATGAACTTTTTATTTGTGCTTCTGCTTCTGGCCTCTACTGTACTATACAACTTAAATTTAAAACGAAACTTTAGGTAACACAATAATATTAATGAAACTAACTTGCAATAAATATGAATATAACACTTTGCCTGACCCGGGTGAGCACCATTCAATTCAATTCAAAATATCTTTATTTGATTAGACTTCTTACAAAGTACTTTCAAATCGTCAGAAGGACACAAAATACATTATACATGATTATAAATGTTACCACCGGGTTCGGAAGGTAGCTTTTGTTGAGAAGAACCCGGCAAGAAACTCAACAATTACTCTTTTAAAAAAATATATATTATACAATGTTTTTGGTTACAGTATTTATATCTCCAACACAATTTTATTTGTGTCTTGTGTTTATGTTATGCACATCACATTTCTTTTCCGAAACGATTCTGAAACGATCCAATGTTTAGACCAACGAGGCAGACTCATAATAAATTATTTTGTGTTGTGAAGTAATTTTAAGTATAAAACAATTTGTAGTATGCTCTCCGTCATCCAGCTATGTCTAGGTACATTTAACTAAATTACTTCATAGAATAATGCGTTTGATCACACACATTAATGGTAGGAAGGGTTTAAATGTGTAGCTAGTACAGCGCAGCAATATCTGTGAAACTTCTAAACTTATACATAAAAAGTTTAGAAGTTTCACAGATAGTGCTGCACAGTTTTATAATTTGTACGTATGGGCAACGCTTCTTTTGAATGATTTTTAATGGATGACGTATAAAGATAATATGACTTTTAAATATTGTCAGTCTAATCGTCAATTGTCAAATTCATTTTGCTATCTGCTCGTCAAATTGTCATTTTATCATTGGTGGAAAAAAATCTAAAAATAATAGAAAATCCAAAAGAAACTAACCAAGTTTCAATCCTCAGCCCGCTGACCAAGTTTACAACATGTCAGAGATAAAAATAGTGGCCGCAAGCATCGTCAACTTCCTGAAACAACAACTCGAAGGCGACACTCTGAGCGTGGACTCGAGGGAGAGCGTCGAGGTTGGCGTGCAATGCATCGAGACTGCGTTTGAACTCGGGCCCGAGGACGCGGCGCGCGGGCTCGACCTGCTGCAGCTCGTGCGAGCGCGCGGTGCCGGGCCCGACCGCGCCGAGGCCGAGCGCCTGAAAAACGAAGGCAACGAGCTCATGAAGGCGGAGCGACATCGAGAGGCGCTCGAGCGCTACTCGCGCGCCGTCGAGCTCGACCCGCGCAACGCCGTGTACTTCTGCAACCGAGCCGCCGCCCACTTCAAGCTCGGCGAGCACGAGGCCGCAGTCGCCGACTGCACGGCGGCGCTCGGGCTGCAGCCCGACTACAGCAAGGCGCACGGCCGCCTCGGGCTGGCGCTCACGGCGCTGGACCGCCACCGTGAGGCGCGCTCGGCCTTCGCCCGCGCCTCGCAACTCGAGCCCGACAACGAGTCCTACCGCCAGAACCTGCGCCTCGCCGACGAGCGGCTGCAGCAGCGCGGTGAGCGCGGCCCGCTCGACCTCGGCGGGCTGCTGCAGAACCCGGCGCTGCTCAACATGGCCACCGAGATGCTGGCCGACCCCAACATGCAGAACTTGATCTCGGGCCTCATGAGCAACCCATCGGCGCCGGGCGGCGCGGGCGCGGGCGCGGGAGGCATGAACGCGCTGCTGGAGGCCGGGCAGGCGCTGGCGCAGCACATGCAGTCGGCCAACCCCGACCTCGTGGAGCAGCTGCGGCGCCAAGTGCGGCCTCCGGCCGGTCCCCAGCAGCCGCCACAGTGAGGCCTCTCCGACCTGACATGTTTCACATATTTATATATTTGATATTGATTTGAATTTTTACTGGGATTACATTTCTTTTTGAGGTTTAGCTGAATTCTACCTTATATCTCATCCGTCGGCCAGTTATAATAGTCTTCGCATGTAAATAGCAGTTGCGGTCAGCCCTCCTTTAACAAGCCCAGTAATTATTACTATTTTGAGCCCATTGTGGATGGGATTGCAAGCATTTATTCTATCATATTTATAATTTGGAGTGTGCTAGTGTATATTATTTGAATAAATTGAATTAGTGGCAGCCATCGCCACGCAGAGCGCCTCATTGATGGGCGCTATGTATTATATGAGTTATTTCTGTTCACCCAAATTATTCCTAGATAAGGTTGGATTTATTGGTAATGTTAATAAATATATTTAATAAAATTGTGCTTTAATTAGTATAGATAGTGGGCATTCTACATTAAGTGAGCAGAATCCCAGAACATGAGCAAGGACTCTTAAAGATGTCATCATATTTAATCACAGAAAGACAGAAAATACCACTTCAATATTGACTGCAGTATGCTAGCTTCTTCCGAGAACACTACACGTAGCATGGAAGGCGGATAATGCTTCATAGTTGCGTCACTCTGACGCGTCATACGTTGATTATAAGATAATGTTTCCATGACTTGTTACGGGGACATAGCGTCCATGCATCTGGTGCTTTTTTCAACATGGATCAATCGACAACCATCCATCAATTAAGATAAATTTCAAAAACTATTTGCTTTCTTAATTATTTATTACACACTATGTATAATTTACGATTATATCAATTTACATAATATTATGTTTATGTACACATACAATAGTAGCAAAGTGTAAAACATGTTCGGCGCCTCGTCCGGTCGCAGCGACCAGCGACCAGCGACCGTGGACCACAACAGTCCGGTAGCTGCGCACCGAGCGGGCGCTGTATATATTCCAAATCCAATATAAGTAATGTATTTACAGGAGCCCCCAGCGAGGGACTGCCGCCACATTATTGGTACAAAAGCGAAGGCACAGCTGTCTTTACACTAACTACAGTAGTTTTTCCTCTGCCTCACATGTGGTCAGTGAATGGTGCACTCAATCATAAGAAGCTCAAGATAGCAAACATTATCACAATTGACTAATAGGAACAAACACAATTTAGAAAAATGTTAAAAAGTTATTCAACAAGCTTCGAAGGAGACTTCAAATAGTTAATCTCTAATAAATAAGCACAATATAGATGTGTCGCCATTGGTAGTACAACTTCATAGAATTTATAATATTTAAGGTGTAACCTCAGAACATTGAATTAACTAAATAACTTAAACCAAACATCTAGTTCTATGAACGAATTTCTATAATAAAGTGTACTTAATGTAAACAATATATTTCCATAACAAATAATGTAAACTCTTGGGGCACCAAAACAACTTACAGTTTAAATAGATTAAGTAGGACATGTAACATTGGACTCGGCTCTGCTCGATGCTCCATCGGGGATTTACAAACAAATAAAATATGTTTTCATTTCCTCAGTAAAAGATAATTTGAATACTTCATATTACATTTATTATGCATCCGAAGCCATGTTGTTTGTGAATGCGAAAAAGTATAGCGGTAACCCAGCCTACTGCCTACCTGACATCACGGAAACTTTTGTATGATACGTATGTCTATACAAATTATAGTTACAAATAGAAACGCTAGCATTTGAAATATGAGCACGTTAGGGGGCGTAGACCTTAGCGTGCGAGTTAATATAAAATAAACTTTCTATAGCGGTGAAATAAATTGTCGTAAAGTTGCATAAATATTCCGCTAGAGGTCGTCGCTAGTGTACTATTGGGATGTTAAGACCAATCCCCTTTATTACAAAACATACACTAACATAGTCCTTGGTTTAGAAGCAGGTCCATCTCTTCATGTAATACGGATTTTAAAAGCGATGTATACAGGTTAATCTTCATTGAAACCATGCTTTGTAAGCGGGAATGTATTTCAAATGCAAGCGAACCTATTCTCTTATTACGATAGCTCCATGTCGGTAGGCAGCGCACGCACCGCCCTCCACACACATTATATTATTCAAAACAAAAATATAAGATCGAAAGTAGTTTTAAATAAAACCATATAAAAATATAGTTTTTTATAGCCAAGTTTGAGCGATTTCATAGCTAATTATTTTCATATTTACCGGTCACCAGGTCGCGTACTAATTAAATAATATAGCGACGATGAGTGACAACACAGCCTCTCCTCAACTATACAATAAATACTCTCAGGATGACACACAACGGGCGACGGCCGACATGTCAATAACTCCAACTACACCATCGCGGCGCACCATATTCAAACACACCAACGTCTATAGCTACCATGCCTACATCACCTCTCGCACTTACAACACTATAACAGAAAGAAACCTTTCGCTTCAATAATTATAATAAATGCCCTGTGTATTATGCAGGATTATGTACGAACTGAACGTCGCCAATATCCCAACCAATGGGAATCAAATGCAAGCTAAATACATTAGAGACGGAGCATGATCAGCTCATTTCACATGCTATTGCGAATTACAATAAATAGCGGGAGCAAGGTTAGTTAGGTCACGGTGCGGGGTGGCAGAGGGTGGTAAGGGGTGGTAGGGGGTGGAGAGGATCAGTTCCTCTTGGAGGGCGGCACGAGATGCGCGGGCAGCTCGGGCGGCAGGTCGTGGCCGTTGATCTTGACGTTGATGAGGTGCATGGCGAGCGCGAACTCCTCGTCGTCGAGGAAGCCGTCCTTGTCGATGTCCGCCAGCTTCCAGATCTTGCCCAGCACCGAGTTGGGCAGCTTCGATTTCACCATCTCCGTCTTGGCAGCTGTCGAGCAAACTGACCATCACACCTCACGTACATAAACACGTGCACACTGAACACTCCTCATTATGGCTAATTACAACCCCCTGACCGAGGGATGACTACCAATGAACAATGCACTTTACCTACATAAATATTACATATTAGCTGCACGGTGCGGCGGCGGTCGGGGTGAATTAGCCACAATGAAGTCGAGCGACGCAGTATCAAGTGCGCGTTGTACATGATATATTTACAAATGATTCAATCTATGAAGACGGCATGCAAAAACGCATTCAGAATTGTCTACACTTCAAACCTATCAAATAAAAAATCAGATAAAAACAACTTTACAAATCCTGGCCAGTGAGTACTAGGAAGGGCTTATTACTGGTTGATATCATTCGTACCGATATAAAATACTATCGCCGGCGACCAATTTGAGACACAAAGTAAATGTGACAGTACAATCAACAACAGACTACTTATTATGTCACCACGGTATCGCTGTATAGCAATTTGTGTATGCAGTATTTGAGTAAGTTTACAATATTTTGTGTTTGGAACAATTGGAAGATGGTATGTATCTGCACCAACTCTTCCTGTGGACCTAACGCCACGAACTTCGCTTTTTCGATCCACGAGTTGGGAGCCTTCTCCACATAGAACTGGAGGCATCGCTCCCCGGTGAAAGCGTACACCAGCGACATGAACAACACCTGCCCGGTTATCGCTATAGTTATCGTGTTCAACAACAACAAACATACAAATTTAATGGACCGCCAAATTGATTTCAGACAGCCCGTGTACCCAGCAGAACCGTGGGGGTCGTGCATGTAAGACACGTTGGGGGGCTCAAGGATTTCAATAGAACTATCAGAGTCGCTCAATTCAGCGTCGTGTGTGTCCGGCATGGTATGGTACCTTTCTCGAGGGTTGCCTGAACGGGATTCACTCGGAGTGTCGTAATTGAAAGTGGTACCACTATTTCTACAGTCGCATCGATCAATTACGGGCTGGTCGATAGGTAAGGGGTCGACGAGGCTATGTATGGAGAGGGCGGGCGACACTCGTCCGCTGCCTACTGACGTCCTGCTGGTGGAGGGCAGGCTCCCCTCACCGACACTCAGCAGGAACTGAGCGAGGGAGGTACTGTGGCTCGTGGTGGCGGCGAGCACGCTCACCAGCCTATCAAACCTATCGCCGTCGCGGCCGCGCTCCGAGAAGCACAGCTCGGAGAGGAGGGAGCAGTTGCGGCTCGCGGCTCGCAGCGCGTCGAGGGCCTTGTCTGCAAGCAGGGCGGGGTGCAGGCGCGGGGGGATGAGGGCGAGGCTGGGCGACCTACCGGCGCCGGTGACCTTCCCGTCGATGGGGCTCAGCGCCTGGAACATCTGGTCGTACTGCGGCTTCTCCTTGCTGCAGATCCACTCGGGGTCGCCGTGGCCGGCGTCGACTCCCTCGCCGCGGCCGTACCCGAACGGCGACACCTGGTCCTCCACGCCTTCAAACGCGCCACCTGCAATTAACATCAAACAACGCTTAAGACACCATTCTATCAAACACATTCCTTTTATTATACTGGTCTGATTCTCAATTGCATAAATAATTGTGCAGAAATTTAAAAATATAAAGAATTACTAAGCTGCTTTTGCTGAAATAATTTACGTTACGTACAACAGTTGAAAATTATACAATAACATTAGATACATTCCAACGTAAATGTTGGGCGCTCGTTCAAAACAAAGCACATAGTTTGTAATTGTTAACAAAGCAGCAGTTTGTGTAAATAACACCGGAGGAGACGTGGTCGGAAGTGCAAACAGCCAGCTAGTGTGCTACATTCGCGGAGCGCGCCTCCGTCGAGCGTCTGGCGACGGCCACTTTCGACGGATGACTTACTGCCGCGTGACCGACACGATGCCACGGCTCCAAAAACTGACCATTACCTAAGGGCATTCTTATGTATGTTTAGTTAGAACTACATCGAATGTACGTTACAACTCATTCTACATACAATACCTGAACATAGGTGCAGTGAACAAAGCTTAGGTATTATGTAACCTTTGCCAACTCTTAACTCGACTGAGGATGTTAAGTAGGAAGAAGAACAGCAACAAACAACTAGGTATCTAATAGGTAAGTAGGTATAGGGGTGGTAGGTGCCTACAGATTGTGTGCATAATAATAAAGCAGAGGTGAGCGGTCGCCACCTCGCCTTGCACTTCACCCATCACTCAACAGTATAAGATAAACAAAACATTATCTCCGAGCGCCGAGCGCAAGGTCACTCGCTAGTATTACACAGCTCCACGGGACCAGGCGATTGGTTTTATGATACCTACCTACTTATCTACCTATTTATTATCATATCGCACTCGAACGCTTTTTAATTCGACCACCAATTGTGTTCTCAAGGATTGTACAATAATGACAGTATGTAGGTCAGTGGCGGAAAAAACGGTCACCGGCCACCGGTTGCCCGCTTACCGAACTAACCGACCGTTCAGCATCTAACATTCGGCGAATTACGCAACGTTGTGACTCTGGTCGATGCCTCTAGCACTTGTGCAGTGCATTATCTACGTGCTAGCAGTATCACCATCGAAGGTGTATCTGCGAATTTTAACATTCCCCGCGCGCCACCTCTCCACAAGTGGCACGCTATTCAGGACGTGACGGAACTATAAGTTATTTATTTCTGCCGTTCGTTTCACTGCGTGCAATCGACACGAGACAAAGTGCATGTAGATATTAGAGGAGCCATAATGATGTCTCATTTATTGGCGACTACGCGATGCCTACATATGTTACGAGCAGATAGGACAGGACATAGGACAAGATAGATAAATGCGACAAACGGAAAGAAACAATAGGGTGCTATCCAACAAATATAATACATGTACGAAATATACTAATTACGTGCATTAAGAGGAAAACAGTAAGCTGAAGTCAAATTATGACATTAACATATTTCTGTAAACAATAGGAATTCTCGACGCACGATAAGCAAAATTGTCAGTAATGTGGCGTCACATAGTTGTAATGAAGCACGATTGACAATTTTGTTCACAAAGTTTCCCTGTGGGTCCACTGTTCCAGTGTGCACAACTGAATATAAGTTAAATTTAAATATGTTTTGCACTCTGTGTGTGAGCTGGAGGATACCCTCAAATACCCTATAGCTATATAATCATTGAACTGTTTACGCGAGTCAATCAGTTACATAATAGTAGCAAGAGGACAAGAAGTCACTAGCAACATGCATGAGGCTCGTTAGTTAATACACACGAGATCTAAATGGAAGTACCTACCTAGGTACTTCCTGTTCGCCGACGTTAGTAGCTACCTACCATCGACCAGCGGCTGCAGGACATAGCGAGCATAGAATTTGTATCAACATGATACTTACATTTAATACCTACACGCCTTTAAATTTACATAAATAACAAACTACAATGCTTTTACCTTAAAACTATGGATAATTGAAACTTCGGATCAAGAAAGAATTTCTGTCTTTGCCAAGATTGCGACGTTCTACTAGAACATTTATCATCAGATAATATCATAGACGAGGAAAAGGTGAGCACATTCATTAAAACACGATCAGGCGTCTCCCGCGTGACATCTGTCGCTCGGTCGCTGGCCACATGTGATGTGAAAATGTAGCCAGTGCGTGCAGCGTTGCGAATCATGTAATACCAACTAGTCGGTGCATTGCAGTGAAAGTGCAGGAAGCGGGAGGACTGCCGACGGACAACACCCGCTAGATCATTACTGAATAATGCTCCAGCACGCACACGCGACATCACATTGATTACCCATATGATTTGCAACACCTGATGGTAATCCATCCCCAACCCAACGTATACGTACTTATATCCAGTACATCTGTGCACATTGCTCGAAGCTATTGTATATCTGGCGTAAAAAGATGGTAAATAATGTGTCCGTAACAGCGTGTAGTTTGCTAAGATCACAGTTAATGCAACTAGGACGAATTACTCAAATTGGTCAGAAACGTATGCACGACGTCCAATATTGTCTCCCCAACGAAGCTCAAGGTCGCGGAGGCCTGGTCCTGCACAGGATAGCTGTATCCTCGCCGTAAGGAGGATGCGCATCCGCCGCCCACGGGGCACGCTTCTAGAAGGTAATTGATGAGCTTCCCTAATCGTGACTCGCGACTGACCGCACGACTCTCGAACAGGTGTCCCTCGAGCCGCCCTCGACTCACCTTGTACCGCGCACAACACAACTATCGATTGATAATGACATAGCCTTAAAGTATGCATAGCTTGATCATGTTTACTCTAAAAACAAAACAAACGAGTGATGTACTAATGTTCACGTCTCAAGCCCGTTCGAGCGGACCCTGGTATCAGAGACATGAAAACTTAAATACTTGAGTTCCGGAATAGGAACTAAGAAATGCTTACCACAAACATGCAATAGTAAAACCCTAGCAAAACCCAAAACTTCAAATTATAGTGAAAACGATTAATGCTGTACAAACGTGTTACCAGATACCATTTTTTTACGATTGGTTCGTATGCTTTAGATGCACTTTACTATATTTAACCTGTTTGGGTAAGGTAAGGTAATGTTTAACCAGTTTCAACACAATTGGACGTGAGATACCTACGTCACTATAGCATAACACACAAATGAATCGAGTTTTAAAATTCATTCGTATTTGATAAACGAATAGCAAAAGTTATGACAAAAATGATAACTCGACAAAATTCCATACAGTGTGTTTTGATAGGGCAGATAAGCAGTTTTTATCTGTGGCCAGCCACGCATCAATGGGCGAAATTAATAATTTATACATGACATACTCGACACGGATACAAATAACTAGTGTGGTTGATCCTGGCTGGCTGGGACAATGGTGCATTCAGTCACGTGCCCAGTCCGCACGTCTGCCATGCCAGTGCCGCCATTATCATACGACCATCGATGGATCCCATACAACC
The DNA here is from genome assembly GCA_929442735.1 of Watsonalla binaria. Classification (NCBI taxonomy): domain Eukaryota; kingdom Metazoa; phylum Arthropoda; class Insecta; order Lepidoptera; family Drepanidae; genus Watsonalla; species Watsonalla binaria. The sequence continues at coordinate 9,715,637 of OV838937.1, read as the reverse complement.
GTTATGTTCGACTCCACGGCGGTCGGAACTAGCATACTCACACAAACTGTTTACAGTGACATTATGACAAAGTCAGGGAAGCACATCACAATTTAGTGTATGGGAGTGATGTGGGAAATCAAACTAACAATTTCGTAAGCACAAGAAGAACTTCATCTCAATATGTGGAGCAATGGTGCAGAGATGCCCCGGGGCTTCTCAAAGCAGAGTTTATTAGTCACTAGTTAATAAATATAGTTGAAAGTAGAGTAAAGCATGTACTGAGGAACTGTAAATGGGCGAATTAATAGGCGCACGCGCATACGGCCGCCAGCTATTGAGCATTGAGCGCGCAACACGGCCCACATCCACTCAGCCTGTCATGCATTGACGCCTATTGTTTGTTTATAGTTTATGTTTCTCTACTAGCACATTCGATCACACGAATCTAGGTAGCAAAACGAAACTCGTGTGACTAAACGCCGAACGGCTGTCCCAACGTGTAATTGTATTCGGTGATCATAAGTCCTCCAGCTTTTTGAGAAAGTCATACACAGCCTAATAAGTATTATTACAGTTTAGTCAGAGCGACTGTTCGTTTAACATTCAACTAAGTAATCGTCTTACGATAGTATGTATAATGAAATGAACTTGATATGACAGTAATGGGCGATGCGAGGAGACAATGAAAACAAATTGTTTTCCTTCGCGTCGGCTGTCTCATAGCGAAAAGAACAGTACGATCCAATTGGTAGAGTGCATGGTCGTGATGCGGACACAATGAGCAGTCATTGAGCAAGTGGGTCGCTCACAATGGATGCTGGTCAGATGCGTCTGAATGGACGACGAGTGATGTCACAGCGGATACAGGAACAATGGGTGGTCACAATTAGCCGCCACATACATGGGCCCGCGGCGGACGTCAACAACGCGTTGATTACTCCGAGTGAGAGCCATCGATCGCACCGTCACCGACCGAACTGGATTAACCATCCATTCATGACACCGTTACTGTCTTTGCAGTTAGCTGCGTCATCAATAAATTTGTCAATCAATGAGAAAGCTAAATATTTCAATAATTTAAAATACTTGTGGTGCGACAGTAAGTAATGTTATACGACTATGATATAGGTAGTAACATGATCAGAAGGCATAATCATTCCCAGAGCATCCCGCTAGGCTTGCGCGAGCGGTCACGGTCGCTGAGAGCCTCTGAAGAAACCACAGGTTTTGCAAAGCGACAACACTCACTTCTTCATTTGTTATTTAAGTAGCTGTATGCTTCCTCTAGCTCCATTACGTATGCATACGCAAATTTCACGGTAAATCTAATAAAAGCGGGAAACGGATTCTCAAAAAGCTATTTGAATACTTGCGAATTCAATATAAATACTTTTACTAAAAATATAAAATGGAACAATGAACTCGTATGTAGTGTTAATTGAGCTCGGGCTGGTAATTGCATGACATGAGGAACGACATGTAGCATAACATGGCCAGTGGCCAGCGAGCACGGCGGCAGACCCCATTCACCCATTGTGGCCGGTCTACGTGCCGGGAGAGGAGCGGTTGCCACCTGCCTTGACATTAACCTGACACTCGCGACGGCTCACGTGGACAATCACACACAAACTATGATAACGATAACGGTAACAATTCGCATCTAAATACTTACAAGGTTCGCCAATTGTCTCCCTTTCATTTTCATTGCGACCGATCGTAAAACATTTGGGAACGCGCTCGGTCTCCAAGTTATTGGAATAATTTTGGGATAACATGCTTTCGGGCGCACCTTGAAGCAAACATAATAGAGAATCGGTTATCAGGTACAAATTATATACATTATTGCGGAGACATTGAAGTCAATCGGTCACCGATACACGCGTAATTAATTAGTGAGATATTTTGAACAGAGGGAAACGACCCACATGAACATAGAACGCAATGCTCGAGCACTCGGCTCTTTGCCTCAATTATTTCCGCATTAACTTAATGAGGGATTGACTCGCTGCTGTAATACTTTATACTACCATTGTGACTGTCATAGGTCACACAATAGAAAAACTCGGGCAAAGTGTAATTAATTGCAATCTATAATACGCTAGAAATGAGACCTTTGACACTAAGTATATAATTTAATTGTTTGTATGCAAATAATGAGGCGGAACTACGGGACTCACTTCAATTGGCATACTTTCTTTTTCAGCAATACAAATACTGTAGCGAACTGTTCGACAACGAATAAGTGACAACCAGTACAATTACGTGGAAACAATAAATGAAAACAAACACATGACACGATTGATATAAAAGTGGTACGTGGATACAATACAAATGCTGATTCAATATCAGAGCAGAGTGGAGGTTCGTTGATGAGTAATGAGTGAGCGGCGGTGACGCAGCGAGCATGATGCAAGGCGATGTGAAGTACGTTTGCTGAACTGGTTAGCCACCGAGGCATGTGGGTCCCGGCGTCTGCCGCCGTTGCCACGCCAGCGCCAGCGCCGTGCCGATTACTACTAATAGATAACAACCACTCCAAAGATAACAGATTACTGTACACCTACAAACAAATTGTTCATTCAACGAGGTTCCGCTTTTCGCAATTTTATTTCAGCAAAAGATTGCATCATCGATACCAAATTTGACATTACTAATAACTTAACTGCTAATAGCATAGTGCGACTCGATAAAACATTGAAGAGGAGCAATAATCTGTGTATGTACGTTGATGACGTCACAGTTACACCTAAATATGTGTCACTTTACGTGAACGTAAGTGATACAATTGTGATTACTGATTGTGTTATTGAATTAAGTACCTACCTGCATCACATTTGTAACCTTGATGTCACAAATCACCATTCCACCATTCAGAGACACAACACAAATAAAGTTTCATATGAACCCAGAACTAACCAAATCAATTCGGTAGAGCCAGATGTAGGTAAGTACTTATCTAAAATCCGCAAATTTGAAAGAGTGGTGACTCACAAATGTAGAGCAGTATCAAAAGTCATGTGATTGTTGAATGTATTGTATTGGACGTTGATGGTGGCGGTACAATGGTGAAGGACGGCGCGCGCTCGGCCGCCGAGGTACATGAAAGGTGCGCCCGCGACGCTGCTCTATCACTACAATGGTGAAGGACGGCGCGCGCTCGGCCGCCGAGGTACATGAAAGGTGCGCCCGCGACGCTGCTCTATCACTACAATGGTGAAGGACGGCGCGCGCTCGGCCGCCGAGGTACATGAAAGGTGCGCCCGCGACGCTGCTCTATCACTACAATGGTGAAGGACGGCGCGCGCTCGGCCGCCGAGGTACATGAAAGGTGCGTCCGCGACGCTGCTCTATCACTACAATGGTGAAGGACGGCGCGCGCTCGGCCGCCGAGGTACATGAAAGGTGCGCCCGCGACGCTGCTCTATCACTACAATGGTGAAGGACGGCGCGCGCTCGGCCGCCGAGGTACATGAAAGGTGCGCCCGCGACGCTGCTCTATCACTACAATGGTGAAGGACGGCGCGCGCTCGGCCGCCGAGGTACATGAAAGGTGCGCCCGCGACGCTGCTCTATCACTACAATGTACACATGCTCACACTTTAATTGCAGCTTAGCTGATAGCACACAGTACGGCACACGAGATAACAGATGGAGTTGCCTTTGGTAATGATACAGGTCTTCATTTAAATGATTTACATTGCATTGAAGCATGAAAACTGAGCTGAACTAATGCGTCGAGAAACATATAGCCGGTAGAGCAGACTAGTGTGAGTCAATCAGATAGACAAACAAAGTCACGGAACAGACAGATTAGCGCAATATATTCAGTCTGAATGAGCATAGTAAGCAAGAGAGGTAGTTTTCAAGTTATGCAATAAACCGATTACATACATAACTTTGTGATCACCTAAATGATAATACGTGACACAAAACATTCCCATGACACATCGTGAAGGCGAGACTACTAAGTAAACAATATAGAGTAAGCTAAGCACTTAACATTTGTCGTCATAAATACCTACTTGCCAGTTAGCAACAAACACACGATGGAAACTGTTGTTTGGAACTGGGGCATCACTAATTTCATATTTTTATTGCAAACAATACATATATATGAATATGAAATTAACCGAATATTAATTGCCGTTTTTGCCAATTATTTGCATGACAGTCGTATTCAATAGATTATTTAAAGTGTTTTAGGTCTTTGAAATTGGCAGAATCACTCAATATGATTATATCACTAAGTGCAGGGTGAAATACCTGTACTAGACATAGAGAGGGGCATCAGCACTGGCAAAGATAACTGGATGTATACTTTTAAGGAAGTCTATTCAATTAGCTGAAAAAAGAAACGTGCGTGTTAATGAAACGAGTGGAACCGAACAATGCTTAGTTGAAGGGGCACCGTGAACAAAGGAGGTCACATTTTGACTTGACCCGGCTACATGCCAAAACGCGCAATTTGAATCGTTTACTTCAGCTAAACACATATGCTAACAATAAGCAAACTCGAAGCATCTTGAGCGCATTGACGCCAAGTGTATCTAGCTTTTAGTACTGTTTATAGCAAGCAATACAAACATTTGCCGCATGCGTAATGGACGATAGAGCAAGGAATGAAAGTCGATATATGTACATTGTAGATGGAGGAATGAAGCTTCGCTGCAGGGGGACAGGAGCTTGCGAAGGGTAGAATAATGCCATTGGCGACCGCGACGTAAGGACTGCAGAAAGACGAGAGATAAACGTTTTGCATTGAGTAAGGTCCAGGCGCTAATATAAAGGTATGTCTGCATCACGTGTGTGATATACCAATTATTATTTTTCATTTTTGAAGTGCAGCCTATTTTATGGAAACTATATTTTCGTTTTGATTTGAATGATCCACAACGGACCGTTTCAATCTGGTCATTCAGCCGTATTAGCTACCCATTAATTTTAGTGTAGAACCTACAACTACATAGGTAGTAGGTAGTTTGCGAATATTTCCTTTACAAAGCGCGATGAAGAAGAAGGAAACTCAACATGTTTATAATTCCTAGTGTATGGTGTACACGTCCACAATGAAATCAAACGATGGTGATGATATAGAAAGAGATGTACAGAGACAGCGTGACGCATTTTGGAAACGTCCGGTCCGGGGCGCATCACGCATGGAAACGATGACTCACATATCGTCACGCTTGGAATCTAACGATAACTGTCTGTGCACTGGAGTTCAATAGCAATACTCTATAATGTACCTTCATTCCATTCAAGTTACGTGCCTTCATCACCAAGATTCACAATACAATACAAGATGCCACAATTGCAAAGCATACCCACTGAACTAATATCCTACTGACATAAGGCCCTTCTGCCTACGTTACATGAGTAACACACCTCAATGGGCAGTTATCTATACCTACTAGTAGATAGGTAGGTACTCGCTAACGTAACTTTCCGTATATATTGACATTTATTATTATTTATACAAGGTTCTATGGCTCGGCGCAGCGTCACCTGCGCTGACGTGCCAGTCAGACCTTGGGGGTTTAATGGTTAATGGAGTTTAGGTAGTACTAGCCACTCAGCTGGCAAATTTTTAATTTACCGCTTAGATTTAAATTAGCAAGCGTTCCGAAGAGAAATTGTTCGAGACGTGCCGAGAATTTAGCCGTGATTTTACTGGCAAGTGTTGATAGATACGAATGTAGGTAATTTTAATTGTGTCGACAATCAGAACGTGTCAGGGGAGCGTTAGCTCAAACTGCGGCGTCGACACTTTCGCCGCGCTGACGCCGGCGCCCGCTGCGCACTGCACGGGTGCTCGACTGCTCGCACTACTGACCGCTACCCACCTACCTACTGCTGCATATATCCCTAATAAGCTTAATTATAATATTTCCAGTGTATTCTATATTTTTCATGTCTCATGTTCAAATTCAACCCTCATATGGAAGCAGGGAGACAAGCTACATCTTCCTACCGGCCAGCTGTTTGACTGCAAAAACTATGAAACTATACTATGATATTTAAAGATTTACATAAAGTAGGAAGTTATTACAGTAGTTAGTATAGTAGGGATATTGTCAATTAAGTATCAGAAATATTGCTGCTACAAAGTAGACAAATTTATACTAGTAATTATTAAGCTCAAGAGTTTGTCTGTTTGAATGTGCCAGTCTCAGAAACTACAGTTCACTTGAGGGCAGCTTCAGGTTTCATAACATCATGCTGCAACCAATAGGAGCGAAGCATCAATGGAACATATTACAAAAACAGGTAGAATTATTACTTAGTAACATCGTTTTTATTGTTAATCCTTCACAGGCAAACAGCGAGGCACAGCTAGTGCTGTATAACTATGATGTAATTCATAATAATAATGTTAATATTATACTAGATAAGAAATTATTATCCTATTTTTCTAGCCTTGGAGGAGGTAAACTGCCAGACTTCTAATGATACCTAACTAGCATGTTGCATGAGGGTTCTTCTATCTATGTAAAAACATTGACACAAGTATGCAAGCATTCTACAAGACTGTACAGAATGCTTGCATGAAATATCTAAAATTATACTAACCTCAACAAGCATGAGCATTATTATAAGAAAAATTGCTAATAATATAATTAAATTATGATGTCTGCAGTTGGAGTGGTAACATCGTCTAATTATAGCGTTTGCCTAACTAAGGCTAATAGTAACTGTTAGCAAATTCCCAACATGTGTTATCACGGCTGATAAGGATGCTTATTCAGGTCAATATCTTGTGATAGCAGACATCCAGCTCTTACGCCACTAGCACAGTGCGAGGGTACAACTAATACATACAGCCTTGTCAAATGTGTGATAACTGGCACTCCTCGCACCGTGGATTGCACATTTATTGCTAATATTACATATTTGCACTTTTGTTCATCAGTTGGCACAGTACTAAGTTGCAAACCTTCAAATAAACACACAATTATAAATAGAATTATAACTAATTAGGGTTTATTTTAAATTAAACTTTAATTACCCTATTAGGTTGTAGAACACAACTCCATATTAACTATCTTATAGGCACGCCATTCTGAAAGATGTTGTGTTGACTGTGATGTCATCCTTCCTACCAATAAAGTATGTCTAAGACCATATTAAATCAGGGTACTTTATAACATTTACAAACTCTAAAAGGTTACTAGTTGTTCCAACTTTAAATATTTATGATCCCTTAAGAATTGTACATAATGGAGACCACCTGATCACCCTTTAAGAAAATAGTGTATCACAGGAATACAAATTTTAACTAATTAATAAGTTTATAAATTAAAAGTCAGATAATGAAATAGTCAGAGGTGTGACTCACCTTTGATAAGTGGCTCCGAGACAATGTTGACATCCTCCTGGGGGATCATATCCATGAGCCGGGCAATGTCAGTGGCCAGCATGTGGTCCACGACCTCCAGCAGCTTGGGCTTCAGTGGGTGGAACTTGGTGAAGTCATGGTTGGCCAGTGTTTCTTGCATCTTCTTCAAGTCTGGGAAGTCTCCAGGGGAGATCTGCTGCTCCCGCTGGATGCGGTCATACACTTGACCCAAATTCTTTATTAACTCTTTCTTCTTACCGTCCTTGCCAAACACTGATGGCATTTCTTTCCTTAGTTCGCTTACAATATATGCATGGACTTTAGCAAGCCTAGCCCTTTTGATCAAATCATTCAGCTTGCGGAGGGCAGCATTTCTTGGTAGCGATTGCATGTCTTTGAAGAGATCCTGCTCCTCATCTTCAAATAACCTTCTGTTAACATCATAGCGTAGGGGCTGGTCCCAGAAAGATCCAATGTAGACCCGTGCAACCTCTGGTGTCTGCAGTACCTTGCCAAGGGACCACATGAGAGCACCATATACCCTCATCAGCTGTTGGTGGTCAATCATGTCAGCCTTATTCAGTACAATGCGGATCTTATCATCGTGGCCGCGGAGGGCCTCAATACTGCGCCTGAACTCGTCAGATATGTCCAGTTTATGTGCGTCGAACAGCAGGATGATGCGGTCCACACGCTCGGCGAACCACTCCAGCACACCCGTGAAGTCGTAGCCGCGGTCCACGCGCTGTTTCTCTCCTGACAATATGCCGGGAGTGTCTACGATAGAGATACCCCTTAGCACTGGGGAGCTCACCGTCGAGCACTGGAACCTGTTCAGGAAGGCGTTGCCGAATTTACTCAGCGGCCTGAACTGCTTTTTCGGATCAACAACGAGCGCGTTACCAGGTATGACGCCCTCTTTCTCGTCGAACATAACAGCGATGAATCTGTCCGTGGTCGGCTCCGGACCGATCCGGATGCCAGGAAAGTCTCGCTCGAGCAGGTACTTGATAAATGTCGTTTTACCGGTCGAGTACTGGCCCACCAGGAGGATCATCGGCTTTGCATCAAAATCTGGCTCCTCGAGTTGTGGCGAATGGAAGTCGTGGAACTGGTAGTGGAGCTCCAGCGGTAATAGCTTCGTTTTATAAATCCTTTTGAGACCTTCCACGACATTTTCGATACTTTCGGACTTTTCACCTTCTTTCTTTAGCCAGCTAAACATGGTTGCGCCTTTCTAATATCCTCTATGTTAATATAAAATTAGAACTGCACGAACTCTTTATCACTTGTTCACTCACTACTCCACCTATTACAAAATATTTTCGACAACAAATTATCACAAGACCATCGCGATCATCCTCCCCACAAAAATGAAATGAAACGAAGTGAGTAATGTCAAGTGACGTGTGAAGTGACGTTAACTTTATACTTTTTTTGTACGAGGTTTGGTTGGCTTTGGATACAAGTATTTTTGCCAATAATTAATAAATTGTAAATTATAGGTTCAATAACTATATAATGTTCTTTGATGTTTTCTATGGAAAAACATAGTATGGACGCTTAACTAATTATAGCGAATCTCCATTAAATAAATAAAGGAAAGATTATAGAATTTTTTTTGCAAAATATTCCACTTGGTTGCTTGGTACACACAATCGTAAAAATCTAGCATTAAGTATGCCTAAATAAAGGATGCCTAGATTTAGTGGAAATAAACTCTACTTGGACTTATATCTCGAAATGTTGGTTCTTTAAGGTATAATATATAGCTAATCTAAAATTTTGCACATTGTACATTATGCTTAAGCTAACCTATATAGCATAATATTGTTATTTTGTCTGTGTCAAACGTAAAAAATGTAATGGTGATTTAATTGAAGAAAAACCATAAATAAATAATTAGCAAGCAATTCTCCGTTTATTATGAGCTTATAGCATATTAACAATGACGATATTTCACGATGAAATAGAAATTGAAGACTTTGATTACAATGAAGACGAAGAAATGTACTACTATCCATGCCCGTGCGGAGACCGGTTTCAAATCAGTAAGGTTAGTTTTGGTAACAATTTTGTGTTTCCCATGACTTACTTACATAACTACTTCAAGTATTTCTATATAAATTTATAAAGTTATATTCCTATATTGGCAGGAGGAGCTTGAAGCCGGTGAAGAGGTCGCGACATGCCCCAGCTGTTCCTTGGTCGTCAAGGTCATCTACGACTTGGTAATTACCACACCTCACTAATTCACAATCTACATTCTGCAAATGTAGTTTGTTTATATTAATTATCCATATTCCAATAAGAATTATAAACTTGTATACTCAACATAGATTGTATGTGCATTACAGGAGAAATTTAAAGCTGAGGCAGAGGAGATACAGAAGGATGACGGGGACAAGGAAGCTGTGAAGGCTTAATGCTGACCTTGGTACAGACTTGCAATCAGCTCTCCCACCTGCGGAACTGTGGAGCGGCTCCACGAGGAGAGACAGGATGTGGCTCACATGCTATATGATAATAGTATAACATATACATCACAGAATATTGTTGAATTATTATTCTCTTACGTATCTTAATAAAGGGGTGTTATGGGGCTATTAAAATATTTTATTTATTGCAAGTGATTTATTTCATAATCTTATAAATATGATAAACACATTATTTACTTAAGCCTATATTAATGTATAATTATTTGCTCTAAAATATTTTAAATAAGTCGCAGTACAATTACCAACTAAGGAGAAACACGTTTGACTAGCTAGTTGGATCCTCGTGTAAACACCACGCCAGCCATTCAGGGAATGTCTACCATATTGTCACACTTGTAATATGTTACATATTACACACACAACTTCAGCCCAACTTACCTTTAGTTTAACATTATCTTACTGTGCCAGTTATAATTTGAAGTTATATTTGGTATTGATAAATTACATTTTGTTTACACAATATTCTAAGTGAAAATAGCCATAATCTGAATACAGAAGCTTGCTTGCCAGAGTATACAATGGAAGGACAACTTGAGCTAAAGGATTGGACTAAAGACAATTTGTAATCATTATCAAATTTCATAAACCCTTACTACATAGCAGAGAAGCGTGAATGCAATACATGGAATGGACCATAATACTCATTAATTATATAAAATTAGTATTAAAAATATACTAGAATAATTTACTAATACCTATATTGTGATAAACATGAACATTTCTGACTAGCAAGCTAGATATTACAATATTGTATTGAAACAACACTGGGTTAGGTATCACACGGCGCGTGTATCACACAGCCTGTCCATCAGTTCACCTGGGGCCGTAACCAGCAACGCTTATTGCAATCTTTGCTCCACATTTGCGATACATCTTTGTGAAGTGCTTCTCTCGATGTCACACCAAATGTGTTATCACTCGTGCCCCTAATAAGATGGTTTATGCGGTGCGCGGCATTGCCGGCGGCGGGGGTAGAGTAGGGGGCAGGCTGGGGGGCAAGTGGGGTAGTGTGGGGGGCAGGCTGGGGGGCAAGTGGGGTAGCGTGGGGGGCGGCGCGGGGGGCGCGGGCGTGTGGATGTTGAAGTGTCTTACGGCCGCCTCGAGCGCCACGTTGTTGCCGCTGAAGTAGGCCGATACCGCGTTGTGGAACAACAGCAGTTGCTTGTTCATCACCTTCACCTGAACATAATAATGGGCTCATAAGTAGATGCTATGTTACAAAACTTGCATTATTGTTAAATATCGCTGATGAATAGCTAATGTGGACTTAGGTGTGAACAGTGTGAGTAATTTTTCATGAAGATATTGATGAAATATAGCTGCGTGGTGCAGTGTACATTTTCTACCCACCTTTAAGAGTTTAAAGGTACAGATAATGTATAATAGGTAACTGTAACTATACAACGTGCGCATGGTTGTGTATGAGGCAAGCGAAGATCAGGGAGCGTTACCCTGTTCTCGTGCAGCAGCTTCAGCTTGACGGCGGAGTCGTCCCGCAGCCGCTCGTAGTGGCGCCGATGGCGCTCGATGGCGGCGAGCAAGGTCTCCGGCGGGTTGCCGCCGCTCGCCTCCAGCTCGCTGCGGTACGCGTCGTACTCCACTCTGGACATAATATCAACACACTGTACCTTATTGTTTTTTAACTTTGATTTCACCGGCTGGAATTTGCTATGCTAACTAATATCTTTAATATTTTATTCGATTGGAACTGTGTGCATGTGCTTCTATTCATGAGATATTATTATACTATAACTATTTAAAATTATATGCATATTTTTAAACAGAGTAATTATGTTGCTGAGTTTCTTCACAGTGAAAGCAACCTGGTGGTAACATTAATAATTCTATTGAAGATCTCATGACAGATAATTCGTCAAAATGGCGTAACTATTTTTCTGCGTATCCGGTACAATAACATTTTATATTTAATGTAACATTAATGATTCTATAAAATGTGATTTTTTGAAGATCTCATGACAGAAAAATTCGTCAAAATGGCGTAACAATTTTGTTGATTATCCGGTAAAATAACATTTTATATTTTGTTGATTCAACATCCTAAGGAATGGTTACCACAGTCAATGAATATTTCTGCGCGCTTCGGCAGGAGTCGTACATCAAACGTTAGGTAAGTGAGCGGCACGCTACCTGGCGGCCTCGTACTGGCGGATGGTGAGCAGCGTGTCCTCGATGGTCTTGTTGGTGAGCGTGTTGAGGGAGTTGTTGAAGAAGTGCAGCGCCGCCAGCAGCGTCTCGCCGTTGCGCGTCAACGACCGCTGCGTGTCCGCGTTGTACAGGAACCTGACACACACAGCCACACTGTATCCATTACTGTACTACCTACATTGCTCAAGGCATTATATTACATTCAGAGAGTATGTAAAGCTAGCAACAATGTACAATATTATACACCATACTTCTATTTTGAGTCCATTCCATTGCTGAGTTTTGCATTGAGCATTATTGATGATGATGAACCATTCAATGGAATTTAATCGATATACTTTGTGAGGTTTCTCCAATTAAATATTCAGGTGTTTGCTCGCTCATGGGAGGTGTACTGACTGGTTCTGTAGTTCGGGGGACTTCTGTGCGAGGTCGGCGAAGGCCTCCCCGAGCGCGCGCTGCGAGTGGTGCGCGGCGGCCAGCTGCGACGCCAGGGCCGCGCTCAGTCGCAGCACGCCGCTGTACTTTCGCTGCGTCTCGCGCACCATCTCGATCTGAGCCTCCAGCTCTACACACACACACCCCCTTAAACTCCACATACTTTATACAACTTAATTAATTAATAATTTAATACTACCACCAGCAAGTGTTTTCTTCTAATAAAAACAAAACAATTTATACAATTTGTAATGAGTGCAACTCACCGGTGTCCACAGTGCGTGAGCTCTTCCCCAGCTTCTCATAAAGTATCTGCTTGGTGCACTTGTACGTGGACACACCCCAGCTGCGCAGGGACTCCAGCTTGGATGATCCTGCTCGCAGGAGAGTGCTTGATCCTGCACCATTCTGGGATACATCTGGTGGAGCTGATGGTCAACCACATAATGAGTAGGTTTTTATTCAATAATGGATAAGTACTAAAGTAAGATGCACATATCACTGGAGGCAATAAAAGCCCTACATGTTAAGGTGAATAATTCTTAAAATTTTAACTGTAAGGAATGTATGCCTACAATAAAATGAAACCCTTGACTCTGAGTGTACAACACATGCTTGCCAAAATCTTTCTCCCTTAAAGCATTTTGCTATCACTGAACTATTAAGGTAGGTAATTTAAACGGTAAGTCAATATAAATATGTTCTTACCATACGCAGGAGGGAAAGGCATGGAGCGTGATGTGGGGAACTTGGGCTCGGTGCCCGATGTGATGGAGTCGCTGGACTCCCGGATAGGGGGTGTGTCCTTCAGCATCTCGTGGATACTGCGCTCTGACTGCCTATTATTACAATTACCATTGTCATGTTGTAAGATGAACCACACTACCAGTCTCATATGCATCATTTGTATAGAAGAACATCCCTTTACTTCTTTATCAAGTTTCATTCTATTCTATTATTGTTGTAGTGGCATTGGTAGCATGTAGCAGAACTGTTTAAATGTGTAACTTTTACTCTAGAAAAGTTTGCAGGAATATAAAGATTTAAAATATCAGAATGCAAAAGCATTTTTTCTTGTCCTTATGTTTACCCTGTCCTGCAGTTATCGTTATGGATGACTAAGTATATAAGACAGTGTAAGGCATGAACACTATAGGTAGATGGGGAACAGGTCGTATTGTCAAAGATTTAAATCGATTCAAATTACATGAAGTATGAATGCATGATTCATCATTGATTCTGTGACCGTTTGCTTGTACAGCTCGAGAAAGGCATACATTACCATTTAGACATTGTGTAGGGACTCGCCGGGGTCCCGAAAGCAGAGCTGAGTTATTAAGGTGAGTAACAGTCCAACTGTTCACGTTGCGACACTTTATACAACTAATCCTATAATTTGTTGGTCAAACATTGTAATTAAACTTTATTTATTGTTTCCAACACCATTAACTAAGCCCTTTCACTTAACAAACGAAATATTGCCAAAAACCAATTCGGGTTTTGACAGCCTTATTGAATACGATGGATTTGACATTTTATTTTTATGCTTGTCAAACGAAAGTATGCAGTGTTTTTTTATTCGCTCATTTTGGAGCAGATCGAATACTATTCTTCCTAGTCTAGAGGTAAAAAATATATCATTTATATGTCTATGGTTGGGATTTTCAGTGGAGAGTAGTGGAAGTGACCCTTGGCTATAAAATGTTATAATTTTTCTACAAGAGTTTCTTCCTTGAATACAACTGCAGATATGGAAAATTGGTCATTGCCCAGCTATGGGAAAGTTATGATAAGCCCTTCTATAAGATATTGAAAAGCTTAACCAATGATTATACTCATGTGGTTTGGTTTCTAGGTACTTGAAACAAAAAGTATATATGCTAGAATGAAGAATGAAAACCAATAATAGGTAAGGTACATGGGTATTTATTTTTAAATGTCCTTATCACATAAAATATTCATTCATAAAATATGTTTTATGTATAATATATGTGTGTAGAGACATATATTATACATGGTACATGTACAGCATTATGAGTACACCACATTCATTATTATATATATAAATACTCGCTCGACTACATGAACTCTCGGGTGATCTGAATAATGTTAGCTATGTACTTTCAAATACTTAGTGCCTACTAAGTATTTGAAAGTACATAGCAAATTATGAGATATTTAGGTAATAGTGTATGTCGCATTGATAAGCTAATTCTCATTATTGCGTGGCTAGCCTTGTTGGGTACAGCGCATTGGGTCCTAAGGTATGACGTAACATACATCGAGCCAGCGCTCCTCGGAATATCTCACTTAAGATGGTCTGAGGAGCTAAATAAACTTATTTTATTAGGCGGGTTTTCACACTTTCCATAATGCATTATAAAAACACAATATTATTCTGATTAATAGAATATTTCGATTAAAATGTGATGTACCACGAAATTACAATGTGAGTTTATTGAGATCGTGCAGAATTACACCACAATATTAGTTGTTAGCACTTGCATTAGCTTAAATACTAACTTATAAACAATTAACAATAGGTAAGTATGTAATAGGTAAGTGCTTACATAAAATTCAGGTGCCTTTCTTTCGACAACCCATCTTACTGAACCCTAACACTAGTGACCAAAAAAAGGTACCTACCCCTACCTACTAAGGTACAAAATATTTGCGTTTATTTTCACCTACTTGCTTCATTTGAATAACTAGTTAAATAGATAGCAGTGCCTATATATAATCAAGTACATATACGTTATACACATTATATTTAATTACCGCCTTACATGTTTGTTATGATTTTAATTTATCAAAATGAGTTGAGACTAGACATCTTATTTTACATTAAATATTTAACAATTCATCTCATATTTAACCAGCATTATGTGGTGAATATAATATTATGTATATTCTAAAACACAGTAAGTGTATACCTACCAACTAGTATATCAATTATCAAGTGACCAGAAAAATGGAACAGCTTTTGAAATATGTAAAAGGACTTTCTAGCCTTTTTATTTACCTATATTGACTTTCAAAGTTGTCCCAATTCAGACCTTATTTCACATTTTTTTGTTGTCTTTCACCTAATAAGCTATTAAAATATACCTACAAACGCACATAGAACCTTACAACTTAGTAGAATACAACTGTTCCGTATTCATAGACAACCTGTATACAAGAACCTACATATATTAACATTTACCGAGGCGCTTATGTAAAACAAACTGTACATTTTATACACGTAGAAACCTAATATTCGATGATCTATGAGGAGTAGGATACTGTAAAAACAGCTAACTAGACATACTAAAATATGTACCTACAACTTAGGTATACAATTATTATCGAACAAAGTAAGTCCGAGAGACAACAATCCACATGAGTGTTTCAATGAAATTTTAGTTTTTTATCGAATCAGAAACGTTGTGTGTGTCAGTAATCCATGTCAAGTAAGCTGGTGGTGAGGTGCGGGGCGAGCGGGGCCCCGGTGGGGGGCGCGCCGGGGCCCCGCAGCGGCCTCATCTCGGCGCCCGAGCTGCTCACGACCACCGTGTCCTGCGGGCAGCACGATGTTTTCATGGATACAGACTCCGACGACGTCTTGTGACTCTGTAATGTACAGTATCCAATGTACAGGATATTTTATAGTAACTCATTTCATTTTGTATCGTCATTTATGAAATTAAAGTTTGTGTACCTATCTACAGACAAATTAAATGCCAAAAAAAGTATGAGTAACTTCTTAATGTATGAAGAAACACTACGTTGTGTCTGTTATCCACTATCTCTCAGCTTCACACTACATGTTATGACAAAATATCCCAGTATCATAATATGGTAGATATCTATTGCAGAGTGTCAAGTTTTGTTGCTTCAGTATAAAGACAACTAATCAGGTTTATCAATGTCTAAGAAAAGTTAGCTGGAAGTATGTTGGTGGTTACCCTCTTGAAGCAGTTGGCAATGCAGCGTGCGATGGTGGCGGGAGCGAGGCGGCGCCAGTGCCTCCGGTGCACGTAGAGGATGGGGTCGAGCACATAGTTGAGCAACATTAGTATATCGGCCACATTCCCTGCGGTCGCCAGCCCATTCCAGTGCTTCGGACCCCTCCCCAGGAACAATGCCGATACTATCTACAGACATAAACATACACACCAGCATTATGAACTAGGACTTTTTACCACTATTCCAGTATTGGATCACACTAGTGACTATCACAACGTCCGTCCAGACGAATCAAAAACTTACTATTCGAATTTGCGTCGCTTGCGTAGCAGGCGACTACTTCCCCACGGCCACCTCGGCAAGGCAAATATATTAATCGGGATTATAAAGGTTAGCACCAGGTTCTGGGGGTTGCGAAGAATTAAGTTAGATCGAGAAGAACGATCAACTTGATTGATCAAAAGTCTAGTGTTCCCAAGCAATATTTAAATTCGACGCGGTTCAACATCCCCAAACAAATAAAAATATACAGTTACCTAGCAGCTCTACAAAATAAGGATAATGTGCCTGGTGATGCCATGTAACTACCCGCACCACACGCTGCCAATAACCAAGCAATTAGCTTAAATTGATCAATTACTATGTAATGTCACTTTCATCAATCGGTACTTATTGGTTATTGCTGTATAATTGAAGACTTTAATCTCAAGGATCGAGGAAAACAAAGTTAATAATAAGATATACTCACGCCATCCCAGAAGGGTCCCGGAAGGGGTAAGTCGAATATGATTAAGTGCAAATGACAGAGAGTGAGTCCATCGCCGTCTCAGGCACTATTCATACATAAAGCAAAGTTCTTTCGTTTATTGTATTATGGTTACGGTATTATTGACAGGTCTAATCTACTGCCTCTTTGGTCGAATGATTGCAATACTAAACGTACTGCGTAACACGAGATCGTGGGTTGGATCCCTGGTCGAGCAAAACGTTATTCCATCTGTAATTTCTTAGTATCGGCCCGGAATCTGGATAAGTGCCCGGTTAGTTGCAATAAGCACGCCCGTGTTAGATGGGATTTTAACATATCTAACGAAATGTGGATGTACTATAAGTACACTTCTATCCCTTCGAGGGATACAGGCGTAAACATGTGTATGTTTGTATGTTCTAAGCTACAGAAATACCGCTCCTACTACATGAGTTTTCTCAGCAGTAAGAAATTTCTTCAATAGTTGCAATCAAACTTTATAAATCCGGCTGGCTATGGCATAGCTCATTTATGAAT
Source organism: Watsonalla binaria (assembly GCA_929442735.1). NCBI lineage: Eukaryota > Metazoa > Arthropoda > Insecta > Lepidoptera > Drepanidae > Watsonalla > Watsonalla binaria. The sequence continues at coordinate 9,697,984 of OV838937.1, read as the reverse complement.
AAAAATCAAGCTATAATAGAATGCCATTAAGGAAACAATGAAATATTTTCGCAGTTCACAACACACCTCTTGCATACTAACTATCTGGTTTGATCAACAATCGACAGTTGTAGAGGCTCATCGATTGGATATGTCATTGCATCCTCGCCGTTTATAAAGATCGTTAAAGTTCTATGCTCCCGAGAAATTTAATAGTAATGAGACAGAAAAATGCTACTACTTCGTCTTTGTAGTACACTAGATATAATGACGTTGCTGTCGTGTCATCATTATATATTGTTTATCATTCCTCGACGTTTCGATTGGATTGCAGCAGTTCGTGGTCGCGAGCGGACTAAGGGGGCGAGCCCGTCCTCGCAAACGCCTTAAAACACCGGCAGATTGTTCATCTAAGTACTTACCCTCCATTCTTATCTACATTTTTGTTTGTGGGTAAAGGGCGACTTTCGCACTTGTTGAGCACAAAACATTAGCGAAAGTTTAAAAACCAATGTTACAACAAATAGAGAGTCATCAATAAAGTTTTAGCATTTCCAGCATCGCAATGGAGGCTCCAATGTACGCGATACCAATTCTAAGGTATACTGTAGCATGGAGTTCAGTAACCATTGGTAACATGACTAAAGGTCGTCGCAACAATATTAGGAAGGTGGTACTATATCCAAGAAATACATCAAATAAACCTGCCCATAAAGTGTTCAGCGAATCTCCAAAAGCGACTTGACAAAAAAATTAGCGACGATGGTCAATGAATCATTTGCATAAAAACTCGAAACACTACATTGCGAAGGGGTCCACCCAAGGTCGCAAAGCACGAGGAACTCCTGTTTTGCATTACTGCCAATACCACGTTACATTTATTGAATATAAATGTGTATTGAACACCTATTATTGCCGTCGATACTGATCCATTGCGGACGTGCGGCGAGTGACCAAGTGTCCATGGCGTCGGCCGCCGCTCGTTTAATTGAATCGCTGTCAGGATTATGCTATTCTGATGTCAATAAATATATAATGTTATGCCCAAAGTGAGTACTTACCTGGTAGGCTTCATGTCAAACTCTATAAGACATGACGTCTTTATGGGTAATCACTCAACGGATTACTTAGTTAGTGCTTTGCTGATTTATAATACTTTGCAATGAATAAATAATTTTAATAGTACCAATACAGGATGTATAAAAGTCGATACTAAAATGTATTACGTGCTTCAGTGCGTAAAGAATGTGCATTTAAAACGAGTATCATCCGGTATTCTGCTAATGTCATGTCACGAATTTCACAGCTATCAACATCTAATACATCTCCTCAAATTTATCATAATTATATGAATGTAAACCAGCCGCGTTATTCACTAAGGTTGCTCAGCGTCGCACTTATCGTCGAGTGTCGGTTTTAAAGAAATAAAATTGAACCATATTCTCTATGTATTGTTTAAATGTTCTATGATTGAAACCAACACTCGTCGTCGAGTTCGAAACCTAAGTGAATAACGCCGCTGATACCTCTTTCAATTAAGCTATCTCACACGTACATATGTATTCATATTTATAATGTTAGCGTTTAGTATTAATGAGTAAGTAGTTACTGACCATTTGAGGCAGCCAACACATCACGAAGAAGACGGAGAGTACGGCCATGATGCGGCTGAAGGCGACTTCCTCGGCCGTGGCCGCGTTGTGGGTCATGGCCTGCAGGTTGGTGCCGGAGGAGAGGCTGCGCTGCTTCTGGCGGCAGCTGGTCTTGGACACGCGCCGCACCACGGGCGGCCCGCCGGCGCGCGGCGCCGTGATGGCGTACAGCGCGCTGATCACCGCCACGTTGCAGTACACCAGGACCACGCACAGCGCCGTGCCTGCCGGAGTCCGACCACAACGTAACACCATACGATCATAGCTCCAGACGGCGATCTCCTACACACCACGCAGTATCACAGTAATCAGGCGCCCTAATAAGTTAGACTATCGATCTGTAAGGTAAGCACTGAGAGATCTTTATTGAACTGCATTGGTATATTTACACACCTAAGGTAAGCACCACCTACATTTGGAGAATGTAGAGTGTAGCCCGAAACATAATATTACCGTATTTGTCAACACGACAACCATTAGCGGACATTGCCCCTCATATATATGATAACTAATTGATGCTAATGGTGTCAGTCGGATATTTGCAAACAATTGACAGAATCCGTGTTGGTATTACAAAGCTTCAAACATGGCTGACAGTCGTGAAGTGTCTATAAACTTACAACTGACAATGCACTGAGTTACGTTTCATTAAGTTAATCGGAATATTTGTACGCATCAGAAGAAAGAAAATTTATATTTGGCTCAGCAGCTTGCAACAAACTAAGAGCATTAAAAAATCTGCATTAAAATCTGGCCATCCGTTTGATCCCATAGTGGTAGGTAGGCTCAATCCAAAATATCTTGGAAACGTCTCACTAGATTTTAACAAGATAATACTGAGTTTCATCTCCCGTAAATAAAATATTATTTAAATTGAATAATATTACAATTTTAATCATAAATCATCAAAACCATCGTCGCTTCAAAACCACGCGTGGTGAGCTAAGAATATCCAGCGTGGTCACACTATGAAAAAGAAGTAGCTTAGGTGCCGTCACGATGCGCTGAAGCCATTTTATGAATCTGTATGGCGCGAAGATATTTTTTTTCCTTTATTTTGTCTCGCATCTTGAGCTCCGGGATGAACTGCTTAGCCGGATAATGGCGAGACTTTGAAAGTCTCCAGCCAGGCAGAAGATCTAAAAGCAACACGGCTAAGGGCGCCTAATAGTTCTTAGGGCTCAAACCACAGCATAGGGCGTTGCCGGCGTGAGCTTGGAAACTGGGCTGCCCTGGTTATGAATATGAAGTGGGTTAAATATATATGCGCAGTTACCCCCACTATTTTATCTGAGCTCTCAAAACTTGTAACTGTAAGTAGTTGAGTATGAAATAATTACCCATAACAACGTAGAAGATGCCATAGGCGAAGTCGTATGTGTTAACGGCCTGTCTGTATCTGGTGCACTGGATCTGGCCCCCGCGGCCCCCGTTGTAGTAGGCGCCGAGGCCGAACATGGGCGCGCACGTCAGCAACGCCGCCAGGAACCACGACACCAACAGCGTCGTACGGATCACAAAGTACGTTACTTGCTACGGACAAAATATATTGTCAATGATCGATACTTCTTATAGATACTTACAGAACCATGCACATAATTTTATACGTTGTTGTTTATCTTATAGTTCGACAGATCTCGACATTTTGTCAAATTGTCATCCAGAGGATTTTGGATTAATACTTAGGACTATTACATCTATTGAACATTTCGTATTAAATACCTAGTACTGACTGTTATGTAAGGTCGGGGTATATAGTATTTACTCATGGTTTAAGAGTATTCGTTAATTAATATTACATTATGAATAAAACTAGAAGGCAGAAGCTCACCTGTAGGGATTCGAGACAATTCATACTAGCACCAAATTGTCATCAATAAAAAATTACACCACAACTAATATTTGCATTGCAATATACATTGCAATGTCTGGTAAGTATGGCCCCTATGTTAACAAGCATTTACTGTTGCCCCCAGTTTTTTATTATAATGACTAAACATCATTATAATAAAAAACTATCGATATACGATCGTTTAAGCAGCGCGTATGAAGAACTTCTTAATACGTTCCGCTTAAACCGATGATAGTAGGCCCCCTGTTCCTTGCATATATAATTATATTTCTATTCAATAAATGTAAAATGTCAAAAATATTTAATAAACAACATCTTAGATAAATATATACAAGCTAAACTACATAAGTGGTTCTGATTGCATCAAATCAAAACTACCAGAACAAAGGAAAGTTTCCTCATCGTCTGCCAGCTGCGGTGAAGCAGCTGGCGATATGAGAGAAATTATTTAATTTTCCTGCTCGATGGCGTTGGGAAGCCCGGCGAGTTCAACCAGCTCTGTATCGTGTTGAGAACATGTCTGGCTGCAAGGCGTCCTTGGGTGTACTGGCTATTATTTTCTGCAGCATTTACTCTTTTAATTTTAAGTTTTGAAGATCAAAGCTTTAAGTTGGTGTAATGATGGCTATGAGTCTGAAAAACCGCAGGATACAATTTCAAAAGCAAGTAATATCTATATTGGATTTATCGACTGTACCTAAACTAAGCTCAACGTCTGGGAATAGTAACAGCGCGGCGTACAGGCTGTAATGACATTTGAGAGATGGAATAGAATTTTGTGACTGTGATTTTTAGTTTTCTCTCTAGTAGTATGGTAAGTTACTAGATGTAACATATTAATTATTTAATATGCCTAAGTAGGATATTTTAATGTAAAGCTTTGTATGTATAAGACGCTGTACATAAATACTTATCGCATTTTTAATCGCCTTTGTGGGTGATGCGTTCATGATCGACATCTATATGAGTGTTGCTGTAGTGATGCTGCTTGTGTTTAAGTATTACGTCAAACTAAAGTTATTAATAAAACGTAGGTAACTGTCTATTATATGAATATATGTATTTGATCGATGACGATATGGGCATAATAATGTTATTTCTACAATGCAGATGCGACTCCCATGCGTAGGTGAGTGGCGTATGGGGCCACATTATGTATTGGTGCTACCATCTGAAACGGTGCATCTCAATCGATACAGATTAACACCTGAGTTTTGGTATCGTAAAAATGTTTCATACTCTCTAAGTTTGTTGAATTTATTTTCATATAGCTCTATATAGGATACATTTCACGCACTACCCTACTAACCGAAGATATTTAATATATTCATACCATGAGGAGCTCCAATCACAAGGGAGTCAACGCCTAGGCACAAAACTTTTTAAGTTGTCGATCTGGACAAAATCGTTCCACTAGATTTAAAAGGTGACACAGAAAGTAGATCGATCGTATAATGTATGATTCTACATAGTATCAACTTTTTTCTGATCTTTGACTACGTGATCGTTGGTATCTTAAGTGGACGCCATATAAAGTAATTGATTGTACTTGCAAATTTACAGAGAATGAAACGTGTTCATCTGGGCTAGGCACTCTCTATGTACTTCTTGTAAGTACTTAGGTACAATACATTGTAACTTTTCAAAATGTAAATATGAATGTAAATATTGACTGGATCGTTGCAGCATTCCGTAAACAGCAACATTCAAAAGGATGTGTACGATTATACACGCGTCTACTGCTCTCACAGGCTACATTCAAACTTTTGATATCAATACTTGACAAGCGGAGGTTTTCTTGTTTTTCATACATAACAATTATGGAGTACCAAATCTGATTTTGAATCTTTTAACTTCCTCTGAGGGTTATGATCACCGTGGACAGCACCTTCTTCTTGACAATTTGTCGCTACATGTCTTAATTCGCTAATTAAACGTTAAATAGCGATGTGAAGAGCTTTTATTAACATTATTGACGACGTATTTTAGTGTGCGTGTAGTATGAGACACCTAATACATAGTAGGCCGGTAACAAATTCATTCTATAGAGATAAGTTTTGGTGATTTAAGACATTATATTTTTTTTTTCCTTAAATAATTATCTTCTACTATAATAGGGAGTAACTCATTCTGGTAACACTACGTATTTGCTTAGTATTTCCTATATATCTGTGAAAGTCTAATTGCGCAGCGGAAGGAGCTCGCGCACACCCGAAACATTGTAAACTAGTTTACCATTCAAATAACTCCGGAGCTTTCTACATCAGTACTAACATACAAAATAGACAAGTAATATTTCAAAGTTAACGCTTAATTTTCTGTTAAGCTTTAGTAGTAATGGAATAATTTAGAAACTAACATTCTTAAGTAGTACCTCTAACTACGCAGTTACGCACCCTCTCCCTCCCGCAATATTGTCACAACTCATACCATATGAAAACTAATTTCTACAAATTTATACTAAAACCAAAAATATCTTAAATTTAATAAAATTTTCAAAAAACCCTCTTTTATCGTTAAAATGGTATGATTAAAAATCATGTCGCCAAGTTAAGAAGGCTGCTATTACCATATATATATAGGAAGAACCCGGCAAGAAACTAAGAGGACATGATACCTTTATTTTCTCAAGTGTACCTTAGGAAAAGTGGATTCGTGTGTTCTTTACATTGATATAATTATGTACCTTGGTATTGGTATTAACGTTGTTAAAAAATCTCTGATATAATTACCACCTCATAAATCAAGGTCTCTCATATTTTTCATACGTGTATCTAACGAAGTATTAAGCGATTATTAACAAACCTCGGTTGATTGATTGAATAAAGACCGATACGGGAGCAGCGAGCGAGCTGTGAGTGTATGTAAAACGACTTACAATTGCGTTTTATGTTATGATGGTGCAATTGATGCATTCATACCGGCCTATACATATTTAGCTAGTAAATGACATGCTATAAACTATTGTATATTTATATTCGCTTTGTGGTTGGAAATATATTTCCTCATAGATGAATGATTGTATTAACAAATTGATAATAATATCTTAATGAAAGTTCTTAATGTTATACAAATTGGACAATGTTAAATAAACTAAGTAGTAACTAGTGGGTTAATGTCAGAACGTCTTCAGAAATGGCAACGATGACTGCTCTAACATAACTATTTAAATAGAGGTTTGTACTTAGTAGAATATGTTATGTGCAGCCGTGTCTGAGGGATTGTTTACCTGACGTACCACCTGTCATACCTCCGCCAAACCTATCGGAGAATCTCTTAGGAATGTGTAAAGAATGACACCAGTACATGAAGTATCTAGTTCAGAATTTACACATGACGTGAAAATGAAAAACGAAAATGAATTTATTCAGTTTAGGCACTGGTAAGACCCTTATGAATATCGAAGAATTTAGCACTGGTTCGATGTAAATTCTTCGATGTCGATGTCTCGTGCGACTATGAACAAGTATTTCAAGCGTGACGTCGAGTAACAGGTGCATGTGCTACAACTTCGCAGTGAAAACTAAAACGCTTGTACTTGGATAAGCTAACTCTGTACTCTGAGGACAGTTAACTGGATTAGTTAAGTCTAGCTTCCTAGCTATTCCTGTCTACGTAATGAATAAATACGAAAGTTAACAAACTAAAGCTACAATTAAGTACTGACTGTTTGATATAATGGATTATTTTTAGCTTAAAGCTCATGTCAAATGTCCTTTTGCAGGTGTCGACCGAGTAGTTGACGTCACCGGTGGCCGCGGGTGGCACAAGTGGCCAATATGGCCATGGTAGTTGGTCGCACACAATGTGCACTTCTAGCCCGATCGCGCGATAACGACCGCCATGTCTATTCGCTCACAATACCCATTATATGCACAACTACTGCTGCTTCCAAATTATTTGTTGAATTGTTTATTGCCGTGCCTACTTATGTAAAAAAGAAATCTTCTACCCACGTAAGATAGTAAATACATTTAAGTAATTTAAAGTTTATGAGGATCTGTGACGGGGATACTTACCGACGCCTGCATAACGACTAAAAACGTTGGGTTTAAAACAGTATCATTGGTTGCAGACGATGAACGCCACAATCGTTTATTGACAGGCGGTGTCAACGATTGTAACACGGGTCCGGCAGACGGCAGAGGTCAGCCAATAAAAGACACAACAAAACACTGCTCGCTCTTTATGTTTCGATGAACATAAAGCGAGCATGCTGCTTGCCGATAATCCCACAATTTATCAGACACTTTCCTTATTCTTGCACATCATCCGTATACGTATTTTTAACGTTATAAATTATGAAGAGTTGACTCTGGATTAGATACCATACATTTCTCCCTAAAGCTATTCAATAACACAATATAATTTAAGAGCAGAAAGCTTGTCTTAGAATATTTATTCCCCACACTTTCTACTCAATGCCCTGATGTAAAACAATCCAGAGCAAGTACTTTCAGTTTTTTAGGTATCAAAAACGTAATGTTTTGATCAAACTAAAATATTTTATAGTTATTCCATTTAGTTACGTTGGCAATCTTGTATGTAGGTCATAATAAAAGTTCACCTCGAGGTATTGAGAGCACATGGTGATCATTTTATCGTAACTTTACTATTTGCGAGTGAGTTACTAGAATGCCTAGTCTAGTCTATAGAAAAACAGGTTTAAAAATGGTTGCTAGACTTGAAAAAGTCAAATCATACTTGCGCAGAGTTTTTTTTATATACAAACGTATAACTATAAAAGTTTGTCTATTAACCGCCAGTTTAATTGACGGTAACCTTATATTTTTTACTTTCATTGTATTAAGAGGTCAATCGCCCTAAAACTAAATCCACCTTACAGAAATTCATATCCAAAAACGACACAGCTCAATTTGAGAGCTTCTTCTAGCAGTGCAGTAGCCGTCGAAACTGTAGCGAGATGTAGAGCAACGTACCTTCTGGTAGAGGAAGGGCCTGGTGAGCGCGAGGTATCTCTCGAGGGCCATGGTGACTGCGATGCACACGCTGCCGATGCCGAACACGCGCAGCACCACACGCAGGCCACAGTACACCTGCGTGTTGCGCACGCCGGGCACGTGCTCTGCCACCAGCATCAGGCACATCATGCCCATCTAAAACCAAGACATATAACAAGCACCCACTAAGGCATTTCAGCTATACAACATTCACAACACAATTGCTTTCGTTTTTAAGATATTAGTATGTCTGGTTAGCCCCCAAAAGGTGCCATGCTGGATCGCTCAATGGAAGGGAACCCCCTTCTAATTGCTACTTTTGGGCACAAGACATCGTATCCATCTTATTGAATGATGAATGTAGGATAATGTTTTAGCTTTAGTTGAGAGTATTAAGTACTTTTAGATATAGCAAAAGTTGTGTTAAAGTACTAACCAGAGCGACGAGATCATTAACAGCGAGACTGGTGAGCAGCAGCAAATGCTTCCTGTTCCTGACTCTGCTCTCGCCGACCCTGAGCGCGACGATGGCCGCCGCGTTGCCCACGATCCCGATGGCGTACACCACCTTGCACATCATTGAGAACGCCTTGCTGTAGTTCTTTACCTCATGATGCGCCGTTGTATTAGTGCCGTTCACCATTAGATGCTCCATCGTGAGGTTCGCTATCGATACCAGCGTCGTTATATTATCCATGTTTATAATTGTTGTGTTATTTCTCAACTGCAAAATCACTGGTCATTACCATGTGGCGATTCGTTCGGAATGTTCTTCGATTTTCGAATCAAAGTTGTGAGGAGAGCTTATCAGTATTCAAGAGGGCTATGGCCACATCGCACGTCACTCATTGAATTGCTGAAAACATTTAATAACTCTTAACATTCGGATCTTGAATATTTTCTAACATCTTTTTAATAAATATACATACTAACACAATATTATAAAGTGATTAGGTAGTTTCAATTAGGGAAATTAATAAAGTATGTATTTAAAACTATTTACGGTAACTGATGGTAAGTGATGCTGGTTTGATTTATAAACCACCCGCCCGTTCATAAACCGAGTTAGAATATTGAGGAGCAATATTAACAATCGTAGCACGTTGTCAATGTATATTACAGTTATTAAACCAGTGATACGAGAGCGATATATAGTTCCAACTGAAGATTTATTGAACAAAATCTAGAGAACACTGATTACAGCATGATACAGCGTTAAGATTGTTCCTTTGCATACCTCCGCATATCTGGTGAAGTTAATCAATATAATAAAATATAATTCATCAGTGCTTCAATTATCAATTCTGAACATCTGCGGAACATTATGTTATCTTTAGCAAATAGAACATTATAAAGCCCGCTTGTCAACTAATGGGGTATATACATTTAATGAAGTCAACAAAGTGAGATAAAGAGATAGACCATGTTTGTAACGGGTGAAATACTTATTAACTATGGAACAGCTCCTATTTAAGAAACATACTGTACCTGTGTCTGAGATAATAAATGGGATAACAAATACTTAGGACAACAGTACTGCTGGGTATTTGTTTGACGAGTTGGATGCGATAGCAAAATATATAATTTAGGATGCCGATGCTGAGCGGAAATCTTCTTGAAAAACAATAATTATAAGACCTAATTAAAGTTTGATTACTTGCCTTTTATTGTAATTGAACGGAAAAATCATCCAGGGCATAGTTATTCTGTAAATAGCCGGAAAAAACTATCAGGCAAATATTTTTTGGGTTTTTCCTGAAACACAGTGTTATACCTACCCATAATGCTAGTAGTATGTACCTACTTGTCCTCTACTCTCCCCATAGGGGACACTTATGGGATAGTGTGAGCATATTTAATTTCCTTAAAGATAAACTATACTACCCACATATTACAAATACATAAATAAATAGAAATAAGCTACGTTATAGATTGAAGAAAGTAAAATGCTTTCATGCAATGTTGTCATTCATTGTTACCACCGACCGACCGACACCAATTACACACCCTGTGTGTCGATCGTAAATACATCGAGGAATCGATACAAGTGGCCACCAAAAGTCCATCAAAATAATGAGACGATGCTTTCTTTCCATGGCGGTCATAATTCGTGCATGATACTAAAGTGTCAATAATTTATTTTATCTATCTTTGTCAATAATCATTCCAACGACGTTATTTTTACGCTATTAACGTACATAAAAGTAGTTGGTGAATACTATTATTTTATAATACGTACGTAGTACTATTATTGTTTTTATACAATACACACCGGCAAAATGTATATTGTATTATTTTGTTTCGTTAATCCTGATAGTGCTGTGTACCGACCCAAACTGTTCTAATTTTGTGTTCCAATCCATAGATAGGATATATGTTTAGAATATAGCTTAAGAGCATAATGAATTATGAAATGGAAATTTTAAACCAATCAAATTAATAATATGGCCATAGGTCGTATGGCGTAGGGATCGAGCGAGAGAGCCAAGCGTAGTCGCGTGGCTAAATATTTTTAAAAGGGCTTCATAGCTATTTTGTTTTTAAATATTGTTTGTTTCCTACTTGATTTGCAGGTAACAAGCAAGTATTTTGATTATCTTTAGGTACCTACCTACCAATATAAAAGTTAAAACAACAGTATAATTGCAATTTAAATATTTTCGAATAATATACTGCAGTTGCACGATGTGATATAATATTCTATTGTGCGATGGGCGAGGGCCAGCGGAGATGTTGTTTTATTCAGTAATCTAACGCGATGCTCGCCTCTAATCATTTGAAATTCTATCACAAGTAAATAGGTCAAATTAGAGGTTTTCCAAGGATGATTTCCAAAGTCGATAAATGCAAGATGTAGAGTACGTATCCCCGGATAACTTCTACACATCAGGTTGTTATTATGTCAGGGCAATAATATTATATGTTTCATTTAATGTTCTTCAACATTTCGCGATGGCAATTTGATAATGCTTTGGCAAAATTCTTTGATTGCCTCAACTTGATCTTTGACCCGGATGGAGCTGTTCAAGTAGGGTGCGCTAGTGCTACAGTGATTCTTAAAAATTATTAGAAAAATACGAATACGAGGTGGGACTCGAACCCAAGACCTCTGTGGTTGCTCTGCCAACTGATAATTTCTTACAAAGTCATTCGTTAGATCCTATTCTGGCATTGCAAGCGTCTAAAAGCGCTCAATATTATATTTCACAGAAATTGATTCTTAAACTAACTTTAGTTTAACACTCTTAAGATTAAAAATAAAAACTTTCTCTGAAATAAAAGCCCAAGTTAGTCCTTGTAAAATAAGGCTAAGTTCAGTAAGCATCAGTGAAAGTTCCGTTGGAAGCTATCCGTCCGTTTCAGATATTAGCTTGAGCAAACATACAGACAGCGAAAAAAAAATTCAAATTAGTTTTCCTATTTCAGTACAGTCTATAAGTACTTTCGAATATAGTTAGTGAAAATCTGTTAATTTTGAATTACAGACACTTACATTTTTATTTACCTGCACATTATACATTATCTATCTAAAACCCCTGATGCGATTTCAGTTAATTCATCAATATTAAGAAAGGGCTTTCATGTTCGTCATATGCATTAATAATATGAATTAAAGAAAGGTACAGGTACCACAACCATCTGTTATTTACTCATGTGTGGGAAAACTGGGAAATATGTACTACAGACCTTGGATATATTTGGGAAATATAATATAAATTGATTCGTTCATCAATAATGAGTGAGTCAAATGTTCCAGAATATAATGTAAATTCGAGTAAGATTAAAAGTACACATGCGTATTATTTTTGAACTGACGAATAAACGGAGGGAGAGAATATACATTTTGAATTTGGTACCCAATACCTCACAGTATAAACTCCGGCAGTCGGCACCAACTCCACTTTTGTATTAGCAACGTTGTTTTATTCCTCACGACGTGCCCTTGACGAATAATATTTTATACAATTTTAATGTTTTAGATTAATCAAAAAAGAAACTTATTAACGTTAAAATCCATACGCAACTGTAATAAAACTTTGCACACTTCTAATGTTATGAGTTTATGTGTTAAACATTATTATACATATATTAATTAAATTGTAATACAAAGCATAACACTTACATAGTCAATACAAAGCACTGAACGAAGTTCTCTCCCAACTATTTATTTGAAATGTTCAGGTGAAGTTCAATAATGTTTTCAGATATCGTAGCGCGCTACACAAGTCCCGGCTACGGCTACGCACGCACACGCGTTCTCGCGCGAATTCCGCGGGCTCTACTGACTGACTGCTGAGTGCTGGGCCACCACAGGCTGCCGTCACAGGAATACTACCACAGACTAATACACTTGTGGCACACAGTTCAAACATACAGAACGTCAGCTCACATCAATTGGTCGCTTGCACACATAGACGCATACTTTCGAGCGCATCTCGTCCTATGGTAATACGGGAATTACCATAAATCTTATAGCGTTAACTATGCCACGAGCTCTAAATAATTAGTTGGTTTAGTAGCCGTTTATCTTACTAAGAAGCTGTGGTGCATACACTTATATTTCAGCCGCAATATTTACTTTACTTCAGCTCGCACCGATCATAGAAGATTGCTGTGATTTATGTGTCCACTGTGCGTGCGTCGATTTCTCAGAGTCAAGCCTCGTTTTAAAAATAAATTGATAGGTACACACACGAAGATTTAGTTCAATTTCATAACTTTAAAACTCACACTCGACGCTGAGGAACCTTACAGAATGACGCAGCTGGAAGTGACACAGCGCTGATGCTGGCCGGCTTTAGACCACTGTAAAGGTAGTGCGCATTTACAACTTGCCGTGTCCCAACATAATTAATTAGATGAACGATTACTAGGTAAGTTGTACCTCGCGCTTTGTAGGTAATTGGAAAACACGGTGGATGAAATAAATAGAACTTCGTCCGTTACACGTAATATGTACTTACATGCTGACGCAAACGTAAGTATACCTATCGAGAATAATAAAATACCCAGACATATTGACCAGCTTGGTTACAAAATAATGGTTTGATCTGTGGTGGTAGGTAACCTTTAATAATCTTTTAATTAATTGCCAGTAAAATCGCCACAGCATTTCATTACCAAAATCTCAAAGTGGTTTTTCCCCCATCTACGTGGGGGCAGTGTGGTGCAGCAGTCGCCTGCCAAGGGATTGATGGAATTCAAAGCTCACCGGTCGTGCTAATGAGTTTTCTCTCTAATATATATTTTTTTAATGCTGATAGTATAGGATGGAAGGATAATACCTTGATGAATCGTGTCTCTCTCTCAAATAGACGCAGATCAGCATCTTCACGAATGATTGTTTATTTAAGTGAATAGGAAACAAATAGGGATGCATTACAGATAGAGTAATTGTCGCAGCGGGCAACTGTCCTCCTATCTTATCATTATCGGCTGCACTCGCCATGCAATTACACCAGAAAATATGATAAGTTCATTTATTTGGGCAGAGTACGTGGCGCCACCAGATAACAATGACCAATTACAAAAGACAATATAGAGTTGATACTTTACACATTGTTATAACAATTTAATTCACATACATACATATGCTCACGCCTGTATCCCAGGGGGGTACGCAGAGACCACCGCCACGTTCGCCACATGCTACGATCCCTACATACTTCTTTCGCATACATTCACACATCTCTTCATACACTTCCTTCGGATACGAGTGCTCCGAATATGACCTTCCTGAAAAAAATATTAAATTCACAAAGTATGTATTTGTCATGACGCGGCGTGCCATCCTTACATAATAATATTGTGGTGCTTCTAACTTATAGAGCCTGGCTATTTGAAACTAGCTTCTGCCCGCGTGGAATAGTTCCTTTGGTCTAACTTGATCACTTTTTGATCCCTCTGTGGTCGTAATCTTTTAACTTGTAACGGTAGGTGCTTAGAGAGAGAGATACTTATAATGCAACAGTATTTTATCTCATGTAATTAATCAGTGTACATAATATGATGATAAATGATGCCGATGATGGCACACATACCTCAGATACCTAAGTACATGATCTTGTAGGACTGCCCAGTTGGCAGGAGCCGCAGTGGAAGGCAGCCAAACACACATACACACAGACAAGTCAGATTGAAAGAGTTCATAATTAGGCGTTCGAGGAGCGTATTGTGCGCGTTACTTTAGTACAACTTCAAAACACAATGGCGCGTCCATGTAGGGCGCTTCCTTTACCATTATGGCACGCGCCTTGTATGAACACCAGCGCATTGTGACCACTGGGGTTTGTTTCTTAACGAGCTCCTGTCTAATAGCCCATTTTGATTGTTTTAATGGCGCCTAACGATTTATTAGTAGCTTTGACAGCTTTGATGGTGCTTCAATCCACAAATTAATTGCGGTCTATATATATGGATTTCTATCAAGTGGCAGCGCATAATAAAAATTATTTTCTGCTAATAATTGATTCCTTTTCACTGAAAATTATTGATATACAATAGGTACATAATGATACAGGACCCTAGTAGAATGGTCATATCACAATAGGTCATACCTTAGGTAAGTAAGTAGTTAACTAAACTATTATCCTCTCTACGTAAGAATACTATCATAATATTAAATAATATAATGAATATGACAATATTGAATGAATCACTAAAGAAACCGCAAAAACCCATTGCTATAATGCACACAGACCGCAACAATAATGACGATTGAGCTACATACTTTATCAATGGTTCTGTTATTGTAGTATTCTGGGAGCTTTTTCCAAACCAACAACATTATGTTTTTTTTAATATGTTAAGCGGATTAACTGTCGTCTACTAACACTTGCAAGAGAATCAATCACGGTTAAATTATTGCTGTGTCTACATAATGACAGTTATCTAAATTGGTATTATTCATCTGCCATTTTCTACTTTGGAGATAAGATCCTGCTATTCCCTTCCTCTCTCATATATTAGGTACATGATACTCATTTAGCAATTAAATGATTGGTGACGCTAAAAGCTCGTAAAATATAAATACAATAGATTTTGATTTTCTATTGATTGATTGATGCAGTTTTCTCCGTCATTTACCTTATAACCTACCATGCCGTTAGGTAAAACCATGGCATTTTCTAAATCAAAATGTTGGTGGTACTGTTACCAAACTCACCCAATTAAGTGCGACTTAGGTAAGTACTTAACTAATAAGTACTTTATACTTAGACTGAAGGATGCGAGCCGCAGTGTGAACGAAGCGTAATCTTGTTTGTTTTGTTTTTGATATTAGGTCTATTTTTGGACGAAGCAATAAGTTCAAATTAGTGCCTTAATACGAGTAGGCAGGTACCTATATCGTATTAAGCAAACAAATGAAATTTCCCCCATTACTGTGGTCGACCTCCTCACTGCCACCTTTATTTGCTTAATTGCCTATTATCTTGACCTCTACGAAGGTGACATTAGGTTATAGACAGTGTTATCACGCAATGAATTGCTGCCAAATTATCTTGGGAATTACTTCATTGTTGCTACGATAAAAACTTGCTCATGATGGCTGGCGGCTGGTTATTTCCTACAATGCTTACGAAGTATTTGCAATGATTATATACTTGCGGCAAAATTCATACCATTTCACAAAAAGTAAAATGCAAGCACTTAGCTAGTGAAAATAAATAGGCAGTTTCTGTCTTGGTTGATCGTTACAATAATACATCTTAAGAAAATATCAAGCGTATCAAGCAAATATCAAAATAGCAAGGTGGACACAGTTCTTTGCTCTGTTAAAAATAATAATTCATACGACACATGTATTCCATTATATTTCCTACCGACTGCGACATCATGAGTCATGAAGACGACTTAAATTTTTCTTTTAAATCCTCGCACTCTCTCTGCGCTCAACGCTCTCTTGGAGTTCAACTCTGAGTGTGATTTGTTTGCGGATGAATGGCAGACGATCATGTCGTCATGTCTGGAGTATTGTGAGGCGAATGTTTGATTGTGTTTGTATTTTTTTAATATGCTGTGTATATAATTCAATGTATTGTGTACTGTATATATATTGTGTAATATTGCTACGTTTTGTGTAATTCGTTACTGGCCGTTCAAAATGTATATTTGAAATAAATAAATTCTCTTAACTTAATTCATTACATAAAAGAGACTAGCTTTCACTTACTATTATTGAATCTGATCTCAACTGATAAAGATCAAATCTGTTTGACGTAGAGCTGAACCTTTTTAGAGTTATGTACACATTACTTTCAGAACAATAACTGGATTACTATTTTCTAAAGCTCCATAATACAATCAAGTAGGTTCCTTATCTGCGAAGCTTCACATCGACAACATTAAAAAGTTAGTTATGGGTTTATTCACCTCTCTGTGAAAATTTTCGTGACAGTAGAAAAACAGACCAAAAAATTGTTTACATCTGCAAAATTCTTCATTCCTTTCAAAATCATAGCATTAGGTTTAAGTTTGACTGGTATAACAAGTCAAACTAAATTGTCCAGGTGTGTACAGGTCATGTCATAGCTGTGTCTATAGGGAACATTTTTAGTAATATACACCCGCCGGGCCATGGGTATGAGATGGGGGCACGCGGTGGCTGTTGTGGTGACTATGATACTCTACCTCGTGAGGCAGAGATGCGTGCTCGCTGCCGTCTGTCGGGTCGGCACGCCACAGGTATACAATATACTTATTCTAATAATAATATTTAAGGTACAACATCTTACAACCACCTCAAACAAATTGACTATGAATTGATGGACGATGTTATTATGCTTACTAAAAGCTAATTCCTGACTTCATAAAACACAATATTTCCCAAATAATTAATGTGGAATTGTGTATAGTGTTTGACGCTACCTGTGTTCTATTTACCTACTAGCGCATTCATTCATCCATTTTAATTATTATGTATTCCACATATTCTGTATCAAATAGCAGAAATAAATTCCCCCAGAAGGTGGGTAACCTTTTGGGGACAAAATAAATAAATAAAAAATAACCTACTAGCGCATGCAGTTATGATTGAGGTGCGTGAAACTCTGTTTTCGCTCCATAATTCCTATAATGGTCGAGTCTCGTAGCACCGCCATCACTGCTTTACTGCGCTAGACTCTACAGTCGCGTAGCACGTCTACGTTCTTAGTTGAGTCCCGTAGCACGATGTTTGTCTGGGTTGAGAACCTATCATCATGGCTACGGTCTACATAGTTGAGTCGTGTTGCATTAGGAAGGAATCCTATTTGCGGATGTTTTAATCTTACACCCATATTTGTTTTGTGTTTTCCATTTGCCAATCATAATCTATTGGATTGTGATGAATCTCACTGAATACAATGTGTTTTTAAAAATACAGGTAGTTCAGTATTTATTAGGCACTTACAATGCGCAGTACCGGCGTTGTTTCAGTTAAAGAACAGTTCATTGGTGTTTGGACTGGAGTCGTGCGCAGATCAAAATAAGAGTCCAGAGATCCACCCTCGTGGCGAGTGCTACGTGTGCGCCAGAGAGCTATTCTGCATTGGGACCCACTGCCCGCGGCCCAAGTACAAGCGCGACCCCGACATCAGCATTGATAACGAAAATATTGGCCAGCAACCCCATGACTACGAGTAAATTTAGAGTGCTGCAGTAGTACATACTATATTTTTTACTGTGTTCCTCTTGGAGTCGCCAGACACAATATTGCGCTGGATTCGTCACTTCCCTATTGTCTTATATTCATGTATCTTTATAAAAATCGTAAAATGTAATAAACTATAAAGAACAAAGTTTTTTTTTCGGTGAAATCATTACCTACCTACTGCTATAATTTTTACCAGTGTAAAGTTTTGTCTACACAAGTCGAGACCCAATGAAACTCTTTGATTAGAGTATTTGAGCTCACGTTTCACGCTCACCTATTAGCCAACTTCGTCCAACTTCTAAAACCAACAACAACAAAGACTAAACAACAAAATAGGTATGTATTTAAACTAACAATGATACAAAATGAGTAAAGTATTAAGAGCAGTGTCGTGCAGGCGAGGTGTATCTCCGGCTCCGGGCGCCGCCGGCGGGCAGCATGATGTAGCGCACGTTGTGCTTGTAGTAGGGACAGGCGGGCTCGTCGCAGCCGAGCACCTCGGTCTCGCGCGGAGCGCCGCGGGCCGCGTTGCGCCGCAGCACCTCGTCGCCCACCACCAGCCTCCGCGCACACGCGAGCAGGCAAGGTCCACACACAGCCACTGCACACATTGCTGCCAAAAACTCCAAGAAAAACATCACCGCGTTACACCACATTGTCGAAAATAAGTTTGCAATTTAAATTAGTATCCATATGATTGTTATCTCTGCAATTCATTGACAAACAAACTACAAAGTGTATAATTAATTCTAAAAAGAAAATAGTATATAATTTGCTTTGTTATAATTTGTAATAAAATAATACGATGTAGTACGAAGGTTATCAACCTATTATTTGACACAAAGCTGATTTGAATAACTTTCAAAATTGTTTAAGCCCCTTCAAAGTAGGTTAAGGTTTTAGTAGTCCAGTATCGTAAGATGGCATCTACAATGATACTAGGTGAAGATCCCTGCAGCCACCCTCCTTTTCTTTCCTTTATTTATTTAATGGCGATGAGCTTAAGTAAAACTATTCCGCCAATGTCAAGTGATTGTTGAGAAAAATATCTTGTAAATTGTTAAAAATATGTGGAGGAACCTATTGGATTCCTCGCTGGTTTTTTTTTTCAAGCCATCCTCTAGCTCAGGATCTCGGGGTAAGTCAATCGATGGCGCCAAAATCATAGTTTGGAGACCACCGGTTTTACCATAAACATTATCTATGGTTTTTCCGTTCAATTGAAGTACTGACCTCTATTATACTAGTAGGCAAACTAGTATAGTAGAGATCAGAAAGTAAGTGTTAAAGTCATGAGGTTGTGAAGTTTGCGTTGTTTGATTAAATTTTATTTGACATTTGGTTGGACTATTTGTTGGATTGGATTGGATTGGTTAATGGTGTGGTCTTGGTCGGTCGGGTGGGATTGTTGTGGTTTCAGTACTTTTTTACTCGATAACTAGGAAAAAATTACATTTAAAAATGTTTCAGACTCATATCATGAGTAGCAAATAATTTGGAGGCTTTTGTTTATCAAACAATATTCTTGTACGATTAGGTGAATGTAATTAAACGATCACAAAGTAAGATCAAAATGCGCTCAAAAATCGTGATCGGGTGAGTTTATTGTTTGTTCAGTAATATTTAGCAGTAAAACGTAATGTAATTTTACCGCTATGCGTGATACATTATCATCTGCGGCTCACGAATCAACGTAAAATAAAAAATGCTTTTGGAAAAGAAGCAGCAACACCGGTATATGTGTTATACCACTGATGTGTGTCACACAACATTAATTAACACTATTGAAATATTATGCGAGTTATGCTGAGTCAATAGTGTGGAAATGCTACATATTGTATGCTAGTCTTTAATTATTGAAATTTAATTTATGCTTGTGTGTTACACACAGTCGGTACTTTTTACTTTTTGGCCTATACATATATATAAGTTGTTATCTGAATAATTTGGGTACCACCAGAATTGAATAGGTAATTATCGAGTATGTCGAATTTTCTTTATACATTAAAAGTACATGCAACTGCAGTGCTCTGATCAGAGTGATTTCACAATAAGTATTGATGCATTACTTCCAAAGTATTTGGAGAACTTACAATTGATTTAAAAATGTATTTAGACTAATGTATTGTATCCTAATAGGATTAATGTTCATGATCATAATCTTAAATGATGTAGTTAAAACGTTGTATTTGTGTGGTGCCAGACTGGTGGGTGTGTCGTGTATGGCATGCATGTGGCTGTTGGTGAGGGTCTATCAGGAGCTGCTCTCTGCATACGAACACTCTGGCTCACTCACTGATGTTGAATACTCATGGTAACATTCACATTTATTTAATTAATACAATTCTACATAGGAGTAACATTGACTAATACCAAGAGATTTATTGATTTATGGCAATACTGCCATAAGAAGAATAAGCCTCACAATTTTCGAGAGACACCAATATGGGTCAAGTGTTTATTTTTATTAGACTGTAAGCCTCAGCACTCAACAGTGTGCTCAATTTGTGACTGGTGGATCTCCAATTGGCCGTTACAGTCACTGTGCAGAAGTGTTGTCAAAATGTTTGAAACTACTAATGCTGCTTATTAACCTGGCCTGAATGAGTTTTTTGGTCCAGTTAGAGTTCTAGAATAATGTAAAGAAGCTTATACTATGAGCTATTCATATATATTAACAAGTTGGCTCGTCTAATATGTTCTCATAGTAATTTAAGCATAAGTAATATGAGTAAAAAAAACTCATTTGGATATATAATGTGTTACAGGTTGTTCCGACTCCTGCTCAACCTGGCCGGGTACACCACGGTGCTCCTGCCCATGTACCTTCTATACAAATACCTGCAACGAATAAATTATTTTGAAAACGTCAGTAAGTACTTCATACATTTTTCACCTTTTTCACTCAGTTAAGTCTTCATATAGAAGACAGACCATGTTCGTGGAAAGGTATAACTTGACAAGCTTAGTGTAATGCGGGGTGCATTACGCTATGAACGCTACTGAACAGTAGACAACAATTAATAAGTGCAACAATTGCTACACATATCTAAACTGCAGTGGTGGGTTTATCATTGGGCTGGAAGCTTTCCTTTTAACCAACTTCAATAAAAGGAGTAGTTTATCAATTTGACTGTAAAGTTTTGTATAAATTAAAAAAAAAACAATTCATACAGAACTTTCAAGTATTAATATTCACCTAAATGATATTTTGATATCCATTTGATCCAGCCAAACTATTCAATGTTTATTAATATTAATTATATTTTTCTAAATGTATAATGCATAAAGGTTAATTTGCTAAGTATCTCTAAACTAATATGATGGTATAGGCGGGAAAAGACAGCCTTCTTAGTCAGAGTGAAAGTCAAAAATATCTTTATTCGATTAGACTTTTAACAAAGTGCTTTCAAATCGTCAGAATGACATAATTAAACAGGATTATACATGCTACCGCCAGGTTCAGAAGGTTGCTTTTACTGAGGAGAACCTGGCAAAAAACTCAGTAATCACTCTTTTCAAAAATATTATACAATTTTAAGAATATAAAATAAATCACTTAAGAAACATAGTCCATGGATTAGAAAGTAGACTTCACAGAAAATAATTGTTAAATCGGCAGAATAGCAAAAAAAATTTCCATATTACAAGTAGTTAACACCTGCAATAATAATACTGTACCGGCATGTAATCAGAAATTGATCCGTCGAAAATCACAGCTGCGGTGATCTGCGGCATCGCGATGTCGATCGTTATCGCGTGTGTTCCTACCGTGGTGCGTAACGGCGATAACATTACCTTCACTGCTAGACGCTGTTATCGCAGCTGTGTATGATAAACGCGGTGTTATTTTTATGAATTCACAGGTTTAAGATATCACAATTCAACACTGTATCGGAGCGATAAGCCTAAGCTATTTTATCACATGTTGAATAGTTTTAGTAGCTGAGGATGGGGATGTATGAGAAACTCAAACGTGAATTTTTTAGAGTCCCTATTTGCCTAGTTTCTTGCTGGATTTTTCTCAGTAAAAGCAACCGTCTGGACGCATAAATCTGTATTATAATGTCGCACTGACTACGTTTGGAGATAACTTTGTTAAATATCTAACGTTAAATTTGAACTGCCAAAGTCTACAGTGATCGCTATGATATCAATGATGTTAGCTTTAAAATCGTTATCTCAATTTTTAAAACTAATAATAGATAATATCTAGATAATACTCGTATGCATACAATTTCTACGCTAGTGACAAATTATGTCACTAGTGAGCAGAAATCGATGCGTTAAACTTGTCACAACTCTAGCCTCTGTCCTAAGTTGCTCTCAAGGTTTTATACTACTTATTCTTTCGTTCGTTTTGTAAGTTAAGACAACTTAAATATACTATTAATATAATTGTATGACGTACAATCAGCCATAAGATTTTTTCATGATATTGTAGCGAACTCGACGTGGGTGTACCGCATTCTATTCTCGTGTTTCGGCGAGCCGGGGGAGAGGCTCGGGGAGCCCAAGGCGCGGGAGGAGGGCGGCCGCGAGGGACTCGAGCTGGCCTTCTGCTTCACGGGACTCATGGGGACCTACCTCGTCTGGGGACTGTTGCAGGAGAAGATCATGACGCAGGTACACGCTGCGACAACATTTAATAATACTTATTATTTTTCATTGCACACCTTAATCTATACGTACTTACACATAAAAAAATCAGATAGTTGACGTTATAAGAGGTGCAGGTTCTGTCGCGAGTAAAGAGCGCGCAGCGAAAAATAGGGATACTGATCATGTTTTTATTCGTCTCACGCCATACGTATAGAGTAGACAGAGACAGACTTATACTTCACATTCAAAGGTACTAGTTTTTAACTCGTGACGGGATTTGAAACTACCTAAGAACTAAGTAGGTACTGTGTGCTATATTACATTTGTATCTCGTCCGAATTATTTTCGCCATCTGTCTAATATTAGGGAAAACTTTCAAAGAGGGTAATTTAGGGAAGCTCGTGTCAGCACCTGTACCAAACGTCGGGCTACCAGCAACTTAGCCGGAGAAGGGCAACAGACGTTAGCCCCCAACGGTGACGGGTGGTGTGTGCCGCAGAGCTACGTGATGGCGGACGGGGCCAGGGTGCAGTTCAGCGACTCGCAGTTCCTGGTGTTCGCCAACCGGCTGCTGGCGCTGGTGGCGGCGGGCGGCTGGCTGAGCTGGCGGGCGGCGGGCGGGCTGTCGGCGCCGCTGTACCGGTTCTCGTACTGCGCGCTGTCCAACGTGCTGAGCGCCTGGTGCCAGTACGAGGCCCTCAAGTACGTCTCGTTCCCCACGCAGGTCAGACATGCTGCCTCCTATACACGCAGCCGCCCCGCGCTCCCTACGGGCGCCGCTCGCCAACGTTCACAGCTAGATCTATAATCTAAATCGCGCTATGAGACACTCCGGGCGCATTTTAATACAAAACATACACGAAATTCGTCGATATATCTAAACCTATATGTAGAATACAGACCTGAAAATTATACTACTATCATAGTGTCGGGCAAATTATAAATTATGTTTAGTTGAAGTAGTGCTCAAATCTCTTCTAATCTAATGCTAGTATACACACACTAGACTGTTTACTGGATACAATATTACTGTGTCGTATTGTGTCGATTCTTTAAATAGACTAAGAAATTTAAGATTTATTGAGAAAATTGCTTAATATTGCCATGCTCTATCTCTCTCTGTCTTATGTTCGCTACATACGCGCTTTAAATGAAGCAAAATAGGCACACTTGTATAGGTACGATTATAGTCACTCCAGCGTAGGTACTAGTATGGCTCATTACCAAGGGCTGATGAGATAAATATTCTGTGTGTGGATCAGTTAAAACTCTTTGTATTCACATAAGCCTCACGCCTTCCCAGAAGTTCCCTGAATCCGTCGTTGAATTCCTTCTCAGACAGGTTGCCAATTGAACATCTTTAGCAATCATTACATGTCAGTTTTAGGCCTCGTTTTGACAACTGGTTTGACCCAGAATTGTAATAATTTTCATTAAGGGAGCTACGAAATACAGATGGCAGTCGCTTCGTATAAAAATCTGGTGATCAGTCACATCTGGTGTATGTGTGTACAATGTAAGGGATAAGGACAGGAGAGACCCGGGAGATGATCCCGTGCAGCTTCCTCATTTTAATGCTTAGGATTAATTATGAAAAACTACACTTAAGTTTTGAAAAATCATAGATAACGTCGTTTAGAGTGTCGTGTCGTGTTGTGTCAGGTATTATCGAAGTCGTGCAAGGTGGTGCCGGTGATGGCGATGGGCAAGCTGGTGTCGCGCAACAAGTACGAGCTCTATGAATACGTCACCGCCGCACTCATATCCATAGGCATGGTGCTCTTCATGTTCGGCAGCCATGATCATTATAACAGTGAGTCACTACATATACCTAATCTTCTATTTTAGGTTCCCTGAAGGAGTACATCTGTCTCCACCCGTTTATTACTAAAGTTAATAAAATTCTGACCTGATGTAATGAGAGGCAAATCACAGAGAGAGTAAAGTTTTGTCCTCGTGGCTTAAGCGTACATGTGCAGGCGGTGACGTTTAGTGGTTGTGTGTGCCGGCAGTGAGTGTGTGTGCAGGCAGTGAGTGTGTGTGTGCAGGCAGTGAGTGTGTGTGTGCAGGCAGTGAGTGTGTGTGTGCAGGCAGTGAGTGTGTGTGTGCAGGCAGCGAGTGTGTGTGTGCAGGCAGTAAGTGTGTGTGTGTGTGTGTGCAGGCAGTGAGTGTGTGTGTGCAGGCAGTGAGTGTGTGTGTGCAGGCAGTGAGTGTGTGTGTGCAGGCAGTAAGTGTGTGTGTGCAGGCAGTGAGTGTGTGTGTGCAGGCAGTAAGTGTGTGTGTGCAGGCGGCGCGTGGACAGGCGCGTCGGGCGCGCTGCTGCTGGCGCTGTACATGGCGGCGGACAGCTTCACGTCGTCGTGGCAGGCGGCGCTGTTCGCGCGGCACCGCTCCGTGGGCCCGCTGCACATGCTGTGCGCCGTCAACGGCTTCTCCTGCCTCCTCACGGCCGCCGCGCTCGCGCACCGCCCCGACACGCTGCGGTCCATCGCCCTGCTGCAGGTTACTGACCTCCCTCCGTCCAGGTAGCTGACCACCGCTCCGTGGCCCGCTGCACATGCTGTCCCCGACACGCTGCGGTCCATCGCCCTGCTGCAGGTAACTGACCTCCCTCCGTCCAGGTAGCTGACCACCGCTCCGTGGCCCGCTGCACATGCTGTCCCCGACACGCTGCGGTCCATCGCCCTGATGCAGGTAACTGACCTCCCTCCGTCCAGGTAGCTGACCACCGCTCCGTGGCCCGCTGCACATGCTGTCCCCGACACGCTGCGGTCCATCGCCCTGCTGCAGGTAACTGACCTCCCTCCGTCCAGGTAGCTGACCACCGCTCCGTGGCCCGCTGCACATGCTGTCCCCGACACGCTGCGGTCCATCGCCCTGCTGCAGGTAACTGACCTCCCTCCGTCCAGGTAGCTGACCACCGCTCCGTGGCCCGCTGCACATGCTGTCCCCGACACGCTGCGGTCCATCGCCCTGCCGCAGGTAACTGACCTCACTCCGTCCAGGTAGATGACCACCGCTCCCCCCAGGGAACTGACCACACTCCATCCGGGTAACTGACCACACCACAATCTTCATTATTTCCTTACTTATTCACGCTCAAATGAATCAGCTTATAATTACTCACCCATGTCTATATTTGATGATTAATGTTTGATATGTATCTGTAGCACCCCGTGTTCCTGACGGACTGCGTGATCCTGAGCGCAAGTTCAGCGCTGGGCCAGCTGCTCATCTACCGCACTATATCAAAGTTCGGTGCCGTCGTGTTCACTATCATCATGACTCTCAGACAGGTACACTAGCATATACTGATTTTTTTTAATAAGAAATATAAATCTCTGATATGATGATATAATGTGTTGCATCAGGCGGTGTCGATCCTGCTGTCGTGCCTGGTGTACGGTCACGGCGTGTCGGCGGGCGGAGCCGCGGGCATCACACTAGTGTTCCTGGCCGTGCTCCTCCGCCTCTACTGTCGCCAGCGGACCAGGACAGCACGGCCGACCACGCTGTAGCACCACACTAGTGTTCCTGGCCGTGCTCCTCCGCCTCTACTGTCGCCAGCGGACCAGGACAGCACGGCCGACCACGCTGTAGCACCACACTAGTGTTCCTGGCCGTGCTCCTCCGCCTCTACTGTCGCCAGCGGACCAGGACAGCACGGCCGACCACGCTGTAGCACCACACTAGTGTTCCTGGCCGTGCTCCTCCGCCTCTACTGTCGCCAGCGGACCAGGACAGCACGGCCGACCACGCTGTAGCACCACACTAGTGTTCCTGGCCGTGCTCCTCCGCCTCTACTGTCGCCAGCGGACCAGGACAGCACGGCCGACCACGCTGTAGCACCACACTAGTGTTCCTGGCCGTGCTCCTCCGCCTCTACTGTCGCCAGCGGACCAGGACAGCACGGCCGACCACGCTGTAGCACCACACTAGTGTTCCTGGCCGTGCTCCTCCGCCTCTACTGTCGCCAGCGGACCAGGACAGCACGGCCGACCACGCTGTAGCACCACACTAGTGTTCCTGGCCGTGCTCCTCCGCCTCTACTGTCGCCAGCGGACCAGGACAGCACGGCCGACCACGCTGTAGCACCACACTAGTGTTCCTGGCCGTGCTCCTCCGCCTCTACTGTCGCCAGCGGACCAGGACAGCACGGCCGACCACGCTGTAGCACCACACTAGTGTTCCTGGCCGTGCTCCTCCGCCTCTACTGTCGCCAGCCGACCGGTACACAATCGTACACGACTCATCGTTATCGTCATACAATTGGTAGACAATGCAACCCAATGGCGGCGAATTTTACTGTCGTTATAAATGTCGTCGTTAGCTTCATTCGCTCTACTTACTTTAGGTTCTTTGATGCATGTTGGCAGGGTGTCTAAACTGTCAAATATAATGTCAATGTCGCGAGGATAATGTAGACTATATCTAGGCCTACAGGGCCGCTCGAGCGGATCAAAACATATCACATTCAAATCAATGTTGGAATGTAGAACTTAGGACCTAGACACTGGATTCCACCCCGCCAGAACCATTTTCGCCATCTGACTATTGTTCGCATCGTGAAGAAATTCAACGACTTAAATAACGTTTAATGTGTTTATAAATACAAACTTCGACTTATTCAAATAAATCTGGTAAATAAATCTTCACTTTTGGACAGCTACCCCTTGTCTGTAGTATTGCCCTATTGGTATTACGTCTTCATCTTAATCAAAGTCATATTATTCCACTTTAGTATTAAATCTACTGTCGATTATTAATATATGTATTTTATTAATAAAGATGACTAACATGACGCCGGTTGGTGTCACGCACATAGGCTGTGTGAAATACTTTTAATTTTAATGTATGTTTATTTTCTGAGTTAAATATATATTTTTTGTATATTAGATACACCTTATTTGGAACTTAAGGAGTTATTTTTTTATTTTAAATGGCACGTAAATCATATTACTATTTGTATTAAAAGTGAGATATACTCATAGAGGTATAATTAAGTCAGCCTGTGCCCGCGCAGATGGTACATTGTAGTAGAATATTTCAAACATGAGACAGAGATTTAAATAAAATTGCTAATGTTTTCTTTTTATTCCTAAAACCCTACCTACTATAAAAAATATCTATGAATGCTTGCATACTTCTCATTCAAATTATACTTTAAGTTATCTGACGTCACTATCATATCATTTTTCATTCATTATTCAAGTGTCCATTTTGAACGGCAGTATTAATTTTTGATTAGCACAATTTGGTCCTTCGAGCTTACGGAAAATATGTTTAGTTATTTTATACCGCATCTACGTCAAATGCAATAACATAATATCCATGTACAATGGGACTATTTATAAATGGTTTCTGCGAAGGCACGGGGTGTACTGTTCTTATTGGCTGTAGCCACTAGTGATGTTATAGATCTAGAGTTAGACTTAGGGTCAAATATATGTCATATTTAATATAATTATAATTTATGTGAACGTCTTAAATGTGTTGTGTGTTTAGAATGTTGAAATATTTACATTACACTTTATCATATTGAGTTGAGTACAGTTAAAGCAAAATATGCTGTTAAGAGAGCGTTTCTCTGTATCGATGTTGTTTATTTAATGTGTACTTTTGAAAATGTGTTTTGTTGACTGTCCTGTACCGCAGTGAACGAGTCTTACCTATATCTTATATGATTTACTGTTACTTGTTGAAAACGCACAAATTATGTAAAATTTAACAAATATCTTAAAATATACTCTATAATAGTTTATATACTAATTTATTATTATTATAATTATGATTTCGATCGACTATCACTCTTGACTTTGTGTAATCCTACAAGCTGACACCGATCGATATTTCGTCAATCGATATCATTATTTAAACTAATAATTGAAGATACTTATTAAGCATAAATTAATTTATCAAATGTAATAGTAGTATTAGAGTATCTGTGTAGCCACTTAGATATTTATTATGAAAAGGAAGTATAATTGTTTTGTGATATGATGATTTGAAGATGAAATCTTGGATGGCCTAAAAATCTGCCCAGTTCCTCTAC
This sequence comes from Watsonalla binaria, assembly GCA_929442735.1. Taxonomy (NCBI): domain Eukaryota; kingdom Metazoa; phylum Arthropoda; class Insecta; order Lepidoptera; family Drepanidae; genus Watsonalla; species Watsonalla binaria. The sequence continues at coordinate 9,669,252 of OV838937.1, read as the reverse complement.
ATTACGATTTTGAGAGATTCTAATCAGCTTCTCTTTCATTGATGCAATGTTGTAATGTATGAACCGTATCGGTTTTTAACTATGAAATATTTAATTAAATCTAGCTGTGTCCCGCGATATTATCCGCGTAGAGTTAAATTCTTGGTGACTGGCGGATAATGTTTTTTTAAATAAGAGTAGTTACTCCTTACCACATTAGCTATCCGCCAGTGAAAGTCCCGTTAAAATCGGTTCAACCGTTTCGGAGATCCGGAACAAACAGACGGACGGACGGACATAGAAAATTTTTCTATGTCTGTACCGTGTATAATTTCATATGCATTTAGTGAAAAGCTGTTATTTTGGAATTACAAACAGACACTTCAATGTTATTTATCTGTATAGAATAGATGTATAGAGGTCAATGTGAAAGTGTATTGCAAAAATTATACCACTTATTAAGTAATGAAGAGATGATGTTCCTGTTTATTTTGGTACCAATGTATGAATGAAGTTTGATGTTTAAACGCAGACAAACACAGGAAATATAATAATAATATGAAATATAAATAAATATTGTGACGTAAATATAATAACTATCGTTTTATTATACACCCTGTTTTCACTGGAGATTATTTGCCAATTCGGACGCGTTAATATTTTTTAAAAGCAATTATTATCTCTTAATAATGTATGTTTTTCCGGGTGCAAACTTTCAATTGAATTTGAATAGAGGCAAATATATTATAATCTAATTTTTTTTTGAATACGTTCTGTTTCGTTCCTAATGTGCAGTACTTAGGTTGGTATGTCATTGAGGTTAAATACTTTTTGCAAGACGAAAAGAAAAAAAATTACTTGGTCCGCAACAACAGTTGTCATGTGGGTAATTTACGTTTGTGCAAATTATTAATATTTGTTATTTGTCACCATGTTGTGGTTCGTGCACCCCATCAACATCAACAATTATTATGAGTTCAAGCAGTTCCAGAGTGCACTATTGGAAAAATAAACTAACTTTGTACAAGAGGTCAGTGATATCGTCGTTACCTGAACACCCTGTCTTGTTATTCTATCTCGTAGAGCTTTTTCTGTGTGTACCCTTTGATTTCGAAAGCAAACGGGTAAAAAACATGTGAAATGAAATTACCGACTATTCGGCGAGTGTATCACACCCAACACGGAGTAAACTAGTAGCGCCATTTGCCACACCGAATGTACTAAAAAAATTTTACGTTTAACAATTTTTTTATCCTAATATCTATCGATCGAGTCATCGAGCATGGTGATGCTGATGTCGCTGGCGATGACAGTGCTGGTGTATGTATGTGTGTGTACAGGCGTGGGGATGCTGATGTCGCTGGCGATGACAGTGCTGATGTATGTATGTGTATGTAAGGCGTGGGGATGCTGATGTCGCTGGCGATGACAGTGCTGATGTATGTATGTGTATGTACAGGCGTGGGGATGCTGATGTCGCTGGCGATGACAGTGCTGATGTATGTAGGTGTGTGTACAGGCGTGGGGATGCTGATGTCGCTGGCGATGACAGTGCTGATGTATGTATGTGTGTGTACAGGCGTGGGGATGCTGATGTCCTGGCGATGACAGTGCTGATGTATGTATGTGTATGTAAGGCGTGGGGATGCTGATGTCGCTGGCGATGACAGTGCTGATGTATGTATGTGTATGTACAGGCGTGGGGATGCTGATGTCGCTGGCGATGACAGTGCTGATGTATGTAGGTGTGTGTACAGGCGTGGGGATGCTGATGTCGCTGGCGATGACAGTGCTGATGTATGTATGTGTGTGTACAGGCGTGGGGATGCTGATGTCCTGGCGATGACAGTGCTGGTGTATGTGTGTACAGGCGTGGGGATGCTGATGTCGCTGGCGATGACAATGCTGGTGGCGCTGGGGATGGCGCCGTGCGTGTTGCAGCGCGTGTGTCCCTCCAGGCCTCCGCGCCCTCCCTCCAGCGTCTGCATGCACCGCCTCGACAACCTTGACAAGCGAGTTGCTCTTATATACCTATATAATACCTACTTATTATGAAAGCGGCAACGAAGTACTATTTATTCCTTTATAAGCCGTGGTGGCCTTGAGGTTTGAACAGTCGCCAGCTGCGCAAGTTCGAAGCCCAGTGGGGCTTGTACCAATGAGTTTTTCTAAAAAAACTTATGTACAGTGATTTCACACCACGTGCTTTACGATGAAGGAAAACATCGTGAGGAATCCTGCATATGTCTGAGAATTAATTCAAAGGCGTATGTATAATGCCTGACGCTAACGGCGATAGACTCACCATCTGTCACGTTGGCACATGAATTTAATTTGTTTACAGAACCGGTAAACCAGTCAAAATTGAAAATATAAAATCTAAATAAGGAAGAAAATTTGTGGTTACCTACTTTTAAATCCTACGTGAATTAAGAGCGAGATAATTATATTATAAAGTTGGTGAGTTAAATCCGAGTTGTAAATTATATGTAATCTTATATAGCCTATTCCTAACCAGCTGACAATTAAGACGCATCTAACGATACCTTATTTGTTGAACAGATGAACATGCATACGTATGTATACATATTATTATGCTTTCATACATACCGGTGGCCGGAGAGCCCTTGTAGCTAGTTCGAATCCCAGCAGAGCCTGTACCAAAGAGTTTTGCCAAAAGCTTAATTGCAGTGATTTCTCACTACGTGCTTTACGGTGACGGAAAACATCGTGAGGAAACCTGCATGAGAAGTAATTCAAAGACGTATGTATAGTGCCTGAGACGGCGATGGACTCACCCTCTGTCACGTTGGAACTTAATCATATTCGGTTAAATCTGCTTACCCCTTTGGGGACCCTTCTTGGGTGGTGTGATCATATTTAGATACCGGTCATAATAATATCTCTCTTTTTCGCTTCAAAGTAGTCGGCTAAAAACTATCATTTATTCGGCATGTTCGCTATATTATCAAGTATCTACACTTGTTAATCTAAATGTTGAGACAATGCTCGAATATTTGGCGAATGATGGTCTGTTTGACAGTGCGTCCGTTTTGTGTTTGCAAAACATGCATTGTCGATGCATCCAGCCTTAGTCATAGCTCCTACCAAGGAATTGTGCTTATTAATTTATTTCCACAATTTGTTGTATACCTAATTCAAATGTTATACTTATTACGATATGACATAACCGTAAGTAAAGTGCCTGAGGTGGACTTACGATCTTATCACGGTGGCACTTAATCAGTTTCGGTTAAAAGTGATTTTACACTTAATCCCTTCGGAGACCCCTCTGGGATGGAATAGCGTGAGCACATATAATTTAGTTCTTTGTTAATTATGATAGGTAGGTACAGAAGTGCGCGCGACTGATCTGATACGCATAAAGAAGGTAGTGTAAAAATAATTATCATTTCAACAATATCCTCGAGGAGTCATTTTGCCTTAGGATCATACCCTGTCAAACCTAATCACGATACTCACTTTATTCTAGAACCAAAGAAACTAGAAGTTTTATATTTAAGAGAGTGAGCAAATAGTAGCGATGCGCGTACGGATAAATGGTTGTGTGCGTCGGTGCGCGCGCGAGTGCTCCGTGCGGCCGTGCATCGGGTGTCGCTGGTTGAAGTGCTGCTGCTTCTGTCGCTGCGCCTGCGTCGCCCGCAGCCATGACCTGCTTACCGATCCTCGCCCTTGCTGCCCTCCTTGCTCCGGCTCACTCTGTGAGTACATCACTGGACATCTTCTTATGGCATTAAAGCATATTTTTATATTTGCAGGACAGGTTAGCTAAATCCAGTATAACTTTATATTTTCTTGATTAGTTGGTATTGTATAAAGTCTTTTAGAATGGTATCGTGTAGATCATAGATCAGTTGTCACAATCTATTAGTGGTGTGATTTATCCTATCGGTAATGAATTGACTGTAGCTCAGGACGTTAGAACGCCTATCGAACTACTCGGAACTAGATGGCGAAAACAATTCTTAGTAGTTGGAAGATCTCTTGGAATAAACCATGTATATCAATATTATCCTCTCCTCTGTAAGGCAGCGGTGTTCCAGCTAGAACATCTAAATTGTCGATCGCAGCAACATTAACATTATTTGTGTTTGCAGGCCGCAACGGGGTGTAAGAACTGTGTTGTGAGTATCCCTCATTTTAATTTTGTTTCCAACATGGAAATAACTGTCGATGGATCTGGCGACCTTCTGTAGAGTGGTAGCTATCATTGAGCCAGCAGTATAAGATAGTTGAAAACTCTAAAAATTGCGGAAACAGGAAATACAGTCGCATACATAATAGGGCACTCTGTTTGGTGTAGATACTCTCTGAATGATGAGTTCCTTTAGCACCAACCATTCACGCAAAGTTAAGTTTTCTGAGTTCTAATTATGTACGACTTAGTTGTGTTGATGTTGTGATTGTGGGGTGTTAGGCGCTGGGCAAGGAGCAGAGGGCGATGTTCAGGGCGCACTCGGAGGCGTGCCTGCCGCGGTCGGGCGCGGCGCCTCAGCGCGTGGCAGCCCTACTGGCCGGCGCGCCTCTCGACGGGCCAGCCCTGCGCAGACACGTCTACTGCGTGCTGCTCAACTGCAAGCTCATCTCCAAGGATGGGAAGCTGCAGAAGGCTGCCTTGCTCGACAAGATGTCTAATAAACCTGACGCCAAAAATGCCACTAAGGTATCGTAATTGTCAATCTCAGGCCTTCAGCTACACCAGGCTTCGACAGTAGCATAAGCCTATTTTGTTGCTCGCAAGTCACTCGTTATGGCGTGAGTGTGTCCCTGTGGTGTGTCCATACTAAAAATATTCAATACCTAAGTATTAGTTGGCCGTGTCTGAGGCCGGGCAACTCTCGGCTCGGGCACGGCTCGGTCTAGCGTGAGTCTTAAATTCATATAACCTTCACAGCGTCAGCTAGTATGTATGTCGAAGTTGCAGGATTTAGCCCAATGGCGTCAATATATATTTTAAGGTACCCTGAGATTCTCTGATTCACTATAAAACTTGAATAAAACATTTCTTCACATAAAGCGACTGCCATATTTGAACTTTGGAACCCGAATAAAGTTATTAATCAAGAAACCTGACCCGCATAGATGGTCATTACTGGTACAGAGAACCTTCGTTCAAATAGAAAGCAATATATTTCAAAGGTGTATATGGTTGTGTACCAGATATTAGAGAGCTGCGCGGACCAGACCGGTGATAGTCCCGAAGACATCGCGTGGAACATATTCCGCTGCGGCTACGACAAGAAGGCCATGCTCTTCAACTACATGCCGCTGCCCGCTACCGCCGACACCAACTAGCCTCGCACACTCCCGCACAGATGGCGCTCTACATACTAACTACACATTGTGCCTATAGATGTCGCTGCTCTTCACTTCTTACTAGTCCGTTCACAGATGACCAATTAGATGGCCATCGTTGTGTGGTGGAATTATAGTCACTATAGATCTATTATTTATTTATGATAAATTGTAAAATGGTTCCAATATAATGCACACTAAACACAATATGATATCTTATTCATTGTCCCTAGCCTAGTAATTCAAAGTTCTAACTTAGACAAAATTGGTAAACATAAAAGTCGAGCTTATCCCTGCAGCGATGCATTACAACAATTTTAAATTTGATTTCATACCTTATGATGAAAATCAAACGGCAAATAAAACTGGAAAAGGCCTATCTACACTACCAGGTATAAATTGCACCGAGTACGTGATATTGGAAACAGCTTTATGATCTCATTGCAGCCTGTGGGCGGGTGACCCACAACACGCGTGCCGTACAGCCTCTGTAGCGCAGGCAGACAGGCAGTATGACCGAGTACCTTTGCCTGACAGTTCTGCCGAGAGCGCGCGCGGCCGCCATATTTGAATTGTTTTAAAAAGTTATTTTGACAGAGATGTTTAGTTACCGCGTTTATAGATTTAGGACAATGTAAATTAAATTAAAATTAAACAATACTATAATTAGTAAAGTATTTGAATAATTAGATTAGGTTGTAAGTTAAGTGAAGTTCGAAGTGTAACTCATAGTGGCTTGTACATAAGTGGTATTACATTCTAATGTGTGGAATTCGAAGGAGTGAGGACGCTTTTGTGAAACGTAAGTGTTAACTATATCTACAAATATCATATTTCCTAGTCCTAAGTTCTAAAGTATTACCTGTTTTACTTGAGTTAGCCATTATTGCAACTTTGTAAAGTTGCAGCAGTTCGCGCGGTTCACGTTTGAGTACCCACATTAGGAATTGGTTGATTCGAGCGATCTGATCTAAGTACTGTTTTGATAACGATAAGTAGATACATTATTTACATATATTTATAAGTGCATTCAATTCAGGCTCAACATTATTTTCGTATTTGATAGTTTTACCGGTAATTACTACAATACTTAACTATAAGATTAGATCTAGTTTCATACACAGGGGTTCCATTTGCTTATAAGTAGGATACCTAAATATTTACTAGGAGATTGGAAAGTGTATTTCGGATATTATTTGAAGTCGTTTTACAGCAGTTTGTTACAATGTTATATTTTTATCCATCATCTAGCTGTGGCTTGCGGTTACACCCGCGTAGATTTAATTTAATTTCCACGGAGCCCTAAATGATTTTTTTTAAATAAAATTAGTTACTAAATTACTTCTTGTAACATTAGCTATCTGCCAGTGAAAGTCCCGTTAAAATCAGTCCAGCCGTTTCGGAGATTAGCCGGAACAAACAGACAGACAGAAAAATTTAGAACATTATTTTTCTATGTCAGTACCGTATACCTACTTTCATATGCATTTAGTGAAAAGCTGTAATTTTGGAATTACAAACAGACACTTCAATTTTATCTATCTGTATAGATGTACAGATATAACACTTCCTCAGATGCCTACGTCACATGTAAAGTAGTAACCTACATACCTAATACACCCATTATGCTCTAATAGCTCATATTATAAATGCGAATATCTATATTTTACGGTCTAGTACGCGTATGAACTAACTGTTTCACTCATTAGAATAAATACGAGCTATCTGCATGTAATTATAATACAGCCACTGTATTGCGTAGGTGGTAGGTACCTAGTAGGGGCCTACATTCCTCGGGTACCTATAGCCAATCATTATATTGGTGTGCGGGCGCGAGGCGAGCCCTTGAGGTGCAATAATCATAATCACAGAAATGTTGCACATTTGCATAGCGGCTACCTGATCGGCCCGGTTTGTATCTTACCTACTAGGGCTCAGGAACTTTGTGCTGCAAATGGCATTACTACCAAATACTAAAGCATTCGTATCTACTAACTCTCACCCATGAATATTATTTCAGTGAAACCGGTATATCGTCCCAACCGTAAAAAGGTAACACGCAGAACAATATTGTGGCTGAGCAATACTTACCTACATCTACAATCTACCCGCAAAATAGCTCTGTAATCGGTCTCCTCGTGTGGCAACTGATAGGTCATTATTCCATTTATTGATATTCACATATATACATATGCTCACGCCTGTATCCCATGGGGGTAGGCAGAGATCACCGTTTGCTACGATCGTTATATACTTCGTTCGCTTCGTCCACATTGATATTAATGATGATATAACATTTATATTGCATTTTTCTGTTGATTAGCGACTAGCCTGCTAGTGGTCACACACAGTGTAAGTAGGCGTTAATTCCGATTCGCGCCGTGTTTACCTAATTAAAGGCAAAGCGAGCCCACGTTGCAAGTTGATTGTTTGTTTACATTCAACTCGCCATATTGACGGGGTTCTGCAAAGCTCGCTTCACTTTCGATGTTCATTATCCCTGAGTGTAAAGTGTAGGTACCTACATAGGTATCCATAGTTACGTTTGCCTTTAAGAAGCTGTAGAACTTGCGTGCGGGTGAAAAAACTGGACATTTGCAGTATTACAGAGGGAAAAGTCATCGTTATTGTAGCAATAGTACTTACTTATGAGCAATCGTATATTCTTATTTAGGTGGCTTTAGAAATACACATACTTCATACTCCTCATTAAATATTAACGTAACATAAGTAAATCGGCAATTCGCTAATAAAATATTTCGTATCTCACAAGCACATAGGTATTATAGGTAAGTAGGTAGCTTGTGGCCCTTGGGATCTTTTGATACAAGCAAAGCTATGCGGTCTAGCTAGTGAACCGGCTCATGCAGCACCTCAGTAAAATAAATATTTAGCTGTGGTAGGCAACAGGTGCACCCGACGCCATGCACACCGGTCGGCCGTGGGCGCGCGGAGGCTTCGGTTATGGCCGCCTCCCAACACTCTATCGGCCACTTTATAACGAGCGAGCCTAATTGCTAATTTACCTAATTTGTTGCCATAATATTTACCGAAGTATATCAAGTTACCAGACATGAAATAATACGGTGGGGTGTAGACAATAGCCACTCTTACTATATAGCCATCTTATAGACTTGCACAAAAGTTATTTAAATTAATGTGTGAAGTAGGTGTGTACATGGTGGTGGACATGGAGCGGCAAATTACGTACATTAGCAGTAATTGTTGGCGATCAGCGGATCGGTCTGTCATCTGGTTTTTGCCACGATATACCGAGAAGGCCCGCTGAATCAGCCGTGGGTGCCGCCCACACCTTCGGGATTATTGATATCTGTCCACTCAATAAATCAAAATTGCCACATAACATTGTGTTATAATTTAATTTACTTAGTCGCTAACACCACGCTCCTAATAAGTGACAATGAAAACGTTGTCTCTTGTCGTTTTGATTTAGAGAACAAAAAATTAAATTATATTTAAAAGCATTAACATTGTGATTTTAAAAGTATTCATATTAAGGGTTATGAAGATAATTAGCATAAATAGAGTTGGTTATCGAACATTTACTTCAATCTTGAAATTCATAGGTTATTCTCACATAGGTACTGCCACACATCCACCCAATAGCCAGGGTCTAAGAATTTGGCTATGGTATCCCCTGCCAGTCGTAAGAGGCGACTAGGCGGGGGCCGCAGGGCCTGCTGGCGGTGGTCGGGGTGGGAGCTTTGATCACCGAGCCGCGGGCCCGGGAAGGTGTTCACGCGAGTCACATCGCGCTGCCGTCCACAGCGAGATCTCCAGGGGCGGCCATACAGCTGCCCCGACACCGGTGCGATCTATTAGAGTATCCGGAGTCCCCCCTGAGCACTGAGGATGGCCACCGGGGGGTTTTAGTGCGGTAAAAATCCCACATACCCCGATCTGCCTCCCAGGGCGGTCGGGGTATGTGGGGACCTTTTGTAGGTTTCCCCTTCGTCAATAAAAAAAAAAAGGTACTGCCACACATATGCTCACAGCTGTATTCCCCGATGGGGCAGACAGATGCGTTCTTAATAGTATTCAAACCTTAATTTCGCCAGTTAGTTCCATGTTAATAAATAGTTAATAAATGGGTAACTACTAAACCGGACTCCGGTCTGACAATATACAGTTTTAAAATATAAACATTGCCCGGCCCGTTGATCGAACCCGCATTATCGTTTGCGATCACAAGACCAACAACGCAGTTATACTTAATCATATACCTAATTATTATTTGGATACTTAGCTACCGAATCCTTACTGCATAATTATTTTACGCCAGTGTTTTACATTGGTACATATTCTGTTGATACTTGGTTACTTATATGTACCTACATAAATATTTTAATTTCTAGATATAACCTGACATATAGATAGAGTGTATCTCAAAGGCGGATAAAAAAATTGATCCCTGTTAATTTTCTTTCAAATATGTAGTTGGTAATTAAGTCCTTTTTTGGTATGTTAAGCAACAACACTTAGATAATAAATATGAAGCCGACCATGCAACCTGATCCGGTCCCAACAGGCCTGTGGCCCGTACCTATATAAACACCTCGCGCCATATCAGCCTGATGGTAATAGCTCATTATGGCTATGTTTAGATCGATTATTATATTTTCGTTCTATCGCCGCGGGCCAATACAGTCTAATCGTATAAAAACCCAAACGAATTACCACAATAATAGGCTGAGAGGATTTTATTGCTTCCAAAAATAGGTACCGTTTTAGTTTGTCATCTGCAAGACGTCTTTAGATATATTCTTCATATGCAAATTAGGATCGTTATATCTACTATGCTTTAAACGAAGTGTACTTATGAAATTCCTATGACAATGAAAATGAAAATGTTTCATTCAGTTTAGGTCTTGGTAAGGCCGTTATAAACGTTGATGAATTGACCACCGGTTGCTAAACTAGCCTTCTGAGAAGAACTGACAAGAAACTCAGCTGGCATCATGTACATTTCATTACACAGAAACCAATGATAGTTAAAAAAAAAACATAAAATGACTAGCGGCCCGGTACGTGCTTCGCTACGTATAAGGCATAGTAATAAAAAAAATATTATTAAGTTCATTTATTCAAACAAATAAATATTTTAAATTGCTAGCTAGTAAAAACTAAAAAATAAAAACGAATTGGGTACTCTTACTACGGTGGTAAAATAAAATGACATATGATGACATTGAATGTGTTTGACAGAACTATCGTCACTTCTTTTGTTTTCGATTGTTTTGCCTTCCCGAAATCTCTTCACTAATACCTACTTGAACTTTACACTATAGTATTAAGGTTCAAATTGGCTTTTAAGTATTAGTACAAATTGTTTGTGTATGGGATTATAGAAAGATGTAGATTTTACACTTTTTCAAGACTTTTTTAAATTTTCTCTGAACTTCCACGAGTAATTCCAGACCAAAATTAGCCAAACCGGTTCATGCGTTCTGGATAACTCCAGACGCTATAACTAGCGTCAGGAAGGAAAACCCGAGTTATTTTTATATAGTAGATATGCATATATAGTAGATATATAGTTGTTAGTTGATGTTAATGGTAGGTAAGTTACAAGTACTTTTATGATGAACAGTTCTGCTGAGCCCTCTCTGTGATCAAATGACATGTTTCATCAATCACCAAGACCGTTAAGTTGTTACCAACATTCTTCTTTAAATTGTATTTACAAATAGCCTTGTCCATACAAAATTATTTTGTCATTCACTGCTTTTCTAAACTGTGATGCCAACCCAAGGCCACAAAGTAACACCAAGAATTCGGGACTTATTTTTGCGGGCTAGAGTGTAATATACCCCAATCTTTTTTAGTTTTTTATTCTGTGGGAAATGAACTCCGAAGAGTTTATAACTAAAAACACATCATTTATTAAAAAAATAGGTATGTAAGTACTTACTTAGTGGAGAAAGTCAACGTTTCCTATTAGTCTTAAATCGTAAACCAAAGCTATTTGTCGGGTCGCTACTGTCGTTAGTAATAAATAATAGTAAGTTGGGTAATAGAACGAGAAATTACTCTGATAATAAATATTACTACTTTTACTGTGTTCTCACTAGCGCATTAGTCCTGATTAGCAATGATCCTACACTATACTACAGGTCTACAGTACACGGGCTACCCAGAGCAGGGGCCCCGGTGATCTAAATATGTATTGTTACCTGTCTATGATATAATAGTGGAGGCCACCTGCTTCTTATAAATCATATAAATTGTCCATCCAACTAAATAAAAATGGTCACAAGCTCATAAATAAATCATCGTGGTAAGGGTTCCTGCGAGTTCGCCCTCGTAAGTAGGTATCTACACTTAGCTCGCATATATATCGGCGGCAGGCACCGATTTCGGGACATGAAAAATGACACGCATAGCACTGGAAGAAAATATTTATCCTAGAGCACGGAGGATGACCACTGAGGAATCTTTAGAAAAATCTTGAGGGAAATCACCAGGGACCGAAGATTTTCGAACAGTGATACAAATCATAGATTATGTGGAAAATGCATCGAGTTGAAGGTCGTGTTTGCGTAGGTCAGTGCGATCTGGGAATGCACTTTTGATTTCGCATCTGAAATAAAAATGAGTAACCGTCTCCCAAGATGGCGTCCGGCCATAAACCATAACTGGCGAGGAGACAATAGTATGCGCGGAATATGGCCGATAATATGGGCTTATTGGTGGGGTATAAGGAAATATACGCGAGGACGGCGCGCCGCAAACGGCAATGACTAAAATGTGTTATATTTATCGGTTCCTACTTTTGGCCCGAATCGCAGCGAGCGCTTACCATCGGTTATCACTTATAAGGCGCTCGGATGCCGATACGTATTCAGGTACGCAGTTTATGTCAACATTTATGACAAGATCAGGCGATTTAAGCCTAATTTTCTTTGTCCGTGGAAATTAATAATAAATGTAGATATATTTAAGGCAGTCCAGTCCCCACACGTATTAACACATTTAAGGATTCTGTATAAATTATATGACAGTATGTTTTGCTTAAGGGATTTCAATAAAACAAAACGAGCGCTATACAACCTAATTTGTCTTCATCTCATTGTTTATTTATGAAGATCCTATAAAGTTAAAATAAGGTGTTTTGGGAAGCAATCTTAGTGGTCCTTCGAGCCAATTTATACAATCTCTTTTATCTTCTTTTAGAGCTGCGGTTTATCTGTTTGGCTCTTTCAACCATTGTTTCATGTTAATATGTGAGGGATGAGGCAAACTTCGTGGTCGCGTCGTTCTGACTGATGCAGGAAATGAAAAGTAACTTCACCAAGTACTTATAGATAGCTTATATCTCCCACAACTGATGTACATTTGGATAATTGAACTTTCTCTACCTGTTAAACGACAGCTTCTTTGAAATAAAGACCAAATATTAACAATGATTTAGTCATTCTAGTTTATTAAGATGTCAGTCAATAGGCACCATCGCTAGGCAATATAAACTATGGCCACCATAAACAGAATAGTGAGGACACGTGCCTACTCCAAAAATACCAAAACACAACATAATAGCGCCTACATGGCATCATAAACTCACACGAGCGAGCGTCTGTTTTTATTTTGCTATGTTGGTAACTTACCTCAATTCACGTAAACAAGTACATTTTAATACATACATTATATACTTACATTATAATACGTACCTACTACGTGATTCTACTTCCTGAGTATTCGTGAAGAGAAGCTCACTTATTTTTGGTCCATAATGAGCTGCGAAAATCGTGACAAGTGAATTGTATCTCCAAAGTAAATTCAAACGAAGTGGGTTCGAGTTGAGGGCATATTTGTACAATTAGGTACTAGTAGTTACGTAGGCCGGCCATCATTAGTCAACGCGACGCCAAAAGATGATCCCACGCCACGCTCAAATATTGTCCATCTATGACAATGTTATTATAGAGCACCAACGTAGGATTCGTAGGTTACTTTAATACAAACATTGTGAACATTGGCGGGTTATTTAGTTGATAGTTGTACCTATCCATATTCCTAAGTAAAATACTGAAAGTTCCTTGCCAACCAGACTACATATTTCTGTCTAAATTGGTTTGGCGCTCTATATTTTTATCTTTTCTTTTGAGTTTAACAACATACATTCAAATATGTTCGAAACATTCCACGTAGGTACTTAGTGTGATAGATAACGTTCTACGAAGCCGATATTGGCGAATTGAGTCTTTTTTGAAGTCGATGTGCAATATTTATGGCCGGGTACTGCCAGCACATACCTAGGTTAGTCACTGTGATCTAATATTATTGTAAGCTGTATAATTATGTAGATTTATTGTTACTCATGTACCTGAGGGCCTAGTGCGAGTATTTCACAGCAGCCGTCACAAGTTGTCGCGTCGATGTAAGCGCAGATTTGTATAGGACCGAAACAGCGCCGTCTGTCGGCCTAAATATGACACTATTGTGAGCCCATACAAATCTGCGTTTACGTCGTCGCGATGACTTGTGACGGCAGCTGTGAAATACTCGCACTAGACACTCTGGTGATTGTGAAGTAATATTTCATTCCTCTTAAATTAAACCCATATTTATAACACAAATTTAAACCTACTAACTAGAAGTAAATAGAAGTAAAGCAATAAGAATGAATAAAAAGCACAGTATATACGAACACAAGATATCGAAGGGGAACGCAATCCCTTTGCACCAAAATTAAGTGAAACCTATGGTCCCGTCGCGAGTAAAGACCGCACAACGAAAAATAATGGGGATACTGCGCATGTTTTTACTCGCGCCTCGCGCCATATATATAGACCAAAGCGAGGGTTCTAGTGATGCCTGAGGTTAAAATACTGGAGGGCACGGGAGCGTTCTTGAAAATGCTCGTCTACCCCCTAAATACACTTGTGGCTTCACCGCCACCGCGGGGGTTTTAGTGGGAGTTCATATTACGTAAATCTGTTGTTCCCCAAGGATAAACTTTTACACTGGAGAATAATAAGTAACACTTCAATTTTATATATAGTATACTTCGTGTGATAATCACAATGATAACAGATGATATATACTTACCCACCCATATATATACTCACTTGGAGCCGTGGTGGTCGTGGGGTTTGAGCAGTCGCCTGCTACGTAAGCAACAATGAGATTTTCTATAAAACTTATGTGCTTTACTGTGAAGGAAAACATCGTGAGAAAACATGCATTTGTTTGAGAAGTAATTCAAAAGACTTATGTATGGTGCCTGAGACGGCAATGGACTCACCATCTGTTACGTTGGCACTTAATCATCTTCGGTGCAAAGTGGGTGTTGTTATTACAACACCTCTGCCTCTTTGTAGAATACAAGCGTGAGCATATTTAAGTATATACCCAGTTGTACATACGACGTGACAACGAAATTGTAGGCACGCTACGATATACATTATATTCTGTCTGAAATAACAGTTGATAGCGGCCTAAATATATTGATAATAAAATTAATTCAACGCATAAAATGTAACAAATTAAATTAAATAGATACGGGTTGATGGCACGTGGGTATTATCAAGTAATTAATTGAACGCGGGCAATCGTCGCCAGTGGAGGCAGCCGTGGGGGAGTGGGTTCGAAGACCGGCCCCAGAGACACTGAGACACCAAGTGCACGGCGTGGGCGCATTTTGACACTATCCATCAATGTGTCTACCCATACATGGGCATGTACCAGATTCAATAGAGCATTGTTTGTCATACGACACGAGGACTTTTTCTGCTGGGGAAATTTAGAAATCTGTCTGTAGGTTGATAGAGGGCTGTAGGCGGCAGGTTGGATGTATTTGCGCAAATAAGCTTTTGAAGTCGTGATGGCCCTATGGTTTGATACCCGCAAATATACTGCAACACCTGCTACGAGAATCCTAGAACAAATTCCAAAATCTGAAAGACCCTATGAAAGATGATATACCAACTGAGTAGTATATAACTCATTTATCTTTCGCTTTCGCACCTAATGTACCTGCTTGTAGAAAATTAAGAACTGTAAACACCCCCCGTCTAGCTCTCTGAGGACTTTTCTGGGAAGGCGTGAAGATGAATGAATGCAGGTTAAAATGTGTCGGAGCCTAACGCCGGTCCTTATGTGAACGTCGCGTCACCACCCACCTAACGTGTGACATGTGACAATTCTAATGATTACTTAACTCATTAACTCGATACGTGAGTCGGATTAACTATTTCAATGTTTAATAAAGTGCGAATTATTTACTGACAGCTGTTAAGGACTACATACACTCAACCGCATTCGAGTTTGTAATAATACTTAACTCATCTTCAGCATGTATACGTGTAGAACTTATGTTGGTATATATACTAGAAACAAAAAATAAAGACGTTCAATTAGATAATTGATTCAATGTGGCTTTTGGGACCGGGATCGCAGTCCCGACACCACCTTGGATTTAATAATGAATAAAAAATAAAATTTATGAATTCCAAACAGCCTTTCGGGACCACAATTTCCCCCGCAAAAATAATTATTAAATTCACAGTAGAGGTCCCGATCCCAAAATTCTCCTGACTCATGGTAAGATCATTGCTGGTCCGGTCTGGTGGTAGGCAGATGAACATGAAGATCTCTTGTTTACCATTTATAATTTGGGTAACGCGCGAGTATCACTTGCTTGATGTTGCAAGCATTTACAGGCTGCAGTGGTCACTACCATCAGGCGGGCGGAACGCTCGTTCGCGACCTTTGTTGTACTTATATAAAATCTTGGAATAATTGAAGCATTTTCAAGCGGGGAGAAAGCTACTTGATAGATTGTAGTTGGATTATCGCTGGTAATGTTTGCTAGTGTGTCTAGCCCGTAAGAGCGCCTCCTACTGGCGAGAATGAGGTCCCGCCCACCAGCGCTTGCACAGCCTGTCCGATATTAATTTTAATATGCAATTACACTATACATGGTGCTAATAAATGTCGCTCTCGGCGGCGGTACTTGCTCCGCACAATCTTACAGTAATTGAACCAGCTCTGTGTCAGTTATTATTTTTATCGGAAGATTACTTATTAGAGATTCCTGATGTTAAATGTTCTGTCTATTAAGTATAGAAACATTTTCCTCGTTCAAATAAGGAGGGGTTGTATAAGGTTAACCTTAAAATCTTCAGGTTTTTCACAGACTCGCTTTGATCACGGAACATATTTTGATTTCGAGAAATAACATAGCTATTATTCAAAAACGTGATACCTGTATACTCAAAAAGAATTATAAAACCGTGGTGTTGCGCGAATACGTAATGGTTGTAAGAATTGACCTATGATTCTTTGGGGTGTATTACACTGATGTGTAAAATATTGAGTTATATGTAGACTCCCGCATCGTCGGTGTGGACGGTGAAGCAAGCCACGTGGTCGTGGAGTGTGGCGGAACCAAGCGAGCAACTATTTATTTTTCAGAGCGCAATACAATTACAATTAGCAGTCGTTGTATCTGGGTCAGATTATTACACGGATCTCCCGGTACTGCTTACAATCAATGAGAGTAGAGAGAGAGAGAGAGAGAAAGAGGGGTAGTTTTACTCATATTATGAGACAATTGTATATGTTTGTCACACAGCAACAAATATCAACTCATTGAAATAAAAGCTCATGGTCCCGCCATGAGCTATGAGCGCGTACCTTGAAAGCGCAGTACTTAGTTTCCCCACTATTTACGATGCGCGCCCATAATTTGTGAAGACACCTGTCAAATGTATCGTTCACAATGTTAAATATGTATCTTTGGCATAAGTACTCAGTGACTGCCAATTTGGGTTTTTAAGTAAGGTCGGTGGTCATTCACAATACCTAGTTCCAAATTCCTTGGTCCATTTAGGAGTACTTATTAGATTATGTCCCTTTGTAGGTGTAAGGTTTTGTCTCGATTACGTACACACACGCTCTATTGCCGTAGTTCTGTGTGTGTAGGTATGCCGTTGTAAATCTTTCTACGTTTAGTGTGGATGCAATAAACTAACGTGAGTCATAATATAATCAATCGTGCTGCTCTTCACCATTGTCTCGACGTGCGTGAACATTGCAGAATATTTACTCCTACTCGAAAATTTGCATACTGATTAAATACACTACAGTAAAATTAGGTTATTTTATGAAGCAGTAAAAGAAAGAAATTTAAATATGCGCACAAATAGCACGTATTCTAAAAAATATTTTTTATTCATCTGTAGTCTGCACTTACTCACTGAAATGGGTCAACAGATTTAGTATGCTAGAATTTTCTGAAATATACATTTTTGTTTTAAAGTCCCTGATTGGGAGTCGAGTTAGATTGGCTTGTGTGTGAGTCGAGTGCGTAAGTCCATATAGGGGATTGTCGGAGCGTGAGGACGTGAGGTAGGTAATGCATCCCGGCTGGCAGGAGTGGTGAACGGCGCGCACGCAACGGAAGCCGCCCGAATTAGCCGCGCGCATCGCGCCCGAAACTAAATACCCAAAAGCGTTTGTGATCGCGAGCGAGCGGCTGCCAAATATGGCACGAATCTCGGGTTTCGCGAGGCACGCGCGCTCTCCGCTGGCACACCACCAGCGACTGCAAAAACGCCCTCTATTCCCGTCTAAAAACACGTAAAAAACATTTTTATTTCTGTAGCGAGCGGCCTCTAAATTTAGGCCGTATGGAAACCGAAAGTAATACGAGCGATTTTGGTCGGTGGCGCGTTGTCTGTATTTAGATTAGAGCGCGGGCGCAGCGAGCACCGCAGTGCGCGACACCGGGGGCTCCGACCTCGTCGCGCTGATAACACGCTGCAGCCGTCTGCAGCGCTGCACCCACTGCCACCGACCGCTGCCCCCTGCCCACCATCAATGAACACTCGGGAGTGAAAGTGATACACGCTCAGGACTTGGATGTCACTAATGCTGCCCGAAGGCGGAGGTGATTATTGTCATGTCAATTACACTCGATCGTTCCTACTACCGCGGAGTGTTGTGGATCCTGTGAGTGTGCTTGGCCAAACAAATATGTGTGGGGATCTGATTGATCAGTGCATTACATACCAGTGATCTGCATTACCGCATTTTGGATATGATCATATTGTCTAGTGTGTGCTTGTTTACGGATTGATTTGTTCAAGTAGGTAGGTGGGTGATTGATTAAAGTTTAAATACATTTGTCGAATTATAATTTGGCGTTTAGGTGCGTGATTTGTAATGCTCTTAAAATAAAATAAAATAAATAAAGCGATGGCGATGTTGTTATACAGACACATTCAGAAAAATATCTGCAAATAATTCAGAAAATGAATCAAATATTCAACCATTAAAGTGGATATATATATATGGTTATGGTTGTGTAACCCGTCCTATGTAAGGGCCAACAGTTGACTAGGTTACCGATTATCTATGTGGGGTACTGACTGACTGCAATGGCTGCTTATCACTGCGTTATCGCACAACAGTATCGCACGCACCTGTTATTCAATCGATCGTAGAAAACATTTACAAATAGAAACATTACATAGAATACCTCAAAGAAATTACTTAATAATTTGGTAGTCGCCAACGAAACGCGAATAGGTAAGCTAGAGCTTGTGACACACAGAAGATAAAAATACCATTCATAGGTTTATCTCTCGGTTATTTATTTACAAAGCATTGTCGAGCTAGATAAGGTTCTTTCATTGATGTGTAATTTATATCTCAAAATAATGTATAATGCCTCAAAAGGATCAGAAGTAAATCAAAACTCCCGTTTTGCCCGTTTCTATCACGCACGACTTAATGTTCATTATCTTTGCCTACTTGGTTAAGTTTAACTCATTGAGTTCCATTTTCCGTTAGTGTTTCCGTAAGCCTTATGCAGAAGGAAATTGTTTCGATATTGACTTTAACTACAGACTACCCAATGGCCTACTGTGCCTACTATGCCTTTGAGATCGTGGCAGTTCTCGAAAACGTTTTTTATAGGTAATTGTATGATTATATGATATCTCAGTTGTCTGTCAGTTCGTCGTGCATGGAATATGGGCAATGGGGCGTCCCACGTAGTAACAGACTCGGCACGTGTGGATGTATTGTGTAAGAGACATCCATCTGGTTGGCAGCGCGTCAACAACCCCGTGTAGGCGGCGCCGGTGGTGACTAACCACACGATACCTCTTGTAACTCCCCTATACCCTTCCATTTACCAGTAAGGGGGCATAACGGCTTGTCTGATGCAGAGTAATGCAAGCAATACTATAGATATCGCTTCGCGTTATTTTTGCATTTTTTTTAAGAATGCTTACGTGACGAAAAGCTTACGAAAGCTTACGAAAAGTGACTTACTAGTGCCTAAAGTATAAAACAAATTTCAATCCATTCTTGAAGTACCTATTCGCTCGGGAAAACCACATCAGCCTTAGTGGAAACTGATTTGTAATGTTATAGAGAAATACAATTTTGTTGTGTTACCGGTCTTGAGCTTGGCTATTTGCCTCAATTAACAGAAAAACATATTTAATGTTATTGCCAAACAAATCTTACGTACTGTCCTCGTGTGACGAAGACTACGATTTTTAAATCTAGCTTTTTTAATTACTTTCCTAGGAATGTTTGAAGGGATGTATCTAGTCCACTTACTTTTTTAGTTATCATGCATATTTTTCACCTATCTAAAATGCCTTTATAATAGGTAAGTAGGTTCCTAGGTAAATAAATCAAGTTTTGACATCTTAGTCCTACACTATGCAAAGTAAGTACTTGACTCAAAGGAAGTAGGTAGGTACTATGGGTAGCAGATAACACATTTAATATTTAGAAGTACCAAAATTTTTTAATAGTAGCAATACCCGAGTATTCCAACCACTAGAACAACGGTGTCAAATTAGAATTGAATATAAGAAGACAATATGTTAAG
This sequence comes from Watsonalla binaria, assembly GCA_929442735.1. Classification (NCBI taxonomy): domain Eukaryota; kingdom Metazoa; phylum Arthropoda; class Insecta; order Lepidoptera; family Drepanidae; genus Watsonalla; species Watsonalla binaria. The sequence goes on along the minus strand of OV838937.1, from coordinate 9,649,082 downwards.
TTATTGCGAGATGCCACCTCTAAAGTTTCTATTGGCTAAGGTTGCGTGCGATTAGCAAATAAGTGCTAAGTGCCCAACTAGTTATTCATCAAATTTCTTCAGCGGCACACAAGCATGCAAACGAGAAGGGAAAACAGACTTGTCTCCACATACCTTACACGTATGGTGTTTAGCATTCACAAATTACTACCAAAAACATCACCTCATTTCCAAATCTGGTCGCGATAAAGGAGCGTGTTCCAGCCATCCAACCTCTGTTAAAACCACCTCTATATCCCTAGCAATAAGACATACGTCGCACTTAGCGTATGTGTCCATTGTTTAAACAACGGTATGTGACTAATATCGGAGCACAAATATTTCGCTATCGGCAGTTGCGGGACAATTTGACACTGCCCATATAAGGGCAAGCGTTGATGCTTTCTGCGGTAACGAGACGAGCAAACATCTTCATACACTGACCAAACATGACATACATTCGGCTTGAATTACTGGAATTGACGTTATGTGACTAGCATGGCCACTGTCCATTTATTACAGCGGTGATTTCAAACACGTCGACATAAAATTGTCCTGTTAAATAGCGCCCACAGTGTTGGCTCATAGTGTCGAAATATTTCAGAGGTCAGGCAGTTATGGGACGATAAAAAATTTGCTGAAAATGTCGTCTGTATAAAATTGCAAGGTTTGCAAACTGTGATTCGAATATTAGGTACAAAGACGTGACCACAAAGTCATAAGTAACCACAAGGATTTTGTTTGTTTGTGTACGATTAGTTAGCAGTCTCAGTAGATTCCTTGTGACCGTTCAAAATTGAGTACCTACATGCGAAAAGTACCTGCATAACATACCATTATAATTTAATCAGGATCTATATGAAATATTTGAAGTAAGATATTTAGATACCAACATAATACATGTTTATTAAGTTGGTATTTATCCTACCATCCACCTAACCCAACAGTCTCCTGCCAATCGGTCGAATTGATACCATCAGGATAGGGGCTCGATTCAAAAATAAAATTTTCGGATATCGCAATCACAGATCGGTAAGTTTGGATTAATAACTTTGGCAGTAATTATTTGACTAGGTTGTACTTTGTCAATAAATTAACCAAAATAAATTTTATGATTTTTTAAAAACTTCGCGTAGGACATTTGGCGTTCAGCCCCTATCCTTCTGAGGGTGCGAATGTTATAGGTAAGTAACTGAACAGCACGCGAACACTCATGTTTAACAAATTCGATCGAGTAATCAAATAATGAAGGTATCGCATGAACACAATGTATTTTGTTTAATGACAAACTTACACATAGTCGGAACTGTTGAAGTAAATAAATAAATAGTTAAGTGTCATTTTTTGTACTCACTGGTAAACGCTGCCTTACTTTTGATAGAAAGCGGAAGAGATATTGAAGACATGCCCAGTTGTTTACCTAAATAAGACATATTGCGTGACGTACAATTAGTGATATTTCGGTTACAAAATATCCGCTCCTACGCGCCGTGCTATGATTCACGCCCTACCGCATCAATTAATGATCAGCCTTACAAGGCAACCGATGGCACATTATCTTATATCGATGGTAATCGTTTATCTTTATTTATTATCATTTAAATCCGCAACAAGTACCTGGTTGGTCTAGTTTAAGATAAGTAGGAAAGGGTCGCGGGTTTGAAACCCGATGAAGGCAGATATTTGTGTGACGAATGTAACGATTTGATGAATTTTCTGTTGAAATAGCACTTGTTTCGATGCAATATTTTAAACTATTTTGGGTTTTAACGTCTGCGGTTGTCGCCGTAGTCGATGCGATTGGTCAAATATAATAATCTATAAACATACTTTTCGAGGAATACAGGCGTGAACACATGTATTCCTCGAAAGGGTAGGCAGAGGGTGTTGTAATAACAACGCCCACTTTTCATCGAATGTGATTAAGTGCCAACGCGACAGATGGTGATTCTATCGCCGCAATCTCAGACTCTATTCATACGTTTTTGAATTTCTTCTCAGAAATATACAGATTTCCTCACGATGTTTTCATTCACCGTAAAGCACGTGGTGTGAAATCACCGTACTGTTCCTGATATAAAAAGTATTTATTCAATAGAAGATTGAATTATCTTCGCCAGCAATTTTAGATAAGGCGTGTTATAGCGTCACATTTAACGTAGCCATAGGTAGTTGTGGTGCTGATGGCATATTCCTTGTAAGTGAGTTCATTGGATAATCATTGTTATTTATAGCCGCGGCTCTCAGCCCAACAGACAAATTAATTGTATGGATACATTGACGGCCACTTTGTACGTGCCGACAATTACACTAACGTTATTTCTTACATGTTTTAAGTTCCTCTGGCAATGTCCAATGGCATTCAAACTATTCGGTTTATTTCCCCACCTTGTTATCACCATTATTTGACTAATTTTACTTTTTTTAAGTAACAAGTCGATACAAAGCAGGCATTAATTATTGCAATTCTTATTGAAGAAATGGTTAACATTTCAGTTCAAAAGTAATGAAACAATTTTTGTTCAATCAAGATTTAAATTAAAAACGAGATTTCAGCACGTGGCTCTTTCCCGTTCTGATCATAGATCGTTGATAATAACTTAACTATTATTTTTAATACAAGGTTGTTATCATGTAACTACTTATCGTCGTCCTAATTTGAACATCAGATTTTTTTAATCCTTAGCTGGGTAACTATACCATGGTAACTCCTATATTATATTCTTATACTTACAAAATATTTCATCAACATTAAAGAATAATTCGCTAGATATCTAACAGCATCATTTATTATGTCTAGTAATACTTAGCAGCGTCAAATAAAAAGTATTTTGGCGCCAGTATTCGTTCCCAAAATGTCGTAGGCAGGTAATTTGTCTTTTGAATTGTGCCGCATTCCCACAATAAAACGAATGTGTCATCTAGTTAGGTAAACATATACCTACTTAACGGGCTAACTAATTGGTTTCGAAATATGTATATTAATTAGAAAAGGTGCTGTGATTTTGTACGAGTAAAATATTTTTTTCTTCCGTGTTATTCGTGCTGCAACAAATTGTATGTAACCTAGACATAAATGTTCCGGCAGTTCCTTAAATAGCCGACATGCAACGGGTACAAACAAACGATGACGGCCCACAAGCCTATCCAGTGACGTCACAAAAGGCGCTCCTGAGCGTTTCCCCGGGACGCCCGTGTTTACCTACTAGCCCAGTTAGTGACGTGCGCTGGCGCCGCGCCAGCCCTAACTCACGTTATGACGATACATACAAGTAACATCGAATGAATATCACCAATGAGATATAACACTGATTAGACAATGCAATATTGCTAGATTATGACCAAATCGAGATCGCGCAATACTCGTATGTATATAAATATATATACGTAGGAACTACTTAGCTTCTGTCCTCGTGGAATAGATATTAACGTTAACATTAACCCCTGACTTCATTTACGTAGTGAAATGATATATATATAGCCTATAGTCTTCCCCGATAAATAAGCTCCTGATTTACGCGTTCAAGAAAGCAAACAAACAAACTGTTCAGCTTTATATACTCGTAGATATGTACCTAAAGTCACAGAAACAAAATCCCGCATATCTTTTGGTCGCCTGAGTTAAATTCGATTACAATTTGGTTCGATAACAAACCGCACACTGCGTGTGATTTATCTTATTTCTTGGTAATTGTGGCTGGCTTATTTCAGTAGTATTTACGCCGTAAATGAATTTGATGTTCCAGCTTTTATGTAGATATTTTATAAGAAGAGATGCCTATTTGACTCCGGCTCGTCGATGAACCGTAGTTAGTATAGTATTGTTGATACTCTGCTGGTGGATGAGATAGGAGACTAGGCTTTTGTTGCCTACCAAGCAAATAATACATAAAGCAATTAGTACATTTGAAAAAAAATCGGAACACTTCGCTGTGGTAGAGGTTACCTACACCACCTGTAGGCCTAGACAAAGTAACGTTCTTTCAAGCTTGCGCTAATAGTGACACGTGACATATGTCATTCCCGTACATTTTGTATCATTTCAAACTAGGGAAGCGTGACGTCTACAGGCCTAGGTTTCGTAGCCGAATATTCTATTGAGAAATTAGAAGCAATATAGGCACGTCATTATTATGAGATTTGCACCAAGATTAAATCATTACCTACTTACTGCTTCAGAGATAAAGCACATTCTGTATAGATATTAATAAATGCTACACGTAGGTATTGACATGGTAGGTATTATGATGTGTACATGCCGAGAGTTTGGCAGCATGATTGATGAGAAATGTCATCATACAACATGCATATTGACGGTGGTGAGGTAATTACTGGGTAGGTACATAACACACATAATGAAATAGTAAGTAGTAGGCTAGCCGAATTGTTCCAACGCCATAAAAGGATTAACTAGTTGATATGCATATTATATAGCTAGCTGTTGCCCGCGACTCTGTCTGCATTTTGGACAATTCACACAATATCCTCATAAATTATAGCCTATGTGCTATCCTAATGTGTGAGCAATATTATAACAAACATACATCTATAGAGAAGTATTAGTAGGATGTGTAGGCCTGCAGCAGTGGACCGGTAGGTAGTGAACTTGTGACCTATTGTAGGTAGGTATGTTTACCTACACAGCGCGCTACACACAACCTGTCAAGAATATTACTTAGCTCCAACCGTTTCTTACCAGACGTGTTTGGCTCTATACCCAACGTTGCTTAAACTGATGCTATATGCGGATAGCTTAGGACGCTTTTGTTTTAAAAATAATGATTAGAGTAACACGAAAAGAAATTTAAGCCCAGGTAGTGAACGCGGGTTAAACCGAGAGACCACAATGAGTTAGACAAAATAAGGTTGAGGATAGAATAAATACTTATTACTTCAAATAATAAATAGGACGACCTACATACTTTTGACGTCATGTCACATACTATGAAGTACAAATATATCTAACAATCATCAGAATGGGAAGGAAACAGGGCCCCAACCAGGTGTAGATTTCAACCTGTTTTACGGGAACGATAGAGAGCGCCCCAAGCGGCAAGGATAGGAAGTTTTACGTCTCCATACAAAAAAGGGCAAAACGCAAGGTCAAGCGACGACGTTCGAACGTGTCAAAACTTATATTTGGGTTTTATAGCAGGTAGTTTTTCTAACATCTGGACGACCCTATTGCAACTCCTTGTCCTTCCCTATTGTGCGACTCTCCTACAAGTCTCAACTTGTTCGACCAAGAACGGGCCGGCAACGCTGCACGTGCCGGCCGCGTCTCTACAAGCTTGGTCGAACCCGCCAGTCGGCCAGGAACTCTCCGCGGCATACGCACGCTCTCTCAGTAGTTGCTAGCTTCTCGTGCGCCGTTTAACTTGCCGCCGGTCGACTCAGTTTCCTTAGTTTGTGACTTTATTTTGTTATTTCCTTTTGTATGTGTTATCGTGTGTGTTCCTATTAAACTATTATTTACAATTAAAACCACTGACTTTCATTAGGTAGCTATAATCATCGCCATAACTGACGCCCAACGTGAAGCGAACCAAACAAACAAGTGCTTTTTTTACGAGTGAACGCGCAAAATTCCCGTTTATTTCGAGTACTTGCAAACATTACAGTGTGTTTAGTACTGAAATAAGGAACGTAAAAACGAACATACATTAGTGCTATTGTCACAAATTCCAAGAAACTTTGTAACTCGGGTTCTTTTTTTTTACGAGGCGATAGCCCCGCTGACCCGCACGTGGTCTTTTGTTTAACGAACTCTAACCACTTAGTTCGCATACCACGCTCGCTAGTATTTTTTTAGTCTCTCGGTGAGACATGGTCATTACACGGTCGAGTCAACGGCAACATTCAGAGATGTTTCCTGCCGCTGGAGTGCAAGTAGACGGCGTCACGCCGCCAGCTTCGAGTGGGAGCGCTATTATCGTCGATGAACGACCATCGACGCCGCCGCTGCTCGGACGCCCAGCGTCCGCCGGCGTTACCGTCCCATCACCTCCGCCGCCGCTGTTCGGATGCGTCACATCCGCCGGGGCTGCTGCCTCATCAACTCTGTTTCCGCCGATTTCAGGGCGTGAGGTGCCCGAAAACTCACCGTCGCCGCTACAACACGGGTATGAGTCACCCGTAGCTTCATCACAGCCTACGATGTCCGCGCCTATCGTAATGTCCGATCAACAGCTTAGGCTTTTATTACAAGCATTACGACCGCAAATCCCATCACAGTACGTACCGCCGCCGCCATCGTCAACCGTGAGTAACTTTTCAAACTGTACAGCCAGATTTGATGGTACCGGAGATGTTTTATCTTTTATCAACTGTATGGAAGTATACAAAGACTGCGTGAATGTCAGTGATGAAATTGCACTCCGAGGGTTACCCATGTTACTGTCCGGTTTTGCCGCTACCTGGTGGCTGGGCGTGAAGCATTCAGTGTTGACTTGGGAAGACTCGCTACACTTATTACGACAGACCTTCGGTCCGCGGCTCCCACCTCACAGATTATATAGAGAGATTTTTAGTAAGGAGCAGGCCGAAGAGAACACGGATGTTTTCGTATGTAGAGTGAGATCTTTATTTGCACAGTTACCGCCGCATACACTACCGGAAAACCCGGTACAGTTAGATATGGTGTATGGCTTGTTACATAAGAGAATACGAGAGAGAGTAGCGAGAAGCACCTTCGCGTCTTTCGCCGAGCTGCTGCAAAGAGCTCGTACGGTTGAAGACGTGCTAGAAGAAGTTAGCACTCCTGCAGGTGTAAGGAAGAATGTCTCCTCATCTGCTTCTCAACCGCAACCGACGCCGATTCTCTGTTCTTCACCACCGTTGTCTACTGGTTCTTCTTCGGGTTCTAATGTGGATAGAGCGCCGCATACCAGCAAGCACAGACCTCGTTGCAACTATTGTAAATCTTTTGGACACAACATAGATGACTGCAGACGTTTATTGAATAAACAGCCTACCTCTTCAGACCGGATTGTTAAATACGAACCAGTTGCGACACAATTGGAAGCTCGCCCGTCCATCACATGTTTCGGATGCGGTGCGCCCGGGGTGATTAGATCCAACTGCGAGGTCTGCAAAGCAAGATGTTCCGCACCGCCGACTATGTCTTCGGCGTTTCAGTCAGTGTCCGCCGTTAGTCCGTCCGAGTTAAATTCGCGAGTGCGACCCATTTTCAAAGTGGAAGTGTTTGGTGCTGTTGGTACAGCTATATTGGACACGGGAGCAAAGTACTCAATTGCCAGTGATAGTTTAACGAGACATTTGCGTGGAAATGGTCAATTATTTAAAACAGTAGAGACTGAGTTAAGATTTGCTGATGGTACTAAGCGAGTAGAAATTGTAGAAACCGCTTTATTACGTGTTAAAGTTCAGGGAGTTGCAGTAGAGACTCTATTTTTAGTTTTGCCTGGGGCTACAGAGTCACTACTAGGTATGAATTTTATCCAAGAAGTTGGCATGATAGTCGACTTTAGTAATAACCAGTACTCGTTAGGTAATTCCGAATTTTACGATTTAGAATTCGAGCGCGAAGATCGCGTTGTAACTAGCTCATCGATTGGCATCCACGAGGACGAGGACGTCCTTTTAACTTCAGCTGATAGGGATAAACCAGCTGCATTCATTCAAAAGTATGAAGATGTCTTCAGTGCAGGGGGAGCGCTTACCCCTACTGCGCTTACTAAGAAAAACAGACCCCGAAGGTGGGGTGGAAATGAAAATAGTGAAAAGATAAAACGGAAACTTTCCATGGCTTCAATTCGTAGTACTGGATTTAAATATCAAGAGGGTGACCGCGTTCTCGTGGAGACCCATCGCCCTTGTCAGTCTACGCAAGGCTTCATTACTAAAGTCGCTTCACGACGTGAAGGCCCTTTCCGTGTGCGTAAAGATGTTTCCGCGATGAACTGCGAAGTAGTTGTTAAAGAGAGCCTACCGAGAGACAAGTACTATACTAATCTCCTGACTTCCAATGTAAGTGACTCTGCAGTAGTAGTTCATGCTAGAAGAAGGAATAGAGCGCATTATTAAATTGCCAAGCCAGCTCCAAGTTTTCCACTGGCTTGGAGGGGGAGGATATAGCAGGTAGTTTTTCTAACATCTGGACGACCCTATTGCAACTCCTTGTCCTTCCCTATTGTGCGACTCTCCTACAAGTCTCAACTTGTTCGACCAAGAACGGGCCGGCAACGCTGCACGTGCCGGCCGCGTCTCTACAAGCTTGGTCGAACCCGCCAGTCGGCCAGGAACTCTCCGCGGCATACGCACGCTCTCTCAGTAGTTGCTAGCTTCTCGTGCGCCGTTTAACTTGCCGCCGGTCGACTCAGTTTCCTTAGTTTGTGACTTTATTTTGTTATTTCCTTTTGTATGTGTTATCGTGTGTGTTCCTATTAAACTATTATTTACAATTAAAACCACTGACTTTCATTAGGTAGCTATAATCATCGCCATAGTTTACTTTTTACGACGGATAGCTGCACATTCAGAACATGGAGTGGAGTCCCTAGAATAGCAACGGATCTTCACAATTTAGCCCAACAGACGCTTCAAAGGGTATCAAATACGGCTTACAAACAAAGTAGGTACACTACGCGCTGCGTGTGGATTGCGAAATTGGTATCATCTTTGCGCCGGCGCGCGCCTTTAGTGGCGCGGGTATTTCGAGCTCTGGGAACACGCTCGGGTTACACCACCACACTGACACACAGAACCATGTGCTCCACATTATGTAATGGGTGCTTGAGTATCAGCACAACACTGGAGCGTCGATCAAGAACTAGTGGCCTACTATTTAAAGCGAAATTTTAATTCGACAATATCGTAAATCTCGCTATACCGGAGGCCTTGCGTAACATGTTTCTTCGGATGATAATCTTCCTTCACGCTTCCCCTGAAGGGTTTTAAAAAGGAAGAGGCAGTGGTGTAAGTACACCCACTCACCAAATTTGGCATAATGTCTACTCAAGATGGTAAAGAAGATGATTAAGTGCTAAGTAGACTTGACGAGGTTTGAAGCAGCGTGCAAGTAAGCCTCGCAAAGCCACGAGACACCCTGATAAGGCAGGCGTTAGTAAAATAATATTACCATTTGGGTTCACCTACGTAAAACGCCAAAGCTGAATAATAGAACTCCTAAAATAATCCGTTAATAACATCGCGCAGCTAAGGGAAGGACATAAATGTTTTATTGATTATCTGCCGGTTTCGTTATAGGTCAATATGTAATTTTAACGATATATCTACTGTATATCCGCTACTTGCCTTATGAATACCAGCCATTTGTTGTTAGCGAGTGTGTAGGTATGGCCTAATATCAGCAATTTGATCTCAATGATGAGTCTCATTTTATGATTTATAATGCGATTTTTTTAAATGCCGGCACAAGTCAACGCATCGACGTAAACTCAGATTTGTATTGGCTCTCAATAGTGTCATCTTTAGACCGACAGACGGCGCTGTTGCACGGTGGCAGTGAAAAACTCACACTGGGCCCTCTGGAGATGCCATCACTTACAGTATACAGAAATACCCTAAATCTGCCCTTGACGACACCTGTAAGACTCTCGGATTGCTCGTAATTTATACTCACTGGCGTCAACGACAATATTTGTAAGAGATATTCTAGTTTTATATGTCACCGCGAGGAGATGCTGCACAATTTTTCAATTAAAAATATTAGGAGGGGAATATAGATCAGGAAAACGGTGGCAAACTCGGGATAGGAGTAGCTTAAGGTGATGGTGGGGTCGTTAGTTCATCAAACCATTCCCACTGTTGTATGTAATGCACTTCTAGCCAGCCAGATGTAAAAAACTTACAGAAGAAACGTGAAACAAGAATTAAGATTCGCTACACTGGTTGTTTAATCTAGGGTGTGAAAGTATTTTTAGTCAGGACAGCGAACCTGTCCAATAGCGTTATGGCTGGATGTATAGTGAATGGTCATGGAAGTGCTCTATCACCGTATGAAGATGTGTGATTCAAGCTGTGAGTTGCGGCGTAAATGCTATCATTAAGAGTTTAAATGAAACTTGTTTGGCTGACCTTACCCAACGCATCACTAAACAGTTGCTGTACATTGTTCCAGAAGTGATGCGGCGCGTGGCGTGCGGTGACGTGTGTCCCGCGCCTCCGCCGCTCGCCGCCCCACGGTCAGTCCCTACGGTGCAGTTAGCTTACCTTATACCCTTGGAGTGACATTATCCGTCCGTAGCACATCCCAAAGGTCCTTTTACGAAAAAACATATTGCATTCATAGACCACTATACTTTTTGTTAAGACAACTGTGGCAAACAACTATAGAACCTTTCTGATGGTAACCGGTTACCGTAATCTTTTTAATGAACTGTTCCATATTATCCTAAACTATTAAATTAATTCCCAGGTCCGAGAACAAAGAGTTGCTCCGGCAGCAGTTGCTGTCGGCCAGCAAGGAGCGCGTGGAGAAGGTTGAGCCTCCCAAACAGAAGCACGCGCGGAGCAGGCAGAAGAACAGGTGGAAGCTCAAGTTCCACCACCAGGCCTTGCCGCAGGAGTACCTCGACCACTATGAACAGAGCCTCCAAAAAGCTAGCGTCAAACCACAGAAACAACAAAAACCACCCGAGAAGAAGACAGAACCAAACGTAGAGTTCAGTAATGAAACCTTCAAGATATGGGCCCAGAGGCTAGCCGGCATCCATAGCGAGCCCGTGAGCCAGCAGCCCGCCAACATGGCCGCCAAGCCACCCACCAAACAAGACGACAGGAAGAAGAAGAGCCCCGCCATCGCTCCCAGCAAAATAGTCACTTACGACGACTTGCCCTACATGGGCGAAATGACCCTCAACAATTCCAAGCCGAGGAGAGGTCGGAAGCCGAAGAAGGCCGATATTTGCCACCTAATATACGAGAACTACGGCACCGTGGTTCCCGGCCAGCCCCCACCCGCGCAGGACAGGCTGAATCAGCTCAGCATGTGTCCGCCATTCAAGAACGACACTCCCACCCTCAGCTCGCCCAAAACTGATCTGCAGAATAAAATCATTTCGAGTCTCCTAGAAAGAAAGCTGTCGCAGGAGAACAAGAAGAGGCTGGAGGCGTTGTCTCCGCCTCGGTTCAACAGTCCGGACGAGCCGATGCCTGCGGCGCCCGTCACCATCGCCGGCCCGCTGCACAGCGACGACGAGCCCCTCAACCTGTGCATCAGAGACCTGCACGACCTCAAGATACAGATCCAGAAGAAGTTCGGAAACATCTACTCGTCGCTGCCGGAGGTGAAGACCGAGGAGGACGGTTCGGGGCCCGACAGCCCGAAGATCGAGCAGTCCAATGCGATATCGGTGATACAGAGGAACACCAACCTCAGTCAGTCGGCACACAGCTCGCCAGACCTGTCGCGGCAGTACCTCGCGGCGTCCCCCGCGCTGTCGGAGCCGGCGCCCAACTGGCCGCTCTACATCCACCCGCTGGCGCTGCACACGCAGCTGCTCTACTACCAGCGGCTCGCCGGCAACCCTCCCTTCGACGACCCTCCCGCCACGCCCACCAGCGGCAGTGACAGGGTCTCCCCTGACAACTCCTCGCCCGTCGACGAGGGCAAGAACAAACTAGTGCTCAAACAAATATCCGAACTTATAGACCCTAAAGTGATCAAACAAGTGGAGGAGGCCAAGCGCAGCCCGGACCAGGCCAAGAAGCGGGTGTCGCCCAACCCCGGCCAGGGCCCGGTCAAGAGGAAACGGTCGGCCATTTTCATCCCCCCGATGCCAACCAAGAGTAGCTCGTCGACTCCCACCACCGAGGTGAGCATCTGCAAGTTCAAATTCACCGGAGGATCTAAGCCTTCGTTACAAGAGAAGAAAATGTTGTCGGTGGACTCCGGTGGGAACTTCAGGTACTACAGCGGGACCGGCAACAAGGGGAACAAGGGATACGAATACTTGCAAAGAGACGCCGCCGGCCGCGCCAGGAGTCCCAGTGTCGGGGAGACCTCCACTTCAACCGTCGCTACCAAGGACCAGAGCACCGCTGTGGGGAAGGAGGACATTAGTAAAAAGAAGAGGAAATCACGCAAGAGCTTGCAGAGGGAGAAATTGGAGCAGACTTTCAAGGAGAAGGGGTTTCTGATCCAGACGCAGCAGCTGCAATCGGCCGAAGGGGCGACGTATTGCAAGTTTAGACAACTAAGGAAGTTCACACGGTACCTGTTCCGAAGTTGGAAGGACTACCTGCCGGGTGAGTTGGAAGAGAGAACTGACCGAGGAGAACCCGTCGCTGAACAACCTTCACCCAACGACGCGCCGGGGGGAGAGTGGGGGTGACACCTACTGATTCCAAAGAATACTGGTTGTTAACACGCTGCGATCAAATCGTTTTAATGAATTGTTTGGGGAGTATTTGAACTGAACTTAAAATAATTATTTATTTAACGTGTTGCCTAATGAGTTTTGACAATGAGGGCCACAGGCAGAAAAAAGTTAAAGCTCGATTTAGTAACAGAAAATCAAAATCGAGATTTTAACATTCCTGCAAGTGGATGTTAAGAGTAAATTATTTAATACTGTTAACAGCGACACCTTGCCTTGCAATGGGGACCTGCAATATTGTAATTTGAAGAATTTAAAAGAGATTACTAATAGTCAGACCATGTTGATTTCCCGATGGTCAAAGATGCATTTATAATTCGTGTTATATTAAGATTTGTAAATTACCTTGTATTGTTACCTGGCACTCCGTCCACTTAGTAATCTGTTAATTATGTTGCCAATGTTGCCATCGCTTCGAGCAAACCACTTGTGTTGTGAATTATAATTGTTTGATTAATATTATTGAATGTATTTTTGTTGTAAGATTGTCCGTTTAAATGATTATTTACTTGCGTTATTGCTGATAGCTGCGTGGAAGTAAATTGTAACAGAATAATATGAGAAATGTTAATAATGTTTGGTATAAGGAATGCGCATTACTGGTGCTATGTGACAACTTCACAATTCAAACCCAGATACATTTATATTAAAATCATTTTACCTGTGACATACACCACAACCCAATTCCGACGTCATTACAACTGTTTCGGCATTAGTAATACCAGTGTTCCTCTGTATAACAGAGAAGAAAAAATTGTGACAGAGCTTAACTGACTTTCAGTGATTCTCTCCTCCTTTTTGAAGTCAGTTAACAATATCTGCTATATTGAAACATAATATAATAATATACAATTCAAATTGGTCTGTTTGTAAACCATGCAATTACTAACATACTAGTCAGACACCAACTAATGGTCACATTGTACAATGTGTTATAATAACAACATGTAAATAGGACTGGCGAGATGAATTCTAGTCATTAATGTTAAGTTTACTTAGATAACTTGTGTACATACTATATTATAATATTGTTAAATCTAAGAATTAAATACATTTTGTACTCAATAAACTTTATTACGAAACACAAAACCGTAAAAATATAATAATGAAAATGCAACCAACAGGAATGTAACACGTGCCAATAAACGTTTAACCAACTCTAGTGTGTCATTCGACATCAACATGATATAAGCCCTTCAAAAATTTGATCATCATAATAATATAATATTAGGTACTTTATTGTATAGCAACCTGATTTTTCGTCGTCTAAAATGCGGCTAGATTAGTATTAAAAGTACAGATACATAACAGCCACCAGCTATATACTCTGTGGCCATCTTAATATATAACAATATTGTAAATATTCTCCTTACAACTACCGATCAAAATCCATCCAAAACCGTCAACAGACTCGTGCACTTAACTTTACCAAGGCACTGGGTACATCAACAATAATTACATATAAAAAGATATTAAAGATCTCTATATAATATACACGTAATAGACAACCATATTATGTAGTGTACGTTTGTACGAAAACATGTCTTAAGTGCTTAGGAACTAGGTTAAACCTACCGCCATTTGGACCTCTGAAAACTGCTCGGAATGTCATAGTTTAAATGCCAAATATGTTAAAAACTAAGGGTTTTCGTATGGATCAAGAATATCAAATCTATTAATTTCCTTAGAAAAGTTTAACAAATTATAGGTTTGAATATGTCTCGTCTTATTTTCACATACAGCTAATGTCATAAGTGAGAAAGAGTCAAAACATATCAGAAGTCCTGAGCAATACCATCTATCTTTCATCAAGTGAGCCAATATAAACAGGACGGTATCACCAATAGGTTTTACATATAGAAAAAAATATGTTATTTTTATGGAACAAAATATACATTAATCTGTGTAGAATATTTTGCTTTATGAGCTATCTACATACATTCAGAAATGCTTATTCACAATTTTCTTTCAAATAAGCTTTTCAATAATATTTCGCACTGAAAAACTAGCCCGAAAGCAAGCGTTTACGTTAAATATCTGAATACACGCAACTCAGTAAAGGTATCCTTAGAATTTGTGACTAAAGTCCAGCGGTGGAGTATTGTGTTAGGAAGACTCGGCTCGGGCTCAGACATAGGATTGATGTGCAATATTTATCTTTCAGAACAATCGTTAGGGCTCGATTTTGTTTGATCATACATTTATCCAGACATTCAAATAGCTTTCTCATGCAGAGGAATAAACGTAAGGGATCAATTTGTGCGATCATAAATCAACCAGACTATTTCTAGGAACAATAACTGTTCAATCATAGGTGATATGGACAATTCTCGAGTGATTTTACTCACCATGTAGAAAATTCAAGTTTTGTAATCGTTACCCTGCACCGTCTCCGTAGCCCACCCGTCAGTCGTGTTTAAGCCTTGAGGAGAGCGTGTGCGGCGAGTGCGATGTGTTTGGCCGAGATGCCGTACTTGTCGAGCAACGCGGCCGGCGCGCCCGAGCGGGGGACCTCCTTCACGAACAGGTGCTTCACGACCACCTCGCGCTCCATGCCCAGTGCTGACAACACTGCCTCGCCGACACCACCTGCACACGACACACACACCAACATTATATCTTATCCAACGAGTGAGCCCTGCTACTCCTGAGATTACTAAAAGTTGTGCCTTTGGCGCAACCGATTCGATTATATAGGCAGGGCATCAGTAAGTGGTATGATCAATATAAAAATTAAAAAAATGCTATATTTCTTTTTTATTTTTCCATCTTTAAACTTATTTTTGTGGTAAAGTGTAGTTGTAAGGGCTTAATAAAGGTTTGATGTTCATTGGTTGATATGTTAGACAGAAGAAAGGTGCTATACTAGAAAAATCCACTTTCCACCGAAGATGAACAAGTCAACATGACACATTCGTCTCAGACATATGCAGATATCCTCACGATGTTTGCCTTCACCGTAAATTACGTGGTGCAAAATCACTACAAATAAGTTTTTAGTAAAACTCATTAGCACAGGCCGCTGGAATTCAGACTAGTGTCGCTTGCATAACATGCGACAGCTGAAACTTCACGGTCACCACAGCTCTTCATTCGGCTCGGCATTCAAAGACGAATCCAAAAAAAGTGCTGTAAAGCACTAATATTTATATTAGAATGTAGTTCAAGAAATGTAGAAGCAGTACTGACCAGCCTGGTAGTGGTCCTCGACGACGAGCACCCTCCCCCCCACATCCTTGGCGTGTCTGACCACGGCCTGCTCGTCCAGCGGCTTGATCGTGAACGGATCCAGCACGCGCGCTTCCACTCCTGGTCAGGTCAACAACACGTTTCATTCACTCCATTTACTTCGAATATTTAACTTAGGGCTCGTTAGACATTTGCAGCTGGACAAATAATGCCTTTGAGTAGTGTTCGCCAACGCTCCACGGAGAGGAAGAGTAGGGGTGGTCGGTAGTCGCTGTGCTATTTTGGCACAGGAATTTGTAGACAACGCACGAGTGACAATTGGAGTTACAAGCATTCATAGGCTGCAGTAACCGCTTACCATCAGGCGGACTGCACGCTTATTTGTCGCCTTAGCAGAGTGTTTTTATATTATTTCAAACTGCTTAAAATTCAATCAACACAAAAAGATTATTTCAGAACGTTCCTAAGTAGGCAGAGTAAAGATAGGACTTCTCTATATCACTGAGATGGATAACAAGCATACTCTTGGCAGTGCAGGAAGCGTTCATCCACTATGTACCAATAAGTGAGCCGTATATTTATTTGCCAAGTCAGAAGTCGGTAGATTTTTCCATACACAAGAATGATGACATTAATATAAGGTTATGTAGAGAACATTACCTTGCGCCTTGAGTATGTCAGCGGCCGCCACGGCCTCGTGCAGAGTGACTCCTGCTCCGATCAGCAACACGCGGTCCTTGTTGGACTGGCGGACTATCTTGGCCTCTCCAACCTACCATCATGCACATACAAATTCACTATACTTGTACTAATACCACTGGGTTTCCTATATTCTTAAAAAATATGTTTATAATCAGACTGTAATCTTAATCGGCAATACTATCGCAGGCGAAGCGGCGAACGCACAAGTGTTGATATATATAAGGCGTTTGTCTAGTCGTAAAAGTTAGTAAGTAAAAAAGTAAACTGTCGAGACAAACTCTTTTCCCCTTAATACAAAACATAAGACTCAGATAGTCCTTGGTTGAATATTAGCTCGTTCTCTATCTCTGATACGGATTTAAAAAGAGTTGGGCATAGTTTTATTTCCAGTCTAGTGTAAACAATGGTTTGTATAACATGTTTTGAATTTAACCTATTCGAAGCATATAATTTCAATATTAGTATGAAATCATGTGTGAATGCTACTGCCCTCGTGGACCATGGATGGTCGCGAGAGTACGACAGACACTGCTTCACTGTCGCACCGGACTGTACGGGGACACATTGAGTGAATGTGTCCTGTATATATATAACCAGTGCAGTAACTACATTGTGACTATCTAAAAACTAATTAATTGACAGGTGTGTAAAAATATATGTCGTTGTAAATCATTTCTTATGTTAGATTAGTTTCAAGTCATCATCGTCCCTGGCCTTATCTCATACATTGTTGGGGTCAGCACTTCATTTAACTCAATGTGGCTGATCACCTGATTTGAAGCGACCTTCGCAACCCCTTTTACGAGGAAAATCTGTGATCTGGGTTAAACCAGTTGTCAGACTATTTTAGGCCTCCTACTGACCTATAACAACTGCCAAAGATGAAAAATTGGCACAAGTAACAAAGAAAAATACATTTATATAAGTACTTAATAAAAAAAAAGGTGAAGCTATCGTTAGGGTAGTTAGGGGTGGGCGGAGCGGTAGTTACCTTGAACTGCTCGTCGTTGGGGTACAGCATGCAGGTGTTGGGCCTGGAGGTGCGCAGGTAGCAGATGCCCTTGGTGTTGGCAGCCAGCTCCACGGCGCGCTCCGTGGACACGGCGTCGGACGGGTAGAACACCGTGGCCGTGGGCACGGCGCGGAACAGAGCCAGGTCCTCCAGACCCATCTGGGAGGGGCCGTCCTCGCCGATGCTCACGCCGCAGTGGGACCCCACCAGGTTTATGTTCGACTGGCTTATCGCACCCATGCGGATCTATATACATACGACCAATGTATATTATATATGCTCACGGTATCCCAGAAGAGTCCCCGAAGCAGTTTGAGGTGTTGTAATGTAAACACCAAATTTTTACAGAACATGATTAAGTGTCACAGATAGTGAAGTCATCGCCATCTCAACCACTATATTTATTTATTTATGTGTTATATATATTTATATACCCATATTTATTATAACTATGTATTATTTCACAACCTTATATATTAATTTATTTTTGTAGGTATATATTTGTATCGTAATCTTTTATAAGTTTATTAATAACTAACTTTGTCCTTTTCCATCTCCCTGCACACCCGCTCCTATATTTTGAATCCAATTATAATTGGTTGACTGGTTGAAAATGCTATAAGCATTAAGTCCAATTTTGTAGTTTTGTGCATAAAGTGTAAATAAATATATAATATATCCGTGTTCGAATTACTTCTCAGACATATGCATGGAGGTTTACCAACGAAAAAAGCATGTGGTAACCTTTTCAGAAACATCAAATATATTTATAGCAAGCTGTGCCTCGCGGTTTTACTTAGTGATATTTAAACATAAACTAAAAGTAGCCATCTCAGTCGTACATTCCCCTCGACATCACCAGAACGACATTACCGGCGTGGCAGCATCAGCTATTTGCCAATGAGTCCCGTTGAAATCAATTCAGCCGTTTCAGAGAATCAAATTCTATTTAGAAATCTATTCCGAACTCTAACTCAAACTAAAAAATATCTTTATTTGATCACATTTCTTCCAAAGGAAACAAACATTACACTGGACAGGGTTACAGATGTTACCATCGGGTTTGGAAAGTTGAGAATTGGAACACATGAATATATGAGAGTAATGAAATGATCCAAATGTAGAGAGTGTTGCGAGGTGTGACCTGGTCGAAGGTCCTGGTGAAGAAGGCGGCGAAGGTGGAGGCGAAGACCACGGCGCGGTCCCTGCACGCGGCGCCCGTGGCCGTCCCCACCAGGGTCTGCTCCGCGATGAAACACTCCACGTACCTGGACACACATTACATTTTGGAAATTCTAAATGAATAATCTGTTTAGGCCCTGGCAAGGCACCAATGATCATCTAAGAATTAACCACCGGTTCGGAAACTAGTGTTAAAATAAAGAGAGTGCAATGTAATAGTAAGAGTGGGATAGATAGTATATTGTTCTCTCTCTTTTAAAAAAAAGTGTCATGGCGGATTTTTCTTGTGACTGAACCACTGTGTGCTTATAAATAAAAAGCTTGTCGTATTAAATTATGCCTGTATTTCATTTATATTTCATCTACTAGCCTTTTGAGAATCCCACGAGAATTCCATCTCTCCCGTGTAGACGAATATCCATTATAAAAAGTGTTTGAAAATTATTTAAAATTAGCACGCATATTCAGTCAGTCAGGACTTTGAATTTTATGTGAATATATATGAAAGTGGCTAGATCTACTGATCGTAACCACACTTTGAATCATTGATACAATAGTAATCCATTATACAAACTGTTATATCAATGTGTGGTATGATTTTGAAATTTAATAGAGAAAAACAAAATTGAAGCCTTAAATAGACAAAAATAATTATCAGCCTTTAATACAACAGTTCAACACGCAAAAGCTTTTACTACGTCATAAATTATGAAGAAATACATGTAAATCTATACACATAAAGAAAATTCAAGTGGGGTGGACACTGCGGGACACTTGATTCAACCCAATGCGGCTGATCACCTGAATTTTATACAAACCGACTCCCACCTAACCTTTGCAACCCCTTTGGCGAGAAAAATCTGTGATCTGGGTTAAACCAGTTTAAGTCAGATTATTTTAGGCTTCCGACTGGCCTGAAACGATTGCCAAAGATGATAAATTTTCAACCGGGACCGACGGCTTCAAGTGCTCTCCGAGGCCCGGAGGGAACTCGGGCGGTCACCCATCCAATCACTGGTTAGAGTTGATTAACGTCGCTAAAAAGCTCACCTATCGGGGTACGCGTTGCGAAGCTTGTCACTGAAGGTGGAGTTCTTGGTGTCACCATCCATAGCGATCACACTGCAAACACAATTACATTGTACTATATGAAATGGATTATAAGCCTCATTATAGCAATACACGGCAGTACAAGGAGCCAACTATGATCATTTTACGTTTCACTGTATGGTACCAAATTGAAACGTCAAAACTTAGGAGTTCTTTAGCATAGTTTGCCTTAGTTTTCATTATTAGATCGTTAATAGTTTTTATTGTAACCAACATGATATAATAGTGAGTATTGTGTGAATGCTACTGCCCTCGTGGACCATGGATGGTCGCGAGAGTACGACAGACACTGCTTCACTGTCGCACCGGACTGTACGGGGACACAATGAGTGCATGTACCCTGTATATATATAACCAGTGCTAAGAATATTATGTATTACACCCACATTCCACCAAATTTATTATATGAAAGATCATATTGAGATTGGAATAAAATTGTTTGCTAACTTCATTATGTATCTTTTGTATTATAGTTGGTTATGGCAGGTTTTGATAAATTGTAAAACATCATGTAGCATTAATTAAATTTAGATAATGTACTAAATAAATGGTTAATTTAAATATATTATAATGTCACAGACATACATTGACTCTTGAGCACAGACACTGTTACTCTCTCTGTTGCTTATTTGTATGTCTCTGGGCCTCATTTCAGTTAGTACCACACAAAGACGTAATCATATACATAATTATATAAGTAAATTTGTAAGGTTGGGTACTCTCTGTGGGCACAGTAAACAGTCTAAGAATGACCATTTATGTGAGTTGATAATGCAAGCAAGCGTCTGTTTGTTAATCTGTGTTCACTTTACACATTTTCATTAATTCTTCGTCCTGTGATTTATTTTCCTGAACCATCCTACAATTATTTTCCGTCTTTTGTCATGAAATGTCTTCTATAACCTTTTCGGTGTAAAGTGGGTGTTGTAACGCGAATACCCATCCAAGACCCTACTGGGAAGGGGTTTAAAAATCGGCTTTTTAGATATAGTAGATATGGTTAATACCGCATGTTGGTGTCAGCGATCTTCTTGAGCGCAGTGCCGTATGCGAGGCGAGTGGCGACCTGCTCCCCGGCCTTGTAGGCGGGCGGGGACGACAGCGTGATGTCGCCGATGTGGACCTTAGGGGCTTCTGCTAACGGCGCTTTTGGCTTCAGCGACACCGTGTTGTTCTTGATTTGAGACTGGAGGTACTGCATACAGAATATGTATGTTACAAATGGATCATACTGTTCCTGACAATCACGGGACGACCATTTAAATCGAGCTATGAATTTTATGCGCAATTGAGTACATTACAAGTTTCCAACAAGAGCAGCTGGAAGATCTGCCCTTTCCTTACCAAAGCACGATCAGTTGCGTGGCCAGATATGAATATGATCGAAATGGACTTACGATTGTGGGACGAGCGAGGGATCATGTTCATTCTCAGCAAAAGGAAGATCTTCCATTGAGGCGGGTGTCATGTCTGTGGAACACCGGCTCCAACTGTTCTAGTTTGAAACTTGTATATATATGCTTGCAATGCGCCTGAAAACTCTTATTGCGCGATTTAGGTTCTAACTAAGTAAGTGTATACTTTGATAATCTTATCCCCATCAGCTCCCAAAGCCTTTCCGTGCCAGTTGTCGAGGTCTTCGATGCCGGGGAATCCCTTCCCCTTGAAGGTCTTGGCGACGATGGCGGAGGGTCGGCCGGACACCGCGGCTGCCTCGTCCAGAGCCTTCACCAGTTCAGTGACGTCATGTCCGTCCACGACCACCGAGTTGAAGCCGAACGCTTTCAGGCGAGCGTCGTATACTTCCATCTAAAAGGGAAGACTAACATTAGCTATCTGCCAGTGAAAGTCCCGTTAAAATCGGTTCAGCCGTATCGGAGATTAGAAGGAACGAAAGCGAACTTTTTTTTTAAATATGTGTAGCATATATACTTTTATAGGCATTTAGTGAAAAGCTGCTGATTTAGACAGACACTTCAATTTCATTTATCAATATAAATTATATTGCAATTTACCAATAAATCAAAACCCCAAAATATTCCATGTTGATAATACACAGAAAAGTTGTTAAATACCTATTGTAATATAGATTAAATCATTAGTATCAGTCGCGCATCTAATCAGGTGTCAGCGACAACAGTGGTGTGCGTGTCGCGTCTGTACGACACATCATTATTATAGCACAATTTGTCTGCCACACCACCAATAATTATTGTGTGGTCACTTTTCTTTGTGCTGTGTAAACTGCCACACATGTACTTTGTCCAACTTCAGACTTATCACTGACAATATCATTTACTAATCATCAAACAAGCAGTATCACATAGTTTCGATTGGTTTAGTAATAAAAAAATAAGTCACATTCAAATATAAATACAAAAATATATTTATTGATTAGACTTTTAACAAAGTACTTTCAAATCGAACGAGAATGTTTATACAGGATTATACATGCTACCGGCGGTAGCATGTATAATCCTGGCGGTTCGGAATGTTGCTTTTACGGGGCCTCCACCAATGAGTTTTTTTAAAAACCTTATGTACAGTGATTCCTCACCACGTGCTTTACGGTGAAGGAAAACATCGTGAGGAAACCTGCAATGTCTGAGAAGTAATTCAAACACGTAGGATGAGACGTTGAGACGATAGACTCACCATCCGTTACGTTGGCAATTAATCGTCTTGTGTGAAAAGTGGGTGTTGTGATTACAACACCTCTGCCTACTCCTACGGGGAATACAGGCGTGAGCACATGTATGTATCCTCTTAGTAAAAAAAATCCTTTTTAATTTTAACTCTTAAACCCACACCATGAGCCACTATAAAACTCACACCTGTAATATTAAATTATACGGAGCAACACCTCATCAAAATTACATCCAAATTATTACTGCCTGCTATTAATATTTCAAATATTTACAATTCTTGTTTCAGTGTTTGTGAAAACTCCGAAACGGCTCGGCCGATTTTTGTGAAATGTTTTGTGTATAAATGATAGCTGTGAGAGCAGGACGTGAACGTCACCACATTTTTTAATGACAAAACAAAATTTGCCTTACACAACAAATTTTCTATAAGTACAAGAATGGGCCTTTTCGCCAATACTTGACTACAACGATAGTATGAAAGCATTCAATAGTAATTATATCAACCTACAAGTCCGACGATATCGTGTTGATACCGTTATCGTCCAATATAAAAGTCTATTGAATAAGGTAAGACTCAATTCCCATTATTACCAGAAACACTATGATCGTGTGTCAAAAGGTACAACATTAGAACGGTGTATATGTAGAGACCTGGTGCTGCAGCGAGGTGGGCTCGGACTGGCCGAGCCTGTTGACGTCGAAGAGGACGAGCAGGTTGTCGAGCTGGTAGTGGCTCGCGAAGTGCAGCGCCTCCCACACGCTGCCCTCCGCTGCCTCGCCGTCGCCCACCACGCAGTACACCCTGCACACACACACACACACTACCTTTACACATTACTACTTTATCTAAATAAATGATCATGCAGTTACAGGCAACAGTTTCTCATATATACCCCGTGAACAAAATTTACTATAGAGAACACTATTACAACTCTTATTCCAAGCTTTATCATGTTGTTTTGAATAAATATTTATGCAAAAGATTTCATTATTCTACCTTTCAACTTTCCTTCTATTGTGTATATTTTGAAAAGGATTTGGCATCATGACAATGGTAATGTGTGAGTGCTACTGCCCACATACGACAATATGTTCGTTGTGGGTACGACACACACGTGGTTCGATATGGCACCAGAACTGAGCACATGTGTAATGACACTAGTGCTGTATTATAGTACTATGTGCTCCCATCGCTGTCATGTTTTAAATATATAAATGTATAGTAGTACCTGTAGGGCGCCTGGTCGAAGTATTTCCCGACGTAGGCCATCCCGGCGGCCACGGCCAGCCCCTGGCCCAGCGAGCCGGTGCCGACGTCCACGAAGGGCAGCCGCGGCGTGGGGTGGCCTTCCAGGTCCGACTCCAGCTTGCGGAGGTTCTGCAGCTCCTCCACCGGGAACAGGCCCGCCTCCGCCCACGCCGCGTACAGGATGGGCGCCGCGTGGCCCTGGGGGGGGAGTAATGTGCCAAATTCTACTTTCCGAAGGCTAGCTACCGTAGACTCCTAAGAGCTCGCGGTGTCTGATTGGTCGCATGCCCGCGACTTATATTTTGCTAATGTCACTAATGTCAGTGGCAAGGTTCACCTACGTCACTGGAACGACCACATGAACTTTCTATTGTAAAAACCCATGAATACTTTTGTATCTATTGTACCTAATTATAGATAACTAATTTTACAAGGAGTTTCATGACTTTTAATTAAAAAAATAGGGCTCCGCGAGTCACCCATAAAATTAAGTCCACAAGGGTAAAACCGCTGGGTACAACTAGGAAATAAATAAATTGTCAAAAGTAACTCCAAAAAAAGCTTGTTTGCACAAAGAAATCCCCATTAAGACAGGGGCTAGACAGTACTCTAGCGTCTTACCAGTGACCCGAGCTAGAGTCCAATGTGTATATAAGTGAGTGTACCTTGGAAAGGATGAACCGGTCGGCGGAGGCGTCCCTGGGCGCGGACACCTTGTAGCGCATGGTGTGGAAGAACAACACGGACATTATCTCCGCCATCGACGCGCATGACGTCGGGTGCCTGAACACGACATACACTAATTAATACTACATAATAAACATTGCTCACTTTATATTTTCACTATAATATAAATAATCATTAAATTTGCGTGTTTGTCGGGACAGTATTTAACAAAAGACATACAACCTTCTGTCGCTCTAGTCTATACCTACACATGATACAATCTCTGCGAACATATCAGCCGGAATACTCTAACATTTCCATATCTGATATATCTTTAACTAGCGGACGTCACGCGGTTTCACCCGCGTAGTTCCTGTTCCCGTGGGAGTACGGGGATAAAATAAAGCCATTGCTACTCGCTGATGATGTAGCTTCCCAATGGTGAATTTTTTGAAATCGGCTCAGTATTTTTTGAGTTTATTCTTTACAAACATTCACAGAAAAATACAAATATTTCCTCTTTATAATAGTAGTGTAGATAATATATAACAGCCAAGAAAGTGTATTCAAGAATTTTCCTAGATTCTCTAAATTACACAATAAATCATCAAACAAACATCAATTACAAATTGGTTAATTTATATAATGTACTTATATGACTAAGAAATGCCATCCCTCCCTACATATCCCCTTCTTCCCTACTCGTCGATTAAATCCTATAGCTCCTGTGTGGAACGTCTAAGTAGAGATAAAAGAAATGCTCCAAAAATATTTCAGTCACTTAAAATACTTGTTTCTATTAAAAATATCAAAAGCACTAAAACAATATCATTACATTACTTCATGTAATATAAATGTCCAATCTAGAGGACAAGTAAAGGTCGTAAGATCAACATCGGTAATGTAAACACGGTATGTTAATATCTACCTATTGATGCACGGCACGCTATGGATTTTCGTTCGTTACGTGTTTAACCAACTGTACAATGTCCAATAATTTCGAACCGTTAATTTAATTTGCACGGTTACGATTACAAGCTTGATGTTCTTCTCAGTAAAGGTGCAACCTGATGAAGCCGCTCGTCGTTTTCGGCGACAATCAGTCGCTCGTCGCTCGTTTGGTGGCATTTTTGTGATTCAAAGATGGGCTAAAAGAGAGAAATGAGTGTACCCGATCCAGAAAAGCTAACGGTAGATGGAATGGCTTTACCATACGTGCTGGTTGGTGACGGGGCATTCCAATTAACAGCCTACTTACACTCTCGTTACTTTCCAGCGATAAAGCTCAACATTTTCAGCTTTGTCGCTACATATCATGTGACCACATCGGACGTCGGGCGGCTGCATGAGGTTGCAGACTAAAAGCAACCTTCCGAACCCTGCGGCAGCATGTATAATATTGTCGTTCTGACGATTTGAAAGTTTATTTTAAATTTGACATTAATTCAAATTCAAAATAATTGGGGAAACTACAGACTTTTTATATCTTAATATAATATATTGAGTGTTTAGGAAGAGCATACAACATGCTAAAGAATATTTTTGTTGTATTTAATTATTATTTTATTCACAAAATAACTGAGTCTGGATCTAAGGTTCATATGACAAAAGACAACCTCAATATTAAAAGATAATGTATCATATCAACAAATTACTTTTTCTAGAAAATTCTCAATATTTTTTTCGTGTCTACCGGGTAAGGTACTGACATCATGACAATGGTAATGTGTGAGTGCTACTGCCCACATACGACAATATGTTCGTTGTGGGTACGACACACACGTGGTTCAATATGGCACCAGTACTGAGCACATGTGTAATGACACTTGTGCTGTATCATAGTACTATGTGCTAACACTGCTCTCAGGAAAATTCAGGGAACGAGAGTGTATAAAAGTTTTTTTAAGTATAGCAACGCAAATATTGTAATATTGAGTATAGTGGAAGATTTATTTGAGGGTAGTGTATATCTAGATATTGAAATTAAACTTCTAGAAGTGCTGAAAAAGGATAATTTCATTTTTATAAAGCAACTTACAATAGGTAGGTAGGTATAAATTGTAAATAAGTCAACCGTGATAATTCTAACATTAAATACAAACAGTTGATATTATAATAATAGAAGACAGTTTGTGTGTCAAGTAGACATTTATTTTTTCAGTGATCAATACCGATTACTCATATTAAATTTGTATGAAGGTCAGGTGATGCATAACACTGAAGGTTTAAAGTTACATAATTCCACTGACTTGCAAATGTAACCGCATACTTTAGTGGGTTTTGTTATCGAAAACCAGTGTACAAGTGGTGTCCAATCACAAATTATTGTGCAAGTGTCACTCAGGTTGATTGATAATAAGGCCATTATGACAGGTCAAGAATTATTAATGTCAAGACAAGTATTATCTAATAATGATTGTTGGCAACTACTTAAAAAGCTGTACTTTGTATTCCACTAGCACTATAGCAGATGTAAGCAGATATAATATCTTTGGTGCCCGTGACACAGCATTTGTGCATTGGAACTGTGTCTCACACATGGGCTTTTATTTCTGAAGTGATTTATTTTGTATTTTAAAAATAGTATAATATTTGTGAAAAGAGTAATTACTGAGTTTCTTCTCATTCTGTATAATTATGTCATTCTGATGAATTTAAAGAACTTTGTAAAAAGTCAAAACAAATAAAGATATTTCTGACTTTGACTTTGATCAATAAATTCTCACCTAAATTCCAGTTGAAACAACATGCCTGTCAACGGCTTTGAAAGTCCTATGTCAATGACACTCATTCGTCAATATATTCTCCGCATGCGGAGTGTAAGGGCTTAGTCAAACAGTACCGGAGCCAAATGTGTTGGAGTAAGAAAATTTCTGCAATACTAACAAATAGGGTAGATTTCGAATTTAATGTGTATTTTAACTAATTACTTCCACAATTCACAAAATTTGATTTGAGTTTAACTGACTGTAACTGATTACATTGCTGGGTGCTATGAGCCACCTAATATGCACTTGGGACACACTGGCCAGATGGCGAGTGGACCTATTGGGTAAGGCGTATCTGAAACTAGAAGACTACAAGCTCTTCCTCATGGGCAAGATTTGCCAGCTTGTTCAGGGAGTATTTGAGGAGTCAGGTACATAGGGCAAAAGGGCAAGGGCGGCACAAAGGATCCCAAGGGACATGCTTCCGGGTAACCATACCCAATACTGCCACAAAAAAGATAAGAAGAGATGCATGGTAATGAGTTACTTACTTACATTTTTTTTGAACTGGTTTTACATGTTCAATGTTTACAAGTGCCTTACAAGGGTCCTAACTGAATAAATAATGTTCATTTTCAAATGTATTCGTAAAAAAAAATATTTGTAAAGAAAATTGAGTTTAAGCAATAAAATATCTCATTGAACAATGATTGGAATAGTTGTAATTCATCAAAAGTCATCACAAATTATCACAAATCAATCTTAAAAAAGATATACATTATTGCATGTCCCTTTTCCCAATTGAATTTATATGAATTCAAACAATGATATGGTTCATAATATGAATTTCTGGTTTCAATCATCATATCTACAAAATTTGAATTTGAATGTGCCTACATATTAATAACACATGTCAGTAGATATTTTTTTTACATGCTTACTATGAAGGCGACCAAAGATACAGTTGAACACTTGGACAAATAGAGCTATATATTATTGTAATGCTTGCACCTGGTAAATTGGTTTCAACCAATTCCTTTTACATAAAATGTAAGAATGTATATAAAATTATTCTGGCTCCCAGACATTAATTTAAATGACACATAACTACTAAACTTATAACATACATCCCACATTATTAGTTGCCAGCACAATGTGTTCTTCTCTTCCATTTCTCTCTATTGGCTGTCAAATCTCTATTCTCTCCCTTTCTAGACTTATTATCATCTTTCACACAATCCATATGTTGTGTCTTCCTCTCTCCTTTATAATATTGTGCATAAATAAAGCTTCCAAACTTATAATGGCATTGAGAATTTTCCAAAAGGAAACTGCCATATTCTTCAATGATAAACAATGCCAAGCAATTCACGGCTGATTCACGATAAAATATAAATTAATGTATACACCAATTTCCTACGCAAATGTTAAATAAGTGAGTTACATCATAAAACTGCCTCGTAATTGTGATAATATTGACACCATGCGGTGAGCCGGCCGGCTGGCATCAGCGCGCGCATCGTGATAATCGGAGTCACGTGGGAGCTATAGGTACTATGAACAATATCAATCACCAAAAACATTAACCTTAAGATTCAGGAATTGAATTAGTCTAAGATTAGAATAACATAATTGAATCAAAAATATAGATAAAAACGGAAATCAGAATCAAACAAGTTCGACAGTAAAAGGCTTAAGTATATTACTAGCCGGTAGGAATTTTTTTTGGTTCTTCATGCAGCGTGCTTGGTTGCTGCTAGTCTTAGTAGAATATAAATGTATATTAGTTGTACTTTGTGATCACGTAATTTGTTCGTAAAAGCTTCTAACCTTCATTAGACCTTCACTGGAGCGGCAAAATGCATCGATGTAAAATTGAGGTTATCCCACTTACCCCGATTTAGAGGCATTTGTGGCGACGATGCTGTCGATCCTTAGTTTGTTGGCGATGTCCTTCAGGGCCTGGATGTCAACGTTCTTGTCGCCTTTCATTTTGGAATGTTTTATTTTAACACTAAAAACAAAATTTAACAAGCACACGACCACTCGATCGTCCGCCGCCGAGTTCAATGAATGATATGAACGAAAATGAATGAGCAAGTACAATATAATACAACCACGTCAAAGATGGATTTGATATTAGCGTGAATGACATTGAAATGACATTCTGCCAGCTAAAATAATGAAAATACGTTAATTTTTTTACAATAAAAAAAATTAATATTTGTTTTAATTATTCTTGTATATAAAAAAAAATAGTTACTTACCTTCCCATTTACTAAACAATTAGAAGTTTTCTAGAACTGCCATCTTTGGATTAAACTGTGTTCACTGAGGCCGATCACAAATACGGGATGCTTTGAATCTATTCCAATAGATGGCGTTATAGTTAGAAAAAAACAAAAACATACATTTTAGATCTTTTTTTCCGCTCTCTCTAGTCTCTTGTTTTTTATACATCTAATGGTAAAAAATAATGAATAATTTCAAAAACTACTTGACCGATTTTAATTGATAAAACATTTTTTTATCCTCAATAGGCTTTTATGGTGAACGAGTGAAAAAGCTGTTATAGGTATACTTAGCATAAAATATAAAATGCCATGCGGTCGAAACCGTGGACAGAAGGCAAGTTACTTAGGTAATGAATATAAAATAATAACTTAAATATAGAATCAACCTACGTAGTGGGTACACTAACGTACTTAGTATAGTATACCTAGTAGGTATACTAGTTACGTTAGATAATACGTTTTAATCCAGCGAGTCGAGCGACAGACCGTTTGCGGTAAAAACCGGGTAAATGAGCGAAGTTTAGCGCCGCAAAAAGTTATGACCGCCACTTGTCACCACAGAGTTCATCGTTACAAGTACGATCGATCGCCATTGGCAGATGGGCACGCGGAGAAAACAATCAAATAATATATTTGTATTATTACGGAATCAATTTGCACAAGTATCTACCTGTAAATACATGACATGTTATGCAAATATTTTTAAATTAATTGGTATTGTGTTTTTATTAGTATTAATATTATGTCATACCATGCCAATGCAATTTAGCAGTATTGTGAATGTTCATACCTTACCTAAAATAAATTATTTTTTTGGATGATGTACCTACTTGCATCAAATTTGGTGTAGGTATCTATTATTTAGTACCTTAGTAATACTACTGTAATATATTTTTTATTGCATTTATTAAAAAAGGAAAAAGTTATTAAATATTTTTTTCATCCAACGGCTGATGGGGATTTTTAATGAAGATTAGAAAACCCCTAATATTTTACCCATATTTAGTATTTTTTAGGAAAAAAAGTTTATAACAATATTCTTGTACGTAAGTAGGTATGTAGTACTTCTTTACTCACATTTAAGGAAAATGAAAATGCAACCTGCATAAGAATAAACAATGTATGTATCAGGTAATAGGGCTGATATTGCTTAGGATCGAGTATCGATTGTGGAGGTGCGCGATAAAAGAGGGTGGCTATTCTAAATCGCGCTGACGTATCATAGTTGGACCTAGCTTCACCTGATTTCGTTGGACAACTGCGGATGAGACCGCGTTACATTTTTTTATACGCATGTCCGTTTGAGAATTAAAGCTATGTTTGATACACATAGCTTTAATTCTCAAACGGACACAATAAAATACGAGAAATTAAAGAACTGCTGAAGTTCTTTAATTTCTCGTATTTACCCATAAAATGACACAACCCATCAACCGTGATTTATAAAGTTTAGTTTAATCTGTAAATAATAACTGACGGGACATCTGCTCACGTCCTACGGGGACCCTTCTGGGATGGCGTAGTATACACTTAGGTACAGGGCGCCTACCATCATCGGTTTAAGCAGAGCGTATTAAGAACTTCTGAGCTTTGACGTTTCATTTTGACACCGTAACATTTAACGTGAGACGTGGAAACTCACGCAAAGAGATAGGGAAAGGCTGCAGGCATTTGAAATGTGGTGCTGGAGAAGGATGGAGGGCATAAGTTGGACAGAGATGGTCACAAACGACGAAGTATTAGAAAGAGTAGAAGAAGGAAGAATGATAATCCGGACAATAGAAAACAGGAGGGGCAAGATGAAACATCATAGAAGGGAAGATAGAAGGAGAGCGAAGAAGAGGGAGACCAAGGATTACGTCATGTCGTACAAGGAAGTTAAAGTTTTGGCGGACAATAGAGAGGGTTGGCGATTGTTTCACCGACTAGAGTCTAGCTCTTAAATAAATGATGAAAATTTAACGTCAAAGTTAAGAAGTTCTTAATAGGCGGTGCTAAAATGATAATAGTTGGCCCCCAGGTGTCGTCACGAGCTATGGGCGCTGACCTTGAATATTCAATAGTTATTTTAAGAGTAGGTATGACGGTGTCCGTATTCACCTATGGTGCGACGCGAATTAAATACGTGGCGCAGTTAACTCCACTATTGTCGCTCGCTCATAGCTTGTGACGGCTCCTGTAATAGTAAATCTCACCTTTGTATGGGTCAAGTCAGTATTGTTTACCTTTATAGAATAAATATGTGCCATAACCAGTATAGGATGGCATATGACATTTTCCTTTATTGTACCAATTATAATACATACTAGCTGTGCTCTCTTTTATCTTTGTAACATTAGCTAACCGCCAATGAAAGTTCCGCTCAAATTGGTCCAGCCGTTTCAAAGATTTGCCGGCACAGACAGACAGACAGACAAAAAAAATAATTAAAAATTGGTTTTCTAAGTCAGTACCGTGTATACTTTCATATGCATTTAGTGAATAGCTGTTATTTTGGAATTACAAACAGACACTTCAATTTTATTTATATCTATATTTTAGGAAAAGTGTTAACTTGAATTTGTGTGTTTAATAACTTATAACTGTCCGAGATAAACACCTTCCAACTCTAGTATAATAACAATGACATTTATTGGTGAACTAGAGTTAGAAGGTGTTTATTTCGGGCAATAATATGTATATATAAACCTTTAGGAAAATTATTTTTGAATAAATTTTTACCAAATAAGTACGTATCCCAGTAATAGCATCGTGGCGTCGCGCGACTAGGCACGTCATAAAGCGATACGCGCACAACACCGCCGGATAAATAAATATAAAAACAATAAAACTCTTGTCTATGGACGGGAAAATGGCCGCGATGGCCAGAGGGCAGTTGCGGTGCCCATAGTTTCGTCACAATTCCGGATATTATGTAAGATTTCAGTTATTGGGTTATACGGTTATCTATTCATCTATCTCTACACAGATAAATAAAATTGAAGTATCTGCTTGGAATTACATTCCAAAATAATACTTTTTGCCCAAATGCATATGAAAGTATACACGACACTGAGGAGAAAAATCAATTTTTAAAATGTTTCTATTCTGTCTATCTGTCCGTCTGTCTGTCTGATTTTAGCGGGACTTTCACTGGCTGATAGTTAATGTTACAAGGAGTAACTTAGACCTTGTAACATTAACTTAGACCCATAAAATTAAGTTTACGCGAGTGAAACCGCGGGGCACCGTTAGTGTATAAATAAAGTATTTTCTCATACTGACATTAATTAATTGATTTGCAAATTTCCCTAACTATAGCAATTAATATAAATCTTGGCAGCTGAAAAAAATGTGTTACGAGGAAACATAGAATCCTTGCATTTTGTGTCTGACAAATATATTTGTTTTCAATAGCTATGGTTATTTGCATGGTTGCAGAAATTTATATCAAGTGGACCAAATAGTGAATCTGCATGCTTATGTCACGCATGGTAGGCATTTCTATAGCCTACTTTCATACTTGAAATCAAACAACAACTTAGCAAGTTCAACAAATATCCTAGAGTATCGCGTAGCGTGGTCCCTTCAGTGGGCAGTGGGGTCCCACCCGTGGGGTGTGGGGTGATGTTCTGTTTTCAAATTCAATTGCCCGCTGTCCCGAGGCGATCTTTCTGCTTGCAATTCCGAATTGAATATCAATCGAACGATATGACACAAGGTGATCGTGGATACGACAATGGCGATGGTAGCTTTTATAAGCTTGTCAAGAATGACAAGATTTTATTATTGATAAATAGTGAGACCCTTAGAACGATAGGGGCTCAACTCAACTCTAATTATGTTAAGATACGAAATAAAAAAAAATTGTGATTAATGTTTTTTTTTTAACATCGACAATGCGTTGTGCATTGTAAACTAAACTTCCTATGTTATGAATTCAAACGATGTTTGATTGCGATTTCCAAAATAAAATATTGTTAACTTGGGCCCCTATCGTTCTTAGTGTGCGTAATATATAAAGCTGAAGAGTTTGTTTGTTTGCCCTAATCTTAAAAACTACTGGTCCGATTTGAAAACATATTTTAGTGTTAGATATCCCACTTATCGAGGTAAGCTATATCTAAATATATATAACTCAAAGGTGACTGACTGACATAGTGATCTATCAACGCACAGCCCAAACCACTGGACGGATCGGGCTGAAATTTGGGATGCAGGTAGATGCTATGACGGAAGCACCCGCTAAGAATGAGGATTTTGATTAATTCTACCCCCAAAGGGATAAAATAGGGGATGAAAGTTTGTATGAAACTTTGTCAATTTTAAACCGATATATTATATAAAACTAAATCTACGCGGGTGACACCGCGGGGCACAGCTAGTAGGCTATATATTATTACGCTACGTAAACGAGACGTATACGTGGGCCGTGGTGGCCTTGGTGGCCATTTTAGCCACTTTTGTCCCATCTACAGTAAGAGATCGTGGTGAGACAGGCAGCGCTTCGTCGTCGCAAAGATGACGGGGAATTGTGAAAGGGCGAACAACTCCTAGCTGGACGTACCAAATCTGGGCATACGCACCTATTTACATGACGTTCTATTTGTTTAATTTCTCCTTGGGAGAGTTCGCATTTTGGAGAGGACTGCGAAGGAAAGGCCCTGTCATCAGGGCATGTGCATTCGATTTTCAGAGGGGTAAACATAAGCAATAAGTAGTTTAGGTAGGTTAATATCATACCAATGTGGCGCGTAGGTACATACGTTATAGTATAGACACACACACACTTACGACATTGTGACGGAGTGTATTCAGTCATCATAAATGGTATGCACTGCTTATTTGCTTATATGGTATGCACGTCCCTGCCTCTCATAGGCAATTTGAATCTATGTAGATATATAAAGATAAATACAATTGAAGTGCCTGTTTGTACATGCCTTTGAGCAGTCGCCTGCTACGCAAGAAACGCAAGTTCGAATCCCAGCGGGGCCTGTTTCAATGAGTTTTTCTAAACACTTATGCGCAGTGATTACACACCACGTGCTTTACGGTGAAGGAAAACATCGTGAGGAAACCTGCATATGTCTGAGAAGTAATTCAAAGACTGTATAGTTCCTGAGACGGCGATAGACTCACTATCTGTCACGTTGGCACTTAACCGTCTTCGGAGAAAAATAGCTGTTGTTATTTCAACATCTCTGCTGCCTACTCTTTCGGGGAAAACAGGTGTGAGCATATATAATGCATGTATGTATGTAATTTTTTTTTCTCTGTCTGTCGGCATGTCTGTTTGTTGCAGCTAAACTCCGAAAAGGCGGATAAAAGCGGATTTTTACGGGACTTTCACTAGCAGATAGCTAATGTTGTAAGGAGAAACTTAAGCAACTTTTATTAAAAAAACATCAGGGCTCCGCCACCCATGAAAGTCTTCGCAGGTAAAACCACGGGGCACGGCTAGTATACAATTCTAATAACAACTAAGTATAGCTTTAAATGAGTTCGAATAATACAATTACATTTAAATTAAAATCGCGTGCGATACTTCAAACTCTGATCAGACACAATCTTGTTACAATCATCCCCATTGTAGCTATAAAGCCTTTTAAATTTGATTTTAATGCTCGTTTTGCATTGTCATTTAGTTCTTCAACATCCGACTGTTTTGGGCTACGCAATTGTTTAACGCGGCAAAGAAAATGAGACCTTATTAAGAGGAAATAGAGGGCAAACATTACAGCTTTCCTTATCAGGTTTGTAAAGTTGACAGTATATAAGCCCCGCCGCACGCCGACGCACCGCACGCGGCGCGCACACGCCTCGCACGTGCCTCACACGCTACTGTAATAGCTTCTTTGTAATTTGGTCGGATTACACGTATGATAGTTGTCATAATACTGTACTGATGGATTATCCGTGGAATGTGTTGTCTGCGAGTAAAGTCAATTTGTCCTTTGGCCATACAGATAAATGAAATTGAAGTGAAGTGTCTGTTTGTAAATTCAAATTAACATCTTTTCATCAAATCCACGTGCATGCATGCGAAACTATAACGGTAGGTATATATTTAAAAATATAAAAAAACAGTTATTAAATAAAATTCTCAGTCTGTCTGTTTGGCTGACTGTTTGTTCCAGCTTATCTATGAAATGGTCGAAACACTGATACTCAGTAAATACTCGTACAGATGATTGGAGATTCACATCAATAGACAATTTCAGTAAGTCAACATAATTCAGTGATCGGCACCTATAATGATAGGTTATTACCGGTATCATATATAGTTACTTGCTTTATGTTATTCAGTTAGTTACATAAATATCATGTAACACTGTAACTACAGATGAACGGTGACGTATTCTTAGAACTAAAACCCGATTACTGAAAAAACACGCTCTCTAATGAAACAAGGGTGATGTTCAGAGGATATCGTGATCTTTGAGAGAAGAGTCTTAGTGAGAATTTTAAGTGACCTTATAAAGCTTATAATCAGTCGAGAAAGGGGACAATCACGACGCATTCAACGATATCTCATTTTCTCAAATTATGATAAGTAATAATGACGCAAGCTAGAATCAAAGCAGGGCCCGTACCTATGAGTTTTTATAACAACTTATGTGCTGTGATTTCAAGGAAAACATCGTGAGGAAACCTGCATATGTCTGAGAAGTAATACAAAAGACGTATGTATAGTGTTTGAGACGGCGATGGACTCACCCTTTGTCACGTTGGCACTTAATCATATTCGGTGGAATGTGAGTGCTGTTGTTACAATACCTCTGCTTACCCCTTTGGGGACTTTTCTGGGATGGCGTGAGCATTATCTCAAATTATGACTTCTGAGGGAACAGATGAATAAACATACGTACATATAGGTCAAAGAAGCCGAGCAGTGAATACTAATGGAAGGAGGGCTAATCAGTGTTTCCATAACAATACAATAATGATAGAATATACAGTGATATGATAGTGTGGTGGGCAGCAGGCAGTGTATGACGAGCGAGGCCGCGCGTGGCGCCCCTCGACCAATCAATTCACTATCAATACCATCCGCTTCGTGTTGGTACACTCGCACACACCACTATCTTAGTAAGTACTATATATATTTAATAATAGCTTTTACCTGTTACCGCGTCCACAGAATTATGTTTTTAGTACTAAATCTAATAGTGAAAAGTTGATTACACAGACACTACGCGAGGGGCTAGCTCGTGATCCAGTTGCCATTGCGCATTGGCACTAGCTTTAACTTATGTAAGTATAATTAATAATAAATAACTAAATATCGAACCCATGCAGTTAGTAGTTGAGGATGAGTGGTGTCCGCCCGAGTTGCCTCCGTGGCTCGAAGAGTACTTTAAGCTCTGCTTGGTTGTAAATTGAACATTAACAATTGTTATATGTCAGTTGAAAGCTTAATAGAACTCTGAGTTGAACAGGTTAGTCTCAAACTCGGTTTCGAAGGTCATTATGGCAGTCGATTGGTGTAAAAACTAGTTGAACAGCCACACCGGGTTGAAGACACCAACAAATTCTCTCATGTCAAATGTGGTACTTAACGTACCGTCAAAAAAGTGAAATGTGGTCCACAAACATGATAACAAGGTTTATTTATTAAATAATAAATATGTAAGATGGTATGTCGCTGGTACCGTGGAGATCGGGCCGGCTGCTGGTGTGGGATGCCACGTCTGTCGATACGTTGGCTCCGTCCCATGTCCCCGGCACTGCTGTGGCGGCCGGTGCTGCTGCAGTTCAGCAGGAGTGCCTCAAGCATAGGAAATATGCTTGCAGTGGTCAAGGATACATTTTTTCTGCGTTTGCGGTTGAAACTCTGGGGCCTTGGGGTCCAGATGCTCATCAACTTTTCAAAGAGGTTGCATGTCGTCTGGTAGAAGCTTCTCGTGACAAGCGGGGTGGGGCTTTTCTCGCTCAGAGAATCAGCATTGCTATTCAACGTGGCAATGCTGCCAGCCTTCTTGGCACGATACCGAGAGACACCGATTTGGGCCAAGTTTTCTATTAGTTATTATTATCTTATTAGTTATTATGTACTTAAATAAAGTATTCATACTTGCAAGATTAAATAAATATGTATCGTAGTTTCCCTCGACTGTACCACAGACTATGCTTAAGTATTCAAATAACTAGTGAACTATGGGGAGCTACGCCTGTCGCGCACTCTTACAAAAACTTAACGCAACTTACGCGTAACTTGTCCAAGTTACCAACAGTGAACTAAGTGCGGGCATTATGTGCTTAAGTTAAATTTATTGCGCGCCGTCATTATTTATGTATCTTCTTAGGAAAGGATTCTTAATAATTTACATATGAGCACTCAATATATAGCATAGCATATCTAGGAATATCGCGATGAATTATATAAAGAGGACTTGTTACTGAATTAAGTTTGGGGGCAAGTCAGATTCATGGATAAACTTGTTCGTTTAAGCTGCCTATAGCTGGTGTACCAACTGCTAACAAGTAGGTTGGTTCGATGCCCGCGTCATGACAAACATTTTAATAATGTGATGAAAATTTTATAGAATTAATGTTTGTAAGTATATACTCGTAAATGTTATATCCTCCGTCTGGTACCCATAGTACAAGCCTTGCTTAGATTGGAACTAGATGGCGCTGTGTGATAAGGTCCGAGCATTATTTATTCATGTATTCGGTATAGATTTTGAAGGTGACGGCCATCATTTCGTATTAAAACTGATGATAAGTCACATGGGTTTAGATCGGGTGCCAACCTCAAACATGCATGCATTTGCATCATCGTCAAACTGCATTGTTATCCACCGTCCTTCTACCAAACTAGTACCAATAGTAATGAAACAGTAATACGAGGATCATAAATGTTTAGGCACGGCGGCAGGTGGCACGAGAGTAAATTTTTATTTGCCGCGTATGGAGAGCTGTGATTATGACGTAAAACCGATGTGGACTTAAATGTACATACATTTTACCTAAGTTCATCATATTCATGTAGTTTACCTAACTTACTTATGTTTGATTAAAAATTTTACGAGTCTTATAAACTTTTATTTACGTTTATATTTATTTCGTAATGATATAAATCTAGTCAAGTAGCTTTTTACCTATCTGTTCGTGAAGAGATTTTAATGTCAATGATTATTTTCCCTTTTGTAAATTACGAAAATTCAAACGGTCCGTCGCTTATTTATAAGGTGTCCTAAGTATATATGTTTCAACTACGTTAAAATATAATTGCGTATTTAGTGTTATTGATGTAACTTGAAATGAGTTGATTCTCGATCTTTGGAATTCAACCACAGCTCTGCTCCAAACCGTAACAACATTCGAGTAACACCAATAACCAAACGAAAGTAGTCAATATGTTTAAATCTGTACTTGGGGTTACTTCAGCCGCATATTTCGCGTTCCCGTAGGATTACCGGGATAGAATATAGCCTATATTAATGTAGCAATCAAATGGCGAAAGAATTTTTAAATCGATCCACTATTTTTTTGAGTTAATCCGTTACAATCATATTTTCAAGCCTTTCCTCTTTATAATATTAGTATAGATAAACATTTCTATGTTTGTTTGTAACGAATAGACTCCAACGATATTGGACCGATATAAAAAAATCGTTCACTAAATGAATGATACATTATCACTTCTGAGTGACATACACTTATTTTAAAGGATCACTTATAAAACGTGGGTAATGCCGGACGAAGTAATACAGGATATTAATCTATACAGATAAATAAAATTGATGTATCTGACACCTTTTCACTAAATGCATACGAAAGTATATACGGCACTGGATTAATAAAAACAGATTAAAAACAAAATCTCTGTCTGTCTATCTATCCGTCCGTCTGTCTGTTTGTTTAGCGGGATTTTCACTGGTGGATTGCTAAAATTACAAGATATAACTCATTTAAAAAAAAATATTAGGGTTCCCCGAGTTAAAGCATGAAACTAGGCCTACGCGGGCGAAACCGCGATGACTAGTTGAAAATACAAAATAGGAAATCGTTTAATTTATGACTATTGAAACTTAATTAAGTAAGTAGAAAGCGACTAGATGACGATGCTTACATTAAAGCTGAGTATAGCACACATTACAAGGTATATTGTGTACAGAGCAGAGTGTAGACATGTGTGGAGTGTATAGAGCACACAAGATGGGTAGCGCAAATAAGTACAGGTGGTGAATTAACCTCGGGCCGGTTGTTACGGGTTACGGCCTCAACCATAACCCGCGTTAC
Organism: Watsonalla binaria; assembly: GCA_929442735.1. Lineage (NCBI taxonomy): Eukaryota > Metazoa > Arthropoda > Insecta > Lepidoptera > Drepanidae > Watsonalla > Watsonalla binaria. The sequence continues at coordinate 9,609,712 of OV838937.1, read as the reverse complement.
GGCTACCTATTACTATAACCCACGCCACGGATCACTACACACTGGAGTACATACGGAATTAATATATCTTAGTATCAATATTTATCCTTAAGCACGCTAAGCTTAAGTATAATAAAAAAAATATAGTGTTTTGTTTTGTCCATTTCGAGGTAGGCAGATAATATTCTCCTATAATAATGTTGCTCATCAAAATATCCGGAAGACGAGGAGTTGGCTACAGAAATAAGTCCTGGCTGAGGAACATTCGTGAATGGACCGGCATCAAGAGCGCTGCGGAGCTGTCCCACCTCGCCAGGGATGGCAGAAAATATTCAGAGCTGGTTGCCAACCTTCATTAATTTGAGAGGCACTTGAAGAAGGAGAGGAATAATGTTGCTCCTATTGAACAGTGTAATATTAAAGTGAGCCTCTTCCAGCCCGACTAGGTCCCTCTCCCGAAGGTTATAAGTTAGAACTGGGATATTTATTCGTACGGCTCGATTGTAGTTTTATGGATGGCCATAAATGCTTGTTATTGGCCCGCATTTGAATAATACGACCACAGCGAGTGTTACTTGTAATGCGCAAAAATATTTACTTCAACAACACCTGACGATACATTTCGGGTTCAATTTTAAACATACATACATATATCAGGGGTAGGCAGAGACAAAATAGGTTTTGTATTTAATACCTTTAGGGTTTAATTTCCTTTGCCCACCGTTCTCCTAGCATTATATCCTTAATTGCTTGATCAGCACTAGGAAATATGTCTTGCTTGTCTCTGGGGCTCATGAGCTCTGCAATGTTAGTTCAGCTGTGCGACAGTGACAGACTTATAGACATCATATACATCTGTCTCATATTAAGAGTAAAACTATCATGTCAATAAGAGGTTATGGTAAGGCCCCTGGTGAAAGATTTTGAGGTTACTTTGCCATCTTACTCCATCTCATCTTACGAGTGTTAAAATGTATTTATTATATTTCACTTATTTAATAATGTTATAGAAGTTATTTATTTAATTGTCTGAGACATAGGTTACCCTCGTTCAGGTACCTAATGTACGTCGTCCTTAAGTAAAACTTTGTGTTATTTTCCCCTTGTTCTTCATACATTACCAAGTTACATTACTAGTAATGTACAAAGAAAAAATATTCTTCGTACAAAACCGGGTAATGTAAGATAAAAAATATTAAATTCTTTGTACATAACTGCCAACGGAACCAGTGATGTACAAATAAATATAGTACATATGTAAAGTTTGTAATACCTAAATAACTTTTTTGTTGTTCTTTAGTTTTTGTTATTTCTGTCAAATAAATAAAAATATAAATTTAAAAACCTTACTTAAATTAATGAAACAAATTCATAGAGTAAATGTGAGTGAAGTGTCGGTAGAGGGCGTCCAAGGAAGAACTATGACCAAATTAATAGTATTTTTAGGTCAAAAGAAAGGTCAAATTCGGAACACTCGTAATCGCAGGTAGTGTATAAAGAGATGCATGAATGTGGATGAAGCGAAAGAAGTATGTCAGGATTATAGCATGTGGCGAATGGTGGTCTCTGCCTACCCTCGTAGGATGAGCATATGTAAGTATGTAGTACTAGCTGTGCCCCGCGGTTTCACCCGCGTAGATTTTGTTTTATATAATATATCGGTTTAAAATTTACAGTTTCATACAAACATTCATCCCCTATTTCATCCCCTTGGGGGTAGAATTAATCAAAACCCTTAGTGGATGCCTGCGTCATAAAATCTACCTGCATGCCAAATTTTAGCCCGATCCGTCCATTGGTTTGGGCTGTGCGTTTATAGATCACTATGTCAGTCAGTCAGTTACCTTTGAGTTATACGTATGTATATTTAGATTTAAATGTATAATTAGAAAAGGATTCATTAAGTAAGTAGCATATTAGAACAGCAGTGGAAATTACCGTAGCGTCGTAGCAATGGCGTAGACTGGCGTAGAGGAATCGTAGCATGTGTTCTAACATTATTGTGTTATAATAATAACCTAGCTTCTGCCCGCGACATCGTCCGCGTGGCACAGTTACTCTTCAATATACATTTTACATCAGTGCATTGTTTGGCTCACTAGAGTGTAATCGCCTCACTGTTTCCTTGTTTTATCTATGTATATTTTTCTACTTCCAGTAGTCTATGAGCACGCTCTCTCTCTCTTCTCTTCTTGCCGCCATTACACGTACAACACAATTTCATGTATTAATTTAATTTGGTGCCTTTTTAAATATACAACGTTATAACAGAGCTGCATATTAATTATATATCGCCCAGTTACTTTGGGCTAACGCTAACTTTAACCCTCAATTGGTCTTAGCGTGATGATACTCTAATGTAGCCTTAATTGATAAATAGGCTATCTAACATTCTGTGTTTATTATATAAACAACAAACTCTTCATCTGTATATATCAGTACTAGCTGTGCCCTGTGACTTCACCCGGGTAGACTTAATTTCATGGATATATTATTTTTTTTTTTAATAAAAGTAGCCTAAGTAATTCCTTATAACATTAGCAATCCGCCAGTGAACATCCCGTAAAAATCGGCCAGACAGAGAAAAATTTAAAAGAATGGTTTTTCTATGCCGGCACCGTGTTGACTTTCATATGAATTTAGTCAAAAGGTGTAATTTTGGAATAACAAACAGTTAGTAGTGTATGTATATAAGTATAACTTACCTGTAAAAAAACTTGATGTAAGGCATACCCTAAGTTTTTTTTATTAAAAGTAGTCTAATCTTTCATCCCCTATTTTATCTCCTTGGGGGTAGAATTAATCAAAATCCTTTCTTAGCGGATGCCTACGTCATAACATCTACCTGCATGCCAAATTTCATCCAATGGTTTGGGCTGTGCGTTGATAGATCACTATGTCAGTCAGTCACCTTTGAGTTATATATATTTAGATGTATAATATATATACGTACATACGTATATATATATTGTATTTAAAAAAACAAACAAGTCCCGGCCGCCAGGTGATTCAGACCACCTAAACCATTTCTATATTATTGTTATCCCTCTTTATATTATTTCGTTTCCTTTATAGCCAGCGCCAGTGTTGCCATATTTAAATTTTATTCGCCTTAATGTTGCCACACACGCGAGTGCTTGCAATCTCATACCTATAACATTACCATCATAACTTGTACGTGGTTAAAGGCATTTTGTTCCTTAAGTCCACGGGATAAGGTTGTATTGGATGGTAAGGGTGTGTGGTAGAAGATACAGATGTCGGGAAATAGAAGCGATTTGGGAGCAATGTTTTTATTTAGAACGAGGCCGTTTGAATGTACAACGGGGGTGACCACACGCCACAAATATTATGGACATATTTATATCTGAAAGTGAATCTCCCTGGTACTATTATTTGACGGGCTCCACTTTTAAGTTAAAATAATGCTTAAAATAATTTTTATGCAGTTTTGACTTAATATATTGGTACTTATCCAAATTTGTGAACTGTAAATGCTTTTTTTTTATAAAACTTTCCGGGATTGACCAGGATCTCACCTAATGGAAGTGATGTTGTGGTTGAAGACAGAGCTCGCTTAGGTAACTCCCCCCTACCAAACCCAACTCTGCGAGAGACCATATCGTAAAAAAAAACTTCTCGAAAACACCCAAGTTAAGTATATTCCAGTTACAAATAAATATGTTGATGAATTTGGTTTGCACTGAAATAAAAGCACCTGGTTGACTTTTTCCCATATATGTATGCTGAAAAAAAGGAAAATATTTTTTTTACCGGCGAACGTCAGTCTCGAACCGGGGGTACTTTAGTTTCGTTGTCGCCCCGTAAGATGGAAGCCTCACGCCTGAGCTACCATAACTTGACAGATGTCGGCGAAATTTGGTGTCGTTGTTATGATATTGTATGAGTTTTTCAGTGCCTGAAAATATGGTTAAAATGATGTTTTTCAAAAATAAAACCTAGCTTGATAATTTTTTTGCCCTTGAAACCCCTAAACATACAATTTCATGAAAATCGTTAGAGCCGTACATATACATATACAAGAGATATATTTACAAGAATTGCTCGTAGTAAAATTGTAACAGGGCAGCTTTTTCAATGTCTCAGGTACACAACTGATAACATTCAAGTCACTCTAACGTTAAGAGTCAAGAGTGAAAAGGTTAAGGTGAAAGATTATTCAACCAAAAATAAATTCTATCAATATATCTTTGTCACAGCCTTGTCCGTGTCCCCCTCGCAGTGTGGTCACCCGCGGGGCGGGACGTTTGATATTAGTACCTGTATCATCCTGTATTGTTTTGATTTGATCGCCCTGGGCGTACCTTTGTGGCTGTAAACATGCTGTATTCATTACTATGGCTACAGGCTGTTTTTACTTCTTTGATTCCATTTAGTAAGTCAGGACAACAACTTGAATTGTTCAAGCAGACGTAACAAAGAATAAGAATTCGTATATTATTTTATTATAGTTAACTAAGTAAAGTTGTGATGTGTGCTGCTGTATTTTATATATATAAGATCTACTTTACATGGGTATATCACTAAACTCCTCCTAAACGGTTGGATCAATTTGAATGATTTTGGATGCGTTTGGGTGGTGCCCTGGATAGTTCAGATTTACAAATCAGCCCTACAGATGGTGCTGCCGGTATCTAGGTTATTTATTTATGCAGGACAAAGTCTGTGGAGTCCCTTAGTCTATCCCTAACTATAAATTATGTTACCTTTGTGGGGGAGCGAGTGATCATTGTCATTCCCAGCAAAGGGAAGATCTTCATGCCTGGGGAACCGCGGCACCAACTGTTCTAGTTGGAAACTTGTATATATACTGCAATGAAAACTCTTATTGTGCGATTTAGTTTCTTGTATAATTGTACTAAAACTTCACATTTGTTAGCGAGTATCGCCATCTACGTAGCGAGTGGAGAAACGCTGCTACATTCTTAAATTTAAAGACACCTAAAGAGTCGTGGTGGCGGAGTGGTTCGAATAACCGCCTACAACGCAAACGACGCAAGTTCGGATCTTACTGGTCTCACTGGTCTTATTCCGTCCGTTCAGTGATGTCTACGAGATTTAGGATGAAGTATAAAATTGGGAGGAAATCAGAGGGCCTATTCTTATTCAATAATTTCTTCCAAACAGGGACCCTGTTTGGAAGATTTGAAAGTAATACCTTTGGCCTAAGGAGGAGTTCTTTGGTGTATCCATAGTGTATTTTCCACGATAAAAATAAGTGTCTTCAATAAAGCAAAGATGGCTTCACTCCCAAGAAAAGCAAGTTACTCGAAATTAATCTTTAACCGATTGATATAAGACTTATATCATATTTCGCTTGCAGCGTATTTTTACTCAAACTACTTTCAGTGGGGTAGCTAATTACCCCACTGAAACGCCATAATCATCTCATTAAAATGTGAACTTATCATTTCCTCCTTATCGTTATTATAAATAGAGTTCAAAGTTCACTACCATGTAGCTTGATATTTCGAGTATTTTCCAGGTCGCAGCTCGCTCCAAAATACTAATTACCGATGTAGTTAGCTATACGACAATTGTGTACTGTGAGGTGCTAGCATTTTTTCCACTCTAATTAAGGGGGGGAGCTCGGCGCCGAGTGCGCTTGGCGTCGCGTAAATCATTCGTGCTTATTAAAAGAATTCTCTACGAATCGAACCTCTTTAAGACGTTAACCTTCGCCTTAACTACGGGAGAAAACGCGCTCTATTCCCCAGATGGTAAAGTTGCAAGTTGATTGGAGGGAAAATACAAAAATCATCGTGTATGTTTGAGCAAGGCTATCGAGAAAGCTTATGGTCTGGCCATGAAACGTGCGGTGTTAGAATACAATGCATGCCCGTTGAACAGTATCTTAGACAAACAATAATAAAATGTATCTCTACCATCCATCCGAGCCGTGGTGGCCTCGGGGTTAGAGCAGTTGCCTGCTACGCAAGCGGCGCAAGTTCGAATCCCAGCGGGGCCTGTACCAATGAGTTTTTCTAAAAAAACTTATGTACAGTGATTTCACACCACGTGCTTTACGGTGAAGGAAAACATCGTGAGGAAACCTGCATATTTCTGAGAAGTAATTCAAAGACGTATGTATAGTGCCTGAGACGGCGATAGACTCACCATCTGTCACGTTGGCACTTAATCAAATTCGGTGAAAAGTGGGTGTTGTGATAACAACACCTCTGCCTACCCCTTGGGGGAATACAGGCGTGAGCATATATATATATACTACCATGTCTTATGAGTATATAATTATAGTTAGTGCATTTAAATCAACTGACTAGGATACATACCAAGTAACATTATCCTCACGCTTCGCTAGTAGAAACGATACAAAATGTACGGGAATGACATATGTCACGTGACTGATATATGTCATTTGCATACATTTGTTATCGTTTCCATTACAGCAGAGAAAACTATCAGAGAATGTTACCTTCCTAAGTCTACAGCTCAGAATGGGGGTTTGCGATCCCAAGGAAGTATCGAAGTGTTTAAATATGCAATGTGTTGATGTCCCGCCGCGTCAGTTGTCGTGGCCCCAGAGTAATGCTTTTTAATATCCGAACCAAAGGTTGTGACTGTGAAAGATTTTACTGTGTATTAAATATTGGGGATAGCGATTTATTGAAGGCGACGCGGAATTTGTTAATTTTGAATTTTGCAATAATTTTTTATTTGGCAATAAATTTATAAATAGCAACGACTGTTTCCAAGTTGTGCGACTTATTTTTGTATTAGGGAGTTGTGTTTCGATTGAAGGAAATGTTAAATAAATTACATACAGGAAAATAAAATCAAATGATGTAAAGCATAATGGGATCACCAGTTTGAGATTTGGGGCTGCCCTGCTGGGGACCATACTATCTAACGAAATATCGCTACATAATGCTATCTTAGAGAAGGTAGTAAGGTAAGGCTTCATGGGGAGTACAGGAATGGAATCGCTTCTCTAACTATAGCTAGACCATATTATTATATTTTACTATGTTAGCCACGAGTAATTCTGTTGGTGATCGTCACTTTCATAGGTTATAATAGCCTTACTTCTTATCTTTCCATCAGAAATTTTGCAGATTTGGGTGATTTTTTACATGGTTCATGGTTCAATACCTAATAGTATTTTACAATTACATAGATTGAGAAAAGTACTCCAATAACCATTGAGCCGCCCGCGCCCTTTGATTCAAACATATTTTCATAAATGCAGACATTCGCCAAGAGTTTTCAAAACTCATAAATATTTCCACTTTTTCCGGTCCTCCATCAACTTCACACAATTGTAAAATCAACTCTACCCACTTAGGAGTAGAGTTCAAATCAAAGCAAACAGATAAACGAGCTTTTTAAACGAATACCCGGATTAAAGATTAATCTGGATTTCCAATAAATATGGGATCGGACTCAAATTGGAATCGAAGAATTGGGACTTATTCCGATTTCAATTTGTAGATGAGCTGTTTTTTACCATGAGTTATGGCGGCGAGGAGATTTAGTGAACACTTACTGGACGATGCGCTAGGGTACCTCACCCACTGCACCCGACACACACAACACGGAGCTATAGAACTGCTCTCACTGCGAATATAACTGACCAATATCTTCTACACGTCACATACAAAGTCAGCGTTACTATCAGCAGCAAATTTATTTGTTATAAGTAACATTTTTTACTCCTTCGTTCTTACATTAAATACATACTTACATATTATGCTCACGCCTGTATCCCATGGGGGTAGCCAGAGACCACTGTTTGCCACATGCTACGATCCTTACATACCTCTTTCGCTTCATCCTCATTCACGCGTCTCTTCATACACGTCTTTTGGTTACGAGTGCTCCGAATTTGACTTTATAATTTAATTATTATTTAATAAAAAATGACCACGTCATTGTAAAAAGTATCTTATCCATATCTTTTCTAGAAATGTCACATCAGTGGCATAGATAACAGAAATTAAACACATGAAGGATGACATGGTAAATAAGGTAACCAATAAATCCTAGGTGGCAAACAGTGCCTGCCTACCCTCATGTAAATCGTAAGAACAATTTAAGCAAATCTTTACCTACACAAAAATGTATTTGTGGATACGAGCCTTTAGTGTACTTTATTTTTTCTCCAATTAATACAAAAGGCGTGATAATGAAAAACTATAGACGTTTTTTTTAATTTTCCAAATGGCTTTCTTTCGTAACGAGGGCGTACGTAATGTAATTGTAAGTTTTTACTGGTAAAGGGTTGTATAATGGTGATTAATACTAAAATGTATGATTTAGATGTTTGTCCGTTGGTGAAATAATATAAATTATCTTTTCATAATAAGAATTATGTATTTAAATGCCTGAGAACAGTCTCGTGTTCCGCGTTGAGTCGCCAGTGGTTTGGGAAGTAATATCAGTGAAGGTGCTGTGATGATATAAAGATAGCCAGTGACATCTTTTGCACAGTAACCGCTTACCATGAGGTGGAGTGTGCGCTTTGTAGCATGGCAAAAATAGAGATATTTGACTTACTTACTTATGTAATAGGTTTTGTTTTGAGTTCATTTTACAGATATTGATCATTAGTTAAAAAAGAAATATGCTCATGCTATCCCATAAGGGTCCCCGAAGGGGTAAGCAGAGGTATTGTAACTCCAAACGTGATAGAGGGTGAGTCCATCGCCGTCTCAGGCACTAGTCATACGTCTTTGAATGACTTCTCAGACATATGCAGGATTCCTCACGATGTTTTCCCTCACCGTGAAGCACGTGGTGTGAAATCCCTGTACATACATTTTAAAAAGAGAAACTCATTGGTACAGGCCCCGTTGGGATTCGAACTTGCGTCGCTTGCGTAGCAGGCGACTGCCCAAACCCCGAGGCACCACGGCTCATTAGTTCTGTGTTCATTAGTTCCCACATTAATAACATTTTCAGAGCATCGATATATTCGTAAAAGCTTCTTATAGAGCAGTAAGAATTTGTTGAAATATGGAGCACTTGTGTGTGGGGAAGGGGGGTGGTAGGGGTGGGAGAGAATCGCGAGAGTGCCGTTAAATTAGCCAATATTGTAGACACCGCGCGAAATGTGTTCCGGAGTGTTAAAAGCCAATCGAGTAGAGCTCGCAAATTACAGACTTGGCAGGGCTTTCAACAAATGCCTGTAGGCTCTTAGACTACTTTGATTAACTAGAGGTCACAAATATTAAATCAGATATAGTAAATTCATATTAAATAAGTTGCATAATGTTTTCCTACTGATATTACTTATACATCTCATAGTTTTTATGTATGTCAGGCAATCATGCCAATCCTTCATAAACGGCTGAATTGAATTTGATGATATTTGGCTCACATATACTTTATTTTGGATTAATATATATGGGATAAAATTTATTATTTAAAATACAATGCGGACGTAATGGCGAGAAGTAATAGTACAACGTAATATACATTATGTCGGATGTCGGACGTTGGTCGTACATTTTGAACGTTCTACAACTCGAATATGTCTACATGACAGTGTAAAGGTTTCGCGACAAATTGCGATTTACGAGCGGTCGCGTTTGGAACGCGCGTCTTGCCGGCGCCTTGGCTGTGGTCGCACGCGCGCACCGTCCAGGGTATGACTGACGGACACCGTAGTCACGGCTTTTGACTATACATTCTAAATTATTAAATTATGTATCTATACTAGAAACATTAAAGAAGACTGACTGACTATTATAGCAACGTATAGTTTAAACTGCTCTAGAAGCTTGACATTTGGAGGGTATGTTTTTGTGAGGTAGGTTAGATTGTTTATTGTCTATATAGATGGGTTTCCAAAATTCTACTCCTAAGAGGGTCAAACTTTTATTCTCTGGAACAACGCCCTGGAGAAGTCGTAGGTCGAATCTAGTCATACTAGGATGGTAGTTTTGGGCTCAAGATTGCCTGATGGTAAGTGGCTTCTGCAGCTTATAAACGCTTAAAAATCAAGCATTGCTTTCTTTTTATAAGTAAATTTAAATATTTCCTCGCCTTTTAAATATTAAATAAGGATATAACTGAATTATGAACTCCGATGAAAAGTTCTCTAATAAACGGGCGGTTTTTAGCAACGGTTTCTTTTAAGACTCGCCCAGTGTGTAGAAAGCTCGAAGGTAATTGTCAACATACAATGCGGCCCGCTTGGAATCGTTCCACTATGTAACACTGTTCACCGCTGTTCAACATAGTTCAACATAGCTCCTGTCCTAAGTGGCCCTGTAATTCAGTTACCGAATGTTCCGCCGGCAACGAGCAATTTTCTAAATTGACATTTATATTCATTTTCGTTTTAAATTATTGTTAAAATGTGTGAGTTTTGGTTCGTTTCTTTGAATAATTAAGTTTTGGTTTAAGGATGTAAGGGGAGTTGTAACGTTAGTTTGACCTAAAATAGATGTAATATACCTACCGTAAAGATTCTATTAATAGTTCTGGATAAGAGGGGAGTCAAAGTCAAAGTCAAAGTCAAAGTCAAAAGTATCTTTATTCGATTAGACTTTTTACAAAGTCCTTTCAAATCGTCAGAATGACATAATTATACAGGATTATACATGCTACCGCCAGGTTCGGAAGGTTGCTTTTACTGAGAAGAACTTGGCAAGAAACTCAGTAATTACTCTTTTCAAAAATATTATACAATTTCAAGAATACAAAATAAATAACTTAAAAAAAAAAACGCGTGAGTTCATGGACAATGTTCCAATGCACAAATGTCGATAAAAATTAACATAACTAAAAATCTAGTACATCTACTTATAACTAAATGCGTAGCTTGAGATGACCAGTAAGTATTATGTTAGGTAGTGAGTATACTCCCATTTGAGTTCCTCTTAGTAAACACAATCTTCTGAAACCGGCGGCTGTATAGCCTACTAATGAAGGCTATATATAGCTCAATGTGTGACTAAATAGATTTATGTTGTTTTGTGTATAGTATGTCATTGAGTTACATGTATAATATGCACCTGAAATATTCTAGCTAACACTATCGCCTTAGGTGAACCTGTGAATATAGTGTATGTGTGTGTAACTAAATACATATTATAAACGCGAAAGTTTGTATGTACGGATGTTTATTACTCTTTCACCCAAAAACTTCTGAATGTTAAGGAAATTTTACAATAAATAATACAATAATAATCAAATACCACAAAGGCTATAATTTTATTATGTTGTATGAATTGTCCAAAACATTAAAGATAAGTCAATTTCAGTGCTAAATTGAAGTACGTATGTTTGTAATTCCAAATTATCAACGTAAATTTTTTTTATGAATGTACATAAGAAAGTTTATACTTAGGTTGTTTATATAAGAAAACTAACTTTCTAAGACCCGTGGTGGCCTCGGGGTTTGAGCAGTTGCCTGCAACGCAAGCGACGCTAGTTCAAATCCCAGCGGGGCCTGTTACAATCAGTTTTTCTAAAAAACTTATGTACAGTGATGTCACACCACGTGCTTTACGGTGAAGGAAAACATCGTGAGGAAACCTGCATTTGTCTGAGAAGTAATTCAAAGACGTATGTATAGTGTCTGAGACGGCGATAGACTCACCATCTGTCATGTTGGCACTTAATCTAATTCGGTGAAAAGTGGGTGTTGTGATAACAACACCTCTGCCTACCCCTTCGGTGAATACAGGCGTGAGCATATGTATGTAACTAACTTTCTTTCTGTCTGCCTAATCTGGATAATCTCTGAAATGGTTGGAATAATTTTAAAGAGATTTTCAATGGCAGATAGCTGTTGTTACAAGAGTAAACTAAACTACTTTTTTTTTTAAATGGGTACCGCAAAATAAAACCACCTTTGAAATTAAGTATACGCGGGCGAAATCGGGGGGCACAGCTAATATTAAATAATATTTTCCATACTTTAGCTCCTCCTCCATTAACACCACCTTGTAAGATTTCACTCATACTTTAGTTAGAGAGTTCCATCAGTAAACATAATGATACCAAATGGCAACAGATCATTCCAACCCGATCATCAATATCATTAAAACAATGGCACCACTCTGCAGAGGGCAAATTAAATGTATTTCATCCCCTTGTGTCGAGGGCGCCCCCTGCCGGCCGGGACGGTAAATGGGGTGAGATTTACACCCTATGCGTCTTAATATAGGGATGAGCTTCGTTATTTGTGAGGATGTTAGTATGGAACATGTTTGTAACTTTCATCTGTTCCTGAAATTGTATGGAGAGGATTTAAACACGTTATTCTTTACAAAATTACACGTCACGTAAGATCAACTTCTCAGTCAGTACAAGTTATAAGTCGGTATATTTCTTATCAGGAGTAGGTTTTGTGCCCAATTACTATACGGTAATTTACAAACACTCATTACTATTCTGATACACTAGGCTTAAAACCTAACGGTGCCTTTGTCGTAACCTATTATATTTATCTAAATATATATAATTCAACGGTGACTGTCATAGTGATCTATCAACGCACAGCCCAAACCACTGGACCGATCGGGCTGACATTTGGCATGGATTTTGATTAATTCTACCCCCAAGAGGATGAAATAGGAGATGAAAGTTTAGGCTACTTTTAATAAAAAACTTAGGGTATGCTAACGCGAGAGAAACCGCGGAGCACAGTTAGTAAAATAACTTAGCCGGTTAATATAATATAAAAAAAAGTGTAAGTTTTATTATGTGAAGTGAATAAATACTATTATAAATATTAGTTATTGATAGATACACAGGTAGATGATAGAAATAAATTTAAGATAGAAAAAAGCTTAAATATTTCTAGTAGTGCCTCTCCCGTTGCTGTGCCATAACAGGGTTTACGTTAGTTTAACTTAGGATACCATTATAATTAAGATTATTTTGTATCTTTTATGTAACTAACATAAATTCAATTAATATATGAATACTATTATCTGTCACGTTGGCACTCAATATCATAATCAGTGAGCTGTGTTTTAACTTGTAACGCCTCATTTTTCTTTTGTAGTTCAATTTGCGTTTGTATTAGATAGAAATGGTTTTTTTTAAAGAGGAGCTCGAGGTGATCAGCCACATCGGGTTGAATCAAGTGCCGACCCCAACAATGTATGGGATAAGGCCAGGGAGATGACGATGATTAGATAGAAATGGTATATGTAAACCTCATCAAAGATCGTGTCGTGGTCGTGATCATATTTGTCTCCATAACTGTTAAATAGCAAAGATCGTCAGTTAGCATCATCATTAGTGAATGCTAATAGCAAAGTGAACAAAGCAAGTGAACCAAAGCTCTAGAAGTGTGGTTGTAAATAACAAGTATCGGACACTTACGGTATTTGGTGTGTCCAGTTAATGTTCGTAGTTGGCCCGCGCGGCCGCTTGTTTATGTGCGAATAACTCCACGACTCGTCTTCGAGTTGTGACATAGTGACACAACGACGCGAGATTATATCCAGCGGAGCTGCTTTTAAACCTCATCCTACTCTTGTCGTCATCCTCGCTGCTGAGGGTCTTGATAACCGCCTTTTGCAGTATTTAGAAATGGGGCGAGCCTTAGAAATCTATTGTCAAAAGTGGGACGGTTTGGTTTAGTTACCGTGTGGAACTGCGGCTGTGTAAACTAACTGTGGCCCGAATAACGATGTCATAGCGACTTAGTCGTTAACAATGTCTTCAAAATTATACTTACTTAATTGTATCGAAGAAAAATCTGAAGAGTCCCATCCAACTACGATTTCCGATGACGTGAATATCACATTGGAAGGAATAGGTGGTGAGCATGTCGATTCGTTCCTTATTGATCATAACTACGTCATGTAAGTCTTCAAAGCTGTAAATGTCGCTGATGTCAGAACCGTCAGAGTCATTTACGGTCTCTACGGTTGGCTGAGGTCAGGTATTCAACCGAATGACTTCAATCGTTCAACGATGTTTCGATTGTTTGTTTTACATGTATTTTTTGATTTAAATTATAGTAAATAAAAGAATAAATACTTAATAACTGAAAAACAACATTCCGAACTCGGCGGCCTGTATAAACCAATGGTATGACAGGACTTTGTGTTATAATCAATTCAATACAGAACGAAGTAGTTAATATTTGTGTGTTAATTCGACAGGCTCCGCTGTGCTGTACTTCAGCAGGGTGTGTACGGAGCAGTAGTTAGGTTAATTAGCGAGGTCGAGCGGTATTAGGGAACGAAATATAGGGTGCTTAGGGGCAGTTGTTATTAAAACCAATTGATGTTAACTATTGTTTGGTCTACGAGTGGATGTCTAAACTGGAGTTAACGACGGTGCTCGGGGACAGTTGCTACACGTTATAACGATCCACGATGCCACTGGACCGGGCATTACGTTTAGATATTACCATAATCATTAACACATACATCCAAGAGTATAAAATATATCTATTACTAACTAAAAACCTTAAGAAATTTAATCTTATTACTAAAATATAATATATTATTAAAAGGAGTCACTGTAGGCAAGGTTCCGAAGATACTGGCAGCATTCCCCCCTGAATGGCAAGAATAATCCTTTGACCGAGGTAGCTGCCAGCTCTTCGGTCTCCTGTGAAGTCGACTAACTTTTTTGTTATTTCTTTAAAAAGCCTTATCGCGCTAGGACCCCACGCACCAAGGTTCTCGACACCGATTGGGACAAAATCATATTCAGAGCCTAGACCCCTGATTTTGCAAGCATCCAAAATATTTTCAATAATAAATAAATTTGCGTGCCGTGGTTGCCGCGGGGTTCAAGTTCGAATCCCAGCGACATATATCTTGATTTTTTTCTAAAAATGTTATTACTGTCACATCATACACATTACTGTGAAGGAAAATTTCGTTAGGAAACCAACATATATCTGAGAAGTACTTCAAAAGGTAAACAAAGATGTTACAATACCTACGTTTCAACGTGACGGGTAGTAAGTACATCGCCATCTCAGGCACTGCTCATACGTCTTTGAATTTATTCTCTAACATGAATTCTGCACTTTAGTTTTTAGAGAAAAAAAATGATAGATATCGATGGGATTTGAACCTGCGTCGCTTGCATAGCAGTCGAACCACTCGGCCACCATATAATATAACTAGAAGCTACATGATGTAAAACAACTCCTCAAAACTTTTTAAAACAATTTAATGAAAATGTCAGTAAGATATTAGCTTTGAATCGCAGGCTTTGAATAATAAGCGTTCCTTAAACTTTTTTCATCGCCGTGCAGTCGGAATTTATAGATTTTAATTCAGGTGCCGCCGGGGTGTTTCGATGCCGAGTCAATGTTTAGCTATTGGTGGCGGTGTAGGGGGGGGGGCGATGCGATTATATTATTACCCGACTACATGAAGCAAAATGAGGATTGTGATTTTGACCGGTATCCCTCTAATCAAATCAAAATCAAAATCAAATCAAAAAGTTTTATTCAATATAAGGGACACTTGGAACACTTATTGAACGTCATTTTTCTTACGTTAACTTAAGTAAATTTACTACCGTTTCCAAAAGTAAGCCTGTCAGGAGAAGAAACGGCGAAACAAACTCCCCGGTTTTTTTTTTTTTACATGTGTCCCTTCTATATACATAGGGTTGCTTAAGTACATTTCAATGGAAGAGTGAGCAACTCATTGCCATACTTGGCTATCATCAATATACTCAGTTACACTATAATATGCTTTTTCACAAAGTTTCTGTTTGATGCTTGCCTTAAAACTTAAAAATGGTAGTTCACACATTTTTAATGGTAGTTTATTGAAAAGGCGTATACTTTGCCCCACAAAAGAGTTACTAGTTTTGTGCAGTCTAGTCACAGGGACACGGAGTTTATCCCTCTTGCGTGTATTTATATTGTGCATATCACTATTTTTCTTAAAACTATCTATATTCTTTCTTACATATATCAAATTTTCAAATATGTATTGACATGCCACAGTCATTATCCCTATTTCTTTAAACTTCTCTCTGAGAGAATCTCTAGATTTGAGTTTATAGATTGCACGAACAGCCCGTTTCTGCAGCACAAAGATAGAACTGATGTCTGTAGCATTTCCCCATAAAAGGATGCCATAAGACATAACACTATGGAAATAACTAAAATAGACCAACCGAGCTGTGTTTATATCAGTTAGGTGTCTAATTTTCCTTACTGCGAATGCTGCAGAACTGAGTCTTTTCGACAATCCAGCTATATGGGGCCCCCATTGCAATTTATGATCCAATGTAACTCCAAGGAAAACTGTTGTTTCAACAAGGTCCAACACTTCGTCGTTGATAAGTACATTGGTTTGCACTTGTTTCACATTTGGCATAGTGAACTTGACACATTTAGTTTTTTTACTATTGAGTACTAAGTTATTAGCGCTGAACCAATGTACTACGTCAGAGAGAGCATTATTCACATCGTCAAGGTTAGCTTTTTGCCGGTCTATCTTAAAAATCAGAGAAGTATCATCAGCAAATAATACAATATCGTGTTTATTGCTTACCACCTCTGAACTCTTAAACTACATGTATTGACTAGTGAGGTATCGTTGGATGCGTCTTGATTGTCCGCTGGCTTAAAGGCCATATAATATTAAGATTACACAAAATAAAAAATATGCTCATGCCATCCCAGAAGAGTTCCCGAAGGATTAAGCAGAGTGTTGTAAAACCTTTCACTGAATATGAAGTGCCAACGTGACTGAGAGTGAGCCCGCCGTCTCAGGCATTATACATTTGTCTTTGAATTACTTCTCAGACATATACACGTTTCCACACGATGTTTTCCTTAGCCGTATAGCACGTTGTGTGAATAAGTTTTTAGAAAAACTCATTGGCCCCGCTGGGATTCGAACTTGCGCCGCTTGCGTAGCAGGCGACTGCGCAAACCACAAGGCGACCACGGCTCTCACAATTACATACTAAATTGGATGTGGGTTCCTCTAGATATAAAAATAAAAAAAATACCTAGAATAAAAAAAATATTGTGATTGTGCCATTTTTGGTGTGAAATTAAAAGGCTCAATGAGCACTTGATAAATGGATGCAGATAAGCAATAATGTGTCAACCCGCATAAACTTGGTTTTGAGAAAATGGCGTCTTAAGATGATTGTATACGTGATTTTAAGATTTGTTTTATGACATAAATCCATTTTTTACGTACTTTTATGTTTCAGATGACTTGAAACACTTTTTTAGAATGTTAAATACGTGATGCATTATCAAAATATATCAAAACCTTTGAATTGGACTTTTTGTGGGTTGACACATTATTGCTTATCAGCATCCAAATATAATATATTGCTCACTGCTTCATGCAGCTTTGCATACCCCTGATAATTGGGAACAGACTCTAAAAGCACATTATATATTCTACACAGGTGAGACGCGAGTTCCAATCTCACGAATGACTTTTGCTGATACTCAAAAGCAAAGCAAATTTACGGTGAAGGGGAACATCGTGAAGTCTGAAATACGTCTCCTCTTGTTAAATTGATAACCAGGGGTCTGATGACCAGCACGTATTAAGAACTTCTCAGTCAATTTTAATTTACAGTACAAAAATTGATCGTCAAAGCTCTGAAGTGATACGCTCTTCTTAAGCCGGTGGTACCTTGGATGGATCCGTACCTGGATGACCGTGCTTTGCTGGTTTTAATTTTATGACATTTTCTAAAAAAAATACTTAAGCCGCCTGCATACGAATATTTCATGAAAATCGTTGGACCTGTTATATATATATTGTCGAGGTAAATGTAAAACTACATAACTACGATTTTGGTTAAATTCTACGTATGTGTCCTGCACGTTTTGGTTCAATAAGCATTCATACTAATGAGTGTGAGAGGAGAACCATCGACACGGCCCTCGCAGCGCCTCGCCCACCGTTCGTTAGCGGCAAGTTTTCCAATCGGCGGCGCACACCTGCCGCGCCTGTTTATTGTACTGCTACACCCTGTATACACGCTCATAATTATAATGCTGTGTTGATTTGCACTCATGTTACAACTGAAACGCATAAATTATGAATTATGCCGCACGGATCCACATTTTTGATCCACCGTACGATGTATTTTATTTTATAATCAGTTTCTATGTCACCCTGATCCATCCTGCCTTGCTGTAATAGCCTAGTCATCTATTAACAGATTCTTGGAACTGTCAGCAATAAAAGTAATGTATGAGCTAATAATAATTCAAATTTTAAAATATATTTTTAAATTGACAGATCATTACAATACAGGATACAATTACCGTCAGGTTCGGAAAGTTGCTTTTACTGGGAGGAGCTTGTCGACTAATTAATGTAAATCATATTTAAAGTTACACGGGCCTTATCACGATAGCTATTTGAAAATAACGTATCTCGATATTTCGATTGGGTTACACCAATGGTGTTCGCGAGCAGAGAGCGCTCGTATCGTGATAAGTCACGAGTAACATTAAATATTATAGATTTTAAATCGCAAAAAATATTATGTAATTCGATTTCAGAAATGTAATTTGTATGTTATATATTTATTGGACTCAAAACTCAATAATGAGTCTTTTCAAATGTTTTACTATTTTGAACGTGACAAAATATATCAGAAGGAACAACGTTAAAGAAAGCTCATTGGTTAAAGCAACATTTTGCTGATTTAAAATCACAGTGTGAATATAGGCGATCTCTTCAATCAAACACTTACTCGAAGCGAATCATCATCTCCCAGGCCTTACCCCATACACTGTTGGGGTCGGCACTTGATTCAACCCGATGTCGCTAATCATCTGATTTTTATACGAAGCGACTGCCATCTGACCTTCGCAACCCTTTCAACGAGGAAAATCTGTGATCTGGGTTTAATCAGTTGTCAGACTATTTTAGGCCTCCGACTGACCCGTAACGATTGCCAAAGATGATAAATTGTCAACCGGGACCGACGGCTTAACGTGCGAGTTCCCTCCGAGGCACGGAGGGAACTCGGGTGGTCACCCATCCTATTAGAGTTAGGGTTGCTTAACTTCGCTGATCGAATGATATGCGCAATAGTAACTGGGCCACGAGCTCCTCTCACTCGAAGCGAATCGTCATGATAATTAAAGTGATGTTGTCCCGAAGTAAATGTAGCGAAATAATTGAATTGAACAGATAGCCGTCACTCGCTAGTGTCGCAACGAGCGCCCCAAATAATGGAATTATTCAATAATAGTGCAACGAAGGGCCGGAGGGCTGCGTTATTTAATTCCAGTTTGTTTAATATCAATGCCGTCGTTTATAATGATTTATGGTTGATTATAAATATTACTGACTTTGTTTTTAATCGTGCCCTTTACAGAGTAAGAAAAGTCTGTATATTTGTTTTTTTTATTTATTTTAAATGCAAAATATAAACTACAGTCTTAAACATAAATATCTATACAGATAAATACATTTGAAGTGTCTGTTTGCAATTCCATAATAACAACTTTTCACTAAATGCATATGAAAGCATACACGGTACTGACTGAGGAAAACCAATTCTATTTAGTCTTTCTTTATTTAGTCTGTCAATCTGTTGGTGACTCTCACTGATATATACTACACCTTTATTTAAAAAAGTCATGAAATAAAGATCATAGAAATATATAAATACTAGCGGACCTCACGCGGTTTCACCCACGTAGTTCTCGTTCCCGTGGGAGTACGGGGATAAAATAAAGCCATGTTACTCGCTGATGATGTAGCTATCCAATGGTGAAAGAATTTTTGGAATTGGTCCAGTAGTTTTTGAGCCTATTCATTACAACCAAACAAACAAAGTTTTCCTCTTTATAATATTAGTGTAGATTATATATGCAATTCAAGAAAATGTGCAAATTATGTAACAAAGTAATATTAACAGTATAAATATAACAATAGATACAGAAAGAATACCTAAAATGTCGCATTGTTCCTTATGTATGTAGCTTGTATGGTCTGAGTGCAAATTCAATTATAATAATAAAATTAACTGTGCCCGTAGACTTATTTAATAATTTCATACGTGACCCGCGGTACCTTAAAGTTTTTAAATAGTAGCTTAAGCAAGTCTTTGTAACATTGGCTGTATCCCTTTGAAAGTCCCATTAAGATCGGTTCAACCGTTTCGGAAATAAGCCGTAACAAACAGACAGACAGCATATGCATTTAGTGAAAATCTGTTAATTTGAACATACAAACAAACTCTACAATTTTATGTATAGAATATGAACCATGTCCCTATAAGAATCCAGTACGGAATTAATTACATTTTAAAGTAAGGATTTCAAGTTTAAGTTTCCCTTAAGTTTGGACAAGCTGTGTCAACTTACATAAATCAATCATCGTAATTAACTATTAATGTATATATAGACGTCATTCAAACTGGAATCTAGGCAACCTGAAAGTTAGTGCCAAAACAATCAAAATGACGTTTATAAGAAAGCAAACATCTATATGTATACAGATAACTAAAATTGAAGTGTCTGTTTGTATATTGAAAATTACAGCTTTTCACTAAATGAATAACATGAAAGTATACACGGTTTGTTCCGGGTAATCTCCGAAACGGATGAACCGATCTTAATGGGACTTTCACTGTGATACAGCCAATGTTACAAAGAGTTGCTTAAGCTATTACTTAAAAACTTTAAGGTACCGCGGGTCACTTATGAAATTATTAAATAAGTCTACGGTGCGTAGTTAATTTTACTATAATGATTGAATCTACACTCAGACCATACAAGCTACATACATAAGGAACGGAAGGAAAGGCTGGACCGATTTTAACTGGCAGATAGCTAATGTTATAAGGAGTAACTAAGGCTACATTTATTAAAAAATAATTAGGGCTCCGCGGGTCACCCTTGAAATTAATTATACGCGGGTGAAAGTTCGGGGCACAGCTAGCGTTAAATAAATTCTTTATATATACGTAACCTGCTGAAACTTTCATGAATGCGTTGGCACGTCCGTTCCGAACTGTGTCTGAAACTCATCTGAATCCAACAAAAACACGTGGTGACTTCAAGAGGCGGGGCTAAATTGGATCAACCAATCAAGAAGCTGTTATGCTCGACTATCTCTCTTGCACGGCCAGCTGTCTCACTCTAATTCGTAGATTACCGTAGTCGATTGTTCATATTGGAGCGGTTGATTTTTTTATTGGCGTCCTGGAAGTTGGAGCTCCAGCAAATATGGTGGGCTTTGCAATACGTTTTAAATGTAGCCTAATTATAGTTAAGTATGGATGGTGGCCCGGAGTTTAATATTACTCACCTTTTTATATTTATTATGAAGGTATTAAGTAAACATTGTTCGCATTTGTATGTAATATGCCTTTCTAAATTTTTGTTTAATTCATCCAGAATTTGTTTATAGTAGACACCCATAAACGTATAAAAAAGCCTAGAAACTAGCCTCCTGAAAATAGTTGACTACTGACAGGCATCGGCACCGAAATTGAAATAATAATATTCAATTAGCATTCACAATATGAAATCTTGTATATTTTCCTATAATTAGCTATAAGCTGTGCTCAATAAAATATATGAAGCATTATTGCTAAAAATAATTCTCTACAGTGTAATGTAATCCCCAAATATTGGGCCTATTTAAAAATGTATCCGCGACGTGTCCAAGGTAAAGTGACGTCAGGAGTGCCATAATACGAGCTGATATGACCGACACAAAGCAAAGGTGTTGCCCTAATTGACAGAGGGATGAATGGACGCTGAGGGGAGCGGGCAGCGCGCGGCTGTACTCACAGCGGGGGGACTAGCGGAGCGACGAGCAGAGCGGCGAGCGGAGCGATGGGCGGAGCGGGTGAATATTTCATGTTCTGTCCACTTTTGTAGTATATTGAAAATTATTATTAAAACTAGATGTTTTTTATATCTATTTATAAATTATATTTTTTATATCTCTTCCATCTCATTTATGAAAATTTCAAGGACCTGAGTAAACCTACGCACAGCCTAAGTCACTGGTCCTAGAAACATAAAATGTTTAAAAGTAAAGAGTTCTAAATTCCACCCTTAAGAGGGTGAACTAGGGGTTAACATTCTATATACGAAACCTTACTGCGACGTAGGTGAAGCTGCGGGTGGTAGCTAGTCTGTTATGTTGAAGTCCGTGTCTTATATAATTTGATAATGTTAAGCTTCCAACTAGAACGGTGTTCCCCAGGTATCACCTGAAGATCTCTTTGTTGGGATTGAGCATGTCGCGTTCGCTCCACACTTGTTTGCCAACTATTTTAATAGCCTAGGTCACACACGAACTATCATAGTATTTTATCACCGATTTTCCTTATAATACGGGTTGCGAAGGTCAGATGGCAGTCGTTTGGTATTAACAATCAGGTGATCAGCCACATCGGGTAGAAACAAGTGCCGACCACAACAATGTATGGGATGCCAGGCTAATCTAGGCGTATCTTTTAAACAAGAACACTTGCTCTTAAAGATATAAAAAATCAAAAAAATAAGTAACTTTCCTCATGCTATCCCCGAAAGGTCCCCAAAGGGGTAAGCAGAGGTGTTGTAACAACAACATCCACATTTCACCGAATACGATTAAGTGCCAACGTGACAGATGGTGAGTCTATCGCCGTCTCAGGCACTATACATACGTCTTTGAATTACTTATCAGCATATGCAGGTGCTCATTACGCCTATTCTGCTTATTTTCATGAAATTAGCCGTGGTGGTCTCGGGGTTTGAGCAGACGCCTGCTACGCAAGCGACGCAAGTTCAAATCCCAGCGGGGCCTGTACCAATGAGTTTTTTCTAAAAAACTTATGTACAGTGATTCAGACCACGTGCTTTACAGTGTAGGAAGACATCGTGAGGAAACCTGCATATTTCCGAGAAGTAATTCAAAGACGTATGTATAGTGTCTGAGACGGCGATGGACTCTATCATCTGTCACGTTGGCTCTTAATCATCTTCGGTGAAAAGTGGGTGTTGTGATTACAACACCTCTGCCTACCCATGCATATGTATGTATGGTTCATAAAATTACTAAAAACTTTTTTGTAATGTCACAGGTCGCTAACAGTGCGTCCCTACCTGACCGAGTGCAGGCATTATGCTACATCCGGCGTTGTCAACAAAGCCGCGGAGCCGACCATTGACGTACATTGTGCGCTCCGACCATTATACATTGTTATAATTGGCTAACACAGACAGATTTCACTTTTGATCATTTTGCTTGTATTGAAACATGCTTACGTTTTTAATTAATTTCTTTGTATGTACTTATATTTACTAAAATAAACCTTTTTGATGCGTGTCATACGAGTGAGGTATGGTTGTGATGAGCTTATATATAGGGACTTCTATACTAATACTAGCTGTGCCCGGTAAACGTTGTATTGCCATATATTTTTTTGGGGTGGTCACCCTTATCATTTATCAAAATAGATGTTGGCCGATTCTCAGACCTACCCGATCTGCACACAAAATTTCATACAGATCGGTCCAGCTGTTTCGGAGGAGTACGGTAACTAACATTGTGACATGGAAATATATTATATATATTATATATTAGATTATAAAGAGGAAAGGTTTGAACGTTTCATTATCACTGATTAATATAGGCTATATTATATCCCCGTACTCCAACGGGAGCGGGAGCTACGTGGGTGAAACCGGTGATGTCCGCTAGTTTGTAATAAAAGTTCCGAGTGGGTATGTGGTTTGAGTAACTGTTCGCTACGCAAGCAATGCAAGTTCCAATCCCACTGTCTACCAATGAGTTTTTAAAGGTGAGGGTAGCCATAGTAAATATGTTCTAGATGAAATTTCAAGACTTATATGTATAGTGCATCTGCCTACCCCTTCGGGAAAGCTTTTGAAAAGTTTGAGCTTCCGCATAAATGTTTGATATTGTTATTTAAACCCCCAAAGATTGAAAAACTACAGTATTGGATTGATAATACGAGAATTCATGTGTTTGAATCAAAACAGGAAAGACAGAGATTTTTTGTGTCAGTACCTATCGTATATACTGTCATGATGATGATGATCCGACCGATTTCGGCCATGGCGACCGCATCAACTCCGGTTAACTCTCATATGCATTTAGTGAAAAGCCACTAGCTGTGGCCTGCGGTTTCACCCGCGTAGATTTAATTTCATTCCTACGGAACCCTAATTGTTTTTTTAATGTAACGTAGTCTAATTTACTCCTCGTAACATTAGCTATTTGCCAGTCGAAGTCCTATTAGAATCGGTCCAGATGTTTCAGAGATTACACACGATTACACAGATGAGACACTTCAATTTTATTTAACTGTATAGATTCTGTTAATTACCTGTATAGACGATTTTCCTATTAAAATATCATAGATTCCCTCATTAGAAGCGTCATACCATTTCCATGGTGGGTTGGTTTTTTTAATCTATTCATTTGTCTCAACGCGTCAGCATTCCTGAAAAACAGGAATTTATGAATTTAATCTCAATATAATGAAGCTCCCTAACCCTTAATTTTAGTGCTATAGGGTTTTATAAGGGTTCGACACATCAACGACTCACGGTCACATATTTAAATTAATAGATTTACAATCTCCATTGATCCCTAGCATTGTATAGAACATTATTACTACGCTATTTTATACGGGAACCGTTTTGAAATTTTTAAACCCCTGAAACTATTATGCAATTACAGGCTTTGTTCTCACAATAATAAGGTCGATAATGGAATGGTTTGATGGTAAGATCAGCCGGATGTTGTTAGTAGGCGAGTAATTATTGTTAATAATAAAATTGTGGGTTGTTAAAGAGTTGTGGTGGTTATGGTATTAACTAGCTGTGCCCTGCGGTTTCACCCGCGTATATTTAATTTCATTCGCGCGGAATCCTAAATGCTTTTTTTTTAATAAAAGCCGAAGTTACTCAGTTAAACAGACAGACAGAGAAAAAATTTACAAATTGGTTTTTCAATGTCAGTACCGTGTATCATATACATGGTGATAAGCTGTTATTTTGGAATTACAAACAGACAATTTAATGTTATTTATATGTATAGATGTATAAATTAAAGCCTTTAGTAATATGAGCTGCGGCAAAAGTACTGTGCCACCGTCATACAGAAGATCGGAGTCAAATAATCTTTCAGCTTTTACTAAATGCTTATGAAAGTATATACCGTAATTAATTACATAAAAAAAACAATTTTAATATGTTTTCTGTCAATCTATATGTTTGTTCCTGTTATTCGATAAACGGGACTTTTGTTGGTAGATAACTGATGTTACAAGGAGTAAAATGAAAATAGTTTAATAAAACGAGAAATAACCGCAAGTTTATATATACGGGTTTATTTATACGGGTGTAACCGCGGGGCACAACTAGTGTGGAATAAAAAATAAAGAATCTAGTAAATTAAACAAAGAGAGTAATTATAACTGCAGTAATATAGCTGAGACGTTCAATATATATTAAAAAGAAAAGTTATTATTGTTGACGCAAAAACTAGTAAGCAGGGGCGGCGGCAGTGTGTGCAGAAAACCTCAAGCGGCGGAAATATGCAGATATCAGTCATAATTGTATATTTCTGCCGTTTGGGGTTGAGACTTTGGGGCCATGGGGGCCAAATGCGAAGGTCCTTTTTAAGGATCTTTCAAAACGCCTGGTTGACGTCTCTGGTGACCGTCGAGCTGGTTCTTACCTCGGTCAGAGGATTAGCTTAGCGATCCAGCGAGGTAACGCAGCCAGCTTACTGGGCACCATTCCCGCAGACACTAATTTAAATTCCGTGTTTTATTTATAATTTTTATTTTTATTATATTTTTCCTTTTTCATTGTTAGCAATAAGTTACTCAAATGTTATATTTCATGTAAATAAAATAATCCTAGAACAGATAAAAAAAAATAAACGCAAAAACTATATCTCTTAAATTAACAAAATCTAATTATTGAGTATAAGCATAAGTATTATATTTTTTTAATACTTCATAAACAAGTCCTAATCTAGTTTTCTACATATGAATATTATGTTAAGAATAAAATAGTAATGTATTAAAACCGTTATAAAAATAACTCTACTTTAACTTTAAAAATCATCGCATCCAATATTATTGACCCTAGACGGAATTCAGCAAAACTCCTTAAAAGGTGAATTGCGAGTAAATAAATGCAACAATTAATAGTATTTAATGGCCCAAATAATATCCCCGAATATATGAATAGAGCAGATGTCTAGTTAATGGTTTGGGAGTTTTATTTCCAGCGATCGAGAGCCGCTCACACCGTACTGTCAATTAATAAAATATTTGTCACATAAATTATCAACGACAAATGAGTTTAGATCCTTCCGGTGTCATTGTGTCCTTGTAAAGTGGTACACAATAGTTTAGAGCGGGGCGGGAGGGGGGGGGGGGGCGCGGGGGGAGGGGACACCGCAAAAACTGCACCCGACTTAATTATAAGGAGACAAGAAGCGCCATTAAATAGCGATTCGTAAAATCTACGCTCTCGTGTTAACACCACACGTGTTTCGTCCCGTTCACTCACGCGTGCATCGGAGCGGGACGGGTATAGTTCTAGTGGGTAAGGCTGAAGGGGCGGCGTCGCCAGTAGGGTTTTAGATTGACTGGGCGTCTCTATGAGTTTTTTGAGCGCGGTGGAGTGGAGTTCATTCGGAGTGTAGTGGGTCGCGCGGTCGGTCGTGCGATGTGTGACTAGTGCCGCCATGTCGGAGCTACGGGGGTCTCCGCCGCTGTCGCGCTCGTTGGAAGGCTTTGGGGCCCCGCTGGCGGCGTTGAGCTCCTTCGCCGAGGCGCCTCCTCCCGCTCCCAACCCTCACGGCATCGACCACATCCTGTCGCGGCCGACGGGGGCCGGGGTCGGTGCTGGCCTGCTGACCCCGAGGCTGTCCCTCGCCGCCGCCGCCGCAGGCATGGCGCACTACTTGCAGCACAAGCCGCTCTACTGGCCAGGCTTCCAGGGCCTGGTCTCCAACCCCATGGCGTGGAGAGATCGCTTGCAGTCCAGTAAGTACATATACATTACATAAACAAACTTGTTTTGTCATTGAAAAGAGTAATTGTTGAGTTTCTTCCGAACCCGGTGATAGGATTATAATCATGCCCAGTGTAATTTTTGTATTCCTCCGACGATTTGAAATACATTTAGAATTTTGGATTCGGTAGAACTCATAAATTCCTTCAGATACAATTTTAGCAACGTCAATAATTCGAGGAAAAAATAACATATCAATCCCGGATGTAGAACACTGTTATAAAAAGTTCCTATTTCTGAAAAATGGGTCATTTGCGTCAAATGATTGTCGCTAAGTTGGGTATATGCCAGTATTACTTAATTCATGAGAAGAATTGTTAAGTTGTATACATTTATTCCATGGAAAAGTTACACTTAACTTCTTTACCATAAATTTAATATGACAAATTTGTTCTCAACTAAACCTTATTTTTCAACATTATTTTCATAGCATAAGTATTGGTGACGATGTTATTGTTACATTTTAAATTCATCATTACTTTATAAGGTCTCAATATGAAACACATCAACGCGCTTTTCTTCTGCACTAAAAATCTTTATAAAATAAGTCAAAAACTAAATTTGTTTTATAATCCTTTGTTGTATCAATAACGAATGCTGGCCAAAAAAGTGTCATATTAGTAATGATTATAAGTAAATGTTAAAAGGGAAAACTTCAATATATACACGTCATTCATGTAAATTACACGAAAGATGTACGTGAAAGATGGCTAACATAGAAGTAAATACAGATATGACGGCTGATAGAGAGACATGGAAGAGAAGAACACATTGCGGCGACCACAAATAACATGGGAAAAGGGCAAGAGGATGATGATGATTTATATAAAATACAACCGTAAAACTACAAGCTTTCTCTCAATGTAAAATCCCGAATATACCCAACATCCTTCTTATTTATTGAAATAAATCTCTAAAAATATCTCTCAGTAACCCGCGATTTATAAGTACCAACAGTTCAAAAACATCTAAGAGAAGAACTGACAATATAATAAGCAAAGCATCTTTTACCTACATTTCATTAAATAATATATATTGTATCGCGGCAATAGCGAGATTTTAGCAAATTTAAAATCTGAAAAATAATCTAGTGATGAAGATTTAGGAATTCTGTGTAATCATAAATTACGTCGTATATTGAGTGATTATGATATTATAATGTTGGTAAATAATACTCATAGAATCATTAAAGGTAATCAATGATCACGAATAATTTATCCTTCAACAGCACGCATCATTTAATGAGATGACCTTTGTACGATGATAATACTTGCGCAATTATTTGAGGTGATTTTATAAGGTTTTATTGAATATAATAATTATATTGTAATATGTTATATTTGCATAAATGCATTACAATTATAAATCAGCGGTTTATGACAGAACTTATGGGATACATATGCTCACGCCTGTATTCCCCGAAAGGGTAGGCAGAGGTATTGTAATCACAACACCCACTTTTCACCGAAGATGATTAAGTGCCAACGTGACAGATGGTGAGTCCATCGCCGTCACAGACACTTACTTATGGGATAATAATTTTAAAATATTTAAACATTATTTTCACTCAATATTTACCGCAATGTCTACATTGAAAGATATCTTCAAACAAGTTTCGTTATATTAGTTATGTGTGAGTGTGGAAAAGAATTTTGAATTCTTTATAAATGTTTCAGGGAAAATTGTGGTTAAGTTTTATTTTGTATTTATGACTAGTTAGTAATAAATAATGTTAGCCTGTGAGTCTGTTACCTAATTATGTATACAACCAATTTACACCCGGGGAATAAAACTAAGATATTAGTACGACGAACGCCATAAAGTCATTTTAATTACCAAAATTGAAATAAAGTAAAGCACATTACCAAAACGATAACAAAAATTGTAATCAAAAGTTCACACAAGCACAACCATTTTTAAAATCTCCCATACCTTCACAAGGCTTTCCGGCGCCCTTCCGTCGGCAAATCGTGTGCCGTCGGGCGCCGCCCAAAGTGCCGCCTAAGTTATGTGTATCACGTGCTCCACAGGGCGGAGGCTTTGTTATCGTCTTGTTAATGTTGTGTTGCGGCCTTTACGACCATGTTACTGTACCGCCCTCAATAATATAATTGTTATTTTACCGTTCTGTATATCATTTAATGTATCAGTTATATTGTTATAACGATATATCTCATTTACTATCACTTATTGCTACCGGGGTCATCATTTTAGATATGATTTTTATTAGCCTTATTATGAATGTCTCAATTACATATCTAAACCGTTTATTCACGCTTATTCGCATTCATTTTTATAAAACAAATTTATACCTTAAGTTAAAGTGAGTGTTGTTATTGCAACAACTATAATTACCCTTTGTGGATTCTTTTTGGATGGCGTGAGCGAAAACATTTATATTTTTGTTTAAATAAGCTTAAAAAAGCGTATATATGTACATAATAATGCACATACATATGACATGTATAATATTAACGAACTATGATTATTACCTCAATAAAGCAAATAAAATAATATAGCTAGATACAGATATGGCGGAAAAAACACATTGCGCTGACTACAAATAACATGGGATAAGGGACAGGAGTATGATGATGATAAAGTTATCACTAATCAATACTTTTTGGGGGTTAACAACTTTAGGGGGGCAACAAATTGATCTAGCAAACAGATCTTCAGAAAAAAATTATATATATACTATGTTTTCAGGCACTGAACAACTCCTACAATATCATTACATATTACAATACGCAAGAAAATTTCGCCGACATCTGTCAAGTAGTTCAAATCTGTCAAATAGCTCAGACGTGAAGCTTCCAGTCTATGGGGCGATAGCAAAACTAGAATACCATTGTTCGAGTCCTAATGTTACCGGTCCGATTTTTTCCCTTTTTTACGTTTATTTTTCAACATTCATACATTCATACATATACTCACGCTTGCACCCCATGGGGGTAGGCAGAGACCACCGTTTGCCACATGCTAAATGTTCTTTCTTTTGTGTGACAAAGAAACCGAGCACAGCTCGGTCAACCAGGTTAATTAATTTAAATAAACGATTGAGATGCGTTCCACGCGATAGATGTGCATGTTACGTGACGATCACAAATCATATACTATCATAACAAGCTGTGGCCCGCGGAACCGTAATTTTTTTAGATATAA
This sequence comes from Watsonalla binaria, assembly GCA_929442735.1. Taxonomy (NCBI): domain Eukaryota; kingdom Metazoa; phylum Arthropoda; class Insecta; order Lepidoptera; family Drepanidae; genus Watsonalla; species Watsonalla binaria. The sequence continues at coordinate 9,579,582 of OV838937.1, read as the reverse complement.
GTTTATTACTCCTTGTGACATTGTATACTATCTGCCCGTAAAATCATACAGCTAATTAAGTAAGCTAAAAATTTTAAATTAAAATTATATATACCTTCATAATATGCATTTGGTGAAAAGCTGCTAATTTGAAATTTCAAATAGACACTTGAATTTTATAGATATAGTGAAGAAGAGATTCGCGAAGCAAATGGCAAGTAGGATGCTTGGCGCACTGAAAAACCAGCTCTTTTCAGAATTCTCCAAAACCGTTCATAAGTTCCTACCCAAGACCTGACATGAATAGCCGATTGTCATTCAACAATAAACCCTATCACTACACAACAGCGATCAATTCTCTGTGCACCCGCTATAATCAATACAATATCGGTAAGCTCACCACTTGAGATTATGCATCAAATTGCATTTCACACTTATAAACTCGACAAATGTTACATGTAGCTTATGATATGGTTTCTGGTCAAACTAAAACATGTTCGTGTGGTGGTAAGCGGTTACCATCATTTGCAAATTATGGATGCTATTTGGTATCAAAAATACCTCAATTCATGCGCAGAAAAATTCTAGAATTGTTACTAAGCCGTATGAACACATCCCCTTAGAAAAAAAATATTTATTAGACACCAAAATGAGTCAAAAATGAATTCTGCCATTTTAATACAAATATTCAGATATATTATTCTGGTTGTATATTGAATTACGTAAACATCGAACAGCAGAACGAATTAGGATCTTTCACACACAGATGGGGCAATACTGCAAAAGAGACGTGGTTGCCGAAATGTTTGAGTAGTCCGCTGCTACGCAAGCGACACAAGTTCTTGTCTCACTGGTGAGAGATCATCTAGGTGCTAGCCATAAGCTTCACGGCGAAAATAAACATCGTGAGGAGCCTTCTTATTATGTATGAGAAGAAATTCAAAGACGTATATATAGTGCCTGAGAGTGCGATTAACTCACCATCTTAATCAACTATGTATAAAGTGGGTATTGTATCTTCTTCGACCCTTCTGGGGAGACATGAATTTATGCAATGTTAGTAGTTGGTATTTTGAATAACTATAATTATGTTTATCAAGTTAATGTCGTTTGATAGATATTGATGTATGTATGTAAGTTATTAAACCCTCTTTCAAATATTCAATATCCGCGCACGCGCACCTGTCCAATTAATCATGCAAACCAATATACCTACCTGTGTTACTTATATCACAACAATTTCATTACGAATATTAATATAATAATCGCATGATATGGAACATTTAATATAATAATATGACGTCACGTCAGTGCGACACGTTATAATATAACATTAGACCCGTGAGAGGATACAATCATTACATATTATTAGTTGATTACTTATCGTACTGATAACTTGTAATATTAGTTTATCAGTTATATCAGTTAATAAGCTTCAGGCGACTTTTATTAAAATCTGTAGTGAGCCGTGACGGCGAATCGCGCGTTATTACATTACATGTTGCGTGCTAAATTTAATAAAATAGATAATATTATGTTTTATTTGTTATGGATTTGAAGGATTATGGATGTTAATAGTTGACACACCGTGTGCATAGACTCACGTGCAGGCATATATGTTCAACGATGGCCTGTGATAACACACGCTTCACTTGTCAATAACAATAATATATTTTATTACAAAGTGCCAAGAGTTATTCATATGTAAGCTTAATAGGAAGTGGTTACTGCGGCCTATAAAAGCTTGCTATACCAAAAATTACTCCCATTTTACACTTCATTCTGATAAGTCAAAGTAAAAGTCAAAAATATCTTTATTCGATTAGACTTTTTACAAAGTGCTTTTTAAAACGTCAGAATGACATAATTATACAGGATTATATTATAATTATACATGCTACCGCCAGTTTCGGAAGATTCCTTTTACTGAGATGAACCTGGCAAGAAACTCAATAATAACTCTTTATAGAAATATTATACAATTTTATGAAAAAAACATACATCACTTAAGAAATGTAAGCCCATGGACGGAGTTCCAATGCACAAATGTCGATAAAAGTTAATATAAAGAAAATTCTAGTAGTTCTACTTATATCTAAGTGCGTAGCTAGAGATGACCAGCCCCCACAAGCAGCACCTGTTCACAAATATGACTCGAATGCCAGCCTCCTTTGACCATTGACCTCCACAAATAAGAAATATAATCTCTCCGTCAACATAAAAAGCTTTTGGATGGATCTTCCCATTTAACAATCCAATGTCGCCTCTTTATAAAATCACACTATTTCCACGAGTCCTGTGTCAAAATAAGTAATAATACAAAGAATATTTAATGTGAACAATCTTTAGAAAATATATATTAAGTAGTTAACTGATTGCACAATTAGGCACACCGTCCTGTAATGAAGGCAGAACCGTCGCGTTATTAAAATCCCGAAACAATTTCCTCTCATTTGAGAATATGGGAATTAATGAGTGTCCCCCGGGATGCGGTCACACTGGCTGGAATGAAGTGGGACATTTTTTAATTACACGCCCCTCCCCCCCCCCCCTCGCCGCCCTCCTGCCTCTACCCACCCCCGAAACTGCGGCATATGTTGGCCGGAATTAAAATTCCAGTTTTGTGATGCAGTTTCCAATTGTGCCGTGCGGCTGGTCCCAACTTCCCTTTTATGGCCATTCTGGTACAGTTGTCTTTTGGATTCCACTTCGAGGATTCATTGTGAGTTTTTACAAATTAATCAAAAAAGTTCTATTGAAAATAATACACCAGTTGAGTGTATGTGAAACCATCATGAGGAAACTTGTATATATACATGTTAATAGCGCCTGAGGCGGCAATAAACTCACCATTTGTCATATGCACCTATTCATTATCAGTGAAAAGTGGGTGTTGTTACACCCTGAGAAATCTTCTGTCAAAGCTTTAGTGGAAAACAGGACATGAAATGTGCAAACGGTCAGATACTTAATCAACTATAAAATACTAGCTGTGCCCCGCGGTTTCACCCGCGTATACTTTATTGTGTTATACAACATGGGATAAAAGTATCCCATGTCCTTCTCCTGGTTCTAAGCTACCCACCCCATCAATCTTCAGCCAAATCGGTTCAGCCGTTCTCGAGTGTAACTAGCCTTCTGAGAACAACCGACAAGAAAATCAGCCAGGGTCTTGTAAAATTCATCAAAGAAAAACGATAATAAATAAGTAATTAATTTATACCTACGACTCCGTTGGTCTGGTGTTGTTGAATAGATATCTCTGTACTCACAAATCAAAAAGGATCGCTTCAAAATCTAAAAGTGTTTATGATGATTATTATGGCATTTTAGTGAGGTATTTTTTAGTTAAGAGCCAACATTGTGAAACACAAACGTATTGTTATGTTACATATTATTTGTCTTTGGGTATAGTAATTGTATTAGGTTAATAAATAATACATTTACAAAGAGCCGTGGTGGCCTCGGGGTTAGAGCAGTCGCCTGCTACGCAAGCGACGCAAGTTTGAATCCCAGCGGTTCCTGTACCAATGAGTTTTTATAAAAGTCTTACGTACAGTGATTTCACACCACGTGCTTTACGGTGAAGGAAAACATCGTGAGGAGACGGCGATGGACTCACCATCTGTCACGTTGGCACTTAATCAAATTCGGTGAAAAGTGGGTGTTGTGATAACAACACCTCTGCCTACCCCTTCGGGGAATACAGGCGTGAGCATATGTATGTATGTATTTACAAATAAAATCAGTGATACGTCCAACCCACCACAAACGTCGGTCCCATCTTAGTTCATACAATAAACGTTTAACTACGCACAATAAAATCACAGTCGCAATTCGGCATCAATTAACCGGCCCGGGGCTGGCAGCAATTATACTCGCCATTCGGCGTAAAACCTTCGGCGTAATGAAATTAAATTAAGAAAAACATGAGCAAACCGCACATTTTCGCGCCCCACCCCCCGGGGGCGTGGGTGCACCCCCCGGCCCCTCGACTCCATCTTTGTTTTTCGAATGAGGTGACGGTTATTATTCGCCCCGTCAATGTGGTATTATGTTGTTTTGGTCGCTCCACTAGTTGTTTCCAATATCTATGTAAACACATTTCATTGGATGGAAACTTGTATGAGAATGACAATCGTTTAAGATGTCGACGTAGATTTTTACATCTTTAGTTTTAACGTTATTAATCGTTTTAATCAATACTTCTGACAGCGCCCTCAAACGGTTGTCATCTTCTACATAAATTATGAGTCCATTTTACCTCAAGTACCATTTTTTTCTGAGACTTATGCAAGTTTCTCATGATGTTTAACTTCACTATAAATCTCTGCACTTAGAATTTAAGTAGGTAACATTAATTAGCACATACCGTTGAGATAGGATCTGGCATCACGTAACTGACCATTACTCAAACCACGCGTCTACTAAGGCTCTACTACCGCAATAGCTAGCTTGTAACTTTACTAGCAGATCAAGTCGCATCATTCTTCAGTTCCTCCACACAAACGGAAAGGTTTATTTAAAGGTTTATAATAAATATTGCAATACCTACGAGTGTTTCCCCATTCATCCATAGATAAGAACATAATATATCCCGCACTCATCCGCGTGTAAAAGTCTTTAGCAATAAACAAAATATATCTTCAAACATCGTTCGCGTCTTCTCTGATTAATCCCTTTCCTCTGCTATGTGTTAAACAAACAAATATTGTATGTTATCAAATGACTGAATATGTATTTTAATTAAGTGCATAGAGCAAGGCAAGCTTCGCACAGGCCTCTGCGAGGGTAACGGACACATATATCTGGCGGCGCGCGGAATGGGGTGTCGGGCTGAGCATAAAATATTTTAATAAAATCACAGAACGCTGCCATGTTACCCTACAGCGACTTATCTAGTATGCATCCGAGGGTTTTGAGATATATTTACGGAGAAAACCAAAATCATAATTTATGTATTAATTAACTATTAATATCTACACAATAATTATAAAGTTCAAATTCCTGCGGCTGTAGATAAAGTAACATTATCCGCTTCACAATGTATGTCATTTACATACATTGTATCGTTTCCATTAACGAAGCATGAGATAATGTGGGCTATGGGCCTACCCATAGAGTGACTGACTTATGTAGCACAGCTTTAGCCGCTGGTCTTACGGCCGTTTTCAATATCCTATCATAGTTTACAGATGAGCATAGCGTCTTCAGTTATCTGTCACATTACACCTATCCGTACCTTCAAAACTTCTTTGTAACATCCGCTATCTACCAGTGAAACTCCCGTTAAAATCAGTTCAGTCGTTTCTGAGATAAGACAGACAGAGATTTTATTATATATTTTTTAAATATATTTCATCAAGTGAGAGGTTATTAATTTGGAATTTCAATCAAATACTTCAATTTTATTTATCGACTAGCTGTGTAGTTTTGATCGCGTAAAGTTAATTACATGGGTGACCCGCGAAACGCTAATGTGTTTTTAAAATAAAATTTACTCCTTGTAAAATTTGTTGGTATTTTGGAATTACAAACAGACTTCAATTGTATTGATATTGATATTGGAATAATGTATGGAACATACATTTTGGACAAAAATTTGGAATTGTTAGGACAACAAAAACGGACATACTACATTGTACTAAGTACACATGAGTACCGACCGCGCGAGGGCCGAGATGATACACTTACATGAACGTATAATGCCAGAATGTTACAAAAAGCTAGAGTTATCAAAGTACCATAACGCTCGGGCAGCGGACACTCGCAAAAACTGCTGGCGGCCTGTGTCCACTATTATTATAGCTTAGTTAGGAGCAGCTGTTAAAATTACTGGCTTGGATACTATACTATATAATATTTATTGAATACATTGATCACGAAATTTTATTGGTGAACAAACAATTTTTGAGTAAAATATATATTTCGAAATAGAAAGCAGTAAGAGATGGTATCAAAATCGACGTTAAGACAATCGGGTGTCAAAATAACAGATGGTGAGTCCGTGGCCTCCGCTTTCCTTCACAGCTCGTAGAGTGACATTGCAAGTTTTAAGAAAAAATCATTAGAGCAATCTGCTGGGATTTGAATTTGCGTCACATGCTGAGCAGGCGACTAACCAAACCACCTGCCTACCGAGGGTCTCTTAACTCTCTCTAAATTGAAAATACAGGCCTGTAGCCGTGTATCGTGTACGTAACAAACACATTGCTCGCAATCTTATCAGTTACAATCTCGGAGTATCAACAGACGCTACAATCTGCTACGAGCATCGTAGCACTCGTACAGCTACGTCGTACACGGCCACAGTATAAATATGAGCTTGCTGCAAACAGTAGCCCGATTTAGGTAAATCATTACGTAAAAAAAATTTAGTCGATTCGATTACCGATTTAGTCGTTGACAGTGTTTTGTATTCATTAAATCAAAGATACTTATAAATAACCTTTAAATAAATAAAAATTAATTTGCTTAGAGCATCGGTTTAAGCAGAGCGTATTAAGAACTTCTGGCCTTTAAATTTTAATTTTTCTACTACAATATGAAACGTCAAAGCTAAGAAGTTCTTAATACGCTCTGCTTTAACCGATGATGGTAGGCCCCCAGGTCGAAGTTAATTAATTGTCATTATACGATTATACTGGCTCGCGCCAAGCACTTAATCGAGTAATGCGCCAAAAATTCCTGGCACCATTTTGGAAACGAGCTGGTACTCTTACACTGCTGAACCCATATTAACTAAACGTAACTCGGAACCACCGAAAGGAAAGTGGCATAAAAATCGGTCTATCTGTTTCAGACCTATGATGCTTCGAGCAAATACACCACTCTTTTTACGTCAGGGGTTAAAATATGGAATATTTCAGTCGTTGCAAAAATGTCTCATTGACTTCAAGTTCTATTGAACTACGATTTTGGATCACCTGAATATCACATTATCATATTTCTTATTTCTAAAAATGGTCTCGATTTCATGCTGTTACTAAGCACCCTACATTTATACTGTGACACAAATTTGCCGAACATTATTTAATTTATAACTTTTCAGTAACCACTTCATTGACTAATGATATTTCTCGCATAGGTATATTTCCCTTAACAATACCTGAAAGGGCGCGCAGATTACTGTTATGTTTTATCTGTGGGTCTATCTATTGAACATTGTAGGATAACTCAGCGTTATATTGTTATGACATACTGCCGTGCCTGAAATTCCTTTATCTATAGTGGACAGGTGCGTCAGGTGTCACGCCAGCCGGCGTCCGAGTCGATCGCTTTATTGCGTCGAGCGTGCACGCTATCATTGCGTGTTATCACCGCGTGCGACGTGACATGAATCTTACATATAACGATTTACATTGTTTATTATTATCACGAAAGAAATCACTTCTCGTTTGAGTAGTACTACAAATATATATTGAGTAATCATATCTGGAAAAAGTATCATTTATAGAATTTAATACCTAATGGGAATTCACGGCGGTAACAATATAGGAAGACACCTTTGATTATCTCGCCCTAAAACTTGCAATTAGAAAATAATATTCAATAAATAATAAATACTTGCATTGGAGCATCCAAGATTGTAGTAGAAATATTCCTGGTACTGAAATAATGTGTTTAAATAATTAAAGTATTCTGTGAAACCATCATGATATTTTAAATACATGGAATGCAATAGATATGTTCACAAACTGTTTCACGATATGCCCATATCTATATGTATGTTGCAGTGACAGGTGTGTCTGTTGTAGCGGCATGTCGTCGCTTTATTACATCGTATGTGTTCTTTGACTAGATGTTACAATATGGCTGCACAGATAACATAAAACACTTTACAAGGGAATCTATGGCCTCTATGCGGTGTATATACGTTTAATTTATTGTCATTGTTAACAATATCTTTATTAATTGTGACTCTTTCGAGTAGTTGAATAGATAGAACCATGATTACCGTGGGGTTCGAGTAGTCACCTGCTACTGAATCGACGCAAGTTCGAATCCCAGAGTCCTGCATCAATGAGTTTTTATGAAAACGTAAGTGCAGAGATTTCACACCGCAAGATTAACGGTGAAGGAAAACATCGTGAGGAAACCTTTATATGTCTGGGAAGTAATACATAGACGGTATAGTGCATGAGACGGCGATGGACTCACCATCGGTCACGTTGCTAACACCTCTGCTTTCCCGGGGACCTTTCAGGGATGGCATGAGCATATTTTAATATAAATATTTCTCGCTTATGTCGTACATTTTTAAATAAGATAAAAAATTTCAACTATGTTATTTTATACGTTTTATAAAAACTAGTAAACTAGAAGTAACTTCCAGATCTGAAAGCAAAAAACATTTAATATCATAGATACACATAAACATCATAAATTATTATCACCAACGAGACACCTCACACAGACTCCCACACAAAGTTCGGAGCACAATTCCCATAAAACTCCAACAATCCCATACAATCCTCGACTGAAATATACCAACCACAACAGAACTTGACGACAAGAGTACAATTAAAATTCACCTAAAGAGGAGAGGGGAGGCTTCTCCCCACTGAGAGGGAGGGAGGGAATCCATCCACGCAGCAGATTCGTGTCGTGAACGTGTAGACGACACGCAACTCATGAATAAGTTTGTATCATGTGCGAATGTTTAACTTAATTCGAAGATGTTTGCTTGAAATATGAGATAAGGCCCCAGTCACACATCCGAGGGAGATACTGCACAATTTTGTCGAGTTTCTGGAAAAATTTGCTCTCAAAGATGACAGCCACATGCAGAGTCGAGGATTCAGACGAATGGGACCATACATTCTAATCTAGACTAATATTATAGAGAGGAAAGATTGGTATGTAGGTATGTTTGTATTGAATAGGCTTCAAAACTACTGGACCGATGAGAAAAAATATTTCAGCAATGGATAGCTAGATTATTTTATCCCCGTACTCCCACGGGAACGAAAACAACGCGGGTGAAACCGCGTGACGTCCGCTAGTTATTTATTTGTTTTGTTGTTATTGGATTGTTAAATTTAATTAAGCGCTTTATTTTAGACTAATATTAATTCAATTTAATTTAGGCCAGTATTTTCAATAGCTGTATTTATTATTAATGACATTTTCACAAATCTGACTAATTATTAATAAAGAAATATAATGATGAACTAGGACCGCGGTCCCCGTTTTGTAGCAATTTGAATCGGTCGACTGGGACCATAAGTACCTTATTAGCTTAGTAGCTAAATAAATGGTTCTAAACTTATAAGCTTATCTCCCAGGCCCTATTCTGTACATGCTCCGGTCACCACTTGATTCAACCATATAGTTCTCTTGATGATAAAAATTCAACTGGTCTTGTGCGATACAGAATTAGCAGTAATCAATTTGTAGTAATTAAATACAGCGTGGTAATTTAATCTTACTTTATTTAAAATACTATATACATAAAACGTAAAAATCTATTTTTTCCTTAAGACGTTCTGACCGCTTGTGTCAGAACCCAATTTTGACATATTTATAAAATAAGAAACATTTTACTAAAAGAGGTGCATTACCGCTACAAATTTATGTATCTGTATCTGTCTGTCTGTACGGCGCGATCTACCTATTAAGCAGTAAGCTATTTTCGCTAAGAGATCTCTTGATGGCACCTGTACTACAGATAAGTTGCTGGCAGTATGTTTTATATATTCTACCATCTAGTGGTAGCTCGTAGGTAAAGCTAACACGTCCGTCGCGTATTGCGTCGCCACCTCACCAAGGAAATAACAATTATAACAAACACACAATAGCCCCGGGACCAGAGTAAATCTGTGCTCGGAGCCTGCGACCGCTAACCCCTTGCCTCCCTGCGGTGAGCCTCGCGCCCTATCGTAGGGCTGGCCGTGACACTTCTTTACGCGAATAACAATAAAATATTATATATAAATTTTATTTTTATTACTAATTATTTATTATGTAATGAAATATTCATGATGCAAGCTGAATTTCTTGCCGGTTCTTCTCAAAAGACTGGTTTCCGACCAGAACCAAAGCTGAATACAAATTTTCGAACCGAAATTCTTCCTTACCAGGCACTTCCTTAGTCAGCACTGAAAAATAGGTTAGGGAATAGGAAATTAATATGTTGCGAAATAGATCCATGAGCGTATCTAGAGTGGAATGATGCTGTCACAGGTAGGCAGGGGCCACAAAAGAAAGGGCATATCAGGGTACTGATATTGTTGATTTCGTAACTGTTTATAGGCTGTAGTATACGCTTATCAACAAATATACAAACCCTTGTTTGATACTTTGGTAGCAAAAAATCGTATTGCAATAGTGGGTAGCACCTATATATATCCAAAAAATAAGACAATTTTTTCAAAACACAGTGTAATGCGGTGCCAGCCCTACGTGTTAACGTGCGTGTCTCAATTTGTCCCCTAGTAACGAGGAGCGAGCCGAGCGGGCCCATCCCTCCGGTGCCCTCTTTCCTGTTTATGTGCGCTTGTTGGCATTATAGTACGCATCTTCATAAAGGATCCGCGCCCGTCATTTGTTTTAATGACCTTTATTGTGATTATTTTCTTATTATTCCGTGCTATGTGATTGGCTTTATTACTTGACAGGTGCTATTGTATTATCTAATAATATTTCGTCGTTTGCACTTCGAAGTGACAGCTGAAATCTGTTACGAAAGAATGTCATTTAATAATATTGTATCATAGCTCTACAGCGTAAAGCAATTTGAGTGCAGTACTTATGTCGGCATCTGGGAACGTATATATCTAGGTACCTTGTCAAGTATAAATGAGATCCTGATAATTTTATTCCAGCTAATCCTTATGTTTAGATGTTGAATTATGTTAGATTAAATATGTCGATTGCAGCAATGCTGTTAAGGACGAAGGAAGGTGTAGATAATCAAATGATTTATTCATGTTAGAATTTTATTCATGACACACATGTTTACATTCTAAATTCTTAAAAATGGTAAAGAACAATACAAACTCAAGGCGGGACTCGAACCCACGACCTCTGAAAACCGTGCAGTTGCTCTGCCAACTGAGCTACCCGTGATCCTACCGTTGAATTTTTCCTTCCCTTGTTTTGCAGTTTTAGGAGCCGCCTTGCGCCATCTGTTGGTCGGTGTATCCTGTTTGCAGAGGTCGTGGGTTTGAGTCTCGCCTATGTTTTATTCAGTTCAGGCCCTGGTAAGGCACTTAGTAGAAGTGTATATAGCAATCAATGTGATAAATCTATGAAAGTGTAAATGGACTAGCCACAAGAATCTTGCAAACTAAACACAACCCTTTCGTTGTGATCCCAGAACACGCCAGCGCTTACCATATACGTACTTCACCGACTTCAAAATTGTAAAAGTTGGAGCAAAATGCATTTTCAATATCGGCTCGCCAAGTAACAAGTTTGTTGGAGCTCCACACGAGACAATAACGCAGTGGCATTATGCATCCGAGTGGCAACATGGCGCCCCGAGTGGCAAAAAGTGGCAAAACGTGGCCATCCGCCCGCCCTGGCCGTAGGGCGGGTTAATATCATAGCCTTTTGGGGATGTCGCTTTTAGGGAGTTTAAATTCCGTGCGGTTTTATGTAGTTGGAGCATGTTTAAACCGGATTAAGATGTAACTTTATACTTTTTTTATTAGTTCAACGGATTTGGATGATGCAATATTCTTACATCACATCACAAGTCGGTACTAGTCTAATAGATTATTACATTTGTATAGCAACAATCTGCACATTATTATATTTGAGTTGCTCTTTAATTAAATCATACATACATATGCTCACGCCTGTATCCCATGGGGGTAGGCAGAGACCACCGTTTGCCACATGCTACGATCCTTACATACTTCTTTCGCTTCATAAACTTTCTTCGGTTATGAGTGCTCCTAGTTTGACCTTTCTGAAAAATACTGTTAGTTTGGTCATAGTAGTTCTTCCTTGGACGCCCTCTACCGACACTTCCGGTCACATTCGCTCTATAAATTTCTTTCGTTAATCGCCTTTCACTCATCCCTTCGATATGTCCAAACCATCTCAACATACTGTTAATTGAATCACCTACATTAACTGATCTGATTAATTCAATATCAATCGTGATTGTAGGAAACATTTTGGTAATGTATTAACCTATCATCATCGTCCCTGGCCTTATCCCATACATTGTTGGGGTCGGCACTTGATTCAACCCGAAGTGGCTGATCACCTGATTTTTGTACGAAGCGACTGCCATCTGACTTTCGCAACCCCTTTAACGAGGAAAATGTGTGATCTGGGTTAAACCTGTTATCAGAATATTTTAGGCCTCCGACTAACCTGTAACGATTGCCAAAGATGATAAATTGGCAACCGGGACCGACGGCTTAACGTGCTCTCCGAGGCACGGAGGGAACTCGGGCGCTCACCCATCCAATTACTGGATAGGGTTAGGGATGCTTAACTTCGCTGATCGAATGATATGCGCAATAGCAACTGTGCCACGAGCTTCTCTTATTAACCTATGTTAATTTATTATTAACCTTTATATTATGATATTTTATTATATATACTTAGGTACACGTGAGAAACATTTGTATAGTCGTAGTTCAAGTAACGAACTAAACAGTCCTGCTACGGAGCTCTAAACAAACATATTTATAGCAGCGATATATCGTCAAAACGCCACCAAAACGCACGCTGCTCCTCCTACGCGGAACAAATACTTACATTGTATTGTGAACTTAAAATGCACACTGAATTCACTCGACAACACAATCCGAATTTAATCCTTAACTCCTCAATAACACAGTGCAAAATCGACTTCGTGCCGAACACTCCAACTACAGAAGTAACTGTCGAGTGAGTAGGGATATTAGTGCCATCGCAGTAAAGTTCATTTTTGAATGCGGTGTTTTGATATGGTTAGCGGCGGTCAGTGAACGAATCGACGTGTGCCAGTTGTTCGAGTTACATTAGCCGCTCTGTAATGGGTTTCACGTTATTTAATGGTAGCGGCGAGCAGTGTATATGGGACAAGTTAATTGTTGCATTACAATTCTCGGAGTACAGGCAGTTTTAGTTACGGAATTGAATCAGTATGTAAATGGACATTTGGTGGGTACGATGTTTATGTATGTTATATACTTATGTGTGTCATATATTCACGTTTTTCCAAAAGGGTTTGTTGATCGTAATACGTTATTTTGTTGGAAATAATAGAAAACGGTATTTGTTGAATTCATATTGTTTAATCATGTCAAAGAAAAAGGAAAGAATAAGACTCATGTCAAAAAAGAGAAATAAACGTACCTGCCAGTATTGTCTCAATAAGGTTAACACATCAAATAGTTTTCAACTCTAAACATACCGGCCGCCAAGACCAAATATGGTCTTAGACAAAGTTATATGTTAACAACAAACATAAAATACCACATTAGTTAATAGGTAGAATAGTAACATATAACATACTAAATAATAGTTAACTTGAAATAAATTGTAACATTTGTATTAATAAAGTTATGAATCATAAGAATAATTATGCCATTAAGACGCACAAGGTAGAATTATCAACTTAGAAATAGGTCTTTTAAATAAAGTACAATTTTTTAGATCCAATCGTCACTAATCTAGTTACATTGTCAGGACCAGGGTGCTTTTGTTCGATAAGATACATTGAGAAGGAGGAAAGATTGTCCTCTTTGACTAAAATTAAATGTCCTACTTCTGGTTCTGTAGTGTCTCTGATGAAGAGTAGTAAGATAATCACGAGCCCATTTTCTCCAGATATCTTGTAACATTTTATTGTGTTAGTTCCCCCCTATAATACCAAAATTACTAGATTCATAGATGTGATCAGGGACGGTAACTAATTGTTCACCTATGTTAAGTAATTTTTAGAACACATAACAATGGGATGTATGATCATTGTAATTTTCATTGCTTTGTTGTATACGACCACGAACACACAGTATATATACCATTACTATCCAAAAACGGACATAAAGATTTTAGGATGCTAGTTTGACTTATTTGCAACGTGTTTTTTTTATGTTTAATTCGTTAGTGACATCATTTGACTGTTTTTGATACAAGTATGTAAAGAGTCATTGTATTCCTTCGCAGATAATATTTATTTCATGGAATGATTTGTACCATCAACAAATCCATGACAATTCTGAATAAATCGATAACACCAAGCAACAACCTTAATTAATTTCTATAGTGATAAAATTTGACCCATAGCTTACATTCTTTTGCCAGTTTTGCCTTTTCCAGTTATGTTGCTAGAACCGAATCAGTTGGAATATTATAAAATGTATCATTTAACCAACTGGGAGCATGGAACCACATGTCATGTTTTAACAATTCAGTTGGAATAAGGCCCTTTGAAGCGCGACCTGCAGGGTTTTGTGTAGACTCTACATGTGATCATTGTTCATTATCCAAAATGTTTGATATGTTCGATACTCTACCAGCTACAAACGTTAACATGTATTCCAGTAATATTTTAAATGCATAAATATACCAATGCAGCAAGCGCTTCAGACGAAGCATCACAAAATCACTATTTAAATGTATCTACACCTTGGCAATGCTATGTCATTTAGACAGACAGTGTAGATGAGTCCTGAAAACATTCCATTGTACTAATATTGATCCCATGTTATACCCAATATTTTGATTATTCCATATGCTTCGTCTCTAACTCCTTATTACTATTCTCAGTTTTATGAATTATGTTCATCAATTTAACACTGTTGCCTGCCCATTTCTGTAGGGTAAATCCCGCTTTAGTTAATAGTTCATTCATTTGATTGTACACCTCGATTGCCTCATCATCCGTATAACACCCAGAAATTAAATCGCCCATGTAATAGTTGTTTCCTTCATCCTTAGCGATTTGTTGTAAGCACATTGCGAGATATGGAGCTGAAGACAGTCCGAATGTATCACGTAGCATTCGATACATCGATAAGATTACTGTCAATAATTTCCCGCCAAAAAAATCGTTGGAAATCAGTATCTTCCTTTGCTACAGCGTAATGTGGTGAGTTAACACAATTAGAAATATTTAGTTCACATTTATCAACCATGTGATTGAATGCTTTGTATTTTTTCCTTACCTTAGTGTATTGATTCTTTAGAGCTGGATCCTTTCGTAATCTATATTCCAGGCTTTTGAATCGGTTCAATGCAATTGTTTTAGTATACCCATATTTACATATTGGATCACTATCGCGAAATGGAAGTCGAACCAAATAACGTCCTTCAGAATCTCTAGTTGTATGTGATTGAAAATGTTTTTCGCACAATTCTTCATGTTGAGATAAAATTGTACGCGGTTGTTCCGTTTCCATTTCCCTAAATAATTCATTTGAAGAGTCATCTTGTATATGCAGACTGATAATAGACACATTTGAAACATGTTGTGGGGATGAGACGCGCCCTGATAAAATCCAACCAAACTGTGAGTTCTGAGCTGTTAGAGTATTTGATGGATTCCTAATTAAACCATCCATAAGAAATTGACCATAAATATCCGCACCTAAAAGAATATCAACCCTATTTGGAGTGGCGTAGCTTGGATCGGCTAAAACTAACTCTGACAATTCAGGCCAATTGTTTATGTGAATTCTTTTTTCAGGAAGAGTTGATGAAAACTTTTTTAGTACGTAAGCACGAACGTTACATGTAAATGAAGTGCGAGTGGACTGTATATTAAGTTTGACAGCATGTTTTATCTTTATATTTGGTTGGTCCCCTCCCAAACCAGAAACTTCACCATTGACGGAAGTTCTGTTTATGCCTAATACCTGTACTACATGTTCTGAAACAAATGAGGCTTGAGAACCCTGGTCCAACAGTGCTCTCAACGTATATGTAATACCATTATACTCTACATTAACCAAGGCAGTAGCCAACAATACTTGACCTGGTGACATAATTGTATCTTTAGAAAAATTCGAACATAATTGTATAGGATCAGTGTCAGCAGGTTCACAATTATTTATGGCATTGTCATCTGTTGGTATTGTTGCATTCCCGTCTTCGTGCAGTAATGTGTGATGTCTCCGATTACAGAGTTTGCATGATGTACGATTTCTGCATCTTGTAACAGAGTGATTGTTGCCGAAGCAGTTAAAGCAAAGATTTGCCTCCTTGACGAACTCGCGTCGCTCATAGATATCTTTACATATGAAGTCTTTACATTGAAATAAGAAATGTTCCGTTGCGCAGAAAGGACATGTGACAGAGGTAGTAACTGCAAATACCCTTGATCTTTCGATCTTTTCTCTATCTTTATACCTTAACTCTCTTATCGGTTCCAAAAATTCCAATGCTCTAAACCGTGATTCCAAAAACTTATAAAATTCTTTCAAGGTAGGCATTTGATCAGAATTATCACTTAATTTCTGTTCCCATTGCTTTCGAGTTTCAATATCGAATTTGACGCTTATCAAATGTATTACAATTACATCCCAAGAATGGATGCTAATATCGATATTAGAAAGCGTGTTCAAGCATTCTCTTGTTGTATCTAATAATGATTTGAGTCCGGTAGAGCTTTCAGTCGCCAAAGACCTTTGACTAACTAGTCGCGTAAGAATAGTATTAGCAATGTAACGTTTATTGTTGTATCTATGTATTAACTGTTGCCAGCAAAGCTCGTAATTGGCGTCAGTGATAGGTATATGGCGTAGTAATTGTTCAGCTTCCCCAGTAAGATAAGTTTTCAAGTAATGTAATTTCTGAACTCCAGCCAATGATTTATTTTTGTGAATGAGATTGTTAAATAAGTCGTGAAATGTAGGCCACTCCATGTATCTTCCAGAAAAATGTGGCAAATCAATGTTGGGTAGTTTGGCCCCAGATATGTCATGTAAACCAGGTGATGTTATGTTGCCAATACCGCTTGATGTTGCTGCCGCATTTATTGTTAACTTGATGAGCGCTTCCTTCAAACTACATTTATATTGTATGAATATGTCTTCAACTTCATCGTAAACTTTATTTGTGAAATAAGGATGATCGTTTATATCTTGTTTACTTCCATACTGCATGAGAATAACATGATGATTTGTTTCAAACTTAGCCCAATATCCATTCAATACTTCCAATCGAGTTTCGATGTACGATTCTGTGAGTCTCGATGTAGGACTTTTCTTAAAATTTGTCAGTCCATTATTTATTTTGATGTGCAAATCGTTTTGTACCGTGATATAGCCTTCCATTGTGATTGTTATTTGCAACATACAAAATAAATTGTAATACTTAAGTATTGATTTAAAAATAGTAACTAAGTTTGCTTGCAATTCTGTTGGAATTGTTTTAATTGGGTAAAACCATCCCGAAGTAAGTTGAATTCGTCCAGCATATTTATGTATAAATAAGTTGGTAACTAATATGAATTACTTACAGTTTTCACCAACACTGAATTTAGAATCACTGATTACAATGAAATCCGGCTCGAAGGACCATTATGTTGATCGTAATACGTTATTTTGTTGGAAATAATAGAAAACGGTATTTGTTGAATTCATATTGTTTAATCATGTCAAAGAAAAAGGAAAGAATAAGACTCATGTCAAAAAAGAGAAATAAACGTACCTGCCAGTATTGTCTCAATAAGGTTAACACATCAAATAGTTTTCAACTCTAAACAGGGTTTCCAAAGGGGTAGGCACTAGGCGTTGGTGTTACACTCAAAGATGAATATGTGCTAACGAAGATTACAGCTCTATAGTACCTACATCTTTGATTTTTTGTTTGCAGTTACTCATTAAGTATTATTTCATCGTAAAACTCATGTTTTACATCGATTATTACCGGTAGGAAATCAGGCGATTGCATAAATTACGTTCTTGCTAAAACTACGCAGTCGACGCAGGCAAATCTGCTGGTACCAGCTAGTATACGTAAAAACATCAATTCACATTTAATTATGCATAGCGACTGATACACTATAGGTAAGTAAGTCCTATACTTACTTAAGCACGGTATACTCCAATTCATAAATAGCTGTAATAAATAACGAACAGGGTAAACAATTCAAAGTATGCACATAATAATGCAATATGTTTTGCTATAAATATTACCTCCGATGTTTAATATTTATGTCATGTCCAAGACAATATTCACTGGGATTTCATGTTGAAAATTATTATACGAATAATTTGTTTACTTAACTTTAGAAGTATTATCAAGGAAACAGGTCTGTTTTCAAAGTCAAAAATATCTTTAATCGATTAGACTTTTTACAAAGTACTTTCAAATCGTCAGAATGACATAATTATACAGGATTATACATGCTACCACCAGGTTGCTTTTATAAAGAAGAACCTGGCAAGAAACTCAGTAATTACTTTTTTCAAAAATATTATATAATTTAAAGAATACAAAATAAATAATTTAAGAATCGTAAGTTCATGGACAATGTTCCAATGCACAAATGTCGATAAAAATTTACATAACTAAAAACCTAGTACATTTACTTATAACTAAATACGTAGCTTGAGATGACCAGCCCCCACAAGCAGTACTTTGTTAGTCTAGTGGAACACGATGGGTTCGATACCGGGTCCCGAGAATGTAATATTCGAGTTGCCCGGAGTCTGTATTAGTGCCCAGTTAAGGCAATAGGCTCGCGTCCTATTTACATGGGACTTAAACAAAACTGGCGAAATGTGGGTGTACTATAAGTACACCTTTCCTACTCCTTCGGGGAGCACAGGCGTGAGCATATCGCACCTGCAGAACGATAGGGGCTCAATTCAAAAATATATATTTTTTGATATCGCAATTAAAGATCGGCAAGTTTGAATTAATTTTATGTTATGAGTTCAGTTATGAATACAATGTATGTCATATTTTTCAAGTATAGTTTATGTTGTGTCGAAAAGTGTTAAAAAATCGTTTTTTACATATTTCTTTTAAACTATTTGTGGTTACTCTTTATGATCTTAGCATAATTATTTTCTCAAATTGTTGAGTTGTATCCCTATCGTTCTGAGTGTGCTATATGTATACATGTTATGTTATTTTCAATTAAGTAGACACTTCTAAGAGAAGCTAGTGTCACAGTTACTATTGCGCATATCATTCGATCAACGAAGTTAAGCAACCCTAACCCTAGCCAGTAATTGGAAGGTGACCGCACGAGTTCCCTCCGTGCCTCGGAGAGCACGTTAAGCCGTCGGTCCCGGTTGCCATTTTATCATCTTTGGCAATCGTTACAGTTCAGTCAGAGGCCTAAAATAGTCTGACAACAGGTTTAATCTAGATCACATATTTTCCTCGTTAAAGGGGTTGTGAAGGTCAGATGGCAGTCGTTTCGTATGAAAATCAGGTGATCAGCCACATCGGGTTGAATCAAGTGCCGACCCCAACAATGTATGGGATAAGGCCAGGGACGATGAGACACTTTTAAGTCATATAAAAAAACCTGAGGGATATTAAGAATGGTCGACAGATCCATATATATGTTTGTGGCTCTAGTAATATACTAATACCTAAATTCTCCCCGCACTTGTCCCGCGAACATATCCAACCAATAAAAGCATCATAAACCAAAACAAAGGCCCATCATACCGCGACCGCGTCATTTTTCCTCGCGAATAAAAATGTTTTGATGAACACGGTACAGTCGGCGACAAAGCTCCCCCGAGAGGGGGTGGGTCGAGACAAGGGGGCCAAATGAAATAATGATAAAAACACAATGACAGCGGAGCGTCAGCCGTTTGATTCGCAATGTTTCCCTTTTTATTGGCAAATTGAATTTGTTTGCATGATTTCATCAACTTCTCTCGGGTTTTATTGAATTTAATGGTGTTTTTTCTTGGTCCATATTTTTGGTATGATGTTATGCTGAAAGTTTATTATCTAGACTAGAATTTTTCGCGTGGTATAGGTTTTTGTGAGTAAACGTACTCTTTCTGCATCCAATACCCGTGCCCAAAAAAATTGTTCAAATATTTTTATTTTTTCAGAGTAATAATATAAATGTATAATACATACTAGCATATTATTTAACGAAAAGAGAAGTTTCAAACGTTATTTATCTAAAACGCATATCGATGACCAACCAACAAGTACTCCAGTATTACATCATATATTGATAGCAATCGTGCGATAATTACTCAATGAGATAAATTACAGTTATTAACGATATTATGTCCTACTAATTTACTTTATCTGGTTCATCCGCTTGAATCATTTGTATTCAATGTGAAATGTAAATCAAAGTTATTCCATTTTATGATATACTGGATCATATATTTTATGGCAACACTGACGGTATTTACTTAGGTATAAAAAAGAGATTAGGTCTATTAGTAAATCATTACAGATAAATAAATGAAATTACTATTTTCTGCGACCAGAATAGACGACCTCCAATGCTTTATCATAAAACATTTCACCCCTCAAAATAAATACACAAATTATGTTACATAATAATAATATCTCAGGGTCCCAGAACAATAGATTGGGAAAGTAGTGACATGCAAACCATACGCGGTATTTTCATCAAGCAGCAATATAAAGTGCTGACTGTACCTGCGCCAAAGAATATGTACACTGAAATTGAATACGCGGTCCACGTCACCCCGGGGGCGTGACGTCACAGCGGCGCCGTCACGTGACTTTTGTATATAAGTAATGTATTTTGTTTGCTGTTTATGACACTTTATTTTTAAATCCAATTATTTTCGACTCTTACTTTAACAAACAACGAACAAGAGATTGATATTTATGAGAAAGGGAATTGAAACGTTAATAATGCTAGATTTTATTGCAGAAAACCTTTTTCCCGGCTTTTATATCAGCCCATTGAATGAAGTCTTAAACCATGTGAATACTATAAATCATGTGATTAAGGTCGAAAATTACATTTATATAAAATTACGTTGTTAGCTCGAATAACGGCAAAATCATACACACAGCTCATCAATATGATCTTGTTACAGTGAGCAACGGAGCTCTGAGCGCATGCGCGGGCCAGGCTGGACTAGACAAGGACGGCAAGAAGAAACACACGCGACCCACGTTCAGTGGACAGCAGATCTTCGCGTTGGAAAAGACCTTCGAACAGACCAAGTACCTGGCGGGGCCTGAGAGAGCCAAGCTAGCGTATGCACTGGGCATGACTGAGTCACAAGTTAAGGTTAGTATTTACCATTAATTTATTATCAGTGGGTACTCCAAGTAAAGATTTACACATGTATGTTATACATTGCCGATTTTTGTACGGTTCGAAATGTATTGATACTTTTTCTGAGACGCGTTGTTGTTGCATTCCAAAAATAGCAAGATTTGTCGAGCCTTAAACATGCTGTTCCTACTTACCCCACAGCAAGTCTTAATACCTACTTTACACTAACCCCGTAACAAACTATTTACATACATATGCTCACGCCTGTATTCCCCGAAGGGGTAGGCAGAGGTGTTGTTATCACAACACCTGCTTTTCACCGAATTTGATTAAGTGCCAACGTGACATATGGTGAGTCTATCGCCGTCTCAGGCACTAAACATACGTCTTTGAATGACTTCTCAGAAATATGCAGGTTTCCTCACGATGTTTTCCTTCACCGTAAAGCACGTGGTGTGAAATCACTGTACATAAGTGTTTTAGAAAAAATCATTGGTACAGGCCCCGCTGGGATTCGAACTTGCGTCGCTTGCGTAGCAGGCGACTGCTCAAACCCCGAAGCCACCACGGCATTTGTTCCTTAATGTTGAATAGGACAACAAAAAATGCCACAAGTCATTCGAATTAGCTTTATTCGAATTTTGCTTTATATATATGCGAGTTTTGATTAATAGTAAGCATTCCACTTATATGCGAACTACATAAGTCACGGAACTATATTCAATGACTAGAATATATAAAATTTTCTGGGTCCTTATACTTTAACGTTAGAAAGGATTGCTAACACATAAGACAATATCGACATTGAAAGTCGAATTTGGAGCCTCAAAATCTCATCTCCACTTATTATTATTAGAAATAAATACTAGGCTTTTAAGATATTAAAGCACTAAATATAATTAACACCAAATAGTAGTGAACAATTACAGATGACAGCGAAGTAGGGTGAGTGCACCAGTGCTCGGACGGTAATCCGATTACACAGATTGAAAAGTCAATCACTTACGCGCGGCGCAGTCAAACGATTCGCTCTATTACCCCGGATTAAACGCGCGACATGTGGCCACACTTTGTTTTATTGTAGCGCACTACGCGGCGGTTTATGTACACGTTTGATGCTCTAAGGCTATCTCGATATCGACTCGATACGATAGGAATTCCTGGTATTTTAAATAATGACTTTAAAGTAGTGTCATAAATATACTATCAAGGAACAAATCGTCAAATCGTCGACAATTATGTTCTAAGCTACAATATACACGTGTCGTCACGATTTAGCTCTCACCGAAAATAATGGGGATTTCGGTATCACACAATACTATACCCAAAATTTAGTATTGAATATTCAAGGCCAGAGTGCATAGCTCGGTGCCCTATACAAGTAAAATATTTGCTAAAATCGGTCCAATATCATCTCCCTGGCCTTATCCTATACACTGTTGGGGTCGGCACTTGATTCAACCCGATGTGGCTGATCACTTGATTTTTATACGAAGCGAATGCCATCTGACCTTCGCAACCCCTTTAACGAGAAAAATCTGTGATCTGGGTTAAACCAGTTGTCAGACTATTTTAGGCCTCCGACTGACCTGTAACGATTGCCAAAGATCATAAATTGGCAACCGGGACCGACGGCTTAACGTGTTCTCCGAGGCAAGGAGGGAACTTGGGCGGTCACCCATTCAATTACTGGATAGGGATAGGGTTGCTTAACTTCGCTGATCGAATGATATGCGCAATAGCAACTGTGCCACGAGCTCTTCTAAAAAAAAATTGGTCCAATAATTATACAAATTATTTGATCTCGTAATAGCATACAAAAGCTTAGCTATTTATATGTTAAGAAATAATCTATTCCACAATCTGTGAAAACGATGATAATGTTTGACTTAAGTGAATTGTATCGCATTCTTATGGAAAGAGCAAAATAATATTTACATAACACTAAATAGCATCATACATGTACATACATACTATGTAGGTGCGCTCAATAATTATAAAGGTAACTAAACAATGGCAACGCGCCCCCAACTACCGCTCACCTAAACACGTTATACAAAAGCGGCTTTCAATTAAACCAAACACATAAACTAGGCGTAAAAAGGCACATTTTATTCGTAACTAATTAGGGTGTCACCCTCGGATAAACGGCCGCTAAACGGGGGCCGGAGGGTCAGACGACAGGGCCCGCCACCCTACCCTTGCGGTCACGCGTGTTTTGCGCGTTTAGCTTAAATTAAGCCTTATTGAATGTTAGTTCTACTTAGCGATCAGTGAATTGGCGATGCCTTCGCCAATTCACTGATCGCTTGATTTCTGTTTTTTATGGTAACACATCAAAGCCATTAAATAAAAATCACGAGATACCATGTGCTTTAATCAAAATCAAAATATCTCTATTTGATTGGACTTCTTGCAAAGTACTTTCAAATATTCAGAATGACAAAAAAAAACATTATACAGGATTATAAATGTTACGACCATTATTAGAAACAGCATAGCTTTTCAGTGCTAAAGTGTATTAGCTAAGTAGTGCTAAATTACTGAACTGAGTGAACTGAGAGATGTTGAGTATTTTTTTAGAGTAACGTATAACCGGTATTATACAGAAGCCGTGGTGACCTGCTACGCAAGCGACGCTAGTTCGAATCCCAGCGGGGTCTGGACCAATGAGCTTTTCTAAAAAAAAACTTATGAGCAGTTATTTCACACCACGTTCTTTACGGTGAAGGCAAACATCATGAGGAAACCTGCATATGTCTGAGAAGTAAATCTTTGACGTATGTAAAGTGCCTGAGATGGCGATGGACTCACCCTCTGTCACGTTGGCACTTGATCATATTCGGTGAAACAACAGCC
The DNA here is from genome assembly GCA_929442735.1 of Watsonalla binaria. Taxonomy (NCBI): domain Eukaryota; kingdom Metazoa; phylum Arthropoda; class Insecta; order Lepidoptera; family Drepanidae; genus Watsonalla; species Watsonalla binaria. The sequence goes on along the minus strand of OV838937.1, from coordinate 9,555,602 downwards.
CCACTGCTTACCCCTTCAGGGACCCTCCTGGGATGGCGTGAGCATATTTACACATTTCTATGTACTTTCAATAGTAATTCTATGAAACTTAAAATTAATGAACCTTTAAATTAAGAGTAAGCTTAAAGAAGAAAGTATAAACATAATTTACTTTGTGTATTAAAAATTAATAAAATCTTTAGCATTCTTCAATGTTTCAAAACATACATTCAGAAACAAAATTACATACATACATATGCTCACGCCTGTATTCCCCGAAGGGGTAGGCAGAGGTGTTGTTATCACAACACACACTTTTCACCGAATTTGATTAAGTGCCAACGTGACAGATCGTATCACCGTCTCAGGCACTATACATACGTCTTTGAATTACTTCTCAGAAACGTGCAGGTTTCCTCACAATGTTTTCCTTCACCGTAAAGCACGTGGTGTGAAATCACTGTGCATAAGTTTTTAGAAAAACTCATTGGTACAGGCCCCGCTGGGATTCGAACTTGCGTCTTTTGCGAATCTTAAGAATATATCTTGTCTTTTTGTGAAAAGACAACAAAGCATTAAACTTTTCTTGTCAGTGAATACAAACAAACACAAAGTACGAGTCAGCATCCCCTGGTGTCCCGGGCCATAGATCATGCAGTTATGCAGGGGTTCAAATTATATTATACTAAGTGATACGCTCTTAGGGGATCAATGCATTCTTTAAGGCTGTCTGAATAGATACCGATCGCATTCTGTCAAATAGCGGGGTGAATATGTACACAAATATTATAAAATTAGGTCATTTTTATCTTACCCCAATTTTATAAATAAAATTCAACGAAGAAATCTAAAAAACTCTGATTAATGTTTTACAATTTATTTGACTACCCACTAATTATTAAGTTTATTTTGACATTTTGTATTAAAGTAATAAATATAGTATTCAATTTAATCTCAATAGCTTGCAACTTTTGTCGATTCACCCCCAATTAAACGTATCAAGTTGAATCGCTCAGTTGGCGGGCTGCCTAATGTGATACACTTAGAACATCATTGCACAGCAATAGTGAAAGTCGCGCGCGATCAACTGTGTTAAATGAGATTAATGGACGCACCACATCATTCGAACAACAGTTGCAAGACTGACGCCTACGTCATACGCTTAGTAAAACACGCTTAGATTAAAATAGACGGAGCAGAAAAATGCATACGAATATTTGGAGAAATAGAAAAACAAATAATATATTAAGCACGAATTCTCACTTGGGGAGAAATATGAGATTTTGCCGTCTGGAAGGAAGTATAAAAAGTGATTTTCTTTTTTAAAGAGCCGTGGTGGCCTTGAGGTTTGAGCAGTCGCCCGCATCCCAGCGGGGCCTGTACCAATGAGTTTTTCTAAAAAACTTATGTACAGTGATTTCACACCACGTGCTTTACGGTGAAGGAAAACATCGTGACGAAAACCTGCATATTTCTGAGAATTCATTCAATGACGTATGTAAAGTGTCTGAGACGGCGATGGACTCACCTTATGTCACGTTGGCACTTAATCATCTTCGGTGAAAAGTGGGTGCTGTGATTACAACACCTGTGCCTACCCCTTCGGGGAATACAGGCTTGAGCATATGTATGATTTTCTTTTTTATTTCATCTTACCCCATTTTCAAAAATTGTCCGAAATTAAATGACGAAAATATACCAAGCCTAATTATTATTTAAAATGATGTTAATCACACAAAACGGGACCATATAATTGAATGTGCAATAAAACTATCTGCATGTGTTTAGCGACGCTGATACCTGCAAGCCTTGTGAAGGTTCCTAGATCTCGAGTAGTTATGACGAGCAATAACTCCACTAAGGGCCTTGTATATCATGTTATAAATGATTCCAGCCTACTATTGATTGCGCCGAGTAAATTTTTGAAATATATAAATAAATCTTGCTTTTAAAGGCAATGACTGTCCACCTGGTCGCTTTTTACTTAATATGCTTTTGAGGCTCTTTTAGTCATTTATTTTCAATGTATTGTGTACTTGCCTCCACGAAAATAAGTAATGTATCTCCTTCCTAGGAATTCAAGTGACGTGAAGTGATGATACTCTATCAAATCAAAATGACGCCCGACACGAATGCTCCAAATACACTCAATAAACACTTCAATAATATCGCATTACAGTAAAATATAGCGATAGTATAAACAATTGCAAGTGAACAATTAATTGCATTATGCATTCGGTGACACATGTGTAAACGCACGCTACGCACCCCTCGCATTAGCCGATGCTAAATGAGCTATGACACCCATACGAAGTATTGAAAGAACCCCGATACTCTTACTAAACACCCCACTCTTAATACAATCAATATAGAGTTTAAATTAGCAAAGAAGAGATACGTTATGAAAATCCCTGCCACGTTGAATTAACTCACCACTTCACTCTTATTACTAGAGAAATAGAGTTTAAAATAAGCGGGATGATGTTTTGGTTGAGTTGGTTGGGTAATTGAGCCCCTCGGAACATTGGCTTTTGAGCTCAATTTGTGAACGCATTCGTTTGTAGGGGTATTTAGATGCAAAGGATTATAGCGCCATTTGTATAGCAATTGTTAGCATTAAACTGATTGCTTATAGACAGGCTGAGCGAGGCAGAACAGGAATAAAGGTATTGTTAATATTATTTAGACAATATTAAAGTTCATACATAAAAGCATTTTGCTGTGAATTCCTAAACTTAATACAAAATTTGACCACCATTGTAGATCGTATGAAAAATAGTGTGATAAGAGACAGTTGCAAGTTGAAGAATGATGTGGTGAACAGAATTGAAAAAAGTATGTTGAGATGGTTTGGACATATCGAAAGGATGAGTGAAAGGCGATTAACGAAAGAAATTTATAGAGCGAATGTGACCGGAAGTGTCGGTAGAGGGCGTCCAAGGAACAACTACTATGACCAAATTAATAGTATTTTTCAGAAAGGTCAAATTAGGAGCACTCGTAACCGAAGAAAGTGTATGAAGAGATGCATGAATGTGGATGAAGCGAAAGAAGTATGTAAGGATCGTAGCATGTGGCAAACAGTGGTCTCTGCCTACCCCCATGGGATACAGGCGTGAGCATATGTATGTATGTATGTAATACAAAATTTGTCTGTATGGGACGTCGTGATTTCAAAACGAATATTAATTGTCAATATAATTTGTAGATAAATCTTAATATTAAAAGTAAACTCACCAGTAGCCCGAGTTGCACTTTTTTCGATGAAACGTTGATTCGTTTAACTTGAAAAAAAAAACAAGTATTAAATACTTAGAAGATTCAGAATTTCGATTTCAACTGTTTTTTTTTTGCTTAGTATTATGGTATCTAATGATATCTAAAGATTACATACTGACCCCTTACTTCTACCTATTTGCCCCATAGAGTTTTTTAAATATTAAATTTTTTGTCCAATATTACTGTTTCATCTAAAATTTTAATAAATATCTCTCCACTCCCACCCATAAAGATATTTAAAATTAAACTCACAACAAACCATCAAAAACATAACATCACTAATTAAATCTCAACGCGCGTAAAACACTTAATAAAACTTGTAATTCGTCGTGAGGCGCCCTTAATGACGTCACAGATAAGATAAACGTTTTAAGTATTGATAGTGACTGACATAGTACAGTTGACGCAGCACAACAACATTTAAATAATGCCATGTTATTATTATGCAAAATAGTTTTGATAATATGTGGAAATGTAACATTAAAATATTTTTGTGATAGTCGAGGCGGGTCTTCGAAACATTGTAATTTTATTGTCCCTCGTTGGGCGCCAATAAATATGGCATAAAATTTTTTTTTTACTTTTAGCAGCGAATATTCTAAATTCTGTAAAAATAATATTTTTAAAACTTTATGGTCAGTAGTGTATAAACTATGTACTTATAGAAACAATAGTATTTATAAATAAAATATTTTTACGTCCTTTGTGAATAAGTACCCTATTTTGTATCACTTTCCGCGCTAATCTATAAATGAAGAGTGTTTTGTTGCAGTTTTAATACTGTATCATATTCATCTGCGGCAGGGGACGGGAGACTTGAGCATATTAAATTATTGTGATGGATGACTGTATAATTTAATTTTAATGTGTTTTCATAAAATAGCGAGTCGAGAATAATCGCAGAGCTGTTTAATGACACTTTTTATGTAATTGAAATGTAATTTATGTGTGGAGGGTGCTACACTATTTAGGGTTCCGTGAGCGAATAGCATAACAAAACGGCAATAAAAACTTTTTGACGAATCTATGATACCTCACAGTATTGTCTATGGTGATTAAGGTTTTAAGAACTAAAGTCCTTATAATAGAGGTGAGGATGACGATTCTGATCACCTCAAAGTTGGCATTGTGAGTGAATCTTCTAGGATTGTGGTCACTGTTTTCGCTGACCATCATGGATGTATGGCACATTGGTATTAAGACTGCTATATTTCGATGCAGCTTAAACAATTAGAGAGAAGTTCTGTATATATAATTCTTGAATACTATGTGCTAATTGGATGAAATATACTTCCTATATTTAGACGGGTTGAATTTGCACATTTGTGAGATACATATATGTCACAAAATTGTCTAAATATCGAGATCCATAATATATATTTTTTACTAAATGCGTGTACGTAACCCTTTTCCAAAACGTGTGACTTACGCTTATTTAATTTTGTAATGACGTAGCGTTTTGTCTGATGGATAATATAGATAAAGAATGCTTTATACTTTTTAATGTATCATTTGCATAGATAATCGATAATTGATGATGGGATGGGCTGATGATTTGAAACGTAACTTTCTCTTATACTCTGTAATGATGACGATCAGGAAAATAGCACGCCGTGGGTGTTAAGACACCCATTTTTACCATAGATGATGTCAATATGACATAATTTCTTCTTGAATACAGATTTCCTTACGATGTTATCCTTCTACGTAAAGCTTGTCGTATGATAGTTTAATAAAGTAACTTTGAGAATGAAAATGAAAATGTTCTATTCATTTAAGCACTTATGAATATTGAGAAAATTACGTGCTGTTTGAAAATTAGCGAAGAAAACTCAAAGTTCATTATAACGGTTCAAATACATAGCTCGAGTAGGAGCTGCAATAATAAAAATTATAACTTTATACAATTATAGATTTATAACTCTCTTATTTCTGAAGAAAATCATATTCGCAACATTATAAAACATTCAGGGAAGTTGTTTATAATGCTGAGTGTACTTGCCTCGGAGGGAGCGGAGGGTGGTAGGTAAAGGTATGTACATACTAGCTGTATCTTAATTACGGCCCCCGCGACATATGTACCCCTTGTCGACGCAGTCTGTTCATACCTTTATGTAAGTGTTGTACGGGGTGTGGCACGATGTGCTATCATTATATTGATTTTACAACGAGAATATTGCTATACATATCCGCAAAACAGACAGATTGAATTCTTTCTTTCTGAAGTAATTTATGAGTAAAGTAACTGTTTATTTAATAAAAATTAGTCTAAGTTACTTATTGTATTATCTATCTGAAAATGAAAGTTCCGTTACAATCGGTCCAGCCATTTCTGAGATAATCCGAACAAACAGAGAGACAGAAAATAAATAAAAAAAATATTTTTGTTGTTTAGTATATTATGGTGTTATTTTGGAATTACAAACAAACACTTCAATTTCATTTATTTGTACCCCTATCACGAGTTTTCCACCGATTTCGTAAACTATACACGCTAATGTCATTCGCTATATTTGTATGACATACTTTAGTTCTTCACGTCACCGCTAGGTGTCGCTGCATAATATCTCATACAAATGTTCGGCGTAGACGCTATCAAGTAAAGAAAACGATAACGGTGGAAAACCCGTGATAGGGGTACTGTATAGATTAAGTCAGCTCAGTTGCAAACACTGCAACTTTTTCATCTCACACTATGTTGGTACAGTGATTACATCTATACTAATATTATAAAGAGGGAAAGTTTGTATATATGTTTGTATCAAATTGGCTTAAAAAGTACTGGACCCATTTAAAATTATTTCACCATTTGAATGCTACATAATCACTAATTAATATATGCTATATTTTATCCCAGTACTCCCATGGGAACGGGAACGCGGATGAAACCGCGTGACGGTCGCTGGTTTAATAATATTCTTGAAATGAGTAACTGTGTTTCTTGTTTGGAAGGATGCTTTAATGAGAAGAAGCTCATCTCAAGAAGAATCCTCAACCTGGCGGTAGCGTGAAGGTATAATACTGTGTAATTATGTCATTCTAATGACTTGAAAGTACTTTGTTAAAAGGCTAATCAAATATAGATACTTTTGAGTTTGCGTAGCGTAGAAAAACAAGGTCCAAACAGGAACTGAAAATCTCCGGATAGCTATTTATATTTCAATCAAAAACAGTCATTGTGAACACAGACAGCCGCAAACTGAAGGTTGTGTTTGTGTCAAACACGATATGTTTGTACAGTCGTCGATGACGTCACATATCCGCCTAAATACCGACGCTAAATCTATCCGACAGCGCATGTTACTTCGATACACCATGTATCATATCAATCGACAATTAAATTTAAACCTTAACACCCTCGAAACAATGTACACATTGATTTTTTGACATGAGACTTTATGGTACTGGTATTTCCTATGCAGTTTAAACAAATGTAAGCCTTATTGGTGGTGTCTAAGGCTGTGTATTGTATGTTCGTTGTTGTTACGATGGGTGATCAATCGATTGGTCCGATGACAGGCAAAGCGAACGTTAATCGCATTCATTAGTCGAATACGTGTTTCAGTGAATCGATTCGATCGGAATACACATTTGGGTGTCCTGGTTACTTAATTGATCTTGAAGGCAGGCTGCTTCTGTTTGAGACATTAGTTTTGACATAATAATATTCAATCAATAATGGAGAGTAAAACGTGCTATATTTTTAAGTAGCTTACAGATGTCTCCAGTACTAGACTTAAGCATACATCCTAATTTCGTCTGCAATACCAGGATATATTACAAAACTAGTTATGATCCGCGGGTTCACCCGCGTAGACTTCTTTTTATTTGTGGATTTATTCACGGAACCCTAACTTAAAAAAAGTATCATATGTTACTCCTTGTAATATCAACTATCTGTCAGTGAAAGTCTCGTAGAAATCGGTCCAGACGTTTCAGAGTTTACCCGGAAACAAACAGACAGACAGACAGGGAAAATGTAAAAAAAATGTTATTTTATGTATGTAATTTATATACTTTCATATGAATTCAGTGTAAAGCTGTTAATTTAAAATTACGAACAGACACTTCATTTTTCTTTATTTATCTGTATGTATCGATTTTTCGGGATATATTTTCGGGATCATATGTCCTTCTCCTGGTTCTAAGCTACCTCCCCACCAATTTTCAGCCAAATCGGTTTAGCCGTTCTAGAGTTATGAATAGTGTAACTCGACTTTCTTTTATATATATAGATATATCCACAAAATCCAAAGAGGTCCCAATTATAGCAGAGGAACTTTAGACACCTAGAAGACCTACTTTCTATAGCTATTCTACCCGCGACTTCGCCTGCGTAGAATAGTTACTCTGGGCAAACGCTAACTTTAACCCGTGATTGGTCGAAGCATAGTAGCTTATATATCATAACGCTATATCATACGCATCACCTCGACAATTGGACTATCTAACTTTGAAATATTTTTACAAAATGGAACAGTATTTCCTGCGATTAGCACATTCAGAAATTCATTCATCGTTTTGAGATTTTTAAATACGTATTTGTTTATTTATAAAGAAAAATCGTTGTATTGACAAATCTTATGGGTCTAGAAATGCTTAATACCATTGGCATACACATGGGCTGTTGGTGATCGCCCCTAATTGATTGGGGTGTTAACGACGCGTGTTAAGGGCTCGGTAGTCAACTGGCGTATTTATCGGCTCGCCGTTAAACGTATAGTTTGTATTTATTTACACACGCTCTATTTATCAGATCAATCAATCTTTGACATTCTTGAATAGTATAAATTGAAGTCAACCAAAGGCCGTGGCCTTGAGGCTTGAGCAGTCGCCTGCTACGCAAGCGACGCAAGTTCGAATCCCAGCGGGTCTGTACTAATGAGTTTATCTAAAAAACTTATGTATAGTGATATCACACCACGTGCTATACGGTGAAGGAAAACATCGTGACGAAACCTGCATATGTCGGAGAAGTAATTCAATGACGTATGTAAAGTGAGACGGCGATGGACTCACCATCTGTCACGTTGGCACTTAATCTTCTTCGGTGAAAAGTGAGTGTTATGATTACAACACCTCTGCCTACCCCTTCGGGGAATACAGGCGTGAGCATATGTATGTATGTGAAGTCAACCTTAAATTATTCAGTCTGTTTTAGACATCGTTCTTCTAAACTGGGTACCGGATCATGATACGGTTTTAACTAACATGTAGGAGTTTGGTTGTGTGATTTGTGTTTGGTTTAAAGCTAAAATAATTCCTTATGATATTCTAAGATACTTAGTTTGTTTGGCGTCGAGACCCTTGGTCCGTGGGGTCCTAGCGCTATAAGGCTTCTTAGAGAAATAACAAAAGGATTGTCGACGTCACAGGAGACTGAAGAGATGGCAGCTATCTTGGACAAAGAATTAGTCTTGCCATCCAAAGGGGGAATGCTGCCAGTATCTTCGGAACCTTGGCTTCAGGGACTCGTTTTAATAATATATTTAAGTTATTAGATTATATTCATAAGGTATGTTGTAATAGTCACCAATCATGTATATATTTTAAATATATATATATTTGTACCTTGAGGTGAAAGCGGGTTGCCAGTACTCATTTAAATTACAAGGCATTTAAATTACTCTCTAATAATAAATATATTCCAAATTAAATAGCTTTTCATGAAAATGAACATGAAAGCACATATGGTACCTACATTATACAATAACTCTCTATATTCCGGCTAATCTCTGGGACTGAACGGGAATATCACCGGCTGATAGATGTTACATAGAATAGGTACGTTTATTAAAATAATGCAAGCATCGCGAAATAAAGTTACTCTTGATATTAAGCCTACTTGGGTGAAACCGCGGGGCAAGTCTAGTTTTATTTTAAACTCCATTTAATTGATACATTTAAAATGTATTTATATGAGTATAGATATATATTTAATAAGGTATTGAGAGGAGTTCTAAAGGTATATGGCAACCCCATACGTTAGCAGATGGCAACCTTATTTAGTTACTAGAAAGAAAAAATCTAAAAATATGTTCATTCTCCGACCACAATACAGCCCCATCTGTAATCCTATAGCCACATAATCCTACGATTCATTTCATTGAAAACCGCGTCGAATTTTTAGTTAATTCTTGCAACTACCCTCTGTCAACAACCCTCTTTGGGTGTGTGTTTGGTATATTTTATTATTTGATCATCTGAAACATATATCAATGAAAACGAGCGTAATTTGTTTTCAGTCTATGGATTTTTCCTATTAAAAGCGAACACAACAAAAAAAGAGAGCCGTGGTGGCCTCGGGGTTAGAGCAGTCGCCTGCTACGCAAGCGACGCAAGTTCGAATCCCAGCGGGGCCTGTACCAATGAGTTTTTCTAAAAAACTTACGTACAGTCATTTCACACCACGTGCTTTACGGTGAAGGAAAACATCGTGAGGAAATTTGCATATGTCTGAGAAGTAATTCAAAGACGTATGTATAGTGCCTGAGACGGCGATAGACTCACCATCTGTCACGTTGGCACTTAATCAAATTCGGTGAAAAGTGAGTGTTGTGATTATAATACCTCTGCCTACCCCTTCGGGGAATACAGGCGTGAGCGTTGTACATACATACATATGTATGTATGTACAACAAAAAAATACTAAAATCCGGCAAGCCAATTGAGGTCAAAGAGTGATGAATCTGTATGCATGATTAAATAAAAGTGTCTCCATCTCCCTGGCCTTATCCCATATATTCTTGAAGGAAGGCTATATCATCACGCTAAACCCAATCGCGGTTAAAGTAAATGTTAAACTATTTGAAAGCGATAAAGTCAAAAGCTAGTGTTCCGCTAAGCAGGATTTCTCCTAATCTTTTATTTGGCCTAAGAAACACAAATGGTATGTTATAGTAATTATATATATATATATATACACATATGGTGTATTTACGTAGGTATGTAATACACGTACGGCGTGTGTGTGTGAAATCAATCACGAGCACCGGCGCCGCATCTGATCCGAGGGTGGTAAGCCATCGGTTGAGGGTTAACTGCTTATAATGGATCACAAAAAATGTTTATGAAAATCCATGGAATGATGCGTTGTTTGTTATTGTGTCATCGCTTGCTCGCTTACAGCATTCACTATTTATTGCGGGGTAATAAAGAAATTTAAATGTGTTGTTGACTGGTTTTATCTGCGCAAGAGTATTTCCGGTAATAGTAGAAAAAATACAAGAAGAAAAGCCTTATACGATGTAATAAGAAACTTGGAATATATTTTAATATTCCCTAAGAGTTGAGGATTCAACGATTTGAAATGATAGAATATTTGCAAAACAATATGTATTTAAATTTCAATAAGTACTAGAATCGTTACATCAAACGTGTTTTTATACGTTGTATAAATCTATATATATCTATACAGATAAATAAAATTTAAGTGTCTGTTTGTAATTCCAAAATTACATCTTTTGACTAAATGCATTATGATAGTATACACGGAACATTTTTTTTTTATATTTCTCTACCTGGCTGTTTATCTCCGAAACGGCTGGACCGATTTTAACGGGACTTTCACTGGCAGATACCTAATAGTACAAGGAGTAATTTAAGCTACAATATATAAAAAAAGAGTTCCTCGGGCCCCATAAAATTATGTCTACGCGAGTGAAACCGCGGGGCACAGTTAATATAAATAAATTTCACTAAAAATGTTGTGAAAGGCACCTAATTTTTGTGAAAAGTGGGTGCTGTTACACCTTTTCCCTTGCAAAAACCTTGTGGGAAATCATAATGGTATTATAATTTATTTAAGTAGATCATTCTTATCATTCTTTATGTTTTTCCACTTCGACAACAAATCGGACAGTGAGGCCGGGCGGCGCTGCAACTAATACAATATGTTGTACTGACAAACCCATCCGTCATTACAATCGATCATACAAATCCACTAATCACACAATAAGTCCGTCTGTGACAAATAAACAGAGGGCTCCATTGTGATGGAAATGTGCAACATGTTGTGGCACGCCCACGTGTGGCCAATGTGTGGCCGATGGCGGTTGGGTGGTGAACTTGGCTCCATGATTTTGACTGTCATAATCAACGGTGATGAGAAAACAGATGATGACTGAGAACTCGACTTATGTTAACGAGTACCTCTTTGAAAGGTGTACGACCAGTAATAAAACATAACTAATATCATAAATCCCACTATGAGTTTGTTTGTTATGATTACTTCTAAACTAATCAACCGATCAAGATGGAAATACATGAATGACCTGGGCAAAGCCACAGGGGGACCATAGTATAAATCGCTTTAACCATGTTTTCAAGCACTGAAAAAACTCATAAAATATCATTACAATAAGACAAAAAATTTCGCCGACATCTGTCAAGTTATGGTAGCTCAAAGGTGAGGCTTCCAGCTTACGGGGCGATAACGAAACTAGAGTACCACGGTTCGAGACACTGACGTTCACCGGAATTTTTTTTCCTTTTTTTTTAAAAGAAACCGAGCACCGCTCACAAACTCATTGGTACAGGCCTCGCTGGGATTCGAACTTCGAATCTCTCGGCTATTACGAACTCTTTATGATTTCAACCACCGACCACAATAATTGATATTTTTAAACCCTAAAAAGCATAGGTGCCATGCCTTGTTACTGATCCCTTCTGTGCCCTTCAAGTAAGCCGAGATCTACACAAATACATAAATAGTACGCAGACATCCCATTTCAATACACAAAGCCTCTTGAAAACAATAAACGTGGCGTATTCCCCTGAAATCCCGCAATAATAAGGCTCTGTGATTGATACAACAATGAAATCCCCTGTCGACACGGCTATTTGCATTTTTATGGGCGCCGCCCGCCCCCACGAGCCCGCCCTACGGCACATGGGTACTTGGATGGAGCGTGCGGAGTGTATCACTACGATAATGCTTTATAACAATAAGCAATAGTACCTGGATAACCGGGATTTGTATGTTTTCCAAAATTAAACCTAGCTGGATTGATTGATCGCCTCCGAAACCCCTACATACTAAATTTCATGAAAATCATTGTACTATTACTATTGTGTAATCCGTTTCCAAAATTCTGAATATTATGCTCACACCTCCCCAGAAGGTTCCTCGAAGGGGTAAGCGTGAGGTGTTCTAACAACAACTCCCACATTACACCGAATATGATTTTCAACGTGACAGAGGGTGAGTCCGTCGCCGTCTCAGGCACATCTTTGAATTTCTTCTCAAACATATGCAGGTCAGATTTAGTATAGAAAATAGAAAATCTGGTAATTTTTGGTATCATTTAGTATACGAAATCTCAATCGAAGTTGCGGGAAGAAGTTAGTATTTGTTTAATATTTAAGTATATTTTTAACTCGCACGGAAGATTTCTACTAAGTTCGTAGCACCTCGTAGCTACTCGTAGCACGTCGTAGTCAATTGCTACGCGCGTAGCAAAGGTGCGCCCGCGATTATGAATTGTAAAATTATTAATTGCATTGCGTTAACAATTAGACATAATGTTATAAACTTTCTCACTGAAGTGAATAATATGTGAATAATATATGATGAACATAATAATACAATAATATAAGCGTTTACTGCATGTAGTCGCTTCGTACTTTCATAGAGGTACAATTTTTTACCGACTTCACGAAAAAGGAAGACTGTTGTTTTTCGTGCGTATTTAAGAGATTTCATTAACTGATTCGAAAAAAATATATGTTCACGCCACCCCAGAAAGGTCCCCGAAGGGGTAAGCAGAGGTGTCGTAACAACAACACCCACATTTCCTCACGATGGTATCCTTCACCGTAAAGAACGTGGTGTGAAATCACTGCACAAGAGTTTTTTAAGAAATATCATTGGTACAGGCCCCGCTGGGATTCAAAATTGGGTCGCTTCCGTAGCAGGCGACTGCTCAAATCCCAAGACTACCACGGCTCAGATGGAAGAATCTGATTCGAATGACTTATATACGGTAATATACCGAATATTTCAAATTATACCATTATTTTTCAGGTAAGGTGAAAACAAAAATATGTTGTATTACAAGCATAAAAATCGAATCAAGAATATCAGTTGATTTGAAATAGTTCGTGTGTGACAGTGACAGATTTATGCACGTCACATATATCTGTCTCGATTCGAAAGATAATATAATGATTCAAATTATCGCAATACCTTTGGGATTAAAACTTAGATAAAAAAAGCAAGTAAGATTATGAAGTTAGACGATTGTAGATCATACAAGTTCACCCATACAAAAGGCTTATTATATCACTTGTATGATCCGATTATAAATAATCAATTAACTCGATTCAAATTAAGCCGATGCCTTATATAATAATTTAATTAACTTTACGTCAGGTGAGTGACACTTCCGTATTAATCGAGTCGTCGATGAATTCCATTACATTTTGTGTGTAATGTTTTAATTACATTCAAATTATTTTTATAGTGTTGTAGTTGTTGAATCGAATCCGAATCCCAGCGGGGCCTGTACCAATTAGTCTTTCTAAAAACTATGTACAGTGATTTCACACCACGTGCTTTACGGTGAAGGAAAACATCGTGAGGAAACCTGCATATGTCTGAGAAGTAATTCAAAGACTACGTATGGGGTCTGAGGCGGCGATGGACTCACCCTGTGTCACGTTAGCACTTCATATTCGGTGTAATGAGGGTGTTGTTGTTACAACACCTCTGCTTACCCCTTTGGGGACCCTTCTACGATGGCATAAGCATATTTTTTTTGTTGTCTGTTCATATAAGTGCATATCAGAACGGAATATCCTGTTTGATATTTAAACGTTTCGATTCGGGATAGCACAAGCAAATTACGGACAAATACGAATACGAGGTGGTATTCGAACCCACGAAGATAAACACGTGTGTCATGCATAACATTTAGTATATATGCATGCAAACTATCTAGTACTTTAAAAATCTAAGTATAAAGTCAATAACTATAACATGTACCCTATAATAGTCATTTGAACATATACGTATAATATACAAACATATTTATAGACATTAAGTAGTGCTTCATAATTAATTTTATAAACTCACTCCGACCTAGAAGGGTCTCCCAAAGGGTGGACAGAGGAGTTACATTTTTCTCTTCGAACTCACTCTAACCATCGAACCAACTGGGTGTATCTAAATGAACCAAAAAGCCAACTCCTTTAAGGACTATGGTTTGTTGACGAATGTCATCGGTAACAGACTAGACAGATCATATGCTAACAGTGTTTTTATGTGTATAACATTTAGGTAAATATAATATTGTATCTCTAGTCGCAGCAGCGGGATACAACAGGAATTTGTCAATTTTGACAAGGTGTTTACGAGCCGGCCGAGTCGCTCGTTATCCTAGATTACCTCCGACGTCTTCAAATAAAACAATACGACGCTGCCCTGACAGCCGAATAAACGACAACACTCCAGTTTTACGCGAACAAACAATTATTTATTACCGAACACCCTATACGTACCACCTTACACTAGCAATATTCAACTTTAACTGTTAATGTTGAAGGTTGTATTTGGAGGCGCACGTCCCAATCCACAGTCGAGCAAGATTAATAGGGCATAAAACGTAAGATAATACAATATACAAGAAGACACGTTGTTAACCGTTCCGTTTAGGAGCGGCGTTGAGTGATTCTCGCCATCCCTCTCGCCCGTGCCCGCGGGGTGTGCTCGCGTCTTGCTTGCACACTTTCAATTATCTGCCTAATCCCTCAATTACGGCGACAGATGTCGTTCGCGTCTTCAGGCTTACGCGTCACTTTAAAGTACCGTCCGCAAAGCAATTACTGTTGATCGGCCAGATTTGAAGGCTTATTATTTAAGAATACAATTAAAATTTTCCTTCAACTTAAATATTATTCGTTTCTCATCACGCCGACTTACATTCCGTTGACAATTTTACTGGACTTTCGTCGTATTTGAATATTTCGAGAATTACTATTACGATGTAACGAGTATCGGTTCTTCGGATTCTTGTTCACACTTTTATTATATTTTTGTGTTCAATAATATTATTGAGAAAGAAAGAAATGTAGGCCATTTTATTCTCAATATGTTAAATTAAGATACTAGGCTGTGCCCTGCGATTCCACCTGCGTAGGCTTAGTTTCATGGGTGACCCGTATAACCCTAATTATTATTGTCTTTCACTTCACATTCACTAGCAAGTACCTTAAGTTACTCCTTGTAACATAAGCTAGCTACTAATGAAAGACCCGTTAAGCCGTTTCGGAGATTAGTTGGAACAAACAGACAGACAAACGGACAGACGGACAGACAGAGAAAAAATATAAATTGGTTTTTCTATGTCAGTGTATACTTTCATATGCATTTAGTGAAAGCTATTATTTTGGAATTACAAACAGACACTTAAATTTTATTAATATTTATAGATGTATAGGTTTTTTTTATGTGCCACAAATAATAATTCCGATTAAAATGTAATAATAAGTAACGCTTAAAATATAGTTTGTAGGTAGCATTACCTAAACTTTTTCTTTAATTAAATAAAAATTACACCTCTACCCCGAACGTTAGGTACATAATGATATATATTAATGACCCTAGATATAACCGCAAGTAATTTATCACCACCTTATATACGTGCAGTACTGCTCCCTAAGGGCGCGACCACAGTTAGCTAATAATTAATATTATAATTAATGTGCGCCCATTACTCCGCACCCTGCTACTCACCGCTTGCCTTACTAACTCATATAACCATTACAAGTTTGATTTCGATACAAACACCAACTTCTATGTAAAGAAAGGAAGAAACGGCCTCTATGGTATAGTGGTCGCGTACATAAAAATAGATGTTGATCGATATTATTCTATAATATAATATAAGCCACACTTCATAACAATACTTGAAAACACATTCATGTGGAATTGATGAAATGAGTTTGTATGCGATAATGAAAGGCCATGTTTAAAAAAGTTAAAAATGGAAGTTGAAAATTAAAAAGAAAGGAGAATGACAGATAAGAAAGACGAGGGAAGACGTGAACGACGAAAAACAGGAGTAGTATTTAATTTTAATTTTATGTGTTGTAAAGAAGACGAAAAGACGAAGTAAAGATATCGACACGCTTATTATACTTTTATTATTGTTTGGTAAAATACGCCAAACTACATTCATACACACATTCACAAGATAGCGCAATAGCAAATACACACACTCACGCACACACGCACACAAACACACACACACACAAATCCACTCAAACATATACTAGTTTTCTTTCAAGTTGTCCACAATTAATATTAAGCAAGCTGTGTTTACCTATAAGTAATTTGTGATGCAACAATTGTATGTATATATGTAACAAATTGTTATTCTCATGGAAGGCAGAGGCCGCTTTTGATGTGATCTTAGGTATAAAACGCGCGAGATACACTTGTGTAACATTCGTACATAGCAGAAACTGCTTACAATTGGGTGCACAGTGCCCCAAGTACAGGAATTAGCAAGTTGTGAATATCACCTATATATTTTCCTCATTTTGTATGGGAACGTTAACAAGCGCCCCAAGCGGCAAGAGTAGAAAGTTTTACGTCTACGTACAAAACAAGCGCAAAACGCTAGGTCATGTGACGTCGTTCGAACGTGTCAAAACGAATACTTGGGGTACAGTAAGATTGGTTGTCGCCTTAGTATGAAAAAAAATGTTTTTGACGCTTTCGCGATGTCTCGCTTCGTCCACTTTCATACACTTAATTCGGTAATGTGGTTACGGTTATTTGGTCATGGTAGTTCTTCCTTCGATGCCCTTTACCGATACAATCACTCACATTCACCCTGTAAATTACGATTTTTATGGAATTTTGTGTCTAGCGGAAAAAAATTGATCTAGCTAAGTTTAATTTTTGGAAAACATCGTTTTAACCATGTTTACAGGCACTAAAAAACTCATAACAATACGATAGTAAATTTCGCCGACATCTGTCAAGATACTAGCTCAGAGTGAGGCTGCTAGCTTACGGGGCGATAACGAATTTAGAGTTCCCCGGTTCAAGTCTGACGTTTCATCGGTTCGATTTTTTCATTATTTTTTTATGTTTAGTTTTTTTTGTGGGAAAAGAAACGAGCACAGCGGTCAACCAGGTCCTCTTTTATTAATCGCCATATTATACCAATCAGATGCTATGGATAATGGGGTTAAAAGTACCATATATTTGTAATTAATCAAAGCTTTTCGCATGAAATTATCGCATGTATAGGTTTGTGCATCTCATCAAATCACGATTTAAGTCCAGCTAGTCCGACTAAACTTTCCCATGAGTAATGGCTTGTCAAAATGATTTGAGATTTAATGATCTTATAAAAAGGTTGAAAAGCGATCGACACGCAGTCGTAATTAATTCCCATGAGCGTGTAACCGTTACAGATCGTATCGGCGCAAATTAATACATACATAAGGTCAGCTTCTGTACTTAGGCGTTAACATCGAACGACACAATATGCAGACGGACGAGCATTGCAGTATAAAATTATGTTTATCTATAAGCTCACGCCTTCCTAAGGTCAACGAAGGGTAACGACTTACGATGATTACGTGTCAACGCGACGGATGGTGAGTTCATTGCCGCGCCATCTCAGGCACTATATATACATCGTTGAATTTCTTCTCAGACAAATACAGGTTTCCTCACGATGTTTTCCTTCACCGTTAAGCTCGTGCTGTGACATCACTGCACCTAATATTAAAGAATAGCATATTCGTTCCATAAAAAACTGGCGAGCGGATGGCTTGACGAAACGATTAACTTGATGCGATATATTGTAATGCGAACGTTTTTTCGACCGATGCAGGAGACCATCCTTCTGTCAATTTTATATTCAATGATATCAGGATCACACGAGTGATGCCGATCATCCGATGTGTAACTATTAGGTTTAAGTGTGAGTGTTGTGACGAATCTATACCTATACATGCACATACTACTTATAAAGATAATATTGTAATGTCTGTTTGTATTTCCAAAATAATAGCTTTTCACTATATGCATATAAAAGTATATACGGTTCTGACGTAAAGAAACTAATTTTCAAAATTTTTCTCTATATGTCTGTCTATTTGTTCGGCTGGACCGATTTTAACGGGACTTCCACTGACATTAGCTATTCCAGTCCCGATATTCAATTTGGAAAAAATAAGAGAAAAAATAAAATTAAATAAATAAATATGGTTATTACTCACGCCATCACAGATGGCTCACGGCATTCCCGGGGGTAAGCATAGCACCGAATATTATTAAGGCACTATACAGTCTTTGAATTCCTCCTCAGACCGTAAAGCATTTGCAGCACAGGCTGCTGGGATTCGAGCTAGCGTCGTTTAACAGAAGATCGTCGAAGATAAAGTTATTTAAATAACCGGTTTATATATCTCCACGACAATGTAACATATGTGTTGTAGCACAACGCGAGTGTATGTCACATGCAATAAGTGCAGACGGTACAATATCGGTGTCGGGCCGCGCCGCGAACACTGCGCGGCTGTCGCTAACTGGCGCACGAAATACTGAAGACGTCGAGACGGACTTATACTTACAACTATTTAAACTATTTAGTGCTTAAACTGTACCTATATACTGTTTTATAAATAATTGCAATATTTTTCATGATTGTGATCAATTTGTTATAATTAACGCACAGATATGTCAAATTATAAAATAATAGCTTTCACTTAACGCATATGAAAATACATAGTTGAGTTTCTTGCCGGGTTCTTCTCAACAAAAGCTACCTTCTGAACCCGCTGGTAACATTTATAATCATGTATAATGTATTTTGTGTCCTTCTGACGATTTGAAAGTACTTTGTAAGAAGTCTAATCAAATAAAGATATTTTGAATTTTATACGTTACAGATATAAAAAACCTCTCTTTAAAAATTTTCACTGATATCTGTCTGTCTGTTTGTTCCGGGTAATCTCTGAAATGGCTGGACCTAATTTAAAGGGACTTTCACTGGCAGATAGCTAACTACTATTATTTAAAAAAAACACGTTCAGTGATCCGCGGGAACTCAGGGCCTCCTCTACCACAGTAGCGATTGCGACTACAAGACCAACGAGGCTTGATTTACAAAGTTAAAAGTCCAACAGCGTCTCCACAGTTTTCCATGTGTGTAAGTGTTCGCGTCGACGCTGATATGAATAATGTTGTATCGATTGCGTCCGCGTCGAGACGGCGCGAGGATCGTGATCTTACGCTGTATGGGAACGATCAAGTCTAGGGTACCGTAGCTATTATACTGTACTGTAGGCTTAGACAAGGTAATATTCTCTCGCGCTTGATTGATTAAACCCTATTTACTTAAACTTTTGAAAACTAGGCGGCCCCTAAAACCACAAAACAAGGGATGGAGAAATTCGACGTATGACGTAGGATTACGAGTAGCTCTAGATTACGAGTTTGCAATGGTCGTGGGTTCGCGTCTCACCTCGTATTTTCAAGAATTTTATATTGATTTAAACAGCATAAAAACATGGACTTTAAATTACATATCTATACATCTACAGATAAATAAAATTGAAGTTAATGTTCGTAATTCCAAAATTACAGCTTTCACTAAATGCATATGAAAGTATACATGGTACTGACGTTAAAAACCCAATTTTAAAAATGTTTCTCTATATTAAATATGATTAAATTTCTCTATAGTAAATTAAATCTATGTGGGTAAAATCGCGGGGTGCAGCTAGTGATCAAATAAAATAACTCACAGCTAAGTAATTTGTACGCGATCGATACAATATTATATATTATACATACAAATTATTATAATTACCATTTTATCAACGATCTATTCACGTACCGTGTAAAAAACATAATAAAATCAATTAATACGTTCCGTCCGTTTATTTATAAATTGGCTGCCGACCAATTATTATAAGAAGTGGTCGGTATCTCAGTAACATCTATAACTTGTGTGTTAGGGATGTGTGTCCATTTATTGAACTATCGATTTTAACAAAATGGTTTCTTACAAATAACTGATTCGTAAACGTATAAAAAAAATAATATGCAAATTGTGGAATGACCTTTAGAGACAAAATGACTCAACTCGAATTTATCCAATTAAAATAGTGAAAACCTATATATACCTGCTTACATTTTAAAAGGGTCTAACTTTTATGTAGTAGGTAATCTTAAAAATATACGATTTCAAAAATACACACATTTTTAGAAAGAGATTATTAGATACTTCCAGAGTTCCATATATACATTATAAAGAAAAATTATTGTATTTTTATATAATTAATAAAATTAAATACTACTGGGACCTTCTTAAATAGTTTTACCAATTAAGAGCAGGCTATATAAAGTTACCACGTACCATCAGACGTAACAAGAATATTTTTCAAGAAATCCGAAACAAATGGTTTGTATCGGCCGGTAGCACCCCTAGTTTTAATATATCACTCGATAGGCATAACACGGCCAATCTGTCCGTCTGTCGGGTGTCCGACGCGACGTCCGACGCTTGACAAATGAAAGCAACGCCGCTTCTCATCGGACATATTAAATACCGCCGATAATTATCTGGCCACTAAACATCATGTTAAATTAATCTCTAAATCTAAACTGTAAAGGATTAAATTTGAACAACAATAATAAGATTAGTTACAACCTTTATCAATCGATGGAACGATTTAAAATTTTACAAAAGCGATATCGTAACATCGTATCTCACAATCTTAGCTGAGCGGAAAGCAGCTCTATGTGTGAGGGTTTTGGTTCAAATCGCTGTAAGTGAGTGAGTTTGAGTTAGTGATCGTTTGTCGGGTAGATGTAGATTGTCGTGTCAAATGGTAATGATGGTAGGCAGGCGACAAGGCGGAATGCCGTTCGGTAGCGGCTGACGATTTCATTAATGACATTAGATATACTAATGAGTTTTTAAATCGGCTTCTTGTGGCTTAGACGTAGATTACATTACACGCTCCGATCCTGCGGAGAAACGAATAGAAAGTCACTATTGCTTCTCAAGTGGAAAATAGCTTTACATGCTTACTGATAATTATTATAACAATATACAGACGCTTAGAGCTATTAGATAACACTGTATCAAGTACACTTTTATGAACATACCTGTATTAGTCGAAATAGTTAGAAAAACTGACTTCTCTATATTGTTTTATGTATATTCTATGGGTAATGAGACAATGTATAACGATCAAAAAACAAATGCCAATCAAACCCAAGTACCTATTATATAATTGTATGAATTACTCTATACTATATAAGACTTTAAAAAAATACTTTTTATCGCAAAATAAATAAACGCAGTGACGTTTTTCAAATTCAAACCATTATTTAAACAGGACAGGATCATAAATCTGTCGATATTTAAAAGATGTATCACATAGTTTCCTCCATAAATATAAGATACTTCCAATATCCGTGAAAAAAAAAGAAAGAGTATTTATTTTCTATGAATTTAGGATACGTTACACGATTCAGTAAGTACAGTAAATGAGTAGTGTGATATCTCAAAGTGACATATTTTTACACTTCATGGTAATAAACGCAAAATAATAACCGTGTAATATTCACTCATTTTAAACCACATCCAGCCAATGTTAAACGCATTAGCCCCGATCGATACCACTACATGTGTCTTCGCGAGTACATCTTCGCCCCTCCCCCCGGGGCGAGTAGGTACTGAGTGGGGGTGGATAGTACTGAGTAAGGGGTGGATAGACAACGCAAAGTCAATATGTGGAAATAATACTAAAGGATAGCGCGTCCCGCATACGTATCGTTTGATTATCGTCGCAACATCGGTAACGAGTCGATCCTCGCGATGCTCGTTCAACCCACTATTTGTATCGATATTGCTTCTTCTGTTCAACTACAGCGATTTGTCATTATTGATTCTCTTGCGAACTATATGTTACCTGGACTGATGGATTTATTTAACTTAAGTGGTTTTTTTAAATTAAACCAATTTTTTTGTTTTTTTTAAGTTTAATTTTAAGTTGATTTAAATATTCGAACGACATCAAACAACGAATTCAGGGTAACCTGGGTATATTTTATGTAACAAACAGCTTTAAAAAATCTAATTGAATAAAAGCGAGAATTCAGGGAGAATGAGAAAAGACCACGAAAGATTTTAAGATCAATAAAACATCAAGAGGAAACCTAAATATCTGAGAAAAAATCGTAGACTATTTGTCAGGCTATCACACAGCACCATTATATTTAACATAAGTATATCTATAATGAAAAGTGGGTGAAACTACACCTCTGTCCTCCAGTTAAGCCCCAGAAGACATGGAGATTACAATTAACAACCATGCTATGCTTCTTGTGTAGCCTCACGGCAAATCCTGAGCCCTTTATGTCCCTCATATACTCACGCCTTCCCAGACAGGCCATGAAGATACAGTCATCACCAATTTGTCATGGAAATTAATAAGCTCAATTAATTATCAGTCACTTCTTATGTGTTTACCTTCACCGTAAAGCTTTTGGTGCGAAATTATGAAAAGCTTATTGGTGCGAGGATACAGGCGACTGGGACCACTAAGAACTAGAGCCGCGGTCCGAATCGTCTGATAGCATTTTTGAATTGGTCAAAGTCAAAAGTATCTTTATTCAATTAGACTTTTTACAAAGTACTTTCAAAGCGTCAGAATGACATAATTATACAGGATTATACATGATACCGCCAGGTTCGGAAGGTTGCTTTTACTGAGAAGAACCTGGCAAGAAACTCAGTAATTACTCTTTTCAAAAATATTATACAATTTAAAGAATACAAAATAAATAATTTTTAGAATCGTAAGTTCATGGACAATGTTCCAATGCACAAATGTCGATAAAAATTTACATAACTAAAAACCTAGTACATTTACTTATAACTAAATACGTAGCTTGAGATGACCAGCCCCACAAGCAGCACGACTGGAACCACATACCACATTCGCTTCAATAGCTTGCATAGCTGGCGACTACCCAACCACTAAGTCACCACGGCTCTCTAACCTGAGTCCTTAAAATATTTCTAATCACGACTAAGAATGAGTACATTCTACAGTTCCCAAGTACATTCGACATCAGCAACTCAATAGAAAATAAGCCACAGGAGTAAAATCCTTAATAAAATAAAACATTTCATAAAATCAATGCGTCCAATATTGGATGTCTATAAAAAATGTGAGTGCGATCAGCGTATATATCGGACATGAAAATCGAATGTGCCATCATATCGATATTACGTCTACTCGATACCATTCGAGTCGACTCGCATCGATTCATGAATATATATTGCCGTTTCGCTCCCACCTATATAAATATATATTACATGTACGAAGTTCTTTATCGTCATTATGTTTCCCTTCTATAGGGATTTCTCTCGTATAAATACATAATACGTTCGGAAAAGGTCGTGTTCTAGACTAGATACAATATTATGCCAATGGTTAAGTACCATTGGCATAATATTGTATCTATTACAAATACATTTCAAGCCCACAAATTCTGAATACTTCCATGAAAGTACTAGTTAGGCATAGATTTCATCTATAATCTAATATATAAAGCTGAAGAATTTGTTTGTTTATCTGAAATGAATTTTCGGGTCCGATTTGAACAATTATGTGTTAGATAGCAAATTTATCTAGGTAGGTTATAGGCTATATCACGTTAAGATCAATCGCAAGTTAAAGTTAGCGTAAGCCCAATGTAGCTATTCCACTAACGAAATAAAAGAAATATAGGTACTTCGCGTCATGTAACACCATCCATTTTCCATCGAAGATATTTATAGTCTATCACAGTCTGAAGTAAATGTATATACAAGGTTGTGTTTTTGGATTTTCTTGAATAAAAGTGTAGGTAACAACCACTTGTCACCGAAAATACCACAGGCATAGACACCAATGTCAAATATTACGAGTCCATCGCAATCCCAAACAGTTACATAATATTTGAATTTATTTTAACACATTTCCCCACTTAATAAAAAACTCATACATACATACATATGCTCACGCCTGTATTCCCCGAAGGGGTAGGCAGAGGTGTTGTAATAACAACACCCAATTTACACCGAAGATGATTAAGTGCCAACGTGACAGATGGTGAGTCCATCGCCGTCTCAGACACTTTACATACTTCATTGAATTACTTCTCAGAAATATGCAGGTTTCCTCACGATGTTTTCCTTCACCGTAAAGCACGTGGTGTGAAATCACTATAAATAAGTTTTTTGAAATACTCATTGGTACAGGCCCCGCTGGGATTCGAACTCACGTCGCTTGCGTAGCAGGCGACTGCTCAAATTTCAAGGCCAGTAATAATATAATTAATAAAAAAAATAGACAAATATATCTCGTCTTGATTTATAAATAACTGTATCCTTTTCTGTGATAAGGATTATAATGGACATGGTCCGAGTTGAGTCTACTCGTCGTTTAAATCATGTTATGTAATAAGATGGTTAAGGTTTTCTTCACTTTACATCTAGTTTGCACTAAATTTTTTAGATGCTTGTATTTGTAATAAACAGTGAGAATGGACCTTGTAACTGCCACCTTAGCTTCATCAATATTTCCATATAAATCCGTAACAAATAGCACCTGAATGTATGATATGTGTACAAATAACAAGCAATACACTCAAAGTAAAGCCGACAGTAGCGCGGAAGTATCGAGCGAAGTGAATACTTATGTACACTACAGCCACGTAAATGGGGACGCACTCAAATATAATAATTATTTTCAATATCTTAAATTTAGTCGACAAGACATTATTGTTTATGTCGAAAAATATTCTCTAGTCTAATTTATAATATACTGGCGGACATCACGCGGTTTCACCCACGTAGTTCCCGTTCCCATGGGAGTACGGGGATAAAATATAGCTCATGTTACTCGCTGGTAATGTTATCCGTTGCAGAAAGAATTCAAGATCGGCTCAGTACTTTTTGAGCCGATTCGTTACAAACGTACTTACATACAAATCTTTCCTGTTTTTAATATTATTAGTAATTAGTATATTAGTTTTAGTATGGATATATTTTTTCTTGAACTTCGTAAAACAATATATAAAAACATTGTCCCCTTTTTCCACCTCGTAAGTGTACCAAGAGCGGGCAAGCGTAGTAGAGTGCGTTGTTATTGGAAAAGTTAGCAGCTGAGTGCGTTACAATGTAGCCCCACAGCGCTTTATAGCGCTTAATACGCTTATGGATACGCTATGCTTTTACTGTAATGTGCCATACTTAGATAATTAAATAAATTGTTTATCCAAAAATATATGTTAAATGCTTTATCGAAGCTTGTTTTGTTTCTAAATTAAGAGTTAACGTGATAGATAGTGAATCTGTCGCCTTTGTACACATGACTGGCTCTGCCCCGCGTAGAGTTAATTTCATGGGTGACCCAAATTTATTTTTTAAATAAAAGTAGGATAAATTACTCCTTGTAACATTAGCTAATAGCCAGTGAAACTCCCGTTAAAATCGGTCCAGCCGTTTCGGACATTAGCCGGAACAAACAGACAGAAAGAGAAAATTATTGAAAATTATTTCTTACTTCAGTAGCGTATATGCTTTTATATGCAGCTGTTATTTTGGAATTACAAACAGACACTTCAATTTTGTTTATCTGTATAGATTTAAGATAACATATTGAACAAGAAATCAACATGAATCGTTTTTATAACAGTATTCAACCAAAATACAATATCAATAATATATTATTGTACAATATTATATCCCCCTATAATACAAGTCGTTGTAACTCGCGGCCATTTCCAAAACAATATACCACTGAGTCAGCGTCCGGTTTACGAGCCGGTCCGGACACCCGGACACTCGGATAGCTTACCGGACAGATTGTACTGTTGATGTTACGATATGATGTGACGTAGTTTTATGGTCGTTTGGATTCAGCTCGGGTGGAATTGTTAAAGTAATATACACAGATATATGGGTAGGTTGTTTTTTCATTACTGAAATTACTCAGTATCATATTGGATTCTTATTCTTATATTAACTTTAGTAAGATTGTTATTTGAGCAGTCACGTTATTCTAGGTTTCTCAGCGTCAAACTCGACGTCAAGGTTTAGGTTCAATCAAAGGAAATTTATACATAATGCATACGCAATAAAGTTCAATCTCTGCGACGTTGAGAAACCTTACAGAATAACGCAGCAGGTTTAAAATATATCGAAATTTTAATTCAATACCTGCGTGTACTTAATTTCATGGGAGGCTCTGCAACATCAGCTATCTGACAACGAAAATTTCGATAAAATCGGTCCAGCCGTTTCTGAGATTACTCGGAACAAACAGACAGACCGAGAAGATTTTTAAAAATAGTTTTTTTTATGTATGTACATTTAGTACAAAGCTTTGGAATTACAAACAGACACTTCAATGTTATTTATCTGATTTAGATGTATAGATTACAAAGGTGAACAAAATGTAAGATGGAACCGTCTCCTCCCCTTGTGATGAAGCCTCACCACAGGTTACCCCAAACCCCTTAAAAGTATACGACACTGTGACACCCTTTCCAACATGTAATCAAACAAATCCAGCAACATCATTAGTGGATATCGTTTGTCACGCGACTTATCGCACCCTTCAGTTAATAGTCGCCGCGATTTGTCGCGCTAATGGTCGTTACCATCGCTTGCTTTTGCCGAATAATGTGGTTGAGACGAAAGGGTTGTATCTAGTTGGCTCACGTTGGGAGTATCATGAATCTAAGATAGCAGATTACCTCAAAATAATATGTTTCGTAGTATCCTCATGAATTCGACAATAATAATGACTAAGAACCTGGTTTCTTTTCAATGACGTTTACTCATATAAGTATGCTAAAAAAGGAAAATAATTGAACCGGTGAACGTACGGGGGTACTCTAGTTTCTTTATCGTCCTGTAAGCTGGAAGCCTCACCTGAGCAACCATAACTTGACAGATGTCGGCGAAATTTACTGTACTATTGTAATGATATTGTAAGAGCTCTTCAGTGCCTGAAAACATGATCAAGACGATATCCTCCAAAAATGAAACCTAGATATTTTTTTTTGCCCCTGTAACCCCCTACACACAAAATGTTATGAGATTCCGAACTGCTCGTTTAAAGGTGATGAGAAAAAACAAATAACAATCTAACTAATTCGATAT
This sequence comes from Watsonalla binaria, assembly GCA_929442735.1. NCBI lineage: Eukaryota > Metazoa > Arthropoda > Insecta > Lepidoptera > Drepanidae > Watsonalla > Watsonalla binaria. The sequence goes on along the minus strand of OV838937.1, from coordinate 9,528,147 downwards.
TTGAAACATTTCCAATGCTTAATTTGGAGGGCCAGCAACAAGCTTAGCGTTTTCCCGGCATGATGCTGGGGTCCACCTTCCTGCTCTCTCTCCTCCACTTTGCTCGACATCTTACTCTGTGAGGTCGTTCTCTCTCATGTCGGTATTAACGACGTCAAGCCATCGTTTCTTGGGTCTGCCACGTTTGTTATCTTCATTATCAATAAAAAAAATGCGTAATTAAACAAAACAATATCAGAAAATAATACATACATATGCTCACGCCTGTATTTTCCGAAGGGGTAGGCAGAGGTGTTGTAATAACAACACCCACTTTTCACCGAAGATGATTAAGTGCCAACGTGACAGATGGTGAGTCCATCGCCGTCTCAGACACTTTACATACGTCATTGAATTACTTCTCAGAAATATGCAGGTTTCCTCACGATGTTTTCCTTCACCGTAAAGCACGTGGTATGAAATCACTGTATATAAGTTTTTTAGAAAAACTCATTGGTACCCGCTGGGATTTGAATTTCCGTCGTTTGTGTAGCAGGCCACTTCTCAAACCTCAAGGCCCCCACGGCAGTAAATAATATTGACAAGATCAATCGATCTGAATGAATTCGACAGCATTACTAATGAATACCGAGAAAAAACAAATTATTGACAACTACCTATTTTGTCTTATTCCTGAGAAGGCACGTTGTAAGTAGGTCTGGGACTTTGCTTCTTACAATAAATAAGCCACTTATTAACTTTGAGTATAAATAACAACGAGAAAAAATACAAATCAATTAATGAGCTAATGTCAAAGTTATCAGCCGACAGGTTCGTACACGTACCGTGTGAACACCGACATACAAAGCCATCATTTGAGCCGCTTGGCGCCAGAGCACAATACAAGGTACTGAGTTATTAATTACACAAAATAAATCATTAAATCATTCGGGCCAATCCCACATTAGAGAACTGAATGATCGTGTGAGATGTAATATACTAATGTACGTGTGTCTATGTGTGCTAATGGCACAACTAAGTAGTACGACTCATAAGTATTGAACCATAATGAACCAAATCTCAGTGCGATACGCAATAAGCATATTATTACGATCTGATACACCGCTGAACTGAATTTAGGACCTAAGATCAGTAAGTTCATTCAGTAAGATACCCTTAGAAATCAGCATAATATTTATTAATTGCTAGATAAATAAATAATGGTTATTATTCCAAGTCGTTTTAAATCACGATAACTTATTTCATAAGTACGGAAGGCACGCGCTGAAAACAAATTCCATAGGTTCTTGCAAAGCCAGTGAAATATTTCAATGCCAGAAATCTAGAATACAGATAGATAGAGATATAGTACTAGTAACATATTTTCACTAAATGCATATAAAAGCACATACGGTAGTGACATAAAAAAGACAATTTAAAAAAAAACCTCTGCCTGTCTGTCTGTCCTCAACGGCTGGACCGATTTTAGCGGGACTTTCACTGGCAGATAGCTGACGTTTCAAGAAGTAACTTAAGCTTAATTTTATTTAGAAACAAATTAGGAAGCCGCGATAAAGGCACGAAATTAACTCTACGCGGGTTACACACAGCTTATAAGAATATAAAATTACACACGAGATGCATTCGGCCTTTCGGCCATCTTTGAATTTGACAATATAACAGAGTCGCATGGAGAATTACTGTATTCGATTCTCCTGAGCATGTATGTGTCAACTATAAGTATGTGTGTGTACGCTTCAGTTCGCTCGTTAGTGCATGATCGGTCAGACGGATTATAGCGTCTTTGTGTAGTCACTGGTACTGATCAATAGATAGAAATAATAATTATAATGACGCGCGGTCAAGTTGGGAGCGGGGAGCGGAGATGAGCCTCCATTATTTTTGCTGAGAACTATAATTTAACACAGACATATAAGGGAAGGAAAGCTATCTTTAAATTTTTTGCTAATATATGTTTTTTTAAATATAACTAAACACTTCAAAAAATATATAGAGACGGATACCAATATATATAAGTTACTCCTTATAGAATCAGCTATCTGCCAGTGAAGGTCATGTTAAAATCAGTCTTACCGTTCCAGAGATTAAAAAAATTAAAAATACTGTATATACTTTCGTATACATTTTGTCATTACATACAATTTGGAATTATAAACAGACACTTCAATTTTATTTATCTGTTTAGATATATATACATGTTTATATACATATAATTATGCATTTCATACAGTAAATATTATATCTCTCAAATCGCTAATCACTTTTAAATTGTCCCAATGACAAATCTAACGGCAATAATATTTATTTGATACGATCATTATTTTTTGGCCACAATTTCACAATCAAATATCAATAAGGTATCAAGAAACTCGCTTATCTAATTAAATTAATAGATGGAGATTATAATCTAGATTGATAACGGCTTAATTAATTTAAATTATCAAACTAAAGCTATGTTATATATGTTGCCGAATATGGCAGCTTGCTGTGACATGTTGATCAAACTGTAAAATGACATTCATTAAATTAATTAATAACTTGATAAACATAATATACTAGCTGTACCCTGCGGTTTCACTTGCGTATACTTAGTGTCATGGATGACCCGCAACACCCTACAGATGTTTTTAAATAAAAGTAGCCTAATTTACACTTTGTAATATTTGCTATCTGCCCGTGTAAGTTTTGGTAAAACTGGTCCAGCTGTTTCGAAAATTAGCCGGAACAGACAGACAGACAGACGGACTAACAAACAAGTGTAAAAGGTTTGGGCCTTAGCCCGATAACTTACAAAACAAGTAAATTGTGATTTGTACATAAAACCAAATTGATAACAACATAGAGCTGCAAACCCCCCGCGGCACCCCAGCGCCATCTAGCGCAATTTAATTATTGCCATTGTTTGCAGATAGTCGTTTTGAAGAATTTGTGGCTGATAGGTAAATTGGAATTGTGCTTTTGATCGATGGGCGCGGACTAATGGATGCGGTCGGTAAAAATGGTGAAATACGAGAAAAACCGTAACATATCGACATTGCGCGATGCACGCCGTTGATATGCAAAAATCGTTTTGGAATTGTAATTGGATTGTTCAATTTAGATGTATTTTTATATTCTATTGGTTTGGAAACCTGCGCTGTTACTGGGATTAAATTAGAATATTATCAACTAGGTTTACGCCACGATTTCACCCGCTTAGGCTTTATTTCGTAGGGCACGTCGCTAGTAGAACCGAGCCAATGGCCGATGGGGCCTAAAGGTCCTTGAGTGGTGACCGTGTACCGGCAGGCGTAGTGTGGGTGGGCCTCCAACGAGGTGGACCGACGACCTGGTGAGGATCGCGGAAACCCGCTGGATGTGGGTGACACAAGACCGGTCGTCGTGGAGATGTGTGCGTCTGTCGGCTGAAATGATGAGGCTGTATTTCGCGGAACTATTTATATAAACTAGCTTTGCTTCGCTTTTTCACTCGCGTAGATTTAATTTCATGGGTGGCCCGTGGAGCCCTAACTCTTTGTAATATAAGTCCAGCCATTTCAGAGATTAGCAGGAACAAACAGAGAGACAGACGGACAATCAGTTAAACTTAAAAAAAAAATTTGACGTGGATCCCGAATATACGTTCATATCCCTTTCGTGAAAAGCTGTTAATTTGCAATTACAAACAGATATATCAAACTTATTTAAACCTATGTTAAATTTCTTCGGTGGTACACATAGTCACGATCATGATCTCATGCAATTTAAATATTCAAATGTATAATACACAACCGATCCAACAACAAACTTAACCTAAAAACAATATCCAAAACCAAAAATGTTGGCACAAATTACAAGAAAAACTTAATTTCAAGACACTGAGCAAATGTTTTAATTGAATGGAAACAGTAACTTTTAAAAATGAAGGGTTGAATGTAATAAACGAACAAGAAAAGGGAAAAAAACTTCATTAACCAAGTATCTGTCCGCGTGGCGCCGTAAATCATAAAAGGATTAGAGGAAGCGAGCGCCGCTACAAATTTGGCATTATTAAAAAAACTCATTTGCAAATTTGGAAAGACAAAGAGATATTAAAGCGATAAAGTGAATTATCTCCAATTTGGTCCCCGGTGGGTGATGAACGTAACGAACCCTTTGTGCGTTCACTTGGGAGTGAAAATAAAAAAATAATGACTGACGTTAAACTCTGGACTTTATTATGAGGGTACAATCCACTCTAGATAGATAATGGACAATACAAAGTAAAACAATCATGTATCTTAGTACGACATAAATACAGTCGCATACACAATGTTTAAATAATAATTAAGATTTGGTAATGATTTTAGTAAAAGCGATTTTTTTTACTCGATAGTAGCATATCATTTTGTAGAATTGAAAGCTTACATCAAAACATTACTAACTAAATATATAAAGTCACAAAATTCTGATAACACAAGTAATAATCGTTGAGAAATTTATTAAAACACTTCCAAAACCTATCAAATTCATGCTCAAATCAAGTTGAATGTTGTAATCCACTTAAGGGGTACCTCCTTGCTCCGAGATTTGAGGGAAATCAGGAAAATGTAATTAGTCCCCCCGCGGACATAATTAAGGCGAATCTTGCTGTAATTTTGACATTTAATTTTTTTCACTCGGCCGTGTCACCCCGCCCTTATTAATTAAAACGGTACTTATGATTTAATCTACGCTTAAGCCAAGGTTTTTGTTCAAACTTTCGCCTAGCTAATGAAACAGGCAGATTTTTTGATGGAACGTCCTATGCGACTTTTTTGTCTCATTCCGTGACTAATGGACGATACCTTTCTTTTAATTTGTACGTTCGTTCTTAATTAATTTTCAACTTTTTCGTGTTTGTTTTAATTAAATCAGTTACCTTTAGGATGATCTTTGTCTACTTTGGCAAAAAATCGAGCAATTATTGTCGTACACTATGCAGAGTCTAAGGCCTCAACCATGAGCTTTTATTACAATGATATTGCTGTGTGAAAGTGACAGGTTTATATACGTAATATACATCTTATTATCCCTCATCACATCTCCCAAGCACTTGGTAGGTAAGGTGGAGAATAGACTATTCCACGCCTACAATCCTTATAAATCGTATTAGCTTCATTCATCAATCAATTTACGTTCGTTCTTCTCAACATTTTGCATTTGTCTAAAACATTTCAATACTCTACTTACCCCAATATATATTCAACGGCTCAAAATTACCTTAATATATGTAAGATAAGGATAAATGAAGCGCATTCATCAAGCAACCCCCCATCAGGGTAAATCCTTCAATCTCTAGTATCGGGTGCGGAATCTTGAAAGTTTAAACTGGCTCGCGTGCCCTTATCAGTCGCGTGTCGATGTTGTTACATGGTGTCAAATGACGTGGCATTCGGTTATGGATGCGACAATTACGATGATGTAACCACTGAAGGGAATTTATTAAATTTAAGCCCACAGGTTAGGGATCAGCAAGAACCTCTGTTGGCACAACAATACCGTTAAAACAAAAAATATATATATTGTTTAGAGCCGTGGTGGCCTTGAGGTTTGAGCAGTGAATTTTCTAAAAAACTTATGTACACTGATTTCACACCGTGCTTTACGTGCTTTACGGTGAAAGAAAACATCGTGACGAAACCTGCATATTTCTGAGAAGTTATTCAATGACGTATGTAAAGTGTCCGAGACGGCGATGGACTCACCATCTGTCACGGTGGCACTTAATCATCTTCAGCGAAAAGTGTTGTGATTACAACACCTCTGCCTACCTCTTCGGGCATATATGTATGTATGTATGTATAATGTTTAATAATTGAACTTGTATGGTATGTTAGTGTATTAGTGTTTACATTGGGATTTGACATAATAGCGGTACTTATCCGCCCACAGACCAACATTTACTGGGTATTTGTGGAAATAAAACTATATTATTACATTAAAAACCACAATCCATTTCACTCTGTCATAAATGAAATCTCACAAAAAATATAACATTTTTATCCTCATCTCGCCAATTTACCCCGTCATCAAATTATTGTTTTTTATATCGCTGTCTCCAATTTGTCCCGTTTGTGTGTAATTTCCCGAAAAGCCCCGCAGTGGCCAATCACCCCTTGTACCATAATGATGTGTGTGATTGTATGAGATACAATCAAGGCGAGCTTAGTTGCGATTTAAATTTAAATGAGGCATTACACGCGTCCCTTATCGGGACAGGGTGCATTTTAAAATAACACCTAACTATGGTTTAGTGGTGTAGACATAGCTTACCACAGATTACTGGGGATTACTAGTGTGCAAGTTTGATATAAAAGCACTTGCTTTCATAGAACAATTTTATATATAAAATTCTATCAATGACTTTCAGAAATCGTCTATAAATCACTCTATATACTCTACAAATATATAGATAAATACAAAAAAACTGCATACTACATACTATACTACAGATAAATTAATTTGTAGTGTCTGTTTGTAATTCCAAAATAACAGCTTTACACTAAATGCATTTGAAAGTATATACGGTAAACTAAAAAAAATTGTTATAATTATTTTTTTAACTTTTTCACCGCCTAATCTCCAGCAGATTTCCTTACGATGTATCCTTCACCTTAGAGCATGTGGTATGAAATCACTGTACACAAGTTTTATTTAGAATAATAATTGCCCCAGGCCCCGCTGGGATTCAAACTTTCGCCGTTTGCCTGGCAGACGTCTGCCAAATGTATATCCACAAACTAAGTTCAGTAAAGTAGTGTAACCTGACTGACCAATACAGTAGTATATCAATAGGTATGTCACAAACAGGACTATTCATCTTCCCGGAGATCACCCCCGCGATAACACCGTGCCGTTACAAATTGAAAATATACCATAAAAACCCACGTATACTTGTTGGTATCGATCACCACTCGATGGTGGTTAGTTCTCAAACTGTTTTATCGATAATCGGTCGGTAATAAATCACGTAACTGATTATTTGCCATGTTATCTATACAGTCTATACAGACAAATATAATTAAAGTGTCTGTTTGTTATTCCAAAATAGTTTTTCACTAAAAGTATATAAAGTACTGAGATGAAAACAAAAATTTTTTTTTCTCTGTCTGTCTGATTGTTCCGACTAATCTCCAAAACGGCTAGACTGATTTTAACACGACTTTCACTGATATACAGCTAATTTAAAAAAAAACATTACTCCGCTTATTAATTCATAATTTGGTTGGGTTTCACAAGGTAGGATTTGAGATACCGATCTCGCAAACCGTGTAGCTCGATTGCTCACTCGATTGAACCTGCGTATCGAAATTTTTAGCAGACGGTCCCGCCTTTACATAGGAGACCAACTATGAGCGTTTAAGCAGCGCGTCTTAAGGACTTGTGAGCTTTAACGTTAGATTTAAAGTTCAAAATAAAACTTCAAAGGTCAGAGGTACTTCATACGATCTGCTTAAGCTGATAGTGGTAGGTCCCTCGTTCTTTTATGACGCATTCAAAAAAGCGCTTAGAACTCGTGCTGGCACCCACAATGTAAAATATTTTATCAAGTTCTTTATTCCATGAGAGATCTTACTGCGTTTTATACAAATACATACATATGCTCACGCCTGTATCCCATGGGGGTAGGCAGAGACCACCGTTTGCCACATGTTACATACTTCTTTCGCTTCATCCACATTCATGCATCTCTTCATACAGTTTCTTCGGTTACGAGTACTCCGAATTTGACCTTCCTGAAAAATACTATTAATTTGGTCATAGTAGTTGTTCCTTGGACGCCCTCTATCGACACTTCCGGTCACATTCGTTGTATAAATTTCTTTCGTTAATCGCCTTTATACAACTGATCATCAAATATTGGCCACTAAGGTAGCAATCCGAGCACCTGGTAATAGATGGAAGCGTTAGAAGTATTTTATTTATCGCGTGTATAATCCCGGGCAATAAATCCGCGCGGACAAGCGGCGCGGTTTTTTAAGCGCGATGCGCGGAAAGCAGTAACGTGCGAGATGAGGCCGGATAAGTCCCGTTATTAATGGACCGCGGGTACACACACACACAAATGGATAACAAATGGATGTGACCCCGGGTTTTTGCACGCAAGTACATTTATTCTCAGTGACACCGCGATATCGGGTGATTGGTTATGACTTTTTTTGGTAAAACAAATAGGTATTTTTTTTGTTTCGTTTCAAGTTAAACAAATGATTGTTCTAATTCTATCACTTATATTATAATAAATAAAGCTGAAGAGTTTTTGTGCCGTGGTTTGAGCAGTCGCCTGCTACGCAAGCGACGCAAGTTCGACTCCCGTACGTTCGAGGCCTGTACCAATGAGTTTTTCTAAAAAAGGAATGTTCAGTGATTTCACACCACGTGCTTTACGGTGAAGGAAAACATTGTGAGGAAAGCTGCATATGTCTGAGAAGTAATTCAATGACGTATGTAAAGTGTCTGAGACGGCGATAGACTCACCATCTGTCACGTTGGCACTTAATCATCTTCGGTGAAAAATGGGTGTTTTTATTACAACACCTCTGCGTGAGTACACGTATATATGAGTTTTGGTGTGCTAACTCCAGGAACTGAAGATACTGATTTGAATTGATAAAATATTTTTGTATTGGATAGTTAATTTATTTTACATACATATGCTCTCGCCTGTATCCCGTGGGGGTAGGCAGAGACCTTACGATCCTTACATACTTCTTTCGCTTCATCCACATTCATGCATCTCTTCATACACTTTCTTCGGTTACGAGTGCTCCGAATTTGACCATTCTAAAAAATACTATTAATTTGGTCATAGTAGTCGTTCCTTGGACGCCCTCTACCGACACTTCCGGTCACATGCGCTCTATAAATTTCTTTCGTTAATCGCCTTTCACTCATCTTTTCGATATGTCCAAACCATCTCAACATGTTTTTTTCAATTCTGGTCACCACATCATTCATCAACTTGCAACTGTCTCTTATGGTCAATGGTCAATTTTATTTGTCTGTATATATATAGATGTATAGATATAAATGTATAGTTTGATCACGCACATATACACGGTCCGCCTCAGCTCAGTGTAATACACAGAGCAATCATGTGCTGTCGATATCATGGAATAAATCAACGGTATGCTAACAAACTGCGAATAAACGTGACTTGCATGTGGCATCATTACTGGGAACAAATTCAATCATAAAAGTAGCTTTCTATAACGAAAATATTTTAACATTTAATCTCTCTCATTTGAATACGATTCTGAAAATGTTATAAGAATCGATAAATCTATACAGATAAATAAAATTGAAGTGTCTGTTTGTAGTTCCAAAATTACACCGTTTGTACTACATGCATATGAAAATATACACTAAACCGACATATATTTTTTTCTCTGTATTTCCGTCTGTTTGTTCCGGCTAATCTCCGAAACAGCTGGACCGATTTTGATTCTTAATTCTGAACCGTATATACTTTCACACGTATTTAGTGAAAAGCTGTAATTTTGGAATTACAAACAGACACGTAAATTTTATTTATATGTATATATATTATTTATTAGTAAGTGATTATGTAAAGTATGTAATATCTAATTTCATTTTGCAAAATAACACAATTACACCTCTAACAAAAGTAACGCCAATTACACAAAATGTCGGCACAACTTTTTATTCACAGCCACTGAACGAACATTATCTCAACTATAAAAATAGTTATACACATAATTACCCCATTCGCGAGAGCGGGACAGGAACGCAAACATCACAGGTTAAAGAGAGACAACTGTATGTACAGTGGTATGTCTTGAAGCACTTAAGTAATTGAAGAGGGGTGAATAAGATAGGGAAAGACTGGAAAATAATATTATAAGTAATAATATGAATGGCGAGAAAGGGCCGTAAAATATAATAATAAACATACGGGATGTTTGCCGTGAGGGCTCCACTCCAGACATTAAAAGGGATGGAACTTTGGGACTCACTTACAACAAGCAAGTGGGTACTTACTTATTTGTGTTTACTATGTACTTACAGAATTTATGACACATCTATCTAATGCCAAAAAGAAGTTTTGCTGTATTTTATGGTCATAGAAAATATTAAATGTTTATATACTTTATTCCGATATTAAAAATATACAAACAACAAATAGTTATCTCAGCATACTAATATTTTATTAACCGACTTCAAAAAAAGTAGGAGATTTCTCAATTCGACGATATTTTTTATTTTCCACAACCAGCAACATAGGCTTTCGCTAAGTAACACCTGATTCTGTTCAATATCATGTTGAACTTTGAAAATACCTTAAATAGTTAAAAATAAATAAAAAATATTAATGAAAAAATAATTAAAATTTTAGGTCTTGCTAAAATAGTTAAAAAAACAGTATTCCGGATATATTTTACTATAATGATCTGATTATATGTCATTAAATAAAAAAACCAATTGCTGAAATAGTTATATTATTTATTATATTAATAATAAATAGGTAACTAAAAACTAATTACAAGTAGAAAACTTGGCCCAAATCGGTGTCTCTCGGGAAATGCTGAAAATCGACGCTACGTATTGTTATTAACAGGCTAGAAGTGAACATACATACAATATGATTATATATTATACGTATATATGTATAGTATGATGTAAGTACATTAATCAGTGGAATAGCTCACAAATACACAGACTAGGCAATAAAACAGAAGCGAGTTTCCGCACATCAAGTTTGTCAACAATAAAGCCAAATGGGCCGATGATAATGAGTATAAATTACTATTGTGTTGTTTTCGCTTACATTTTTTATAGCAACCAATATATGAAGAACTATAAAGAGGGCTTTCTTCCCCGAGTTGATACAAACTTCTTTAACACGTCTTTACAGAGGGATTCCAACATAATAATATAGTCTTAAAAAATAATGGCTGGACCAATTTTAACGATACTTTCATTGGCAGATATCTAATATTACAATGAGTATCTTAGGCTTACGTTTATTTTTAAAAAACATTTAGGGTTGCGAGGGAATGAAATTAAATCTAAGCAGGTAAAACCGCTGGGCACAGCTAGTTGTTAATAATATGACGTGTGTGCGGCTAGCCTTAAGATGGAACCTCCAATGTAAATCGCGTAGTACACTGAATCAAAGTTTAAAAGAACTCATTGGTTGTGAGATAGTAATTGCGTAGCAGGCATTATCGGAGGCCTACGTAAGTTGGTGGTAGTATATCTTGTATGTATCGCCTGATTTACTTTTAGTACTTGGTAGTATGTGAAAGGTTGTAAAACGAAACGTTTTGTTTGGGATGTTTTGCGATCTACTTTATTATTTGTATTTTATATAACGTCGGTAAGATTGATGAAGCTTCATATACTAGTAACCTATTTTCATGTTATTTATATGTATAACTAACTGTGCTAATTTCATGGGTGACCCGTGAACACTAATATTTTTATTAAGTAAGAGTTGTTACTCCTTGTAAAATTAGCTATATGTAAGTGAAAGTCGGTCGAGCCGTGTCGGAGATTAGCCGGAATAAACAGACAGACGGATAGACGGACAGATAACATTTTTCAAATTGGCTTTTTCATGTCAGTACCGTATATACTATCATAATGCTTTAAGTGAAACGGTGCTATTCTGGTAGTATGTATAGATAAAAATAATTATGTAGTAGGTTCGGTTTCTACAAAAAAATCAACGATCAGTATATCTCACGCCACTTTATATGTATAGTACTTGAGACGGCTAGACGGATAGACTCACCATCGGTTTCTTACCCTATTGGGCATGTTTTTGTGAAGGCGTGAAGATATTACATTAAATGATCATAAAATGAATTGTTTATTTTTTTTAACTCCAATATGATACATTCCAGTTAAGTAAACATTACGACATTATCCCTTAGGGATGTTAATTAGTAATTCTAGTCCCATACACTGTCATGCCTCGAACTTACTAAGTTGATAGTGTTTATAACATACACTCCCTGTCATTAAATATTGTGAAATATAAAAATAAATTCTATTGGAAATGTCGAGAGTAAAACAATGCTTGGTTATTATTAGCTGCACTTTTACTCACTAATGCTAATATCTGGTCTTCAATTCAGTCTTAATCTAATCTAACAGAGCCTTGTCCCACTTCTTATTTATAAAATTGTAAAGAATGTTTACAAATTAATCAATTATCATTTTCAACATACATACATACATATGCTCACGCCTGTATTTCCCGGAGGGGTAGGCAGAGGTGTTGTAATCACAACACCCACTTTTCACCGAACATGATTAAATGCCAACGTGACAGATGGTGAGTCCATCGCCGTCTCAGACACTGTACATACGTCATTGAATTACTTCTCAGACATATGCAGGTTTCCTCAAGAGATTTTCCTTCACCGTAAAGCAAGTGGTGTAAAATGACTATACATAAGTTTTTTAGAAAAACTCATACGTACAGGCCCCGCTGGGATTCAAACTTAGGTCGCTTGCGTAACAGGCGACTGCTCTAACCTCAAGGCCACCACGGCTCTTATTCATTCATCATTTTCAATTATTAAGTAATGCTAATATCCCGTATTCAACCCAGTCTAATCTAACAGAGCCTTATTGTCCCTAGGCAAATAAATTTCCCCATTAATAAATGCACATGGCTTACAAATATCGTCCTTTCTGTGCCCGTAAAGAAATATGGGAGAGTGCCAATGTTTAGTCCTGCAGTGTACGGTGCCGGGTCTTGCGGCATAATTAATTAACAGGCAAAGTGGCAGCTATCAAAGTATCGTTACAAACGCTGTTACAACACTAATCCCTAGCTTCACACACCTTCACATGAGCCTCCTAGTGCTGGGGCAAGTTAACTACAGTCGATTTTTTAATAGCATTTTTTTAAATATTACATAATGTAAAAAATATTTTAAAGCAGTTATTAATTACGTGGTATTTAAATACTTCAATTATTCAATAAAAAAACTTAATCGTTAAAAACCTAAATGATGAAATTACCTTTAGGTGTGCCACATAGTTTTGTGTCAAGATAATCTCCTTTTTTTAAAGTCAGTTAAAAATAGAATAAATCCGGAGTCAATAATTTAAACGTATTTAAATGCGTACGTTGAATTAAAAAGGTAACGTTGAAATGTAATATATATTCCTCCATATATTAAACCTTCTATTATTTTCATTAAGTTTTTAACCAATGTATCAGCAAAAATATCACTTATAAAATACCGTCAGCAAGAGCCTAATTGTTTGCAAGGGTCTTGGCATTACTGAGCGAGGTTTAATATTTAATAGAGCCGTATTTACAACGCCTGCCGCCGCAGCCATCGTTGGACGAATCGTTACATTTAATTGTTATAGACGCTTTACACGTAACGATGTCGTTACTATAATTATAACACGGGTTGAGAGTCTTGATTGGTGAATCAACAACAGCTTTAAGCACGTGTTAATACTATTACACTTATGTATGGAAACTCATGCCATCCTAGAAGGGTCCCGAAAGGGGTGTTCACACCCTTTTCCATCGAAGATGATAGGTTTTCCTCAGATGAGGAGCTCCTGGCACAGTTGCTATTGCGCATATCATTCGATCAGCGAAGTTAAGCAGCCCTACCCCTAGCCAGTAATTGGATGGGTAACCGCCCGAGTTTCCTCCGTGCCTCGGAGAGCTTTCTCAAAATCTTTGGCAAACGTTACAGGTCAGTCGGAGGCCTAAAATAATCTGAAAACTGGTTTAACCCAGATCACAGATTTTCCTCGTCAAAGGGATTGCGAAGGTCAGATGGCAGTTGCTTCGTATAAAAATCAAGTGATCAGCCACATCGGTTTCAATCAAGTGCCGACCCCAATAGTGTATGGGATAAGGCCAGGGAGATTATGATGATAGGTTTTCCTCACGATATTTTTCTTCACTATAAAGCTCGTGGTTTAATTATACACTTTATCTTAGTTGCTTTAAAAATTAATTTAGTTTGAGCTTATGTCGCTTGCAAAGCAATGCTACTACTCTCAAAACTGACTGTTATTTGTGTGCTCAACGATCATTGAGTATTCCATACATTCGTTGGATAATTCTACCAGCCACGTGTCAATTATCACATTCATCAATATATTTATTCTTAGTTCAGACATGCTTTATATTTTTACCCAAGATCTTACGTTAGTTCACACGTCATAAGACATTTGAACATTAGCTTAGAACATGTTGAATAAAATGGCATCAGTACCAAAGAGAATGCTCCCAATAATTAAACCGCAACGATCTCCAAAAGATACCTAATTCGTGCTTCCATCCATAATGACGACATCTGCCTTACCATCGACACTCTAATCATGAAAACCTATTTATGACCTAATTAAACTCCTACCTACCCCACCCGAGCGAAAGAGACACCGATCCATTTATTTCTTGTGAGAAAAAGAGACGCCGCACCCGTGATTAATGAGCGTTGTATGGCTGGTTAAGTACCGTGTAATTTGCAAAACGACCCTTAATTACCGTTGAACATGGCTACTATCTCCATCCTTATCTCGCGTCGTGGGCTTAGTGGGGAGGAAAAGAGACGGGCCAGAGTTTGTGTTGCGACTCGAAAGGCGGTATTTAATTAGGCATTATGATGTCGCAAAGGAGATTAGGTTCACATGGTGCTGAAAATTGTTTGCCCGCTCTTTATATTTGGCTTTCTCTCGAACAAACATAAGGTCCTATTTAGTGCAGAATTAGCTGCGATGTGAACACCTTTGTTTGTGTTGCTCTACCAAAATGTTTTCGGAAAATGTTTGTCTTTGTGTTCTCGTGTGTATTACGAATTGTGGAAATTAGGAGGATAGTTTCCACTGCAACATACAGACACCTGGAAATTATATACATACCTTGTAGTTTAATCTATTGCTCAATCATTAACTACTTAGTGACTCATTGTGAGGGTCCTAAAAAGTAGCAAGGTTTTTAGAACTGTTTGTAAAACTCTATTGCCATTTAACAATGCAACCTACTAGTCATTTTGTTTATCATTAAGTTCCACAACAATAGGGAAACCTCACATTGTGTAGCAATACATGATACTTCAATTTAAAATAATTCTATACTCTCTTCCCCCAGGTATGGTTCCAAAACAGAAGAACGAAATGGCGGAAAAAGCACGCGGCAGAAATGGCGACCGCAAAACGTAAGCAAGAAGAGTTGGGCGAAGAGTGCGACGACCAGGAGCCGGCGGAGGACCCGTGCAGCGACGAGGAGGAGGCCAAGAGGCCGCGGCTAGGCCTCCAGTCCCACCTCCAAGTCCACCATCGACAGTGATCCCACGAGCCCGGCGCCGGTTCTACCCGCGCCACACACTACCCTATCGATAACAAAGTCGATCACAACACTACGCCGATCGATCGAGTCGACTACTTCTACCAACAGCCCGACTACCGGTTCTGTAAGGACGAGACGCCCTGCGATCTCTCCAACTGGCAAGTGAGGAAATACGACGACAGACAGGAGGCCGAGCACAGAGTGACAGAGGACAGGGAAGTGACAGAGGACAGACATGACGCACACGGCGACGACAGTCAACCGATAAACTTTGCGTATTATCACTTTTAACTGTAAATATTCTAAAGTAGTCATGTGATGATTAAGTAATTTATTGTGACGATAGATTTTACATTGTATTTAGTGATGTAACGGTGTACATTGTACGGAGTTTGAGTATCGGTGCCAACTATCCTATAGGTAGGTAGCGATATGATTATTAATTCATTTTCTTTCATCAATTCGCTTGTTTTATGTGTGTCTGGTAATTAAAGTATCATATTTGAACACCCCTTCATTCCATTTATCGATCTCAATAATGTTTCTATCACACCTGACCGACAATTTCTCCTTGATAATTAAGATAATTTATTCATGAGTAAAAGTTTAAGCGTTTAGAGGATGAGGAATTTCTCTTAAACATTTTTCAGATCACTTCACTTAAAAATCACATACATTTAGATAACCATAAAAACTACGATGAAATGCCGGCTATGAAAGAGAAATCGTTACGCTTCAGACTTGGAATACACTTGAATCACTGAAATCATTTGTCACATTTATCGTGCAAACGACAAATAGACTTAACCCTATTATGTGCAAATGATATTCGATCTTAAGACTTTCATGGCCTTAGCATCCAGAAATATGGCAATAGTCGGGTGGTGGGCCTGTTGTGCTATGTAGCATTATTGTGGCTTTAAAACAGTAATTAGTAACGGTGGGTACAAGTATGCGTTCTTATTAACTCACATCTTGTTAACCAATACACTCTCACACTAAATGCTACAAGTGAAGTCACGAGTTATGAGCGCGCAGCGAGAATAGTGGGATACTGCGCATGTTTTTATTCACCTCGTACCATAACATACAGACAGAGACAGATACATAAAATGACAACTGCTCATTGAAGGCCTATAACTCGCGAAGGCACCTACTACCTGGCGCCCTACCTCAAGAAAATAATATGTAATTTTTATTATTTTATGTATTTAATTGTTTTATATACGACACGGTAATTTGTAAATATAGCTTTAGTTACTATTTAAGATGATTAATTATGTTTAATTGTGAACGGAATAATCGCAATATATAATGTACATTGTATATGATAAGCTAACTTGTAAATAGCGGTAATATTAAACGAATTTAACAATGTAAACAACCATAACCATTGGGCTGACAGTACTTGTGCGTCGGCATGGCAGGACCAATGTGGCAACACGCCTTGTCCTGCTATGTTGACGTTCACATTCTTATTTGTAACCGAATATGCTTCTAGAAATTAACATTGTAAAAAAAAATTCCTTATGTTAACGAAGTTAGGCATAACTTTTGCATTATAATTCATGACAACTTAATAACTATAATACCTACATATATTTTGTCATACCTAAATAAGTTCAAAAATAAAAAACAATGTTTCGTTTATTGCAGAAAAAATATCCCTGTAATATGTTGTACTATGTTTAGTTTTTGTTTCAATTAATATAAAGTGAATTTATTTACTTACTTATTTAATTAGTTACTTTCTTCACTATGTAAATGTACTTAAAATTACACACTTTTAAGTTACACATGTAGAAAAGAGGCTTTGGTGTAACTTCTAAATTGTGTCGTACCTAAGAAGCGTATATGGTTTTCAATAAGACATAAATGTACCTATAAATTGTAATACAAAATAGTGACTTGAGCTTGAACGAGAATACAAATCGCTTCTATGCACAAATTAATAGACGTGAAGCTATATTAATAAGAAGGGTTTCGTACGATGCTTATTATTTCACAAAATATATTAAAACTATATAAAAAGTAAGATGGGAATAGGAATACATTATTAGTTTTGAGAACAACTCCTACTTCAAATCATAGTCACATAATAAATATATTATGCTTACTACAAACAGTACAGAATCTAGTAACAAATCGTTTCAAATTACACACTCATACAGACACGCTCATCTACAAGAAAAAACACTAAAGACAGTAAGAGGCGTCACGTCGTGGCCTACTTTATATTTACACTCAGTTTTGTAATAAACTTAATCGCTACAGTTGTGACATTCAATGTGCAAACGATAATACACCTTGTTACCCTTTGATGTGCAAACGATATTCATTCTTAAGGTGGCCATGGACTATCAAGGCGACTCTCAATTAAAAATATATGTGAATATAGATTTTTCTTTCTTCTTATTGAAAAAACTGTTATTATTACTACACAATCTGTAGTCACATAAGTCTTTAAGCTACATTATAGACAAAAGTTTAAAAACATTTGGATGACATGGCACCCTATTATAACTGGAGTGAGGCTCACAGACATGCAATTGATAAGCAACAGAGAGAGCAAGACACTGTCCCTTTGTTCAAGAGTTTATGTATGTCTGTGACGTTATAATCTACCTAGTTAATCCATTTAATACTTTATCTAATGTTGCGACGCATCTTTTTTTATGAAAAATAAATTTTCCTTCTTTCTTTCTAAAAATAAATAAGGGTATAAAGGCTCCAATGATGGATTGCACTCAACAATTATTTAAGTATTATTTTGTGTTAAACAGCAAAGTACGATTCCACTTAACACACCAAAAATGCCACGGAGAGTTAAATTGTCATAATAGCTAACATATTATAAACCACTTGTAAATTAGTTCACTTCATAGTGCGAGAGTGGAGATTCCACCTAATGTGGTTGAAATAAACGGTTAGTAAACACGTGTTACGTTTTATTTAATTATACCTTTTTGTATAAGTATTTTCTTTTAAAAAATCCTAAAAATATCTTATAGCATTAATTATTACTAAACTATTTGTTAACATAAGCGTAACTTTTATGTTCAATATACATGAATGTATTCAGAAGCATTCAGACAAAAACATCTTCCATGCATATTAAACTTAAAGTCATGACTGACTGATTTACTTGTATATCAACACATAACCTAATTCACTGGTCCTACGATGACTACCGATCCTATGATATATCGACGGAATTTTTTGGTGAGGTGTAGGCTATTTCACTTAATACACTAAGAAAAGGTTCTGCAAAATGCCTGGTTTAAAACTATAATAATACTACCTGTGCTTCGCGGTTTTACCCGCATATAGTTAATTGCATAGGTGATCCGCGGAACCCGTATGTTTATTTTATAAAGTATCATAGTAGCTATCTGCCAGTGAAAATCCCGTAAAAATCAAAGGAATCGGATATTAGAAACAAGCAGACTGACAGACATACGGAAAGATAGACAGAAAAAAAAATGTTTTGTCTGTATGTCAGTACCTTATAATATACTTTCATATGCATTTAATGAAAAACTTTGATTTTTGAATTAAAAACAGACACTTTCAATTTTATGGATTTGTATGTATAGATATAGATAAGTTAATATTATAATTCTAATATATAAAATGTCCATGTCGCAATGTTAGTTACCGTACTGCTCCGAAACGGCTGGACATATTTGTATGAAATTTTGTATGCAGATCGGGTAGGTCTGAGAATCGGCCAACATCTAATTTCCATACTCCTAATTGATAAGGGTGACCACTCCAAAAAATATATGGCAATACAACGTTTGCCGGGCACAGCTAGTTTCATATTAAAATTAAAAAGCAATTCGTTTTCAAATAGAAGTAATTATAATCAAGTCTGTAAAACTATTTACAAATATATAAAAATATGTATGAATATTATATTAAAGCAAGGAAGTTGCCGTTGACAAACAGAATCTTGCAAATTGGGATGAGAATAAAATCCGCTTTGAAACGAGGAAATCGGAGCGATAACCTTAGCAATTTGTCCAAATATTATGTAAAGTTATAGGGCTGGTACACTCTAACAACAGAGGGGACTTATAGAGTTACATATAACTTGCAAATAACAACACTTATTTAACCAATACTTATCACTTCATTATTACATATTCTTGTCTGTACAATAAACCAGACGTATCTTCTATATATATAAAAGAAAGTCGTGTTAATTACACTATTTATAACTCAATAACGGCTGAACCGATTTGGCTGAAATTTGTCGTGAATAGGATACAATATACCAAATTATCTATACATAATAATATTTAGTGAAAATCTTCTTCTAAATCAGCCAATCAACAGACATAGTAAATAGTTAACCGAATGAAAACATACGGTAAGTAACTAAAGTCTTTATATCGAAGTAACTAGCCGGGTATTGGCAACCCTAATAGCGCAGAACATGAAAGACACCCCTCCTTACACCAATTCATTCCCTCTAACATTTATCGAACCACTCAACTCTACCTCCGATCAGAAACCGAGGTGATCGAAGGAGGAGGAAAACCAAATCCCTCTTTGCAAACAAAATGTGATCTTACTACCAAAAAAATACAGTCTATTTTCGAATTGAGCCGCAACTTGTAGTTATAAATGTAAAGGACTTGTAAGAAGGGAGGGCCGGCACCCCTAGGTCTCCCTGAAGGGGGTATTCTTTCATTTGTTGTGGCTGCGATAAGGCTTTTTATTTATGACTCCATTTTAAAGCGAAGTGTGTTACGCAATTTGCGTAGTTTGGGACAGTTCGCCTGAAAGGCTGCTAATGTTGGCCTGATTTATTTGGGATGCTCTTTACTTGTATAGTCGATATACAGATATAATCTAATACTGTTGTATATGTTTTAAATAGTTGATTATATATTTATGAACCTAGATACATCAAGGTTCATAAATGTATATTTTTTTTCAAATTCGGAGCACTCGAAACCGAAGAAAGTGTATGAAGAGATGCATGAATGTGGATGAAGCGAAAGAAGTATGTAAGGATCGTAGCATGTGGCAAACGGTGGTTTCTGCCTACCCCCATGGGATACAGGCGTGAGCATATGTATGTATGTATACATCAATGTTTCAATATATTAGATTTTTATGCGACACACATGTTTACATTCTAAACTCTTAAAAAATATCAGGAAACAGGAATAAAACTGTACGGTTTGCAGAGGTCGTGGGTTCGAGTCCTGCCTCGTGTAAATATTATTCCAGGTTATTTTTAAGAATCAATGTTTCATCAACATAAATTAATTGTTTCAAAAAATATGCAATAGATTATATCTTGCCCATTCTATAAAACTATAAGAAGTTCCGGAAGACTATAAGAAGACTATATCAACTCCACGCGGACGATGTCGCGGACAAAAGCTAGTTATTTATATATTATTAGAATCATCTAGTAACCATTTGCACGTTGATAACAATTAACCAGAGACACATATTTTAATATATTTGTCCACTTAAGCCGAAGCTTCAACTATCACAATGTGGAGTGTGTGTTTAGTAAGTATTTATTTTATATAGTTACTAATATTCCCACGCCATCACACAAGGGTCCCCGAAGGGGTAAACAGAAGTGTAGTAATAATATCACAGTTGATAGAGGGTGAGATCATCGCCGTCTCAGGCACTATACATACGTTCAAGAGGTTGCACGTCGTCTGGTAGAAGCCCCTCGTGACAAGCGGGCTGGGGCTTTTGTCGATCAGAGATTCAACATTGCTATTCGGCGTGGCGATGCTGCCTTCTTAGCACAATCCTGAGAGATGCGGATTTGCGTCTAATCTATTTCATTTGTAAATACTTAATTCGTTTTAAGCACTAGCTCTCGCATCTAACAAGTTATAGTCCTACTATAGTGCTTAATATTATTAACGCAAAAGTTTGTAAGTATGGATGTTTGTGACTCTTTCACTCAAAAACGGCTGAATGGATTTTAATGAAACTTTACAATACTATATCATGCATCAGAATAACAACTACGTGAATTGTCCAAATATAAGGATAATTCTAATTCTTGCCGTGGTGGGTTTGAGCAGTCGCCTGCTACGTAAGAGACACAAGTTTGAATCCCAGCGGGCCTGTACCAATGACTTTTTCTAAAAACTTAAGTACAGTGATTTCACACCGCGTACTTTACGGTGAAAGAAAACATCGTGAGGAAACCTGCATATGTCTCAGAGGTAATTTAAAGACGGCGATAGAATCATCGCGTCTGCACTTTAATCATCTCTGGTGAAAAGTGGGTGTTACAACACCTCTGCCTACCTCTTCGGGAAATACAGGCGTGAGCATATGCATTCTAATCCTGCGCAGACAAGTTGCGGGATCCAGGGAATAAATAAATTACGTAAGTCTTTTTTCTTTCTTAGTACTTTCACTATGTATCCGACTGTTAGTAATATATTCCCAAATATACTTAAAAGTATTAATTGGAGCGACCTACCAACATAGGTATAATAAAAATATAAAGAACATCACAGTGTATTACAGAACATCGTATATCGTATTTATTCGACCACACACCGACACGTGAAGGTGTATTCTGATTGATGGAACTCGAAAGCATTCACTACACAAATAAAGTGAAAATGTATTTCAAAGTCAAAGTCAAAAGTATCTTTATTCGATTAGACTTTTTACAAAGAACTTTCAAATCGTCAGAATGACATAATTATACAGGATTATACATGCTACCGCCAGGTTCGGAAGGTTGCTTTTACTGAGAAGAACCTGGCAAGAAACTCAGTAATTACTCTTTTCAAAAATATTATACAATTTAAAGAATACAAAATGAATAATTTAAGAATCGTAAGTTCATGGACAAATGTCGATAAAAATTAACATAACGAAAAATCTAGTACATCTAATGCGTAGCTTGAGATGACCAGCCCCCACAACAAGCACCTGTTCACGAGTATGGCGTGAATGCCAGCCATGGCCCTTCATAGAGGGAAGTGGACAACCCGTCATCCAGACGCCGCCGCAAGCAAAGGCATTTTAGTGAGCATGAGATATGATTTCATTATATAATATTGCCGTAAAAGGCTCACAAGTCTTATTATCTATACCTGCAGATAAATAACATTGAACTGTCTGTTTGTAGATTCAAAATAACAACTTTTCACTATTTATACTAAAGTATATATTCACATAATAATATGTTGATATTAATGTCTCAATTACATGGGTATAAACTACCCAAGTGCGAGAGGTAGCCTAGCACCGAGGAATTTGTACAAAATTGTACTGAGGGTCAAAGAATGCCGGTATATCACCAAATAGAAATAGGTTTTTATGTCACATAAAACACATTGCAAGGGAATCAATACCAATATAAGCTATGTCTCATAGTACAAGCAAAGGATATAATCTGAAAAACGTATTTTTCAAAGCTAAAAATCTCAATAAACTAATTTAATATGCATCCGAAACGCCACCTCTCAAACACTGCGCTTGAAGCGCTGCGTCCGAAACGCCGCGTTTGTACCTCAGCATCTAATTCCCCTTCTATTCCGTTTTAATTTACTTCTATAGCATTATTTCGCGATCATCTGGTATGCGTTCAGTCTTCGGTCGGTCACCTACGAAATTCGAATGAGAAATCCCGTTATGTCCTAACTCTCTTAAAAGCTTACCTATCTGTATCGAATCCAAATCGCATCTCTACGTTCCCATAACAGAATACGTCTCCTAAGTATTGTGAAATGACTCCAATAGATTAACGCCGTCGGTGAGTGATCCGTGTCTTCGTAGATTTACTGTCGGTCCGTCCGTGTGTCCGGCTGTGTCCGGCTGATTTATATATTCACCCACAGCTGTCATTAATTACGTATTCGTATTTTTATAGCCACGAGGATTAGATTGGAGGTTTATTGTGGGTTTCACTCGCGAATTCTGTGATTAATTCTGTAAAGGCTAGTCCATAAAAGGAGGCTTTTTATGTCACGAAATGGCGTCTTTAAGAAGCCATGTTCATGTTACAATAAGCAGACAGATAGTGCCGTCGGTCTACTAAAAGATTGTTTTATCTTAGATGGCACGTGGATGTGGTAAAATCTCTACCCCTTCCCCTACTCCTTTGAATATCCTTTTAAGGCGTAAGCTTAGGTACTCATATGAACCCATATTTCGAATGAAGCAAACTATAATGCAGCATACGGCCCATCTAATGGTTAACCTCTGTACCTATTGTAGCTTTTGCAATGATTAATGCCATTCTGATCCCCATTTATGATCCACCGGTTGATCAATTTTAATTTATATAAATTTTCTATACCGCTCTGATCCACCCTGCCATGCTGTGATAGTATAGTCATCGATTAACAAAGCCCTCAAACACTAGTGTATCGCAGTGCTAGTTCGACTGTATGACAGTGACAGATTTATACACGTCATATACAAGTCTCATAATATGAGACAAACTATCAAGACACTAAGAGCTCGATGCAAGGCATTAGAAATGTTTACCATAACGAGTTAGGAATTAAATCAATTAATCTTTATCGGGGGCACATCTCGAGGTAAACAGTTAAAAATCGATTTTAATTCCATATCGATAAAATGGGCAGTAAAATAAATTGTATGGAGAGTAATAAAGACATAGTATAAAACTGGATTGATTGGTGAGTAACATGTCTAAAACAAAGGACGATAACAACAAATCAGAGCCCATGGTGTCGTATGTCTCGGCACAGCGGCCGACGGGGCCCAATGCGATGGAACTGATTCATTATCAAATTAAATTAGGTTGGTTTATCTCTATATTTAATTTCAATATTCTAACCATGTGTCCTTTAGATAAACGAATCTATCATTTTATCCAAATTTTTCCTTTTTTTTTCGAATAACTTGTGGCTTTAATTATACAGCTGACAGAAAACTTGGGAGAGCAATCCATCTGTAAACTTTAGTAGGTTATAGAAAACGGTCGAAACTCATATTTAAACCTTAATAATAGCTAAGAATCTAATGGTAAGAGACCTTTTGGCTTAATTTGCCTTTTGGTAACGTCTTTAGTATAGAAAAAAATCATGAGTAACCACAATACGAATAAACACGTTTGAGAAGAAATTCAATTATTATAATAGAGTAACATTCTCGATCTGTCACCTTAACACCTCTAGTCAAAGAAGGATATTGATACGATGTTCTTTGTACGAAGGCGGGCGGCAATCGTTTCTTGTAAAAAACAAATACCTACCACATAAAGGTAATCATGAATTAATAACATATGTTACTAGGCATCGAAGTTAGAACCTTATCATCGATACCACTGAACTACAGTGGGACACACTATACAAATAACATACGGACTCATTGGTCCATAAATATATTTAAATTGAGTGTCAATATAATTAATTACATTTTAATGATATTTGAATATGGCCCATCGTGAAACATTTGACAACATTAAATAAATACCTTACCTACACCGTTTTATGGGACGAGTTTTATAATTAACGATGAGCTTAAACATGTGCATATTTCATGTTTTATTATAATTCAACCTTTATTTGTTCTAGACTATGACCTTCCTTGATTTTTTCCTGTATATAAGTATTACTAAGAACAGCAATGACATACCAGCAGCTTTACTTTGGGGGAAAACATCATGATGTTTTGAAGATTTTCGACGGCCATGGACTCAGTATTTGTCACTGTAGCACCTCATCATTTTGGAATGAAACTATTATATTATAATCAAATTCAAAAACATCTTTATTTAATGAACCTTTTAACACAGTACTTTCATATAACTTTTATACATGCTGCCGCCAGGTTCGACATGTTGCATTTACTGAGAAGAACCTGGCAAGAAATTAAAATTGTGTAGCTTGATATGACCAGCTAGCAGCCAGATATACCTTTGTATACCCTTTTTAAGGGTCCCCCTTCTGGAAAGGCGTGAAGATATAATAACCCTATTTATTTAAAATTCAATGTCCCGGCCTACAATCAACGCACAGCCTTAAATTTAAATTTGCAGCATTTAAATTAGTGGGTGTGGTCTTGATGAGGTGTGAATATAAACACATAGAAATTCGACCCCTAAGGGAGTAAAAGGGGGGTTGAAAGATAGTATGTGAATTCACACTGCCATAGAAGAGACGCTAGTTACTTTAACACCTTTTTAGCATTCATCCTAATAGAACAAGAGCCCACGACGGCCAGACCTTCCTTATTTTATAAAAGCTTAAAGTTTATCTGAGTGTGTGTCCAACACAGGTAAGAACGACCAGCGACTATAGAGTTGCGATTGTAATGTAAAGCGGGTACAACAATCATCCAACAAGGTGTCGCACAAACCGTCGATTGTAATTAAATGTAATCAAAATAATGATCGGGATCAATAAATAGCAATCGTGTTGGACCAAACGCCATATCCTGCCTTATGGCCAACTATATTAAAATAACACGGGATGCGAGCTCGTAAAAGCCAATAAGATAGTGCGTAAGTGAGATCAATATCTTATATCTATATAAAAATATATGCTTGTGTGTTTGACTGCTGCTTTCGTGCATATTATATGCGTTTATGGAGGTACTAGGTGTGCCCCGCGGTTTCACCAGCGAAGACTTAATTATATGGGTGGCCTGCGGAAACCTTTTTTTTTAAATAAAGTCTAAGTTTCTTCTTGTAACACAACACTGTGCTTAGCAATAGAGCGATATATTTACATACCTAATAACTTTGTACTGTAAGTAGATATGTATATAAAAAAATTACGATTACTCAGCACTTGAAAACCTTGTGACAAGACTACCCAAGACCAAACAGGAGAATCGGCGCTTAAGATTACACTACTTATCAGTTTTTTTTTATTTATTTCAGAAACAATTGTGTGCGCGCGCGACTGTGTGTGTGTGTTTGTGTGTGTGTGTGTGTGTGTGTGTGTGTGTGTGTGTGTTGGTGGGTGTGTGTGCGTGTGTGTATGTTTAACTAACATAACATCGAACACACATCTAACATCTAACACTTTTCCTTGAATTTTTCTTTTTCGGAAGTTTATTTACTATTTTATGCGATAAATAAATATGCTCACGCCATCCCAGCCATCACAAAGGGGTAAGCAGAGTTTCACCGAATATGATTAAATGCCAACGTGACAGAGTCATCGCCGTCTCAGGCACTATACATACGTCTTTGAATTACATATGCAGGTTTCCTCAAGATGTTTTCCTTCACCGTAAAGCAAATGGTGTGAAATCACTACACAAGGTTTTAGAAAAACAACATGCCCCACTGAGATCCGACTGCTCAAACCCCACGGCCACCACTGCATCAAGGCCATAATATATTATATAAAATTCAATGTCCATGCGATATATGATCAATGTTCTGAGTGACACACTATATATGAGCGCACAGCCTAAACCACTGGTCCTTGAGAGACGGCATGAAATCTGTGTCCTTGATCAGGTAGGTACGCACTAAGAAAGGGTTTATTGAAATTACAAAAGTTTCTTTGTAAAATCGTACTGTAACGCAGGCAAAGCTGCGGGCACAATCTAGTACATTATATTATAAATGCGTACGAATCTCTTGGTAACTATAATCTATCTAACGTATCTATTATGTCAGTCTATCCCCTTTTACTCACTGCTAAAGTGCTGAATCGATTTTGGTGAAAATTTTAGGACAAAATCGCGGGGCCAAGCTAGGGCTGGAAACTTAAAATTTCGCACAATCATCACCTCTATTAACGAAGGAAGAATTTTTCAAAATTATATTCCTAAGGGGATGAAATTGGGATGGAAAATTTGTAGTTGAAATCTTTTTCCACGCAGGCAAAGCTTCGGGTGGAAGCTAGTTGTAAAATATATGTAAGCAAAACCGGGCACAGTAACTAGTGGGGTATATACGACCGTACAATAAACTCGGGGCGTTGGAATTTAATGTGGGCTGTATCGTAATTAGCAATTCGCACTAACCTGACGATTTTATTGTTGGGCCATCGAACACGCTGGGAATTGTCGGGAGTATCCTTTATGCGCTGAGGATGCGTTGTTTTAGATTGGGGATAATTAAATATAATAATATTCATATGCGATTTTATAATATATGCGTTTTTATATAGGAGGAGCTCGTGGCACAGTTGCTATTGCGCATATCATTCGATCAGCGAAGTTAAGCAACCCTACCCCTAGCCAGTAATTGGATGGGTGACCGCCCGAGTTCTCTCCGTGTCAAAATAGTCTGACAACTGGTTTAACCCAGATCACAGATTTTCCTCGTTAAAGGAGTTGCGAAGGTCAGATGGCAGTCGCTTCGTATAAAAATCAAGTGATCAGCCACATCGGGTTGAATCAAGTGCCGACCCCAACAATGTATGGGATAAGGCCGGGGAGATGATGCGTTTTTATAATATCAAACGCCCTTCGTCCAAAATATACCCTTCACTAATGAAATGAAAACAAACTAAGTTATAATATTAAGTAAACTATGCAAACTAAGTTATAATATTAAGTAAACTATGCAAACTAAGTTATAATATTAAGTAAACTATGCAAACTAAGTTATAATATTAAGTAAACTATGCAAACTAAGTTATAATATTAAGTAAACTATGCAAACTAAGTTATAATATTAAGTAAACTATGCAAACTAAGTTATAATATTAAGTAAACTATGCAAACTAAGTTATAATATTAAGTAAACTATGCAAACTCTTAGTTCTCTAAGAGCAGGAGGTCTTCTTACTCTCCTTTTCCGAAATTAAAACTTCGCAAAGGAACGAAAATCAAATATTCAGTATTTATCAACGTCAAGTTTTCGTTCGTTCAATTTAATTAATGTAGGCTTTGAATATATAAACGTTAAAGCATTTTCTAGCAGATCACATTCGGACGTAATTGTACAATGAATAAGAACCGTGGTATGTATTTCGTTTTTCGGAGGAAGCTAGTAGACCCCTAAAGTAGTTACACATAACTTTGTATACACCTGAACAAACTCTGTACTATGGCCTTCGAGTAGGCATCGAAAAGAAAGAACGATATACCAAAGACATGAAAGTTTTTTATTATACAGCGAGTCTTAGTATATACGTATACCGTAGAGAATGTCTATAGCGTGATTCACAATATAATTAGCCCCATGTATCGGCATTGTTATACACTACTACTCAAACCTACATACTTGGCTTGTACACACCTTTTTTCATTAGTTCCGTTATATCAAAATATTTCTATATCAGCGATTTCCAGAATTTAACCACAAGAACTCGAGCACTATTAGCGAAAGTACAGGAATATTCTGGAAATATTTTGTTAGACACATTTGCATATTTTAATAAAATTCTTTGTCAATCTTTAAGAGTCGTGGCGACACAAGTTCCAATCCCTCCAGCCTGTATCATTTTTTTTTCTATATAAACTTGAGTGCATTTATGTGACATCACTAGCTTTACGATGAAGGAAAACATCGTAAGGAATCCTGCATGTCTGAAAATCTTCATCAGCGTGTGTATATTACCTATTTTCTTGTACTTACGACAAGCGATTGCGAGATGTTTCAATAATCGAAACAATCGCAGTCGGTCAAATTTACCATCGACTCGCCCGAGTGAAAAAACAATCGAGAAATATTTAGTTTTTGTTCACTTCTTGATGCTAGTAATGGAACCGATCGCCGGCCGACACGAATTACACGTGATTTGGACTCGCTACCATCGAATGCGATTGAAAACAATCGATATGTTTGCGATGTATCGATATGTTTGAAGACTCGAAACACTCGCGATTAGCCTCCCGCCATAGCGCATCGCTAACATCACCACTCTCCATCATCATATTTCACCACTTTTTCTTAAAAAATATTTTCGTGACTTACAGTTTAGTTGGAGAAATATATCTCTCGCGATCCGAATGAAAAACTAAGAAAATATCAATGCTGTAAAAATTTACGTACATCCTGTTCTTTGATTTATCACGACAGCTCATCCCACACATGGACAAATTCTGATAGAGGAAGTTTTTAACGAGTATCGAGTCAGAATCGAGTTACTCGCATCGATTTTACTAACAATTGATAAGAGTATCAATGATCTTGTTATTGTCATCGAATTCTAACAACGAATCGAACATAATAAACATTTTACATTGCCGTGCAATAATGCTGGTGCACCTGAAGGCTAGACAGAATGTTAAGATTTTTTGACGAAAGCGATATGCAACGTCATTTGGAAATGAATGACAAATATTTAAAAAAAGATTTTTGAAAAGATCCTGTATAATCGTTTTATGGATCGTTCCATTTTAACCCTAAAGTTGGAATGACTTTGTTAAAAGTCTAATCAAATATCGGTATTTTGAATTTTGTAAACATATTGTTGCAAAAATATGTGTTATTCATCAAACATATTTTACTGCACTTTTAGTAACGGCAACATCAGACATATAATATGTAAGTTCTTTATTATTGATTTCAAGTCTATTTATTGAATTACTCAATATTTGAGTACAGAACGGAGGTCGATCAAAGCATGCCAATTTGTTTTCGTAAAAATGCTCACCTCATCCCTGAAAGGTCTTCGAAGGGGTAAGTGTTGCGTGACAGAGTGACGCGAATCGAATCGTGAATCCATCGCTGTCTTAGGCAGTATACTTCTGCTATATGAATATGTCTTTGAATTTCTTCTCAGACATATTCAGGTTTTCTCACGATATTTTCTTTTACCGTGGAACTACACAATTTCACAAAGTTTATGTTTGATGATTGCCTTAAAACTTAAAAATGGTAGTTATAAAATTGTCCTAATATTTTTGTCCTGAATCACACAAAATGTATATCGAAGTTGCTCGGTGGGGTCACGTATTGAGCGATAAAGCACCGTTGGCACACATTAAAACATTTTAAAATGCAATAAATAACACTGTTTAACGACGGCGCGCCTCCATTAATCACAGATGCAGGCTGAGGCTACTTTTTATAACATGTAAATGAGTGACGTGTGGGTTAAGATACTATCACATCACATCCAGATACTTTCTGGAGCCTATCCTCCCTGCCCCAAAAATAGGTTGTGATGCATTTGAAACACAATCATCATCATTTATTTTAAAGCTTCACTCTTGTCGGAGAAGTAATCGCCAACTCTCTCTCATCATCGCCCTGGCCTTATCCCATACATTGTTGTGGTCGGCACTTGATTCAACCCGATGTGGCTGATCACCTGATTTTTATACGAAGCGACTGCCATCTGACCTTCGCAACCCCTTTAACGAGGAAAATCTGTGATCTGGGATAAACCAGAGGAAATCTGTGATCTGCGTTAAACCAGTTGTCAGACTATTTTAGGCCTCCGACTGACCTGTAACGATTGCCAAAGACGATAAATTGGCAACCGGGAACGACGACCGAGCTTAACATGCTCTCCGAGGCACGGAGGGAGCTCGAGCGGTCACCCATCCAATTACTGGCTAGGGTTGCTTAACTTCGCTGATGCAATGATATGCGCAATAGCAACTGTGCCACGAGCTCCTCCTATCGCCAACCCTCTGTATTGTCCGCTAACTCTACGCATTCGCATTTTCTGCATTCTCTGTTCTAAACATATAATAAAACTCATATAACTCTGTGCCGTGGTGGCCTTGGGCTTCGAGCAGTCGTCTCCTACGCAAGCGACACAAGTTCAAAGCCCAGCGGGGAACCAAAGAGTTCTTCTAAAATAAACTTATGTGCAGTGATTTGACACCACATGCTATACGGTCAAGGAAAACATCGTGAGGAAACCTGCATACGTCTGAGAAGTAATCCAAGACGTATGTATAGTGCCTGAAAGAGCGATAGACTCACTATCTATCACGTTGGCGCTTAATCATCTTCGGTGAAAAGTGGTTGTTGTTATTACAACACCTCTATCTACCAC
Organism: Watsonalla binaria; assembly: GCA_929442735.1. Classification (NCBI taxonomy): domain Eukaryota; kingdom Metazoa; phylum Arthropoda; class Insecta; order Lepidoptera; family Drepanidae; genus Watsonalla; species Watsonalla binaria. The sequence goes on along the minus strand of OV838937.1, from coordinate 9,496,944 downwards.
TTCGGAGAATACAGGATGAGCATATGCCTATCACGTGTCTGATATGTAATTTCCATTCATTTTGTATGCCGTATTCCCAGTTCTTGGATGTCGTGAGAATTCATATGTTTTCACAACAAAAGCCGTGGAGGTGGTGGAAATGAATTCCTGGATGTCTGGAAATAAGCCTTTTGCGGCTCTCTATCATTGTTTCTATTAGCGTAAGCGAGAGATAACGTTACTTTGCCCAGGCTGGAAAAAAGCATAATTATTGGGTGGGGATTTGTACCACTTGGAATCTGAAAGCAGGTATATCCATCTATACATATCAATAAAAACACACCATGTCATAACGACCCACTTGATGTTAAAAGATGTTTCCAAATAAGATCGCAGTTTAGTATCATCCAGCGATTAGGCTAACTATAAACTCCGGCGCACAACAGCTATAAATAAACGTTACATATAAATGAATAAATATAAATCGCTCGTTATTTATGTGTCCCGATGGAGGTTTAATGACGGTGCCGGACGGACAGACGGATTGTTAGTGATATTAGTAATAAACCAGCCGTGCTTTGTTGGGCTCGCGGGCTTATACAATCATTAAGACTTATTTTAATATCCTATGGAGGTGAGCCTTGTGGTTCAGTTCGGAGATGTACATACATATTATTGTGTATTGCAAACGTTTTTCAATTGTATACTTTTAGGAAATTATACCATTTACATCTAATATATAAAATTTCCATGTCACAATGTTAGTTACCGTACTCCTCCGAAACGGTTGGACCGATTTGTGTGAAATTTTTTGTCCAGATCAGGTAGATCTGAGAATCGGTCAACATCTATTTTTCATACCCCTTAATGATAAGGGTGACCACCCCAAAAAAATATATGGCCCTGAACATGTAGACAAAGTAATATTATCCTAACGCTTACCTTAAAAAATCGATAGGTACAAAATGTACTCGAATGACATATGTCACGTGACTTAATTATATAATTTCCATAGATTTTGTATTGTTTCTATTAGCACGCGAGAGAATATTACAATGTCTAGGGCTAGAGGTAAACCACCACATACCACGAAGGGGTAAGCATAGGTGTTGTAACAACAACACACCGAATATGAATAGGTGCCAACGTGACAGATGGTGAGTCCATCGCCGTCTCAGGCGTACATACGTCTTTGAGTTACTTCTCAGATATATCACAAGTATTTAGAAAAACTCATTGGTGTAGGTCCTGCTGGGATTCAAACTTGCGCCGCTGGGTTACCAGGCGAATCCTGGAACCAAACGTCTTTAACGGCTCTTTTTAAAAAAAAATACCGACGGAAACGAGAGACCTGTTACGTACACATTATAGTCACAAAATTATGTTTACACTAGTGTTTTTGGAAATGAACCTGTCAACATAACGCAACACATTGTTGGTGACAAAAAGTTATCCTAAAAACGCCTGCTTTTATTTATTAAAGTCAAAATCAAAAGTATCTTTATTCGATTAGACTTTTTACAAAGTACATACTTTCAAATCGTCAGAATGACATAATTATACAGAATTATACATGATACCGCCAGGTTCGGAAGGTTGCTTTTACTGAGAAGAACCTGGCGAGAAACTCAGTAATTACTCTTTTCAAAAATATTATACAATTTAAAGAATACAAATAAATAATTAAAGAAACGTAAGCTCACGGACAATGTTCCAATGCACAAATGTCGATAAAAATTAACATAACTAAAAATCAAGTCCATCTACTTATAACTAAATGCGTAGCTTGAGATGACCAGCCCCCACAAGCAGCACCTCAGCCCCCACAAGCCATTGACGTTCTTCTTTATATGTATAGTATTTTGTTGAATTGTTTTTTAAAATAAATATGTACAACCACTCATTGCTCATTAGGATATATAACTATGAAGTTTGCCAATCTCGAAAAAGTTGCATAGGAGGTGCCGTGGAGGCCTTGAGGTTTGAACAGTCGCCTGCTACGCAAGCGACGCAAGTTCGAATCCCAGCGGGGCTTGTACCAATGATTTTTTCTAAAAAACTTATGTGCAGTGAATTCACACCACGTGCTTTACGGTGAAAGAAAACATTATGAGGAAACCTGTATATGTCTAAGAAGTAATTCAAATACGTATGTAAAGTCTCTGAGACGGCGATGGACTCACCATCTGTCACGTTGGCACTTGATCATCTTCGTTGAAAGGTGGGTGTTGTTACTACAACATCTTTGCCTACCTCTTCTGGGAATACGGGCGTGAGCATATGTATATTACTTATAGTAGAGAAACTAGGTAAACTATAAGCCGTGTCCGACAAATTCAAGACAAGCTGTTTCCCGCGGTTTTCGCCCGCGTAGACTTACAAACAGACACTTCAATTTTATTTACCTGTATGCATATACATAGATAAAAGCTATACTATTGCATTTATAATGTCCGTATGGTTATACTGTATGATTAATATAAATGTATTTTTGACTTCATCAATCTTTCACGTATAAAAAGAAGTGAATACACCTAGAGGCTCATTACCTACATCCGGTCACCGAAGAAACACCTACAATACCATAGCCTACAATATAACTTAGCCTTCAAAATGACTATTAAATCCTGAATTAATAACCCAGCATATTACCAACATTATCGCTGCGGAATAATGCACCTTATTGCGTTAGTAATAAAGGTGAACAGTCGTTGTGAGTGAAAATAATATAATCCCGCACAATAAAAAGTGAGAAACCGGTAGCCAAAAAGGATTACCTATAGGTTTTGTATCAAAGCTGCTGACGGGTTGACGGTAGGGATGGGACTTGGGCGTTTATCGATATTCATATTTATATTAGAGACTAGCTGTGCCCCGCGGTGGCACCGCGTAGACTTATTTCATGGGTGGCCAAGTGAATATCACGTTAAAATCGGGCCAGTCGTTTAAACGGAACAAAGATGAAAAATTTAGCTATGTATTGTATATACTTTTATATGCAATTAGTGAAAAGCTGTTATTTTGAAATTACAAACAGATATTTCAATTTTATTTATCAGTATTAATGGAAAAAGAGTTTTATTTATAAATCGGAGAGCGGGTCTCCGCTCTCCGAATCTGAAATGATGTGTCATTATAGATTATTTTTCTGCTATATTATCTATAAATATGTTTAATATGGATATCTTTCAACAAGATCTGTAACGTATTTTAAAAGACAAATGCGTTTAAACAGAAAAAATATTTTTTAGTACAAATGACGACTTCAATTTATATAATTAAAAAGTCTTAACTACGACTTATTACTTAGAATATTCAATTGTGCAATCTATCTGACTTGTAGCGCCATTTAGTGGAAAATAAGCTGTCTGTTTGTATGTTACCTACCTTTGATTATGCTGGAATTTTGTAAAAAAATATAGCTTAAACTCCAGGATTTTTTTTTTTCTTTGAAGAAGAACCAGGTACTGAAAGATTAATGAGGGTCGTCGATGCAATAATCGATAGTCTCAATAATCGACAAACCTCCATCCCTACAAGCAATATTAATCATCAATGATTCAGGCATCATTAGCGCGTAGCAGAGTGATCTGAGCACAAAGGTACCACCTGTCTCGCTCTCACATTACCCTCTCACTCCCACTCACACATATGTAATGTGAGAGAATGTTTGTGTAATGTGAGAATTCTTACTTTGGTGTTATTTTGGAGACAACGATTCTACAGGATGGTTTTAAATTAAATCATTCCAGAATAGTTCGGAACAAATACTTGCCAGAAATAGGGATTTTTTCTATCGTCCAACGATAATTTGCTAAGTAAAGTCAAATATTTTGATGATGAAGACATATTTAGTTGATTTGGAAACAATTATAAATATCGAATTTGTTAAAATTAGGTAAAAAAGAGGTTGAAAGAACGTTAATATTTCAACTATGCGGTATCCACAAGTCATCTTTACTTTCCAACACTACACAACTACATACATACATATGTTCACGCCTGTATTCTCCGAAGGGGCAGGCAGAGGTGTTGTAATAACAATACCCACTTTTCACCTAAGATGATTAAGTGCCTAAGTGACAGAGGGCGAGTCCATCGCCGTCTCGGACACTACAAACGTCCTTGAATTACTTCTCAAACATATGCAGGTTTCCTCGCGATATTTTCCTTCACCGTAAAGCACGTGGTGTGAAATCACTGCACATATTTTTTTAGAAAAACTCATTGGTACAGGCCCCGCTGGTATTCGAACTTACGCGTCGCTTGCGTAAAACAGGCGACTGCTCAAACCTCAAGGCCACCACGGCTCCTACTACGCAACTTTATAGAGATTGGTAAACTTCATAATTATATCCAATAAGCAATAAGTGGCTAAATTAGTTAGGTACACGAAGCGCTACTCTTACAGCAGTAAACTTTCGATGGAATTTTATGAACGATACGTTTTTATTAAATAATCTACATTCGGGCTCTGGTCACCGCCGGGGTGCCTGCTGTACTGGAACCAGTAGGTTTGGCGCGCAGCGATGGCCGGAGGCCGGATGGTATGTCGCTGGTGCCGTGGAGATTGGGTCGGCCGCTGGTGTGGGATGCCACGTGTGTCGATACTTTGGCTCCGTCCCATCTCCCCGGCACTGCTGTGGCGGCCGGTGCTGCTGCTGCTCAGCAGGAGTGCCTCAAGCGCCGGAAATATGCTTGCATTGGTCAAGGATACATATTTTCTGCGTTTGCGGTTGAAACTCTGGGACCTTGGGGTCCGGATGCTCATCAACTTTTCAAAGAGGTTGCACGTCGTCTGGTAGAAGCTTCTCGTGACAAGCGGGCTGGGGCTATTCTCGCTCAGAGAATCAGCATTGCTATTCAACGTGGCAATGCTGCCAGCCTTCTTGGCACGATCCCGGGAGACACCGATTTGGGCCAAGTTTTCTACTTGTAATTAGTTTTTAGTTACTTATTTATTATTAATAAATGTATTTAATTGAAAAAAAAAATATCTACATAGTGTAAAGTTTGATGAATAATTTATCAACAACTTGAATATACGAGAAACAATTTTTGACCTGCTTAAGTTATTTAAAGCAATAAAAATAGAAAAAACTCAATAGGACCGCAGCATCCACCCTCTAAGCTGCGCGCGCGCATATACATTGTTTTTTCTATTACCTGCCACTTCCTTCCTACACCGATCCATTATATCAATGACATTCCTTAACTTGACAGCTAAATGGATACCACAGTATTTGGGCAACGATACACTTACACCCAATCAACATTAAACCTTAAAACCAACAAGCTAAACCATAAAACCATTTGTAACTTTATTTTGAAAAGTGTAGTGAGAGCAAACGTCATTTTGCATTTGCTCGAAAACTTTTTGTATCTTATATTGATAGCTTTAAGGTGTATGTTTGATTGTAATATGATTGAGTAAGGGTATAGAAGTGACGTTATTTTTATAGTAAGCGAGTAAACGATAGTACGGCTGGTGACATGCGCAGGAGGTGATCGGTGCCACGCTGTCTGCCGGGACGTTTTTGTCCCCGTATTTTTTCCACACTAATGATATTGACGACAAAGGTCCCGTCGTCTGATGATTTAGTTAATTACTTCAGCTACTGTGCGATGTATCACATTTTCTTCAAAGATTAATGGAGTTCACGAATCTGTTTATTTTACGAAGAGCTTTTGAACCAACCGCTTGAAATGAATATGGCTACAGCTATGTTGAATGGTCGCATTTTTGGATTTACATTTATTAAAGGACAGTAAAAGCGCGCCATATCGCGAGTGTAGAAAGTTTTGCGTACCCATACAAAATGAAGAAAATACGCAATCGATATAGTCAATGTTGAAACTATGATGTACTCAAGTATAGGTTATACTTGGGGTACCAACCTACTACATAAGTTTAAGAACTAATTTATTATTACATGTACTTCTCGGTACCGAGTATAATAATGGTATGATTTATATTCTAGCAATATACGAAGTAAGGATCGTAGATGGCAAGGTAAGCATTGGAAGCATTGGTCTCTGCCTACCTCATGAAATACAGGCGTGAGAAAATATAATACTTGTTGCTACAATTTTAGTTGACTCTCTCCATCAATCAATAAACATATTTACTTGTAACCAATCAAATAAGTAATGATCACTACCAAGCATAATATTATTTCTGACAATATCAGTGACTTATGCATATAAATCGTGACCAGTGTAATGTTATATCCTATAAGTGTACAATGGCCAGTGATCTGTGAAGAGAGCGTAAAGTTAATAACCTTAAACACGACACAAAGACGAATAGTACTGAACATTACAATTGTTGCAAAAACTACGTTTCCTGTGCTGCTGGCATTGTCGGAAACATGGCGTAAAGCGAAATAGCAGTTGAAGGCACTTTTTAGGGTCAGTATTAAGTCAGTGTCTATTCACTAACGGAGAATGTCATGGCTATCATCCTCATCATCCTCCTGCCCTTACTCCATGTGATTTGAAGTCGGCGCAATGTGTTCTTCTCTTCCATTTCTCTCTTTCAGCCGTAAGTAAATTTTATATTTATCTGAGTGAATTGACAAAATAAACCATTCTTTGCAAATAAAATAATTCCTACTTCGTTAAACTTTTCTGTCATATCCAGCTGTGCTCCGCGGTTTCACCCGCGTATGCTTTTTCTTGTAATATAGACAGCCTAAGTGTTACTCCTTGTAACATTAGCTATCTGCTAGAGAAATTCGCGTTACTATAGTTAACTGACTAGAACAATGGACAGACAATTTTTTTTTCGTTAGTACCGTTTATACTTTTATATGAATTTACTATTATTAGCTGTTAATTTGGGAATACTAAGAGACGTTTCATTTTATCTACATAGCTATTAATTGTATCTAGCTAGCCATTCCTCTAAAATCCCAATATCCCACAACAACTGCGTGTCAATAAATTTAAGCGTAAATTGAAGCCAGCGAGCCGGAAACACGGTACACAATAAGTTTGTAAAGGTCCAAAAAGTGACTCTGGGCCACCTCCGATCAATGGACTGGCTCCATTCACTGCCTCACTACATTACGTGTCACATCCAATCACTGGAGCATTTTTTTGGCAAGCGTTTGGACAATTCCGTTTATAATATTACTGTAAACCGTAAAGTAACTGTGAGTATCCGTTTGGGAAGGGACTAACTAAAAGTACGATACTTATAACTATAAGCCGTGGTGGCCTTGGAAAACATCGTGAGGAAACCTGCATATGTCTGAGAAGTAATTCAAATACATGTGTATAGTGCCTGAGACGGCGATGGACTCTCCTCTGTCTCGTTGGCACTTGATCATATTCGGTGAAATGTGGCTGTTGTTACAACACCTCTGCTTACCCCTTCGGGGACCCTTCTGGGATGGCATTAGCATATATTTTTTTATTTTTTTTTGTAACTAAAAATATTGATAGCAATGTAATACAAATTACTATTTCATTGAGATTCAGATAAATCATTAATTTGTTTGTATTAATGATTAGGACTTCTTCTGTGAGTAAATACTCAGCAAAAAAATCATTTTCAAAATCGGAATAATAATTCCGATCTTTCTTATATCCAAGCTAACAGATACAAATTCTTATATAACATTGTCCATATAAACAACGATAACTGTTTACCATTCAAGTGGGAAAATATGTTTTTTAACACCCTACAAAAGTCTCATTTCAAAATCAATAAACAAAGCGCGCAAATTACCTAGACAAACAGACAGACGGAAACAAAACGCAATTTGACACTGACACATGTCAGTTGACATATCCTGTCACAGTGATGTCGCGGTCCTAACACAACACGGACACATTGACATCTTGATTACAATACATTGATAGATTACTCACATTTATAAAAGTTTCTAATGATTGGATATATTTTCTGTGTCATCAAATAAAAAATAATATTCGGATATTAGGTCACAGCACCATCTAGTCACAAACTAATGAAAGCTATGTACTCATTATATTAAACTGCTCAACTAAACTAAACTCATTTAGTGAATAGCTGTGAATTTGGAATTACAAACAGACTGGGCGATATATAATTGAAATGCAGTTTGTTAGTCACTTTTTATGTTAAAAAAGCACAAATAATGTTAATAAAATTGTGTTGTACGTGTAATGGTGGCAAGAAGAGAAGAGAGAGAGCGTGCTCATAGACAACTGGAAGTAGAAAAAATATACATAGATAAAACAAGGAAACAGTGAGGCGATTACATTCTAGTGTGTAACCGTTAAACAATGCACAAGTGTAAAATATATATTGAACACAGACACTCCAATAACATTTATTTGGATAGATATATATGCATAGATGAGGCAGCAGATTTTGTTGTTTTTAAGTAATATACGGTAGGAAACACTTAAGGCAAACTTTAAATGAATCGAAAATCCTGATATTTAAGATAAACAACTTAATCTTCTCGAATAACTCGATACCAAAAAATAATGTCACTTTTAAAATGTTTTTGCAACAAGTATGCCCACCCCTACAGGGACCCTTCAGAAAGCGTGGAAATACAATAGTTAAGTTTTGACTTTTGATTAACTCAAACATTCGATAGTCAAACGCATGTCTAACAGCGTGAGTCATCGAACAAAACACTGTAATACATTAAACTGTATAATATACATATACGTTATTATATATATATACGCTATACGTATCATTAATCCAGTGCTAACGAACAGGTAGGCAGGATCATAAGCGGCTGATAAACGAGCCGCGACGGCCGGCTACCGGTGTTATAATAAATAAATAATTGTCTGTTTATGGTTCTGTATACATTTTATAAGCAAATAATTACATTGATTTGTTAGTTTCGTAGCAGCTCCAATTATTATGTACTACACTTATATTCTTCCACATTGAATTCCGCTAGTCTTAAAATGACAAAGTTTCATACAAATTTTCATACCCTATTTTATCCCCTTAGGGGTAGAAGTAATCAAAATCCTTTCTTAGCGGGTGCCTACGTCATAACATCTACCTGCATGCCAAATTTCCGCACGATCCGTCCAATTTGGGCTGTGCGTTGATAGATCACTATGTCAGTCAGTCAGTTGTCTTTGAGTTATATATATATAAACTACGAAACAGAATAAAACATTTTAATTGCATAACTATCTGTTCCCTCATAGAATAAAAAAAATGTGACATGGTAATGTTTTTTAAATAAAAGTAACTTAAATATTTCGCCCTCCCTTATATAATCTGCCTGTATAAAGTCCTTTCGTCGGAAATTAGCCGAAACAAAAATACAGACGAACAGACATAAATCAATAAAATACTTTTTTTTCATCATATATCACATTAAGTGAAAAGCTGATAATTTGAAATTACGAACAGACTCATCATCACCTCCCTGGCCTCATCCCATACATTGCTGGGGTCGGCACTTGATTCAACCCGATGTGGCTGATCACCTGATTATTATACGAAGCGAATGCCACCTTTGCAACCCCTTTGATGAGGAATATCTAATATCTGTGTTAAATTACAAACACTCATAATTTTTATTTTATTTATACCGTATAGATAAACCCTTCGATACTTCATCGATTATATGAAGGTGAAATAGTCGCTGAACCCTAAATATATGAAAAATAAAAGAGGTACCGCCGTCCTTTGTGCGAGGTGTATTAAATGTTGCCGGCCAGTTTATCCTGTGTGAACGATCTTCGGCGGACGGTGATGGCCGACGGAGAATGCTTACTTCATAAATGTGTTATACCTTTAAATGTACTTAACTAGCTGTAAATATTGTATAAGTTTTAATCATGGCCTAATAATTATTCTACTGTAAACGTAGCGGTACTTTTCTTCATGACCTCTGCTAGTTAAAATCCCGGCGAAATCGTTCAAGCCATTTAAGAAATGCGGTGCGAGTCCGACATAACCCTCAAAAAAAACAAGATGGCGTGACCATATTTATTTTTTATGTCAGATTTACAACCAAGATCGACTAGAGTACATACATACATATGCTCACGCCTGTATCCCGTGGGGGTAGGCAGAGACCACCGTTTGCCACATGCTACGATCATTACATACTTCTTTCTATCCTAGAGTTTCGGATGGAAATTGAAACGACCTTGCGACATGACTAAGATTTATTTTTATATTACCCTCAGGCATTCTCCTCATAATGTAATCTTATTTTCAAAGGTCATTTAGATTAACTGATTCTGAGGTCTAAAATTATTGACCTTTAAAATGTAATGACTAACAATTTAGCGTGACGGCACCGTTAATGATCAGTGTAACCGACATATTGAGTCTGGAGACACGGGTTTGATCCCCATGGCAGGGTAAATATTTATTTAAAGAACGCTTTTGTCTTGAGTCCAGAGATTAGGTGAACAATGGATTTCCGGTTAAAATTATGAGTGGTCCCACTTGCCTGATAATAAACGCGGTTCCAGTTAGCTAACGGTCCCAGTCGCCTGTATCCTCATAATATAGCCGTTGTCTAGGAAAAAGATTATCTTGCCAGTTCTTATCAGAAGGCTAGATTCCGAGCCGGTGGTAATTTTTCGGCGTTCGCCGGAGCTGAATGAATCATTTTATAAAAAGATTTTGCTTAATTTTAGCAGTGTGTGATCTGCGAAATTTATTGTTTATCGAAGACTTTTGAGTTTAGGCAAATAGTCGCTCTCCAAAATATGATATACTAACTTCTTCCCGCGACTTCATCCGTGGAAAAGTTGCTTTGGGCTAAGGCAAATCCACGATTAGTCTTAGCGTAGTGATATATAGCTTAAAGCTTTTCTCGATATACGGGCTAGGTATGTAAGATTAAACATTTTTTTAAATCAGACTTGGTCAAGCAAACGAGTAAACTCTTCGGCTTTTCTTATGAGTATAGATTTTTTCTTAGAATTTCAATAAGTTCCATTTTCCGTTTGGTGTTGAAAGTTTAACAAACGGTCAGAGCTTACTTTTGAATTAGTATGGACATCTTTTGATAAAACATTATTTGACTAAGTAATGACAATGATGGTACAATACGTTAATACTATTTATATATATAATTTATAACTTGTCAAAGCAACTAAGTTGTGGACAACAACTCTTATAATACTAATTCGTATGACAACTTAGTAAACCCCACAAAATGTCCAACTGAGTAGGTACCAGCTCTCTAAAGGCACATTAAGGAGTGTATACACACAGGTATATTATAATATCGTAATAAATAAAGTGCATATTGTATTAAGTAAGCCGTTACCGAGGTACGTGCGCTAAGTACCGACGGCCCGATATAATCTTACGGCTCGGTTTACATGGGGCTACAAATAAAATAATCTAATAGATAAAATTCTCGTGTCTGAGAATCGGCCAATATATGTTTTTCCTACATGATATGGGTGATCTATTCCAATAAAATATATGGTGAACGTGTGCCGGGCAGAGCCAGTAATATCATCATCAGCCTGCCCTTATCCCATACATTGTTGGGGTCGGCACTTGATTCAACCCGATGCAGCTGATCACCTGATTTTTATAGGAAGCTACTGCCATCTGACTTTCGCAACCCCTTTTTATGAGGAAAATCTGTGATCTGGGTTAAATCAGTCGTCTGACTATTTTAGGCCACATATATAAAAAGTAATGTATGTTATGTAATTGTGTTTTTTTTTCCTTTATGTCAGTACTATAGTATCACGCCTACGGCCCACCGCCACGTCCGTATGGTGACAACGTTGGCCTATGTACCTGTCTGAATGTTTCTATGTGTGGCGATTTCATGATCGGCAAAGGCGTATGCGTAAGATACCTACAAATTCACATTACCATTTATTATGGCAGGTATAGCTGCGAGTTTCTATGTTGAAATCTTGAAGGCATTGATATAATATTGCATATACGGAGATGTTAGCTTGACATTTGTATTTCAAGATTACACCTCTTGTTAAACGTAGAATACCCTTCGCCAAGTTAGTGTAACTATTTCACACAAGATGGCGTTATATCTTTTTAGATCGCGCTGTCGAAAGTTTCCTTTCATAACGTATATAGCACACACATTTCCTGACGTAGTTGTGGTCTTCAAGTGGTCGTCAAGAGAACAAGTCAAAACAGTTGTGGAATCAATAAATACCAGGATTGCCCAAGTTACGGTGTTTCACTCAACCAACCAAGGTCTGCTCCGACTGATCCTGGCTCCCAGGCCTCATTTGTCATACACCTCTATTAGTGCATTTGGTAAAATATATTTTGAATGCGTTTCTTTTCACCGCCATCCATCATTCTTCTCCTTATCAAGTCGATGAAAAACCTTCATCTTTACTTCAATACTCAAAGGTAAACCTGATGTATCCTCACTTCTCCTGGATATGCAGAAACAAAAGACACACCCTTGACTTGTAAACAAAAACTTAGAATTAAAACGCGAGCGCCATATAAACCGATCCTAAACCACCTTCACAAATGCATTGCGAGCCGATCTCGCGGCGTAAACAAATATATATATATTTTAATAAGTTTTTATTGCGCTAATCTGGACATAATTTACGTTGATAAGAAGATCAACAAGACGATATATTATCGTTTGATGGTGTGCGCGCGTGCGCAGGTCAACTTAATCCATACGTAAAAACGCTTCATTTTGTACACATTTAAGAATCGCAAAGCGGTTTTGAGTCCAAGATAATTTGAGTTATGGGATTATAGTTTTATGACTGAAATTCGATATTGAAATAATCTAGCTATTGACTCTTTGAAGTTCTTAATCTGAAAGGTTTTTTCTGTGACCTTCACTCCGAAACTAGATTTGAGAATCAGCTAATTAAATACAACAATACTCACCTTATAAAACACAAATATTTTTTTTATTTTGACTCCGTAATTTTTTTTCATAAAATCTACAATTCATGAATACTTTAATCGTATGCGTTAGTATAGTATATCATAATCTCGCTGGTCTTATACTATACATTGTTGGGGTCGGCACTTTATTCAACATTTTTGTACAAAGCGACTTCCATCTGACCTTCGTAACACATTTCACGAGGAACACCGATAATCTGGGTGAAACCAGTTGTCAGACTTTTATAGGCCTCCAACTGACCTGTAACGATTACCAAAGATGTTAAATTGGCAACTGGGACCGACGGCTAATCGTAATCTTCGAATCACGAAGGATACTCGGGCGACCACCCATGCAACTACTGTGGCATGGTTAGGGCCTTAACTTCGCTGATCGAATGATATCCGTAATGTCAAGTATGCTGGCTGTTCCAAGCTGGTATAGTACATACATACATATGCTCACGCCTGTATTCCCCGAAGTGGCAGGCAGAGGTGTTGTTATCACAACACCCACTTTTCAACGTGACAGATGGTGAGTCTATCGCCGTCTCAGGCACTATACATACGTCTTTGAATTACTTCTCAGAAATGTGCAGGTTTCCTCACGATGTTTTCCTTCAACGTAAAGCACGTGGTGTGAAATCACTGTACATAAGTTTTTTAGAAAAACTCTTTGGTACAGGCCCCGCTGGGATTCGAACTTGCGTCGCTTGCGTAGCAGGCGACTGCTCTAACCCCAAGGTGGCTGTTATAGTATATTTTATTAATTAGTCCCTTCAAAGGGTTTACGTTTAAAAATCCTATACTTTACAGAATCATTGTCACGTTCAATTGTGAAAGTCTTTGACAGTGTGGGCCAAGTAATTCCACCCTAAGTGGTGTCCGAACCGATAACTAGGGTAAACACTGTAATAGCGGTCGAGAGGTCGAACCGGTAAATCTCTGACCGGTACTTTGTTCCGGTTAATTGGGTAACATTTGCCTTAGTTGCGGTATGGGCTCGTGGTGAACGTTAAGGTTGGTTCGTTATATGTTACCTTAAGGTGGTAGGGAGTTCAAGGGTCAGGTGGAATTGCTTCAGAAACAAGCAACATCCAGTCTGATGGTAAGTGGCTACTGCGGCCTATAATACATAAAATTATGCTATAATAATATTATAATTTCCTCAGCATTATTACCGGTAAGTACGTAAGTATAAAAAAATAATGCCTACTTTTATTTAGGAATAAATTGGCTTTTTTAAATAAAATCCTTGTAAAATAAACTATCTGCCAGTGAAAGTCCCGTTAAAATCGGTCCAGCCGATAAGCCGGAACAAACAGACAATATTTAAAAGTGTTTATTTCATGTCGATACCGTTCTTTCGATATTCTTTCATATGCATTACGTGAAAAACAGTTATTATGGCATTACAAACAGACACTTCAATTTTATTTATCTGTATGTATATGTATGTATGTATGGATATATATAGATGTATAGATTAGAATTTTATGCAAAACAAGTTTATGAAATTCAGTCTATGGATATGAACACTGACCATCTCGCACCTATTTTTTCCCTGAATAGGTGCTTCTATCTACATAAGTACAAATCACGACATTGCTATAACAATCAAACCTAATTTCAAACACCTAAATACTAAATAATACACAAGAGCCGTGGTGGCCTTGAGGTTTGAGCAACGCGAGGCAAGAGAGCTTGTACCAATGAGTTTTTCTAAAAAACTTATGTACAGTGATTTCAAACCACGTACTTTACGGTGAAGGAAAACATCGTGAGGAAACCTGCATATTTCTGAGAAGTAATTCAATGATGTATGTAAAGTGTCTGAGACGGCGATGGACTCACCATCTCTCACGTCGGCACTTAATCATATTTGGTGAAAAGTGGGTGTTGTGATTAGAACACCTCTGCCTACCCCTTCGGGGAATACAGGTGTGAGCATATGTATGTGTCCATTACAGCTGTTCCTACTGTTTCTATATTAAGACACTTTGTACTTGTGTTCTTTAAACCTGGCGCATGGCAACATTCTTCGTAAGGGAATACATACGAATGTAAGGGCTGATAGTAATGGAAGAGCTCTTGCGGCTGTCCCGGAATAACATGAGATAAATGCAAGAGAAATCTGAACTTTGCCGTTTATTCTTGAAATTCTCAATATATTCTTGAGTTTCCAATCCCATATAAAAGTATAATTGAAGTCAAGATGTGTCTGAACCCTTGACAAAACCCCAGTCGATACACACGAGTCGTACACTATCGATACTATTAATTACTTCCGACCTAACTATCGCCGGCAATGGGACACCTTTACAATGCTCTACAAATAGCATATGTCATGATAATGGTGGGACATTACCTCTGCGATTAGTCGCTGCGTTTATATGATCGAGTATTTGCTAATTCATTTTATGATTAATGAATTCATTATAATTCAGATACATGACATACTTTAAATGGTAATTATTAAGATGATTCTAAGTTAACTGCAAAATTACTCTACGGTTAATCGTGCTTCTAAATGCAAAAACTTTCACAGCTCAAATCCAGTAATGTTATAAATGATTAACTAACAGACCTCACGCGGTTTCACCTGCGTAGTGCGCGTTCCCGTGGCAGTACGAGGAACAAATAGCCTATTTTACTTGCTGATGATGTATCTATTCATTACAGAAAGAACTATTCGAATCGGTCCGGTAGTTTTTAAGTTTATTCTTTACATGAAAGAATACAAATATTGTCTCTTTATGATATTAGTGAAGAAGGATATATCAAAATGAAATTCAGTCTTATTCAGCTTAGGCCCTAGTAAGGCACTTATGAATTTCGAGGAATTTACCACCGGTTCGGAAACTAGCCTACTGAGAAGAACCGGCATAGATGACTGCCTATATTATCAAAAAGAGAGTTTTGTTGCTAAAATTGATCGCATTGCATACCGTTAAAAGCTTCGATACCGATAGCCAAACACACGATTTAAAGGCTTTGTCATTTTTAAATAAATAGCGTTGTGAACAGGCCCCCTTAGCAGGCACACTCCGTAGCACCGCCGCCATAACGCGCTCAGTCCCCGACAATTTGTCGCAAATGCACAAAGCGGGAATCAAACCGGCAGATGTGATCTGACAAATTGCTCACAATGCCCTATTTAACGTTTATGGCTTGTTGATTCTGTGCCATCGACGCTCTATTGGGGCTATTCGTAGATATTAATACAAACGATTTCTTAAGAAGCTTATTTTGATAAGTAAGTACCTAAACATAATATCGTCGTGACGTAGGTTCCGTCATCAGTTATGACTGCTGGCCAGAATGCGCTGTTGTCATTGCTGTCTTGTATCAAGCGATGCGATCAGTTATCCCCTTGTTTACTGAGCGCTCATAATTCGTGACGGAAAACTTTTTTACACGATTAACTATATAAAAAGAAGTGAAATATGTTTCTTAGAATAATTGTATGTATGAATGTTTTTTTTTAATTATATTTATGTGTATTGAATATTGTGAGAACATAATAAGAGGTTTACACTGAATTCATATGAAATGTTTTCCTGTGTCTGTTTGTTCCGGATAGTCTCAGAAACGGCAGGACAGATTTTAACGGGACTTTCACTGGCGGATAGCTAATGCTACAAGGAGTAGGTAACTTATTATTTACATTACTTTAATTTAAAAACAACATTTCGGATTCTGTGGGAATTAAATTAAATCTACGTTGGTGAAACATAATATTAAATTAAAGTAATATCAAAAAAGTACAGCTTATTTTAAATTTATGCAAATGTGTGTTTTTAATATTTTTTTATGGATATTTACGAACGTCCGACCAGATGTTTGCGTCTACTTTTCAAGTAATAATTAAAATTCCTGTACAAAAAGTAAATAAATAACGTGAATCGATATATCGGGTATTCACACATTTGGTCTGTTAGGCGAACACTGGTTATAATCCCATTCAAAACTCACGTATTGATAATCCGATTACCCGTAATAGATCGCCGTCGCTTTTCACACCATTTGTCCCAAAATATTCAATAACCCATCTGCAAACTTGCACAATACATCTCTTTTGCACCTTATTATCATAGATTTAAGTTCTATTTCGCTGTGAACTAAGGTGAAACTTGTTCCAAATAATGTAAAAGATACACAATTTTATTGTAATCGATACAAATAAACCGATTTGGACCACTATTCCGTAAAGTTGACGGTTTTTTGACAGATGTCAAGTGACGTCCCTAGTATGGATTTAGCGAAATCCTGTATGTAATTGGATTGTATTGAATTGAATGTGGATTTATTTAGATACATTGTGATTCTCGCGACACTGTCTCTACGTACTTATGACACGATAGCTTCTGCCCGCGACTTTACCGGGGCACACACAACTTTAACCAACCCAACTTTTGCCAACGTGATAGATGGTGAGTCCATCGCCGTCTCAGACACATACGTCATTGAATTACTTCTCAGAAATATTCAGGTTTCCTCACGATGTTTTCCTTCACCGTAAAGCACGTGGTGTGAAATCACTTGAACTTGCGTCGCTTGCGTAGCAGGCGACTGCTCAAACCTCAAGGCCACCACGGCGGACCATTCCTGATACGAGCGCATTCAAGAAAACTAACAAACTCTTCAGCTTTATATATATTAGTATAGATTTTAGAAATAAAAAGTCGTTTCTGTTATGTTGTAGGACTTACGGCTATTAAGGGTTCTCAAAGGGGAAACAGATTTAAAAACAGTCAGTACTTCCAAATATTAATAACACAGAATACATTTCTAAGTAAGAAAATGGTTAAATCCTGTAATTTTAAACCTTCCAGTTTTCAACCACGTGGTATAAACTACTAGCCTATGTCCACGCAGAAGTACTTAGTAGATAGTGTATTCATATTGGTAAAGTTATTTATCATATTTTAATGGGATTTGAGTAAAATATAATTGAACACATTTTTTAATCGGCTAATTAGTTTTAAGTTCCTCACGCACTAATCTGTACGCGATTACACCAATGAAACAAATTTGTGTTCCTAAGTTTGTTTTAACAGTTCTAGTGGGAGCAAACATATAAATTTAAACTTGTTAACATTTTAAATTCAACAACTTGTCATTTTTGCAAACACTCCAAGGGGGTGAGTAGGGGGCGGGGAAGCAATCAACAATTTAAAATTGGCCGTAATCGCGCGATCGGTCTTCTCGCTGGATTTGACAACTTGTTATCGATTCAAATGGAAGAAAATATCTATCTATAAGCTATATTTTATTAAAATTGCGATTTTGTAACCCAAGGTATAAAATCAAAAACCTATTTACGCGAGCGCTGCTAAAACTATTGACAATAGAACAAAATTATGTTCTACGGGTTTGTAGGTCTTATTAAGATCTACAAAAAACTCCGCGAGAGCACATATCTAACTATCATAGTTTAGTCACAATAACCGCTTTTATGTTCATACAAAAATATTAAATCTTCTGAAGAAAGTAACTACGTTAAATGCGTATCGAGGTATATAAAATTATATCGACGCGGGTGAAACCGTGGGGCACGACTACTTTTTTTATAAGTTATTATTGAGGCTCTGCTTACTTTTACTACTTACGATACTAGGGTCCCTGAAAGGGTGTAAGGACAGTCTGACTCTGTGTCTAACTTGTTGAAAACACGCTCGTCTGATGTACGCTTAGTACTGCCTAGAAGCGGTTGCAAACGCTTTCACACAAGGTTACAGGTCAAGTCACTTAGATCAGGTTATAAAGCTTTTTTTTCTTTTGTTGACGAGGAAGAAACCTTCAAAAGGTCCCCGACCGCCCTGGGAGAGGCAGATCGGGGAATGTGGGATTCTTACCGCACTAAAACCCCCCCGGTGGCCATCCTCAGTGCTCAGGGGGGACTCCGGGTACTCTGAAAGAACGCACCGGTGTCCCCCCACACTTTGCCGGGGCAGCTGTATGGCCACCCCTGGAGATCTCGCTGTGGGCGGCAGCGCGAGCCACATCGCGCGGCCACCTTCCTGGGCCCGCGGCTCGGTGATCAAAGCTCCCACCCCGACCACCGCCTAGTCACCTCTTACGACAGGCAGGGGATACCATAGCCATATTCTAAGACCCTATGTTAAGGCTGGTCTAATCCAGATAAACGAATATCAAAATAGAAGACTTAAGTAAAATTACATAAAAACAAATACAAATTAGCACGACTCAACAAATAAATGAATACAAAATTGCTCACGGAATATTCCGTCAGCTCGCGACATTTTGAAAGTGTTTGTTCTCCTGTAACAGGACAAATTGGCGCGTCCATCTCCCTCGCACTGGGCTGTAATGAGATGGTGTCGTCTCAGTCTAACTAAATAGCGTAATCCCTAGTCTAATGTCAATCCGGGATTAAGAGCGCGGATCATTTGTTACTAAGATCTGTGATATCTGCCTATTGCTTGACGTCACGTAATTAGACAAACTAATGTATGTACGTAAAGATTAACTCTTTTAACTGTCAATAGTGAAACCCAAGACGTGGTAGCCGTGGATTTTGAGCAGGCGCCTGCTACGCAAGTTCGAATCCCAGCGGGCCTGTACCAATGAATGTTTCTAAAGAAATTCTTATGTGCCGTGATTTCACAGCAAGTGCTTTACGGTAAAGGAAAACATCATGAGGAAACCTGCATATGAGAGAGTAAGAAGAGAGTCTGAGAAGTATTTCAAAGACGTATATATATAGTGCCTGAGGCGGCGATGTGATCACCATCTGTCACGTTGGCACTTAATAATTTTCGGTGAAAAGTGGGCGTTGTAATTACAACACCTCTGCCTACCCCTTCGGGGAATACAGACAAATCTTTAGTATTTTATCACAAAAGGAGATATTATTGAGAAGTACTTTATTAATAAGACGGTATAGTAGCGCGACTCGTTAACGTAGTCGTAAGCAGAGGCTAAGTACTTAATAGATTCATAAATCGAGTATCGCAGTTTCTTCCAAACAATTAGTTAACAGAGTGTGTTGAGAACCCAATATACTACCACAGATCATAAGTAATATGTTAACACAACATTAGATATCTCACGTGTTCATTCCAGTGACGCCATCGGTGTTGTAAGTTTAAATATACGAGTTACAGGCAGTAGGGAACCTAGGGAAGAAGCAACCCTAAGCCTAGCCAGTAATTGGATGGGTGACCGCCCTAGTTCCCTCCGTGCCTCGGAGAGCACGTTAAGCCGTCGGTCCCGGTTGCTAATTTATCATCTTTGGTAATCGTTACAGGTCAGTCGGAGGCCTAAAATAGTCTGACAACTGGTTTAACCCAGATCACAGATTTTCCTCGTTAAAGGGGTCGCGAAGATCAGATGGCAGTCGCTTCGTATAAAATCAGGTGATCAGCCACATCGGGTTGAATCAAGTGCTGACCCCAACAATGTATGGGATAAGGCCAGGGCGATGATGAAGCTTTTTTCTCGTTTTAAAAATGACTATGGTTAGATGCCAACGTGACATATGGTGAGTCGTTTACGTCACGTTTACGTCATTTTGGAATATTGACGAAACTAAAGATGTCATATCTATGTTCAAAGACTGCATCTGAAATCCATCCACTGAAGATGACATGCTTGTAGCGCTGTAGGTCACATCACCTACCTACTGAAAACAAAATTGTGAATATCTATCGCGATAATGTAAGCTAATTTATTAAACATACCTTATTTTCAAATTTTCTTCCCATTTACAACCGACAATGGCCGTGGTCTCGAGTCGACTGTCAAGTAACTTATATTAATATACGTATCTTTAGTTTGAACAAAATATTTTTATTTAATCTTCTTTCTTTCTTTTATTTATTTAATGTCGATGAGCTTATGTAAAACTATTCCGCCAATGTCAAGTGATTGTTGAGAAAAATATCTTAAACATATGTGGAGGAACCCTATGGATTCTATCTTATTTAATCTTCAAAAAAATATCAACTGCGAGTAATGACAATTAACGATGACAGCCACAAAAAAAAACAACCATAGACTTTCTTGTTCTTTAGACTATGTTTAAATTCATTTTTGATATAGAAAAAAAAATTATTTATTAGAACTCGCGCCAATTTTTTATTTATTCTTCCTTGACAATTTTATCAACCCAGCAAATTATATGACAAATTCGTTCATATAATTCATCAATCTTTTTTAAGAGGTTGACCATGGCCATGCTATTGGTGAATTAATTAATTTTAATTTTATTGAGATCAATCAAGAGAAAGTTTCGCCTAGGGCCTGAGCTTTTACCAGACCTTGAAATATTCAAGGGTAACGAATTAATTAATCAATTTAACTTCAGTAGGTAATTGGCATAATCATTTATCAAACATCTGCTTTGATTTTCAATCAATTAGTAATTATTGGAATTCTCGTGACTTTATATTTTGTGGCTCTTAGCGCCATCTGTCAATTAATTTTGGCACTAGTTGTAGTTTCAAAGGGATAGGAGTTTGGTTTTTTGAAATGAAATACCGCGCGAGCACTCTAGTTTGTTCTTAATAACATAGATGGCGCTGCTACTAAATGTTTTAGTTAGAGAAGGAATAGTTCGGTAGTTAAACGCTTTTTCTACTTTCTTAAGTAATTCAGATCGAGTGAACAGGGGCCTGACATTGAGCTCTTATTGCAATGATAGTTCGGTTGTATGACAGTGACATATGTATACACGTCAAATACATCTGTCCCATAATAAGAGTAAAACTATCATGCCAATAAGAGCTCATGGTAAGGCCCCTGGGCTAGAGTGTATAGATATATAAACGTAAGTATATTTCTCAGCTTGTAAATTTCCTAGCATTAAAAAAATGTAGGAAGGCAGGTAATTTGGGTGTTAGAAAAACTGCTTAAGTAATGAAAAACTATTTTATTTCTCATTACGAACTCACTATTATACACTAAAACTACAGCATTATGAGTACAGCGCTCTCTAAAACATAATAATTTTGTCAAATTCACATTAATCCATTGTTTTTGTTCTTGAAGTTATTTTAAAACTAGATGTTAAAGTTAGGTAATAAAGTATAAATCAAATACATTCATCGAACATTCGCACACTGTATTTATATTTATATCGTATACAATTGTATCTTGAAAACTTTCATATTAAAGTAACATGAATTAGGTATATTCAGCATTGTGAGTTTATGAAAATATAAGTTCAATTCACTAAATTATAATTGTATTAGCTCTAGAGAACTACTCGTTTTCTCCGAAAAACGAAACTTCGGCCGAAATTACCTACCACGGTTTTTATTCGTTCTAAAATTACGTGCGAGCGTGGTCTTATGGCTTACTTTGATTAAATTATTGAACTAACGAAAACTTGACTTTGTTAAAAACGAAGGGATACTGAAAGTACGTTTGAATTTCGTTCATTTGCGAAGTTCCATTTCCAGAGAAAGAGAGCAGACCCCCTGGTTGGTCTTATCCAGTACTTTTCTTACAAGCATCAGCATTAAGCATCTTTTTACAGCAAAATCTGTTGTATATAAAATAATATATTAGGCTTCTGACTGACTTTACAGGTAATTGAAATAAAATACGTAAGTAATAGGTATAGTCAAGCTAAATAGTTGGAAAGACATGTATGAAATATACCTGACAAAAAATATTAAATATATTATAAGCTAGCTGTGCCCTACGGTTGCACTCGCGTAGATTTCGTTTCATGCTTAATGTTGCGTAAGCATTCTTTATACATAAAAGTAGCCTAAGTTACTCCTTGAAACATTAGCTACCTGCCAGCTTCCGTTACCCAGTCCAGCCGTTTCAGACAGACAAACAGACCGACAGATAGACAGACTGAGATTTTTTTTTAAATTGTTGCTTTAATGTCAGTATCTTATATACTTTCATATGCATGTAGTGAAAAGCTTTATGTATATTTATTACAAACAAACACTTCTATTTTAATTAGCTATATAGATGTAGTATTTCTAAATTAACATCAAACATGTATTTCAGAAAAGTATTTTATGGACAAAATTGTTCTGTATAAATAATATAGGTTTATTTGGCAGAAAATACATAGCGTTGTTGATGGTTAGAATGGGGAAACTATACACAATGCAGCATTTCTCAAATAAGTACTCACTTATTTCTATGAATTAACAAAACGAGTATTGCACATTACTACAACATAACTAGCTGTGTTCCACGGTTTCACCCGTGTATTATTAAGTATAAGGGGCTTAGTTTTAACAAGATTTATAAGTAAGTTACTCCTTGCCAGATCAGTAGGTCTAAAAAGGCCACTTTGCGAGAATTATAATGTGATCCGAATATGATTCATCATCGAAATGACAAAATGGTCACTTAGGTGCAATTCATATTATGATTCACGAATGATTACAATAATTGTAGATGTTAGTCCCTAACTAACTTTTTAAATGACAAATATCATCATAAAAAGCATTCATATTTTGTGGATAATTTTAGGAATCTTCATAGGAAAGTGTTAAACAGGAATTGCGAAATATTAATATTTCGTGAATCATAATATAAATAGCACTTAAGTGACCATTTTGTCATTTCGATGATGAATCATATTCGGATCACATTATGATTCTCACAAAGTGGCCTTTTTAGACCTACCTCTAGAGATTAGACGAAACAGACAGACGGAAAATATCGGTTTTTATGTAAGTACTGATTATAATATTACATGAAAAGCTGTTTAATTGGAATTAAATACAGACACTTCAATTTTATTTATTGGTATACATATGATATATAGATAACTATTACAAAGATATTCGTGATCAATTAAAAAATAGGTGAACTGACTTGTTTGAACTAATTCAACAAGATATCTCCGGAAATACGTTCGATCAAGTTCCCGGAACAAGTCTCATTAAATAGAAATTAATGTTATACAGTAACTGAATTCATTGAAATTTTAGACCAACGTTATCTACATTAATATTATAAAGAGGAAAACTTTGTTTGTTTGCTTGTAATGAATAGGCTCAAAAACTACTAGACCGATTTCAAAAATTCTTTCACCATTGGATAGCTACATCATCAGCGAGTAACACAGGCTTTATTTTATCCCCGTACTCTCACGGGACCGGGAACTACGCGGGTGAAACCGCGTGACGTCCGCTAGTTTTTTATACTTAACAATGTATGACAACATGTGGAAAATATCTTCTTTAAAGACTTCAGACGGCTTATAATCTGTTACATTGGTAACTTTATATTTCATAAGTATCTGAACAAAATATAATTTTATTTCGAAAAAAATATTTACCTAGCTTCTGCTTAGTCTATATGCTAATCTCAGGAACTACTTGTCAGATTTAGACGAATATATCCGTGTTAGATAGCCCATTTATTGAGGAAGACTATAAATTACGATAAGACAAATGGCGGGTAAAAGTTATGGTTAGCCCAAAGTAAGACATCTCAAGCTACACAATTATTCGTAGTACTAATTTTTAGTTTTAAAATTTTTTATATCGACTTTTGTGCACTGGAACTGTGTCCATGGGCTTATTATATATATTTTTTATGATTTATATTGTATTACTCAAAGCTGTAAAATTATCATTTTAAAAGCGTAATTACTGAGTTTCTTGCCAGGTTCTTCTCAGTAAAAGCAACCTTCCGAACCTGGCGGTAGCATCTATAATCATATGTAATCGTATCTTTCTGACGATTTGATTACTTTGTAAAAAGTCTAGTCGATATTTTCGACTTTGAATTTGTAACTATTCCACGCGAACGAAGTCGCGGGTAACTAGTACTTCATAAAAAACTACCAGTGCAAAATACCATATTTTTCCAAGAAAGTATTTCGGTATATTTTGTTTAGTAATAAATATAAGGAAAATAAATCGAAACATCATTTCACGAGCCTATTTTCCATCTGTTATCATACAAATTCTTCACATCATTATTCTTTCAGACTGTAAGTAATAATATTTACATGAAACATAACTGAAATACCTGCTATTGAGACGACTGTTTACCAAATAACGTTATAACGAAACCTTATTATTAATTAGTTAACATCAAACCGCAATTAAACCTGTTATTGCAAACGCTACGTAAACGAAAAAGCTGCTGCCCTACCATGACCTCTCACCCCATGGTTGTACGACTGTATGACAGTGACAGAGCTATACACATCATATACATCCGTCTCATACAGTAAGAGCTCATGGTAGGACCCCTGTATTTGTATAAAACACATCACACAAACTTATGTCATATTTACAGAGTTGGACTGTTTGACAATATGGATTGCTTAAAGGGGTTTTTTTTTCCGAACTTATGATGCTGAGCAGTTAATTGATTTATTTAGTTAAGAAACTAGCTTTCTTTGAAGGCAAGAAACTCAACTGGATTTCTTGAATACAATTACAACTAGCCTGCGCCCGCAGCTTGTTATGCGTGGCGGTAACATTTCACATACAAAAATTCAACTCCCATTTAATAAACTCCCCCTTATGGGTGGAATTTCGGAAAATCCTTTCTTAGTGTATAGCCACTTCTCTCAAAGAAAACACTTTCCAAATTTCATATCACTTTAGCGCTTTAAAATGTGCGTTAATATATATGTCAGTCAATCTGTCAATCAGGAGCCTTACCATGACCTCTTATTCCCATGATAGTTTAACTCTTATTATGAGACAGATGTATATGACATGTATAAGTCTGTCACTGTCACACAGCTGAACTAACATTGCAATAAGAGCTCATGGTTGGGCTCCAGGGCATTGAATTGTGCACATACGTATTACATCTCAACAATCAAATGTATACTTAAATATATGACTGTCTGTCGTCTGTCATAATACTTAGAAACTAATTTGATATGATTAGCTTGTTAATTAGTTTTTTGAACATTTTCGTGAACACCAACTAGTATGATGATTATTATCATCATCTCCCTGGCCTTACTTATTGTTGGGGTCGGCACTTGATTCAACTCGATAAGGCTAGCTAGTAAGATGAAATTTTTTGAAAACCTACATATTGTCAGACAGCCCTTATAACCTACCTAACTTGAACGTTACATTTCAACATCTCTACTGATCGTGTCGAAGTTCATATCCTGCACCTCCTCAGGGCTAAAGCTCTTCACAGACACCTTCCCCGCGTCCCCACACAAGTCAGTACTTGACAATTTATTTGTAATTTTAGTTATTGATATACGACTTTCGACGTCATTCGCGTCACATATCGTTTCGAGGACAACGCCTTTCTCTACCTTCCTAGGCTTTGGTACTAAAGTGACCTGTTTGGTGTTAAGGACTTTAGTTGTTAGTTTCTCGCTAAGTATTTTGTTGCAGTTCTTTTTGGACATGTCTAAGGCTAATGGGTCTTCTTTGGGGTCATCTTTCTTCTCTTCTGTGCTCGGTTTGCTCTGGTGCTTCAGCTCTGCTACTTCTGCGTTCGTAATGTTGTCTTTCTTCTTCCATTTCGTTCTTCTGTTCTGGAACCATATTTTTACCTGGAATTGAGAGACAATATTGTTATAACTCGGTTTTTATTCATCTCATTATAAAATTTATGTCACTAGGTTTTACCCGCGACTCACATTTTTGTCACAAAGCATCGGCTGGTAGTACATATGAATATATACACATTATAATATGATAAAGAGGAAATATTTGTATGTAACTTTGTAAGGAATTGGCTCAAAAAGTTCTGGACCGATTTTAATAATGTTTGCACCATATGAATGCTACATTATCACTGATTAATATAGGCTATATTTTATCTCCGTAGTCCCACGGGAACTAGCCATACGCGGGTGAAACAGCGTGACGTCCGCAAGTTTGAAAATCCTTTAATTTTTTTTTAGTTATTTTAGCCCTTCTACCTACTTTTATTTTTGTGGAGAGGTTACAAAAGGTTCGATGTTTATTGGATAAAATGTCGTAAAATGATATTCAAAACATTATTATGCCTCGAATTTGAATAAAATAAACGACGAGAAATGCTGATGCTCTGTGCCAAAATCGTGCGAATAAAAAGTCTCGACTCTATATACAAAATTCCAGCCATATCGGGTAACCGTGAGAAACAATTAAGCATTCTCCAAATTATCTTTCATAGTTTTCTATCGCGTTATAGGTCCCGCGACCTACCAAAATTGGGATGGGATTGGGATTTGAACAGTCGCCTGCAGCACAACCGACACAAGTTCGAATCCCAACGGGGCCTGTGCCAATGAGCTTTTCTAAAAACTTATGTGCAGTGATTTCACACCATATGCTTGACGGTGAAGGAACACATCGCGAGGAAATCTGCATATGTCTGAGAAGTAATTCAAAGATGTATGTATAGGGTCTGAGACGGCAATAGACTGACCTTCGATGAAAAGTGGGTGATGTTATTAAAACACATCTATCTACCCCTTTGGGGAATACAGGCTTAGGCATATGTATGTATGGCATACACAGCAGGAATTTGAACTTGCGTCCTTTATGAAGCAGATGAAGCCATCCACTCGACTACCACGCCACAATTTAATATAGTATTTTGTCCTGTAGACATAATCTGTGCACTTGTACATTCCAATTAGTCAAATACAGTGTGTGTCAAACGGTTCCCTGTGGGGTGCGTGTGTGTGTGTGTATCGGTTAACAAACAGTTAATTACTGGCTGATCGATCCCAGCTCGAGGGACGTAGGGCTGCGACTGTGTCGACGCTTTTATCGATGACATTTTAACACAAAATGTATAAAACACAAATTCTAAGAAAAGAGTATATTAAATTGTACTCAACTATTATAAACCATATTATTATTTTAATGTCAGCCCTATTGTTGTGAGCCACCATATAAGATGCTGGCTATAGAAATAAAATGTAGTGCAGTCCAATATTTAAAAACAATGAGAGTAGAATTAAAAAAAAATAAGACAATTTTGAATGCGGAAAATCCCTTAATTCGACTTTGCGTGTTCCTCTAATCATACGTAGCTAACTACACCACATAGCCATTGCTTTTATAGACCACAAATAAAAGCTATAATTTCCCTCATTAACCACTCTAGAAATAAGCGGTTAATATCGTAACGACATAATAAAATAAGGCTAAGTGCACATCGGCGCGAGGCAATGAAGTGTTGAAATAAAATGCATTATAAAAGGCAGCGTGGTGTGCCTCGAGGGGACGCTATAAAAATAATCGTTAAACGAACACGAGGCTCCCGTGTGTGTTACTAATGGGCCGATTGATCCGGAATAGATTTTCCTATTATATTTATGCGGTTACTTATTGATGAACTGTCTAATACCTAATTAGTCTAGATTATGGAGTCAAGGCTTGGTAGAAGATTTTTACTGACATCTAAAGAGCTGTTAGAATTATAAAGCTGCCAAGCTTCTTGGGGAATCTCAGTTATTTTAAAGTTATATAAATCAAGTAAATCATAATCATAGTTTTAAAAATACTAATAATTTGCCAGTCCAGTTCATCACATTGTTAATACTGTGTAATGCCATCGAAGAAAGATATAACCACAAATTGCATAAAAGGAACGATCAGTAGCATTGAAACACACTTTATAAAATATTTTTTAATAGCTAAACATTTTTTATACGCACAGAAAATATAATTTAAATTTTAGTTTTTAAGATTAAATTTGTATTTATTTAATTATAATTAAGATAGAAAACTTGGCCCAAATCGGTGGTTCTCGGGATCGTGCCAAGAAGGCAGCATTGAAATTGAAAATTAATTTTAGCCCTTAACTCATTAGACGTCGAGGAAATTACAGCCGGCATACAAAGCATACACTATCATAGTGCTTGATTTAAAAGTAGCTCCATCTCTTTATGTTATACGAATTTAAAATACGATGGTCATAATTTTAGTCCGTGTGAAGTCTAGTCTTCGTTTAAGCCATGTTTTGTAATAAGAGGCTTTTAAATATAATCAATAGACTTACATCAGTTTACCACAAACACACACTTTAACGCAATATAGTAAGACGTAACCAAATGTCAATGTAAGCGCGTCATGTACGACCTCATTACACCGCTCGTATATCATAGTACAATGCGCGTCGCACTGTACTTCCGTAATTGGCTCGCAAATTAATCCGGCTAACATGTGACATTTGACTCTGCCTCGACTCGACATTTGCATCATGTTAGGACGGTGCACACGCACTATGCCTCAGGCGGCGACATTGCATTTTATTACAAACATCATTTATTTACATTCGTGGATTTATTTATTTATTTGATGGAAATTAAATGTGTTTTAAGGTATTGATTGTATGGCTTTTATGTGTGGTCTATAAAATCAATGGTTATGCGAAAGGTTAGAAAATGCTGAAACTTTTGTTAGAAACAATCAAGTCGAGGAAATGGATTTGTGCTATTATCAGCTTTTCATGTACCCATAGTACAAGCTTTGCTTAGTACGGGACTAATCATCAATCAATTTCTTTATTTATAACATTATCGTTTAGTAATGAATTTGGGTAGTTGTAAGCTACAAATACTATAAAGCCTTTGAGAAAGACTTGATAAAAGGCAATTTAAGCAACGGGGTGAAAGTTGCGTATAACTTCGAATGTAACACTAATTTACTACTACATTCCTATCAAATTATGACGAGTATGTAAACATTATAAAGCAATTATTTGAATCCAAACACTATAACATGTTATAACTTCATACATAATCCATACAATCCTAAGACAACAGTGCCTCGAGGCGCCCAGATGTGCGCTCAGCTTAGCTTCGGCACGATACAATACAATGCAATACACTTGCTTGCAAACACACAGATAATTATTATTGATTGCGCATTAGTAGCGTGTGATAGAGATGGACGATTATATATTATGGTGGGGGAGCGGGACAGGGTTGGGATTTGTTCAAGACCAACTAGGTTAGGATTGACAGAAATTATCTTCTAATATTCGCTTCTTTTTATGGAGATAGCATATTATACTTATAAAAACCGAAAAAAATGCTAATACATACATACATATTCTCACGCCTGTATTCTCCGAAGGGGTAGGCAGAGGTGTTGTAATCACAACACCCACTTTTCACTGAAGATGATTAAGTGCCAACGTGACAGATGGTGAGTCCATCGCCGTCTCAGACACTTTACATACGTCTTTGAATTACTTCTCAGAAATATGCAGGTTTCCTCACGATGTTTTCCTTCACCGTAAAGCACGTGGTGTGAAATCACTGTACATAAGTTTTTTAGAAAAACTCATAGTTACAGGCCCCGCTGGGATTCGAACTTGCGTCCCTTGCGTAGCAGGCGACTGTTCTAACCTCAAGGCCACCACGGCTTATGCTATTATATGCTTATATAAAAATGCAAATTTAACACTAATATTGGTTTCTCATGGATGTCATTGAATTGTAACAAATTGAAATAGGATCAAACTGGGAGCACTATCTTTCAAATAAAAACCATCAATATCGAAAACTCTACATGAAAAATACAATTGAATTGAGAACCTCTTCCTTTTGGAAGTTGGTGAAAAAAACAATCATTGTGCCATCTAACTGACACTTGGCGCCATCTTGGGTAGGTAAGCTTGTGACTGTTACCTTATCACATCAGAAACGCTTAACAAATTATGTTAAAATTAGAATCAAGATAGACTTATACTATAATGACAGGCATTATGCTACCTAACAAGCTCGTTCGTGGAGCTCGTGGCAGTTGCTATTGCGCATTTCATTCGATCAGCGAAGTTAAGCAACCCTAAGCCTAACCAGTAATTGGATGGGTGACCGCCCGAGTTCCCTCCGTGCCTCGGAGAGCACGTTAAGCCGTCGGTCCCGGTTGCCAATTTATCATTAATTATAAGTTGTGAATATGTTATGAGCACTTTAAGTTCTGAATTGTAAATACGTTATGATTAATTTAAGTTGTTTTGTGTTGTTACTAGATTTCGGATTGGGGTGGAGGATTAATATGTATCTGGCCATTGTGCGGCGCTGTCATTTTGGCTGTGTCAAGTCAGGTTTTGTCAGAGCATGAAATAAAGGAAGAGTTACGGAATATTCGTATTTTATTAAATATATAGCAGTGTCAGTAATCATCTTTGGCAATCGTTACAGGTCCGTCGGAGGCCTAAAGTAGTCTGACAACTGGTTTAACCCAGATCACAGATTTTCCTCGTTAAAAGGGTTGCGAAGGTCAGATGGCAGTCGCTTCGTATGAAAATCAGATGATCAGCCACATCGGGTTGAATCAAGTGCCGACCCCAACAATGTATGGGATAAGGCCAGGGCGATGATGATTATGCTACCAATAATCACATTTAATTAGCGGATAAAATTGTGCGAATATTAATGCCAACACAAAATTAAAAAGTTATTCACATATAAATAATCATTTCGCATTGTCCCAGCTCGGTCTCACCCTGTCATAAATGCTTGCATACTTATTCAAACACATGTATAAATATAGTGCCTTTCTTCAGCATAATTAGTTGTGTCATCTATGCGTAATCCCAAATGATACAATAGGCTATTACGACTAGCATGTACCGTGGCCATAGCCCGCGAGAGCTGTACTAATTACGCCTCTGGCGAACACATCCGGTGACAGGGCAATATCAGTCTTATCACATACCATATAACAATCATTATACGCTGTTGGGTTAAATTATTGTTCATTGTTGACAATGGAAATATACAAATAAATTAAATGTTAATTTGTTTGTAATAAATGACTTTTTACTTATGGTTTAAAATATACTCGGCATAAATATTGATTCCCTGTTCGTTCATCTGTTGAAAAACTTCTCTAACGCGATTTTGAACTTATTTAGATAATCGTTTTTTTTAAAGAAAACTTTCAATATGTAAATCTACACAGATAAATAAAATTGAAATGTTTGTTTGCAATTCCAAATTAACAGCTTTTAATTTAATGTACATGAATGTAGGTATATACGGTATTCACATAAAAAAACTAATGAAATAAACAATCTTTGTCTGTTTGTTTTGGGTAATCTCCGATACGGCTGGACCGATTTTAACAGAATATTCACTGCAGATAGTTAATGTTACAAGGAGTAACTGTTACTTCAAATTTAAATTAAATAATAAATTAAAATTTAATAAATAAAACACGGAATTAGTACTACGCGGGTGGAGCCGCATGGCATAACTATTTTGTAATATATTCACCCACGTACACTTAATTCCATTTAATAGAGATGTATAGATGATTCAATATACTTTATACATTATTTATTTAAGGATATTTCGTTCTGCAAGAGGCAAGGTCCCTTTGATATTTATCCAGTTCGATGGCCCGAGGGTGGACAAGCTACATCGAAGACATTGTTCGGGAATCATTAGTAATATAAGGTATATTTATCTAAACAATTCATTTTGTTAATGTATTGTATCGAGAAGGTAATTTACCAGGTTTGACAACAAATCCTAGTTAATTAACTCTGCGGCATTCATTTTGTAACACGCTATAATCTTTGAAATGTCATGGCGACCAAAAAATTGCATTAACTTGTGAAGTGGACATACATATGCTCACGCCTGTATTCCCCGAAGAGGTAGGCAGAGGTGTTGGTGTAAACGTGACAGATGGTGAGTCCATCGCCGTCTCAGGCACTATATATACGTCTTAGAATTTCTTAGAACTTCTTAGAATATCTAAGGCATATACAGGGTTCCTCACGATGTTTTCCGTGGTGTGAAATCACTGCACATAAGTTTTTACAAAACTCATTGGTACAGGCCCCACTGGGATTCGAACTGGCGTCGCTTGGGTAGCAGGAGACTGTTCAAATCCCTGCCACCACGGCTTTTAGATTAAGTATATATTAAGCTTCTTCTTTACGCTCTGCATCATCATCATATTCATCACCTGGTTCAGACTAACGCAAAATCTTTAAATAGCCAGCCCTATGAACAGTGTGTGAATCCGACCGGTACGGTATGGCATAGCTATAATCATAAAGCAAGTTCCACACAGTAGTTGAGGCCAATCAATATTAGCCGAGGCTCGCTTTGTTCGCGAGATCAGTGTACACGACCCTATTAGTGTCGGCTTTTTGATAGAGGTGCGACCGCGGTCTCGGTTGTCCTATCGTATATCGATAATAATTTGTTTGTTAAGGAATAAAGCTTTGTAAGCGCCCATAGCATTCGATGACGTACAGAAATGGGCTTGATTTTAAATGGTAACAAATGTTACGAAATTATGTAGAGTTACTTTTAATAGAGAGTAAACACACAATGCATCAATAAAATAATTTTTTTTTTAGTTCAGAAATGTTTTAGTGTTGGAAACTAATCCACAGAGAAGAGCAGTTAGTTAATTATTTCAATTAATGGATATAGTTTCTATATAATAAAATAAAATATATCATTCTTTGAATTGACTTTTTACAAAGTACTTTCACTTCGTTGAAATGATAAAAATATATAACACAGCATTTTTATGCTTTTACTTTGTTGTGACATTATAAAGATTTTTGTATTCCTCATGAGTTTACCAACGTTTTCCTAATCTATACTAGCTAGCGCATCCACCGAATATTTGTATGTGACATTGTACAGCGCCCCCCAGCGGTGACGTGAAAAAAATATATATCTCTTACGAATATTATGAGTAACTTTAGGTAGAATTTATTGATTACATAAATGGTGCAATCCTTGTAATAAGGGTACTGCAAGTCAAGCATAGGGCTTAAAACGTTCGAACGTCGTCGCATGAGCTTGCGTTTTAGGCTGTAAGACTTCCTAAACCCGCCGCCTGGGGCGATTATTAGCGTTCCCATACAAAATAAGGAAAATACGCACTTGATTATTGTCAACGTTAAAACCCTTGGGGCACTGGTATCGATATAAATATCGACATCTCCCCCCCCTCTACCTGGGCAAAGCTCCGGGCTCCAGCGGCCGATGACTAAGCTTCGTTAATCTAACAATTATTCATTGGAGATAGCTCCCCACCAAACCGACCAATCAATTCTTCTGCCATCTCTCTTATTCTTCTCACGATAGATAGGAACCGACGATAAGCCTATTATTATTTATGTAGCATTTACACTTATTTGCTGCCATGATTCTGTGAGGATCGATATTTTTTTCATTATTCTACGTGTGTTAATTTATTCTGTAATTAATGAGTTCGGATTTAATAATTAGTACCTGGAAGAGTATGCGAAACAATCACTTTATTTCTATAAGAATAAATACCATGTATCCAAATAAAAATTGGTGACTGTAAAACTGCTATTATCTTACACCCACAGTAATAAACAACTGAATAATGTATATTATGAATGTCTGTTCATTGAAAAGTCCACAAAAATTATTACAACATCAATAAAAAACATTTCTCACGCCAAAAGGGTCCCCGAAAGGGTAAGCAACAATACCCACATTTCACCGAATATGATTAAGTGCTAACGTGACAGATAGTGACACATACGTCTTTGTCTTACTTCTCTCGCAGATACATGCAAAATTCTTCACGATGTTTTCCTCCACTGTAAAGCACGTGGGGTTCAATCACTGCACTTAAGTTTTTAGAAAACCTCATTGGTACAGGCCCCCGCTAGGATTTGAACTTGCGTCGCTTGCGTAGCAGGCGACTGCTCAAACCCCGAGGGCACCACGGCTCTTTTTATTACAATATCAGTAACAATATTTTAGTCAGAAGCAGATATAACTGATCTAGTCCCAAAATTATATAAAAGCTTTAGTATAATTATTTTCTAGATGCTCTGTCAATGTTATAGATTTAAGATTGGCATTCGAGGTAGAAGTTAGTTGGAACCACTTTCCAAACAAATCATGGTGTTATGTAAATTTCAATTGATAGTTTATATACATAGTACACAAATTCAAACAGTATTTAATTGAGTTAACACTACTTAAATATCTTGTCTTTATGAATTTGTTCTGCTGTACGGTATAATAATATACCATGTATTGTCTAAACTACAAATAAACTGTGAGTTAGATTTATTTAACTAAACATATTTAAGAGGCAGTAACCGATGTAGAATAATTATAATAAGTTTTCGAGACCATGGCCTAATATATTTTTTTATAAATTACTGTCTTTTACAAAGATGCTTCTCCCAAGGGGGTAGGCAGACATAAGCATATGGTTAATTTACTTGTGGTGTGGCAAGTGGGCCAACGACTTACAGATAGAGACACAGGCAAAATATTAACAAGACGTGCCCCGTGGTTTTACCCGCGTAGAGTTAATTTCATGGGTGACCAGCGAAACCCTAATGATTTTTTATAAATATAAGAACCTGAGTGACTCCTTGTAACATTAGTTATCTGCCAGTGAAAGTCCCGTTAAATAGGTCCAGACGTTTTTTAAAATTGCGTGTTTAATAGTTATACTTTAATATCCAGTTAGTGAAAATCTGTTATTTAGAAATTACAAACAGACACTTCAATTTTAATTATCTGTATAGATATAGATTTATTCCAAATAACTGTATTTACAGTAGCTATATATAACTGTAGTTACAGTAGCCCTAGACAAAGTAACATTCTCTCGCGCTTGCGCTTATATAAACGATACAAAATGTATGGAAGCGACATATATCAGTCACGTGACATATGTCATTCCCGTACACATTGTATCGTTTGTACTAGCGAAGCGTGAGGATAATGTTACTTTGTCTACAGTCCCAGATTAGTCGGAGGCCTTAGAAAATCTGACAACTAGTTTAACCCAGATTACCGATTTTCCTCGAATAAAAATCAGCCTCGTTGGATTGAACGAAGTGCCGACCCTACAGTATGGGATAAGGGATGATGATAAGGTGTATTAAAACAGACACAATATTTACTAAAAAAAATCAGATTCAGATTCAAATGTCAAGCGGCTGGGGATAGTTGAAGTACTGTTTCGGTTTTTGTATTATGAGTTTGATATCGTGACTTGATCGAGTCATAATCGAGAACTCGTGTGTATCGCTGCGGCTATTAAGGTCAGATGTATTAACGAATGAATTGGTTATTAATCGAATTGTTGAATGATGTATGCCTACCAGATACCTGTATTGTGTACTGTTAATTCAATCGGCTTGTTAACCTATCAATCTTTTGACAGCTAGAATAATACATGCTGAATGGGTATGCTAAATATTCACTTATTATAATTAATTACATTAAGTAGCTTTGTTAAGCGTACTTGAGATATTGAATATTATTTTTGCTCATCAAGATCATTACTTATGTGCAGTGATTTCACAAATATGCAGGTTTGTCCCAAAGATACAGGCGACTGGAACCACTAAGAACTAGAACCGCGGTCCCAGTCACCTGATAGCATTTTTGAATCGGTCGACTGGAACCACATAACTAATTAACATCAATGTATTACACAGGATTGAAAGTGATCGAAGAGGCTACGTGGCTAATAAAATTTCGTGTGGTCCCACTCGCCTGATAATTAAAATAAATGAAAACGAATCAGGCATCTGGGAACGCGGTTCCAATTAGCTAGCGGTCCCAGTCACCTGATACCTTTGTATCAGGCGACTGGGATCGCGGTTCCAGTTCCATTTCGATGTTTTCCTTCACCGTAAAGCACGTGGTGTGAAATCACTGTACATAAATTTTTCTTTTTTCAAAAACTGATTGGTACAGGCCTCGCTAGGATTAGAACTTGCGTCGTTTGCGTAGCAGGCGACTTGCCAATCCCAAGGCCACCAGGGTCCTAAGAAAGGTATTAAGACATAAGTAAATACTATACTAGTATTCAATACATTCAATATATTTCAATACATTGAAACTACATAGAGCAACAGCTTAAAGTACCTACTATGAACTTAACAACATTAGAATTTATAAGTTGTTTTTTGGTCAAGTGTTTTAACGATCATTGACAACTTAATTCGCCCTGTTATCTATCAAAACTGGTACTTATGTTCATAATCACATCGTGTTCGCAATAAAACCAAATCAATTAAGCTATTAAAGCTCTTTTCTAAGAAGTATACCAATGAGCTTAATGGTTTATCGAACTATTTTTTGTTAGCTATCTACTTAGTATTCGACACAACATGCCTACTTTTAATTCCAGCCGCGTTTTTTGAGTAAAGGCACTCAAGTGGTTTGAGGTAGGACTCAACAAATATATTAAAAATAGCTGTGCCCTGCGATTTCACCCGTGTAGAGTTAATTTCAAGGTTGACCCGCCGAAAACTATTTTTTTACGACAGTTAAAGTAACGTTAAAATCGGTCCAGCCTTTTCAGAGATTAGATGGAACAAACAGACAGACAGAGATTTTTTTTAAATTTGTTTAGTCTATGTTTGTACCGTGTATACTTTGTTGAAAAAGTGGTTGAAAGTACAAACTTTTGAGCAAACAATGATTTCACTTAAAATATTTTAATGTTGGGCGAAAGCTAGCATAAATATAATCTTAAACTAAATATTAATATGGTACCTACTCTAATGCATGGAAGTGAATGTTGGGTTTCACAGAAGAAACATGAAAGTACAGTGAATGCAGTGGAAATGCGTTCGTTACGAAGTATGTGTGAGGTCACCAGTGAATCACCATTGCAAGTTGAAAAATTATGTTGAGATGGTTTGGACATATCGAAAGGATAAGTGAAAGGCAATTGACGAAAGAAATTTATAGAGCGAATGTGACCGGAAGTGTCGGTAGAGGGCGTTCAAGGAAGAACGACTACCTAGCTTACCCCCACAGGAAACAGGCGTAAGCATATGTATGTAAATATTTATATGACCTGTAAAATGATTCTCCACAAACAAAAGTACATTTAGAAGCTTCTAGATTAAATTTCGAACATTTCTACACACCTCATTAAACTATTCAATAATTATTCATATTTCCATCAATTATTTCCATACATAACAATACAATTGGTAATATTATATGTCAGTAAACACGAGCCATCCATGTGTAATTGGATACCCGGCAATCGTCGGTGCGCTCGCGGTAAGCGCGTATTGATTTATAATGCGGATTAGTTCGTATTAAACGATTATTAAACGAACTGTGAACTATTCAAACTAACTACATAGTAACGTATGCAATGTATACCTACAATAAGATGATCATAACACATAACTAAATATGGTTGTTTTCTCAAGAATAAGATTTTTAAACATTTAGATACAAAGAGCCGTGGTGGCCTTGAGGTTTGAGCAGTCGCCTGCTACGCAAGCGACGCAAGTTCGATACCTAGCGAGGCCTGTACCAATGAGTTTTTCTAAAAAAACCTTATGTACAGTGATTTTACACCACGTGCTTTACGGTGAAGGAAAACATCGTGAGGAAACCTGCATATGTCTGAGAAGTAATTCAATGACGTATGTATAGTGTCTGTGACGGCGATGGACTCACCATCTGTCACGTTGGCACTTAATCATGTTCGGTGAAAAGTGGGTGTTGTTATTACAACATCTCTGCCTACCACTCCGGGGAATACAGGCGTGAGCATATGTATGTGGATACAAAAGCTTGTACTTATGTTAATGCCTGAACTATAATCCATAGGTACTTATCCTGTGAGTAGAGATAGGTAAAAAACTAATTTTATCATGAAAAGTTTCCAAATAGATAAGGTTATTTCTCCCTAGTATTCTGCACCAACTTGAACAATAATATTGTTTTTAGCCTTTTGTTAACTGACGTGGGTTTTTATTTTGCTAGTTTGATACATAAGAAGTCACAATTTATATGGCGGCAATCAAAGGGAACAATAATAAACTAAAGTGAAAGCTTCCGCTTAATTCCGATATACGTTATATTGAGTGTAAACCAAAACGTGGACACATTCAATAAATACGCGCGTGTAGTCCCGCGGGGGATGTGCACGTCACGGCAATATAAAATAAGGGAAGTACCGCGCCGACATCAAAGCTCAGGAGAACTCTCCCCGACTGCCGATGCAATGTTGTACACTGCAACCTGTTTGTTACTAGATATGGCTTCACATATCTTCAACTATATCTATAGTCATTGTAGATTGCGGAGGAGCCGAAAAATATACTGTAAAATAATGTATAGCCTTTATAATGTGGGTAGATACAAGACCAGATGTAGATTTAAGAACACAAACTTTAGACGAATTGTGTGGAAGATTATATCAAATTAATTTATTGAAATATACACGCCTCTTTTTCATTCAGATGGCTAGAAGGTGAGAGATAATTAATATCTCTGATGATGGCTCATACATAGAGAGAAATAGATGAGAAAAATAAATTGCGCCGACACGCATGGAATAAGAGTATGAGAAAAATATTATAAATATTTTTTTCAAAGACTACTTATTAAATATGACATTTTTGATAACACAGCAACCCCACTTCCCCCCTTTCTTCCCCGAAGCATTGCTGCCTTACACAACTTTTGAAAGCGACATTATTTGTTTTGATATTATTGGATGCTCTAGATTTTTTTTTCTATAGCATTTTAAAATTAATCTGTAAGTTCTGCTCTATTAAAAATGTCACTTCCATCGTGCCTACATCTACAATACTCAACTCTATCGCAATATCTTCAAACGTGCTAAATTTTGGCACACAGTTACTCCAAGCACTTGGCATCAGACCAATTTATATTTAAGCACTATTAAATAAGACCCACTTTGGAATGACTAATGGTTAAGTGATTAGATGATTCATTTATTAATATGACTTGTGTTTATTTAAAGAGAGTGCTAGATTGTGTTTGTGTGAGTGAACTTTGTAAGTATGTATTTGTCACTTGTTATTTTCTGTTGAATGGGCGTTTTATGAAACGGTTGATTGTCTAATGGCTAATGAATTGCAATGCTCTAGCGTTTTGCTACACACGGCTGTTTTTCCAGAAATATACATCTTTCTTCTCAGAAAGTTTTAATTTAATTTTATCGATGTTTATAAAGGCCTTATCAGAGCCTCTAAACAAATAATTTTCATATTCAATTTCAAAACGCTATTACATTAGTTTTCATGATCTGACCAATAAAATGATAGATAATATTTTTACGTTCTTTAAAACTTCTTATGATTAGCTGCACCTTGCGGTTTTCGAATTTAATTCCCGCGGAAATTATTATTTAAATTAAAGCCTCCGTTACTCCTTGTAACATTAGCTATCTGTCAGTGAAGTATTTGGAATTACAAACATTGTATTTATCTGTATAGATGTATAGATTGGAGATATACTTAACAGGTTTGAGTATCAATAAAAAGGGATATATTTTGTATGAAGAATGATTTAATCCTATTTATGAATGCGCTTGCAAAACTCTGGTAGAGTGAATAAAAGTTGGGTATATATCGCACCCTCAGAACAATCGGGATTCAATTCAGGAATCAAATGTTTTTGGAAATCGCAATCATAGATCGGCCGACAAGTAATTATTACAATTACTTTTTTTATATTTTTATAGTTAACGTTGTGATTTGTCGATAAATTAAAGAAAAACAGATTTTTTAAAACTTGGGGTAGAACATATATTTTTAGGGTCTTAATTAGTTTTCTGTGGGTGCGATATAATTGCTAATGATTTGTTTTAATTACCGTTTCATAGTTCTAGTTGATCAACAAACGAAACAGAACACCAACGTATTATCTAATTGAATTTCAAAGCGTAGGAGGGCGTGCACGATTGGTGCGCGGTTTGTAGGCCGTCGCGGTTGGGCGGCGCACGCGCACCCGAGCAATTTGGCAACCTTTCAACCAGGCGGGGCTTGCCAGGGCACCGCCATCACACCGACACGTATTGTCTTTGTGGTAATTATACAATTACAACTGAAAACGGGCGATATATGATGATAAAAATGGATGAGCCACTATCTTTACAAATAAGCATTTATATAAGCTCGTGCAATCCATAAGTTAATTACTTATTAAAACAGTTTCAGTTTAGGTTTGGATGACGGGTTGACAACTTCCCTCTATGATGGTTGAGGAGGTCAATGGCTGGCATTCACGTCATACTTGTGAACAGGTGCTGCTTGTGGGGGCTGGTCATCTCAAGCTACGCATTTAGTTATAAGTAGATGTACTAGATTTTTTATTATGTTCATTTTTATCGACATTTGTGCTTTGGAACTATGTCCATGAGCTTATGGTTCTTAGATGATTCATTTTGTATTCTTAAAATTGTATAATATTTTTGAAAAGAGTAATTACTGAGTTTCTTGCCAGGTTCTTCTCAGTAAAAGCAACCTTCCAAACCTGGCGGTATCATGTATAATCCTGTATAATGATTTTTGACTTTTGACGTAAAGCCAGTAACACTATCATCATTCCCATTTATACTAATATTATAAAGAGGAAAGGTTTCTATGTATGTTTGTAACGAATAGGCTGGTGAAATCACTGCATATAAGTTTTTTAGAAAAAAATATTGAATAATGCCTTACTGGGATTCGAACATGCGTCGCTTGCGTAGCAGGCGACTGTTCAAACCCCAAGGCCACCACGACTCTTCATAACGCCCAAAGTAGCTAAGTATTCCTCGCGGATGTAATCGCGGGCTGAAGCTAGTCTTTGTATATAAAATATCCTTAATAAAGGATTATTGAACGCAACAAAATAAAAGATTATTTTAATATGCTAATGAAGTGCCATATAAGTACAAGATTCGTACCGCACTCGTTCAAGGTGCCGGAGAAAGGGAGCCGGCCACAACCCCATTAATTGATGCTTTAAATAGAACCAAGATAATCGCGACTCGCTAATTAACACCCGAATCGAATCGGACGGTATTAGGGATGTGTTATACGACTCGACTCATTTATGAATCGATCTAAGGTTTATTTGATTAATTTAGTCGTAATTATATGAGATTACGCGTAGGCGTAATTTCATGGGTGACCCGCGGAACTTTAATGTTTTTTTTCTATTTCATAAGTAGCCTAAGTCACTCCTTGTAAAATGATCTATCTGTCAGTGAAAGTCTCGTTAAAATTGGCTCTGTTTCGAATATCCGGAACAAACCGACAGGCAGACAGACGGAAAT
The DNA here is from genome assembly GCA_929442735.1 of Watsonalla binaria. Lineage (NCBI taxonomy): Eukaryota > Metazoa > Arthropoda > Insecta > Lepidoptera > Drepanidae > Watsonalla > Watsonalla binaria. The sequence goes on along the minus strand of OV838937.1, from coordinate 9,455,145 downwards.
TTTTGTTTTACATTTTTTTTTATCTCATTACCCTATATTCTTTCATATATATATTTTGAAAAGCTGTCTGGTGCTGTATGCGAAAAGGAGAGTGGCACTCTTGGTCTACAAACGATTAATAATAATGAATCTTCAAATTAAGGTGCCGACACGAATTATGAGCGATGACCTTGAATTCACAGTTGTGATGTAGTAGGAGTCTGTATGGCGCGACTCGATTAAACTATAATATGCTCGTGACGGCGCCTGTAAAATATCGATCACTTAAAAATTATATTAACAGTAAGATCTTATCCCATGCATTATAACTTAATTGTATTCAAACAACTCAAAACTGAAATAACCACAGGAGAGTAGAATTAATTGTTCGTAAAGTCCAAGCAATCGATTAAGGCAACGTTAAATCGATATCTAATCGTTGATCAACCATCGCGACACTCTACGAGCCGGACCACCGGCGCGACATTAGCATAAAAATGTGCTAACACCAGCTTTAATTGATGCTACCCGCGGTGGAGCCGGCCTGCACAAAGTGAATTAATATTTATATATATTTAATTGGTTGACTTGCTTTTGTACTAAGATTCTTTTAAAAGTGCAGTAAATTCGCTGGAACGCAATGTTGCAAGATTTACTTATTTTGAAACCAACTCAATAAGTAGATAAGTATTTACAATATTATATGCTGTACCAATGAGTTTTTCTAAAAACTTATGTGCAGTGATTTCAAACCACGTATTTTACGGTGAAGGAAATCATCGTGAGGAAACCTTAGTATGTCTGAGAAGTAATTCAAAGACGTATGTATTGTATGAGACGGCGATGGACTCACCCTCTGTCAATTTCACACTTAATCATGACCCGTGAAATGAACTTAATCATGTCTGGTGAAATACGTCTTACCCCTTCGGGGACCCTTCTGGGATAGCGTGAGCATATTTGTATTTATAATGCCACCTTATGCTAAATATGATTGACCACCTTATGATACAAGACAGATTCTTCAAGACCAGAGGATCCCAAAGTAGAAGAGGTCATTGATAAAATATTAGCTAAGTTCAAGGAATGTGTCTGTCCTGACGTGTAAAAAAACTCTTAAATTCACTATGATGAAGTATTTACCCAGATTTACTGTTTATCTTCAACGTTTGAAAAGTAGGCCACTTCTATAGAGATAGAGCTAATTATATAGAAAACAAACGATTTCTTTAAAAAAGTTAAGGGAACGTTTATATATTTGTAAATTGACATGTAGCTCCAACGGAAGCTCTGTCAAAAATCTTCGCTTAAAAACTAGCCCCTATATACAGGTGAAACCACAGGACACATCTAGTAAGATATATATGTATGTATCGGGTAGATTATATGTAAACAACATGAATGTTAATGTGTAGCGCCACTAGATGCCATACCGACTGCGGTCGACCGCAATCGGATAGAGTGCGGTGATACTAAATTGTATCTATACCTGTCTGGCTATTTGTCTGTCTATCTCCGTCTATGTACTTCTATTGTTTATATTGTCTACTTTATTATGAACAGGGTGCCAACTATGATCGTATGAAGAACTTCTTGACGTTTAATGTTACGGTACAAAAATGAAACGTCTAAGCTCAGAAATACTTAATACAGTCTGCTTAAACCGATGGTGGTAGACCCCCTTATGTCAATTATTTTTACTTTAGATATATTATATATAAAATATTCATCAGTAGCAAAGAAATAACATAGAGGTATTCTATCAGTAAAATTACAAAATCTGGCTGCTACTTACCTAAAGTTTGGACAAAGTATAATAATAACTTACATTGGACAAGCGTGTGTCTGTTTCTTTGTGACCTTTACAAAAACTAACTGCTGAATTGCTTTTGTTGAAAAATAGGGATAGCTTAAAACTTAGATCATACTTTAAAAGAAGTCATTGGAATGGAAATCTTAACTATCACACTGAAGTGCCTGAACCGATTAATCTGAATTTCTTAAAGAATATATCTTGAAAAATAGAAATACATTTCTTACGTTCATGCCTTTCAACTAAGAATGAATTAATTTTGAATTGAATATAGATTTAAAATAATTTCACATCTTTGGTAATCGTTACAGGACGGTCGGAGGCCTAAGAGAATCTCACAACCGATTTTCCTCGTAAAAGGGGTTACGAAGGTCAGATGACAGTCGCTTCGTACAGAAATCTGGTGATCAACCACATCGGGTTGAATCAAGTGCCGACCGTATAAGGCCAAGGAGATGATAATAATGGTAATCGATTCAATTCTACCTATACATCACATAATCTAATTACATGACAACACAGCGGTGGACAACACTGACCGCACGTCAATCACATAATGCGGTTTGCTACAATACTATCAATCTATGTCTGTGTGTATCTACATATATCATGAAGATAACCATTGATATTGATTTGATAACCCCAGGATTGTGAGGGTTGTTACGGGTGAGTACGCGGTTGGTTTTTAAAGCGACAGTGTGCTTTTATTTTTCTCAGCTTTTGTGTAAAATAAGGTGCTGTAAGGGAGACGAATCATCATCATCGTCCCTGACCTTATCCTATACATTGTTGTGGTCGTCATTTGATTCAACCCGATGTGGCTGATCACCTGATTTTTATACGAAGCTATTGCCGTCTGACCTTCCCAACCCCTTTTACAAGGAAAATCTGTGATCTGGATTAAACCATTGTCAGACTATTTTTGGCTTCCGACAGACCTGTAACGATTGCCAAAGATGATAAATTTTCAACCGGAACCGACGGCTTAACGTGCTCTCCGAGGCACGGAGAAAACTCTAGCGGTCACCCATCCAATTACAGGTTAGGGTTGCTTCGCTGATCGAATGATATGCGCAATAGCAACTGTGCCACGAGCTCAATATATATATATATGTGTATACATTATGTATTTGTTGTCAGTGTAAGTCTCCAATATAAGTTGTAATATATTTTCTACTAGCTGCGTCTCGCCAGTTTCAAACGCGTTGACTTAACTATACGAGTGACTTTATTTCGCAGACCAAATTTTTTTAAATATATTCCAATTTATTCCATGTAAAATTAGCCATGTGACAGTGAAAGTCCCGTTAAAATTGGTACAGCCGTTTCCGAGATTAGCGAACATACATACAGACAGACAGAGAGGCAGAGAAAAAATGTAATAATTATTTTTATCTACTTTCCGCATTAAGTGTCAAGCTATTAATTTGAAATTACAAACAGACACTTCAGTTACGACAAATTATAAAAAAAAAACATGAGATTTAATTTTCAATCACAAAACCTGCCTTCTTTATAAGACAATACGGCGATATTAACAACTTCAAAAGAGTCAATAGGTAAACAAAGAAGCAGTTATTCTACTCGTTTTCAGAATCAAGGGCCAGCAAAGGCAATATAATCCAATCAGTAATCACCAATTCAGTCACCCTGCGATCAAAAATTCCCCTCACGTCAATAAGGCCTCAATTGATACACACTCGAACTTATGATAAAGTAATAGAAGCTAATATCGCTTGACAAGATGTCAAGATACATTCATTCAGTATTCCAAATATTTGTTAGGAGACAATTAGAGGTCGCTGTTATTAAATAGCGCGGTTTTGGGACATTTTGCTTTAATTAAGACGTGTTTGTGTTATTGACTGCTATTTTAATTAAAATCATTTATTCCAGATGACGTTAATAATGAGGAGCTCGTGGCTCAGTTGCTATTGCGCATATCATTCGATCAGCGAAGTGAAGCAACCATAACCCTAGCCAGTAATTGGATGGGTGACCGCCCGAGTTCCCTCCGTGCCTCGGAGAGCACGTTAAGCCGTCGGTCCCGGTTGACAATTTGTCATCTTTGGCAATCGTTACAGGTCAGTCGGAGGCCTAAAATAGTCTGACAACTGGTTTAACCCAGATCACACATTTTCCTCGTTACGAAGGTCAGATGGCAGTCGCTTCGTATAAAAATCATGTGATCAGCAACATCGGGTTGAATCAAGTGCCGACCCCAACAATGTATGGGATAAGGCCAGGGAGATGATGATGATGTTTATAACTAGCTGTGCCTCGCGGTTTTACCTGCGTTGGATTAACCATAAAAAAAAGTAACTTAGTATTTTTCTCGTTTCTGTAACATTTTGCAGTTATGATTTGCTCCTATTAATCAGAGCATGATGTTCTAATTACTCTCTTTTTCTTCGATGAATTAAGTATCCAGCGCAAAAGTATTTTTTAAATTCAAGCCGTTGTTTTCAAGTCTGCATAATACAAACAAATATAAAATTAACGATTCATTTACGGTTTCATTAAACACTGATTGTTTATAATAACAACAAAACAAAAAATTGCTTAAATTTTAACAAATTGTAGTGTATAAAAGCCGCCAGCCTCGTCATCATTTCATCCCGCTCAGGTGTAGCATCATTCAATCACCCTGTACGTGTCCTATCGCGGGGACTCATCTGGGGACACTCTGTACTGAGGTTTAAGCGAATTATGAAGTGCCAGTATTATTGTATTGTATTCATCATTCGGGAGTGATCTAAACGTCTGGCCGATGCCTCTGGTGACCGGTGAACATTTACGGACGCGGGTCCGCCACCTTTACTTGGGGTAAGTCCTGGGGCCACAGCGTCTTATTGCCATAATAGTTTCACTCCTAATACGCGACAAATGATTTGAGACGTATATACATCTGTCACTGTCGCACAGCTGAACTACCATACAGATAAATAAAATTGGAGTGTCTATGTATAATTCCAAAATAAAATATTTTCACAAAATGCGTATGAAAGTATATACGGTACTGACATAAAAACCTTTTTCTTTATATTGAATCTGTCCGTCTGTTTGTTCCGGCTAACCTCCGAAACGAAAACTTTCACTTTTATAAGAAGTACTTAAGCAACTTTATATATTATATATATAATATAACAAAATGTTATAAATCTTTAGGGTTCCCCGAGTCACGTATGGAGTTAAATGTACGCGGATGACACCGCAGGGCACAGCTAGTTACAAATAATTGCAATAAGAGCTCATGATTGAGCCCCTAGTTCTTACCTCAGTTAGAGAATTTGTTAACCGATCCAGCGAGGTAACGCACCTCACCCACAGACAAGTCAAAAATGTTTTAATTATGAAATCTATTTGTTTTCAGGTTCTTAATATATCAAATAATATTGAATATAATCCCAGTACCGGCGGACTAATATGAACTAATATTTTAATCGCCACGACGACACGTCCCTTCAACAGACAGACAACCAACGAATCAACATGAAATGTGTGAAAGATATAAATGCGCCCGTTGCGGGGTTTTCGTACGAAATGCATGTTAGCCGGAAAAGCTACTCTATTAGTGTATCTGTCATGTAATGAAGATATTGTCTGAGCTAACGGGCTCAGGACACAGGCGGTAGCGAAGGGAACGGAGAAGAGATTTTACTGAAACTCAAAAATTTATTTATTTGAATAGACTTTTAACAAAAGATTATACATGCCACTACTCAATGTATTATCTATTATAGCTTAATAATATTGCACCAAACTAATAAATAGTATTATTTTATTACACCAAATACGCTTTCAATTCTCAACTCATTTTATTACGAACGAGAACTTTTGTAAATAAATACTGTGCCTGTAATTAGTGTTATTTAAATACTTGTTCACTGCGACATATGCGAGCATCGTATGATTTCTAGACGACGAAATATTATCAAATATTATCTTTTTTAAATATTGTATACTGAGGCCAGGTAATTAAAGTAATTAAGTAATTTATCTATTCGGAGGCGTATTACTTAGCCTTACATTTCTTGAATTCCATTTGACATTGATTTTAAGCTATAAAATAAACTCTTAAGAAGCGCCACTTGTTACTCATGTGTTATAAGCTAATGTACTTATTGGTGTCGTGATAAGAATTCACAATAAAAGTAAATATCCTGAATGCTAAGCTTAAATCGATCGCGAGGCTCTCTCACACACACTCGTTGAAAGTCGCGTCAAATAAACTCCGCTGAAAATTCCTGTAGGTAAGCTCATTTTTCAGCGCGACAGGTTGACAGATTACACCGAATGTCGACGTTGGAAAAACGCGCCGTTTCGCCGAAACCGACTTCTGTATCCGATAGTTCGGGATTATCTGGGATACTTTCACGAAATACTGCTTTCGGACGTTCGGGAAATTTGTTGTAGTCAGAATTTTGTTGACAACGCGACTAATGACATCAAGAGGTTCCACCCATTGTTATAAATACTTACCGGTACTAGGAAATCATAAACTTTATCGTGCTCGTACGTCAATATTCGATCAGGTGTGTGAACCACACATTTATGGGAATATATTCAGTATAGGGAATATCTCAAAAAGTTCCCATTGATTTTCTTTCGAACGCTTGCAGCACCAAGGATATAATTCACATGAATCGCGTGTTTCCTGCCTTATATAAAACGCACTCTACGTGCCAACATGTCAGCAAAAATTTATTAAATAGGATCTGAAGCTGTAAGATACATATAAACGTCAAAGAAACCGACCACAGTTTGGTAAACTAGCCTTTTTAGAAAAACGGTAAGAAACTGAGCTGGCATGTTGAAAAAATTAAACAAGAACAAGTGGGACCCATCCATGGATGTCTGGGAATAAACCCCACTATAGTTAGTACAACGCGTCTACTCGTCTCCTCCTGCCACGGAGCACTAGCGACCTTACTCACCCCAAGAACACAACACAACTCTAAATCATAGAGTTCATATTTATTGCCATAAAGTCCATATGACTGTAATTTTGCGAAGATCTGGCCCACGTCATAATCATAATGTGATCCATATTAACGATCTAGCGTTGCGTCTGGCAGGCCATGCGACCCTGCGCATATCCGCTGCGTGTGCGCACACCGCCGGATACTGAGATCAAGAGCGCCGAGACGTACTTAGGGCTGGTCATAAATAATAGATCACGAATTATTCATAGTGTGTCTCGTTCACGACTAAAAATATAAAAATATTTCAATCTTTTTTTGTTAAGAATTCAAAGGGCTTTCTCTTGAAAATGACATAGTGACCCAAATGTTTACTATACTTACTATCAATATTTATTATTGTTTACTATACAATGAAATGTACATGATGCCAGTTGAGTTCCTTGCTGGTTCTTCTCAGAAGGTTAGTTTCCGAACCGGTGGTAAATTCCCCGACATTCATAAGTGCTTTACCAGGGCCTGAATAAATCATTTTCAACACGATACGATAACAAAACGTATCTATTTTACATGTCTCGCGATATTGTGAGCGATTAAGTATAATAAACTAGATAGGTAATTAATCATATGATATTATTTCCATGGAACCAATTAAAATGATCTTCATAACAGAACACTTACATTTTATTTTGTAAAATTGATCTTAAGCCTGCAAGAAATACATATGTACAACTAATTCTGCATGCCTCGTAAGATCCCTTGATGGGACACAAATATACTTAAACACTAGTTGTGGGCCCGCAGTTTCACAAGCGTAGACTTTACTTTTATTCAAATAAAAGTGGCCTTAGTTACTACTTGTAAGATCAGCTATCTGACAGTGAAAATCTGGTTAAAAACCCGAAACAAAAGCTGTTAATTTGAAATTACAAACAGACACTTCAATTTCAACTGTCTATATAGATAATATAGCAATGAGCAGGTGCCAACCCTAGCAGTAATCGGATCGCGGGAAGTGCACAATTAACGAGTGATGGCCGAGTAATGACACCTACGGATTTGTTCCCAGAACTACTCTTGGCCAATCACATCAATACTAATACGTATTTAGGTTAATTGCTAAATTGGCGATGTTTGCTTCAAATTTTCAAAGAAGCTGGATGGGTGACCGGCCGAGTTCCCCCCGTGAGCACCTCGGGGAGCACGTCCAGCCGTGTCGGTCCCGATTGCCAATTAAATATCTTTCGCCATAGTTACAGGTCAGCCGGAGACCTAAGAGAGCCTGAGAACTGGTTTAACCCAGATTACGGAGTTTCCGCATAAAAAGGTTAGCGAAGGTCAGGTGGCAGTCGTTTCGTATAGAAATCAGGTGATCAGCCACATCGGGTTGAATCAAATGCCGACCCCAACAATGTATGGGATAGGGCCCAGGAGATGATGGCTATTTCGATAAAATCATCCAAGTTTAACTTTTAAACTATAGTCCCGAATCCCGGACATTCTCCCCACAGCTATGTGGACCCTCCAATCAAAGGTTAATTATCCCGATTCACGACCCCGGGTCCCTACCGACTGAGGAAATAAGTCACTAAATATAATATCTTGTTAATTTACTGTTATTTAATTTCTCTTTAGATTAGTAGCTTTTATCTCAACTTATATCAAAAGTAACTTATTTAGTCATTTACTTTACCTAAGTTTATGGCATGAGGCTTGTTAATGACTATTTAATTATGCTTATGTTTTTTTTTTCAAAAGTATCTTTATTCGATTAGACTTTGACAAAGCACTTTCAAATCGTCAGAATGACACAATTATACAGGATTATACATGATACCGCCAGGTTCGGAAGGTTGCTTTTACTGAGAAGAACCTGGCAAGGAACTCAGTAATTACTCTTTTCAAAATATCATACAATTTAAAGAATACAAAATAAATAATTTAAAAAATTATTCCGTTAGCTTAAAAATTGTTATAACAAAATATTATTATTAAAATAACTACAATAATATATTATCTACACTACAATTATACAGAGGAAAGATTTGTATTTTTATGTATATGTTTGTAATGCATAAACTCAAGTGTCAACGTGACGCAACCATGAGCTTTTATTGTAATGTTAGTGCAGCTGTGCGACAGTGACAGACTTATGCATGTCATATACATCTGTCTCATAATGAGAGTAGAACTATCATGGCAATAAGAGGTTATGGTAAGGTACAGCCATAACCTTCCTCGAAATATTTTTGGAAATCAAACCATTTCTTGTGATAAGCGCGTTGAAACAAACTCTGCAACTTTATAATATTAGTATAGATGTGTAGCTTCAAATGGCCATATCTAACATAAAATGCCATTAATTCCTGATATAGCTCCAGTCTAACGTCGTATATCAAGCATAAAGCACTAATCCTATGCAGTTCAATAGACACAATCCGCAGAACTAACAAGCTGAAAATACACGACCATCGAGCTATGAACACATACACAGGGCATCCTTGTCGCTTTCACGTCAGATGCACTATTAATGTTTGATCGCATTCGTAGCTCCGTGGCGGTTCGTTAAGCTGTTAAGGGGTTGCGGTTTCAAATGAATTGTGATATTTTTTGTTCTGAAAAAAATAATGCTTTACAAGATTGTACATACAACATAGTATTCTTTACTATGCTTATTTGAAGGAGATTTCAATCAATCGATCGGGAAATCGGGCCACAGCTTTATAATAAACTAAACGCCTCGCATTAAAACCATTGCGTCTCCCACTTAATCGCCGTTTTCGAACATCGCTGTATTATTGTCGCAGGGCGACGTGAACACCACACTTTGATCTATCATCCAAGCAATTTTAACCCCAAATACGTATAAAGTACGACTCATATTTTATTGAATCAGTATTTGTAGGCTCCCAGAAAACTGTACAATGGAAAACCTACTTTATAGTGCTGATATTGAGTTTGGTTTCGATTGTGGAAATTGTCAGACGGGCAGCACCGCGTGTAGTTGACACGAGGTATAATTGCCGAGAAATGGACCGTTCGCCCTTCCTAAACTGCTACTGTTACTATTTGAGCGTTCGACTCTTTTTATGAAAATCGATTTGAATATCAAATTGAAATAATATTTTTGACGAGTGACATTTCGTTTAACGAGGCGAATTATTGTAGTGATGTGCCCATTAGAAAAAAAATTACTACATAATATCGATTTTTCTAACAAACGCCAAATTCAAAATCTAATTAGAGCCTATAATTTCCTTCTTCCGATATATTTGTAAAGGAAACACTCGATACAGCCATTATAATGAAGTGTAAAGCATTAATCTTTCAAGGGGAGTGCTAATGGCCGCTCTATCAACCTTGTCACTCATTACCTCGTAATTAAGCCGGAGGGAGACAAATAGATGCTGATGAGAGAGATAGATAAACGACAGATTCCTAATTGTGTTGTGGTGAGATATTGGACCCATTGGTGTTTCTATATTTGTGAAGATCCTAACTAATGGGCCATTAGAAAGAATAAACTCTTAAAATTAAACTTTGCGTCACTCAAATAAAGTAACTTTTAATGGCAATTGGAACTGGATTTTGAGAAATATAAAATAAGGAATGCCTCTATCGAAAGCTTCTATGTACGATCTAAGTAAGCTGATAAACCTGATCAAATATAAATTGATAGAACGAATCAACAAATGAACTATAACAATCCAAATAGCCAATCTCACAGGACCATTTAATATCCTTTCATCATAAAATTAAGTTACAAATCACACATACACACACGAAGGTATTCATCGAATATCAAATCTAGGCAACTTAATTACAACATTAAACGGCGACAAATTTACGTATACACCTTAACCTTTACCCGAACAGGTAAACAAAGGGTAATGTATAAAATATGAGAGGCCAACGCGAATTGGTCGGCTTAGCATTCACGAACGTAGCCCGTAAACAATTGCTTTCAAAGCTGACAGTTTTATTTCAAGCACTTTATGACAACGCTCCGTGCTTATTAAAGGACCAATTTAACCCATTATAGTGTTCATAAAAGCGTACATCATCCTGTTTTGTAGGCCTCTCTTTCTAATATACATGGATGCTATATCAGTTGTCCTCCTCGGCGACAAAGCAAGAACGCGCTGAATATGCTTTACGAGATTTTGAAGTGAAGGGCGGTGTATTTTCGAAATTAATAGGGATTGATACGGGCTAATGTATTAATCGATGAAAATTAAAGAACGATTATCGATATCGATGGATTTTAATTAATCATGGTCATTAAATTCTTTTTTAAAGCTCAGTTTCAGTACTTACAAATAGCTAAGAATATATATAACGGTTACTAACGATTATTGCCTCCTACTCATGTAAAGTCTATAATCTATTCATATTTTTATAATCCCCAAAATATATGCACTATGTTGGATATTTCACATTCTACCAAACAGACCGTCGGCAATGATCGATTCTCAATTCCCTATACAATATTTCACTTATAACAACCGTTTGTCTATTTGAGCTCGAGTAAGTTCTCGAAGGATTGTTCCGACATTAATACACACATAATAGACAATCCTATCGACGTATCCATGTATGTTTACAATTATGGAGCAGCGCAATTTACTAGTTTAGTAGATAGTAATGTGCAAAACAAAATTAGGTACCTTTAAAACAATAAAAGATTTAGTCCTTAAACCGTGACTTAATTCATAGTACTTAATTAATCAGCATTTGATTTTCCCTCGCAGTCGCAGTAACAAAATACCAATTCGATACATTAATTTAAGATGCAAACATTATCTACAGTATTTTATTGCTGTGAAACTAATCTGAAAACCAATTTACTAATTCTGTACGCATCATTTATCTACATTCCAATCGACTTAACGAATGTATCGACAAACATCTTATTCCCAACACTATTGCTCCTCACGACGACCAACTTAAGTGTGCAGTCAATTAACCTAATAGTCACTTTATTTCATACCTTATTCCATTGTATTAAATGTCGAATTGTAATTTATGCGGTGCACGATTATACTGGCGCACATTAAGTGCTTGATGAGGGATCGTCGTGATTTTATTTTATTGTTTATTTGTGAGACTAGTGTATTGGCGTGGTTCTGCGTACATTAAAGTGAAGGATATCGATAAAATTTATATGTGTAAAGGACTTTGAACTTATGAATAGTGATGCTAATTGAAGGTAAAATATTAGCAGCGTCTGCAATGATATAACAAGTCGAGACATTCGGGACGCACTTCTATTCGTACCCAACTCATCATCACCTCCCTGGCCTTATCCCATACATTGTTGGGGTCGGCACTTGATTCAACCCGATGTGGCTGATCACCTGATTTTTATACGAAGCGACTGCCATCTGACCTTTGTAACCCCTTTTACGAGGCAAATCTGTGATCTGTGTTAAACCAGTTGTCAGACTATTGACAAGACGATTGCCAAAGATGATAAATTGTCAACCGACGGCTTAACGTGCTCTCCGAGGCACGGAGGGAACTCAGACGGTCACCCATCCAATTACTGGCTCGGGTTCTGGTTGCTTAACTTCGCTGATCGAATGATATGCGCAATATTCGTACCCAACTATCGAAGTTATATTATTGTTTGGTATCTACATCTAATTGCATACTACGAAAATATTGCAATATGTACCGCAAAATAAGATAATAGGGTGACATTGCACAGCTTGCAAACATAATATCAATGTATTTTTTTTTATATATGATTACTAATTCTACTCGCGTATTTACATAATGAGTGTTTTCCTGTGGTTTTCACATCATTTATTGACAAGTAGGTCGTCGTTTACTATTATCCATACATTCAGTTTTGGCATTTTCAGCAATACATGTTAAAGATTAAAAAAAAATAAGCAAAAGAAGAAGAGAAAAGGGTGAGAAGCATATTATGTTATGATTTAGGTATAATTATTTCCTCAGTCTTGTCGTAGCCTAAGGTTGCCAGCCATTTCTGAATCACAATTTTTGCTTGTTTAACTGATAGTTTTTCAATGTTACAATATTTGGTTACAATATTATATGTGTGTGTAAATTATGTATTCGTATTTCACTGGGTCCATGATTAACGTGCAACGGGCCTTTATTGCTGAAATGTCAGCGGAGGGTTCCGAGCGATGCACGCTTCACCGAACACTCAATTATAATGTTATTGGATACGATAATATATACTAATTTTATAAAGTTTGTACGTTTGCATGTAGGAGGAGATCATCGACTATGGACACTTGGAATAATTAATTTGGGCTAACTAGTGACATACACACGTACAGTATAATTATATATATATATATATAAGTTCTATACTAACATACGCTCTTACAATATTACCAAAGGACAAAATTAACACTGAATTCTATTAACGTGATATCTTATATCTTCAAACGAGCAATTCTTGTATATATATAATCAGAATCTCGGAAACGGCTCCAACGATTTTCATTAAATTTTGCATGTAGGGGGTTACAGGGGCAAAAAATAGATCTATCTAGGTTTCATTTTTGAAAAACATCGTTTTGACCATGTTTTCAGGCACTGAAAAACTCATAAAATATCATTACAATACGATACCAATTTTCGCCGACATCTATCAAATTATGGTAGCTCAAAGGTGGGCTTCCAGATTACGGGGCGATAACGAAACTAGAGTACCCCGGTTCGAGACTGACGTTCACCGGTTTTTTTTTTCTCCTTTTTTTTGTGTTAAGAAGAAACCGAGCACAGCTCGGTCAACCAGATATTAATACCTATACCAATGAGTTCTCCTCTGCTTACCTCTTCGTGGACCCTTCTGGGATGGCGGGAGCATATTTATTTTATTTTTATAATACATTTTCAGAAAACACTTAATTACAGCCATTAATGTTATAAAGTTACGTCTAAATATGAACATCACACAAATAAAGAACGCTAAGCAAAACAAACAATCACACAATCCTATATTATCACAATTGGAGGCATAAATCCATTTTGTTTGAACAAACTATATAAAGGCACGTCCACTCCGTTATTTGCCTATAAACTACAAAGGAAACTAATCTTTGATATAAGCAGGATAAAGGTGATTAATGTTGAATGCGACCACTAAAATAATAGAGTTTAAATCAAAAGGAATTTATGAGGTCGCGACCAACGTACAGAATTAAAATGTTAGCTTGTGTTCGTTTTTTTCGCGTCCGCAGCTCTTTTAGTCGGAGATAATTTAAATTAATTATGTTTGGTTAATAGGCGGAGGGTGGGTTGCTCGTGTTTCGGCGGTCGCGCATTTGGTAACGGAAATATACGGCCGGTAAGTGTTTTGCTTTGTGCTGTTGGGTGAGATATACGATAGCCCGGTGAGGATGGTTTAAAAATGATTCATTTAATGGGTTTCGTTGACGTTGTGATAATTTTATTGTTATGATGATATATTTTAAAAGCTTAATATATTTGGTCACTTTAATTAATCAGTGATATAACATTTAGGTAAGTTAAGGTGTGTATACTTCTAAAACTATTTGAAGGAAAAACTACTTTTTATATACAGTGTGACCATACAACTTACCGTCTGGTGGATTGTATAGGTTCTTTTCCTTGGTTACATCCAAAAAACTATTGTTTCTTACGCAAGTACTTATTTAATCTACATATTTAACTAGCTGTACCCCGCGGTTTCACCCGCGTAGACTTACGCGAATTTATTTCGCAGAACCCTAATATATTATGAAATAAATAAAACCTAAGTTGCTCCTTGTAGCATCAGCTATCTGCCAGTGAAAAATCCGTTAAAATCATTCCAGCCGTTTCGGAGATTAGCAAAGAAATCAGGAATAAACAGACAGACAGACAGAGAAAAACATTTCATTGGTTTTTGTAGATGTGAATTTATATAGATTTAATTTTTCTAATTTAAGAGATAATAAAACCAACCCAATGTCCCAAATAGATCATTACCGAATGGGCATCACTAGTTGTTTTTGTCGGGTAATGAGGCGGGCGAGCGTTTGATGCTCACAGGGCTGTCCCATACCGATTAATGTGCCATCCATCAGCATTTAATGGCCTTAGTACTATTAACATCCCGCGGCGTGACTTGTATTATACTTTTAGGAATAAATTACAATAATTATAATATACACGCATTATGGTAATTTTGTGTTAATTATGTATTGATGTTCTCTGATAAAATGTTACTTTGTAATGCTTATTGGTAAATCTGTGACGTCTTGGTGCTTTTTGTATTAATATAAATTCATGTGAGTTGTTTTGAAACATTAAATGAAATGTATTAGTTTTGCGGATATGAAAGACCGATTTATTTATAACAGTTATCATGAGGGTAAAAAAATCTATATAATTATCCGCAATTGTTTTGTCAGTATATATATATGAGAAAAACTAACAAAGCGAGCCGTGGTGGCCTTGAGTATTGAGCAGTCGCCTGCTACGCAAGTGGTGCAAGTTCGAATCCCAGCAAGGCCTGTACCAATGAGTTTTTCTAAAAAAACTTATGTACAGTGATTTCACACCACGTGCTTTACGGTGAAGGAAAACATCGTGAGGAAACCAGCATGTTTCTGAGATGTAGTTCAATGACGTATGTAAAGTGTCTGAGACGGCGATGGACTCACCATCTGTCACGTTGGCACTTAATCATGTTCGGTGAAAAGTGGGTGTTGTGATTACAACACCTCTGCCTACCCCTTCGGAGAATACAGGCGTGAGCATATGTATGTATGTAACCGAACAAACATATTTCAACTGTTCAACTTTTATGGGGGAGGAGAAGAAGGGGGAAGATAAATAAAACATTTAACATAATCAACACTTTCTTCCACTTGTCAGCCCTAAAAATGGCTGATGTTCATCCATTTGTAATTATTAGTACTCCATTTCAATATTCAGTGTCGGGATGCTTTTATGAATCTTATTACTTTCTAATTAAGGTTTATTATCCTTTAATTATGTTACACTAATGTATCTATATCCGTCTGGATGAAATTATACAGATGAATACGCATTTATGCGCGTGTATTGATTTTCATAAATGCAAATTACTGATTTTCCTAAAATAATGGTTACGAGGACCAGATGACAGTCGCTTCGTATAAAAATCTTCCCCCAACAATGTATGGTGTAAGGCCACGGAACTCCTACCAAAGTGTCTGAAGAAATATAGAGAAGGACAAATAGAATAGGATCTCAATACACTGCGCTATCTGTTATTATATAATATAAAAAATAATAGATATTACGTTGTTGTTTAGTAATAAATAATTTTATACATATTAGGTACTTGTAGATAAATATATTAATATTAATAGTTCTAGTAGTGCCTCTCACGTTGCTGTGCCCTAACAGGGTTTATGTTATCTGTACTTGGGATACTATAATTAAGATTATTTTGTATTGTACATGAAGTCTCATCGTCTTTGTAAAAAGCTTAAAGTAAACTCCAGTGAGAACATCAAGTACATACATACATATGCTCACGCCTGTATTCCCCGAAGGGGTAGGCAGAGGTGTTGTAATCACAACACCCACTTTTCACCGAAGATGTTTAAGTGCCAACGTGACAGATGGTGAGTCCATCGCCGTCTCAGACATTACATACGTCATTGAATTACTTCTCAGAAATATGCAGGTTTCCTCACGATGTTTTCCTTCACAACTTTTTTAACAACAAGTAGTTAGCAGTGTTTGTTCTAGCCCCCGGAGTTTTATGAGGAGTGTAAGTCAGACGGAAGTCACTGGTTATTTAGGATTACAACTTGATTTATACCGTTCTATAAGTTATACGAGGATCGTCGCTCATTGGGGGTTGACGTGTGGATTGGTATTGGCTTCAATTGATGCACGTGAAGTTTATCTATATCTGTGTTATTGTTGTTGAATCTATATCTATACATCTTTACATACATACATATATATTTATAAATACAGTACATACAGATAAATAAAATTGAAGTGTCTGTTTGTAATTCCAAAATAACAGCTATTCACTAACTGCATATGATATGATCACTAAGTGCATATCCCAGCGGGGCCTGTACCAATGAGTTTTTCTAAAAAACGTATGTACAGTAATTTGACACCACATGCTTTACGGTGAAGGAAAACATCGTGAGGAAACCTGCATATTTTTGAGAAGTAATTCAATGACGTATGTAAAGTGTCTGAGACGGCGATGGACTCATCATCTGTCACGTAACACGTTGGCACTTAAACATCTTCGGTGAAGAGTGGGTGTTGTGATGACAACACCTCTGCCTACCCCTACGGGGAATACAGGCGTGAGCATATGTAGGTATTTTTCATATGTAGGTAAGTTTCCTCACGATGTTTTCCTTCACCGTAAAGCACGTAGTGTGAAATCACTGTACATAAGTTTTTTAGAAAAACTCATTGGTATAGGCCCCGCTGGGATTCGAACTTGATTCGCTTGCGTAGCAGGCGACTGCTCAAACCTCAAGGCCACCACGGCTCTCGGATACACTAACTAATTATCATCAATATCTAAACATTCCATCATCATGTAAATTATTTGTTTATCATAATAGCCGTGTATTGTATTTGATTCGTTAAAACCTTACATTGGATAGTTCACCGAAGTGTTATATTTGAGATCGTTATCCCCCACGAGGAAAAACTCCAACCCTAAATAAAAGTGTTGGTTTAACTCGCTATCCAAACATAGCCATTAGTTTCTGTGTATAACCGTTTAAACAAATGCGGGCCAAAGATTCATATTTAAACTAGGCAGAAAGGCCACAATATGAAAAAATTAAAAATACCACTATATTTTAAAACATATTTACGGAAAACCTATTATAGCTATCACATCGCTTATATAATAATACTATTACCTGCTTTTACTTATCTTTTGAGCTATTTGTACACTATATTACCACGCGACCTGATTTTTAAAGGCTTTTATGTACCGGATACCGTATAATATACATTTAGTGAAAAGCTATTAATTTGGATTTACAAACCAACAATTCAATTTTATTTATACGTATAAAGATTGGACAAGAAATAAGATTGAAAACAGGTAGGCACTTTGAATAGTGTCTTGTCTGTATGTACGTGTTCTATGATGCGCAGGAGTGAACGTGAGCCGGCGCGGTGTGGACCCGTGCGGGGGACTACAAAAAAGCCGCACTTAACATATGACATATGGTGAGAACGATCACTTACAGGCTGGATATATTCACTTGGAGTACATTTCTTTATTATTTAAGATAGTTCAATACTATTTCGAGTGATGATTATTTTTGGAATGGAAAAATTGTGACTTATTTTTATTGTTTCTATCTTCTATACATACATGTAAAGTTGAAGAGTTTTTTTTTTATAAAAGCACTTATCTAAGAAAAAATTAAGTGTTAGATAGCCCATTTATCGAGGAAGGTTTATTGCTAGCTAAATAAGCGTTAAACCAAAGTAACTCTTCATGGACGGAGTCGCGGACTGAAGCTATCGTTTAAATTTTTACACAAGAAATATCCAATATTACGGGGAGTAAGAGAAAAACATTCACACAAATGTCTGCTTTCAGGATTTGATCTTGTATTTTTTTTTTAGTAGCTAAAAGCTAGGTTTCATTTATGGAAAACATCGATTTGACCATGTTTTCAGGCACTGCAAAACTGATAAAATATCATTACAATACAACAGCAATTTTCGCCGACATCTGTCAAGTTATGGTAGCTCAAAGGTGAGGCTTCCAGCTTACGGGGCGATAACGAAACTAGAGTACCCCGGTTCGAGACTGACGTTCACCGGAATTTTTTGTGTGAAAAAGAAGCTGAGCACAGCTCGGCCAACCAGGTACTACTCTTTAAACCGTATAAGTTCCGAGTCGTCTAATGCGAAATGTCGCTCGCTCAATCCATTGTTCATATAACTATAGAAGCATATTATGAAACCCTTATGAATACGCCGAACATGTAGAATAATTATAAACTCTACTGTAACTCATCAAAATCATTATTATGAACCCATCGCAGTTAAACTGGAGGATCGTAAAAACACACTGTATACCGGAATCCCAGCCTGCAAAGATCAATAGAGCGCAGCGCGTTCGTGCCAATTGAGACTTAGTTGAACTAACATAAGGTATATATTGTGTTGGAAGCGAGTGATTATTTAATTTAGGAGAAGTGGACCGTCAATTAGTGGCCCCGTTGAGAACACTTGTGATATAAAATAACAGTTTCCATGCAGTCTGGCGCGCTATTTGTGATACGTGACTGATAGGTGATAGCCCCGAGACCTAAGTGCTTCTCGGTAATTGACTCATTATAGTTTTTGTTTTATTAAAAGGAAAACAAATGTGGTGTGCGAGTGCTTTGAGTAATCACTTACTATGTTAGGGATGCAGGTTCAAATCCCACCCGACTCTAACATTGAACTTTATACGATTTTATTAAAATTTAAGTATTACCGTAATAGAAAGATGTATGAGTGCCTGAGACAGTTATATACTGACCATGTGTCACGTTGGCACTTAATCATCCTCGGTGAAAAGTGGGTGTTGTAACACCTCAGCCTCTACGCCTTTGAGGAAGGCGCGAGCATATCTGTTTATTTTCATAAAAAATGATTTATAAATACCGATAAGTTGTAAATACCGTTCGATCAACTCAAGCAAAATAGTTGGACGGGTGACCGCCCGAATTCCTTACGATCACATATTAAGCCCGGTCTGGGATTGTCAATTGAACAACTTGGCAATCGGCACAGAGGCCCAACCCTGACCTTTTATTGGCATGATAGTTTAACTCTTATTATGGGACAGATGTATATGACGTGTATAAGTCTGTCACTGTCACAGCCAAACTATCACTGCAATAAGAGCTTATTGTAAGGCCCAGGACAGTCAGAAGCCTAAGAAAGTTAATTGGTAAACAAATTTCCCTGTAATGGGGCCGCGATAATATCAGATACATTTTGTTAAACGATGAATATGAAATCAAGCTTTATTTGCTAAGAAAATTTTGTCTACAATTACTATTATTCGTGTACTTACTTTATCTACTGACTTAACTAATTGGGCTTTTTGATATAATTAATTTCAAATTAAATTAACTTACAATTGTAACAGATCAAAAGATAATAATAATCAATATCGCTACATCTACACCTATAAATAAACTGTAACGAGGTCGTGTCGGTGCAAGTTTTACCTGCATTGTAAGTAATCTATGACGCATATCGATGACATTTGAAAGGTTTATATTTTTTATTACTAATCTCTTTTGAAAGAATCACTATGGTCTTAAAAGTTCTATGAATAAGATGAGTATTTGGGACTGAATTACACCAATAAGGTTAACATATACGCCACGACATGTTGAACAAAAACATATTGAATGCGCAGTAATCATATATTAGCTGAGCGCTAATAAGTCGCGCCGACACCTATCTGTACTGAGCTAGTCAATCAAGTCAAAAGTCAAAGGAAAGCCAAGATCAAATCAGCCAACTCAAGCCAGCTATGAACATAGATACACAGCTTAAGAAAACCTATTAACGCTCCCATAGATTATCAATTTAAATTTAACGCTAAAGAATGTGTCAATTAATAATATGCCATCGTGCATCCATTGTGTGACGAGACGGCCACGTGTCCTCCGATCGGAAGTCAATTATCCCGGAGTCGTTAAGCGATGACGACACAAAAACTGCCCGCAAAAAATAATAGAGAGAGTGACAAACCCACTTTTATTTACTTTACCCTCCTGCACGATGGGTTATTTGGTGTTAATAGGCTACGGTAGAGATTGGATTAGTTTTCTGCGAAGAGAGATGTACAAATGTATAGAGATGTAAAAGGAGAGCCGTGGTGGCCTCGGGGTTTTGAGCAGTCGCCTGCTACGCAAGCGACGCAAGTTCGAATCCCAGCGGGGCCTGTACCAATGAGTTTTTCTAAAAAACTTATGTACAGTGATTTCACACCACGTGCTTTAAGGTGAAGGAAAACATCGTGAGGAAACCTGCATATTTTTGAGAAGTAATTCAAAGACGTATGTATAGTGCCTGAGACGGCGATAGACTCACCATCTGTCACGTTGGCACTTAATCAAATTCGGTGAAAAGTGGGTGTTGTAATAACAACACCTCTGCCTAAACCTTCGGGGAATACAGGCGTGAGCATATGTATGTAGAGATGTACAAATGTATGTAATGAATGGGAACTGTACCTTCACCTAACAGTAGAACACAGCGCAATAATGATACCTTCGAGTAGCATTGTATTCCTGGTGACATTAAGGTCTCTACTGTTTCATAGGCAAGGAGGAATGACGGCGTTGTGATAGCTAATGACTACGTATCATATAGCTACATACATATAGATAGAACTAGATACAGTGACATCTTACACTTTAAAGGCCCCTGAATCAGAGTTCCATCTAAGCCCAAAATCCCATCAGCTCTTATTTCCATTATAGTTTTGTTCTGCGCATGAGACACATGTTTATGACGTGTATAAATCTGTAACTATCACACAGCTAAACTATTATTGTAACAAGGGCTCATGGTTGGCCCCTGGTAGTCAACTTGAAAATACTGTATTAGGTGTAAAAAAAAAGTAAATTTTAAAACTAAAACCCGACTACTTCAATCACGCTTTCAACACGTATGAAACAAGTTGTGTTCAGAGGAGAGCCGTGTTCGATATGCCACGAACTCTAAGCAAATCATACTTGCTAATAGTATAGCATGGCATATGACCACGGCAAGATTGGAATAAGGTTTTTTTTTTAATTTTAATACTTTTTCGCCTGTAGATGGCGCCACATACAATTTTATATAATCTTATACAGCCCATAACCAGTGGAAAATCAAGACGATCCAATGACATCTCATTTGTCAAATTAGGAACAGATGAACACACATACATACATTCCGATCAAAATCATAACCCTCATTTTTGCTTCGCTATAGTCGGGTAAAAATAGCACCAATATCGTGTCTATGGAGTAAATATTCGTGTGCAAGTCACCACCTAACCCAACAATAAATCAGGTCGGCCGAATATTGTCGTTGTTTAATTAGTGACGCCATGTGTGACGCGTCACGGCACGAGGGGTGCCTCTGATGGTATAATTATCTCTCGACTGGTACACGTGGGCTAAGGGAGAGGACGAGGCGTTTTATCACTATGATAAGGGGTCAGATTTTATACCTTACTATCAATAAGGAGTTGTATATGTGATAAAAGCGAGTGATTCGCTCAGGACTGAGGGAAGATCTCGCTCTTACTGTTCCTGTTGCAAATACTTACGCGATTCAGTTTATCTTCTAAACATATAACTTATGTTTAATTTAATAAATGTAATATCATCATCATCTTCCTGGCCTCATCCCACATTGTCGGGGTTGGCACTTGATTCAACCCGATGTGGCTGATTACCAGTTTTCTGTTTTCTGTGCATCCCCTTTAACGAGGAAAACCTGTGATTTGGGTTAAACCAGGGGTCAGACTATTTTTAGGCCTCCGACCGACCTATAACGCAAATTTCAGCCCGATCCGTCCAGTGGTTTGGGCTGTGCGTTGATAGATCACTATGTCAGTCAGTCACCTTTGAGTTATATATGTATATATTTAGATAGAAGATATTATATCTGGCAGGTATAGTAAATATAATCTTGGAAAGAGAAAAACGATAAGATGATGAGTAAGGTCTTTTCCGCGTCAGGTGATAACATGGACTCCAAATATGATATGAACGCCGTAACGTGCGGTGTGGGCGAAGAATGAAAACGGCCAATCAGGCGCACTGGAGGTACATAGCTGATTAATTTTATAGTTTAATGGACTGTTAACGTTTTGTTAACCAATCTAGTTTGGTAATGATTATGGTGAAAGCGATAGGGAATAATGAGGAACATTTTGTTACGACTGCATTAACTTAAAAATTATATCTATTGAGTTCAAATGTTTGTTTCTTTCATTGCATACAAAATAGTGTTAATGATTAAATGGTAGAACAAAGATAAGTTAATTTTAAGATATGTCAGCCTCCGGGATCTCTGGCTAATCACATCTGTCTCATTGGGACTTAATTATGTTCGTTGAAAAGTGGGTGTTGTTATTACAACACCTCTGCCTACGAGCCTCGAGATTCTTGCCGGTTTTTCTCAGAAGGTTAGTTTCCGAACCGGTGGTCGATTCTTCGACATTCATAAGTGCTATGCCAGGGCCTAAACTCAATAAATCATTTTCACTTACACCTTCGGGGTGTACAGAAGTGAGCATATGGTGATTTTATTGTATGATAAAAACACAAATGTTTAAATATCATTTATAGTAGAATGGCGTTCTTATCATACGCAAAACGCGTATGTATTTGGAAGTGGGTTAACAATGAGTAACAAATCATAATATAAAATTACAAATTTCTCCGTAGACTATTGCCTACTCGCCGTAACCGCGGTACTGTTTATAGGCACGGATTTATATGTCTTTGTTAAAAGGGCTGGCCTGTGACAGTTGCTATCACCCTTATCGATCGATTTATAATGCTACGTTGCAGTTTGTGAACGGGAAGGTACCGGCTCCCCTCCGTACCTCGGGGAGTACGTTTACCCAGCGGTTGTTGCTATTAAATATAACCGAGTATTGTTGTAACGACTTAAAGTGGCGTTTAAAATTGTTTTGTAATACTAGTCAAATAACTTATTGTTTACCATATGTATGGAAATGGACCTATATCTTTCTATAGACACTGCTTCATGATTAGGTAAACTATCCCAAAAACGAAGCTTCAGTCGAAAGTTCCTACCATGGTACATTTCGTTCAAAAATTACGTCCGAACATAGTCTGCTATAAAATTCTTAGACTTTTATATATTCTAAGGCTACTTTAATTATATTACTGTAATTACGTTCGTTTTCGGAGCCCCACACCAGCTTAGCTCGCGCATCAACTCCCTAAGGCAAAGTTCAAGATGTACCTATTGTAAACATCGTGGTGCCCTTAGCTATATTGCTTATAATTTTCATCTGACTGGAGCCTTGCTTATGATAAGTAAACCAGCTATGGCGTTCAGGCTGCAAGTAATAAAAAAATTTAAAAAAAAAAACACTCATTTTCTTGACTATCACTAATGTATTTTTTTTCTTAATCGGCGAATTCATGCTCCTTTTCCTGGAATTCTACCTATCTACCCTGAATCCTCCATCTCAATATTCCACCCTGTAATTTATATTTCACTTGAGTAATTCGTTGTTATAAAAAAATTTACTAACCTGAGTTTCGGTAACATTCAACAGCTTGGCCATATCAGCTCGTTCCCCGGACGAGAGGTACTTCTTGACTTCAAACAGTTTCTCCAGCTCGAAGATCTGTCTCCCAGTGAATGTGGTCCTGGCTTTCTTCCGTCTCCCGAGGCCCGAGTCCTCCCCTTCTTCGCTGGTAAGGGACCCCTCGCCATCGAGGGGTGATCTCACGTCGTCTGTTGATTTCTTGCGCTTGATTAGCTTCGATGGGTCTGTGGGATAAAATATAAATATGAGTTCAAATACAATTTTAAATAGCTTCTTACAGAGATAATTCGATCTATTATTAAGTATGAAAATATTCTTTCGCATCTATCGTGAAAACTTTTTGGTCAATATTTCAGATAACTTCGAAGTAAGTACCTACACCAATAAAAAAAATGATATCGGAGGAGTTAGTATGATGCTAGCTGACATGGTGATGGTGTATCTGTCGCCGTCCACAGGACTTCACAAAAGTCGTTGGTTGTCTTCTCAGACGTATGCAAGTTTCCTTATGATATCCTTCTTCACCACCAAAGCATACTAGCGGACGTGACGCGCGTAGTTCTCGCTCCCGTGAGATTATCGGGATAAAATATAGCCTATATTAATGCGCGATAATGTAGCAATAGAATGGTGAAAGAATTTTTAAAATCGGTCCAGTACTTTTTGACCTAATTCGTAACAAACAGACATTTATAATATTAGTATAGATAATCCTGTAATACATTCAGAAGATAAAAGCAATTATGTAACACACGTACTCATGTGCTATAACAGCGTAATTTACGATTCTATGATAAAGTTCAACGCGGGAATATACATTCCAGGTGCGCTAACATCACCGGGAATACATTTAAATATGGCACGAGCATGTTTTGAGAGCACTCCCTATAACACGACAGGTACGAGACAGCTTCCAGAATACGCGACAAAATCCCGCATCCGAACGTATATTAAGTCGCGTCTCCATGCGAATATTACATTGAGATTCAAGCATTTCTTGCAGTTTTATTTGAAAATATATAACAATAATCTTTACATTAAGTTTGACATGCTCTTCAGAGAAGACTTCATTTCCTTATTCTGTAAAATGCTCTAAATTTACGGGGTGGGTACCCCATTATACGGTTGTAACTCTACAAAGACCAAACTCGGACTACGACTATGTCATAATGTCACGAATATCACGAAGAGATGAGTTCCATCACAGTAAAAATATAAGTTTAATAACCAGTAAGGAATCTAGAAACTAAACGTTTAAATGACACTCAACCAGATTTTAAACAGAAGGGCAGTGTCAATGAACATGTACTATGACACTGTGTCTGATCGCATATACGTAAATAACGTATTTTCTAAAACTTCTAACCGATTTTTTTGTATTATTGCAACAGTAAATCAAAGACAAAACTTGCAAAGAACACACGTTAAAAAATGTACGCCTCTAGAACTAGCGGCTATGACTGTTGATATATCAGTTAACCAGTAAGTTAACTTTGAATTTTATATGTGAATTATATATTCGATGGCTTGCTCTGCAGACGATTTTGAAGCGAAGATATTCAAGTTAGTTTCTATCCTCCAATTAACCGCCTAATCACACTCAAATGATTGGAGCTCAATGAAGCAAACAGCTTTACATAATGTAGGTCGCTGGTGGGGAATAGCACTGTGATGTATGCCTAATTATGATCGCATCAGTTACCGCTCGTAATGTCACCAGCCTGACAGATAAATGACGGATAAAATGTGGTGCCAATGATGCCAACTGTTTACAGGCCAAGTATTTTAATTACCCTGATCACGGCACAATAATACTCCGTATATTCCGACTGGTATGCTCTTTACTCGATTTACTAGAATCACATCACGTCGTACCGTTCATCGAGCGAAAGGTATAAAGTAATAAAAATCTTTCTACACACAAGGCCGTGGTGGCCTTGAGGTTTGAGCAGTCGCCTGCTACGCAAGCGACGCAAGTTCGAATCCCAGCGGGGACCAATGAGTTTTTCTAAAAAACTTATGAGCAGGAAATCATCGTGACGAAACCTACATATTCCTGAGAAGTAATTCAATGACGTATGTAAAGTGTCTGAGACGGCGATGGACTCACCATCTGTCACGTTGGCACTTAATCATCTTCGGTGAAAAGTGGGTGTTGTTATTACAACACCTCTGCCTACCCCTTCGGGGAATACAGGCGTGAGCATATGTGTTTATGTCTACACATAATCAAATGTAGTAATAATTATTGCGTGCCGTCTTAGCCGAGTAATTGAACCTGCTAAGTTCGCAAGCTACTACAATTGACATTTTCTAAGAACATACGTGCAGCAATTTCACACTACGAGCTTTACGATGAAGGAATCCTTAGTGAGGAAAACTAAATAATTATGCCTGAGGAGTAATTTAAACGTTTTGAGTCCTTTGAAGCGCCCTTTTGAAGAAAACTGAATATGAAATTATATTTAAAAAAAGTATTCTCTCATCATTACTTCCCAGAAATTTCGCAATATCCTCGCCATAGACAACGGCCGAATGACGTGAATTAAATAGACACAAATAAGTCGATGGTTAATCAGGACATGTAGACGAACTAAAATAAAAATGTATGGGAATGACATATAGACAAAGTTATTTTGTCTAGGGCGCTTATTACCATTAGAATAAATATGCTCACCCATCCCCGAAGGGGTAAGCAGAGGTGTTGAAACAACAACAGCCACATTTCACCGAAGATGATTAAGTGCCAACGTGACAGATGGTGAGTCCATCGCCGTCTCAGGCACTATACATTCGTCTTTGAATTACTTCTCAGACATATGCAGGTTTCCTCACGATGTTTACCTTCACTGTAAAGCGCATGGGGTGAAATTACTACACTTACGGCACAGATTGTTCGTTCAGCCGACCTGCCGTACTGTAGCCAGGGCCCAGTCTCCGGTGTGCCATACCCTGACCATGCTCAATGCCCTCCTAGATGCCAACCCTCAATGTGATTTCTTTGCGGATGCATGGAACTATATTTTGTCTGAATGTTTGAGATTCTGTGAGGTTAAGTATGCGAGAGTATTCACTATATTATAAGTGTGTATTTTATAAGGCATAAGATCATCGTTCTAAAATGTCAAAGTTAGTTATTGTAATTGGTATGTCCGTAATAATTAACGATAAATAAATAAAAATACGATAACTATATATTTTATACTCTTTCATAACCACCTAGCTAGTTATTTATTGAGAACTCAAGCATGTTTATAAAAGTAATCACCATTATTAGTTCATAAACTGATCGTATACAGCGTGTTCCGTACTTCTGTTATACGGGCTTATACAATGTAATTAAATTAGCATTTATATTTGGAACACTCTGTTGTTGAGTCCAGCTTAGCGACAATGTATCGATAGAAATTAATTGTTTTGAATTATTTATAAATAGGTATTCGTTTCAATACGGAAGGATTATGATTAATCTATTTATTTATAAGGTTATTAAATAATTATTTTAAACGAATGTAAAACTTGAAATCCCTTATTAATATTATCGGTAGAGCGTTATAACCCTGGTGTTGCATGCTTCCATAGGATGCGGTAACCGCTTACCAAAAGGTGATACGTATGCTTTGCTGCCACATTAGTGATGTAAATAATAATGAATAATAAAAATAATCATCCAAATGATAAAGGCGTGGATTCAAGAGCAATTAAGTACTTAACCGCTTGTGAATTCGATAGGCAAGTACTTAATCTATGTAAATAATGCAATACAAATAGTTTTTCACGTGTTTACATAACACTCAAATAGTGTCATTTTAGTTGGATTTTTTATCTGACTGTGCACGCATTATGCAAAATGTTTAGAATCTATTTGTGTGGTAACTTAGTCATCAACATATAAGCTATATTATACTATTTGATAATATCCCTATCCCATGGGAAAAATAACTACTAATAACTACACACAGACACAATCGCAGACATACAGCTAACAGCCAATCATATCACAGCTCGAACTTTACTGCGAAGCCACAATATAAATACAAGCTTACTAAACAGTAAGGAATCTAGACTAAATTTTTGAAATAAGAACATTTACTCCCCTCGTGGGGGTTGTAACTCTTAAAGTATTTGAAATTTACTTCTTTATATACTATTAAAGTAGCTTTGTCAATTAGAAAAACGTCTGTAAATGAAGTATACACGACTGTGACGTAACATTGACATTTCGCTTGGGCCAATTAGTATGACATAAATGAGCGCGTCTGTGTGTGTCATATCGGACGATGTGTTCCTAGATTCCGTACTGTTTGTAGTAAGCTTATAATTATTCTGTGGCGAAGCTTTGAATGCATGTAAATATGAATATGAAATGCACGTACGTACGTCATTAGTTGTTGCATCTGCGATTTGTGCACGAGGTGATTACGATTCCCAGTAATGGTACAACAATGTAAGCGATACAACAATGACCGTCGTGTGATCCGCGCTTTATTGCTGTCAGCACTTGTTACTGGCGGGAGGGATTGGTGACGAGCGGAGCGGGGAGCGGGTTATAGCAAAACATACATACATATGCTCACGCTTGTATTTACAGAAGGGGTAGGCAGAGGTGTTGTAATCACAACACCCACTTTTCGCCGAAGATGATTAAGTGCCAACGTGACAGATGGTGAGTCCATCGCCGTCTCAGGCACTATACATACGTCTTTGAATTACTTCTTAGAAATATGCAGGTTTCCTCACGATATTTTCCTTCACCGTGGTGTGAAATCACTGTACATAAGTTTTTTTAGAAAATCTCATTGGTACAGGCCCTGCTGGGATTCGAACTTGCGTCGCTTGCGTAGCAGTCGACTGCTCAAACCTCAAGGCCATCACGGCTTAGGTTACAATGCAATAGGAAAACAGTATTTAAAATATCATCTAAAATAAAATTAGTTCTCAGTGGTTGAACATAGCTAACAGATTATGTTTGTAAAGATATTGTGAGAATTATCCTAAGTATAAAAATAAATGAAATCCTCTTCAGTCCGAATCGCGGACATCAGGTAGTATGGAATAATTTAGTCACATTATCGTATTTCCCAAAAAAAACAGATTAGCACAACGTTGGGTCTAGGAATCATCATTATAAGCTATCAATTAAAACTGTCATTCACTATGTCCTCACGCTATTCCTAAGCAAACTTGCGCACACGCCGAGCTTTTCTCACGTATGCAATGTCTACGTCTTGATGTCGTTTTACTGTTATGCTTCTATTGTTTGAAAGAAGTGGATGGAAGCTCGTTTAGAATTGCATAGTACAAGTACTCAATCTATGTAAATAATGCAATTCAAATAATAAGTATGTATGAATGATTTCCCAGCAGGAGATGCGATGGGAGGAGGTGATCGTGGGCATAATCTTAAACGTTGTCTGGTAGAAGCCTGTGGTGACGAAGCGAACTTTATCTCACTTATAATTCCGTGCCGTGGCCTCGGGGTTTGAGCAGTCACCTGCTACGACGCAAGTTCGAATCCCAGCGGGGCCTGTACCAATGAGTTTTTTTTTAAACTTATGTTCAGTGATTTCACACCACGTGCTTTACGGTGCCTGAGATGGCGATGGACTCACCCTCTGTCACGTTGACACTTAATCATATTCGGTGAAATGTGGGTGTTGTTGCTACAACACCTCTGCTTACCCCTCGGGGACCCTTCTGGGATAGCGTGAGCATAAGATAGAGAACTGTCCAAATATACATATACTAGAACCGAGGTAATAAACGACGAGGAAATAAAGTCTTTGTTGGTCCCGACCGCACTGTAAAACATAAGATCACATTTGTGATTGTTAAACCAATGTAAATAAGACTCACTTTAGCATACGAAATCAGAATAGTAATAGTTACAGCCAACGGGAAGCGAAACACCTGTGCTCTATTGCTCGGCTTTGACTGATAGATGTTGGGAATAAAACTAAGAGTTATGTGGAGATCAATTATTGAGAGCGAAAGGATACATAAACAGTTGGGAAACGTGATTTGAGGCAAAAGCATTGGCGAGTTTTAGTAGCGATATTAACACAGATTTCCTACAACCACTAAGTTAGTTAAGGCATTAAATAATTGTCAATTATGTATGAATTCCTGAGAGGTGTACTATTTGAACATCAATCTATAAAAATATTTTTTCGAATCCGACTGATATCCCATGGGGATAGGCAGAGACCACCGTTTGCCACATGCTACCATCCTTACATACTTCTTTCGCTTCATCCACATTCATGCATCTCTTCATACACGTTCTTCGGTTACTAGTGCTCAAAATTTGTCCTTTTTGAAAAATACTATTTATTTGGTCATAGTAGTTCTTCCTTGGACGCCCTTCGAAAGATCAGCTAATTTAAATAATTTATTAAGGAACAGGTTACATTCAACTTCAACTTATTGCTTGCGATAGACTGTTTAAAAAAGTAGCCCAGATTCTAGAATCTGGTGACGATAATTCAAAGAAGAATGTTGAGATGGTTTGGACAAAAGAAAAGACGAACGTAATGAATTTATAGAGCGAATGTGAGTGGAATAGTCGCCCAAGGAAGAACTACCATGATCAGATTAATTTTTCATGAAGAGATGCATTAATGTGCACGAAGCGAAAGAAGTATATAAGGATCGTAGCATGTGGCAAACGGTGGCCTCTGCCTACCCCCATGGGATACAGGCGTAAGCATTTGTATGTATGTACAGAGTATATAGAACACATATACAACATAGACACAGTTAATTAGACCATCATATACCAACACTATTCAACACTTCTAGTTAATCAATTTAATCGAACAATCAAATCAAAAAAGAATTCGCTGAATATGAATGTACCAAAGGTGGTTTATTCTCTCGGTTCATCTCGTGAGGATTTCGCCATGGTAATGTATCTCCGTCGGTTGAGCTCGTAAAACCTGCGCTGATCACCATAAACCAAACTAACTGGCAATTAACGCTAATCCACAAATCACACAATCAAACATGTGTCATAACACGACAAAACAATGAGTATCCCGCGGGAGCTGTAAACTCTAAAGACCCAAGGCAATCCATCGGAAACCAGACGTAAATTATACGTCCGACTTCAAAAGGCCATTTCCTACTTTAGTGCGCGGCGGAGAGACGGCCAGCTGGATTTATTGGTCTATTAACGGGTTGCGTTGCGTTTATTGAGGGAAATGTCGAGACGAATCGCTGATTGACTGATGGACTGTTAACATAAGTGCATGGAATTGCTTAGTTACACATTACTTTAACTTTGGTAAGTAAGGTAGTGTTGCGACAGACCATCCAGACGGAGGTTTTAGGGAGATTAATCTAACCTAGACAATATTTACTTTACATAAACGTATCATCACATCTTGTTCTTGGAAAAGGTCATTCCTCCCTTAACTCCTTGATTAACATAAAATAAATTTTATACAAGAAATTTGATTAGGGAACTCGTGAAGTATTCCTCAGTACTATTTAATATTAATTCACATATTGAAATAATATTTTTACAGAATTAACCGATTCTGGACCTGAATGGTGGGCCCATTCTTTGAGTTTATTTTAAAGTAAATAATAATGACTATTTTCGGGATAAAAAATTATAGTAACATGACCATTAGATACTAATAATATTTAATGTTATATACCAACAAGTCCAGACAGATAATTTAACAGGCAATAAAGTGCGAAGCGAGCTAAATCACGCACAAATCGGTATAACAACATAAAGAGCTTGTGTTAATATTAGACAAGTAGACATCACGTGTTCCATAAGCATGAAATGTGATTTATCGGCTACGGACAGGAGAGATTAAAGGCTGGCAACCCTAGGGACCATTAAAATAAGTCTGGATGTTACCAACATGTAGCTAATGGATGGAGATAATAATACAATGATAAAAGTGCATTTTGAGAATATTTAGAAGAGATTTTAAGACGTATGTGATGACGGCGATGGACTTACCATCAGATATTCGACTCGCATTCATGCAAATAGGTTTCTTTATCATAAATTACATCTATACATATAAATAAAATGAAGTGAAAAATTGTCTGTCTACGACTGGATCGATTTTAACTAGACTCTGGCCGATAGCTAATGCTACAAGGAGTAAATAAGGATAATTACATTTTAAAAAATTGTGTGTCTATCCGTTGTTAGAAACCGTGGGGCATAGCGTAGCTATTTTGGTATACACCTTTTTTTTACTGACGAGGGGGAGGACTTCAAAAGGTCCCCGACCGCCCTGGGAGAGGCAGGTCGGGGTATGTGCGATTTTTACCGCACTAAACCCCCCCCCCCCCCCCCCCACCCGGTGGCCATCCTCAGTGCTCAGGGGGGACACCGGGTACTCTGAAAGATCGCACCGGTGTCCCCCCACACTTTACCGGGGCACATCCCCGGGGCAACTGTATCGCCCCCCCCTGGAGACCTCGCTGTGCAAGGCAGCGCGAGTCACATCACGCTGCCATCTTCCCGGGCCCGCGGCTCGTTTTACATAATATTTCTTAAAAAACATTAGGAATGACTTTTCCATTCAATTAAA
This sequence comes from Watsonalla binaria, assembly GCA_929442735.1. Classification (NCBI taxonomy): domain Eukaryota; kingdom Metazoa; phylum Arthropoda; class Insecta; order Lepidoptera; family Drepanidae; genus Watsonalla; species Watsonalla binaria. The sequence continues at coordinate 9,422,568 of OV838937.1, read as the reverse complement.
AGGCTAGATACAGAACATACATACAAAAATAAAAGTAAAGGGTTGTTTCCATGTAGTAAAGTTCTTTTCTCTATAGAAAAGATTTTTTTTATAAAACAAAATAGTGTACCACCTTAAAACACTAATAAATAAATGCATTTTTAAGTTTAACTTTTACATCTCAAATACTTAACCGATCACCATGAAACACACGTTGTCAGAGGCACAGAGAAGAACATAGGGTAGGTTGGTACCTTAAATTACTAAACGAGTGAAACCGCGCGCGGTCGCTATATGATATTCCATTGTAATAAAGCAACAACACTCGTTAATAGACAAATGAATCCAAGACATGAATAGTTAACTAATTTAATTAACCGTTGACGTCACAGACAGAGCTAATTACGTCAGCAAAATAATATTATACAATTTTACATTAAATAACTTCCATTAATAAAATAAAAAAAACAATAGAACGCGGTGACCACGTGGCTTTGGTTATCGGAGGCATACAATTGACGTAAGTTCCAATCTCACCCAAGTGTTCCAAGGAAATTTTATAAAACCTTCAGAACACTGATTTACGGTGGTTCAAATTAGTTATCATCATCATCTCCCTGGCCTTATCCCATACATTATTGGGGTCGGCAATTGATTCAACCTGATGTGGCTGATCACCTGATTTTAATACGAAGCGACTGCCATCTGACCTACATAACACCTTTTACGAGTAAAATCGGTAATCTGGGTTAAAACAGCTGTCAGACTTTCTTAGGCCTCCGGCCGACCTGTAAAGATTGCCATAGATGTTAAATTGTCAACCGGGACCGACGGCTTAACGTGCTATATATACCAAGTCGGGACTTTGAATTTTATATTAATATCTATTAATATAAAATTAATTATAAAATATTAATTATGTCGTAATTTAGTCGTTCAAATACAAATATTAAAACACGAGACGTAGTTAAGATAATGTGAGATAGTCGTTTTTGCAGCGAGTTAGACTAAACAAGGACGCGGGGAGCAAGTAGCTAATTAAACCATCGTTTGGTATCGCGCATATGCATCATCACACATCTTATACCTTCAAACGAACAATTCTTGTATTTATATATATAAAATATAGAATTTGTGTGTAGGGGCAAAAAATAGATCTATCTAGTTTTCATTTTAATTATTGGAAAACATCGTTTTGACCATGTTTTCAGTCACTGAAAAACTCATACAATATCATTACAATACGACAGTAAATTTCGCGGACATCTGTCAAGTTACGATAGCTCAAAGGTGAGGCTTTCAGCCTACGGGGCGATAACGAAATTTCCAGAAGGGAAAAATACTTAAGAATGTTATCTTTTACAATCCCAAAACGGTCTTAATTTATTGAAGCAATAATATATACCGAGTTACTATTTAATTTAAAGAGACTACACTCAAAATCATCAATCGAAAACTGGTCATTTGATTATCATAACAACCAGTCCCATCTATTAATATACCTACTGAAGTCTTAAGATACAAATGTATCTTCTCTATATTAAATATACTCCATAATAATCCAATAAATAATCGAGACACTAACTAATAACAGTCCCTGACAAGCATTCCATTGGGATCCCTGAACGATCGACGGATAAACACGTACCGTTTGACGCAATAAACCGTCGACAACATTGCACCGCTATTAATCCAAATAAATTAACATCCAAAAATAAATTGGCAACCCTAGACGTCGCAGCTGCAGCGACCAATAGCTTATTGCTTGGACGTTCCACGTTCAAATTACTTATGACAAAGTTACAAGTGCCGCAATTTGAGCACGCATAACCTCTATATCAGTTATAATAAAGTTCATGTTTGTTTAATTTTGTGTTTTGGAGTGTAGCGAAGTTATAGTCGTATGCGCAGAGAGCTCGATTAAAGCGATCAAAATGCAAGAGTAATGTAAGATCAGAATAGCTATTCCCCTGTGCAGTTTTGGATCGCGGGGCCATAATACCGATTGACAAACGGTGGTATTGACTAATTAAGTGCTTCGACTCGAAATGGAGATTAATGTTGGTGGCAAGTTCTTGGAAAGCTCACAAGTCGACGATCCCGATTGGTGTTAAGTGATCTCTTAGAATAGAAGCCTCGTTTCAAGTCTGTGATTTCTGCTACGTATTTAAACCGATAATATGCTCATTTAAATACTTAGGGCCTGGGGCCCTACCATGACCTCTTATTGACATGATAGTTTAACTCTTATTATGAGACAGGTGTATATGACGTGTATAAGTCTGTCACTGTCACACAGTGGAACTATGATGGCAATAAGAGCCCCTGGTTAACCGAGCTATGCTCCGTTTGTTTTTATCACAAAAAACTAAACTTAGAAAAAAAAAATCGAACTGGAGAACGTCAGACTCGAACCTGGGTACTCTAAATTCGTTTTCGATCCATAAGCTGTCAACCTTACTCTGAGCTATCATATCTTGACAGATGTCGGCGAAATTTACTGTCATATTGTAATTATATTTTATGAGTTTTTCAATGCCTAAAAACATGGTCAAAACAATGTTTTCCATAAATGAAACCTAGCTAGATCTATTGTTTGCCCCCGAAACCCCCTACTCACAAAATTTCATGAAATTTGTTGGAGCCGTTTCCGAGATTCAGATTCTATATTATAAATTGCTCGTTTAAACATATAAGATGCCGTAATGATCGAATGGTTGCATAGTTGCCTGCTGTGTAACAATAAGATTATCTTTATAATTTTAATGCAGTGATTTAACATCACTAATGTCACGGTGATGAAAACCGGCCATGTATCGGCTGTGTGTGTGTGAAGCTTGGTGTTACAAGCATTAAATTTAATAAGCTGCAATAGCCGTTTACTATCAGGCTGACTTTTCCCTTCTTTATCCCCTTAATAGTACAAAAAAAATATGCGTCTTATAGAAATTTATAGACGTAAATATACCAAGTTTCTGAGATGGCCATTGCTTCAGTCGCCATCTTTTGAAATTGAAAATGAAAATGTTTTATTTAGCTAAGGCCCTGGTAAGACAATTATGAATGTCAAGGACTTTACCACCGGTTCGGAAACTAACCTTCTGAGAAGAACCCGCTAGAAACACCGCTGGCATCATGTACATTTCATTACAGTCACGAATACACCTAACAAACATGGAACACAGTTGAAAAATGGGTGTTGCAACTCTCAACAGTAAATGCTAGAAGCCAAAGAAATTATATACACTTACCGAGAACGTTTTACGAATAAAGCAATCAATAACAAGAGACCAATAATGCAGAAGCTACAAAACAAAACATTACGCGATCCAAAGAAGACCCATCTGGTTCCAAGCGTGCACTAAAAATTGTTATTACCCTACCTAAAACGCAAGCACTTTGTGCTTTAACCTTTCGACTAATTGACTCTGATTTACAACTCGGGCGGTTTATAGCTCCTTCGAGGAAGATTGTTTATTTGCCTCCGTGTGTGGGATCGTGATCGGTTATATTGACAGCTTACGGTTGGTGATTGCTTGCATTACCATCTATTACTTGAACTACAATCACTATAGCTGCTCTTTTAATATTCACGTTTTTATTTGGTGTTTTATTGTAAAGCACTACTTAGGTTTCAGTGTTGCCCAATAAAAAAAGATACGTTAGGTTAACCAAGATATTATTTCGTTGAAAACATGAATATATTTTATGATGATTCGATGTTAATTTAACTTTTCATACATACATATGCTCACGCCTGTATTCCCCGAAGGGGTAGGCAGAGGTGTTGTAATCACAACACCCACTTTTCACCGAAGATGATTAAGTGCCAACGTGACAGATTGTGAGTTCATCGCCGTCTCAGACACTATACATACGTCATTGAATTACTTCTCAGACATGTGCAGATTTCCTCACGATGTTTTCCTTCACCGTAAAGCACGTGGTGTGAAATCACTGTACATAAGTTTTTTTTAGAGAAACTCATTGGTACAGGCTCCGCTGGGATTCGAACTTGCTTGCGTAGCAGGCGACTGCTCTAACCCCGAGGCCACCACGGCTCTATTTTATTTTACTTTTGCTTCACAATCTTTTACGAAAATTAAGATATTTGTGTCGAATTACTTGAATGTCTTTCTTGCCATCATCGTAAATACAAAATCCAGTCGCAGTCTGTTTCACAATTATTGACATAAATTTACGTGGCAGCTTTGCACACAAAGGCGGTGTAGTGGCAGATGAGTGCATCAAGACCGGTGGCTGTACTGTCTACACCTGCCAAAGTATTTGAATCTGCCATCCAAAATAGCATGCAGCAACAAGTGAGTGCACAATTGTCTGAAGCACAGCACGGGTTCCGACCGGGGCGCAGTACTGCCACCAACATGCTTAACTTCATGACTCGGGTCATCCCAGAGGTAGATGCGGGTGGACAGGTAGACGCTGCGTATTTTGATTTTAAAAAAGCGTTCGATACCGTCGATAATGACGTTCTACTTATGAAACTAGCGCAGGTTGGATGTACCCCCCATCTATTAGATTTTTTCGTCAGCTATATGAAAGATAGGCGGCAATATGTTGACTTTAATGGTTGTGAATCCCAGCCATATTACACTAGGTCCGGGGTGAGCCAGGGCAGTAATTTAGGACCTCTCCAGTTCATTATTATGATTAACAGCTTACCGGAGATTGTTAGACATAGTACGTGTTTGCTTTTTGCAGATGACCTAAAACTGCTGCACGAAATTAGAGATGACTCGGATTGCGAGCGATTGCAGGATGATATCGACCGGGTCGTTCAATGGAGTCGTTACAACAAACTGCAATTCAATGTGGCAAAATGCTCGGTAATAACGTTTACCAGAGTACGGAAACCGCGACAGTATGAATACCACATGGAAGAGGAACCTATGCAGCGAGTCTCACAGGTGCGGGACCTCGGGATATGCCTCACTCCACAACTAACATTCCGAGAGCATATAAATAACATCTGCAAGAAGGCATACCGCAACCTGGGATTCGTACTCAGACAGTCGCAAAAGTTTACCAGCATTACCGCAGTCAAGGTCTTGTATGACGCACTAGTCAGAAGTCATCTCGAGCATGATGCAAGCATATGGGCGCCCCATGAGGCAAAATACACGGGAATGTTAGAAAGGGTACAGAACAAATTTATGAGGCACCTATATTCAAAATTATATGGAGTGTATCCGTTTTACCCGTTAATGTACCCCACTCTATTCGTTCTGGGTATGGTAGGGTATAACGAATTGAGAGTACGAAGAGACTTCGCGCTAGCAGCGTATGTAGTGAGGCTCTTGAGAGGAGAGCAACATAACCCAGGAGTGCTGCGATGGCTCAATGTCAACGTGCCGGAGCGATACGTGTGGAAGCGACGCCGCCCGCCTCTGCTAGTCGTGCCAACCGCCAGGACTAACCTCCTAGACAACACACCACTAGTCCGAGCCATACGCACTGTAAACGAGCTTCATTCCAGAACTGATATTTTTTCATACAATTTGTGTGAATTCATAAAAGTCCTACTGAATATTGTCAGTTATGCTTAATGTTCTTCATTTACTTTATCTAGATTTTAATAGTTTGTTATTTTTTTGTTTATCTATTTTACTAATTTAATCATAATATAAGTAATTATAATAAGTAGTAAGTATTATAGTAAGTAAGTATTATAGTAAGCAGCATTATCGCATTGGGTACATCCTGTAATGGTAAATGTAAGCTTTTTATAGTAAATAAATAAATAAATAAATAAAACAATTACTCGGTGGTCACTCGAAATAAATATAGAACTTACCTCTAATAATCTTGTCATCGTCGTGTCCTGAACTCCAACCAGGTGAATCCTTAGACTTTGGCACAGACAGGTTGAGGGGCTCCTCACACTTAAACGCGAACACTTTACTATCGTAATCACTGTCACTAGTTCTAGCCCTCTGCAGCAACTGCTCTTGCAATTTGTTCTTATGTACACTGAATTTAAGGTCCGTTTGCACTTGTATGTTTTTCTCTAAACACGGTTTCCGCACTTCGAAATTTCTTTTAACATTTATTAGTTCACTACTTGGCTTTCGCACATCACTTTTTAAACCTAATATGTATTCTATTGTATGTGGCGTTGGTTTCTTTGGAGGTTTTCCGTAAACATGTGGATGCCATGACAGCTCGCCCTCTTCTTTTCTTTGATTATGGGATTGTGGAACAGTATCGCTAGCTGCCTCTACTTTAGGAGATTCATTAAAGTCTACATCATCAGTTATAATCAGCTCTTCGTCTTTATCATCGCCGTCGACGTTAATTTTCTCGTCGTCTGGGCTTCTGTCGACATTGTATTGGTAGTCAATGAACTCTTTATTGGCATCTATTAGTCTATTATCCGCCTGCTCTATCAAATTAGGTGTGACATAGCTCGAGACGACCGTTTGCATGTCTTCGTTTTTATCGCATTCGACTGGTTCCGCGCTCATGTGTTCATTTATTCAGTTATTAATAGAGAAATAGTGTGACATGTTTGTTTTTATTATTAGATTAGATTTTAATGGGCTCTCTAGATTGATGTTGGCGTCAGCGTTTGATGTTTGCTTTGAAGATGTTTCCTGTAACAAACAGACGGTCAATTTGAGTGTTATTGAGTGGGCTAGTGCGGTGATTGGGATAACTGGAGCACTTACAACTCGTCTATACATTGGAAATCATGTGCGGAATTGTTAGTTGCAAAATAAACTGGTACTATTTTAGCTTAAAGTGTTGCGTCAATATATTAACTAATGTATTTATTGCAGGCCGTAATTTTAGTAGGCTAATTGAGTTCGTTGTGAAAATATTCAGCACTCATTAGCGCAATAATAAGGTATGAATCGATTAGTAGAACCTTAGACCACTTCACACATCATGTATTTATTTCTGAGGGAAAACAAACAGAGTCATAATATAAATTTCAAATTATTACATGCTATGTACACTTTACATATTATGAAGCCAACTACGTTACACGGGTTAAATAATATAGTTACTTGAGATGCCGCTGGAAGAACTAATTAATATGTAAAATAATCATAAAAATAATAGTATAAGGAATACAAATTAGTTTATACTCGCATTAGTTACAAATAAAAACAGAGAAACAAAGTAAGAAAACATTGGGTTTATAATTAAAATAAAATATAATGGAATTAACTTAAAAAACTGGAACTAATTCGGAAACCATTGATTTCAGTTTTGAATCTGAATATGTTACAAGGAAAAAATGTCAATGGAATATTTTTTTTGTTATATACATACATACATATGCTCACGCCTGTATTCCCCAAAGGGGTAGGCAGAGATGTTGTTATCACAACACCCACTTTTCACCGAATTTGATTAAGTGCCAACGTGACAGATGGTGAGTCTATCGCCGTCTCAGGCACTATACATACGTCTTTGAATTACTTCTCAGACATATGCAGGTTTCCTCACGATGTTTTCCTCCACCATAAAGCACGCGGTGTGAAATCACTGCACATAAGTTTTTTAGAAAAACTCATTGGTACAGGCCCCGCTGGGATTCGAACTTGCGTCCCTAGCTTAGCAGGCGACCACGGCTCTTTTTTGTTATATTTGAGTATATTCATTCAGGTGGGCATATTTATAACATGGTTATAATTCAATTCAAAGTTTACTAATAACATAAATGTGGACACATATATTTTGGCAATCAAATTCATCAGTTCGTCAAAAACTTGGCACAGTCATTCTAGTTTCAAATGCATTAATGACATCACCAGTTTTATTTCCAACCGAAGCGAATTATTACAGCACTTAGCACATTAGAAATTAATCAATCCATTCACAAACCGTACCACTTCCGCGAGAATATTAAATAAATCTAATATTAGACGTATTTACATTAGACCATTAGTTCGCGTCGTGATCGCTGTGATCGCGAGCGCACGCGCATGTTTTGTTACCCACTTTCGTTTGAACTGATATTATAAAGCTCATTAGCAACCTTATTAATGATCCTGGTGTAAGGAGGGCGTAAGTAAAGCTATGAATTACATATCTATTTGAAATATGCTCACGGTCCCCGAAGGGGTGAGCAGAGAGATTGCAACAAACTTTTCATCGAAGATAATTTAGATGCCCACGTAGCAGATTCTGAGTCCATTGCCGAATGTATTTAAATTATTTTGCGGCATAACTCATGGTGCTATACCACTACAATTAACTATTTAGGAAAGCTCATTAATACATGGCGCTACGTTTTAAACTTGCGTCTCTTGTAAATATGGAAATAGAAAAGGATGGTCATATTTTTATACCGGGGATTATAACTAAAGCTAGTGAAAGATCATTATAATGTCTAAGGCTTGAAAGGAAAAGAGCCGTGGTGGCCTTGATGTTTGAGCAGTCGCCTGCTACGCAAGCGACGCAAGTTCGAATCCCAGAGGGGCCTGTACGAATGAGTTTTTCTAAAAAACTTATACGCAGTTTTTTCACACCACGTGCTTCACGGTGAAGGAAAACAATGAGAAGTATGTATAGTGCCTGGGACGGCGATGGAGTCACCCTTTGTCTCGTTGGCACTTGATAATATTCGGTGAAATGTGGGTGTTGTTACAACACCTCTGCTTACCTCTTCGGGGACCCTTCTGGGACGGCGTGAGCATATATTTATTGAAAGGAAATGGTCAGCGTGACTCTGCTGTCATGCGCTTGACTTGGTACTCAGGTGTCTTGAATCCAATATCCAGGTGTAATAAAGAAGGTGAAGAAAGAAGAAGCATAAACACACATATCACCGCTGTGTAGTAAATAAATATATTTTCAAGAGAAAAGTCAGAATGAGGGACGCTTCAAATAATAAGCATGAAACAAGAATATTGAAGTGTGTTGTTATCCAGACAAGTGAGAGCTAACAGCGAGCTATCCAGAGCATAGGTGGACAATGAAACACAGTAGCGGAGCGTGTTCTATCTGCCGGCGCGGCGTTACGTAGCGACGGACCGCCCCTGTGAACCCTCCTGCCACAGCGTACATCTAGCACCACCATTATATTTTTTTATTGTTTTAATATTTATATATATATTTAATATGAATATATAAGGAGCCGTGGTGGCCTCGGGGTTAGAGCAGTCGCCTGCTACGCAAGCGACGCAAGTTCGAATCCCAGCGGGACCTGTACCAATGAGATTTTATAAAAAACTTATGTACAGTGATTTCACACCACGTGCATTACGGTGAAGGAAAACATCGTGAGGAAACCTGCATATTTCTGAGAAGTAATTCAAAGACGTATGTATAGTGCCTGAGACGGCGATAGGCTCACCATCTGTCACGTTGGCACTTAATCAAATTCGATGAAAAGTGGGTGTTGTGATAACAACACCTCTGCCTACCCCTTCGGGGAATACAGGCGTGAGCATATGTATGTTAATATGAATATATACAAGGAACAGTGCTTAAGACTGCACAAGTAGAAAACTTGGCCCAAATCGGTGTCTCGGGATCGTGCCAAGTAATGTAATTACATTTTACAGAGGTATTCATAGTGGGATACAAGACCAAAGGATGTATGGAGTCAGTTTGCGACCACTATGTTGTTAACGCAATCAAAACAAGTTATATTATAATTCACAACACTTATAATCTTTATAAGTTACGAGAAAATAGAGCTAGTACATTTGAGTAGGCCGCTATGATCACATTATTGATCCACCGGTGGATCATCGGCAAGTCAAACCGCAGATGATGAGAGGACCTTGTACGAGTAAGTTCCTGTAAGATTATAAAGGAACCACACAGCCTGGAAAAGGTCAACATAGGTTACTAAGTATAACATTAATAAAATTAACATACAAGAAGGATGTGAGTGAAAGGTTAGAGTAAAAGTGTGAAGTTTGGTGACAGTTCATGTCCGGTGGAATCGAGAGAGAGGTCTTATACGAGGAGTTGCGAAAAAATATTCAAGGTGTTATTTTATTTATTAGATTAAAGTTCTTATCATAGCGAGTAGGAATGATCGAAGGAGTTCGTAGAATAAACTGATACCATTCTACTTTTAGTCATTCTTCTTATTTTCAATGACACATACAATATTTTTTATTCCTAAAATACTAGCTTACAAAAAATGTGCAGCGCACGAGGTTTGTCTCACAATAAAAAACGTCGAAATGTGGGTAGCCTTAATGTACTTGAGTCAACCTCTTTGACTACATTTCTGACTATGCTTAAAGTAATCAGGCTGTATTGCAGCTGTGGCCTCCCCTCGCTAACGCACACGCAAACAGCGGATCAACTCTCATCGGTAAGCGCTGATTGATTTTTATTGGTATCACAACATAGGGCTACGCCATCCTTTATTGCAATGTTATTGTAATGGAAATGTACGAGTTTAGTTTAGGCGGGGAAAACTACGAGGTTTCCCTGCCGTTACACTATACTTAACATAAGTATAGTCTAAGACAAAATATCTAGAAATATTAAATTTGAATAAAATACTCTAATTCTCTAGGTACATCCCATTAAAACTTAAGTAAGATTTGTGAATTTTTTTCGAAAATATAGTATATATTTAAAAAAAATGCAACACGCATCAAATGTAAATGTGTCTTTCTTTCTGTATTAAAACGTTAAGGGATTAGAAGAGAAGTCCCTCCACGATTCAAACATAACTATCTATCTACCCGAAAATCCGTAAAATGGCCAACCGCCGCGGGCGCCACGCGCCACCCCTGCTCTACAAATTGAAACAAAGCACAATGCATCAGAGGTTGCATTATACGTGTTGAGTGTACGTGTGTGTGTGAACATCAAAATGAATTGAAATAATTGACCGTTTATGAAGGCTGTTATACACTGTCTGTGTTTATGACAATTTAAAGGGTTCACAAATGGGATGACGTCACAGTAAGCTGAATAAGATTTGCTTTAACACGCTGGTTCGTTAAATAACCAACTAAGCGAGTTTCCAGGCCCGAAAATATGTTGATAGAAAATTGATAATTTTAGCAGAATTTTATTTTACCGTCTATAATTTAAGAGGCAATTTAGTTTGTCCCAACAATGAGCTTTTATAAAAACCAATGTGCAGTTATCACGATGTCACACCACAAGCTCTACGGTTGAAGAAATCATCGTTGGGAAGCCTAATTTTGTCTGAGAATAAATTCACCACAGTTTCACACCACTTGCTTTACGGTGAAGGAAAACATCGCATATTTACCTGCATATTTCTGAGAAGTGACGTTGACGTATGTAAAGTGTCTGAGACGGCGATGGACTCACCATTTGTCACGTTAGCACTTAATCATCTTCGGTGAAAAGTGGGCGTTGTGATTACAACACCTCTGCCTACCCCTTCGGGGAATACAGGCGTGAGCATATGTAATAAATTCAAGGAATAGTGGCTGATACTCTAAAATGGTTGAAGAGGGCGATGGCTGCCATTCTCGTCATACTTGCGAACAGGTGCTGCTTGTGGAGGCTGGTCACCTCAAGCTACACAATTATACGTAGTACCAAAGTACTTTTAGTTTTATATTTTTTTAATCGACTTATATGCACTGGAACTGTGTCCATGGGCTTGTATTACTCAAATTGATAACTTTTTTTTGAAAATAATAATTACTGAGTTTCTTGCCAGGTTCTTCACAGTAAAAGCAGCCTTACGAACCTGGCGGTAGCATGTATAATCCTGTGTTATGTCGTTCTGACGATTTGAAAGTACTTTGTTAAAAGTCTAATCAAATAAAGATATTTTGAATTCGACTTACCATGTGTCACGTTGGCACTTAATCATCTTTGGTGAAAAGTGGTTGTTCTAACTTATGTCATATTTTTGCGGGCAAATCACGTGCTACAGCTAGTATCAAACACAGCCAGCGAATTGGATTTGGTTGCGTGGCCTCTATTTTCAATTACCGTTCTACAATAACGTGGTATTGTTCCTATCAAATTGGTCACAAACAGGAATGAAATGTTACGTTGCGGGTTGGCTTGTTCAAATAAATAGTCGTAACTTCGATCATAGCCACAGTATTGAAAAAGTTTTCATGATAATTTCAGTGATCCTTGTAATTGTTTCATAGCTAGAGAGCCGTGGTGGTCTCGGGGTTTGATCAGTCGCCTTCTACGCAAGTTCGAATCCCAGCGGTGCCTGTACCAATGAGTTTTTCTAAAAACTTCACACCACGTGCTTTATGGTGAAGGAAAACATCGTAAGGAAACCTGCATATGTCTGAGAAGTAATTCAAGAAACGTATGCATAGTGCCTGAGACGGCGATGGACGCACCCTCAGTCACGTTGGCACTTAATCATATTTGGTGAAATGTGGATACAACACCTCTGCTTACCCCTTCTGGTATGGTGTGAGCATATATAATAGCTAGCTATGCTACGCAGTTTCACCCGACATATTTCATGGTTAGTCCGCAAAACGTTTCATGCTATCCATACACATAATACACGATTAATTTGTATGCTAATAAAATGTTCAGGAAATGTACATTATAGTATATCACAAACAAATATGTACGATATAGGTTTACGAGTAAATCGAGTGTAATTTGGCACTGCTATAAAGCATTCCTTCCAGCGGTGGCTAATTATTACACTACTAGCTGTGGTTTCACCCGCGTAGACTTAATTTCATTGGTGGCTCGCGGAACACTAATATATGTTTTTAATTAATATGACTATTAATTAAAAAGAGTGACCTCTTTGTAACATTGCCTATCAGTCAGCGAAAGTCCCGTTAAAATCGGTCCAGCCGTTTCGGATATTAGCCAGAATATACAGACAGACAGACAAAGAAAAGGTAAAAAAAATATATTTTTCTATGTCAGTAACGTGTATACTTTCGTACCGTGTGTATGCATTTAGTCAAAAGGTGTAATTTTGGAATTACAATGAGACACTTAAATTGTACTTATCTATGTATATATATGTATCAGTGGAATATTTGACTATATTAAGAACCAGAAAATACATACATATATACATATGCTCACGCCTGTATTCCCCGAAGGGGTAGGCAAAAGTGTTGTAATCACAACACCCACTTATCACCGAATTTGATTAAGTGCCAACGTGACAGATGGTGAGTCTATCGCCGTCTCAGGCACTATACATACGTCTCTTTGAATTACTTCTCAGACATATGCAGGCTTCCTCACGATGTTTTCCTTCACCGTAAAGCACGTGGTGTGAAATCACTGTACGTAAGTTTTTTAGAAAAACTCATTGGTACAGGCCCCGCTGGGATTCGAACTTGCGTCGCTTGCGTAGCAGGCGACTGCTCTAACCCCGAGGCCACCACGGCTCCTTAAATATATATAATAAACCAGAAAATATGTACATTATTAGTCGCTAGGGACTAAGCGTTAGGACACCTAATGCTCTACCTCTCTTCAAATGTAACAAACAGACGGATAAAGATACTAACATGAAAATCAAACCCACTTTGAGCCAGTCCTGATCAAAGCGAACCAAACATTTTACAATTCAATTAATCTGTATATGAACTCAAACCATCATAATCAAATAAGGCCCATCCAACTTTCAATACACAGGTGACCGGTTACCATACCGGATGGGGCTCAATTAATCGAATCACGACCGAATGCGAGCATCGATAGATTATAACATTAATCGATAACGACCGGTACAGGCCGGCCACAAAGTTGCGGAAGCGACTCTATCACACAAGAAACATATACAGAAGGGCAGACCTTATAAATTGGCGGTGAAAGCGCATGTGTTGGCAAAATCTTACTAGAATTACGTGTTAACTAGCCCTGCAGTTTCACCCGCATAGATTTAATTCAATGGCCCCAGAACCCTAATTGTTTTTTTTAATAAATGTAGTCTTAGTTACTCTTTGTAACATTAGCCAGTGAAAGTCTCCAGAGATTACTCTGAACAAACAGACAGACAGAGAAAAAATTAAAAAAATATTTTTTCTTATATGTACTGTATATACTTTCATATGCATTCAGTGAAAAGCTGATATTTTAACAAACAGATACTTCAATTGTATTTATCTATATGTATAAATATAGTATTAAATTCCAAAAACGGCTGCATAAGTTTGATTTAAACTTCGCACATTGTCATGTGGTAAATTAATTAACTCAACGTAAATCAACGAACATTTGCTCGCAGGCAAAATCTAGAGATTGCAATTCCTTTGTATGCAATTAATAAAATTTCTTTAAAAAATTCCGATACCAATAAATTTAGCACGTGTTTTTATTTTTATAAGACATATTTCGTTAAAAAGACTCGAAAATATTTCTTAATCATCACAAAAACTTCATTATAAGACATTTCCGCGCGCCTTGCTCTAAGCCTAGAACTTGTGCGATCCTCGATCAATATAGTTCGCCGTCCTTCTGTAACCTTTCTAATTTGTGACACTATGCAACTTGTGTGGCCTTTGATATAAGCCGACCACGACGCATATACACGTCAAATATTTAATTCTCAACCTTACATCACACGCATAAGGGTCATAAGTCAATTTTAAGTGGCAAAGATATCGTGGCACGATATTAATTTAAATAAAGAACATCGGAAGCGGCTAGTTTGTCGCGAATCAAAATGGCGGTGGTTGCTTTTAAGTGTCTCGACAAAACATTTCCTGGATTAAACCATTTCTGATGTCTTTGATTTTGGACTAGTTATTTAGTCTTAAATGGTTTGATGACAAGTGACATATTACACAGCTTTTCAGATATAGACGACGTAGATGAAAAGTTAAAGGAAATACCGAACTGGGGGCCTACCATCATCGGTTAAAGCAGAGCGTATTAAGAACTTCTGAGCTTTGACGTTAAATTATGGTACCGTAAATTCAAATTCCAAAAATCCTGCTTAAACGTTGATAGATAGGAAACTAAGTACTAGGAATACGGTTGAAATTTCGATAAAAATGTATCAAAGAATAAATAAAAGATGCACCGAGAGTGAACGCTCCCAACTTCATGACTTCAGAGGGACTAAAATTTACAAAGTTCATGACACACTTGTGATTGCTGTCATCTCGAATATTACAATTTGTATGATTAAACTAAATAGGTGTTTTCAACAAGGCCTTCTTGGCTCGATCTTGAGAAACTACTTGCAGTTACTTTTTAGTTCCTTGTATAATTAAATAATTATTCAGTAAAAACAACCATTTATGCATTAGAACTGGGTCTATGAGCCTATTATCACCATTGTAATAATTAAAATTATAAATAACTCTCAACTTAAAGTAATTTTCCGAACCCGGCGATAACATTTGTAATCTATACAGATGAATGATTTTGAATTGTCTTTTTGTAATTCCAAATTAACTGTTTTTCACGAAATGCATGTGAAAGTTTATAAGGTATTAAGATCAAAAAAATAATTAAAAAAAAATCTGTCGGTCAGATTGTGCGGCTAATCTCTGGAACGGCTGTACCGATTTTAGCGGGCCTTTCACTGGAAAATAGCTGATGCTATAAGGAGTAACATAATCTAGTTTTATTTAAATTATATTACATAATAAACAAAAATTTATTTGGAGAAATAAAGCTAACCATGAAACTAAGCTTACGCGCGTGAAATCGCGGCTAGCTATTCTATATAATTAAGTTCTATTTCACATTTTTGTATCTCCTAGTATAATTGTTTATGATATTAATGCAACGGGGATAGCACACAGCTAGTCCTGTCGTCCTGTTCATAATACTATCATTCTGACTATATAAATACGCGGACGAGGTGGCAAGCAAAAAATTGAGTTCTCATAAAGTAAAGAACATGATTTCAATACGGTGTTTGCTTGTAGTACTGTATTATTTGCTTTAGTGTAGGACATTGTAGTTACTATATCGATCCAGGTTATTAGCGGTCTGTCCGTTTAGTGATTGATTGATGCAGCTACATGCAGTCATTATGGCTCACGGCAAATTGTAAGGCAGCTCTGGGAACTATCAATAATATATTAACACGAGCCATCCTAGTAAACCACACTTTATTTACATGTTCAATGACACTATACATAGCAAACCTACTTACAAACAAAATAGCATATTGATGTGATAAGATAAGAGCCGTGATGACCGTGGGGTCTGAGCAGTCCCCTGTTACGCAAGCGACGCATATTCGAATCCCAGCGGCGCCTGTGCCAACGAGGTTTTTTAAAAACTTATGTACTGTGATTCCACACCACGTGCTTTACGGTGGAGGAAAACATCGTGAGGAAACCAGCATATGTCGGAGAAGTATTATAAAGACGTATTCACAAAGGGGTAGGCAGAGATGCTGTAATAACCCACTTTTCAACTTGCCAACGGTCTCAGGCACTATACATACGTCTTTGAATTACTTCTGAGATATTTACCGGTTTCCTCACGATTGTTTCCTTCACCGTAAAGCACGTAATCACTGGACATAAGATATTTCGACTTTTTTTTTTAAATTGTGCTAGCCCCGCTGGGAATCGAAATGCGTCGCTTGCGTGGCAGGCGATTGCTCTAAAACCACGGCCACCACGGCTCTATACATCAAAATATTTAATTAATTAATATAACCTAGTAAAATAGATCAAACTCAGGTCAATAATACATTCAAAGACAATAATAACCGATAGATATAAAAAGCAATGCTAACATTACATTGACGTCAATAGCGAACTAAATACGAGGATTAGTGTGATCAGCATTTCATTATCAAAACATAAACTTTTAGGAGACATGCCTTATATAAATCCATTGCTTGTAATACTTAACGCAATGCACAATACCCTCTATCTAAGCCCGCAATGTAGTTGGAATTAGTATAGTTGATAAGATAGTAATATAATTAATTTGTCAATTTAAAAACAAAGAAAGATATACGACTCTACTAGCGAACGTCACGCGGTTTATATTTAACTAGTTGTGCCCCGCGGTTTCACCCGCGTATACTTTATTGCGTTATACCACGTTTTATGTCACGTACCACTGGAACGGTATAAAAAAGGTACCCTATGTCCTTCTCCTGGTTTTAAGCTACCTCCCCACCAATTTTCAGCCAAATCGGTTCAGCCGTTCTTGCGTTATAAATAGTGTAACTAACACGACTTTCTTTTATATATATAGATTCACCATTAGAGACTTGGAACACTCATTGAAAGTAACTTCTCTTACGATAACTCAGGTTAATTAACTACCGTTCCCAAATGTAAGGCTGTCAGGAGAAGTAACGAATCAAACTCCCCGGCTTTTCCTATACACGTCTCCTATAGGATCGAGTTTTGTTCAGTCTAAGCCATAACAAGGGGAATAATGTCCTGTCTGTCTGTACATAAGTATAGTTGAGGCTGAATCGCAGATATGAACGTGTGCATAGTGCCTGCAATCATGATATAATCGTTTATATTGAAAGTTTATCACACAGACCGATACTAATCTTGTGATTAACACAATATTAAATTAATACTATTATCAAATGATTGTTGTATTGTAAAAGCCATCATCAATTTGATCGTAAACACCTATTTAATAATCTAATACAGGTATATTTACAAACGACGTTTTACTCGAAACCCGATTGATTTCATATCTGTATTTGTTGTTTTATATCACTATATAGTATAAAACTTGCTTCCCGTCAGTCTGTCCTTATGTATGTTTAGATCTGTATAACTACACAGCGAGTTTGAGGTGGTGTTTTTAATATATAAAGTGATTCAAGAAGAATATTTATTTGTACAAAACGTGCATTATAAAGTAGAGAAACACTGTTTGCTTTAAAAGTTTCTCAATTGATGATTTATAAAGAAACGGTACTTTATAAAACTGTTTACAAACACAACATTAAAACCAAATGTATAATGAAATCAAATCAACATTGCTGCGCCCTAACAGGGTTTATGTTAGTTACACATAAATGTAACAATTATAATTAAGTTTATATTGTATCATTGTAACTAAATAATTGCAATAAAATATATGAATATGAATATGAAAATATCTTTATTAGGTTACACTTTTAACAAAGTACTTTCAAATCGTAATAATGACATAATCATACATGCTACCACTAAGTTCGGAAGGTTGCTTTCACTGAGAAGAACCTGGCAAGAAACTCAGTACCTACCTAATTACTCCTTTCAGAAATATTATACTATTTAAAAAAACTAAATAATAGTAAGCCCATGGACACAGTTCCAATGTACAAATGTTGATAAAAGTTAATATACAGTAAAAGTCTAGTAGTTCTACTTATATCGAAATGCGTAGCTTGAGATGACCAGCCCCCACAAGCAGCACCTGATCACAAGACGTGAATGCCATTCTTCGAGATCCAAGAAGATTGTCACAATTGCCACGCTGTATAGAAATGGTGATACCCACATTTTTGTACAATAAGTAAATGTTCTTTGAACACTGCCCCAAGGATATGTTTTATCATATATACGTTGTCGGTATCGCCTGTGTATTTTCCTAATTTTGTGGAATGTGAAAAAGCGCCCCAAGCGGCTAGTGTAGGAACTTTTTCGTCTCCATACGAAAAGGCTCAAATGCAAGGACGTGTCAAAACTGATTTTGTCGTATTGGGTCGTAGATCAAACATCAGTTGCATCTCTTAAGGTAACTAAATCTCCATAATAATTTCTTTCAAGCGCAAGAACTATGGCAAAGCTTTAATTAGTTAGCTTCAAGAATCGTTGTAAAAACCTAAAAAGCACTATTTAGCTAAGTTTACTATAAGACTAGCGGACATTCTCGTAGGCTATGTTACTCGCCAATAATGTCTATCTAGCTATCCATGGCTGAAAGAATTTTTATAATCGGTCCAGTAATTTTGGAGCCTATTTAAAACACACTTTCATATAAATCTTTCCTCTTTATAATATTAGAATAGATAAAATGTCTAAATTGTATCATTAATTTCACAGAGTTCTTAGATTCACGTGTTCATCCTTGTGAACGCTGAATATGTAAACTAAGTAGTATAATTGTATTATTAGACACTTACGTAACAATACAAATTACATACAATTTCAGAATGTAATATCTAAACGTGCTGGATCAATTTGCTCGCAACTCATTATTACTACACCGATGAGTTTGGTTGATAACTATTGGTAAAGTTATGACATGATAGATTATGTGATATTACTAATGATTCTCCCAACGATCATATGATTAAGGTTCTGTATCATAAACTAAATACACTAACTAATGGTCCGTGCTCGTGTCTTTGTCTGTAAAGTCAAACTTTATACTCTAAATAATTTGTCAACGATAGCATGCACGTCATACTTGTGAACAAGTGCTGGGGCTGTACCATGAGCACTTACTGCCATGATAGATTCACTCTTATTATGAGACAGATCTATTTGACGTGCATACATCTGTCACTGTCACACAGCTGAACTGTCATATGCAATAAGAGCTCATGGTCAGCCCCTGCTTATGAGTTCTGATCATCTCAAGTTATACAACTGTATAATTCTGTATAGTACCTATAGAACGAAGACGAGGAACTCATGGCCCAGATGCTAATGCGCATATCATTCGATCAGTTAACATAACTTAAGCCAGTAGTTGGATTGGTCCCCCCCGGAGGTTCCCACCTTGCCGTGGTGGGGGGGCTCTAGTAGTCGTGGCGGCACCCCACGATGAAGCTAAGAGGAACCCGGTGGCCCCGACACCTTAGTGCGGGCTGCCCCAGGTGGGTCGCTCCTGTAAGTGGTGCCTGCTTTGAGTTATCGGCAGGCCCCCTTTGAGCGACGACGTCGTAGTCTGGTAAGTGGCGGGCGACGTACAGGCGGCTCGGGCACTTTGGTGCAAGCTGGCTTGTGGGGGTCGCCCCTAGCGTGATCTGCAGCCCGGCAGGTTCACCTAGGGTGCGACGGCGGCGTCGTCTGGGAAGTGGCGGCGTCGTGCAGGGCGGTCTGGGTCACTGGTGCAGGCCGGCCCTGGTGGAGGGTCGCGCAAGCGACAGCGTCGCCGACCGAATGGAAGGGTCGGTGACGCGCGGGCGAGGCTGCGAGGGGTAGTGGTCGGGTGGAGTGCAGGAACACCGCTCTTGCTCTCCCTACCCACCGCAGCCGAGGGTCGCGGCGGGAGAGGCGTGCTGGTATGGCGATGCGCCACTCTCCCTATCCGCCGCGACCCGGCGGGGCCACACCGCTGTTGTGGTAAGGGCGAGGCTACAGAGCGAAGGGAGTGGGGGCAGTTGCCCCTCCCGTCCCACGTAGGTTGAATATGGGGACGCGGCGGAAGTGGCGTGGTGGTATTTTACCACTCTCCTGAACCTCCGCGTGCCCAGCCGCACAGATAGTGCGGTAAAGGAGTGGCTGCGGGCTGGGGGAGTGGGGGCGTTTGTCCCTTCCCTATCCTGCGGCCAAAGGTGGTCATCAGACTGCCCTAAGGGGGCCTCCAGGCAGCTGGCTCGGGGGAGTTGGCTGCCATTGCACTCATGGAGGTCGTGTGTCAAGGCTCGCCTTATGTGTTTCGGCGAGCCTTGCACGGAGATAGCCTATAGGCCAAGGGGGGAGGTTAATCTCTCCCCTTCAGGAGGGGCTGCCCTCGGGCGGCTGGTCGCAGGGGGTGTTCACGGCAAAGCATGTGAAAACGTATCACGTGTCCCCCCCAAAAAGCGAGTTGGAGAAACACCATGAGGTTTAGCCGGTGAGAGCCCGGCATAACCATTCCCTGCCACCGCAGGGAGTGTGTATCCGAAATGGATTCCCATGTAAAAAAAAAAAAAAAAAAAAAAAAAAGAGTAGTTGGATTGGTGACCGCTTGAGTTCCGTCCGTGACTCGGAGAGCATGTTAAGCCGTCGGCTGCTAAAGTAGCATCTTTGGCAATCGTTACAGTTCAGTCGGAGGCCTAAGATAATCTGACAAATGGTTTAACTCATATTACCTATTTTCCCCGTAAAAGGGGTTACGAAGGTCAGATGGCAGTCGCTTCTTATACAAATCAAGTGATCAGCCACATCGGGTTGAATCAAGTGCCGACCCCAACTATGTATGGGATAAGGCAAGGGAGGTGGTGAGTATGGGTATAGTACGATATAAAATTATTTTTTATCTATAATTTAATTTGACACTGCATTACAACTGCGTTCAAAGTGTTATGTTCTTAGTAATCATCAAAATTGTAAATTTATTTTCGTATGCCGATAGAGTGGTTCCCAGCGCAACCTTCCGAATCCGACGTTTACAATCCCGTATGTAATTCTTACGATCTAAATATACATACCTAAGTAATGTATTTTATTAGATATTAATTTCACTTTTAACTAGCCTTAGTAAATAACATTTAAGAAGATTTTATACAAAGTTATATTTTATTCATAGCTTATTTATTTCCTCTCATACTGTATGTTTAATGGACTATAAGTCAACATCTTATCATCAACGTCTATATCTTGAATGGTGGACATATGGACGACTTTTGTTTATTCTCATAATATTTACAATCAATGCGAAAAAGTACAAGTAATTATGTAATTTAATTTACTCAATTGCTTTTCCTACATAAAAGTATTTTTAATTTAGTCAGCGAATGCGGAATGGGGTTCCTCAATAAGGGTGAGAAACTGCGAAGAGATTTGTGCGGGGCGGAAAACGCGCGTGATGCCTTTGGTTTTGCAAACTCTCATTAGAATTTAAACATTATCATCACCTTATAAACACATATAAAAAATACATTTTAAATCTGAGAATTTAATCCGATTTCTTGAGCTAAATAATTTATCATACTTAGAATGTATCTGGAGATCTCCGCTTTACTGAAGATTGCAGCCAAGTAATGTTTAATGCTAGGTCGTTAGTGTTTATGAGAGGAAAGGGAGAGTATAGGATAGGATAGGGACTTTATTCTTCATATGGTAGACCGCCAGTGCAATATTTGTCACAAGGATTTTATTATTTATGAATTAGGCAATGCGCGAGTTAGTTACAAGCATTCGTAGGCTGTAGTAGCCGCTTATCAGCAGGCGAACTAGGGGCCAACTAAGCGCGTATTAAGAAATTCTTAGCTTTGTTATCGGTACCAAAATGAAACGTCAAATCGCAGACGTTCTCAATACGCTCTGCTTATACGGATAATGGCCCCCTGCATATTTGTAAAAAAAAGAAACCTAGTACATGGCCTCATCGGCTGTATCTTACCATCTGGCGAACTGTCACGCTCGTCTGCCAACTTTGTTGTATAACAAACATAATTTTTTTACACATGCATGCTAATACAATTTCCACTATTGTGAATAATTTTAAGTAATTTTTTTGTAATTATGATTGTTTACTATGTTATTAAATGTACATGATGCCGAGTTGTTGCCGATTCTTCTCCGAAGGTTAGTTTCTGAAACGGTGGTAAATTTCTCGATATTCATTAGTGCCCTACCAGGGCCTAAACTAAAAGTAATTCATTTCAGCAATACCGTTTTGGCAATAGAGGGACCACACAACGCGTCTTAGTGATTCAGGGATCACATAAAGTACTTAAACTCTTCAGTGCAGTTATTTATCCAAACTAAATTCCATATTATGATGTGTATCATACCCAGATTTTTCTTTACTTCTAATAAAAATATATGCTCATTTAAATATACCTCTTATATGTACTTACTTGTCAGTCAGTCTGAAAGTAGCACCACTGACTGACAAGTTGAAGACTAAACATTTGTCGTGGTATGGACATGTTGAGGATAATGTTGACAAAAAAGTTTTGTTTATGAATGTGGATGGTTACAAGGGGAAAGGAAGACCTAAGAAACGATGGATGGATTGTGTGAAAGATGATATGGCTGAAATAGGAGTGAATACAGATATGACAGAATAACATACTTACATATGTTATCCCTAAGCTATCACAAAAACCGCATTTAAGGATCATTGACTCGCAATCTACTTCTCTTCAGAAAAACTAATGAACAAACATAAAACTATCATACAGTTAAGGAGGAAGGGGCGAAAATGTTCTACATATAAATGAAATCCAGTAAGTAATCAAATATTCCAATACTCAATTGACAAAAGTAATAAATTGCCCATACCAAGCATTTCATTAAAGTTTATAAGAGCACCGTAGGTACCTAATTGAAAGCTAACTTCACTGTAATTACTTTATGAAACAAATAAACAAAACTATATAGAGTTTACGCTCTATGGTCTTATGATAAATGATACCTCGAAACAATGACAAAGTTGTCAAAAAAGGTTTCGAAAGTACACATTTGAATTAAAACAACAGAAAACTCCAAATCACGAACGTAATAATACAATATCAAATGAAATAATATTTTTTGCGAATGACAGCAACAATTTGTTTACATAACAACCAATTAACAATTAATTGGTCTTTTATTAAAGTGAACTGACCTTAATTGTCGTATAAATCCGTTCGCACCACTTCACAAAGTCACTTAAAATTATCGATGTATTAAAAAGCACTTTCGAATTTCGAATGTCGAATTGTAGAGCGCGCGAAATGATACGTTCGCTAGATGTGTCGTAACTGCCGTTGTACTGACGACTCAGACCCTAATCCAATGTGAAGTTGCGTCTGTAGGCGTGAGGGAAAGAGACAGGTAGCCTGTTAACGCGACGATCCTCACAGTTAGACTAACTCGCATCCAAATCGCTTAATTTTATGAGTTGTTGCCTTCTCCACCCCCTTGTTGAGCGAGCGATGTGACTTTAACGTGAAGTCTTCTAAAATACCTTTAGAATATTTTACTGCCGTGATTCTCTATGGTTCTCAAGTAAATTAAATGCATAAGGAATATTATTTTTTATACGTACTTTATTTAAAAGTATATACAAATTTGTCTGAGTAATACTTAAAAAGTCAATTAGAAATCGACACATGAACTCTACTAGCAGACGTCACGAGGTTTTACCCGCGTAGTTCCCGTTCCCGTGGGTGTACGGGGATAAAATATAAGTAGTTACGGAGCCAATTCAATGCAAACAAACAAAAAAACCGATTAAATCTTTCCTCTTTATATAGTGTAGATTATTAGCTATTCACAGTAACAGTAAAGAGGATATTATAGTCCGGACATAGTGCTATGATAAGCGTTATATTAGCACCATAACCTGAGCAAATTTAAGTAATTGCGATATGACAGTGTGAATTTGTGTACCAGTAAATTGTCTGATGCATACATGATACCTGACCGGAGTTCTTTACTGGTTTTAAGAAATGTACTGATCACAAATATCGTTTGACAAAAAGCAGAATGAGAATATTAATAGCAGTTAATTAAGTACGCATTAACATTTAAAATATTCTTTATATCCTTATCCGATTTTTACAAGGAAATTAGTATCGTTATGTTATTAACCAGGCAATCTACTATATCATGTCTTCAATCCAACGATTTTTTTTCTAAACATCTTGTTTATAATTAAATATGTATATAATATCATAATTATGTTTATTCTATAAATTAGAAATATGTTATTACATTTAATAATACCGCCACGACTTTCATAAATATTCGTGGACTCATTACCGAGCATATCCACAATCAATTAAGTATTAAATTCGTTCTAAATATCACACCAATGTATGAAGATATCGCCGATTACCTGTAATCATCCAATTATCGTATAGATACACACCACGATAGCTGTTAAATGCTTCAATATAAAGTAAATACTTATTATTTTGTAGATAATAATGCGGTTGTTTTCTAATTGCGGTGTCATTAAAATTAACAATCACGGATGGGACCATGAGGAACTGGAAGTCAGCTGATGTATGAGGAGATTGATGAAACAGGATGAAGCAAATAATTGAATGAATTAAAGATTAGCTTCTGCCTGCGACTTCATCTGCATGGATTGGGATAAATGGGCTATCTAACACGGCAAGAATTTTACATATCGGATGAATAGTTCCTGAGATTAGCGCATTCAAGCAAATAAACAAAGTCTTCTATAAATAATAAATTGATCGTCAGGTTACGAGAAAACAACGAACAAAGGTATATTTCATCAGTTGAGCTAAAACTAAACGATGCAATGCCCTGACAAGGCTTTATCACCTTGAGAATCATCAAGGCAACCCTAAAAACAATATATAAAATAATATATTACAGTGGACATCAACTCGAATACGCCTAGTTCGCGAGCTGGAGTCGGATTTGAAGTGATGTCATTAAGATGCTGATTAGTGTGCGTTGCAATAGGAAGTCATACATGCCCATGAACGCCTGTATTCCCCAAAAACGTAGGCAGAGCTGTACTTATAGTACATCATTATTCAGCCATTCATGTTTCAAGTACCATGTAAAAGGGGGCGAGCATATTACCTCTTGCAAATCACACATGGAAAACCCAGTAGCATTTTGCTCGACAGAGGACAGTCTAGCAGTACCACTTTCAACCACTAAACCAATGACACGGATTCACGCTTTATGGACAAGAATTCCACGGGAAAGCTTACCTTTAAATTAAATTAGCCGAAGAGCCGTGGTGGCCTCAGGGTTTGAGCAGTCGTCTACTACGCAAGCGACGCAAGTTCGAATCCCAGCGGGGCCCGTACCAATGAGTTTATCTAAAAAACTTATGTACAGTGATTTCACACCACGTGCTTTACGGTGAAGGAAAACATCGTGAGGAAACCTGCATATTTCTGAGAAGTATGT
Organism: Watsonalla binaria; assembly: GCA_929442735.1. Classification (NCBI taxonomy): domain Eukaryota; kingdom Metazoa; phylum Arthropoda; class Insecta; order Lepidoptera; family Drepanidae; genus Watsonalla; species Watsonalla binaria. The sequence continues at coordinate 9,396,955 of OV838937.1, read as the reverse complement.
GCCTGAGACGGCGATAGACTCACCATCTGTCACGTTGGCACTTAATAAAATTCGGTGAAAAGTGGGTGTTGTGATAATCACACCTCTGCCTACCTCTTCGGGGAATACAGGCGTGAGCATATGTATGTATGTAAATTAAATTATATTAAATCAGGTTATCTACCACTATCTACTAATTATTTGGTGTATTTCCTTCGATAACGTCGCTATATCATTATTGTGCGGACAATACTACATTACTGATAGCTGTAGGTACTATGCAAGGTCGTACGTTCTATATTGCTTTTCAACATTTTGAATGCATTTTTATCCTGTTCTCGTCGAAAATAAACAATTATAAAGATCATCATCACCATCCCCCTGGCTTAATCCCATAGTCTGTTGGGGTCGGCACTTGATTCAACCCGATGTGGCAACAATTATAAAGATATAGTTTCATATTTAAAATACGAGTTAAGAAAACATCGTGAGAAGAAGAATAATTTTGATAGTAAAGACGTTTTTACTTGTTTTCTGTGCCTCAGATGATGATAGATACGATAGGTAATCTTTATTGTTACCAAATTCAGTATCAAACTATACAGAATATAATTATATTGGTTTTAAAGATACAGACATAATTTTTAATGGTATCCACGCCAACTTTAAATATCATTTACTTTTTGTACGTACCTACTCAGCAAAGCAAGAGTTTTATGATCAAGGAAAACATCTTCCGGCAACCAGGCTTGAGCAGAATTTAATCACGAAAGTATCTTTATTTTTTTATGCTTTAACAAAGTACTTTAAAATCGTCAGAACGACATTACTATACAGAATTATACACGCTACCGCCTCTACCTTATACCTACTATCTGTCTCCTCATAAACTACGCTAAAAAGCCTTCTTACACTTGCCGGGACTTCTTCTGGGAAGGCGTGAGCTAAAGCTTTCAAAACCTTTAACCATCATCAATTAAAGGTAGGTAGTACACACACGGCATTAAGAAACCGGCAATTGTTTTTGGCTCGACACAGCGACATTCGACGTAACGCGACTCGGCGTGGAGAGAATCGACGACAAAGGCATAATTGTTATTTAAAAGGACGTCGCTCCAAAGTCACGTCAGTCGGATCGTTTAGCGCGGCACAGTAGCAATAACTCAGCGCAGGAAATCACGTCATCGCTCTATTACAGCACACTAGCGTGTGGCGCCTGTTGGGTACAGCCGGAGCGTTCCACCAATTGTACTGCGATATTGTACTGCCTTTGAACGAATTAAGCCTGCGTCATTTTGGGAGTGCTTACCGTAAATAAGTGTGTATAAAAATATCACAAAGTTTCTATCTATTCATAATTACGCACTATTTATATTTGAAAGCATTTTTCCTTTTTTTTTTTTTTTTTTATATTAATAACCTTAACATGTAGGTATGTCTTATAGATATGTAATATTCAAAGTCCTGACTGACTGACTGAATAATATATCAACGGTCATTCTTAAGCCGCTGGACCTAGACATTGAGAAAAAAATCAAAAGCCGGTGCCAAGTGTAAGTGTGACGCGCGCTCTAATATCATTATCTAAAACACTTTTTAAAAAAGAACGAAAAAATACACGTTCAGCGACGTCTCATTAATAGGGTTCCGCTTTTACACTTACTGAATAACACTTAATCTATACCGATAAATAAAATTGAAATGTCTGTTTTTAATTCCAAAATAACAACTTCTCACTAAATGCATAATATGAAAACAAATACGGTACTATCTTAAAAAAAACAATTTTCTAAAAAAATCTGTCTGTTGATTTGTTCCGGGTAATCTCTCAAACGGCTGGAGCGACTTTTATCTTTAAAAAAAACATTTACTCAAGCGGGCTGTTCTTTTCTCGCTCAGAGAATCAGCATTGCTATTCAACGTGGCAATGCTGCCAGCCTTCTTGGCACTATCCCGAGAGACACCGATTTGGGCCAAGCTTTCTACTTGTAAATAGTTTTAAGGCTATATTGATTAAATGTAATAATAATACATATGCTCACGCCTGTATTCCCCGAAGGGGTAGGCAGAGGTGTTGTAATCACAACACACACTTTTCACCGAAGATGATTAAGTGCCAACGTGACAGATGGTGAGTCCATCGCCGTCTCAGACACTTTACATACGTCATTGAATTACTTCTCAGAAATATGCAGGTTTCCTCACGATGTTTTCCTTCACCGTAAAGCACGTGGTGTGAAATCACTGTACATAAGGTTTTTTAGAAAAACTCATTGGTACAGGCCCCGCTGAGATTCGAACTTGCGTCGCTTGCGTAGCAGGCGACTGCTCAAACCTCAAGGCCACCACGGCTCGTGTAATAATAATTATATATAATAACCATTTTAGAATTAAATTTGCAAAACTGAAACCGCAGGGCACAGCTATAGCTATATAAAAAGCTATATTGCTTTTATATAAAAATTAAATATTAAATACATAATGAGATCTCACACAGAGTAATTACCTCTATACATAACGCACCTAATCGCGTGCGACGCATCGCATTGTACTAACGTAATACGTATCCAGCCATTTGAGTTATTAACGTTATACCTATTACGTTAAATTAAACGACAATACGTGCTGGTATGTTCCACACTACACCAGCAGTTGCTGCGGTAACATTTTAATTCATTTTAAACTCAAACAGAAATATGTTCAAGTACAATTTTCGTATTTAATAACTGGCTCGAATAAACGACTACAGGAGCCGTCACGAGTTATAAGTACTCAGCGATAATAGTGAGGATAATTGCGCATTTATTTGTTCGCGCTTGCTCCATATAAGACCCAAAAAACTGACTAGAGCATTCAAAGTCAGCGCTCAATAAGTCGTGCCGACACCTATACTTGCCGAAAAAGTGATGTGCTTACAATCACATAATTATAAAAAAATCGCAGCGCTCTTCACCTAAGCTTGCAAAATTTTTACTTACTTAATTTTTTAAGTATACAGAGCTTTTGTCTGCTAGATTCACTTAGTTTGCTTAGATACGCTTATCTCTGGAACTAGTCCATTCAAAATCGGTTCAGCCACTCAGGATATTTTGAAACAGATTTTTATTACTTAAGTGCCGTATAAACTTTCTAAGGTCACTACTACTAGTCAAAACTTGCATTTTTTTATTACAAACTAGCTATGCCCTGCGGTTTCACCTGCGTAGACTTAATTTCATAGGTGGCTCGCGAAATTTTAATGACTTTTTGAAATAAAGGTAGCCTAAGTTACTCCTTGTAAAATTAGTCCCGTTAAAATCGGTTAATCCGTCCGGCACCAAACAGACAGAGAAAAATATTTAGTAAACAGCTGTTAATTTGAAATTACAAAGAGACACTTCTATTTTATTTATCTGTGTAGATGTATAGACGGATATTCGACATTCACTTATTTAAAAAAAAATATGTGATATAGGGTGAACTCTCTGGTCCAGTATGGATAGGTCCAATAGAGCTGTAGTTACCTAACTCAGCTCGTAGTATCACAGCATAACATAACAGTAATTAAACCGACAGTTGTTTGTGTTAGTGACGTGACATGCACGCACATCGTTTTAGCGGTACTGTACTTTAATTAGACAAATGTCAAAGCGTTAGTTTTAATTGCTTATTGTATATTTGTTTCAATGAAATCTCTAAACGTATTTCATTTGATACCGTTTTGATTGAGAGTCTTAGAGAGCCGTGGTGACCTTGGGGTTTGAACAATCGTCTGCTACGCAAGCGACGCAAGTTCAAATCCCAACGCAGCCTGTACTAATGAGTTTTTTCAAAAAACTTATGTGCAGTGATTTCACAACATGTGCTTTACGGTGAAGGAACACATCGTGAGGAAACCTGCATATATCTGAGAAGTAATTCAAAGATGTATGTATAGTGCCTGAAACGGCGATAGATTCACCATCTGTCACGTTGGCACTTAATCATCTTCGGTGAAAAGTGAGCCCCTGCCTACCCCTTCGGGGAATATAGGCAGGTGAGCATTCGTGTGTGATGACAAAAACCCTACAATTTTTAATGACATTCTAATAAATACGTACTCAGAAATAAATATATTGACGACGATAAAAATAAATATATTTTTTTTAAATAAATGTCAAAAATTTATTCATATTGTATATTATTTACAAATTGACAACATAAGCGATCCTTAACATAACAGAATTCTAAAGTCTCATTTCTGATAAATAATTCCAAAGATTCAATGATAAAATCACGTTTAGATGTCATCACCGACAGTTGTGACATTTACCTATTTTAAATGATTAAAAATTTTTTTATCAGAAAACCATATAAAGAGGTTTTCTTTACATATATATAAAATCCCTTAACATTTTAAGGGATACTTTATATATTTTTAAATTCACCTATACATGTTCTATGCCGAAAATTGGCCTAAAAAATCAAGACCCTATATAATATGTAGATTAACATAATGCTATTTAGAAACGTCTATATCAAAAGCAAATTATGTTATCAGATACTTTATAGTTAATGACTCAATTTTCAAAGTCAAAGATAAATATTAAGAATACTACACATGTTAATATGGTATATTTACATAATTACACCATTAAAGTGTTTATCAGCTTGTGAAAACTGATTGATTAGCGTGAGAACCTTTAAAGTAACCAGATTTAAACCATCCACCTTCACGTATTTGGAAAATTTACTTTTGGGCATTTGACCTTTAAAAAAGATCTTCTTAATGGACTAAAAATACCTTGTCAAATACTGAATATTGGGAAAACAAACTTGTGTACGTACCGTTGCAGTCACAACATTCGAGCGCTCAGTGGTAATAGTGGAAATGCACATGTATTGCTAAAACAAATACTATTTTGAACCCTGTTCACTGGCGAAATGTTAAATCTAAATGCGTGATAATGTAGTGTAGTGAAAAACTTTTGACGGCGTCACGCCATACAGTCACTAGACTCATAAAATGCCTACTGCGGGTCAAGGTCAGCGCTCATAACTCATGACGGCACATACAGATACTCGACGAATACATGCTATGACGTAAATCGTAGCATTCGCTACATTGCTACAATAAGCTACGATTTTATTTCAGTCTATCTGGTCTTCTCAAATAAACATATGAGCCATCGTGATCTATTGGCTAAAATATATGTTTTTATTCGACCGAGTTAACAGCAATGTTTATTCCAGGATATCAGTTTTCAATACAGTCGAAATAACAGTATAAATATCAATTACTGCAAAGCAATACCAGTTTTTAAAGTTTAAAGAATCATAGTCAATCCATGACTGATTCTTTAATTCTACAATGAGTTTTTCTAAAAAAACTTATGTACAGTGATTTCACACCACGTGCTTTACGGTGAAGGAAAACATCGTGAGGAAACCTGCATATTTCTGAGAAGTAATTCAGTGACGTATGTAAAGTGTATGAGACGGCGATGGACTTACCATCTGTCACGTTGGCACTTAATCATCTTCGGTGAAAAGTGGGTGTTGTGATTACAACACCTCTGCCTACTCCTTTGGGGAATACAGGCGTGAGCATATGTATGTATGTATAGTCAATCCAATTAGTAAATCCACAACGATGTCGAATGACTTATAAATCCAAATAAATAGCCAAAACAACGTTAAATATTTGTGCTCCATCTCCTTCTAACCCAGAACAGAAAACATACAAGAACCGGATAATAAAAACATAAATCAAAGGTTTTTGGAAGCTATTACAATAATGTAAAAAAACCTATTAAGTACCAAATGTGTCCGCGGCGGTTTCTAAGAACGACAACTTAACGGGCAAATAAAAACGAGCATAAACCATAACTTATACATACTTAATAGTGTCGATATTAGTGCTGCTATACTTGTGTTTAATCTGTGCAACGTTCTACAGGGTGTAGCATTTTGGTTTTTTGTTCTCAATAGTATATCAAAGAGTTTTTACACAGAGTGCACTCTCATTGGTTACACTTATATAAAAAAAAACGAGCAAAAATAAATCTAAAAACACGGCTCCATATAAGAGCCTGGTGGCCTAAGGATAGAGCGCCTCTACTACGCAAGCGACGCAAGTTCGAATCCCATCGGCGCCTGTACCAATGAGTTTTTCAAAAAACTGATGTACATTTCACACCACGTGCTTTACGGTGAAAAAAAACATCGTGAGGAAACCTGCATATGTCTGAGAATTAATTCAAAGACGTATGTATAGTGCCTGAGACGGCCATGGACTCATCCTCTGTCACGTTGGCTCTTAATCATATTCGGTGAAATGTGGAAACAACACCTCTTTTTACGCCTACGGGGATCCTTCTGTGATGGCGTGAGCATTTTGATGATTGATATGGTTCAATTCAGAACATTTAGGAAGGCTTGCAAAGTCAGCCTGTGTTGCGAACAACAATAAAATGAAGTCATTAAAGGGAAACATAAGATTGTAGGGGCGAACGTCATAACACGTCGCCGAACAAACATCATAAACCAAATGTTATCAATAGTGTTCTGTGCGTTGATTGATAACATTAGAATTCGATGTAACTATGCCCATCCCAGTAATATGGTTATCTGAAAATTACTTTTCAGTTTAGATCATAGTAAGACACTTGAACGGCGAGAATATTAGGTGCCAACTGTAGAACATAAAAAAATATTTTTCGTCAGAATTACATGATGATATACCACTTGTTTATAAAATGCTTCTGCTGGGTTTTTGCTAGGTTGCTTTTACTGAGCAGAAGACGGTCAAGCTTGGAGACGTGTGGTCAATTTTAAGTACCTTAACAGATCATGAAATACAATAAATCGAATTCATTTTTATTTTCTAGTCAAGCTAAGAAGTTCTTAATATGCGCTGTTGAAAACGATCTAAGTTGGCCCCTACGTTAAGATCTTATTGCAAATATAATTTTACTTATATTATGAAACAGATGTATATTACCTGCGTACATCTGTCACTGTCACACAACTGAACTATCAATGCAAGACGAGCTCAGGCCCAGTATGCTTGGTTGCCAACTTTGTATAATATGTAAATAAAAAAAATTACGTAACATATGCTCACGCCTGCATTCCCCTAAGAGGTAGGCAGAGGTATTGTAATCACAACACCCACTTTTCACCGAAGATGATTAAGTGCCAACGTGACAGATGGTGAGTCCATCGCCGTCTCAGACACTTTACATACATTAAGTAACATAAAAATTAAAAAAGCAATAAGTACGATGGTAAAACGACGCTACATCTAAATCAGAGGGCACATTAAAAATTAAGCTCTATCAAATTACCGAAACCTTACATTAATAAAACTCCTGTGGAAGACTCGATATATCCCGTGCAATAAAAACTTATCCCGTTTTTAACAATTAAGAGGGGCAATTAAAATAACCATTTAGTTAATCGGCTCGATGAGTCGATAGCCTAAAAACCAGGGTAAAAAGTTATGCTACAAAAAACGTCCAAATGTCTTCATCACGCGAGAATTCTTAAAGTTTTTTTGTGACAGCGTTTGAGTGGTTTTGATGGACTAGCAAGCGATGGCGACTGCGCCTCTCAAAATGGGTAGAAAGATACTGGTTGATAGAAGAAATGTCACGAGACATAATTATGATTTAAAAAAATACGAAATACGAATAGAAGGTACCATTCGAACCCATGACACGACCTAATTCAAATAAGCCGTAAATTTGGGTATATTACGTTGTGGCCCGCTAAAATAAATCCCGAAATCTTAGTGTTACGTTGTGGCCTTCCCCAAAAAATCTTCATACACTGTGTCCCGAAGTTGACTGAGTAATACGATGTAGAGCTCAATTGCTTAATAGGAATGTTGAAACGTAGAAAGAGTTTCATGCTTAATCTACACTATTATTATAAAGAGGAAAAAAAAATATTTTTGTGTGTATGTTGGTAATGAATAAACTCAAAAACTACTGTGCCGATTTCAAAAATTATTTCACTATTGGAAATATACATCATAAGCGAGTAAGATAGGCTTTATTTTTTCCCCTTACTCCCACGGGAACGGGAACTACGCGGGTGAAATGTCCTATAAACCATGAAAATCTTTCTTATACTATTTATATAACTATAATCGTGAACAATTTGTTTATCGACACTTATATTAATATCGTTACTACACATGCGATCAAAGATTTTTCAACTAAATGAAAATATTACTAGATAACTATAACTCTTAGATTATTGCTAGCTGGCTAGGGCTAGGGTTACTTAAGTTCGCTGATCGAATGATGTGCGGAATAGCAACTGTGCCACGAGCTCTTTCTTTCAAACCTACATAAAAGTAAATAAATAAATCAAAATTCAAGGAAACATTCCAACTGACAAACATACATACTTACTTCTTATGCTCATGCTTCTTATACACCCGTTAGTCGTCACTGGCTTTTAAATCTTTGATGCATTTTTTTAATAGTTTCGGGACGACATACTTTTGTCAAAAGGTCCTTTTATAAAGCGATTAAGAATGATTATTTTGTTTTTATACTTGATCCTACTTGGGGTCGAGAGCTCTTCGATACCAATAATACACACAAATTAGCTTTTGTGTCCAGCATCGCGTTAATTTATTTACCGTGTATTAAAAGTACCTACCCACCGACTACTTACAAAACCAAAATAATTCTGACATATTTACCATCTGCTACAATGACATGACTGCTACATTATCTATATATATATAGGTAATATAAAATTTCCATGTCACAATGTTAGTTACCGTACTCCTCCGAAGCGGCTGGACCAATAATTTTGTGTGCAGATCGGGTAGGTCTGAGAATCGGCCAACATCTATTTTTCATACCCCTAAATGATAAGGGTGACCACCCCAAAAAATATATGGCAACGTTTGCCGGGCACAGCTAGTGTTAGTACATATACAGATAAATAAAATTGAAGTGTCTGTTTGGAATTCCAAAAAAATAGCTTTTCACTAAATGCATATAAAAGTATACACGGTACTGATACTGAAAAAACATTTTTTAAGTATTTTCCCTGTTTCTCCGAAACGGCTGGACAGATTTTAACTTTCACTGACTAATAATATAGCTAATGTTACAAGGAGTAACTTAAGCTACATTTAATTTAAATAAATATTAGATTAAATATTAAATATTACAAATTGCTGGTCACCTTCCGGCAGAGAATCTAAATTCCGTTATTTATTTATATATTTCTATTTATTTTATTCGCTGTAGGACTATAATAATCATGCTCATGGTTTTATGTAAATAAAATCCTCGTTTACTGGTAAAACGAAATAATATTAATTTACGAGATTGATTACAAAATATCCCAGAAGGATTTTATTTTATGACGCTGCCTCCGTATGTGCGGCACGACTCGAATAAAAGACACGCACAGCTATCACTATTTTCACTGAGCGCTCATAATTCGTGATGTCACGAGTTATAACACGTTAATTGACTGCATGATCCGCAACCCGCATAAATCAGTCAGTCAGACCCCACTCTCTTCCTCCGCCCAATCCAAAAGCCATTTAGCGTTATTAGATTTAGAGTTTAAGATCCATCAATCAAGTGAACACTGGAATTTTATGAGTAAGCAGGTAGCGAGCGATCTCAATAAAATTGATTTAAGAGATTTTTAGTTTATAAAGCCTTACATTGGTGGTCCTGAACGCACAAAAACTCGTACAAAAACTTTAATACGGGAAGCCTCGGATTATAAAATGTTTTATCCTAAATACGAACTCATAAGAAATTTAAGCGTGTTATATACTTTAATATACGTACTTTTTTTTTTACTTGTTAATTGGCATTTTATGAAAACATTGTTAAACGAATGAGATTAAAATACCCGAAATTAACTAACAAACAAAATACATAGTACCCATGATATAAAATAAAAGATCTGTTGTAACAACAACACCCACATTTCACCGAATATGATCAACTACCAACGTGACAGAGGGTAAGTTCATCGCCGTTTCAGGCACTATACATACGTATTTGAATTACTTCTCAGACATATACAGGTTTCCTCACGATGTTTTCCTTCACCGTAAAGCACGTGGTGTGAAATCACTGTACATTAGTTTTAGAAAAACTCATTGGTTCAGGCCCCGCTGGGGTTCAAACTTGCGTCGCAGGCGACTGCTCAAACAGTGCCACCAAGGCTCAAAAAATTTTTTATTATATACAAAAAAAAATAATATTAAATATACTTTTGAAGAATTTGCGAAAACGCGAAAACAATACAAGATATTTTCTCATTAATATTGCAAAAAAAACACGAAACCTCCGCTCCCTTATTATGCATAAAAGGAATAAGCTAATATAAGAATTATATTATTTCACCAATTCATAATAATATTATTTCAACCCCATTTCACAAATAGAAAATTCAAAAGTCCTCCAGATATCGCTCAATGGATTACAAATTTGTGTCATCTCAGTAATTATTATCCGACTGAATAAAAATGATATCTCGTTAAAGGTTTGAGTGGGACAGATTTGACATTTGAACTCGGGTGGTTTCGCGATCCAGGTGCCCGAATAAAAATAGAATCAGAATCAATACGATACTTGGCGATGTAGCGCTAGATATGTGCTTAGTAATATTTTATCGATATCGATATTTTATGTAATATATTCAAATTGCTAGTATTTATTTAGTTAAGATCAAACAGAATTATAATATAAAAGTTAAGCGGGGCCTGTACCAATGCGTTTTTCTAAAAAAAGCTTATGTACAGTGATTTCACACCACGTGCTTTACGGTGAAGGAAAACATCGTTAGGAAACCTGCATATTTCTGAGAAGTAATTCAAAGACGTATGTATAGTGCCTGAGACGGCGATAGACTCACCATCTGTCACGTTGGCACTTAATCAAAAAAAAATCGGTGAAAAGTGGGTGTTGTGATAACAACACCTCTGCCTACCCCTTCGGGGAATACAGGCGTGAGCATATGTATGTATGTAAGTCATTGGGTCGGGGTCGGAAGTTTCATTTTACTGAAAATAACCCAGCCGGAAACACAGCAATTACTTATTATTTTCAGAAATACAATTCAGATCGTTATATGAAAAATAAGTAATAACCCAGAGACAGGGTTGCAATGGCAATAGGAACTATGTTTACCGGTAGTAAGTACTTATAGTACTTATCGTACATAAGTGGAAGAACTTTTTCCAACCCATGTCCCTTCATGGAACTCAAGTTAAAACATAGCCATATTTCAATTTAACTATCGATAAAGACAAATCGAACATTCCCTTCGCCAGTTTCCCATAGGGCTGTCAGCACACTAAGTAATCGCCTATTATCTATATTGATTCGACCCGACACTGTCCCTCGATTCACAAAATTGATTCACCAATATCAGCGAAACCTTTCGTCTTCTACCTCCTTACATTATACATTGCTGCTTTATTATAAACTAATGGATGTGAATATTCTTAGGAAAAAACCAATGGACAGAATTTATAAAGAAAATACGGTAATGGACGTTTTAACATCATTTAGCTTGTGATGAGGCGAGACACAATTATTGTTCCGATTATATTTTGTCAAGGGGAGGTTTTAGTACATTCCCCCTTATAACAACTCGGACTAAAAGTATATCCATCCCATTTCAAATCTATACCACAGAAAGAGATGGAACTATTGTACATAAGTAAATAAGGAAAAACTATCGCAAAGGAGCCATAATGGTTGTGTACATACAAACATAAGCTCACTCCTGTTCCCCGAAAGGGTAGGCAGAGTGTTGTAATAAACAAACCCACTTTTCACCGAAGATGATTAAGTGCCAACGTGAAAGATGGATAGTCTATCGCCGTCTCAGCCACATAGTAAACATACGTCGTTGAGTTACTTCTCAAACATATGCAGGTTTCCTCACGATGTTATCCTTCACTGTAAGGTGAAATCATTTCCATAAGTTTTTAGAAAAATTCATAGGTCACGGCTCAAACCCACGGCAATACTCGTTCGCCACCAATCTACCAAACCAATGGTTCTAAATTGCATACATACAAGAAATGCAACGATGGATATCTTGTTAACTGCAACTAAACTATGTTCGTTGTAAGTTGGTATATTAATAATAACTAGTACTAGTAAGAGCCGTGGTCATGAGGTTTGAGCAGGCGCCTGCTATGCAAGCGACGCAAATTCGAATCCCAGCGGGGCCTGTACAATGAGTTTTTCTAAAAAACTTATGTACAGTGATTTCACACCACGTGCTTTACGGTGAAGGAAAACATCGTGAGGAAACCTGCATATTTCTGAGAAGTAATTCAATGACGTATGTAATGTGTCTGAGACGGCGATGGATTCACCATCTGTCACGTTGGCACTTAATCATGTTCGGTGAAAAATGTGTGTTGTGATTACAACACCTCTGCCTACCCCCTCGGGGAATACAGGCGTGAGCATATGTATGTATGTAACTAGTACAATACAAAACAAACATGTACTTCGAACGTTAATACTCTGTTCTTGAAGCAATCCTAAGCTTTACTTTTAATCTAATTTATCTATTTGAAATATTTCAAAATTCATCGGTAATAAACATAACAGGATTAATTTTGATTAAACATATTATTAACAATGATAATAATAATGTTATTATCATCCACCAGTATCATTGCTGTATGCTGTAGAATGTTGCACGTCTGTTTGTCTGTACGCACGGAGCTATACATATATATCATTATATATGGGTTTAAATTAAGTTTCAATAGGGTAGCAAGGTTTTTTTTTCTATAAATATACAATTTCGTTTCGTAGCCTTTATCACCGACATATTGAAAGCAGTATTATATTTACTCATTGGAACACAATACAAAATCCAGAAACAGTAAGGTAAACTCGAATCATCGCAAATTGAATCTCTTTTGGTGTAAATTTCTGTAATCTATAGTACTATTATAAGCCTAATTTTTATTTTTATGTATGTATGTTTGTAACGAATTGGCTAAAAAAGTACTGGACCGATTTTAAAAAATGTTTCACCATTTGAATGATACATTATCACTGATTAAAATAGGTTATATTATATCTCCATACCCCCACGGGAACAGGAACTACGCGGGTGAAACCGCGTGACGTGCGTTACTGCAATATATAATGTCTATTTTCACGTAGTCACGGTCAAGCTGGCATCCAAAAACCTCACAATTTACAAAGGCCTATAACTCTTATAAAGCGCAAATCACGCCCTGTATGGTGCAGCCTCATATGAAATACTAGTTGTGCCCCGCGGTTTCACCCACGGTGACTTAATTTTATGGGTGAATGTATTTCGTTGAGCCCTATTTTTCTAACTACCTCGTTGGTCTAGTGGTTATCAAATTTGCCTGGCGATCACGAGGTCTTGGGTTCGATTCTCAGGTCGGGTCAAAAATTGATATTGGGGTTCACAATAAATGCCCGGAGCTTGGAAGTTGCCGGTGTTTCCACCCCCGTGCCTCGGAAAGCACGTTGCACCGTTGGTCCTCCGCCTGATCTCTCTCCGGTCGTGTCTGATTGCCTCCCATCCCACTATGAGAGTGAGGGAATAAAGAGTGCATCTGTGTTTGCGCACACACTTGTGCACTATAATATCTCCTGCGTCTGACCCTCGTTGAGATTAGCCGCCGTAGCCGAAATTCGGTAGGAGATCATTATTATTCTTTTAAATGCCTATCAACTTTTAATATACTTGGTAGAGAATTCAGAATTCAAAGACAATGCGCTTTATTCATAATTTACAAATCTATCAACTAACTGCCAGCGGAAGTCTCGTCCAAAAGTAAAATCGCTCCAGCCATTTCACAGATAAGTTGAAACAATCAGACAGACGTAGAGATATTAACGTTCGTATGAATTTAATAAAAAGTTCCTAATTTGGAATTACAAACAGACACTTCAATTATATTTATCTGTATATGCTGACGCCATCCCAGAAGGGTCCCCGAAGGGGTAAGCAGAGGTGTTGTAACGACGCCCACATTTCACCGAATATGATCAAGTGCCAACGTGACAGAGGGTGAGTCCATCGCCGTCTCAGGCACTAAACAAACATCTTTCAATTACTTCTCAGACATATGCTGGTTTCCTCACGATATTCTCGTTCACCGTAAAGCACGTGGTGTGAAATAACTGCACATAAGTTTTTTAGAAAAACTCATTGGTACAGGCCCCACTGGGATTCGAACTTGCGTCGCTTGCGTAGCAGGCGGTATATTAATAATAACTAGTACTAGTAAGAGCCGTGGTCATGAGGTTTGAGCAGTCGCCTGCTATGCAAGCGACGCAAGTTCGAATCCCAACGGGGCCTGTACCAATTAGTTTTCCCAAAAAACTTATGTACAGTGATTTCAAACCACGTGCTTTACGGTGAAGGAGAACATCGTGAGGAAACCTGCATATTTCTGAGAAGCAATTCAATGACGTATGTAAAGTGTCTGAGACGTCTGAGAGAATCATCTTCGATGAAAGTGGGTGTTGTGATTACAACACTTCCGCCTACCCCTTCAGGGAATACAGGCGAGAGCATATGTATGTATGTAATTATGCTAAAATTTAGTTTGACCCCTGACATACTTAAAAAAACGCAGGCGAAGTCGCGGGAAAAAGCAAGTAAGGATATAAGTAATACAAATGAAATAGATAAAGCTTAACAAGGTAATCCGCGCAGTGGTTATCGCGAGTAATGGTGATAATCCCCTATGTTATGTTATTCATTCGCGGACCAATCGCCACTATCTGTAAGGAGCGGTTTGTGGTTCGTGATAAACTGCTTACACCTCTATTAGGTATTAGTGAATATACCATAACACTTATAGTTATGTAATCCAATACCATAAGCAAGCAATTATAGTATCACACTAGCGAACTTCGATCTCGAATCAAGTCGAGCTAACTGGCAATTGTAATACCAGATGACTATTATGTAAAGATAATCTATACATATACTAGCTGTGCCCGGCAAACGTTGTATTGCCATATTTTTTTTGGTGTCGTCACCCTTATCATCTAGGGGTATGAAAAATAGATGTTGGCCGATTCTCAGACCTACCCGATCTGCACACAAAATTTCATACAAATCGGTCCAGCCGTTTCGGAGGAGTACGGTAAGTAACATTGTGATATGGAAATTGTATATATGAGATACAGATAAATAAAATTGATGTGTCTGTTTGTAAATATAAGTAAACAGATTTTTAGCATATAAAACTATGTTCGATGGTCACTTAAAAAAAAACAATTTTTCCCCATCTGTCTGTTTGTTCCGGTAATCTCCGAAGCAGCGGGATCGATTTTAACGAAAGTTTCACTGAGCAAAGCATGTCATTAACCAACAAGCTCTTTTCTATTACATAGTGACCAAAGTCTCCCTTATATTGTTAAAAAAGCCCTAATTGTCTTATTTTATCTATGTATATGTTTTATCATAATTTGTATTTTTAATAGTCTCTGCGAGAGTGTAAATGTTATTCCTTCTTTCTACTTTTAAGCATATCAGGAGGCTCTTCATTACAACAAAGATATATTTTACCTTCCATTATTTCGTCCCTTGTAAAATTTTAAATATCTTTAAATCGTCAGAAGAACACAAAAATACAGAATTATAAATGTTACCACCGGGTCCGTAAGGTTGCTTTTGCTAAGAAGAAAATAATCATCATCTCCCTGGCCTTATCCCATACATTGTTGTGGTCGGCACTTGATTCAACCTGATATGACTAATGACCTGATTTTTATACGAAGCGACTGCCATCTGACCTTCGCAACCCTTTTTACGGCGGAAATCTGTTATCTAGATTAAACCAGTTGTCAGACTATTTTAGGCCTCCGACTGACCTGTAACGATTGCCAAAGATGATAAAATGGCAACCGGGACCGACGGCTTAACGTGCTCTGGCACGGAGGGGACTCGGGTGGTCACCCATCCAATTACTGGCTTGGGTTGCTTAACTTCGCTAATCGAATGATATGAATATAATTGAAACTAATATAAATGTCAATATATTTAGCTATCTAGAATTTTAGAATGTATTACAGGATAAAAGGAAGATACGAGGTATAGATCCACCGAAGGTATTAAATCACTAAACAGCCGTCAAACAAACAATAAGAGACCAATTAAGTGTGTACACGAAATCAGCGCTACCGTTGTTTGAACGGCGATCGCCACAGACAAAGAATATAAAAGGGTTGAAAAATACCCCGGCCCAATTAATTAGGGACAATTAGCCGCCCTTCCTGGCGCAACAAAAGGTAGAAAAACTCTTCTCATTAATTACGAAAGGGGAGAGACAGGGAACGGATACCCCCTTTGTTTTTAAAGAGAAATCTATTCGCAGGACTTGTAAGGGTTAACCCGGGAATTTTACGACTTAATAGTGTTGTATTATGGTAATCGCAGCGTATTTATAAGTTCTTATTATGGTTGTGGAAAGTCGTGTTGTGATGTTCATGTGCATTTGAAAATATGCTGATTGAAAGCTACGCCTGCCAAAGGAGTTTAACTAACTCTACTTAATCAATGATTAGTCACGCCACGTGCTTTACGGCGAAGGAAAACATCATGAGGAAATCTGCATATTACGTTTGAGAAGAAATTATACCTGTAAGATACACTGGTTCTAAGACTATTAAAAAACGTTGACATTTCTCTAATATGCTTTTATATGTATAAATATAATAAGGACTTTCGGCTATAAACCCCTCGACGTTCAATTCTTAAATCTTAGTAAAAACTTTGTCAAGATCTATAACGTAGTTTACAAGAACGACGTGTTCAAACTGACAAAATAATTTTACATTATTGCGACTCACCATCTGCTACGGTACATTTTACAGATATTAATATAGCTCACTACAAATGGAAATGAATTCTGTCATTCGTAAGACATAATGTCATTCGTAAAATAATAGAAATCTTAACCCTTTTGCGAATTAACTGACGTATGGCAACATTATTAGTGAATAAGATGTCTGTCTGTCCGCTGAAATGTTTAGACTACAAAGTATCGGGTAAACATAATTCGGATATTTTCGTCAGTTGTAGAGATCTTAATAAAATTAGTTAAATTAATAAATAGTTACGAAAAGCCATCCACCACAAAAATATTTTGACAGCGCTAATGGAATCTCGGCCAGTGTTAATGCAAGTGCTAATAGATAATGTTATAACCATGATTGACAAGATACCAGTTAATACACCACTAACGTAGTAGATACTGTAACACGTCCCTGCATGCAGTGAAACACAATTGGAATGTAATATTCAAGAGAGACTGCCCGACTTTCTTAAAGCAGGTAGTAATTTTTTTTAATTGTAATACACTCAGAAATCATTATTTAGGGCACAAAAAACTTTCTAATCATAATTTCCATTTACATAATGTTTAAGTAATTAGTATTCAATAGTCTTTAAAATAGTTGTGGATAGTTACAAGGGGAAAGGAAGACCTAAGAAACGATGGATGGATTGTGTGAAAGATGATATGGCTAAAATGGAAGTGAATACAGATATGACGGCTGATACAGAGAAATGGAAGAGAAGAACACATCGCATCGACCACAAATACAAATAACATGGGATAAGGGGCGGAGGATGATGTCTGAGTCTTTAAAATAGTTTTAAGGGCAATTTAAGGGACGTAACGTATGAGAGGATCTTGAAGAAGCAGTAAAATTAAGTCACACATCATTACTAGAACTGCATAGAATAAACATTATGTAGATTATCTACCACAATTGTTTTGGGGAAAAACACTAATTTGATACCTATCAGCGATAGGGGAATTGCGAAAAATAATAGATTAGTTATGCGTGACACTGGTCAGGTCCGTACTCCAACATGACAATTGATCGTGCGGAAACCTCATCATCGAAAAAAAGGCAGACCTGTGCCCTGGAATGCCTGGACTACGACAGCTAAACAATTTGAGGGACAGGTGCAGCAAGGATCTGACCAGGATGAGTCCGTCACCGTCTCAGGCACCATATATACGTCATTGAATTACTTCTCAGACATATGCAAGTTCTAAAGAACGTGGGGTGAACAATTATGCTTTTAGAAAAAACTCAATGGTACAGGCCGCTGGGATTCGAACTTGATTCGTTTGCTTAGCAGGCGACTGCTCAAAATCCACGGCTAACGCGGCTCTTTCCTTATTGCTTAATAATGCCCTCAAGGTATGAGCCCCATATTGGGGTGCCCTTAGCTTAGTTAGTCTTTTAGTATAAGCACAGCTCTTTAGGAGGCTCTTCTAGGAGGTCTTTGGATCTCGTAACTTTTGTGTGACTGATTAAACAGCAGAGGATTCCCGTCGAACAAATGCGAGATAAGTATCATAACCAAACAAGAAAATATGGTGTTGATATAATATATTACATAAACATAATGACTGACTAAAACTTCACAGAATAACAAGCTTTCAACTAGTAACAGATGACACACGACATGTAATATCGGCCACTATGTAGTTATCTACTGGTAATCCACGCTGACACGACAGGACGGAGCAAAATACACCAAAGTGCCTCTCGGTATCGCTAACATTTTAATCGGCAACTAGATTAAATAGGTCCATTAAATAAGTAGCTATCAATTATTGAGGTGATAATTTTCGTTGCGATAACTAGTGTTGGAGGAGCAGCCAACATGTGCGCGTGTAGACAGAAAAAGTCGTTCTTAATCGATGATATCCTGGATGTTAAGAAGAAATCCTATAAGAACCTCAGCCAGGAGCCCACGAAGCCTCTGGTCTGCAACAAGACCAAAGTCGAGGAGATTGAAGTCAAGCCCCACAAAGATGAACGAGTGGAAACCGAGAACGCTGCGAGATTCAACGTTATTTGTGAAGTGCGAAGGGAAATTGAGTTGAGCAAAATAAACCTGGAGCAGAGAAGGAATACTTACCCGTTACACCCGAAGCCGATAAAGGCGGGAATGCCGTGGCAGCACCTCAGAGGGAAGGATACGATAGGGTACATGGAGCCCAGGCAGTTCAGTTACTACAGCGAGCCAATGTTAAATACAGATCAGATACTGCGGAGTCAGCTGGCTTCGAATAGATTCGTCTCGCATCCGTTCACTATACGACAAGCTTATGGATTTGACAGAGGTAACAAACCTAACATTAGGAAACTTTTAAAAACAGACAAACTAACATCAAGACCATACTTTTTGGCCACCTTGTCCAAAAATACAAATATTAAGAGCAGAATAATTCCTAATTTCTCCAATCAGCGAAAACAAATGACGTGTGTGCCTAGCACTTACACGTAAATTCTAATCAAATATCACAAACAAATAAAAAATATATACGATAAAAATGATTACTGATTACTTACAAGTATATCTACTTATGCCGTAATAAATTCGTCATGTCCGTAGGTATGTATATCTATTGTAGAGATAAATTATATCTAGTTATAAGCTTTTGTGCGTCTGTCTGTATTATAAAGATATTTTATTAATGTAGATAAGAACCTTAATTTAAAAAGTGTGAAGAGATTTAATAAATATGATAATGGAACCATCCGGTCTTTAGAATGCTGTAACCACTTAAGTGATGGACTCATGATCCTTGTGGTACGGTCTTATAATATAAACTAGCTTTTGACCTCGGATTTTCCCAACTGATGTAGTCGCATTATATATCCTATGGTGGATACCATGAAAGTCTGTGTGAAAAAGAAGGAGGTTCTCGATTCAAATTAATTTCTTTTTCATGTTTGTTAACAGCTTCAAAATATTTGAAAACTGGTGCTCCCGTGTGGTCCCATTTCTGGTCCAGCTCTTTCTGAGAGTAGCATCCATGAAAAAAACATTTATAAGTCTTAAATTTGTATTATTTGCAGTCGGTTTTTTCTTTCGTAACGTTTTTTGCGAACGCTTTGTTCCGCGTTTCAAAATATATAGGGACTGAATTAAGATTTTGTTCTGCAGATATGAAAATTACGGTAGAAGTCATCCGAATTGGTTAACAGTTTTTATACGTAAAATATATGGACCGAAAAAAGCAGTCGAATTTATAACACCGTCTTAGTGTTGAAAAGGAAAATTGCCGAAGTATTTATCTTTTAAACAGTATAAACAGCCTTAAATACGTCAATCTAATCATAGATAGTCATAAAACAATAATCAAAGATAAAAGGTCATAACGTAGATTCCAAAGACCGGCAAGCGCACATTGTACGTTCAACTTATTTAATCCAAGTATGTATATCTATATTCTATACGGATAAAAAAAAAACAGTTTTTAATTAACAGCTAATTCACTATCTGTCTGTGTGTTTGATCCGGCTTATCTCTGAAACGACTGGGCCTATTTTAACGTGACTGTGATTGGCAGATAGCTGATGTTACAAGGAGCAATTCAGGCTTTACTTTTATTTTAGACAAAAAATATATCTGAAATATTAATCTTAGGTCACAGTTAGTAATGTTTATAGGACAAACTTAATAATGCAGTAGGTCCTCGGGTAATTCCTGATTACACCACTAGCTTCAACCACCAGTGGGTGCACGTGCCGCGGCCCATTGAATCTAGTTTGTTACTATTGTTACATGAAGCATTAAAATTTGTCGAGACTCAAACATTTTTCCCAGTTGCGAATGAATGTGATTGAACCTTCTTCCCCTCAACACCTATAATTTAATTAATTAACGCTCTTGTATCCCATTGACTAAACATGTGTGTAACACAGAAAATTTTTAAAGTAATTAGAGCAAATAATAATCTACTTAGATTTAGAATTAGTAGATACCAATTAACTAGATCAATGGTCTAGATTAAAAAACATATACATTTATATATATTTTAAGGTTTACATAAAGATACCAACACGAGGCGTGATTGGGGCTTAAGTATAATATATATTTAAAAAAATATCCTTGTTAGAAAAGTACTTACACACATTGTAAATGTCAACGCGCTGAGATCGATACTTGCTTAGCTACGTTACAACTCGCACTGAACTTTTAAGACGCTTGACTGAAGTTACCTGTGCTGGCGATATGAATGAGATCAATTCCAGAAATTGTAGGTTAGGTACTAGGCTAGTATTTAAGCATTTGTGTATCAAAACTTATACATTATACGATGTAATTATCCGCTGACTTGCCCTGCGATCCAAAATGATACGTATACGATTGATAGCAAGACTCGAAGTAACGCCCCTCGGCGTTAAGCGACTCGGTGGAGAGGGAATCGATGACAAATCGGGAATCGACAATCATTCCCGATAATTCGAATTTTCAACCATTGTAAACAATTCAATAAATACCTGTAAATTAGAATAACTGTGCCCAGCCAACGTTGTTTTGCCATATCGTCCTATGTACAAACATTTGCTTAAAAATCGCCGCTAAGCCGTTTCGGAGGAGTTCTGTTACAAATAAATAACGCGAAAGTAATCATTGTTTACCTCGGAACTCTGAAATATGAAAATCCATAGAAATCTCTGGCACGCATCCTAACGATGCGACGACTACCTAAGTAGTACCTAGTAGAAAATAAAACATGCTATTTGTACCTTTGGAAAGTTATCTGTGTTGTGATATCAATATTATGTTATTGTGTTAAAATAGATTAGAGTATTTTTCAATGTATTCAACTTATTTAATATATTATAACTAGCGGACGTCCCGCGGTTTCACCCGCGTAGTTCCCGTTCCCGTGGGAGTAATGGGATAAATATAGTCTTTGCGACTATAATTTGAGATTTAAACTATCCTATCTCTCAAGTTGGATCGAACTGCACATGGTGTGCGAATTTTATTATACTCGGTTAAGTGGTTTAGGAGTCCATTGAGGACAAACATTGTGACACGAGATTTATATATATTAAGATTAGTAGGTATTTATTTGCTTAATTGTGCCTGAAACACAGGCACCTAATGTGTGTAGTCCATAAGTAAACTTTGCGTATTATTAAGTAATGTATTAGCTTTAAAGTATTTTTGAATAAATATTATTATTATTATTACTATTATCAGCGGGCTGCTGTAGTCCTTGGTGGGGCATGGGCGGGCGGCGGAAGGGCGGCCAGGTGAGGTTCAGCGCGGCCCAGACCGGCGCCCTCGAGCGCAGGTTCAGCGCCAGCAAGTACCTCAGTCCTGACGAACGGAGGGCACTGGCTGCCACGCTGAGGCTTAGTGATCGACAGGTAAGGTACTTTTATCTATAGTATCGCGCGTAGTTATTTTATTAGTATCTGTCACTATTTTCGCTGCGTGCTCATCTGCTAAGCTGTCCTAAAAAGAGGGTAAATAGGTACCTAATCTACCTACATAATCTTTGGCAAGAGTTTAAATTAGAGGTAGAAGTTAAATTATAACACATCCTTATCTTTACGAACCCTTCTGAATGGGCATGAGGAACATAAAAATTTCAAGAAGTCTTATATTTACCCATCTCTCAGTGTCAATTCAAAAATATCTTCATTTGATTAGATTTTAACAAAGTACTTTCAAATCGTCAGAACGACACGATTAGGATTATACATGCTACCGCCAGGTTCGTAAGGCTTTTATTACTGTGAAGAACCTGGCAAGAAACTCAATATTCAAAAAATATTATGTCGTTTTGTATAATACAAATACATACAATTTCCAGGTGAAAACTTGGTTCCAAAATCGCCGTGCAAAATGGCGGCGCACGGCGCCTGATTCAGCCGACGCTGGAAGTCCGCCGACTGCAGACGAATGCTCAGATGACGAGATACACATATCTGAAGACGACTAGCACACGACATTTAATAAACAACTGGGTTTTAAACTATCACGACGTACGCAATACCTGTTGTTTTATTATTTAAGACATTCCCTCATTTGAATAAACTTACTAAAAAGATGACATTTACACAATACCCAAATGTTTTCCGACCGATAAACATTTATATTAGTATATAGGTACACACAAGAGGAGCTCGTGGCACAGTTGCTATTGCGCATATCATTCGATCAGCAAAGTTAAACAACCTTACCTCTAGCCAGTAATTGGATGGGTGACCGCCCCAGTTCCGTCCGTGCCTCGGACAGCACGTTAAGCCGTCGGTCCCGGTTGCCAATTTATCATCTTTGGCAGTCGTTACAGGTCGGTCGGAGGCCTAAAATCGTCTGACAACTGGTTTAACCCAGATCACAGATTTTCCTCGTTAAAGGGGTTGCGGAGGTCAGATGGCAGTCGCTTCGTATAAAAATCAAGTGATCAGCCACATCGGGTTGAATCAAGTGCCGACCCCAACAATGTATGGGATAAGGCCAGGGACGATGATGATAAGTACACACAATGGATCAAACACCGTACCTACATTTAATGTGTTGCCTTATATTTTGTGGTAGCAATCAATTCCAATGCTTTCCAAATATTCGAAAAATGCTGAACTCAACTAGGTAGGTACAAAATTACCCAAAAACTACACTACCACTGCACAGTGCACAAAACATTTAACTATGGCTAACACATTTTTTCTTTTTCGCGCCACACGCAAACTGCACATGTCAAAAGTGACATTTTTCTTTTTTTAATAAAAAATTAAAACTCATATACAAAATTATGTATTCAGCCAGCATTACACTGGAAATAGTTCTTGACAACGTTTTTTTATTCATTGCTTCAATTTAAAGAAAGTATAAATAAATACAATGTATTTTTACAAAAATTTATTTAAAAACAATAATTTATAAGAAACTTTAAAACAAACTCTAACACCACAAACTGTAGAACATAACATATCAAACGTTTATTTACAACTTATTACTTACAATATAGGTCAGACATTTCAGAAAATTTATAAAAGACACATATTTTCTAAGCCTGTATTTTTTATTTCATATTATAACAATTTATACTTAAAATAATAAGAAACATTATGCCATTACCTCGATAAACATTTCTACTTAACATCCATAACTCCTTTTAACAACACACAGAAAGGTAGTTAATTTGTGCATTTTATGGCAACATTAACAGAGCTTACTGTAACTTACAAATAAAAAAAACATTGTACATCAAAATAAGTATTAAGTTTCAAACAAGTAGGTATCTATTAATTTGTTCATTCCATCGACTCAAACCACCTAGATGTATTTAAAGAATTCATAAGATGAATAAATAATTTCCTTTACATTCACATTTAAATGAAATAGGAACAGTTTTTTATAGGCCGCCATTTTTATATTCCTTTGCGACAACAGTGCGAAGAAGAAGCGCGAGACAAGGCAGACGGAACCTTTCTTATTTTAAAATATTGGACTGAATAATAAATACCTATTTAAATTCATGTCATGTTTTAAAATGTTAATAATTTTAAAAAAGAAAATTTTATACCAAACTAGCTGTGCCCGGCAAACGTTGTATTGCCATATATTTTTTCGGGGTGGACTACCCCTAACATTTAGGGGGATGAAAAATTGATATTGGCCGATTCTCATAGATACCAGATAAGCACAAAACATTTCATCAAAATCGGTCAAGCCGTTTCGGAGGAGTATGGCAACGAAAACTGTGACACGAGAATTTTATATATTAGATATATATTGATTCAGTATGACTAGGCACAGTGAGGCACTGAAATCAATTATAAACAACTTGTATTGAAATATTAAGATTCTGAACTGGTAGTTTCCAAAGAGTGGCTTAATTTTTATGACGATGAATCGATAATTCGCAAATATCTTTTACATATTATTTTACCTGGAGGTTCCGCTACATTTAAAAAACTAATTTCGTTTAGCCATTGTGGCTGAGCATATTTACACTACTTTATATTTATATCAAAATATATATTTGTTTCTATGATTTCTATGAGAAATCTTTCTCAAAAGACATACTGTAGTGAAAGTATTTACAGGTTAAATATATCCAACGGTTATTAGTACGAAAATAAATAAAAGAAAAAGGTCACTATTGTCTTTTAATTACAAAAGAAAATCTATTTTGTACACAAGTGTACTTGAAAAATATATTCCTTAATTTAATATGTTTCAAGTACAAATACGTATGCATTAGTATGTTTCATAAACACAGTCATGGCAGTGTAAATAAAGTGCAAAGGAAAATAGATCTTATAACAGAGAGCTTTCAATCGGCTTTCCTTAGCGCACCCCTAGCTCGCCACGCCTTGAGTAGGTTATAAGAGAAGTATAGTTGGAAAAAGTGTACTTGAGACGCTAATAGCACGAAGGCATACCACAGAAGACCGTAGGGGTAACCCTGGAAAAAAATATTATTGTTATATGGATATTCACGAACCATGATGGCCGTGGGGGTTTGAGCACACTCGAATCCCAGCTTCACCAATGCATTCTTCTAAAAACATATCTGCAGTAATTGCACCCCACATGCTTTACGATGAAAGAAAACATCGTGAGGATACCTGCATATGTCTCAGAAGTAATTCAAAGACATATAGTGCCTGAGACGGCGATAGACTGGCCCTTTGTCACGTTGGCACTTAATCATATGTGGTGAAATGCATTCTGGCAACCCTTGTATTATGATAAAATTGACTAACCAGCCATAGTTCGATCTCGACCTCGGAGCTGTCCTCGGCGTCTTCGTCCCACGACAGGTACCGCCACACGTCGCCGCAGTAGTAAAGCACGCAGTAAAGTAGCGGGCCGAAGCCTAGTGCGCAGATACCGTACATGTACCGACGTAGATGGCGGATGTTGTTGCGCTTTATGGCTGAGAGACCCAGGAACGACAGCAACAGGGATAGACACCACACATATTCCCACCAGACTGGCTGAAAAAATTATATACGCAGGGATAAGCAGGGGTGCTTCAACAACCACATTACATAGTATAATTAAGTGTGAAAGATGAGTCCATCGCTATCTCAGGCTCTATACATATGTGTGTTTGTATTTACAAAATAAAAGCTTTTTACTAAATGCATTATTATTAAACTAGATTATGGTACATACATATAATTTTTTTTTTGTTAGGACTTACACTGGCAGAAAGCTGATGTTATAGGGATAACTTAAGGCTAGATTTTAGAAAGAGAATTAGAAAGGCGCAAAAAAAAAAAACCCATGATATACGGGGTACAGTTAGTGGATTAGGAAACAAAGTGTTATTCCAGGCTCAATCAACATATTTTAAACCTTATGAGAAAACAAAAGGTTTAGCTTGGAAACCAATAGAAATATTTTATCAATATAATACTTCTCATGCAATTGAGTAACTATAAACAAAATAATATATAATAAATATTTTGTAACATCATCGCAACATGGATCCTAGATAAAACTGACTAGAAGATATATATTAGATTTTTATACCTGTGGTATTTGCAGCTCTTCAACTTCCAATATAAAAATGTCGAGTTTGTCGAGAATGTCGGCGGAGAGCTTGGCCAGCATCCCCAGGAACAGCATGTGGTGGAAGAACACACAGTACTTCAGCCGGGACTTATTCAATGCACTGAAATTTTATATTTAAAGCCTTCGTTATTAAGTTGCGTTTCTTATAACAATTCATACTGTAATATAAAGATTCATTACTATAGCAATTACTATCTTATTTTTGTATTATCACAGTACTTGTTACTTTAGATACCTGATAAAATATTATGTACTGTTAGAGCAACGAATCATGTCATATTGTATTGAGTATGCATATGATGTGTAGGAACCTATAATAAATTTAAGTATCAAATCCTTTTGCATATAACATTTAATTACTTGGTACTAGATGGCACATCCGTTACTCAGTACTGAATAAATTATGGTATGCTGCAGCTCTAGTTATTAGCAAAGTACACTAGTTTGTGGTGTCAACCTCGAATGCGGTTGCTGTAACCACTACTTCTCCATTCAACTCAAATTATTCAACTGCAGAAAGTTGAGCAATTGGTAATTGATCATCTACTCAGTTGAACAGTGGTTAAGCCTTGCAATGCACCCACTGCTCAACCAAT
The DNA here is from genome assembly GCA_929442735.1 of Watsonalla binaria. Lineage (NCBI taxonomy): Eukaryota > Metazoa > Arthropoda > Insecta > Lepidoptera > Drepanidae > Watsonalla > Watsonalla binaria. The sequence goes on along the minus strand of OV838937.1, from coordinate 9,370,034 downwards.
TGAGAAATAAGATATATGTTAATGACATAAAATAATTAAAAACTGAACTTTGCGCAGTTGAGCAGTAGGTAATATGTTCGATTTTATAAAAGAATGTCCTACTGTTCAACTCAGTTGAGAAAAATAATAGTTGAGCTATAGAGCATAACATGTTTAGTAATACAAACTATATCCTACTGCTCAACTACTTAAGCAATTTAGTTGAGTAGTGGCAGAAGCGGTTGTAAAACTTGTGGAAATGTGAACCAGTCAAATAATAAGTTCTGTAAATGATCAATTATATGAATTTATGTGGGAATAAATTGTATTTAAGTTAATATTATTGAAATTAGGTAAAATTTACTTGTAAGTATAGATGAAATGAAAACCTTATCTAAGCAAGGGTTATTTATCAACAACTCAAATACAACAATCCTAATAGGTTAGATTTCAAATTACAAACATATGGTCTGGTTGGTATAATAATGTTGTAATCAATCAGAAGGATAGTAGACACTTGGTGATAATATATTTTAAATCTTAGGCCCTTGGATTATTCAAACAATTGGCGCGAACTTATATCTCTGTCGATTGCTTTCGGCTAAAAATAATTTGACGGAACTTGGTGAAAAATGTCGACAAGGTATCACAATTTAATTATGTCGGATAGATAACCTCTGATACATTGAAATTATGTGTAAGCAATAGGTATTGGTCCTGTTATCTCACCTTAATTGATATTGTACCGCAATTTTTTCCCTGTGCTCGAAATCAGCACCGTTTGTGCCCGTCACCATAATACCACCACGAGAAGCCATTTTTCTGAATAACTTGCTTCACAAACTAATAACAAATATTCCCCTCGGTAGTCACAGGTCACACAACAGACATCATTCGGGTAATTCTGGCCAAGATTTTATTTTTTCGATCAATTCATCTTAGATCATCTGCCAGCCAACCAAACGGGAGACAGATTTCAGAAATGCCAAAAATGCCATGCCAACGTTTCATGGTCACAAACTGAACGTTCCTTTACACATAAAATATTTTTAAATCTATTCATTCTTTGAATTGTTATTGAATATTGAAGAAGAAAGCTCCTGAAATTTAACCACATTTACATAAACTGAAAAATTCAAATTTTTGTGCACGCTTTGTTCAGCTTGGCGTGCATAATTTATTTATTTGGATAATTTACGCAGAAACATACCCACTCTCTATTGCATATAATGAAAACCTAACCTGACAGTCACGACACGTTTAAAGTTGCGTTCCAAAATTTCGGAAAAGGTCGCATTCTCGTTTACTTCCACGAATTTTGGATTATCCACCTATTATAGCGATAAAGTTATTAAAATATTATAATATTTATCACAGAATATTTTTATATTTTTTTTAAGTCACTACGATTATAATTATTATAAAAAAATCATAAGCATAACGTACAAAGGTACAACTTTGCCTTAAAGGTATTGTTCCTTTGGGGGTTAAGGCTAAACTTCTTACTCATAATCAACAGGAGATTAGCTTATTACTGCACATTCTTGCATACATTGGAAACATAGCTAGCGCAAAATATCGTATCAGACCTACACATGAAACCATGCTGCTATAGCCGCTGATCTGGAATGAACTTGGAGGTTACCTAACCTAGGTAATACACAGCGTGAAATGAATTAAGAATTAACTGAAAAATGCAATCAAGAAACATTTAATTTCACAGAGAATTATGGTTTTTTCGTTGACGCGGGACTATTGTAGGATGTCCTTGTTACCTACACAGAGCGCCATGGAAGAAGGTAGGACCATGAGTCACCCATCAGAGCAACTCATCTACCTATTTGATGGAATAGTATGAATCCGTTCGGCTATCTCTAATAAGTAGGTCAGGTAAGTACAAATTATTGTTTAAACTTCCTAGGGACTTAAGTAGGGTAAGTACTGTAATTTTCTCGACAAGCTTTACCAAGAATCATAAATAGAATAAGTATACTTAGGTTCGTCTGAGAGATTCCTTCCTGATTAAATCCGATGAAGCTGGTTTTGACTGCCACCTAACATTTACAGAGGCACAACACCTTTACAGAGGAAATCGGTTGGGAACTTACTTGATTTAGCTAATCCAATTGTCAGACTTTCATAGGCTTCTGACTAACCTGTAATTGCCCGAGGTAACAGGAATAGGTAGTGATTGAATATACGGAATAGCAGCTTTGTCATGCACGCCGACCAAGATATCATCAACTGGAGTAGATGCGATTGCTTACCTGCTTCTCTTCTCAGACCATTGCAATATCATGAGCAGATAAATACGTACAAACGTTTAAGTTAGTACCTAAGTACCTATCTATTTCGATGCGGAACTTAATCGGGGGGATCATGAGGGAACCAATTTATGAAAAAATTTGGGAATTTCCTCAGAAATGGCAGCAACGTAGTCACAGCACGTTATGACGTCACGTCACATCCCATGCAATAATCCATCAACGGTCCGACCAAATGGCAACAAGCACATAAAACGATAACGATATTAATTGTTCCGGCGGCATGTTTTATAAACACATCTCGTTGTTGCGCCAATCATAATGGTTATTTTGGTTGCCACGAACTTCGGTTACAAAGTGTCGGTTATAAATTAACCCCGGTCGGTTGATGGGTTTTACTGTTTGTGCACTCCTTGAATCAAGTCACTTATTATCATGAAGATCTTCGTCGCAGTCGCTCTCTTTGCCTTTGTTGCTCTACAGGTATTCATTTAAAATATTTTGTAATTGGTCGGCATTCGTTCTGGATACAGACGCTTCTTGGATTTTACCATAAGCCGCCCTCAAGTTAACAAACAAAGTACTTACCAATTTTTTATTGTACGTTGCGATTCCATTTCTGGGGCAGCGAATGGTTATGCCTGACTCTCACTGGTGTTTCTCCAACTCGCTTTTTCGCACGTGACAAACAAAGCATCTCATAGATGGGTTCCCAGATCAGCCTGACGTAGTTTCGTCCAATCAATGCATAGTGGGACCTTTAAGCTGTTGAGACGGTTGAAGTACTTGGGTCTGTACATAGGTGTTGCGACACCCAAGGAAATTTTATTTGGAACAAGACAGAAAAATGAAGCACGGTCTTCTAAGCTACCCAATTAAACCAGGCACCAAAAAATTGGTCAACTAAATTGAACCAGTAGAAGTGAACGTCCAGATTTCTGGATATATTCCATTCGTTTTGTAATCGACCCGGCAGTCATCAGGTTAGAAACTAACATATATTTTTTAAACCCATCACATGACTTCAACTGCACGTTGTTGCAAATCAATTAGTCATCAAATAGATAAGGAATGTTCAATGGTCTGCCTTTGGAGCGAGGAAAATGCAGCGATGAAACAATTATTGAGATATACGATCACAATTAACATTTTCATTGTTTAGTTAAGCAATGCTGCTCCTGTGCCCGATGAAGATAAGAAAGAAGATCCGGCAGTGTCTCCCACTCCTGCTGAAGCCACCCCTCAAGCAGCTGCTGCTTCAGAGGTAAAATGTTTAAGCCAGATAATATCAGGTAGATCATTACACAGAAACGAAAATAGTGGGGGTATATAGGTGCATGTATTGTATTCGTGACGCGCCATACAAACAGACAGAGACAGACGCACATGACTACTGCACATTCAAAGTTAGCGCTCATAATTACCCCTTTACTGGTGAAATATTGGTGTCTTATGCGACACCTTTATCAACCCCTCTCAGTCGTGTGAAGATAGACTAATGGCCGGTTTCCGAAAGGCTTGTCAAGTTAAAAATTAACTGATCATCGATCAAACGGCATGTTAAGTGCATATTGGGTTGCTGAAAGGATGATCATCTAGTTTGATTTGATTACAATATCAACTGACATACATGTCAAATATCTATGATCAAATCGTATGTTAAATGCATTTTGGGTTTCCGAAAGGCTGATTAAGCGATAATCTATAATCAAAGTAATGTCAAATGGCATGTCAGCTAATCGGAGGTCGTAGACCAATTAACTTATTACTTGTATATAGTCCTTCACCTAGGTATCTTGAGTTCTCCATCTGAGTGAATCACACGGTACTTATCAAATCCATCTTCTCCAACTACTAGTAGAGCAGTAGGATCTCCTGGAGGATCTTTGCATTTGTCCAGTCTGATACTGACTTATATCCTGAAAGAGACGAGAACTGAATCTAGTATCTATGTTGTTCTTTGTCCTTATATTAATTAACTTCAGTACCCAAAGGTTGTCTTCAGGAAAAGATAAGACCGCCTTTAGTTTCCATTATTCTCTTTTTCTTCCCTTTTATAGCTTTTCTTTATTTTATTTCTTCTCCATGTAATATACAATTAAGAGTTTTATTATTATTGTTAAGGTGAAAGCGGAGTCATCGAGCTTGGAGCCATCCACTGCGTCTAAAGTGGAAATTCCAGCTCCTGTCGAGGAGAAAAAGGCATAGAACCTGAACTAAGCTAATATTTAGTATTCTAATCGGTTGACATAAGATGCAGGGCCATTGTATTGTAACCTTTGTAAAATAAAGAGAAAGCATTTTGGAACAATGTCTTTATTTGAAATATTAATTATATTTATAAGTACACACGTAAAAAGTGCGCCCTTGCGAAAAGTGGATGGAGGACTCCTATTTCAAGTCAGTGCTAGCCGGCCTTTCAGAAAATTCCTTTAGTTGCATCCTATATATTCAGGTTCCTAACATCTCACAAACTCCACATAAAGTAGTATGTAATTGTTTTTGACTCGACATGAAGAGACTCGACGTAACCTCACTTGGCGTAAAGCGACCTGGCGTGGAGGGAATCGAAGATGAAGGGAAGGAACATGCATGATTCGTATTTTATATTCTTCGTTGTTCAATATAATTCAAACGACCTGAATGAATAAATTGAAAACTGCAAAGTGAATCCCCCTCGTGAAGGGAAATAAAAAATAGATAGTGACGTGATCAGTTATTTATTGTACATGGCATAGTCAGTTGGTGGTGAAGAAGAGGATGTCTCTGACGCTGCCGGCCGAGGGCAGGTCTAGTGGTGGGAGCGCCACTGCGCCGGCGCTGCCCGCGCGGGCCCGAGACGAACTCTCCGTGCCTTGGATGTACAACGTCACCTGGACATTGACATATACCAATATAAACTTTATTTCAGTCGCTTCAAAGTACAAAGTCCGTGTACCAATGAATTTGAAACCGTTCATGGTCTATGGTCGATTTACATATGTCAATGCACCTAGTTCATCCGCCATCTTCTTAATTTAACTACAACCCGCCTCAGTAAAAGTACCTGTCACATTCCCGGTCACACCAAGTAGGTAATACGGAAACGAAGTCGTTAACGTTAATACATGCCGAACCTTATACTGGAGTACAGGAAACATGTTGTACGGAGGGTGACGTTCATCCTGAGGCCGATCGATTTGAAAATGAAATTTTTTTCGCTGTCGCCTTCTGCGCAAGCGACGCAAGTTCGAATCCCAGCGGGGCCTGTACCAATGTGGTTTTCTAAAAAACTTATGTACAGTGATTTCACACCACGTGCTTTACGGTGAAAGAAAACATCGGGGGGAAACCTGCATATTTCTGAGAAGTAATTTAATGACGTATATAAAGTGTCTAAGACGGAGATGGACTCACCATCTGTCACGTTGGCACTTAACCATCTTCAGTGAAAAGTGGGTGTTGTGATTACAACACGTCTGCCTACCCCTTCGGGGAATACAGGCGTGAGCATATGTATGTTTGCCAATTTAAAGATAATTGGACCGTAAGAACCTGCGGAGGTCCATGTCGACTGGGTTCCCCGGAGAGAGGCACCGATCGTGGCTGGGAGTCCTTCCGACGTCGCTTGCAGCCCGCGCGACGGGCGACTTGCTCGTGCCGCTTGCGGCCGCCCATACCGTCTCGTGTTGAACATTCTGATAATATGAAATTAAAACAACAATTAATCCTGATTGTATCTAAGCTTGATTGTCAACAAATTTTCCGAAGTGCGTTTTAAGTATCTACAACTCTTTACTGTCCATGAGCTTTACGGATAACAAAAACACGGTGAGGAGTCATGTGTCTGAATTGTCTCAGATTAAATTCAAAGACATTATATGTAGAATATTAGTGCCGGACATATAGACTTGGATACTATCTGTCACATATCACTGAATAATCCACGGTGGATAGTGGGTGTTGGTTGTAGGACATCTGCCCACCCTTCCGGATAATTGATAAGCTAATGTACGTACCGTCAATATTTTCGCGAGACTGCGGTGGCGGCGGCAGCGGTTGCGGCGGTGGTCCGGTGCGAGCCAGCGTTGCGCGGCGACTGTTGATCAGCCGCACCAGGCATTCCAAAGCCGTTTGCTTGTTCTATCACACAATACAACACCTATACACAAACCTTACAGAGGCCCAATACCATAATGATTTCAATGAGCTGACGTTCAGACGTGGCAGTTAACACGCAACAGTAAAAACGCAGCGGTTCAAACGCGGCAGTTAAATACTGCGATAGATAAGCCATTCGACGGATGCGCTATTTATAATGCTTTAGGAGTGCAACATTTTGTTGAACTCGATAAACAGAGTGAAAGGATATTTACTGGAGAGGATGGCTTGTCAATTTGAATATATACCTTTATTTCATCAAGCAACGGCTCAAACGCGGCCGGGTCTGAGGAATCTTTGAGCGACTCCCAACTTTTGAACAGCTTGCGATCCGACAGTCGCACTGTGCTCTCCAGTTCGCGAACTTCTGGATAATTAATCACCATCAGAACTCCAAGCAGGTATCTAAGTAGTTGTTGTTAGTGTGTCTCGAAAAGCGCCGAAATTTGCCGACTTTGAAACATACCAAAACATACCTAAAGGTAACCTACTTGGAGAATACCTTCACCTACCTACAACTAAATACCTAAGCGGGTTATGTCAATAACGTAGTTACTTTATCAATAGCATGAAGACTCGAAAACATAAGTAGTATAATTCTAATAAATTGCTACCCTTCAAGAGCTACGCCATCACAGTACCTATATCTACCACGCGACTACATTTTAGGTAAATTTCGATGCGACCAGATTTTAAACGTCGATTAAATACTATATCTATTACCTACTGACCTAATTATCTAGTATTATATTTATAACCAGTTTCCCTCAAGGTAGCGAGGTGCGCGACGAGGTGCGTCCTGTGCGCGCGCAGAGCTCTGCGCTGGAGGCGGGCGCGCGCCACGACGTCGCGGGCGTTGCGCGCCTCCGCCGCCAGCGCAGCCACCGACCGCGCCTCTCGCTCCAAACGACACTCCAGTTCGCTGACAAACGTACCACCACAAACTAAATGATAGCGATCTAAAACGATGCCGCGAGTTTACTAGATAAAGGTAAGAGCATTGAACTTGAATGCGCAGTAGTAATTTTTTGGGTCTCATATCGCGCGACGCTAACGAATACAAGCGCAGCTATCTCCACTATTTTCGCTCAGCGTTCATAACTCGTGGCGGCACCTATAAGTACTCACTTAGCGTGCCAAAACTCGGTGTTTAGATGCCTCATTGTTTTACTGTGTCCGCTCTCGCTTTAGGACACATGAAATAGATCGTCAAAAAAAAATACTTTCGTGGCCGACCTTAATATTATATTTACCTACCTTGTCCAGTGAATAAGTTGTTCCCCTATGATTGGGTATGATGCCCTAACGGCTGAAAAGTTCGTCACTGGCTTTCCGTGGACCTATTAGAAATTACCTCCCCGACGGGTTTTGTCCCGCTCCGACAGAAAAGTGACAGTTATTGTTTGACATTTCTTCACTTTTAGTGTCAAAATGACAAACCCTAATATTATGACTTGGACATGGTAGGTAGGTATCCAATTATTACCTTCTATAAGTAGGTAGATTGCCGAGTATTGCTAAAATACCATGTGAAGATCTCACCTTGGGTACTCGCCGGTGATCTTAGCGTATGACTGTATATTTCTGATCACCTCGACGAGATGGTGCAGCTGGTCGCAGAACTCTGGCAGCTGTTCTGGAGTCAGGTACTGGCCGCCGTACCTTCGGACAAAAGCTTCAGCAATCCTACTATCAATAGTAAATAGTCCTCTATGAACACGGTGTGCGTTGGGTCCCTTATTCCCTTTATATATCATTATTTGATTATACTTTTAACAAAGTACCTACTTTCAAATCATCAGAATGGCATGATTCTCCAGATAATGCATGTATATAGAATAAACCATGGAGAAATACAGATGTCACTTGACATATTTTTCACAAGCAAAATTAGGTGCTCATAGGCTTGTATTTCTCGAACGTACCTAAACCTACATAACCAACACTTATTTACAAGAGGATTTTTTGTAAAACGTCGCCCTTTATCAAAAAACATCAATGAATAAAGACCTCAAATCGATATTAGCAGCGAACTGATCGTCATCGATCCTGGAGGTGCAGCTGGCGGCGGCCGGCATCGTGGGCAGGTCCAGGTCCTCGTCGTCGTTAGTAGTGCTGCCGCAGCCTGTACTTGCTCGAGTGCTGCAAAGTCCACGCCTCATAAGAAGCGGTTACCGTAAGGTTTATTTTGAACCACTCGCTTCTAACACAAATAAGCTGATGTTCACAAACTGAAGCTTTTTAAACGCCGAAAAAAGAGGTTCAATAAGTATATATTTTTTTTAATACATACCTATATAAAAGCAAGCTATAACTTTTGGCCAATGGCCATAGCCGTTTTGTCACTTTTGAGGTCGAAGAGTTGACGTTACACTAAGTTAGCCACACATTAGTTATAAAGCTTGCCTTGTTAGCAATATTAATGCATAATCCTAGGCTTCTTCTACTACGCTCGAAACTAAGTTTTTCTCTATTATTTTATACACATAGTTATGATCACGCATTCATTCCCAGTCCGGACTGCTACTAGGAAATTACCCAGGACCTTGTGTTCTGCAGAAGCATTTATTGCAGCAGAGGTCATTTACGAAGATACTATCTACCTATGTAACACATTACCGCAATTTTAATTGTTAAAAAATGTAAATGCTAGTTACCCAGTGGAGGAGAGCGAGAGTTGCTTGTGCAGCGGGTGCAGCTTGTGGTGGTCTCCACGCAGCCTGCCCAGCAGCCGGCCGAGCAGGCGCGACTGCCTCCCGCCCTCCATGCTGGCGCCTTGGCCCGTCTGATCCTCGACGATTCTTGACTCACTAACCAACCCAATGTTATTTCACTAACACAATGAGGCACGAACATGATGACAGATTCGAATAAGTTAACTAGCAAATAAGTAAACGAGACGTAAAACTTCCTACACTCGCCGCTTGTTCACATTCCAAAAAATGAGGGAAATACGCAGGCGATATCGACAACGTAAAAACATGATAAACCTTAGGGCACTGTATAATTAATCTTCGACCCTGTCTTTTAGGAAACTGTGAAAGTCGCTTATTATTTCCAGGGTGCTTTTACAATTTCATATAACGCACTCCGGTAAGTACTTTAGCTTACTTTAACACAAGGATATTATAAAGATATCAGGAAGTCAACTGACACAGACCCTGAACGAGGAAAGAGATTAAGAGGCGAGAGTGAAATTCCTACAGAGACCAATCTTCATCCCATGCAGGCGCTATATTCACCTAAGGGCCTGAGATATGATTAAAATATACTCACATAGTTACGTATTAAAGTAGAATCAGATATATATGATTTTGTACCAATTCTGTTTGTCTAAGAGCCATTTTTGCTATTTTTTATTTTGTTTAATATTCTATTTTTCCAACTTCATTTGAAAGCTTTTCATTATGACAGACGTATTTTTTTTTATTCACATAATTATGTGATAAAAACCATAAAGTTCGAATAGAATTAAATAAGTTTCATACCTAAGCAGTATTTTATCATGGGATTTTTTCTCCAAGTATTTTACCTTTTTCAAATAGACAATACGAGCTCTATCTTTTGACCTCTCGGAACTATTATTCATGTATTTAAGTCAAATTTCATCCTGAGGATGGAAAGGTACTGTCTGGACCTTTATTCATGAAAGAGATCGCACGAAACTTCACTGCGAAGGCTACATAAGCCATCTTCGTGCGCATCAGCGCTATTCATCCGACTAGGGGTCAAACTGGTTGCCATGACCGAAATCGGTCGGAACAATCATCATCATTGTGTGGCATGTAGTATTGACAATTGAAGAGTATTATTATAACTTACATACAAAGAAATAAAACACAACCATTTTTTCTAATTGTAATTCATATAAAAATACAATTAATCATTATCAATATACATAATCGCGATTGCCAGCGCAGGCATACAATATTATTTCATAATCAACCCACAACTGCAAAACATTAAATGCGAAGAACGAACATTAAGTACAACACTTCAATACGAGGCACAAAGTCAGTCTGTCATTAAAATACACATTGAATGCAAAACATTAAGAAAATTACAATAATTTTATTCAGCTAATGTCGCGTTCTGATATCCGCAACACACTATGCTGATCTGTGCAACATTACGTTGCAACAACATGTTGGCGAAATAGCAAGTCTCAAATTACGAACGTAACGTGTAGGTATTAAAATCGAAATTGCAACAAACTGGAGATGGATATTTGCTACAAACTGTAGGTCCAAAAAGGTCACTTTGGGAGATTCATAATGTGATCCGAATATGATTTATCATCGAGATGACAAAATGGTCACTTAGGTGCAATGCATAATATTATGATTCACGAATGATTACAATAATTGTAGATGTTAGTCCCTAACTAACTTTTTATGATGCTATTTGTCACAAAAGCAATTCATATTTTGTGTACTTTAGGAATCTTCATAGCAAAGTGTGAAACAGGTGAATTACGAAATTTCAATCATTCGTGAATCATAATATGAATTGCACCTAAGTGACCATTTTGTCATTTAGATGATGAATCATATTCGGATCTATGACTCTCCCACAATGGCCTTTTTACACCTACTGAGCCATGCATGATTGCAAAGAATCCAGTGTTGCCGTATGTAACGTACATAACGTAGACTTTCCCATTTCGTATCGCTTCATCCACATCGCACGTTGCCAATAACGGATCACAATATAGGCGATTCTAAAAATATCGTAGATATAAGACATAATTTATATTTGGCCAATTTAGTGAGTCTTTTATTTAAAATTGTGACATATATTCCTTATCAGAGAGTTGGCTTCGAAACGCCGAAAGCAAGACAATGTAAGTATTAAAATAAAAGAAAATAATCTCCTTCCTAATCACATAAAGTAAATAATACAATGCCTACTGAAATGGTTACATTGTCTCAGTAAATAGTAAAGTAATTTCACCTGTGCGAGGACTCAAAGTACCAAATAGTAATAGCTGGAAGCGGACACCTTGGGACCAGACAACAAATATAACGCAACGATCAAATCTAACTCCTGAACAAAGGCACAATTTAATTACCTAAATAAACCTAACCGTAGAGCCACACCTAAATAACAGCGGAATATCAAGTATATCAAAATCATAACATTATTAAGCAAGGATAATGTTTTTCAGCACCGTAGAAACCCAGAAAAGGAATTTTGTATATTTATATACTTGTGTACGTCATTGTGGTTGTCTAATGAAATAATTGAAAATTGTTCTCTATTTAGTATCAGCCAAGCAATTTACTACTAGACTATTGCACCAAAATAGCCAAAATGTAAGACTTACAAAAATTACCGCACGCTACTAAGTGTGGCTATACCAAACTGGTCCCAGTAAGCGTCTTACCGCGACAAAACTAAGCTTGCACGATGTCCAGTTTACCAGAGCCCGGAGGAGAACCCGCCGGGAGGGACCCTCACGCGTTTCGGGAGCTCAGCCTTCACTGGTTCTGGCCTGGCTGCCTCGCGAGCCTCGGCCTTAGGTTCTACGGGGCTGGTTGAGGTGACCGGCTCCGGTCTGACTTCAGCCGGCTCGGGCCTGGGCTCCGGCGGTGGGGGAGCTTCTTGCCCGTTATGGGAGGGGGCAGCTTCGGAGCCGTTCATCGGCTTTGCTGGCTCGTCGCCTTGCCCTGGAAAATACGGATGAGATGATTGATTAAGTGAATTGGGAAATGGTCATCATCGGTTTAAGCAGAGCATATTAAGAACTTCAGATCTTTGACGTCACATTTTGGTAACGTGTAATTAAACGTCAAAGGGAAGAAGTTCTCAATACGCGCGGCTTAAGTCAAAGACAAAGTCAAAGTCAAAAATATCTTTATTCGATTAGACTTTTTACAAAGTACTTTCAAATCGTCAGAATGACATAATTATACAGGATTATACATGCTACCACCAGGTTCGGAAGGTTGCTTTTACTGAGAAGAACCTGGCAGGAAACTCAGTAATTACTCTTTTCAAAGATATTATACAATTTATAGAATAAAAAATAAATAATTTAAGAAACGTAAGCTCATGGATTAAGTTCTTAAGCGATCACAGTTGGTCCCGTGTTCAAAAGTATGCCGCCTCCTCAAGTTTTATCGAGCCTTAAGACCTCATGTTGGTTTGTAAACAACCTGAGTAGTAACTGACCAGAAGTCTGGGGTATGATACGACGTCCGGTGCGCGGAGGCTCTGGCTCCCCGCCGAAGATGTCCGTGTGCCCGCCGCCGGGGGGGCGGAGCACACGACTCGACAAACGAGTGTTGTCGGTCAAGCCCACGTTGAAAGAAGTCGAAGTCATTTTCATCTGCAAATTGATAATACGAATAAGTTTCTTGGAATAACGGGTGCTTTTGATGATCGGATCATATCTTGTCCTAAACGAAGTTATACCTGGAAAAAACTGTTTATCTGACCTTTGGCAAACTTCATGTAAGTTTTTAAAGCTAGAAGCTCCAGAAGAGCATCATAGAATATCATGTACGACATAAAAATGAGGGAAACACAACAATAATGGTACGACAATCACAGCCTTCCTACGCAACATAAATCTATCTACGATTTACCTACACAAAACTGTCGAAGCAAAAGAGAAATGTCTCGTATCCTAGCAGCCACAACTATATTGCTACAGACAGACGGAAACCTCTATATAGCATTGCATAGTGCTTAATTACAATGCATGAATTAATTATAGAAAGCTTGATAGGCATTGTAACGTACATCCGGTGTTGGTTACTAATTTATTATAATACAATATTGTTCCTACTCACAAATAATGAAGTTGCTTCAGCTCTCAAGCACAGTATAAAAACTTGACAAGCAGTAAGGAATATAGTAAGAAATCGTTCAAAGTAACACACTCACACAGACGCGTACATCTACGAGATTATAACTAGAATGGCATTATGGGTTGTCATGATCGCGTATACGTCATTTACGTGTTTGACAAAAATGTACATTACTTCAACAGTAGAGTTAAAATTGTTAAGATTGACAGTCCTCACGCACTGTGGATCAAAAAACGATGTTATTTAAAAAAATAGTACTAGATTCCTTACTGCTTATATTTCAACTGTACACATGCGTAAAGATTAAATTAACTGTGACGTGATATCTGAGTATACATACAATGAGTCTGCGAAGAGTACCTTAAATGGAGAGTTTCCGAAATTGTCTACAATTTTTAGGGTTTAAGGGGGCTCAGCTTTTTAATAAAACGAAGATTTTGGTCAGAGAGCGTCAGTTAGTGCTACATATCAATTAAAAATATATAAAATAGCTGTGCCCCGCGTTATCATACCCTAAGTTTTTTTATTAAAAGTAGCCTAAACTTTCATCCCCAATTCTATCCCCTTGGGGACCTTAATCAAAATATTTTCTTAGCGGATGCCTACGTCATAACATCTACCTGCATGCAAAATTTCAGCCCGATCCGTCCAGTGGTTTGGGCTGTGCGTTGATAGATCACTACGTCAGTCAGTCACCTTTGAGTTATATATATTTATAAGATAAGAAATCCTTAACACGTTAATTTTATTTATTTTAGGGGTAGTTCTGTTTTTGAATGTCATTTTAGATAAATAAATGCTTTGTCTTATGTTATGAGGAACATCATCCAATAAACATCGAACCTTTAATAAGCCCTGAGAACTACACTTTACCACAAAAAAGATAATAAGGAATTTATTTGATATTTTTAAATTTGTGTCTTCACTACCTAATAATGGTCTGTGCCAAAAATGTACGCGTATATAATCTACACTCTGTATAACATGCAAGCTATCACGGACACAAAGCTAACACACACAAGGGTGCGGCAGCATTACCCAAATGGCTAGTTCTGCTAAAGGGTTTCGACCTTCTAACAAAGGCTTTCATATTTTGTGATTTATTTTTTATTAATCAAAATTGAATATATTTGAAAAGAGTATACTAAGGTTGCTTTTTACAGAGAAGAACACGGCAAGAAGGCTCTTCTCTGTAAAAACAGCCTTCCAGACCCGGTGGTAGCATGTATAATCAAGTTGTTCTGACGATTTGAAAGTAAATAACACATAGATTACTCACATTGAATGGGTTATCGCTTTTTGATTGCATCAAATCGATTATAATCCGTAATTCAAACGCGTCCGCTCTATTTGTCCTGATAAAATCAGATGTATCGGGCACGAATCACAAAATTATACTGAAACTATGGTCACCGCACCCCACCATGTTTGGTTTTATTGAATGTATTGGTTGTCATGACAGACAATCGCGTGACTACCAAAGGGGTGGTCCGCAAATTGAGTTCAACGGCCCCCGGATGGCATTTTGTCACAACCTATACCCCACGTCAACTTCTACAAAAAAATCTATATTTAATACATACATATGCTCACGCCTGTATTCCCCGAAGGGGTAGGCAGAGGTGTTGTAATCACAACACCCACTTTTCACCGAACATGATTAAGTGCCAACATGAAAGATGGTGTCTCAGACACTTTACGTACGTCATGGAATTACTTCTCAGAAATAGGCACGATGTTATCCTTCACCGTAAAGCACGTGGTGTGAAATCACTGTACATAAGTTTTTTAGAAAAACTCATTGGTACAGGCCCCGCTGGGATTCGAACATGCGTCGCTAGCGTAGCAGGCGACTGCTCAAACTTCAAGGCTACCACGGCTTTCATAAGGCCATCACGGCTATATTTAATGCCTTTAATATAACAGATAAATAAAATTGCAATGTCTGTTCAATTCCATGTTAACAGCTGTTCACTAAATGCATATGATAGTATATATGGTTCTGACATAAAAAAAAATATTAATAAAAACTTTGACGCCTGTTTGTTCCTGATAATTTCCAAAAATTCGATTTTCGCGGTACTTTCACTGTCAGAATGCTAATGTTGCAAGCAGTTATAACAGCTACATATATTAAAAAAAGATTTTAAGTCATCTCTGGTAAACCTGCGGGGAACATCTAGTAAAAAAATATTCTTCAACATTTAAGGCTGGTATTAATTCCAAAAAGTTGCCCTTTATAAATAAAAACAATACCTAAAGCTTTATCTATTCTATACATATAAAATGACGTTAACATATAGGTTAAATGACGCGTAACGCACATCACTAAATTATAAAACTTTGTTCTAGAATGGCAGTCCCTATGACGCGTCGTGCAGGGTGTGGGAACACATGTCGTATTTGGCATGATATATGTAGATATAGTATACAATTACATAGTTCGATACGTGCTATATAATTATACCGCGTCCCAATTCATAAATAACTGTCGCCTGAATTTTATTGAACGGTTTATTGTTACGGTGAAGGAAAATATAGTGAGGAAACCTGCTTATTTCTGAGAAGTAATTCAATGAGACGGCGATGGACTCACCATCTGCCACGTTGGCACTTAATCATCTTCGGTGAAAAGTGGGTATTGTGATTACAACGCCTCTGCCTACCCCCTCGGGGAATACAGGCGTGAGCATATGTATGAATTTTATTGCTCACTAACTGTGCCTCGCGGTTTCACCCACCCTAATGTTCTTTTTTAATAATAGTAGCCTAAGATACTCCTTGTTACATCTGCCAGTGAAAGTTCCCGTTAAAATCAGTCCCGCCGTTTTAGAGATTTGCCGAAACATACAGACTAGAAAATTTTTAATATTAAGTTTTCTATGTCAGTACCGTGTATACATTCATATGCATTCAGTCAAAAGGTGTAATTTTGATATTACAAACAGACACGTCAATTTTATCTATCTGTATTCTGTTTCAGTGATTCGAAATGTACCTCGCTACAGAATAAATAAGCGATGGAATTGTATTAAAACAGAGATAAATAAAACACATACATATGTTCACGCCTGTATTCCCCGAAGGGATAGGCAGAGGTGTTGTAATCACAACACCCACTTTTCACCGAATTTGATTAAGTGCAAACGTGACAGATGGTGAGTCCATCGCCGTATCAGGCACTATACATACGTCTTTGAATTACTTCTCAGAAATAAGCAGGTTTCCTCACGATGTTTTCCTTCACCGTAAAGCACGTGGTGTGAAATCACTGTACATAAGTTTTTTAGAAAAAGTCATTGGTACAGGCCCCGCTGGGATTCGAACTTGAGTCGCTTGCGTAGCAGACGACTGCTCAAAACCCCGAGGCCACCACGGCTCGTAAATAAAACCAATGTTTAATTAAATATTGCTAAACAGCTTTTGTGATTACTGTACCTAAGTTTGTTCAAGTGGCAATGTTTGAATAATTCAAAGGAATGCCATTTTCGGCCTACTTGCATTGTCACTCCATTGTAATTCAGATTTGTATATGTAATTAATTACTGCAATCTTATTTGCATATCAAGCCAATCTATACAGATAAATAAAATGGAAGTGTCTGTTTGTAATTCCAAAATTACAACTTTTCAGTAAATGCATATGAAGCTATATACAGTAGGTAGTACATAAAGAAAACAATTAAAAAAAAATCTGAGTTTTTCTAAAAAAACTTATGTACAGTGATTTCATACCACGTGCTTTACGGTGAAGGAAAACATCGTGAGGAAACCTGCATATGTCTTAGAAGTAATTCAATGACGTATGTAGTGTCCGAGACGGCGATGGACTCACAATCTGTCACGTTGGCACTTAATCATCTTCAGTGAAAAGTGGGTGTTGTGATTACAATACCTCTGCCTACCCCTTCGGGGAATACAGGCGTGAGCATATGTATGTATTTTATAGCCATCTCATACGATGAGTGTATCACCGCAAAAGGATCAAAGGAGCTCATGGCCAAGCTCCCGACCCCGTACTTTTGTTTTCAGTACAATAAGTATCAACAGCGCGCGAGTTTAGTTGTCTCTTATAGATGAGTCATAGGGCCACAATAGACATATTATTATCATACAAAACGGATGTACGATCCTTTTATCGATTGTTCACGTCATCTTTATCGTCACGCTATACGTGTCTGACATCAAGACATTTTTTAAATGAACACTCACAACCCTACCCTGTTATAAATGTTTCATTAATTCAATCCTGTTCTGGAGGACAGACACGACTGAATTTTTTTATATTTATGTATCTGTGACCGAGCCAGCGATGGACTCACCCTCAGTCACATTAATACTTAAACATCTTCGGTGAAAACTAGGTGTTGTTGTAACAACACCTCTGCATGCTTACCACTAGAAGACCCTTCTGGGATGACGTGACCATATTTATTTATTTATCAAAATTAGGGATGTCAAGTAATATTTACTAATAATAATATCATTTTCCGCCACATCTTTCCAGTGGAAACGGATTGAAACCTGAATACATAATAGCTTCACTGGTTATGTAAAAATGATATAGGATCACGAGTAGCTCAGTTGGCAGAGCAACTGCACGGTTTGCAGAGGTCGTGGGTTCGAGTTCCGTCTCGTGTTCGTATTTTTCATTACCATTTTTAAGAGTTTAGAATGAACTGAAGTAAAACATGTATGTCATGAATAAAAACTGTAATATTTAATATCAATAAGTTATTTATAATAATACATATCTCTCAGATATGGTTTTAAATATATTTTTAATAGTAAAATTCTGCTTTTTTTTAAACAGGTCAATGTAAATTTTAAGGAATTACTCCTTGAATTGATGAAAGTAACAAATTCTACCCGTGGGTAATATACAATACTGCTTCATACTTTCGACCGCAGCTTAAAATGCTTTCAACTTAATTATTTTATTAAACTGACTCCAACTATCAAATTAACTTTACATTTTAATCACTGAAAGATAACTTTCCCTGAATTTAGTAATATTAAAAGTAATTACTGGAATATGGTGTGTAACGTCTGTATTACACATATATGTTGAAGCGTGACAAGAGTATTAATTAAAACTAGCTGTACCCTGCGGTTTCACTCGTGTATATTTAGTTTCCCTAGTAACCCTTAATGTGTGTTTTTTTAAATAATAGTAGCCTAATTTACTTCTTGTAACATTAGCTATCTGCCAGTGAAACTCCAGTTAAAATAGGTCCAGCCGTTTCGGAGATCACGCGGAACAAGCAAACAGACAGACAGATAGATAGATAATTTTTTTTAGGAATTTGTTTTTTAAATCATTGTCGTATATATTTTTATATGCTTTTAGTGAAAACCAATTATTTTGGAATTACAAACAGACTCTTCAATTTTGTATAGATATAAAATAGATGTGTATATATACATATATAAAAGATATCTGCCAGTAACATTGCCGTAAAAGAAATCCCACAGTAAAACTATTAATTTGGATTTAAAAACAGACACTTCAATTAAATTTATCTAATTTTGATTATTGAATGCGTCAGACTAAGTTTTGGATTCTCCTAAAACTGAACAGTCATTACGGCGATATATGAATCACATCGAAAAAGGCAGAGATATAGATTAGATCTTATTACGACAACATAAGGTCTAGAGTAAACATGTTTACGCTTGACATCAATACGATCTTAGCTAGACATTGATTTGGGCAATGTACGTCAACCATCTGGGTGCTTAGGTCACGTATTGGACATTGAACCAAATGAGAAGAAGTAATATTATGGTAACTAGCGATGTGAGTACTTATGCTTAATTCGAGTTAATTTTCCACTGGAAATTGATAGTAAACAATACATAATTGCCCCCTAGACATACAAGTCCCGCTATTTTTTCTATAAGCTCCAGCAGTTATGCTCAAACTCGAGTTAAGAGAGTATTAACTCGATTTGTATTTATGCCGATTTGGTACATCACTAATTGTAACAATCAAAATCATTAATCTACTAACACGTGGGTGAAGTTGTCGACAGAATCCAGTAAATCTTACTATACTAACACTGTAAACGCTTTTTGTAAGAATGTATGTATAATTGTTAATCATTCACGTAAAAACTACTGAATGTATTTGGATGAAACTTTACAATAATATAGCTTATACATCAAAATAACAAAGCTATAATTCAGATATTGTGTGAATTGTCCAAAAGCTAAATATATTTTGGAATAATTTCATTAACTTCACTTTTAACATTATTTTAAAAGATCTTTGAATTGGTCCTTCGAGCCGCATTATGTATAATCTACCACCGTCTAGTCACCAATTTCGAGCTAAATTTAGCAGTCTATAAATGAAGCCTTATAACAAACGTTAGCAAGAAGAGATTATTACATAGGTAGGTACTGTAAGGCCTCAGTCTTACAAGCTGGTTAAAAACTTTTTCGGTGTAGCTTAGACTTTATGTAATATATTTAAATTATCCAAAAAAGAATTCGAAAAAAACAAAAAGAAGAAATAATAGAGGTTGTCAGACCCAGAACGGATCGAAGAAAAATAAAAAATTGAAGTGAAAAACGATATACTAATTTTATTCTATATAACAAATATGTAGTAGTGATCCCGGAGAGCGAGGGACCCGAGTCGGGGGTCGCTCGCCACAGTACGTCAGAACACTAATTTCTCGCGTGTTCTATAAGTAACAGACTAGCTTCTGCCCGCGACTTCTTCCGCGCGGAAAAGTTACTATGATCTAACTCTATTAATATAGCCTTCCTCGATAAATGTACTATCTAACAATAAAATATGTTTTCAAATCGGACCAGTAATTCCTGGAGCGCGTTCAAACAAACCAAACTCTTCATATAATATAACAGTGTAAATAAATGCTACACAAATTTTTTATTTTTTTTTCACACTTAAAATGTAGGACGTGTTAACTGTAAAATAATGAATGTAGTCATGTTACGATAAAATTGCAAGCGAATACAATGAAAACAAACGATGCTGGGTGACCTACTCACCTACGTACCATTGTATGATTGATCCTTGTCATTTATCAATATAGCCTAATCAATTTTTGTTGGATGGCGATTATGATAGAAAAAACTGCAGGAATTGATTGAGCAATCTGAAAGTCTGGGAGGCAATTAATTACATACATACATATGCTCACGCCTGTATTCCCCGAAGGGGTAGGCAGAGGTGTTGTTATCACAACACCCACACCCACTTTTCACCGAAGATGAATAAGTGCTAACGTGACAGATGGTGAGTCTACCGTCTTAGGCACTATATTTACGTCTTTGAATTACTTCTCAGAAATATGCAGGTTTCCTCACGATGTTTTCCTTCACAGTAAAGCACGTGGTGTGAAATCACTGTACATAAGTTTTTTATAAAAACTCATTGGTACAGGCCCCGCTGGGATTCGAACTTGCGTCACTTGCGTAGCAGGCGACTGCTCTAACCCCGAGGCCACCACGGCTCTCTTATTAATTAATTAATTACATATTGGTTTCAATTTACGTCTAGTGGAAATGCGGAACATAATATTTACTTCTATACAGATAAATACAATTTTCCTGTCAGTATGTAACTCGAAATTAACAGCACTTAAACAAACCATTTTTTTATTTTTTTTGGGATGTTTTTATTTAAATACTGAGCCCTGTGGTTACATTTGATTCCCGCGGAATCCTAAATGTTTTTTCAAATAAAAGTAGCCTATGTTACTCCTTGTAACATTAGATATCTGCCAGTGAGTCCCGTTAAAATCAGTCCAGCCGTTTTGGAGATTTCCCGGAACAAACACAAAGGTTAACCAATAACAGTTAATACAAAACCGTCCTTGCCTTCCTTATATTTTTAACCTTATATGTGCGACTGTCGGATATAATTTTAAAGTATTTCTAAATCTAGGTGACCTAATCAACGTTGAGCAAAACAAAACAACCGCGCCAGAACGGAATGTAAATCTAGTTTAAACCAGCTGTAAGTAATGAAAGGAATAGAAAGCGAATAATAATCGATTCTAGTGATGTAAATTGCTGTATTTTGTATAGATATTTTATTTATCGCACGTTTTATGAGCGTGTGAGAAATACGCAGTAGTTATTTTATGAGTCTGTCTCTGTCTATATGTAATAAAAACTGCAGTATGTATCCTATTATTATCGCTGCGCGCTCATTACTCGCAACGCCATCTGTAGGTAAACTTTAAACATCTCTACATATTAATAAAATTGAAGTGTCTGTTTGTTATTCCAAAATAACAGCTTTTCACTGAATATATCTGAAAATACTTAAAAACAATTTAAAAAGTTTGTCTGTCTGTTCCGGCTAATCTGCGAAACGGTTATTTTAACGGAACTTTCACTGGCATATAGTTAATATTACAAGGAGTAACTTAGGCTGCTTTATTTTAAAATATCAGGGTTCCGCGGGCCACCTATGAAGTCTATGCGGATAAAACCGCGGGCCACAGCTAGTACACTACATCTTTAAAGTTACGAAGACTTATAAGTACCTCGTGGGAGGACAATGATTGCCTCCCAAAAAGGAAACATAAAAAGAAATCCTGCAAATAGAAAGTTGCCAGCTTATTTTTAGCCAGATCATAATTTAAACCTGTATTCAGATTGTTACCTTTCGGCATTTTATTCTTCTACAGGTTTTTTTAACACAAAGGACTCTTACCCCTTAATAACAAAACATACATACATACATTCTCACGCCTGTATTCTCCAAATGGGTAGGCAGAGGTGTTGTTTTCACCAGAGATGATTAAGTGCCAACGTGAAAGACGGTGAGTATCACCGCCTCAAGCACTGTACATACGACTTTGAATTACTTCTCTGACATTTGCAGGTTTCTTCACGATGTTTTCCTTCACCGCAAAGCACGTGGTGTGAAATTACTGCACGTTTCACCAATGATTAATATTTCGCAATTCACCTGTTTCACACTTTCTTATTAAGATTCCTAAAATGGTCCACAAAATATGAATTGCTTTTGTGACAATATAGCATTATAAAAAGTTAGTTAGGGACTAACATCTACAATTATTGTAATCATTCATGAATCATATTCGGATCACATTATGATTCTCCCAAAGTGGCCTTTTTAGCCATGTTTTGTACTGTTACCTCACTATACGGTTATTATCATGATAATTTGGTCCAATCTTGGTAAATGTATGATGGCAATAAATGGTTACAAGTAGCCCTATAAAGACAATACAATTCTAGCTTAATAAAATTAATAAGTAAAGCGTATAAGAATCAATCGGTTACCGATAATCTATCTATCTATACAATCGAGTACATACAGACATTGCAATGGACATCAACCGCAATAGGTACCTATGTAAGGAAATACATTGAACGTTACAATCTAATTGCAAATATGGTGCAATGACGCGAAGCGAGACATTACCATACTCATGTAGGTACCAATAGTACCGTGCCTTATAAAAGTCCACCACAAGAAGAAAGATTTTAATGTATATATGTTTGTAACGAATTGGCTCAAAAAGTATTGGACCGATTAAAAAAATACCTACCTAGAACGTACTCAAAATGCATATCCCTTATTGTTTGACTTTAATTTCACTCAAAATGCATATTGTTTGACTTTTATTTCATAAACTAGCTGTGCCCTGCGGTTTTACCCGCGTAGACTTAATTTCATGGGTGCACCACGGAACCCTAATGGCTGGCATTCTCGTCATACTTGTGAACAGGTGCTGCTTGTGGGGGCTGGTCATCTCAAGCTACGCATTTAGTTATATGGAGAACTACTAGATTTTTTGTTATGTTGATTTTTATCGACATTTGTGCATTAGCCGGAACAAACAGACGGACAGAGAAAAAATTATAAAATATCATTTTTTAAGTCAGTACCGTATATACTATCTGTCATATGTATTTAGTGAAAAGCTGTTCAATTTTAAGACACTTCAATTTTATTTATCTGTATGTATGTATCTTTTGTCCGAAAATTATTGTAAATAATCTCATTGACACTGTACTTTTGCTACAATTAATCAATCTTAGTTTGATCTTGGCTGACTAGCTGGAATTTGCTATGCTCAAAAATATTTGTAATATTTTAGTTATTATATTTGACAATTGAACATTTGAACTGTGTCCATGGGCTTATATTCATGAGATATAAATACTGTAACCAAAAACATTGTATAATATTTTATTAAAAGAGTAATTGTTGAGTTTCTTGCCGGGTTCTTCTCAACAAAAGCAACCTTCAGAATCCGGTGGTAACATTTATAATCATGTATAATGTATTTTGTGTTCTTCTTACGATTTGAAAGCACTTTGTAAGAAGTCTAATCAAATAAAGATATTTTGAATTTTGTATGTATAGATAGACTACCTAAAATCTAAATAACACTTAATTCAAAATATTTTGATCAAACATTGTTGAAATATTGTATGTTGAATTTAGTGACATCTGGTAACAACCTGCTCCAATACCTTTTATAGACACTGAAGGATGTTAAGATGGCTTATTTGTACTTAAAAAGAGCTGGTATCTATCTGATGATGGTAATTTATTAGGAAATATAAATACATACTAAGTACATTGCCTGTAACCTCAAACTGATTTCCTTGAAAGTAGATCTCACTTTACATTAGCAATAAAAAAATTGTTATATTAATTTAAGTTCTGCTACCAAAATAGCAATATAATATAGATACCATATTTTACCTTTTATAGACTTTTAATGACACAAATAAAAATGTACTCAACATTGTCAATACTATGAAGAACAATCCAAAATAGAAGGGGAAAGATGATTGGGCACCTTGCGCGACATGACAGCTTTTTAATAACATAATAGAAGGGAAGAGATGGAGAGGAAGACCAAGGGTAACATACATGATACAAGTTCGGAGATTAGCCGGAACAGACAGACGGAGAAAAATTTTAAGAATTAGTCTTTAAATCTGTACCGTATATACTTTCATATGCTTTTAGTGAAAAGCTATTATTTTTTAATTACAAACAGACAGTTCAATTAAATTTATCTGTATAGATAGATGAGAGAGATGAGCATCAAAGCCAACCCATCTCCCTTCACAAAGATGTGTTTCTATTTGTTGAATGATCATTATAAGCAGGCCAGATGCTATCTATGGCCGTTACAAAGTACTTGTGAAGTTCATTGTACTTTTGATAAGCATTTAATTAGGCCGGTTAGTGGGGGAATGATAATGAAAGTATGTAAGTATAGACACATAGATGTAGCTCAGAATCCTACTAATACTATAAGTTTTTATGGATGTATGTTTGTTAATCTTTTATGCAATAACTACTGACTGAATTTACATGAAACTTTACAATAATTTAGCTTATAAATAAGAATAACACAAAGGTGTATCTACATTCCACACTACTATTATAAAGAGGAAAGATTTGTATTTTTTTTGTGTATATTTGTTATGAATAAACTCAAAAACTACTGTGCCGATTTCAAAAATTCTTTCACCATTGGAAAGCTACATCATCAGCGTGTAACACAGGCTATTTCATCCCCGTACTCCCACGGGAACGGGAACTACGATTATCCAAAATACAAAGGCTCTAGCTAGTACATCTATATAGATAAATAAAATTGAAATGTCTGTTTGTAATTCCAAAATTACAGTTTATCACTAAATGCATATGAAAATATCTCTGTCTCTTAAATAATCTGTTTCTACTGGACCAATTTTAAAGGGAATTTCACTGGCAGATAACTGCTGTTACAAGGAGTAACTTCTGGATATAAAAAAAATCATGAAATATTGCGGGTGAAACCGTGGCGCACAGTTAGTTTGACAATACAAACTCATCAATAGTTGTGCATGTATGATTGTATGATACTTACAAGTGCCTACTTATAGGTACTTATTTTTAGAAACCCAACAAATGCTTCGTTGTCCGAACGAGGAAAAAAAACAACAGTACCTATGATTTGTTTTGTGACGTTGCAACACAAAAAAATGCAAATGCAAACTGCAATAGAAATATGGGGCAATTATTATGGTATTTTATACAGCTAACTGTAAAAACAATCTATCACATTGCTATGTGGCCGGACCATTCATGCGGCAAAGCTAACGGTGAGCGGGGACTTCTTTTGTCTACCGGACGAGCGTTACGACCGCATGGATTTATCCAGAAATATCCGATTATCCTTATTTACAATGCAAATTATAGTGTTAAATCTACAACGGTCATACCAGACGAACCTACACGGCAGGCAAAGCTCAATGACCTTTGGAAAATCTTGAAAATAACGGCTTACGATACAACCCATTTTATAACCACGGCAAATTCAACAAGAGAGTACTTACCGGAACATAATTGCTCCAATTGTACAATCCAAATGCCTATCAAGGATTTTACAACAATAATGGAAAATGGCAAACAAAAGCGTTTTAATTAATTTTATGAAGGAAAATTTGATTCACTCACCTCCAGTCTCTTCGCTTCTTTTAGAAGGAATACTCGATTTGACTTGCGTGCGAGAGAGAAAGAACACACCACAAACAAAGTACAATTTACTACCAAGTATTGCCATCGATTTTTTTATAATATTACCATAACTAAGTATATTTATTATAAGCTACTTTTCAAGTTTTCAGTTTTAATATATGAATTAAAATTAAGTAAGCAAAAGTAAAAGAACCAAGATTTATTAGATTCTTTTTTT
Source organism: Watsonalla binaria (assembly GCA_929442735.1). Lineage (NCBI taxonomy): Eukaryota > Metazoa > Arthropoda > Insecta > Lepidoptera > Drepanidae > Watsonalla > Watsonalla binaria. Next base: position 9,344,118 of record OV838937.1, on the reverse strand, counting down.
ATTTAAGGGAGGATTTGGTGCATGAAACATTTTTTTATCTGTATTGAATTAAAATTTACTGATATCTTCTTTAGATATCCTTTCAACTCGCTTTTTATTTACATGAAATAGAAAATTAAGAATATTTGATACATTTTATCGATTATAATACTACTATGTTGGTAGAAATTAGGGTAGAACTTACATTTTATTCCAATTTCTAACGTCGTAATCCGTCATAATGACAGTCGTTGACATATAAGGTACCTAACCAAGTGAGTGATTAAAAACTGGTTTCATCTTGTTTCCTCCGGTTTCGTTTAAAACACAAAATATATACTTTTTGAAATTGTTCTTTATTGTTTACCTATGGGGGCTGACTAGAGAACTTCCATCATTATTTTCGTCATGCAAAAATAAAAGTCAAAAGGCAAAAGCCAAAAGTATCTTTATTCGATTAGACTTTTTACAAAGTACTTTCAAATCGTCAGAATGACATAATTATACAGGATTATACATGCTACCGCCAGGTTCGAAAGGTTGATTTTACTGAGAAGAACCTGGCAGGAAACTCAGTAATTACTCTTTTCAAAAATATTATACAATTTATAGAATACAAAATAAATAATTTAAGAAATTTTAAGTTCTATATTACATTAGATAAACCAAAGAAAAATATTCCCCTAGCTAGAAATATTATTTTTGTCTATGACTAGAGTGATACGGAATAAACATCAATCGGACGCAAGGAACAAATCTAAAGATGACCGACATTTGACGTCCATTTTACATATTTATAAAACGCGATGTGAGTTAAGTTAAGCTGGATTGATATGTTATATATCTCAACTAATCCATGTTGATTTTTACAGTAACATCATGATGATGACTAACGTAACAATTACTAGTCTGTCACTCGATGCTCTTTCTTGATCGAATGAGTAAAGCTATAGAGTATAGACAATATAATAGGAATAGAACATCGGTACGTCACTATAGAAACTAAACTATTTTTAAAAATAAAAACGTCATACTTTTCGTTTTGTTTGGAAAATTCTGTGCCGTGAGACCGTGTAGAATAATATTTTTAAAGATATAAAAATGGAAGCAGCTGTAGAGGATAATCTAAAAGATAGTACAGAAAATGTGCAGCCGGAAAATAATGCAACTGTAAGTAAAAAACCTGAAAATATTGTATACGGTTTATAAATAGAAATGCGATCGGGTGTCGCATGAGAAAATAATTCACTAGTTTTCTCACAAATTTACAAGATTTGCTTTGTAATTTATAACTTTACTGAAATCAGCATCAATGTATTTTACAATGCAACTGATTTAGACGTTTTTTTCAAGTTTAATATCGCTTAAACTAGTGGAAATAGTTAACCTGGCCGTATGTTGGCGTCGAGCCAATTACCCTTATGTTTATGATATTTTTGTTCCGTGCACGTTTCACCTGCTTTCTTCTTTTTTGGTAGACGACAACTTGATGCCAAATATTTCGTTAACTGATTTTATTATGTAATGAAAGTTGCAATATGGCAGCTAAAACTAATACATTGTCATTCCTCAAATTTAAACATAATATTTTACATTAAAAGCTTTCATCATGTAATACCTATATAATTTATTGGAAGAATATATTTCAGCATCTCTAAGGTTCCACCAAGGCTATCAACAATAATTATTAAAATGTATTCTTCTGTATTATGCCTAATTTACCAACCAATCAATATGTGGAGGTTTCCAGACTTTTCTAACAGTAATAATCAATGTTTGCATATAATATTTTTTTCAAACATTATATTTAGGACAAAATAATATCATTGTTCATAAAATGAACACTGATCACTATGTTTGACACATTCACTGCTAACTTTGCATCTTCTTCCTTAATTACCTCACTGTTGAATGTGTAGATGCGTCATTAGCAGTGAACACAATAAGATAATGTATTATATTTGATAATCTATTTTGTAGGTTTGCATCAAATAGGTTATAATAATAAGCTTGCTGGCTATGTCTTAAGCCTCACACTTCACGCAGAGCAAATTCAATTATTGGTCTCTTAACTGAAGTTACATCAGAGAAGGGCTAATGTAAATAAGACCCAATTTCAAATATAGCTAGGTTAAAATTCAAGCATTGCTTTAAATATGTGAAAATGTATTTCAGGAGAAAACACCATCACCACCCCCTCAGGAACTGTCGAAAAAGTCCAAAAAAGATGATAAACAAGTGAAAATCAATGACAAGAGTGTGGAGCAGATGTTGAAGTCCCTTGAAACTGCCCCCCTTGAGGAGAAGCGGCAGTTTTGTAAGAGATACATACAAGCTGGAGAAGAGAATAAGAAAATGCAGTTCTACATAAAACAAGCTGACAAGAGATACACACTGCTAATGAAGTCAAAAGACCAGCTGCAGCTGGAATATAACAAGACTGTTCTTCTCAAATCGAAGCTTGAGAACCTCTGCAGGGAGCTGCAGAAACAGAATAAAGCTATTAAGGTTTGTATTGGCACTTTTTTGTACAAATAAGAATGTAAGGATTGTAGCAAGTGGTGATCTCTGGCTTCCCCATATATGTATGTACAAGCAGGGATGTGCATTGGATTTTCAGAGGGGTAAGCATAAACAATAAGTAGGATAGGAAAGATGAGTGGCCACCTTGTACTACATGACGGGTTCTTTAAAAACATATTAGAAGGAAAGAGAGGAAGAGGAATACCCAGGATAACATACATGAGTCAAGTTAAGGAAAAGGTGTCTGTCATGACGTATAGGGAGGTTAAGGAGATGGCACTGGACAGAGACGAATGGAAGAAATTGCATTGGTTACACTGACAAGAGCCATACTTTTAAAATTATGATGATGAGGATAGGTAGGTAGGTTAAATACATACTAATGAGGTGTTTTTGGTGTAGATACACACACAAACATAAACTCACACACACAAAACGAATGTATTCAGTCAGCACAAATATTAAGTACTGCTTATCTGCTTATATGCAATGCATGCTCCTGCATATATGAATGTACATGTAACTTGGTAGTTTGCTTTATTTTATTTTAGCAGCATAATGGTCCAGTGGTTTGTGTAGTTACTAGCTAAAACTAAAACATGGGGATATGTTACACTGCTAGACGTACAGTGAAGGAAAATATTGTAAAGCTGTAGGATATGTCAGAGAAGATAAGTGTTAGTAAGGTAAGTGTAAGATATCCATTGTTTGGTACCCATCTTGTCTTATGGTGGTATGGTGGTATCTGCTACCCATAGTGCAAGCTTTGCTTAGTTTGGGACTAGATAGTCCTGTGTGATAACATCCAGACATTATTTATTTATTTACTTACTTAAATGTCTAATCAATCCTTACTAATCCTTACTAATATTATAAATGCGAAAGTAACTCTGTATGTTACGCTTTCACGCTTAAACCTCTCAACCGATTTTGATGAAATTTGGCACAGACAATGTATAGACCCTGAGAAATGACATAGGCGACCTTTTATTGCGAAAAATAGTATTATATGAAACTAAGTCTACGCGGGTGAAACCGCACACAGCTAGTTAAATATAAGTATTTTAAGAAAATCAAAGTTAAAAACCTATAGTGCCCGAGACAGAGATCAACTCACCATCTGTAACATTGGTACATTATTATTCTTGGTGAAAAGTGGGTATTCTAACAACTATGAGAGATCTCTTTGGGACTTTACATTACTGACAAGACCATGGATAAACATACACATTTAGTAAATTAAATTTAATTGAATTATAACAATTATATTACTCCCCCACAGGAGGAATCCCTGCTAAAGATCCGTGAAGAGGAAGAGCGCCGCAAGGAGACCCAGGCTAAGTTCCAGAACACTCTCTCGGAGATCACAACCCTGCTGCAGCAGAATAATGAGAAGAATGCCAAGCTTAGGGACGACAATATCAGCATGAGTGAAAAGTTCAAGAGTGTCGTCCAGCAGTACCAGTTGAGGGAGCAACAGGTAATATTTTTATTTGATATTCTTAAAGGGAAAATATTTAAAGAGTTTTGTCTGAGGTCACCCTCTGACCCTTGTCTCTGTGCATCTTATTTTTAAGAATACTTTATTCTATTAACATTTGATCTGTGCCTTTTTTTATAGTATGGAAATAAATGTAAATGATTTTGAGCTTTTGAAATTTCGTATACTAAATAGTACCTGCATGGCAAGTTGAGAGTTTCCAGCCCGACCTATGAGCGAAAATGCACCCCAATATTATGGCTGCGCGCTCATTAGTCGTGACGGCACCTGTAATTCTATTTATGTGTGATTTTAAGTATGCTAAGTAACCTTGTGTCAAAGTTATCTCAGTACCACAGAACAATGCACAACTCATTTAAAATATTAATATGGATCTGGCAATATTCATTGCAGGTGGACAAAATGGCTAAGCAAATGTCGTTAGAGTCACAGCTCTCGGAAGCCAAGCTCCAGAAGGCGGGCTTGGAGCACCAGGCGGAGAAGGAGAGGCTGATGGCTGACATGGAACAGATGAAGGTCACCCTCGACCAGTATAGGGCCAAGGTCATGGAGCTCCAAGGAAATGAGACTGGTAAGGTTTTTTAACAACAAAAATGCATGTTTGAATTAGTTACCTTAGAATCTTTGTGAAATAAGGATTAAATAAGCACTTAGAATCATGATTACATACTGAAAATGATAAATGCAGTGGTACGGCACTTGTGATTGTCGAAGAACTGACCACACGTTTATAACTTAGAATATGAAGTTAGGATGTCAAGCCTAAGTTGTTTACTTTTATGACAAAAGGTATAAAATGCCTATAAAATTTTAGTCTGATAACTTTATCAAAAGCCAGAATATACAGAGAGTGTTATGGTGTAAATCTATTATTTATTTCTTTTTTATTTATTATGAGTCCAATGTGTACTACTGCTCGGACCTATTGCTTTTATGAAATAAATAATTATTATTTAACTCCAATTATCTTCAGTGAAAAGTAGGGCTGTAAAGCCCTGGCCATTCTGGAAATATGTGAGCTTAAAATAACATAAGTGTGTCATTAAATACAAAGTGATAATTGTTTGTCTCCTAGGTCTGAGGGGTCAGCTAGCGGTGTATACTGACAAGTATGATGAGTTCCAAAACGCTCTGGTGAAGAGTAACCAGGTGTTTGGTGGGTTTAAGGAACAAATGGAGAAGGTGAGCATATAAAAATATCGCCTTTTGAATCATTAGTGTTAAAGAAGTGAAGCGCTATGCTAGTCAATAGTAGGATGCCGTCTCTTCGTATGTTTAGTAACACTGGGGCACGTCACATACATAGGCTGCAGTAGCCGCTTACTGTCTGGCGGAATATATGCTTGTTTGCCACCTTTATAATAAACATTTTAAATCTTTCACACAGAAGTGACCTTCACCAAATTTAATATCTTTATTTGTATTCTTGTCAGATGTCAAAGAAGATAAAGAAGTTGGAGAAGGAGTCGTTGTCGTGGAAACAGCGGTGGGAGACGTCTCAGACAGCACTACTGGATATGTGCAGCGAGAGGCAGGCTGGTGAAAACAGGACCGCCGCCGCTACCAGGCAACTGGCGCACATGCAGAGCTTGTGTCGCACACTGCAGGTAATATACGGCGAGAGGCAGGCCAGCGAGCACAGGACCGCTACCAGGCAACTGGCGCACATGCAGAGCTTGTGTCGCACACTGCAGGTAATATACGGCGAGAGGCAGGCCAGCGAGCACAGGACCGCTACCAGGCAACTGGCGCACATGCAGAGCTTGTGTCGCACACTGCAGGTAATATACGGCGAGAGGCAGGCCGGCGAGCACAGGACCGCTACCAGGCAACTGGCGCACATGCAGAGCTTGTGTCGCACACTGAAGGTAATATACGGCGAGAGGCAGGCCGGCGAGCACAGGACCGCTACCAGGCAACTGGCGCACATGCAGAGCTTGTGTCGCACACTGAAGGTAATATACGGCGAGAGGCAGGCCGGCGAGCACAGGACCGCTACCAGGCAACTGGCGCACATGCAGAGCTTGTGTCGCACACTGCAGGTAATATACGGCGAGAGGCAGGCCGGCGAGCACAGGACAGCTACCAGGCAACTGGCGTTCCTTAGTTGCTTGCGGCGGAGTAAATCCTTTTTACTTGATTTAAAAACTCATCACTATACCATACCAGGTAACTACTGAGCCTTTCAATCAATTCCAGAATGTACTACTCTTGTCTGTGTAACGTATTTATATACCTAGTATTGAATGCATCGAGCTTTACAGGGTCAAAACGTTACTGTCCTAGCAGGTACGTAGGTAACTAAAAATATCTGGTGTTTCAGGCCGAGCGCGGCGTGTTGCTGAGCACGCTGAAGGAGCACGGCATCGAGCGGCCCCCGCTGCCGACCCCACCGCCGGCCCCGGCCCCGGCCCCAGTTCCGGCCCCAACCCCAGCATCCAATGCCAAGGTAAAGTAATATTATTGCTCTTGCGAAATTGAAGGGAACAATATTAATAAACTGTACAAGGGACTAAATCCAAAAGTTGTTCCTAAGTTGATATCCTTTTGCGCATTACTCTTCTGACTTTGAAACTGTATAATCATAGGATACTCCGTGAATTTATTGTTTAATGCACCCATTGCAAGTCAGAACTTAATTAACATATTTACTCAAATGATATTTTAACAATGTTCAATATAACACTACAAAATCCTACTAATTCATAATGTAAAAACATATAATGAATAGACTGTACTTGAACCCGTAGGTTGACGCAATGGCAGCCAACTGTGTTCAACTGCGGCAAAGTCTCGCGCACCTTCAAAGTCAGTTAAACGTACTCACCAACAAACAGACACCCGAGGAACCGCCTAAACCTGAAAAACAAAAGAAAAACAAATCCAAAAAGAACAAGAAATCGCAAGACAAGGTAGACACGCATAAGGAAGACAGTGATGATGCTAAAGATGATGAAAATCAACCCGGTGAAGATACGGTGCAAAATGACTTGCCAGAAAAAGTCGATGAGAAAACCTTGGAGAATTTAATACAAGCTATTAATAATGCTAATATAAATCTTTGCGATTTGGAAGTGAGTACTGAGAAGAATGAGTTGGAAGACACTGGAGATATTGTAGAAGAAGTACTTAAAGAACTGGAGAGTCCTACAAAAGTTACTACAGATGTAATTAAATCTGAGGTAGAGAGTGTTGAACCACCAAAAATTGTTGAAGTCACAAATAAAGTTACTGAAGCCAGTAATGAAATTTCGAATAAAACGACTGAAATAAAAGAAGTCTCGAATGAAAAAGAGAAGGTAAACACAGAGGCGGTAAATAAAGCAAATAGAGTAGCCAAGAAAGCTGGAGTTCCAGCAGCACAGGAGGTCTCAACTAAAGATCCAGTAGAAGTTCAGGAGACTTCAAAGAAAGCTGAAGGTAAAGTAATAGTACCAGATATCCCTAATGAAGATCCAGTAGTAGAACAGGAGACCACAAAGAAAGCTGCAGAGCCAGTAGTAGCACATGAAATGCCAAGCGAAGGACCAGTATCAGAACAAGATATATCAAGTAAAGCTCCAGTAGTGAATCAAAAAGTTTCAAAAAAAGGTAAAGGACCAGTAGTGGTACAGGAGACCTTAAAGAAACCTGAAGGTTCAGTAGTAGCACAAGATACCTCTAATGAAGATCTAGTGGTAACAAAAGACGCTTCTAGTAAAAGTCCAGGAGCCTCAAAGAAAACTAAAGCTCCAGTGTCAGCAAAGAATGTCTCAAAGAAAGCTGCAGGTGCAGTAGTACAGGAAATCTCAAGCGTAGTTCCAGTAGTAGAACATGACGTGTCAAGTAAATCTCCAGTAGTACAAAAAGGTTCAAAGAAAGGGAAAGGACCAGTTGCAGATGTCTCAAAGAAAGCTGAAGGGCCAGTAATAACTTCCAGTTCAAACGATGAAGTGGCACATATTGAAGAAGTCAAGCCAATACTTAATGAGGCCTAAATTCAATGTTTAATAACGGACAGTTTTTTTAATGTGTTGTTTATGTTAGTGATATCATTAGCACCATGCCTACTTAATTAGATTTTAGTTTCGTTAGATAATGGACAGCCATAAGATACAATTAATTTCTTTGACAATTATTATATCAAATTCAAATTCAAATTCAAAATATCTTTATTTGATTAGACTTCTTACAAAGTACTTTCAAATCGTCAGAAGGACACAAAATACATTATACATGATTATAAATGTTACCATATCATATTCTACTTATGCTGTGATTCAACGAAGGATGTTTTCAAGCATTCGATGAATTATAATTACTAGTCTATACATCTATACAGATAAATAAAATTGAAGAGTTTGTTTGTAATACCAAAATTACACCTCTTGACTGAATGCATTTGAAAGTATACCCGGTACTGATATAGAAAAACCATTTTTTTTAATTTTCTGTCTGTCTGTTTGTTCCGGGTATTCTCCTAAACGGCTGGACCAATTTCAACGGGACTTTCACTGGCGGATAGCTAATGTTACAATAAGTAACTAGGCTACTATTAATTAAAAGTCTGCGCGGGTGAAACCGCTAGTTTTTAATAATAATACACCGAAAAATTCTAATCACAAAGATTTGAGTAAACGTCTCATATCGTGCACTGTTTATGTAAATGTCCTTCGTTAACCCTTACATAGTAAATGCAATTAAGTTATAAATATGAACGTTGAAAAATTACCACCAGTAAGTCTCTAGGTATTCTGAACACAAGCATCTTTGATATCAAATGGCTTTTATAGGTCTTTAAATTCATCAATACTTGATTATAATATTTACAGAAAGTTCTATACTGTTAATTTTGCTATTATAACTGGTAAAAGAATATATATATAATAAGCAAAATATTTTTTTGTATACATTTCATCGAAAAATATACCGTTTTGATATAATAAATGCGTAAAGCATACAAAAATGTTCCTACAGTCCAGAGAAAGGCCTACATTAAAAAGCGGCCTTAAAATGTGTCAATTTGTAGTAATACAGCTGCCGATAGTGTTGCTTACTGTAAATATACTGATGTTGCCAGTGATATCAAAAACATTATTTGGTCTCGTAGGAGTGTATTCTCGTTATGTTTTAAAACACATTGTAACTATATCAATTTTATTTACAGAATTCTCATGAAATTTCAAACAATTTTTCCATACATTATTTAACTAGTTATGGCAAATACATTTTTCCTCAATATCTATACAGATAAATAAAATTGAAGTCTCTGTTTGTAATTCCATAATAACAGCTATTCACTAAATGCATATGAAAGTATAACGGACATAAAAAAACTATTTAAAAAAAATATCTGTCTGTCTGTTTGTTCCGGGTAATCTCTGCAACGGCTGGACCGAAATTAACGGGCTTTCACTGAGAGATAGCTAATGTTACAAGGATTAACTTAGGCTATTTAAAAAAAAACATTTCGGGACTCGCGGGAATTCAATTCATTCTACGCGGGTGCAACCGCAGGGCACAGCTTTAATCAAATTGTAACTCTGTGATTAATGTTTAAAGTTCAAATTCAAAAAGCAAATACTTGCTATAAAATATGCTTCGAAAATTAAGTCGTCTAGTCAGATATCGGTATTTCACTGTCACATAAATAACTTAACGATTTTGTGTTTTATGACGAAGTAAATTAAGTTTGTAATTGAAAGCTGATAAAATGACGCTTATTTGCAGTTATTTTTGGACCCAGTGCAGCGCACGTAAGGTTCAATTCGCCTTATTACTCGATACAATAAAAAGCCGGTAATAGGATATTGAATTGAACCAATATGAAATGTTTGAACCTGTAGAAATTTAATTGGACATACCTCTGTTTTATTTTAAACCTTAATGCTATCATTTTAGATTTCAAATTATAATATTTGTTATTTGTTTAAATTAATTTCCAGTATTAAAGCTTGTAGTTAAGCGATATTGTCTCTGTTTATAATTCTCTTTTCTCGGAAACCACTGGATGGTTTTACCCCTTGGGTTGGCAAAATCGTGAAAATTTGACAATTAAGAGAAAAAATCAAAAATAGGTGGGGTGGGAGCAAGTACTTGTTTCACTATCTACACGGTAAAACTTTATTTTATATAAATAAATATGCTCACGCTATCCCAGAAGGGTTCCCGAAGGGGTAAGCAGAGGTTGTAACAAAAACACCCACATTTCACCGAATATGATTAAGTGTCAGAGAGTGAGTCCACGTCTTTGAAATACTTCTATGTTAAACAGTATATATTTTAAATAATACTATTTTACTCAAAAACTGTCGTTAACCCTGAATGAATCTTGATAATCTCACTCAAAGCTGAGTTACTAGACTAATGATTAAGTATTGTTCAATGACAGTTTTATAATTGTGCCATTGTGCTGATAAAATGCCTACAGTGTATTTATGTAACGATCAACATGCCTATTGTGACCAAATGTATGAATTTATAAATGTATGGTGACTATTTGCAATGTGTTGTGATTTGTCAGAAAACACTTAGTATTCAGTTTTTTTTATGGATTAATAATAAAGATAGATTTTGTATCTGTGATGTTTATAGTTTCATTTGACATTTATGAGCTTAATATACAGAATTTGTGCTGTTTGTTTAGATTGGTGGTGATGCAAGCCCTTAAGGTGCAGCCTCATGCAGTCGCTAGACGCTCGTTTCCAGCGACAAATGTGGTCACGTGACCCCGTTTTAAATTTTCCGTGACTCAAAAAGGAACTTTGTCATGCAGCGGCTACAATCATGTTTCGCTACGTATCACGTGACCACATTTTATTGTTGAATATAGGTTGGGCCGTATGCAAAAAATAATACTTTAGCGGGCAATACCAATTTAGAACTATTTTAATATTCTTCAAATTAAAACGCGTGATTAATAAAAAAATAGAATAATAATCTTTAAAAAATATATTGTTAAGTATGCTTTCGCCATCCCAGAAGGAGGTTCCCTGACGGTAAGAAGATATGGTACAACACCCACATGTCTCCGAACATATTTAATTGCCAACTATTGTTTGGTACTATATATTTTAAATCTGTTCAAATCAAGCCTAAACTTGTGTTAAAATAGAAGTTGGTACTCAACCATAAAGGTATCTAAATATCCGACACATATAGAACAAATAAACGGAACGCTCTACGATTGTTTTTCTGTGCTGACACTTTACATACATACATACATATGCTCACGCCTGTATCCCATGGGGGTAGGCAGAGACCACTGTTTGCCACATGCTACGATCCTTACATACTTCTTTCGCTTCATCCACATTCATGCATCTCTTCATACACTTTCTTCGGTTACGAGTGCTCCGAATTTGACCTTTCTGAAAAATACTATTAATTTGGTCATAGTAGTTGTTCCTTGGACGCCCTCTACCGACACTTCCGGTCACATTCGCTCTATAAATTTCTTTCGTTAATCGCCTTTCACTCATCCTTTCGATATGTCCAAACCATCTCAACATACTTTTTTCAATTCTGGTCACCACATCATTCTTCAACTTGCAACTGTCTCTTATCACACTATTTTTCATACGATCTACAATGGTGACCCCACACATACTTCGTAACGACCGCATTTCCACTGCATTCACTCTACTTTCATGTTTCTTCTGCCAAACCCAACATTCACTTCCATACATCAGAGTAGGTACTAGCACCCCGTTATGAATGGCCAGGCGCGCATTTTTTGTTATTGACTGGCCACTCATCACGGCGTGCAGGGCACCATTTACCTTGTTTCCCGCAGATACTCTCCTTTCAATATCACTATCGCATTTACCATCTCTTGCAAACACACTTCCCAAATACACAAATTCATTCACTTGTTCTACTTTCGTACCTTCTATCATAATATTACAATCCGTAATCATTTCCTCTCTTTCTATCACCATAACTTTCGTCTTACTTACATTTATTTTCATTCCTTTCTTCTTAAAAGCCTCATTCATCACATTCAACATGTTCTGCAGCTCTGTCGCCGACGGCGCAAGTAAAACTTGATCGTCGGCGTACAGAAGACACTTAACACGTAGTTCATTCATTCTAAGTCCACACTCCATATCTTTCAGATTTGTCAAACAGCTGTCCATATAGAGGTTAAAAAGCCATGGCGACGCTACACTTTACACCTTACTATAAACAATGTTGCCACAATAATGATTAATTCATTATCTTTTTTGTAAAGGGCACGCAATCACGCGGAAAAGACTATTTATATTCGGTCCACAGAGCCGGCCATAAGAATTATCAAGTAGAGACTCAATTTCCATACAAAATATTCTTGCTTGTTTGAATAAATTGAAAAAAAGGAACAGATTGAAAATTGATGGGTTTATACAATGGGTTTATAGCGAAAATAATTGAATATTTTATGTATATAACTTGCCCTGCGGTTTAACCCGCGTAGATTAAATTCCCGCGGAACCCTAAATATTTCTTTAAATAAAAATAGCCTAAGTTATGCATTGAAACATTAGCCATCTGCCATTGAAAGTTCCGTTAAAATTGCTCTAGCCGTTTCGGAGATTAGCTGGAAGAAACAGAACAGAGAAGAAATTATTTATTGCTATTATTATATTAGAAAAGTCAACGTTATGTAATAGGCTAAAAAATCGTAACCTGGAGCGAAGCTAGAGCGCCTCCCTAATCTATTGTCTATTATTTTGCATGGTTTTATATGTATTAGGTGATTTCGACGTTTTAAGCATATTAACTAGCTCAAAACGACGAATGATTTAGAATCAACGCTTCAAGAGCTCGTGCCTGGTGTCGAGTCACCTCCAGTTTTAGCCTTAACTGCCCGATAAATGGCCAGAGGGGGCTATTTATATTCGGAAAACTAAACTTTACTAAACTCTTTAAACACTATTAGGACGGGACGCGCGGGAACGTGACCATTTTTCAAAACTGAACTGAAATCCGCCATCTTTTTTTTCTCAACATTAGCGCCTTCACGCGTCACTATTCAAATTTCTCAATACGTCTACGTCAAATGTCACGCTGACAGTATAAATTAAAAAAATATCCACAGATTAAATTTGGCCGTGGACAAGAGCAGCTGCAGCATTTATCGTTCACAATAGTGTTTGTTACCTGTCCTCCGAAACGGCTGGCTTGGAGAAGTTCAATTTTATATATTAGATATGGCTAAAATTCTGAACTTGTCAGGAAAATGTTGGTAATGTGGAAACTCAGAGATTGGTTGGTTACATCACGTCCTTATGGTTGCGTAGCGTGTAGCGATTCCGCCTGCTGTTCTCGTGGCCCCAAGTAATTGCGTCTGCCTCGTTATCTAACCGCCAGTCATCGATCGGGGAAATAAATAACTGAATTCGCGATGAAACGTCTGTTTTTGCGAACCTTTTGGGAAATATTGCGAAAATTGGATAATAGATGATCATGGATTTTACGGAGCGTTCACTTTAGCGGTGATTGGGGATTTGTTTGATACGCATTCAGTCCATTCGTACATTTACGCATTAAGAATAACTACTAGGATCACGTGGTGGCCGAGGGGTTCGAGCATTCGCCTACTACGCAAGCGACGCTAGTTCGAATCCTAGCGGCCTGTGCGAATGAGTTTTTCTAAAAACTTTTGTACACTAAATTCACACAACGTGCTTTACAGTGAAGGAAAACATCGTGAGGAAACCTGCATATATTTAAGAAGTAATTCAAAGACGTATGTATAGAGCCAGAGACGGACTCTCCGTCACGTTGGCACTTAATCATCTACTGTACATGTATAATGGTAATATATTTTCTCGTCACTCGCGCCCCTGATTATATCGGTACAAATCCCCTCGAGTCTAGTGGTCGCAATCACTACAGCGGAACACGAAGTCCTGGGTTCCCATCCCGGGGAAAAGTTTTATTTTTCCATTTGTAATTTCCTAGTAGCGGCCCGGAGTCTGGATCTATGCCTGGTAATAAGCTCGTTCTCTACTACCTGGGTGGGACTTAATCATACCTAACCGGCAAAATGTGCTGCTGTCCAGATGCCTAGTCCTGAATTCAGGACTAGGTAACTATATAATTCCCTTGAGGGACTCTTCTAAAGGCGGCTGTATAATGATATTTTTTCTTCTAACGCAAGGTCATGAACACAGCTACGATTTGAATTGGATTGCTGACCCGTGCAATGTTCAGGCTAAGGCCATAATTCTGGTCAACTCACACATACCTAATCTGTACAGATAAATCGAATTTAATAGTCTGTTTGTAATTTCAAATTAACAGCTTTTCACTAAATGCATATGAAAGTGAGTATATTATAGTAATCATATAAAAAAAAAACAAGTTTAATTTTTTTCTCCGTCTGGCTCTTGCCTGCATGTCCTTCTATTTAACGGTATTTTCACAGGCATACAAATAGGTTCGCAGGGTAAGTTTTTGTTTAATATTTAAGTGGCAAAAAAAGGTAACCTATTATTTAAATAAAATATTTCATGTAAATAAATTATTCTTAGTCTTATAGAAGCGCTTTTCCGCTCGCTACATAGATGACGCTAGTCGCTAACAAATGAGATGTTTGAGTACAAATACACGAGAACTTAAATCGCGAAATAAGAGTTTTCAAGCGCATTGCACTATGTAAGTACAGTAAATAGTTTCCAACTAGAACAGTTGGAGCCGGTCAGGCTGGAAGATCTTCCCTTCGCTGGCGATGATTCTCCCCACATTCTATTGTAATTCTTTATATTTATTACTAGCTGTGTCCCTATGGATTCACTCGCGTTTTCTTTGACCTGAAACCAATTTTTTTTTTCTAAATTAAATCTTATATTAAGTAATTAATTTAATTATTCACTCCTTTATAACTTTAGCTATTAGTAAAAAGCTGTTACTTACCTACTTTACCTTCTCTATAAGTGCTGGAACAATGGACTTGAGAAGTTTTCATATTAAATTTACTTATACATGTACGTATAGGTAACTTATTATCTATCAATCTTACTATAAGGTATTTATTTAGTATGTATGGGAATGACGTATGTCACGTGACTGATTTATGTAATTGCGAGAGAATGTACTTTGTCCGGGCCTGCAGGTAAATGTGCATGTATTTTATTCGCCCCATACAGACAGAAAGACTCATAAAATGATTACTGCGCTCAAGGACAGCGCTCATAACTCATGACGGGACCTTTTGCACTGTCACGGATTTACTGTTCCTCCACGAATACTTACAGAATACTTAGCAATGCAGCTATGAGTGCAATTCCATTCGTTCTAAATCATTTATTTGATTTGAAATACTGCGTTGCATAGGCAATCTAGATATTTCAGGTTTACAATTGAAATTAATAGTCGCTACAATAAAGTGGCTATTGTCTGTAAAAGACACGTAACGTAAATAAAATTACAGTACAAAATAATTATTTCCAAAATAACAATGTGCCCGGAACACGTTTCATAAACTGGGTTTGATTATTTTTTTTCAAAAAGAAAGTATTTGTAATTATCGCGGTTCAAGGTTTCTGATTCTGTTAGGTTTCAATGTCTCTCTGTCTTTCTAAAATAATAAAATGATTACGAGATAGGTAATAAAGCAAATTACCTGTAAACTTAGAACTTCCTATCATCGTAATTCAAAATGATTTGGGATTAATAGTCAAAAACTGATATCGTTATGGGTTAAAAAAAGTAGAAAGTTCTATATAACTTACTAGCGGACGTCACGCGGTTTCACTCGCGGAGTTCCCGTTCCCGTGGGAGTACGGGGATAAAGTATAGCCTATATTAATCAGTGATAATGTAGCATTCAAATAATGAAAGAATTTTTGAAACCTGTCCATAAATTTTTGAGTCAATTCGTTACAAACATACATACAAACTTTTCCTCTATATAATATTAGTATAGATGGAACTCATTTATTATTTCTTGGGCTAGCGATTTCAAACATAATTTAACAAACTTTTGTGTCGATTTGAAGCGCACCAAGTGACCGTCTCCAAAACTAAATTTGACGTTTGATTAGATTTGTCATTAATTCCGTGGACGCTCGCTACATACTCGCTATAGATAACAGCGCCAAAATGGCGTTAATCAAATAGGTGTACTAATTTTAGCATACAGCGCAGGAAGGTACTTATTTGTATATTCAGTACAGTGAGCTCTCAAAATGTGTTACAGTGCTCTTAATCTATCTCTGTATATCTGTTTGTTCATCTCTAAAACGTCAGTACACATTTTAGCGAGTTTTTCACTGGCAATAGCAAATGTTACAAGGAGTATCTTAGGCTACTTTTAGGTTCCGAGGGACACCCATGAAATTAAGTCTACGCGAGTGAAGCCGCAGGGTATAGCTAGGGCATATGATTTTTACATGACGTAGGTATGTTTAGTAATAAATATATATTATATTACAGTGGGTCCAGTACAGATCAGTGCTCCAAGTATAGGATCTGACACTATCAAATGTCGTCGCTTAAGCTTGTGTTTTTACGTGGCTCAAATGTGTTGATACTTTTTCTATGGCGGGTTGTAGTTGATTGTCAAAGATGGTGGATTAACATGTTTTGAGTCACGCAAAGTCAAGTCACGTCGATTGGAAGTGTCAGAGGGCCTATAGGGAGTTTTTCACTGCCGCCGTCACGAGTCACCGCGTCGACGTAAATGCAGATTTGTATAGGACCGAAACAGCGCCGTCTGTCGGCCTGAAGATGACACTATTGTGAGCCCATAGAAATCTGTGTTTACGTCGACGCGATGACTTGTGACGGCGATTTTAAGGAATCTCGCACTAGGCATTCAGATCCTATACTTGAGGTAGGTATTATAATGCTTTTGGAATGAATATACACTGTAACATACAAACCCTCACAAAGAGAATGGTTGGTTTTCTGGGCTATATTATGAGACATGCCAGATACGAACTGCAGGAGGAAGTCGTGGCTGCGCAATATCCGCGAGTGGACTGGCATCAGCAGTGCTGCTGCACTCTTCCGCCTCGCGAAAGATACACAGAAGTTTACCGAACTGACAGCCAACCTTCAATAACTGGAGAGGCACTACAAGAAGAAAAAGAAGAATACTGGGTAACCGCTTTCCACTTCTGTTTTACTTTATTTAACAGTTGATTTATTTTCGTTGCGTTCCTTTATTTGGTCTAAGTCTTATTAAGCGTGAGATAAAACATTAAATTACATAAAGGTCTGTGTTGTCTGTAAAATGTCAATGACACAAATGTATACAAATTGTAAAGTCCTAAGTCTCAGTAGTCTTATATTCTGACCTATTGTTTTTCTGTGTTTCACCTCGACCCCAAATTGAGCGACTTTAAAAAAAAAGCCTATATTTTTAACACCGATTGCCCAATGGGATCAATTTATAATTTTTGTTGAGAACAAATTATTTATGGATCGCAAATAACTTAAGCCGTTCCTTCATTAATGTAATTACATTACATTAAAGTTCTATGCCTCAAGTATAGGTTATTACATGGTTTTACGTTGTCGATATCGGCTGCTAACTTTCCTCATTTTGTATAGGAACTTTAAAAAGCGCCCCAAGCGGCGAGTGTAGGAAGTTTCATGTCTCCATACAAAACAAGCGCAAAACGACGATCGAACGTGACAAAATCTATGATGATGGTTGAAGAAGTACTTGACATCAGATAGTGGTGCAGGTGCCTACAGGTTACCTACCCTTATTTGCGAGTACCATTACGTTTAAGTACAAAGTCAAAGTCAAAAGTATCTTTATTCGATTAGACTTTTTACAAAGTACTTTCAAATCGTCAGAATGACATAATTATACAGGATTATACATGCTACCGCCAGGTTCGGAAGGTTGCTTTTACTGAGAAGAACCTGGCAAGAAACTCAGTATTATACAATTTAAAGAATACAATATAAATAATTTAAGAAACGTAAGCTCATGGACAATGTTTCAATGCACAAATGTCGATAAAAATTAACATAACTAAAAATCTAGTACATCTACTTATAACTAAATGCGTAGCTTGAGATGACCAGCCCCCACAAGCAGCAACTGTTCACAAGTATGACGTGAATGCCAGCCATTGACCTCCTTAAGCATCATAGATATATTTGAGATAGCTACCGAAGCGATTCGTTGCAACTTTGGGGCACAACAAACTCCTTGTGGGGGCTTAAGCTACACAATTTAAACGTAAAATTTGGTACTACGTATAAATTTATCGACTTCTATGTAGGTACTGGATCTGTGTCCAAGGGCTTATATATATATTAGATGATTTATATTGTATGACTTAAAATTGTAAAATACTTTTTTTGTGATAAGAGTAATTACTGAGTTTCTTGCCAGGCTCTTCTCAGTAAAAGAAACCTTTGGAACCCAGCGGTCGCATGCATAATCATGTCGTTCTGACGATTTGAAAGTACTTTGTTAAAAGTCAAGTCCACAATCTCCAGCTTGCGGTTCTGTTTGATCCTCTTGGTACCTAAGTCTGAGTATCTGACGCCAAGATTAGACCATGTGATCATACTTCCGTCGGTGCACAGTAAAGGTCCTATGTTGCACAATCCCGGGCATAAAAGCATGCATTCCTAGCTACCTGGTGGTAAGCAGCTGTAGGAACGACAGGATTTTTGGAGTATGTCCGGAAAGCATGTTATGTCCCAGCGAGTAGATACTGTCATATTTCCATATCCATCATGAGACAGCGTGCCTTTGCCTCCCCGAACAAAAATAGTAGTCGGAGCCGTGGTGACTTTGCGGTTTGTGCAGTCGCCTGCTGCGCAAGCGACGCAAGTTCTAATCCCAGCGGGGCCTTTACCAATGAGTTTTTCTAAAAAACTCATGTGCAGTGATTTCACACCGCCAGGTGAAGGAAAACATCGTGAGGAAACCTGCATATGTCTGAGAAGTAATTCAAAGACGCATGTATAGACGGACTCACCCTCTGTCACGTTGGCACTTAATCATATTCGGTGAAATGTGAGTGTTGTTAATACAACACCTCTGCTTACCCCTTCGGCATTCATAGATTACGGTCTATCCTATTAGATACATGATTACTGAAAGTGCACATAAAATTGTAAGTATTAAATAGTTACGCAATGCCCGCAAATGTAACTTTGTACTTTTTATCTAGATATCATTGAGATATTTGTGCGCGTGTCAACGCACAGAATGGTGGGCCAAGGTCACAACGTGCGTTGTAAATACTTTCCCTAATCAGTGTTTAATTTATACTGAAATCTGTTGCGTACTTTACCCTTAAAAGGTGACAAACAGAAAACCAAATAAAGTTAGTACTTATTACCTTATATGGATTAGATTGAATGATTTCACACCACGTGCTTTACAGTTAAGGAAAACATCGTAAAGAAACCTGCATATGTCTGAGAAGTAATTCAAAGACGGATGTATAGAGCCGTGGTGGCCTCGGGGTTTGAGCCGTCACCTGCTACGCAAGCGACGCAAGTTCGAATCCCAGCGGGGCCTGTACCAGTGAGTTTATCTAAAAAACTTATGTACAGTGATTTCACACCACGTGCTTTACGGTGAAGGAAAACATCGTGAGGAAACCTACATATTTCTGAGAAGTAATTCAAAGACGTATGTATAGTGCCTGAGACGGCGATAGAATCACCATCTGTCACGTTGGCACTTAATCATCTTCGGTGAAATGTGGGTGTTGTTATTACAACACCTTTGGTTTCTCCTTTGGGGACCTTTCTGTATGGATACTGTAATATATTATAATATATTCTATCTAATATATAAAATTCTCGTGTCACAGTTTTCGTTGCCATACTCCTCCGAAACGGCTTGACCGATTTTGATGAAATTTTTTGTGCTTTTCCAGTATCTATGAGAATCGGCCAACATCTATTTTTCATCCCCCTAAATGTTAGGGGTAGTCCACCCCAAAAAAAAATATGGCAATACAACGTTTGCCGGGCACAGCTAGTATTTTGATAACAGAAAACTATATCCTGTGTTTGTGTTAGTTAAAAAATATGTCAAAAAAATCTAGAATAGCAATATCTTTTTATATGTTGTATCGAGTAGCGTAATTGTTACATGTTTTTGTGAAGTGAATTATGACGTATGAAAGAGAAAAGTTATGCGTGATAAGAAACGGTAGGCGAAGTACGTAGATTTTCCGTGTAAATTCCACGAAGCGTTTACAAACTACACGATATTGAGACATAACGTCAATACATGCATACATACATATGCTCACGCCTGTATTCCCCAAAGGGGGAGGCAGAGGTGTTGTAATCACAACACCCACTTTTCACCGAAGATGATTAAGTGCCAACGTGACAGATGGTGAGTCCATTGCCGTCTCAGACACTTTACATACGTCATTGAATTACTTCTCAGATATATGCAGATTTCCTCACGATGTTTTCCTTCGCCGTAAAGTACGTGGTGTGAAATCACTGTACATAAGTTATTTAGAAAAATTCATTGGTACAGGCCCCGCTGGGATTCGAACTTGCGTCGGTTGCGTAGCAGGCGACTGCTCTAACTTCAAGGCCACCACGGCTCTTACGTCTATCTACTTTTGAATTCGTATAAATACGACCCATACGTCGTGACTTCAATCATTAACATACATAATATTAAACATGAGAGCCATGGTGGCCTTGGGGTTTGAGCAGTCGCCTGCTACCCAGCTGGACCAGTACCATGATTTTATATCACGTGCTTTACGGTGAAGGAAAACATCGTGAGGATGCCTGAGAAGTAACTCAAAGACGTATGATAGTACCTGAGACGGCGATGGACTCTCCATCTGTTACGTTGGCACTTAATCATATTCGGTGAAATGTGGGTGTTGTTTTTATAAGACCTCTTGTTACCCCTTCGGGGACCTTACTGGAATTGCGTGAGCATATTTTTATTTTAAAAACATATGCTCACTTCTGTACCTATTTCTCTTTTATGTTTAAGACGCAAGGAAAATTACACTCCGGGCTGCTATTGTGAAATTACAGATGTTAAACCCAGTAACACTTTGCCCGACCAGCGTATCCAACGTAGGACCTCATGTTCCGTAGCAGCGTTTGCGACCACTAAATCAACAACGCAGTCCATCTTTGAAGCATTGTTAATCTGAAATATAAGAGCGATTGACTTATACCTCTGCATACTTATAACTGTGCATATTACGTTACGTAGAGAGTTGAACATACCACCTCAGTGACGCGAGAATATCTGCACTTTAGAAAAATATCGGTTTTACAATTTATAACCTCCTAGTTTTTCGCCGATTTTTTAACAGCGATTTTAATCGCGTCAGTGGGGACTCCATTGACGCGAACTCGTGGAAGCTAGAAAAAGCACGAACGTTACCTTTCTTATAAAGCGAGACCATTGTACCCAATAACGTCTCTATTTGAAACATCAATTCAGTAACAAAGTGGAACAAATCAACGTTTGACTTGGACTGCCCGAGAAAACACGCTCGTGTTTTGTGTCCACGAGATATTACGATTTCCGGAATCCGTACCATCTAAAAACGTGAAAATCAAATAAATTGTGTGGTACATAAAATAACAAAAATTTGAGAAACACATTTAAGGCGGGGAGACTGTTTGAAAAATTGGTTTATGTTAATAATTTGGGCTGTATATTTTGATATGATGTCCCTAATTACGGAAGCCTAGGTGTCAGTGACTCGCACTTAACCGGTTTAAACCGTTGTTTGACGACATCTTCTCCCAAAAGTTATTTTGAAATGAATATATAATTTGCTGGATATTTTGCCGTGGAGCTCGTGGCACAGTTGCTATTGCGCATATCATTCGATGGACAAATCAGTGAAGTTAAGCAACCCTAGCCCTAGCTAGTAATTGGATGGGTGACCACTCTAGTTTCCTCCGTGCCTCGGAGAGCACGTTAAGCCGTCGGTCCCTGTTGCCAATATATCATCTTTGACAATCGTTACAGGTCAGTCGGATGCCTAAAATAGTCTGACAACTGGTTTAACCCAGATCACAGATTTTCCTCGTAAAAAGGGGTTGCGAAGGTCAGATGGCAGTCGCTTAGAATTAAAATCAGGAGATCAGCTGCATCGGGTTGAATCAAGTGCCGACCCTAACCATGTATGGGATAAGGCCAGGGTGATGATGATAATATAATTTGCAATATTATTATTGAGATTTCAATCATATTGCAGCAGTTATTTTTGTAATAAGTATATAATACGTCGCAAAACTGATATGGGATCAACTTATTCAGTATGAGAGAGAAAGAAAATTTATTTTTCAATTACAAAATGCGACGCAGCATTTATTAAACATACATTAGGTACAAAATAAATGGTTGGGC
Source organism: Watsonalla binaria (assembly GCA_929442735.1). Taxonomy (NCBI): domain Eukaryota; kingdom Metazoa; phylum Arthropoda; class Insecta; order Lepidoptera; family Drepanidae; genus Watsonalla; species Watsonalla binaria. Next base: position 9,321,811 of record OV838937.1, on the reverse strand, counting down.
AGATCTTCCCTTTTTATCTGTTAATACCGTTTTCGCTCAGTTTTCGTTATTTCTGTATCATTAACCTTTCTATTAGCAAATCATCGTAGGCCTTTCAAGATGAATCAATTTGTGTAGTTCAAAGATCTCATAATCAAGTGTTGTAATAACTTGAGCAGAAATATCGTGCCTTGTCTTGGTTCACTACCCATCTGTTACATTACAAGTGCTCTTATTAACAAGTTGAAGACAACTGGCAAGAAGATAGGTTAGTAGGCAGAGCTGGGGCCTAGCACGTTATTAGGAATAGTGCATGTATTTTAGGTTTGTTCATTCAAAACTTTACATTGTCATTTCAAAATTCAACGAACAATTGACCTAATGATTTTGGAGTTTAGGATCCAAAGCATTGATTTCAAATTATCAGGCTACCTAACTAACGTTGTTTACTATGTAATTAAATGTACATGATACCAGCTGAATTTCTTGCCGGTTCTTCTCAGAAGGCTTGTTTCCGAACCGGTAGTAAATTCTTCGACATTCGTAAGTGCCTTACCAGGGCCTAAACCGAATAATAATTTTCACGCATTTTTACCCAGGCCTCATCCTAAGTGCCTGATGAAAATACCAACCTCTGGATTCTGACCATAGTTGTAGATTTAGCAAAACCCTGTGCCCTGGTTTTCATATGTTTTTATGTCGACGATATCGACTGCGTATTTTCCTCATTTTGTATGGGAACGTTAACAAGCGCCCCAAGTGGAGAGTGTAGGAAGTCTTACGTCTACATACAAAAAAAAACGCAAAGGTAACAAGGGACGACGTTCAAACGTGTCAAAATCTTAGGCAAGAAGAGTGTGAAGAGAATCTGACAGTGATATCAACGCGCAAACGGCTAATGCAGCCTGTGAACGATTAAAGCACCAAGAGCTACAGTCTAGTGACAGTCAGACAATATAGTGAAAGATGCAACGGTCCTATCAAAACTAGCACAGCGCCTCCACTCATCCTCCCACCTCTACTGACCACTGATGATATATGTACCTTGTTTAGGGTACATAAGATGAAACTCTGAAGATGACGTGCAACCCAACCCAACGTTTAGTAATTTTACATAAAGTTAATTCTATGCTTAAGCTTTACCAGAACGTAAACCCGAAGAGGTAGGTAGAAATACAACATCTTCACCGAAGATGAGAAGGTGCTAACGTGATCGAGTCTATCGTTGTCTCACATGGCGTTGCTTAAAATTTCAGGGCCTGTAAACAAAGTAACATTATACACACGCTTAGCTAATATAAACGATACAAAATGGGAATGACATATGTCACGTGACTGCTTTGTGTCATTTCCATACATTTTATATCGCTTCTATTAGTGCAAGCGCGAAAGAATGGTACTTTGTCTTAGGCTACAGATATACCTATAGTATGTATAAAAAAAAAACGTAGTAATATCAATTGCTTAAAATATTAGCCACGTAGCTTTAATGATATTGTTAAATGTAGAATGTAGAATAGGATCTTAACTTTTTATATTGTATTATAACAGATAAGGCAGTGTGCGTTGTCTGTTGTAATAAAGTGTAGGAAATAATAGATATTACGTTGTTGTTTAGTAATAAATAATTTTATACATATTAGGTACTTGTAGATAAATATATTAATATTAATAGCTCTAGTAGTGCCTCTCACGTTGCTGTGCCCTAACAGGGTTTATGTTATCTGTACTTGGGTTACTATTATAATTAAGATTAGTATGTATCGTATATGTAACTAACATAAATGCAATAAATAAATAAATAAATTGTCAAATAACACTTTCCAAATCATAGCACGATTTGATAATGTTAACGATAACAACGCTTAGGATAAATATTAGCCCTTTTACTTTTCAATGAACGTGACGGAAAAGGCCATCGGTATCCAAGATTGAGCTAATGAGATTCTTTAATTAGATACAATGCATTTGTTCTACCATAGACACGAAAATATTTTTTTTAGCTAACATAGAGTAGTTTGCTTTCGTTTCCAAATTTAAGCGTGTCGGGAGGAATGTGTCTCTTTTTGCATATATAGGATTGTTTTAATACAATTTAATAGAAGTGTGAGCAACTCGTGGACATGATTGGCTATCATCAATATACATATGTCCTAAAGACTTTAAAAGACCAATGTAGTAGTAAAAGGGGACGGAGGTCTTTGTATCCCCACTATTTTATTTTAAATAAAGCTGCATTGTGTGCATAATTAATGTACGATATATTTTTTACAAGTATCCAGGAACATAGATATTTCCAATCGACGTTGATTGTGGAAATGTGTGGAAATTTCAAATGATTTTGGCACAAACCCCTTAAGCCGCGGTTTCAATCAACACTGTATTTCATGATTTAGAAAACTAACAATGCCGGCACCGAAATAAATCAATTGCATTTACTTACTTTAATAGACGAGAAAGATTTCGTTTATGTGGCGATTGTGACCCTCAAGTTGCCTGTGAGTAAATCACATATTTTTGTGAAACCAATTGAATTGAATTGGATGAAAATAATACAATTGTGAGCTGAAAGATTTTGGGCACTTATTGAAAAATAATAAAGTTTAACTTGCTTCGATATCCGCAGGAAACTGTAACAGACATCACACAGAGTGGATGATACCGCGTACTGATTTTTATTTCTTTTATAATTGTGAAGACCGTTAAAAAGCTATCACGACAAACATATTAAAAATGTATGTGTATTAAGTACTTATCGAAAGGATTTCCTAGAAAGATCAAACAGCATTAAAATCTAAAAGGGAGGCGAGTAAACATTTTTATCTACGTAATGCATAAAAATTATTAATATTTTATGGTGATTAGCGTTATGGCTACTTATAAGTACTTACCTATATCGTAATGTTTTCTAAATTGTAGTAAATTCGGTAGCCATTGACTTAGCTTTAAAAGGATCTATTGGTGATGATGGTCAGTGAATGACTGAAGATATTGTCCAAGTTTTCATAACAATCCAGTGAAATGCCAGCATTATTCAACCCCAAGCTGCGATACTGAACCGTGACGGCAAATCATCTCTAATCAATACAAAAAAGATAATATCGTGACTGTATTAATTTCAAAAAGTATTATTATATAAAAGTGTATTGTTTGAGCAACTCTATAGAATGCCGTGCCGTGAAGTGTTTCGAACAAACAACTCTGCTGTCCATTCACTATAAATACAAGTTAATATTGTTTGTCGGTACATTGCACCACTGACCACCGACACCTTAGGGGCCTAACAGACCCCCAACCCTAAACCGAAACTAATTAAACACTTGTGAAAGTATTGGAAGGTTAGAAAACTTGTGATCAATTTAAGTGTTAATTTTGAGTGTTTCATTTACTTCTATAGTGTTATTAATCAAATGGTGTGTTTTCAGTTCGACTGTAGCAAATATGAAGACCTTTAGGACAGTCTTGTTGTGCTTGGGTAAGTTTATAAATAATATTTTTTATTTTAATTCATTTGCAATCTATAAAAAACACGAAATAACTTTTTAATATGCTGGCAATGACATTCCCTTAATATTTGATAGTAACTAATTTTTTTATGAAGTTCAATAATATTTTTTAACATGGCAACTCATTTGAATATTTGACCCTTTAGATTTCCATGCAATGTATGAAACCGATCATTTATGCTGAACAGAATCTTCTTATACGATGTTCAATTATCATGACGGTGAATTATTATACCAAAATTATTATATTACCTCTTCAAGAAAAGTTTCTTGCCTATAAATAGCATTTACTCTTTAGCGTAGAAGATAAATCACTGAATTGCTTATATGTTGGGTATTTATGAACATTTAATTTAATTTAAGTAACACCCAGATTTGTTTAATCTTCAAGAACTAAGCGTTTATAGACTCGTACTCACCTTTAGATTCGAAATTATTTTTTTAACTTTTACAATAAATGTAATTTACCACTTTTACCAAAGTATAAAAATTATATTTTCAAAGTAAAAATACTTTGAATTTACAGCTTGAACATATTAAGATGTAATTTGGCACACAGATAGTCTATTAGATGCCATGCATAACATATCATCATCCTCCTGCCCTTTTCCCATGTTATTTGTGGTCGGCGCAATGTGTTCTTCTCTTCCATTTCTCTCTATCTATCTGTATTCACTTCCATTCTAGCCATATCATCTTTCATGCCATGAATAACATATAAGACACTTTATATCTACTAAAGTCAAAGCAGACGAAGACGCGACAGAACAGAAGCTAACCGTAGAACGATTAGCAAACCTAAGTAGTAAGTTATGGGGTAATGTTGGATATGTTTTTAAGGATAAGTATAAGGTTTGAAGATTCACTAACTCTCAAGTTGTCTATTTCTGGTGCATTACAAACTTTATTGATAAGTAATTTGCATTATTTCTATGTTCAAATGTATAGATTGTAGATAGTGGGTGATATTACAAGGGTTACCCGAAGGTGTAGCCAGAAGACAAAAAATACATAAATTATAAATGAACGTTTAATAACGTAACTGGCAATATAACACATTTATGTAATTAAAATAATTATTATACACAGCACTTACGCACACTTGTTATATTTCCTTCCTTCCGTTGCGTGAGAAGACGTAATCGTTCTACACGCCCCAATAGATAGACTAATTAGATAATGCATACTTTCAATTGTTTCCATATTGTTATGTATCCTATTATTAATAATGAATTGATCATAGGACGAGTTATACAATGTTCGCTTATCTGGAATCGCAAGAAATTTACTCTGAAAATCTGAAGGGGTAGGCAGAGGTGTTGTAATAACAACAACCACTTTTCACCGAAGATGATTAAGTGACAACGTGACAGATGGTGAGTCCATCGCCGTCTCAGACACTATACATACGTCATTGAATTACTTCTCAGACATATGCAGGTTTCCTCACGATGTTTTCCTTCACCGTAAAGCACGTCGTGTGAACTGTACATAAGTTTTTTAGAAAAACTCATTGGTACAGGCCCCGCTGGGATTCGAACTTGCGTCGCTTGCGTAGCAGGCGACTGCTCAAACCTCAAGGCCACCACGGCTCTCAGAAAAAAATCTATACAGAGATAAGCAATTTGTGCAGTCGTAGCTCAAACAACAAATTCTATATTTTATTTTAAAAACATACGATTAATGATAAAATATATAATTGATATGTAAACACTGACAAAACAATATAATTTAATTTAAAAAATATTTGAAATGTAGTAATAATTACATTAATTTTGGGTGTCAAAAAAAATATACTTAACTGAAAATTTAATTAGGATTTTGGACCAGTAAAAGTTGATATCAATTTAAATTCAAAAATGCTAACCTTTACATCATACATACCAATTGTTTGAGATAGGTTACCCATATTAATTTTATGCAAATTTATACAGTCAAACAAAAAAAAAACATTATTTTATATCTATCACTATAGCGCCAAAAATAATGGCAATGTGGAACCTTTTAATCCAACGTAGCAGGTCCATTCCCATTTTATCTGATCCAGAAGTAGGAAGCCATGATTTCATGACTCTTCATAAACTTCTTGTTTGGGCCAAATACATAAAAAAAAATTCCTTATATTTAGGTGCCAGGAATTTGAATTAAGAATTGATTATATATAGCAGTAAATATATATGTAAATATCTTTAACAATTGATGGTAAAACTATCTTGTATGTCACCAGGCGCCGTGGCTTTAGCATCAGCCGCCCCCGCCGCCCGCCCGCAGCCCCAACACGTTGAATACGAATACGACTATGACAGCGCACCCCAACAGTCAAACAACCAAAAACAAGCAGAGCCACAGGAATCAGCTAGCCATTATGACGCTTACATCCAAGAAGTACAAGCTGCAGCCTCCGGGAACGCCGCCAAGAAAGGCTTCAGTCAAGGCTCTGGGCTCCGGACCATAGCCGTGGGCTCAGCGAATCAAGCGAAGACTGCGCTTGGCAATCAAGCCGCTGCAGCATACCAAGCAGCTTACGTAGCAAAGAATACGTTAGCCCAATCAGCGGCGCAAGCTAGTGCTACAGCGCAAGCAGCGTTGGCTGGAAAGCAGGTGATCCTGTCTGGTTTGGAGCAGCAAGTGAGGGATGCTAAGGTTGGGCTACAAGGAGAGGAGATGCAGCTGCAGCAGGCTAAGAGAGCTGCCCAGGCGGCAGCACAGTCTGCTCAACAAGCTATGCACCAGGTATGACCATTTGACTGATGCTTTTTTAATATCATATTTAGATATTCTTCTGGTTGCCCCGATATTGATAAAAAATAAGGCTTAAAGAGGCGTGAATTTAGCATAGACAATGCGTGGTCGATAGACCTAGTTTCTTTCTGCACGTTCTTCTAGCACAAGGCAATTGTATTTCTTTTAAAGCTGGAGGCTTTCCACAAATACCAGTTTATATTTGGTTATCTACAGAAATGTAATACCTACCTTATAGGTAAAAGTCATCGACCCCCAAAAACAATTAAGGTAGTTTCATAAAAAAAATCCTAAATGTAAAGCACGCGTAAAGTTACCATCTTACAAAATGTAGATAAGTGGCAATATATTATTAATCGATGGCAAATTACCTTGACAGAAACGATTTGAACAATCGAGTACATTTCACCGAAATCAGTCTGCGCACTGGCGAGATAATGTATTTTATGTTTTGGCAATGAACTCATTACTTATAATAAAACGGAGACTTTAAGATTGCGTTTAATGTACAAATATCGCAATTGGTAAATTAAAAAAAAAGTATTAAAAATAGATAACGATTGAGTTGCGTAAATAACAATACAGAATGAGATTGACGAAAATAACTAAAACGACGCTACATTGTAAGGTATCGGAAGATAATTATAAGTTGATGACGCAACGGTAGATCGGTTGACGCGTCGTGAAGTGGTTGACGTTTGGTCTTTGATTTTCAATATTGCTTGGGGCAGTTACAATGATATAACTGCCCCAAAGTTAGATATTTACTTATCTATTGCTATTATAAATGCAATAATTAAATCAGGTTACTTACTTATTAAATACTGAAAGAAACAACTATTTTAATTATTTACAATTAAATAGATCAGAATCGTGTCTTGATTTAAGTGGCATATGGAAGAATAGATTTGGAATTCACTCCGATCAAATTGGATAAAAAAATTGTCGCACCGTCAGCATTTTATTGCGCACACAAAATCGATTCCTTCGTGAAGTAATCAATGAAGAAACAAATGTCTTTACTAAAGTTATTTATTTATGATAGCCATAATAAGTTGCAAATCTGACACAAACCTGAAAATTATGAAATATTACGTGAGATCACCCATTGCTGCTTATTACGTGATTTCAAAAGTCTTCATTGTAATAATTTAGCAATATTCGCATTTTTTCTGATCCCGTGATCAAGTTACTAAGCGAAGTTTCAACAGCCTACTCCCATTTTTTATGTGATTCTACATTAACTTTAATCTCTGTTAAAGCGTGTAACTTAAAGTTATTTGCATCACTAACAGTATCATCACAAAATAAACGTTCGAAATTAATTCCACCGTGAAACTCATCACATGTTTTTGTCTTGTCTTTGAGGCACTTTGAGGAAACAAGCCAAGTTTGTGTCCAATCAGATCTTTTTAAGATTTTCATCACCCTTCACAGATACCAAGACAGCTAACCAATTTAATTCCACGCAATGTCATTAATTGATTCGTCAACCTTTGGAAAAAAGTCCAGGGTTTAGTTTGCGTCAAATCTTGGGCAAGCACTTCGACAGCGTAGCGTACCGAATAATATGTTGAAATCGCTACCGCCTAGTGTCTTAAGCGATAAGGGATAAATTATATTTAATTATAAACATCGATTCGTATCAATTTATATTGCAATAGCAATTGCATAAATTGACAAATCTTTGTCATAATTTATTTTGGTGACTACTTTGGATGTACTTTATTATAACAGTACTAACAATTTATTACAAGTAGAAAACTTGGCCCAAATCGGTGCCTCTCGGGATCGAGCCAAGAAGGCTGGCAGCATTGCCACGTTCAATAGCAATGCTGATTCTCTGAGCGAGGTAACCCCAGCCCGCTTGTCACGAGAAGCTTCTACCAGACGACGTGCAACCTCTTTGAAAAGTTGATGAGCATCTGGACCCCAAGGCCCCAAAGTTTCAACCACAAACGCAGAAAATATGTATCCTTGTGATTACTTTGTGATTTAAATTTGAGGCAGGTTAAGACACTTTAAAAAAAAGTATCAAAATTAAGATATAGCCGTGGTAGCCGTGGGGTTTGAGCAGTCGCGTAGCAAGTAACGCAAGTTCGAATCCCTGCGGGGCCTGTACTAATAACTTTTTCCTAAAAACTTATGTGCAGTGATTTCGCACCACGTGCTTTACGGTGAAAGAAACGTGCATATGTATGAGAATTAAATCAAAGACGTATGCATAGTGTCTGAGACGGCGATAGACTCACCATCTGTCACGTTGGCTCTTAATCAGCCTTTGTGAAAAATGGGTGTTATTACAACATCTCTGCCCATCCTTTCGTGCAATGCGTGAGCGTGTGTATGCATGTATGTTATCTATATTTATTTTTACATTCAGATAATAAAGGTGAAGAGGCAGCCAGAAACGTTATTTATGCTAGCTTCGTGTGGTCCATAGGAGTCCTTGATAGCTATTCGTATAAGTATTTATGGTAGTCCAAAAATAAAACCAACGGAACAATTATGGTAATTGACGCAAGTTTAGGAAAACAATAACAAAACAGAAGTCAGAAAAAGAAATAGTATTACGTAGGACTTGAAAATTATGTTGTTTGTTGTTGGGAAGATTTGCAATTGTAAGATGAAGGCTTATTTTATTTAATAAATTGTAGTCATTGGTCTATAGTGCAATTATAATGTGCAGCGACCCAAAATAAGTCTTGGCCCCCAAAAATCGTCACAAAAATCTTCTAAAGCCTGATTAAAATGTATATCTGTGTCTAGAATATCCAATCTAACGTTACGCTTCGCTGGTATAGGTTGTAAGGCAAAGCTCCACGTTTCTAAGGTGAACCGATTGATTCCATTACAAGTAAATTGGAATTTCATTCAATATTACGCACTACTTACTTAGATTCATTGTTGTTTTGTAACATTGCATGGTGTTCTTTTGTTAAATGCAATCGATTTCTGTTTCTGTTTGATAATAGATAATTTTAAATTTTCTTTGCGACACATTTATCTCATTAATAGTCACGCTCCAATTTCTACAAATTTGCATAAGTCTGTTACACATTCCAAGGTTTCGGCTACAGATTTGCGTTTATAGAACAATCATTATTTGTTCACAATTTTTACTTGATGCAAAAAAGTGATTGCAATCATCGTCATCTTGCATGGCTCCTTTTTTACGTTAAACACTTTTCCGTCTGTGACTTCGAAAGCGTCAGTATTTCCAAATGGAAGTAAATCACCCTTGAAATCACATTCGACAGTCTGTTCAACCTCAACGTTGTAATACTTCTCTTTCTCATTCATTAACTCTTGAGTCATGACTTCGGGATCGTAAATTAATACAAGGGTAGAAAAATACGAACAAGGTGTGATTCGAACTTATAAACTTCAGAAAACTCAGCAATATCGCCACTCATCTCCCTGCCTCGTGTATTACTATTATCGCCACACAATTATACGTAGTAGGTACCTACTTTTAGTTTTATATTTTTGTTATCGACTTTTGTGCACTGGAACTGTGTCTATGGGCTTATATATATATATATTTTTTTATGTTTTATAGTGCGTAATTCTACAAGTATGAGTAATAACACAAACTTTTTTTTGAAAAGAGTAATTTCTGAGTTTCTTGCCAGGTTCTTCTCAGTAAAAACAACCATCCGAACCTGGCGGTAGCATGTATAATCTTGTGTAATCGTGTCGTACTGGTGATTTGAAAGTACTTTGTAATAATTCTAATCAAATAAAGATATTTTGAATTGAATTGAAAATTTAATTCCCATGTTTGCTTGCTTGTTGAGAAGTAAAATCGCAAAAAATATCTTAGTGACTCAAGTCTATAGATAATAAAAATACGAAAGCAAATTCTTTTTAGTCGCAATGGTCTATAGTTTTCCACTGTTGGACATAGGCCTTATAGATTTCAACATCAACCAGTGTCATGTTTTCTTACGCATCGTTAATTGCAATCATCTTGTTGGAAATATAGCACCGTGTAATTGGATATCGGTTCGTTGGGTGCCATTTGAGGCTCACGAAGTTTTATTCTCTTTCTATATTGGTTGATTGATACTTAATTAATAATTATCTGTTCTGTCTGTCTGTCTCTCCGAAAAGGCTATAGCAGTATTGACGATACTTTCACTGGCACTTTCTAATGTCACAAGTGATTACTTACACCCTTTACATATTTTCAGGATAATTTTAAACTTTCAATTGAGGTATTGTTAGAAAGCGTTTGAAATTTCAACATAATATCTGGTTGACCGAATTGTGCTTTGTCTTCAAACAAAAAAAGCAAGAAAAAAAAATTCCGGTGAACGTCAGTGTCTCGAACCGTGGTACTCTAGTTTCGTTATCGCCCCGTAAGCTGGAAGCCTCACCTTTGAGCTACCATAACTTGACAGATGTCGGCGAAATTTGCTTACGTATTTTAATTATATTTTATGAGTTTTTCGGTGCCTGAAAACATGGTCAAAACAATGTTTTCCATAAATTAAACCTAGCTATATCTATTTTATGCCGCTGAAACGCCCTACATGCAAAACTACATGAAAATCGTTGGAGCCGTTTCCGAGATTTCGATTATGTATATACAAGAATTGCTCGTTTAAAGATGTATGATAAGATACCTGTCGAATATTAAAATAAAATGAAATATTTTCCAAATACATTGTAAAATGCGTCAGTAAATTTACACATTAAATTATTATAGGTTTTGGAGGTCAAAGCTGCGTTAGAAAAGCTATTGTTAACACCAGTCTTTCGTAAACCACTGCTGGACTTAGGCCTCTCAGACGCCAGTCCTCAGTCGTACGAAGACAATACTTTATAAGTAAGACTAGCACATAATAGGACATGCTTGAATCCAATATCTGTAGTAATTGTGTTTGGAGATCTACCAGAGATGTGTTTGTCAAGAACCAATACAATCGCTTCATTTACCTAGCTTCGCTCGGGACAGCTATTTTGTGGTTCTCTCGTTACGCATCGTGGAACATCTCTGGTGGAAACCCACCCTTAGGATGCTCATTCACCAGATATTATGTGTGTTGTAGCCAGGTGGAAGACATCTAGGAATAGGACGGTGACAATGAATTTACCTTATTGGTGGATTTTTAGCCTATCTACCTCACACATCTCGGATGGATATGCAGCTAACTTAGCTTAGAAAAAATACTAACCCAAAACTATAAGGCATAAAGTATAAGATTCAAATAGGATCAATAAGTCTTGGAGACCTTACTTACGTAATAATTTTTGAGGAGTTGTAAATAATGAATATAGAGTACCGTAGGATCTGATCCAGAAAACTTATCTGATGATGTCAATAATATGGATATACGCTTGCATTGTATGTTTATATATATCTATATATATATATTTACTACTCACTTCTGTGTGGATAAGAAAAAAAGTTTCTTTATTCTGCGTTTTTTGTCATTATAAACATATTGATAATATTTAGAACTGACCTGCGATTTACTCGTAACATACTCTCGTGTATACCCATATTGCTATCTCAAACAACTTAGGTTTTAAAGGTAGCTAACAGAATCTCATTATGTCAGGTCAACGTGATCCAAGCCGCTCTGAACGCCGCTCAAGCAACATCAGAGAACGCGAACGAAGCGGCTTCGCAAGCGGCCGGAGAGCTCGGTGCCCAGACCGCTATGGTTGGTGCTGCGCGACAGAGGCTACACACGCTACAAGAACAGTTGGTCGGAGTCAGAATTGACTTCGAGGCGACGCAGGCTGCTGCTAGGAAGGCGCAGGTATGATACAATTTAAATTAATTACCTTATCCCATATATTGTTGGGGTCAGCGCTTGATGCAACCCGATGTGGCTGATCATCTGATTTTTATACGAAGCGACTGCCATCCGACCTTCGCAACCCCTGATACGAGGAAAATCTGTGATCTGGGTTAAACCAGTTGTCAGACTATTTTAGGCCTCCGACTGATCTGTAACGATTGCCAAAGATGATAAATTGGCAACCGGGACTGACGGCTTAACGTGCTCTCCGAGGCTCGGAGGGAACTCGGGCGGTCCCCCATCCAATTAGCTAGGGCTAGGGTTGCTTAACTTCGCTGATCGAATGATATGCCCAATAGCAACTGTGCCACGAGCTCATCGTCATATATACAGATTTATAAATGTCATACACAGCTCAAATCCAGTAAAATACTCTGTGCAGTGTAGTTTAAGACCCGTGTAGGGAGCCATATGCGACAAGAGTGATAAAATACTATAATATAAGAATTTGAAATAGAGATAGATTTCATCCCAAAGACGTGTGTACATACTTAAAACATTACAAAGTAATAATATTTTGATGAGAACTGATCAGACTCCATTGAAAGCCTTGTGAAAAGAATAACACCATGTATTTTTTAATACAGGACGCTAAGAGGAGAGCGAAGATGTACATTTTGGAAGATATAAAGATTTCAATGTTCTTCTAACAACTCTGGTCACTTGAAGGACTATTTATTATACGGCAATAAATTATATATAAAATACTCTATCAACTTTTTCTTTTCTGTTCATCACCTTATCTTATTTTTTTTAATCGCTATAGGTTCATTAACGAATTTGTTTTTGAATAACCATGCATTATTTAAGGTACCATCATAGAGACAGCATCTTGGCATCTAATGACCTATGAGGCGTGGTGGCCGTGGGGTTTGAGCCTGCTACACAAGCGACAAATTCGAATCCCAGCGGCTGCACGAATGAGTTTTTCTAAAAACTCAAGGGCGGTAATATCACCCCATGAGCTTTACAGTGAAGGAAAACATCGTGAGGAAACCTGCATATGTCTGAAAAGTAATTCAAAGACGTATGTATACTGCCTGAGACAGCGATGGGCTCACCCTCTGTCACGTTAGCACTTAGTAATATTAATGTGGGTGTTGTTGTTACAACACCTCGCTTACCCCTTCGGGGACTCTTCTAGGATGGCGTGAGCATATTCTAATGACCAAACTTAACGTTTTTTTCCAGGCGGCTGCTCAACAAGCTCAAGCGAACGCAGCAGCTGCAGCAGCTAAGGCAGCGGCTGCAGGTCTTGCAGCTGGTGGACAGAAAGACGCTTCCCACGAAGGTACGAACATCGAGGAGTATAAAGTAGCCCCACAGCAGGACAGCCAGGAGTACTACCAGTCGGACTACCATCGCCAGTAGCAATAAGGTTTTAGGTACACGTTCTGAGTTTTGAACTGTCTGTTTGTTGATTTGGTATAAAGTTCTAAGCCTAGATATGACGTTTAAATCACATTAAAAAATTCACGTAGTTTTGTAATATTTTTTGTGGTCAAGATTTTTCATATGAACAGGCTCTTATTATCTACAAATAACTTATTATTTTATTGACATTAAATAAAATATACGTCAATAATAAAAATTTCATAAATTTTGAGATTGACTAGCATGTTAGATCGAATACTGTCGAATAATGCCATCTGTCGATAAATATTGACAACTTCACTAGATAATCGACAATCTCTCCATCGTATCATCAAGTCGGACAAGTTTTACATCTCAGAACGAATAAATTAGTTATTATTAGAAGTACAGTCGTACACATAAAACTGTATGATGTAATAATTCTAATCTTAACCAATGAAGTAGGTAAACTACAAAATGTAAATAATGAAATGTTAAATATAGCTAGATAGTGAGTCTTCAGTACCATCTATAAGTATTTGTGATATATTTTTATACTTTTTATATGACGTTTGAAGGCTAATTTATACTGTAGTTGCTTGACAGCTTCCAGTTTTGTATATAAATTGTTTTTAATGTACAAAAATGGATGCTTTAGTACAATTTTGTGCAGTGTCGGGATATTGCCATTTAACACAATATCTTTGTTATTTTTTTTCTAGACTATAATTTTTTATTAGCGAAAGCTTTTTTTACTGAGTACTTAATATTAATAACTATATTTATATAAACTGTTAAAATGATTTGATTAAATACGATATTCCGGCACGAAATATCTTAAAATAACCGAACTAACAACATTAAGTGCGATGTCTCAAGCTGAATGTATGGAAAGAATAAACAAGTTTGTTGTTGAATATGTTATTTTAGTATTTGACTGTTCTCTGACTGTCCAGCTGACTGTACTTGACTGATACTTAACTCGACTTGAATTTGACATCTCACTTGATATACTTTTTGACTTGACTAACCTTTTAACCTACCCTAACCTCTCGGACCCGGCTCCGCCTGCGTCGTCCTTCAAGGTAAGATTTCTTGCACTTTTCTATCGATATACCTTCCGTAGTCGACACGTACCTAATTTCCTATCAGCCATTTGAAGAAATGTAGAATTGGACATTCCTGGGTGTACCATATAATATTAAAGAACCTGGCTGACTGAGATGTGCTCGGTTTCTTTTTCTCGCAAAAAACTAAAATTTGCAAAAAAAAAAACAAATAATTTTTTTTTTTACCGGTGAACGTCAGATTCGAACCGGGGTACTCTAAATTCGTTATCGCTGACTGCCTCACTCTTAGCTATCTGAGTATCTTGACAAATAACGGCGAAATTTACTGTCATATTGTAATGATATTTTATGAGTATTTCAGTGCCTGAAAACATGGTCAAAACGATGTTTTCCAAAAATGTCACCTAGCTAAGATCTATTTTTTTTGTCCTAAATCCCACAAAATTTCATGAAAATCGTTGGAGCCGTTTCCGAGATTCAGATTATATATATATGTATATACAAGAATTGCTCGTTTAAAGGTATTAGATAGATGCCGTGGAAGTATGTAGGTACATAGCGTGCTAAAGAGGAGAGCAATGCTCTTCTGCTGTTTTTTAGTCCGCATTCCACCGCAGCTAATGCCCTGGAAATTTTCACAAATTACGTTTCAGATGCCGTAACGAGTTTTGGGCGGTGGTCTTGAATTAGTAGTAATTTTATTGGGTCTTGTATGGAGCGCTCGTAGCTCGTGACGGCACATGTACTAGTATCGTGTTTTTATTGTATTCGGTGGCCCAAAAAGAATAAGATGAAATAACAATGTTAGTTTAAAAAAAAAATATGTCTCTTTTCAAATACTAGCTATTGCTCGAAAATCGTGTCAAGGCGCTTAAAAACTGCCACTCATTTCGTCCATAACGCTATATTTTTTTTAAGTAAGTAGCATGTATTAAACATGAAATAAAATAATATATTTTCTTCACATAACTTTCACATTCCGCAAAAGTTCCTAGTGGGGTAGGTTAAGTACCTACCTACCTCTATCTACCTAGATGGCTATTGAAGATTCTTCGATATTAGGTAGGCAGACTGAATTTCTTCTCATAATGTTGAGAAATCCTATTTAGCTTGGGTTCTTACCATCAGACTGAGGTTAGAGCCTGCTAATCCTCCGATAACAGACTAAGTATACGAAACCCCAGGACTGGAGCCTAGCTGGTTCTAAAATAACGGTTTTATAAATACCTAACCCACATTAGATATCTAACTATGGCCCACTTATATCTTATGCCCCACCAGCTGCACGCGGGAGGAACTAATAGCTGCCACCAATAATGTTGCAGAAGTAGCTAAGATTTGGGCTACAACAATTTAAGATGTTCGTCATCAACACGATAAGAACATTAGGTATCTAAGTAGTTTCCAAATTACCTAAGAAATTTGTGACGCTTAGGCAATGCTAAAATCATGCTTTGTACAGTGGACCACAGGGCTTTTGAGTATGTAAAAACATAAGAAAATGAAGGCATAAAAACTAATTTGAATTAAGTCATGATCCGGCAGCAAATTAAAGGCTAATCTATGATACTGATCTAACACAGTACTATAATAGGGCCTCAGGCAAATCAACTCAAACCTACGTACCTACCTATTTTATCTCATAAACTGCTTCAGCTTCCAGCTTGAGCCTCGCGTGTGGACGAATCGAGCAGATTCGTTAAGCGAGCTGTTTCCTTTACAGAGTCCGGTCCTGTCCCGCAACGCCAAGACTTCAGGCCCTTGCACGCTCCACAGCAACAAGTCTCCCACGCACCAGAAACTCACCACAAATCCACATCTCATTCGCAACATTCGCAACCGATCCGGCTCAAACCGGAGCCTGAAATCCGGATCCAATCAGCCCCACCCGCTTCTAACCAACCCCGTAAATCCGCTGAAGCTAGACAAAACCAAAGCTATCAGTCTCACCAGAAGTTCCCTGACACTTATTTAGATTTAGATGGGTTTTTCAAGGACACTAGCTCAAATGATTTTCACAAGTCGGGGCTTTCGTATGGATGGTAGTGTGAAATGATAAAGGTAATGTAGTTAATATTATTTTATTATCATCTAACTTAAGCTACTAAGTATTTTAAGTCGCTTCCATATATTTTCGCAATAAAAAAACCTCATCGGTGGCCATCCCCTACGTATTTAGAAGGGCCACAAGGTCTCTCAGAGCATGCAGCAATGATTTGACCCTACAATTTCCATGCGGATATCCTGAAGGTAGCAGTGTGTTGCCCCTGGCATCTCCACTGTGCTGTCGTCATGAACCTGGGCCAGCAGGAGTAGCCAGCTCTATCCTATTGGCCATTTAAATTAGTAGGTATGCCATGAAGAGAATAGCATAGACAGAGAATAGAGCTGGTTAACTCTACTTTCGTGCATTGTCGTTATAAAGCACGAGTGACAATCGTGGCTCGATCTATATAACTGTGCCCTAATACACGATGTGATTTACTTAACGTATGTTAGGAAATAGATAAATTGTAAATAGTGTTTCAGTGGAGCCAATCAGTGCCCCAAGTAAATTTTTACGTTGACGAAATCGCTTTCATGTTTTCCTCATTTTGTATGGGAACGTTAAAAAGCGCCCCAAGCGGCGAGTGTAGGAAGTTCTACGTCTCCATACAAAAAAGCTCAAAACGCAAGGTCAAGCGACGAGGTTCGATCGTGTCAAAACGTATACTATATACTTGGGGTACTGAAACGTCTTTTTTAGTTGTGGTTTTATGCTGCAGTACCTAGCCGCTTACCATCAGGAGATTTACATGTATATTGATATTTGAAATGGGGATGTCAATTTCGAAGATCTCTTTTTCTTTTGCGTAAATTCAAAGGATTTTTCGAAAAAAATTTTTTTTATTTTTTTTCAGAGTTGGTTCATGAGGAGAAAGAAGGTGAGGAAGAAGAAGAAGAGGATTGTGAAGAGAAATAATATATCGTCTGCCTATTAAGTTTACATGCCATCTTGAAGTATTGTTTTTAAACTAGTATTAGAATATGTTTTGTTACTTAATTTTAAGATTTTAAAATAAAATTTGAATATCAATTTGGTTTTCATGAAAAAAAAGGGAATCTTCGTCATCTAAGGAAAGAACTTTTCAAAATTGAACTCGTATATAGAGCACAGTACCTACAATATATTTTAATCTTTATAGTCATGTCATTCCTTCGACTTCACTTCAACTAACATCTATATTTGTTTGATAATTACCATTTTTTATTTATTTTAGATTATTAATTATATAAAAGTTATTAAGATTTTTTTATCGTCCGACCACATACCTAAAATTTAAATAATGGGCTCCTTAAATATTTTTTTACATTATCTATAAATTAAAGTATAATGGATGGAACGGAACGTTTTCGGTTCTTTTCAAAATACACATTTTGACGTGTATCACATGTTGGCAATATTATTTACCAACATACTTTATTAAAATGTCTATTGTGAAGAAAAAGAAGCACGTATCGAAGAAAAATAAGAAAGCGTGGCGTAAGCATTGTGATATTCGTGATGTAGAGGAATTTCTAGAAGATCAGAGGCTCGAAGAACGACTTGGGTAAGGTTATGTTTATATCTTTGATTACATGCAATAAATATATCGCCAATACGTGTTGAAGCTATAAATGCAGCAGAAAAAGAATGTATTTGATATTTGGAACGAGACATAATAATACAGACTTCTTATATATTCTATATTACTTCGTTATGCATATGGGCAAGGTGCAATTTTTGAACCTCTAAGCTGGCCGCACACACACCATTGCTGTCTATATTCACAATATTATCTAGCCTTACTTAACCTATTTTTCACATTAATCCTCTTCGTTCTTACTTTTCTCTTCTATCCATGTAATTTAATTTATATATCATGAGCCGTTGCTTATGTTATACAAGTTAGTTTGGATACCTAATATACAAGTTAGGTTATATTCATGAACCTTAGGCTAGAAAACCTAAGGCCCATCGCCATTTAGGCTTGTTACAAGCTGTATGGTGTGTCATACAATCAAGGTGCTGTCCAAATTTCTAGCATGATATATGAAAATTCAATAATTTGATAAGCATTTTGAAATACACAACAAATTTTCACTCTTACCTTATTATGAATACATTACAAAGTCTCAATGCTACCAAAATAATGTTTTTTTGAAAAATAAATGGAGATTTGTAATTTGAAAAACCAAACCCAAAACTGTAAAACGCACCCTTCAATAACATAATTATGTTTTGTAGAATTCATAAAAGAAAGATGAGATTGGTTCATAAAAATAACACCACAGTATATTTAAAATAATACATAATATATGCTCACACCATCCCAGAAGGGTCCCCGAAGGGGTAAGCAGAGGTGTTGTAACAACACCCACATTTCACCGATTATGATCAAGTGCCAACGGGACAGAGGGTGAGTCCATCGCCGTCTCAGGCACTATACATACGTCTTTGAATTACTTCTCAGACATATGCAGGATTCCTCACAATGTTTTCCTTCACCGTAAAGCACGTGGTGTGAAATCACTGTACATGAGTTTTTTTTTAAAAACTCATTGGCACAGGCCCCGCTGGGATTCACTGAAAAGCATGTGGTGTGAAATATATTTCAAATGTATTCTTAATTTCACAGTAAATTTGATACCAAACCGGACAGTGACCTCTTTGTGGTAGACACAGCTGGTGATGGCAAGGAAATAAAAGATGTTGCGGCGGAAGTCAAGCCACAGTCAGCCAAGTTGAGGAAGAGAGCAAAGCTCTCGGAAACACCTAAATGCTTTGAAATTTTAATCCCATCTTCTAAGGTAAGTTCCTTGTGCTATCTTACAAGGCCTCGTAACTGGTTTCTTTGTATAACAGAAAAACGCATGGAACAAGTATTTATCATTAATCTTATTTTTAACTGTTAGCTAGATTCAGTTTTTACCACTTTACGGGCTTTTGATGAGTAATATGTGATATTGATATTGCATGTGACTACAAACATATACATACATGGTGAGAGGTGTTGTAATAACAACACCCACTTTTCACCGAAGATGATTAAGTGCCAACGTGACAGATGGTGAGTCCATCGCCGTCTCAGACACTTTACATACGTCATTGAATTACTTCTCAGAAATATGCAGGTTTCCTCACGATGTTTTCCTTCACCGTAAAGCATGTGGTGTGAAACCACTGTACGTATAAGTCTTTGAGTAAAACTCATTGGTACAAGCCACGTTGGGATTCGAACTTGCGTCGCTTGCGTAACAGACGACTGCTCAAACCTCAAGGCCACCACGGTTCTCTGCAAACATCTATACAAATATTAAGCTGAAGAGTTTGTTTCATTGTTTTTTTGAATGCATTACTCTAGACCAACAGGGTCTGAAAAATCTAAAGTGCCAAATTATGGAGGAAGGCCATAAGCTAAATATAGTCATACTAATTGCAGGTTAATCTTTGCATTAACCCAAAGTAACTTTTCTATGTGGACAAAGTCATGGGCAGTTGTCATAATTGATAATATATGAATTCTCACATACAAAAAGGATAAGATAATAAACAAATGATGGAATTTGCAAGGTGAATGCTTGGGTCTCTGTAATCAATCATGATGTGGATCCTTCTCAAAAAAATTATATAATATTCCCAACTAATCAGTGGAGTTAACAACCACAGCCCAGGCCAGTTGAATGGGAGACCGGCTGAGTTTCCTCCGTGCCTCGGAGAGAATGTAAACCTGTCAGTCCCGGTTGACAATTTTACATCTTTAGCAATAATTACAGGTCAGTCAGATTCCTAAGAGAGTCTGACAACGGGTTTAACCCAGGTTACCGAGTTTCCTCATAAATGGGTTGCGAAAGTCAGATGGAAGTCGCTTTGTATAAAAATCAGGAGATCCACCACATCGGGTTGAATCAAATGCCAACCCCAACAATGTGTGGGATAAGGCCAGGGATAATGATGATACCCAACTAATAATGCACACTCATACTATATAATACACAGTCTAATAATATTAATCTAACGTTCCAGGTGCAAGATCCGAATGCTAAGCGCAACCATGTAAACCCAATAGGCTTTAAGCCTACAGCACTCAGTAAGCTGACAGAGAAGAGACGGTTTGAGAAGGGATCCTATCAAAGGAAGGTGGAACTCGCAAGGAAGAACCGTAAGCAGGTGTTGGAGAAGAAACGAAAGAATAAACAGGTCCGACAGACGTTTGATTCAGACCTCTGGGATGGACATTGTAAGTATATTATTCTTTAATCATTTCTTCTCTCCTTGTGACACTCAAAATGAGAGTTCTTTTCAAAGAAAAGTTCAATGTCAGTGCACGGTGCTCTTAGGCATAACTTCATTTTTGCTATTGAACATTGAATAATATAGAATTTAATTAAACTTCAGTATTCATATGACTACTACATTACCAGACACACAAACTGTAATTTTTTTTTAACATAACATGACCTTTATCTTGCTGAGAGGAAAATAAATAACATAGTATGTATGAGTGCCTCAGAAGGACTTATCATCTGTGATATTGTAATAATGTTGTTAAATCTTTGGCTCCTAACCAAATACAAATGTATTCCAGCATCAGAAGCTAAAGGTATCCCCGAGACCCTGTGTGGCGAGTTCATATCCCCGGAGGCTCAGGTGCACAATGTGCTGGCTGTGAGAAGACTTAGGCCCAGACCACCCATGGCTCAGACGGTTACCACTAGGAAAGCAATTGAGGTCCCTCATCCTGGTGTCAGCTATAATCCTACATATCAAGTGAGTTCTTATTTATATTCAACTAACCTAACCATGCAGTTTCACATATTTTTATTAGAACTACAGGTGCCGTCACGAGTTATGAGAGCTCAGCGATAATAGTTGGCATACTGCGCATGTATTTTCTTCGCGTCGCGCCCTACAGACAGACATAGAGTCATAAAATGACATACATACATACATATGCTCACGCCTGTATTCCCCGAAGGGGTAGGCAGAGGTGTTGTAATCACAGCACCCACTTTTCACCGAAGATGATTAAGTGCCAACGTGACATATGGCGAGTCCATCGCCTTCTCAGACACTATACATACGTCATTGAATTACTTCTCAGAAATATGCAGGTTTCCTCACGATGTTTTCCTTCACCGTAAAGCACGTGGTGTGAAATCACTGCACATACAAGTTACAAGTTATAATGGGCTGTAGTCATTTTAGTAGCATGAGGATAATGTTACTTTACAGGCCCTGTACTTTGAATGTCATTGTTTACGTATTAAACAGGCTAGATCGTAGCGCCCTTTATATCGTAACAATTGTGAACCTTATTCCAGGAGCATCAAGAGCTACTCCAGCAGGTGGTGGTGCATGAGGAGAAGATGATGAAGCGCGAACGACACTTGCATAGGGTCACCACTGGTATGTTCCGGAAAGTCACTGCTCAGGAGAATGAGGTACAAACTAGCTATATAATGCTTAACTACTTATCCAACCCTCATGGAATCAGACCCTGACACCTATAATAGCAGGCTGGTATACCAACCACTGGACCAATAGTATCATCAAATTTTGATGTTACATGCGAAAATCAAGTCAATGTGTTTGTTAGTAATATTTTTTTTCCGTTAGTTACATAATTACTAAGCTTGCAACGAATAGTATATTCGGCAGTATACCAAATACCGAATATTCGACGAGCCCCCTGACCTAATAGCCGAATATTGGGCAAAAGTATTCGGCCGGAATTTAGCGTCAAAACTTTTACAGACGTTATTGTTTCGCGCTCTTTTGTTAAAATTTTCTAGGCATCATCATCTCCCTGGCCTTATCCTAACATAACATTAAATTCTGATCAAGAAGAGAGCTTTTAATTTACCTCCAAATCCTCATGAATGTACGTTGAAAAATAAAGAAATTACAGAGCAAATATGAAAAAAAAATCGCTTATGCTGTCCATGACTGGTGACTTTACCTTATATACGTTTCGTTAGAACAAAATATATTACTTAAGTACTCGGTATTCGACGAAATATTATGTAGATACTTCGCATTCGGCCGATATAATAAGGAGCAGTCGAATAGGCTGAATACCGAATAGGAACAGAATGTTCGTTGCAGGTGTAATTACTGTATTGTTTTCCTATTCGAATAAATAATGAAATATTCCAGAACCAATGGCGTGAGGAAATGAGCTCAGGCCTGCCCCAGCCCCACAACCCAGCGGTGGAACCTTCGGACTCCGAGACGGACAACGAGTACAAAGCCGTCAACCCTCCCGTCAAGAACAAGAAGAAGGATCACAAGGCAAGAAGGAAGCAGAAGGAGAGACTGGTAGAGAAGGAACGACTCAAACGGGAGAAGATTGACAAGAAGAAGATTACTGATCTTTACAAGTAAGACTTCCTCCTTCCTATTACAATGCCTTTTTAAATCTGCATCACAGAACGAGATGGAGCTGCTCTTAAACCAAGGCCTATCTTATAGTCTATGGTTTATCTATAAGTCCATATTATGCAGTAAACATTTATCTATCAGCCTGTCTATTCGCTATCTTCGTTGTACACTGAAAATCGTTGTACACTGAAAATCGTTGTATACTGAAAATCGTTGTATACTCATAATCGTTGTACACTGGAAATCGTTGTATACTCATAATCGTTGTATACTCATAATCGTTGTTTACTCATAATCATTGTATACCCATAATCGTTGTTTACTAATAATCGTTGTATACTAATAATCGTTGTATACACATAATCGTTGTATACTCATAATCGTTGTATACTCATAATCGTTGTATACTCAGAATCGTTGTACACTGGAAATCGTTGTATACTCATAATCGTTGTATACTCATAATCGTTGTTTACTCATAATCATTGTATACTCATAATCATTGTTTACTAATATTCCTTGTATACTCATAATCGTTGTATATTCATAATCGTTATACACCGCGAAGTACGCACTATAGCGATCGCGTATCTCTTCAGTGCCTATCCGTCTATACACATTGGTAACCTCCTCCTTTTTTGAACTCGGTTAATCATTTAACCTATACTTTCATATGCATTTAATGGAAAGTTGTTAAATTATCTGTTACTTAGAATGTGAAATGTGGATGTACTTTAAGAACACCTCGCCCTATTCCTTAGAGGGATACAGGCGTAAGCATATGTATGTATATTTTCCAGACTCCGTAAGCTGCAGCAGTCAGTAAAGAGCCGCGAGCAGCGCCAGGCCTCGGTCCGCGAGCGGCGCGCCGTGAAGCAGGCGGACACTGCCGCCACTGCGGTCCCATCTCTCAACGCTCACAACGCTCCACCCAAACAACCTGACTTCGTACCCCCCGAACAGCTGAGCGGAGACTTGAGGACTGTTCGATCTACCAGTAAGTTCTTTATCACCAATCAAGAGCGTTTACAGATTTAAGGAAACCTGACGTATGCCACCTGGTCGGTAAATATGTCGTTGTAAGTTTTCACCAAAGTTATGATCTATGAGTTTCTTCTCAGGCATAATATGCAGGTTTCCTCATGGTGTTTTCCTTCACCTTAAAGCTAATGGAATGTGAAATCACTGCACTTATGTATTTAGATACATTTTTTGGTTGTTAAGGAATAGCGAACTATATCATATGAAGACTGTTTTCGAAGGTTTTGATGAATTGAAACTGCATTATTAAAATTTTGAATATTTACGTCATCTGAAGATTGAGAGAAATAGTTGTTTTAAGATTTACAAGGGTGATAATATGTCCCGTGTTTTATTTATTTATAAACTAACTCTTAACTATAACAAAATACGGTATAATTTCCAGCAAATCTGCTGCGCGAGCGTTTTGAATCGTTCCAACACCGCGGCGCGCTGGCCGCCTCCAAGCTCATGATGAAGAAGAGACGCAAGCTGAAGAGTTACTTCAAAGCTGGCCACAAGGTCACTGACCAGGACATTGAGAAATACATGAGCAAGACAGGAAAACTGCCTCTAAAACCTAAGGCGTAAGGTGCATAGTCGTTTGTAAAGTAAAGTTGAGTTGAGTAATTTGAGTTTTATTTATTGAAGGAAGGATTATGCGAATGGGTGTGTTGAAGACAGGGATGGATATATGAGTTGATTGTTAGAGTGAAGGAATAAGAACTGGGGGCCAATTATGATCGTATAAGCAGCGCGTATTAAGATCTTCGTATCTTTGACGTTTAATTTTATGATACCAAAATGAAATGTCAAAGGTCACAAGTTATTAACATGCTCTGCTTAAACCGATGACGGATGATAGGCCACCTGTTATGTGAATCTTACATACTTCAGAAATATTCCTATTTGTATTTTTAGACTCATTTGCAACTTTCTATACTTCTATACATACATACATACATATGCTCACGCCTGTATCCCATGGTGGTAGGCAGAGACCACCGTTTGCCACATGCTACGATCCTTACATACTTCTTTCGCTTCATCCACATTCATGCATCTCTTCATACACTTTCTTCGGTTACGAGTGCTCCGAATTTGACCTTTCTGAAAAATACTATTAATTTGGTCATAGTAGTTCTTCCTTGAACGCCCTCTACCGACACTTCCGGTCACATTCGCTCTATAAATTTCTTTCGTTAATCGCCTTTCACTCAACCTTTCGATATGTCCAAACGATAAAACATACTTCTATACTAATATTATAAAGAGGAAAGATTTGTATGTAAGTATGTTTGTTACGAATTGGCTCAAAAAGTACTGGATCGACCGACATTCACCATTTGATTGCTACATTATCACTGATTGATATAGGCTATATTTTATCCCCATACTCCCACGGGAACGGGAACTACCCATTATAAGTAGTAAAGATTTACTTTATTCTACGAAAGTAACAATAAAGCATGGAATCGCTATGTCAACATAGTGATAGACGAAAGATTATAGCTAGCACAATGCTTGGCAGTCTCACACAGGAACACAACACTGATCTAAGATATATATAAGATCTATGATAAATATATATAAGATATAAGATTTGTCCTGTCTTCTGTAAGTTCGATCGGGAGAGCGCCTATGTAAAGATTTTTGATAGTGTCAATAAAACTTCTATTTTATATAAAAATTTAATAAAAAAAAATCCTTATAATACTTTACAACTATAACTATCTAATTACAAAATATATTACAGTGAAGTGGCAGTGAAACATACGATACAACTAATGCGTATATTATAGGTAACTCAGTTATTAAGTCTAATTCTCTAAAATAAAAAGTTCCTATAAATACAATACCATTCGATAGTCGATTGTTATCAACATTAATAAATTAACTGCATGTTAATCTTATTGAGATACATGTGCGAGCGAAATTAAAAATATATCTTTATTATCTGCATTTTTTCTTCTATTACTTTTTATTGAGCTTTTTTAAATCAAATATTGATTATATTCATGTAATTGTGAAACACTGATTATTAATTTGTGATTGTATTAAACCATCAGTGTTCTAGTATCTTGTGATTTCTTATTAAATCAGTTTTGCTCATTATATTAATAAGAAGAGCACATATTCTACTAAAAAAAATCCTACGTCTTTTTATTTACTAAGACCAAATTCGCGTTGTATAGTAAATAGGTTTCACACAAAGTTCGCTCTTAATTCTATGCACATTTTTGGTCAAATAACAAAATAGTCTCAATTGAAACGAGATGACGTTCAAAATGCGAATGAAGATTACTGGGTGGCTTAAATGCATGATTCATGGAATGGAAATAAAAGCAGTATGAATATTCCCTAAGTATAACCTTAACTAAATTGTTATCCCCATCTTGCCGCGATGGTGTAAAGCGACCTTAAGAGTTCCAAGGCTCTCGTATCCGAAGCAGGCTTTAGTTCACCTTGTGAAGCAACTCTAGCTTCGGCTATAGGAATATCTTTTGTCTGCTGAACGTCATTTTGGTCTGTTTTTGTATGAAACTTCTTCAGTCCCCTCCTCGACGTCGATCTTGGACTCTGCGTCGTCGGCACAGGCTCATCTTGTGTGGTTCTAACTGATTCGGTAGATACGCTTGATAGGGAATTAATGGCGCTAGGATCGAAATTAATGCTCTTTCCTCTCCTGTCTTGTCTTTTGATTTCATGTCTGTCTGTTCTTCTGTTTGCTTCTATTTTAGTTACTTCGATGTCAGAGGGAGTGTTATCGGTGACTCCTTCTTCTTTAGCGATTTCATCCATGTCCTTCTGCGAGACAGCCATCAAGGCTTCTAACAGAGCTCGCTTGGACGCCTCCGCTGTAGTATTGTGGTCGTCATCGCACGTTTGTACCAATAGAAGGATCAATCTCCTAACGGTTTTAGATTTGGTTTTCTTCATTACATTCATGAGTTTTTCAGTAGTCGTGGCATTCATTCCTCCCATAATTTCCTTCGCTTTCTCAACGACTGTGTCAGTGATAGTTGATATATCTTGAGCAGGTTCCGTGGAAGTTAAGTCCTTCAATAGGCGACCAGATCTGAAACCCTCAGAATGTTCAGTTGGTGCGTACACTTCGTAACGAGCAGTTGATGAAACAGCCTGTTCAGTAGTTGCAGTGTAGTCTGCCGTTGTCGCTATACTTGGGATGTAAGCATTTGCTTCTCGAGAACCTTCTTCCGGACCAGTGGGGCTCAAGCCATCGTTCAAAGTGATAGGGTCAATGACCGTGCTATGCCAGTTGTCGAAATTACTCGTCCAAATGAATGTAGTCTTCTCGCTGTCAGGTGATGTGAATATGCTACTAGGTACAGGAGTTGTTGATGTTGGTGCTTCTGTTTCAGTTATTTTGATAGTTGTAGTTGGTTGGGTAGTAGTTTGTACTGTAGTGGTGGGGTCTGAGAACGTCGGTGCTTCCAACTCCTCCGAAGGTTTCCTAACTGTTGTCTTAGTTCCTTCGATGTTAAGCTGTTTCCCTTGACGTAAGGAGTTTCCTTGAGGTGCAATGAATGATTGGCTGTGTGCTCTTTGTAGTTCCTCTTCATTTTCTGAATCCACGCTATCGGTTTCAGTGAAATACACTGGGTTTGTTGTTGGTACAGATGTGGTGCTTATTCTCTTGCTCTCGAATTCTTCAGTAGAGAACGGTGCGTTGGTAGAAGCAGTCACTGCACTGTCAATACCCCATGCTGTGGGTAAGTTGGTTGCTTCGATATATTCGCTCAGAGGTCTTGCGTTTGAGGAATCAATCCCGTTGCCGTAAGGAGAGTCGTTATTAACGATATTGTTTTGGAATCCTCCAAATCTGTGCTGCACGTATGAGCTTTCGGTCGAAACGGTCTCGCTGTTAGTTGAAAGAGTATTAATATTTAAAGCTACAGTGTTCGTTATAGGGGATGCTGTTGTCGAGGAAACGAAAGGTGCAGGAGTAATGTATGATGCTGAAATTCTCCCACAACATTTGAAAGGTATTCTGGGAGTTGTGGATCTGAACGTAGTCGAAGTATATTCTGTATTGGGTTTGGGTGTTGTGTAAGTGAAATCATCTGCCGCTGTTGGATAGTCAGTCGCGAGATTTAAAGCTTTAGGTTCTCTAAGGGCAGATAATACAGCGTCTTCTTTGTGATCGTCAGAGAATCCTAAAATCTCATGGTCTTCTTCGTTTACTGTTGTTGTTGGCTCCGTACTCAAAGGATCTTCAGTTGTAGTTAACAAGTCTCCGAACGATGGTTGAGTCGGTCTAATGTCTGAGAGAACTTTACGGAATTGGACAGGATCCTGGAGGTAAGCTGATAAGGCATGTGTGAAGACTTGAGCCAACTCGCGGATTTGTGGTGAAGTGGCTATAGGATTCTGACTCTGCTGAACTGACAAATCATTCAAATCATTCAGCTCATTGTATGTTCCGTTGGGATCAACTTTGAACTCTTCAAGTAGTTCTGGGCTTTCAGTTCCTTGTCCAAATAGGTTGCTATACTTATTCAAAGTTTGTTGGCTGAACAAACCTGGTAAGTTTTCCATATTTTCAATGTAATCTTCGAATGAAGGTGTAGTTGTCTCACCATCCTCAGGCGGTACGGTTGAAAGGTTGTCCAAAGCCGTGGCATAGTAAATAGCTAGGCTGTGAAGTGTTTTAGGAGTCAACGATGGAGGAACTACCAGGCCAGGTCTGTTTGGAAGATCTCCATAATTTTTATCAGTAGTACTAACTAGTTCCGTAGCTTCGGTTGGCGTGAGGTTATCCAAATTCAATTTCTTCAAAAGACGATCACGTCTCTCTTTATACGAGGGTTCAGTTGTCACTTCAGCAACGAATTGGGTGCTAGCTTGGCCGTCATATTTATCAGCTGGTCCGGTTTCTGAGATATATTTCTGGGCTAAAGTAGTGTGTGGAATTTTAGTGACAGATTCGTATGTGTCCTTAGTTTCAATGGTGACTCTCTTGTCTCTGGACCTGTCAGGGTTGTCACTCCTTTGGGTTACTGCTACAACTTTTTCGGTGGTAGCAGTCTGTGTTCTATTTCTCTCCTGTTGTACAAAGTTCTTGAGTAGCGAGACTCCAGGCCTGGTGTAGGGGTCGCGATGGTTGTGAATGGTATAAGCCTTGGTGTATGGTACCAATGTTGGCCGTTTGGTGGTTGTGTACTCTGAGGGTGTTGGACTCGTAGGCTTGTCACGAATATCGTATAGCGTGGTTAAGTTGGGATTAGCCTTGGCCTTGGGCCGCGGTGTATTTGGAGCGTAAACAGGGTAAGGGCGGTAGTTCTTGTTATAGTCTTGCAAGAATTGGCGGTTATTATTGTTAGCAGCGAACGAAGCCGTTTCAGCAGCGACCTGCATTTCCTTCAATCCGTTGACTTCAACTTGAGGTGTATGGGTGGAGGCTTCAGACGATGCCGTGGGTTTTGGAGTATTGCCAAAGTTATTAGAAATGAGTTGTACTAAGTTTCTCTTTCGGTTTTCAAACGCGGTTGTGATCTGAGACCGTTGTGTTGGGCTGTATTCTAGTAGGGCGTGGAGAGTCCTCGGTGTTACTCTTCCGTTAAGATTCAGCGGTGTATCAGTCTGGAGCTTCTGTCTGTGTCGGAGCAGCCTCTCTGTGGTAGATGGTACGTTGACGGTTGCTCTTCTGGATTCAGCGCGGACGTTGCTATCGGGGATGAAGTCTGCGGCTTTGCTAAGGCTCTGTGTGATTTTGTGCGTCTTCTTTTGCTCGTTGGAGTAGTACTCGGCGCTGGACTCGTAAAGAGCAGGCGCGGAGGCGCAGTCCACCTTGAACCACCAGTCACAGATGAGGTGCGACTGGCTGAAGATGGTCCCGTTCGGACACAGGAACGAGATCTTACGGGACGTGTCGCAGATGTGGAATACCTGGGGATGGAATTGTATGATTAATTCATAATGTTTTTTAGAGGAACTACTAAGATACAATAACAAACAAGCGTATTGCCTGATGGTAAGCTACAACAAGTGTCACTCGACAGCATAATAATAAAATTGTTAATAATAAGGGAAAACATCGTGAGGAAACCTGCATATTTCTGAGAAGTAATTCAAAGACGTATGTATAGTGTCTGAGACGGCGACAGACTCACCATCTGTCACGTTGGCACTTAATCAAATTCGGTGAAAAGTGGGTGTTGTGATAACAACACCTCTGCCTACCCCTTCGGGGAATACAGACGTGAGCAAATGTATGAATGAAATATGTATGTGGAAAAAATCGAACCGGTAACATTAGGACTCGAACTGGGGTATTCTAGTTTATACAAGAATTGCTAGTTTAAAGGTATAGAATGAACTCGTCTCCTAAATTACTATTATTTTAATTCAAATTTCACTTCGTCTTTATTTCGTTGTCAACGAGACACGCGGAATGTGTCGTTGTCATGGTTACCATTTGTGCAATAATTTAAAATAACTATTTTTGTATTACAAAAATGTATACTATATATATAAAAAAATAACTGCTTTCCCTATTAAACAAAGTGTTTCGCGTTGGGCGATGTGTTTTTCTGGAAAGTTCGCAGCAGGGGCTCGTCTAAGTTTCAGGTAAGTGGATTCTTTTAAACATTAAAGACTTGCGTTTTGCGTATCTGAAATGCTACGAGGCTACCCGCATGTTTTTATATTTACTTGCAATCTAAAATGTCACTGGACAGATATTAAATCATCGGTTACGATGCCCAGTGAACTGAATATTTACATTCTTCATCATACGGATTTAGAGCCATTTGGAATTGACACGTATTTTCTACCAATGTAAATTGACGCTTGTAGAAGCGTGTGAAGACTTGAGCCAACTATAATTATTATACATTCAGGAGATCTGATGCTACATAGGTTGTTAGAATTTATAAGTCACGAATTTTGAGCGCTGGCCTACAATACATAGTTATATAAGTCCCGAAATTTTATCGGGTATCTCCACTATTATCCCCCCGCGACGGCACTTGTATAGCAATATCCTAACTATTGTTTATCACCTAACTTTATCATGTTTATCATTAACCTTATTGATTAACATGATGACGGATGGCCTAGACGCGCGTAGGACAGTTTAATATCATAGTTAGTAATAGGTTATGTTGGTTGTAAATACACACAACCAAAGGAGGAATCCATTCCTCCCGTCATGGCATGAGGCGAGCTCATGTTGCGACATAAAATATTCGATTACCTACATCTAAAATAATTTTATTCCGGTAAATATATTTTCGGAATAATAGCTATCTAAAAATGTATTATTAATAAAACATTTATTTTACCCTCGTGAAATCCTTTGGCCAACGCAGGAACTATAGGTACCTACTGGCCAAGCGATTGCGGTGATACAGCTGATTTTCATTAATTAATGACGTATCTCCGCAGATCTTCACAAACATTACCTACCACGATGATATAAAATTCGAAGCCCAAGTAAAAAATCAAAAATGAAATTTCGAAATCGAACTCGGTAAGTTATGCGTGGGCGTCTGAGCGTATCATAGACAACAAATATTCACTAGAGAGAAAAAAAACAGGTTCAGTTTAATTCATTTTTTCGTCGGTTGAAATGTAATACATACATTCAAACTCAAACTGCGGTAGGTTTGTAAAACTGTCACTAGATGTCGCTGTATATCTCTGCATCGCGCTATGGTTTCGTTCTCCCCAAAACATAAGAACTGCGCTGAATAAATTATAAAGTTAACTTTGCGCAGAGGCAATATCGTAACCAATGAGGTTAATCCGAGGTGCGATTATTGCTAGTTGAAAACTTTACCAATACCCCGCCTTGTGGACGTGAAATACCGTCCGCTATGGCAATTTTTGTACGGCTGTTATGGCCTCATAAAACATGGAAATCTTTTGATCGTGTGTGATTGGTGATTACAGATAACGGATAAACTAAAGTATTGATTAAATAACAAATTAAATTAATTTAATACTTTAAATATTTTTAATTTTATTTTTATGGGGTTCTTGGCAGAAGACCAAATTTCGGATCGATAGCAATTTTTTAACTAGTAAATATTTGCAAAATTTAAGGATTTTCTATCAGTCTTATTTTGGGTGGTGCATTTCGCTGTTCGTAAATTGCTTTGTTTTTTATTCATTCAAGCTCTGGGCTTGAATAAATAATTAATTGTTCAACAAAAATAGGAGGAATTTCGCTTAGAATATTCGACACATATTGTTTTTATGAACCACGCATAACGTTTATATAGAGAATTCTGATTTACACCTTAATTAAACAAATAATATTTTCACTCCTTCGGTAGTAAATTTTTAATTGCATAATAAATCAATGGGCTTAAGAAGAAATAGTGGAATAGATTAGATTAGTAAATAGACGTATTGGTATATACCTGGCAGTCGGTCTCCAAGTCAGCGTAGTAGCCAGTGGGCACGTTCTTGCAGTTGAACCCAGTGCTGGGAATGGTGGGGAACGCTGGGAAGTCCACGCCGGCCTTGCCGATCACACCTGTAACGTACCGTTTACATCAATATTAATAATACACTGAATTCGATCTCAGTTTGGTCTGCTGTTATAGTCTAGATGTGGCTCTTTTGAGCAGCAACACCCGAAGTACCGGGGGCCAACCATCATCGTTTTAAGAAGAGCGTATTAAGATCTTCAGAGTTCCTAGTGCGAGTTTTCTTAAAATCACCGTCACAAGTCATCGCGTCGACGTAATCGCAGATTTGTATGGGCTCACAATAGTGCTATACTTGAGCCAACAGATGGCGCTGTTTCCATCTTATACAAATCCACGTTGAGGATCTCGTGGTATAGTTGCTATTACGCCTATCATTCGATCAGCGAAGTTAATCAACCAGTAATTATATGGGTGACCGCCAGAAAAATTTTTTTTGTACAAATGATATCCGTCCCGTCTGGTACCCATAGTACAAGCTTTGCGTACTAAATAACTAGACACACAGGGTGTAATGTCCGAACATTATTTATTTACTTATAATCGACAGCAAAATTATCTATATACCTACCTCTTCACAAGATATCTTCTCTTTCATTATTGAAATGGTTTTCCAAATTATAACGGGATTACGTTATAAATAAACATTGCTACTAATACAATTAAAGAACATTACCTTGAAACTCTACAAGGTCCAAGTCAGCCTGGTCCTCGACGGGTATGAGTCGTTTGACGAGAGGCCTTCCCTCCGTGTAGTGTTCGAAGCCGGCGGCCCCCATGGCCTCCGCGATGGCCTGCAAGCTCTCCGCGCTAGGAGTAGGGGTGTACATCTCTTGGGTGCGATGGGTGTCCTGCACAAATATGGACTTTTGTTCAACCCTATTTTAAAGTCAAAGTCAAAAATATCTTTATTCGATTAGACTTTTTACAGAGTACTTTCAAATCTTCAGAATGACATAATTATACAGGATTATACATGCTACCGCCAGGTTCGGAAGGTTGCTTTTACTGAGAAGAACCTGGCAAGAAACTCAGTAATTACTCTTTTCAAAAATATTATACAATTTTGAGAACACAAAATAAATCATTTAAGAAACATAAGCTCATGGACACAGTTCCAATGCACAAATGTCGATAAAAATAAACATAATTAAATATCTAGTAGATATACTCATTACTAAATGCGTAGCTTGAGATGACCAGCGCCCACAATTTTTTTAGCCTATGTTACTCCTTGTATTATTTGCTATCTGCCAGTGAAAGTCCCGTTAAAATCAGTCCTGCCGTTTTGGAGATCAATCAGACCAAACAGACTGACAGACAAACGGTTAGACAGACAGACAGAGAAAAAAAAAAAGGTTTTGTATCCGAGTACCTTATATACTTTCTTTAGTGAAAAAGCGGTAAATTTGAAATGACAAACGGACACTTCAATAAATAGTAATATGCAGACAAACAAATTATTTCCGCAAGCTTGTATATAACGAGTATACATCCGTCACTGTCAATCAGTCGAATGAACATCGCAATAAGATTTGTTTTATTGGCTAGAATTAAGGAATGGATTATACAATTTGGACATTGCTGGTCTGAAACAAATTTAGCTAAGTACGCTTTACTGTAACTAATAAGTAACTAAAAACTAATTACAAGTAGAAAACTTGGCCCAAATCGGTGTCTCTCGGGATCGTGCCAAGAAGGCTGGCAGCATTGCCACGTTGAATAGCGCTTTACTTAGGATAAGGAAATATAATATAAGTAATATGATTTATTGGTAAGTGGCTTGCATACCTTTCGTCTTTGCGACGTCCTCGACCTCCTTGCTCCATCGCAGACGTCTGAAATAAAATCAAAGGTTACTACTGAATCCCCGCCCAACTTATAACGCAAATAATAATTACCATAATAATAGCTAATAATGTAACCGATGCTATTATACACTTACAATGGTGTATAGCACAATGAGACCTGCTTTCTAACAGTCGTTAATTTATGTTGCTTTGTATCAAAGATCTGACTCCTTAACAAACGCAGGTCACTTGTACACGCCACATTAACGGTGTCAGGGGTTTCCAACAGTTTTAGGGTATTAGGTTCAAAATATATTTAACCTAGAATGCCTCTCATCGAACTAATACAGACTTTTACCGAAAGATGGCGTAAAAGAGTACAATACTCTTTTAGATCGCGCTATTGAAGGTTGCCTAATTAGACAAATATACTTACAAATTTACTTGAATGTAAGTTAAGCAAATTTCTATCTCTTTAGCATACATAATATAGCCATACAATGCATACACTACATAGGAATACTAGAAGGTTTTCAAGCGAACGCTTATAGGCTTCTATAGCCGTGCTTTGTCGGCATGTTTGATAATTTCTGTGGGTAGAGAAATTTATTTTTTGTGACTACGTACCTATGCTTATAATAAGTACCTTTTAATACATGATAGCTATTTATTATTTGAAGGAACAGTAGGTAATTTATTAGTGGTAATTGAAATGAATAAGCATAAAGCATATCTCAATCTTAATAAATAAATGATACTTTTGTAACACTGTAAAATGATTTATATGGGTAAAGTCTAGGTAAAATTTACAAATCTAGGACGTGAGAGAGTTGATAAAAAGATGCAAATTAAAATTCTAGTTCCTATCTCACACTATTAAGGTCAAAATTTGATAATTCAATGACATTCTCATTGTTTCTTTAATTATATTATACAGTCATTTATAAGTGAATACTTACGAATTAAGATTGAACTAGCGTTATCTATAATTAAAAAAAATACTATAT
Organism: Watsonalla binaria; assembly: GCA_929442735.1. Lineage (NCBI taxonomy): Eukaryota > Metazoa > Arthropoda > Insecta > Lepidoptera > Drepanidae > Watsonalla > Watsonalla binaria. The sequence continues at coordinate 9,286,665 of OV838937.1, read as the reverse complement.
TATCCTATGATTCAATTATATATTTTTATTATAAAACATCCGTGTTTTCTAAATTTACAATCAGAAAGAAGAAAGCGAGTTACCTAAAACGTTTGGTACTCTATCAATTAAACGAAAAAATATATCAGATTTATTTTCGTTATAATTTGCAACAATTCGCAATAATTTCCAAAAACTAAATAAATATGAATAAATTACCAAAAGTGATGCACCTCTGAGTAATCGATCGAGTGAAAGTATCGAGTGTGATCGATGTTTCTCGGCTTATGAACAGATGTGATGTTCTCGATGTTCCGACATAATACAGATTCATATTGTCCCCGGTCTATTATTTGTATCGTATTCGTTAAAATGACTGTGTAGGTGGACATTAAACCAGTAAATTTGCTTTCCAAATACGGGTACCTAATTTGGTAGACTGTTTTAGATTCGATTGGCGGTGCTTACGATTTGATATCGATTGATAATTCGATTTGAATTGTCTAGTCTCATTGCCGGTAATCATAGGGTTTGAAACATAACTAAACTATTCTATTGTATCGTTAACGACAGATAACCGATTTTTTACTTTCTAACAGTCAAAAATCATCATCATCAAATCAAAAAGTTTAATTCAACATAAGGGAGACCGTTTATAAATGGAAGCCTGTCAGGAGAACAAACGGGGAAACAAACTACCCGGATTATTTCATGTGTCCCTTCTTTATACATAGGGTTGTTTTAGTACAATTTACTATAAGAGTGACCGACTCATTGCCATGCTTGTCTATATCATCAATATACTCAGTTACACTATAATATGCTTTTTCACAAAGATTCTGTTTGATGATTGCCTTAAATCTTAAAAATTGAGTTTTTAAACGATACCTGTGTATGAGAACCGTCAATATAATACCATCAAATATTCTCTAGCCTTTCCCCTCTCACGTTTTAAGAAGCAACACCTTTAATTAAAACTATAAGCCATAAATCAATATTGTTATCTACGGTTAGCTGAACAATCTAAGACCAACAATATAGTAATTAGTACGTTGGCCAAGCTTGTGAGAAATATCTTTATCTGATAACACAATAGCTATATCACCGCCTTGGGGCGTTCGATTGTTTTATTAGGATCGGTAAGCGCGTACCATGTTTGCAAAGGTCAAAATGGATCCTTTTCATTCGTGCTTTAACTTTAAACCACCCAATAGCCAGGGTCTAAGAATATGGCTATTGTATCCCCTGCCTGTCGTAAGAGGCGAATAAAAGGGGGTCGGAGGGCCTGCTGGCGGTGGTTGGGGTGGGAGCTTTGACCACCGAGCCGCGGGCCCGGGAAGATGCCTAGCAGAGCGAGGTCTCCAGGCCATACAGCTGCCCCGGCAAAGTGTGGGGGTCAGCGGTGCGTTCTATCAGAGTACTCGGAGTCCGCCCTGAGCACTGAGGATGGCTACCGGGGGGTTTTAGTGAGGTAAAATCCCACATACTCCGATCTGCCTCTCCCATGGCGGTCGAGGTCCTTTTGAAGGTTTTCCTCCCGTCAACAAAAAATGGTATATTATAAAAGTAGTTTATGCCGCCAATATCTCAATATAGCGTCATTCACTTCTCGTGTCATTTTGTCGGAGCATTCCTCATTGACACCGCAAACCGCACAGTTCCTACATTAGCTCGCATAAGCTTATATCACTTACATAATTTATACTAGATGGATACAACTCTGTCACACGCAACGTATTTCGTTCCAGACGTACTTAATTGACGCTGCTATCTCTACTAATATTATAAAACTAGCTGTGATCTGCGGATTTATCCATGTAGGATTAATGTTAGCGACAATAAAATAATAAAGCCAACGTTACTCTTTGTAACATGAGCGATCTGCTAGTGAGTCCTGTCAAAATCGGTCCAGTCGTTTCAGAGATTATGCACAACAAACAGACAGATATTATTTAAAAAAAAAATTATGCAAGTCCCGCATATTCTTTGAAATCAATTAGTGAAAGTTGTTAAATTTGAATTAAGGACAGACGCTTCAATTTCATTTATCAGTATAGGTTTGTAATTGACAGATGGAAATGTGTGAAGTTGCGGGATGACGCTGTCAAAATGGATACAAATGTCTGTCTTTGCGTCACTCACGTGTTGTCAACCTATGAGATTATTAAAATATATTAATATTAATATAATGTTTAAAGTTTGATAGTATTTGTAACTGTGATAACACTTGGTAGGATGTAGGAGTAGTTATGTTGTTATCAGACGCGCGAGCATCACATAAGCGTGTTGCCAACTGAATACTAACTTATCATTTCATTGACATGCCGTAATAGTTAAGTTATTGATGCTTAAGAAGTTATGGCTGACAGTAAGTTATGTCATTTTATTATTCAGCAGGCTTCAAATCTAATTCTCCATTGTATGGAATTACTCCTATAGGCAGGTAGTGTGTTCACTTGTTTCAAATAACCCATCATCATCAAGAATTTAAGAGGAATCACTCTTGTCGGTGTATTTGATGCAACTCTTTCCATTAGTCTCTGTCCAGTGCCATCTCTTGGACCTCCCTATACGTCATGACAGACACCATTTCCTTAACTTGTCTCATGTATGTTATCCTTGGTCTTCCTCTCCCTCTCTTCCCTTCTACCTTTCCTTCTATTATTTAACGTCACATCAATCTTCAAAATTCAGATCCTCAAGACTTCCCACAAGAAGACTTCTCCACAGTGATAGGTATAACAACACTTGCTTTACACCGAAGGTGATGAGGTAAAATAAACAGAGGATAATTGGAGATGACCTCTGAGAACTTTACCTCCACCTTACAGAAGATCACAATCAAATAACGCTACTTTTGAGAAGTGCTCCATGGAGGGGAAGAGTAGGATTAGGGACGCTGTGCTAGTAATAATTGTAATTATGTTGATATACAGAGATTCCATTCTTTATAGGCGACAATACGCGAGTGACACTTGGAGTACGCAGTCGATATAGTCAACGTTAAAACATGTTAAGCCTTATGTTACAGACGTATGCAGACCTCAACCTTTGAAGATATTTCAATATCCGTACTAACAGAAAACCGAACCAACTCATTTCCCAACGATAAGCTTCGCAGATAAGCTCTGTGTATCCGAAAATTACTGTTATCAAGTCTAGATTCTAGTGTTTCGAAAGTACTAGACTAGTTTGGACCTCGGCAGATAATTATTGTGGTCCTGTTGATTGTTGCAAAGGTTACAATCGCAACATCCCATCTATTGTGAAATTGGATAATGTTGTTGTGAAATACTTTAATGTATCAGATTTTATGCGTTCGTAATGCTCATCATTGTTTTGTTTTCTTTTGAGTGTGCAAATGGATAGGTTAGGAGGTATTCAAGGTTATATCCGATGGGTTTTTATGAGCTTCGTGCAATATATTTATTAGACACCTATGTGAATCACAATTAGCGTAAAAGCAACTTTTTATCAACAATTTTTACATCGTTTTTGACAGCTGTCATTTAAACTTCAATTTGTATATTACATAGCTTGCCTAGTGACTTATAAATTGTGTACCTTATAATACAAACTGGGCCCAGAGGGATGAATTATTGGAAAAAAAAATATGCTCACGCCATCCCAGAAGGGTCCCCGAAGGGGTAAGCAGAGGTGTTACAACACATGTAACAACACCCACATTTCACCGAATATGATCAAGTGCTAACGTGACAGAGCGTGGGTCCGTCGCCGTCTCAGGCACTATACATACGTCTTTGAATTACTTCTCAGAAATATGCAGGTTTCCTCGCGATGTTTTCCTTCACCGTAAAGCACGTGGTGTGAAATAACTGCACATAAGTTTTTTAGAAAAACTCATTAGCACAATCCCGTTTCGATTCGAACTTGCGTCGCTTGCGTAACAGGGGACTGCTCTAACCTCAAGGCCACCACGCCACCACGTCTTACGAATTATTGAATTCCAAGATATACCTTTTTCAGGACCTGGTTTCGATCCAAAGTGGGTTTTTACATCAGTAATTGTCCAGTAACAGTCCGAGGAGTCTGGATTAGCATGACAATAGGCTCGTACCTTATTACATGGTACTTAAATAACTGGCGAAAGTATAATTCACCTACATTTCGCTTTTACGGGGAAATACAGTCGTGAGCATATGTATGTATGTCGAATAACTTACTGATGGTCACCAGTGCAAGCACCAACACAGTGCTGACAATCATGTTAATGTTTGAACCACCGCTCTTCCACTGCATTACTGATCTGGAACAATTATAATAAAACCGTTAATATCAAAGCCATTCGTTCGTACAGATTTTTGAGCGCTCAGCGAATAGTTGGGAAAACTGGACAAGTATTTGATCGCTCCACACAAGACTCAAGAATGAGTACTGCGCCTTCAAGGCCAGCGCCCAAAACCCGTGACGGGACCTGTACCTAGCCATTGGCTTATATTTAAGTGAGAGCTTTATTAAAATATTAAAAAGTTTGGCAATCGTAATCTTAGCTAGAACTGTGCGAGTGTATTAGGGCTATTCAGTAAAATCTATATTATGTTGTGATTTTTAGAAAAAACTCGAAATATTTTTCATAAAATCACTATAACATTCTTAATTTGAAAGTATACATCTTTTATACACGTCTCCATAAAAACGACAATAAAATATTAGCCTATAATATGAAATGAAAATTGATCTCCAATGAATGTTAAATCCTGCCTATTTCATATCTGGGAATATGTAAATCATAGGTGCAAGTCGTGAATAGAAACCTTGTTAAATAAATCAATGAAAGTCCACAATACAGTCCCTGCTAAGTGTACGATGAAAGATCACTTTGCCTTCACACTAAAATAAAACATGCATATGGACAGCTTTCATAAATTTTCGGTTAATAGGTTGACCTGTGCTCGGTTTCTGTCTTACAAAAAACTAAACATTTTCCCACAAAAAAACCTGAAGTTTTCTCATAAAAAAAGAAATTCCATGGTCTTGAGTAATGAGTAAAAACAAGAAGAGTGCAAATGGCTTTAACGTCAACTTGTTGAGTGAATTTTAAAAAAGCTAAATCTTGTTTGTTTGCTCGTCGATGAGAGAGTCTCTAGAGCTGCCTTTCTGTGTTTATAATTCGTGCCTGTGAGGTCGGAGGTCAGTGGAAAGTGACTCCGGTAGTTAAGGTTGGCAAACAAACGGTGGCTAGTTAATTTATGCAAAGCGTTCTGTGATTGGAGCAGGGTGGAGCGGAGGTAATGTTTGGTGGTGAACGAGACTATAATGTAGTCTAACATCTTCCTAATCTTTGTAGGATGGGAAATTTCAAAGCATTTTTACACGTCCCGTTACGACATACTGACCATGTTTTTATTCGCCATACAGACTTGTATAGACAGAGGCAGACTCATAAAATAAATACAGCGCATTCGAGGTATGCGCTCATAGCTCTCCTTTAAACGAGCAATTCTTGATCAATAGAATCTGAACCTCGGGTTCAACAATTTTCATGAAATTTTGTGTATAGGGGGTTTCAGAGGCAAATTATTGATCTAGCTAAGTTTCATCTTCATAAAACATCGTTTTAACCATTTTTTCAGGCAATTAAAAATTGCTACAATATTATTACATTACGAAGGTAAATTTCACCGAAATCTGTCAATTTATGATAACTCAGACGGGAGGCTTCCAGCCTATCGGGTGATAACGAAATTTAGTAGAGTCGAAAGTCGAATTTTCGATTTTGACCATGTTTCGATATCTTTGAAACGGACACTCTTCTAGTGCGAAGATGAGAAACATCGCAGAATAACGCGGCTGTCCTTTAGTATATGGAAATCGATTAATATGCATTGAAGTGTGATCATACAATTACTTGTATCGATTGCTTCTTTTGTCACATAGATTGCATCTTGCTATTAGGTTAGTTAATCAGAAACACATGTCATAAATCTTATAAGGCACTGTCCTGATTTTCATTTCAAACATTAATCGTGGGTAATCATATTGGTATTATGTAGCAGAAACATAATCGGACATTAGGTTCCAATGTGACACTATTTTATAAGTTTACTAGCGGACGTCACGTAGTTCACCCACGTAGTTCTCGTTCCCGCGGGAGTACGGGGATAAAATAATGTTACTCGCTGAAAATGTAGCATTGCATTGATGAAAGAATTATTGAAATCGGCACAGTAGTTTTTCAGTTTATTCATTACAAACTCTTTATAATAGTAGTGTAGGTAAAATAATATGACTACTATATAAAGAAAACAGCGTGAAGAAACTTGAATGTCTGAGAATAAATTCCAATATGTATGCGTAGTTCTGCGATGGAGATGGACTCACCATCTGTCACATTGGCACCCAAGATGATTTTGAATATTAGGTGTCGTACCAACCCTTTCAACTTCGAGGCTTCTTCATTGAAGGCATGAGCTTACTTAATTTCGATCGATCGATCGATTTACGTAAGTTCATTGGATTTTTCCATCAGTAGTTTCTCCGGAGTCTGGGATGGGACGACTGGAATGTTGCCATGGGACTTAAACATAATTGACGAAATGTGGGTTATAAGTACACTTCTGCCTACTCCTTCGAGGAATACAGTGAGCCTATGCAATACATCATCCCTAAAAATTACAATAATTGTAAGAACCTGGTTGACCGAGCTATCCTCGGTTTTCTTTCAATGACGTTTTCTCATATATGTATGCTGAAAAAATAGGAAAATAATTGAACCGGTGAACGTCAGTCTCGAACCGGGGTACTCTAGTTTCATTATCACCCGGTAAGCTAGAAGGCTCACGTTTTGAGCTACCATAACTTGACAGATGTCGGAGAAATTTACTATCGTATTGAAATGTTATATCAGTTTTTCAGTGTTTGATGTTTTCCAAAAATACAAACTAGCTAGATGCTAAATCTATTTTCTGCCTCTGAAACCTTCTACACATAAAATTTCATTATTCAGATTAGATATACAAGAATTATAAGAACATATTTTCGGAAGCAAAATGCTATCGTAATGCTACAAATTTCACTAACGTTAACATGACATCACACAAATTTCACTGCAGTTCCAGTTGTCTCATCACGTAGCGTTCCCCTTATCGGCCGCGTATAGCAGGTGACTTCCTGCTATTGCTATCGCAGAGATCGTTACGACGCGATTAATACTGTTCCCAGGCTTAATATCTGAAGTCACGAGCGAGATCGAGCGATACAAGTTGTGTGGAACTATTTGTGGGATCATGTGGGTTTTAGCATCCTTAAAAAACTTATCAAATTCCTTACTAAATGCGAAAATATGTTACATTAGCTGTGCCCTGCGTTTTTAAAGGCGTAGATTTCGTTTCATGGTTTATTTTGCGGAACATTAATTGTATTGTAAATAAGTAAGAAAGAAATTCTTTTTTCATTGAACAAGAGTGAGCCTAAGTTACTCCTTAATAGCAGCTATCTGCCAGTGAATGTTAAACTCAGCCGTTCAGGCGTGATGGCGTGACCAAGGGAAATAATGACTTATTTATATATAACTTATATACATATTGTACTTTCTCTAGCTGTGCAACCACAGGACTTTTGCGATAATTTCACATTTAACACCAATTCATAAAGTACCATAATATTGAGCACCTAGTATGTATCAAATTTTGCATCTGTTCGGTATGTTCGCGCAACTAGTAGGTGTCCAAAGTTCCATATATCAGATCTTGTTGCTGAGCATGGAATACCAAGACTTTGTGAATTTCAAAAATGCACAGTGATGTTATACCACTGGCTTGGCGGTGAAGGAAAACATCGTGAGATATGTCTGAGAAGAAATTCATATACATTTACTACGTATTAGTTGTCTTAAATGGTGATAGACTCGCTATCTGTTACGTTGACATCATCTTCGTTCATCTCTTTTCTCTTGGAGACCTTTTTGGAAGGCGTGAACAAGACGCACATTTAATAGTTGCGATATAATTTGTAATGAGCAGAAACCATACCTAGGTATACCTAGTAATTTATCACCGCCTAGATAATGGCTAGTTACAGGCAATCTAGTCCTATGCTCTACATTTCAAACGTATATTTACATAGGTCTAGATGGTATCGTCTTTGATCTAGACTTTAATTATTGCAAATTACATTACATTATATAGACTTGACGTTACTCTTCTTTGTATAATTAAACTTCGACAGATTTGCGAGCTATGTTATTGTCATATAAGTGTATATCTTATCTTATAACTGTAAATGAGTAATACTTGTACAAGCGAGCATATATAATTTTGATCTCGAAAACGGCTCGAATGATTTTCATGAAATTTTGTGTGTAGGGTGTTTTAGGGGCAAAAAATGTATCTAGTTAGGTTTCATCCTTAGAAAACATTGTTTTAACCATGTTTTCAGGCAGTGAAAAATTGCTACAAAAATAAACGAAGGGAAGTTTCGACGCATGAGGTGTGATCACGAGGAGTTGAGTTGGCAGAGTAAATGCAGGATTTGCAGAGGTCTCGGGTTCGAGTCCCGACACGTGATCGTTTAAATTCCACTTTTAAACATTTAAAAAACAAAGGAAGAAAGAAAGAAAGATATGTTTTCCACACAGACGAGAAACGTAAGGTAACGTTTCAATAAAATGTATGCACCGATAGATAAACTAATTAAAATTTTTTTTGTCAAGATAGTCGGCTGTACAATAACTCTATACACGTTACCGTATACATTGTATATTAGAATTGATTTAAATGAACAAATACATTTTATAGATTCTTGATAGATTATAAAATCGCAATGACATTTTACATTCGATTGCAAATCGATTGTCATCTCATCGATAAGTTCAATTACACACGGAGTGAATCTTATCTATGGTAATAAATATCAATTTGCCGGAGGACATGAATTGTATGGGAACCTTGAAAAAGCATTTTGGATTACGAAGTGAATAGCTTCCTTTAATGGCTAATCATCTATCTAAGATGCAATGTTACCTTAAAGGGATGTGAAGTAAATTGATATAATGGTAAGAAGGTAGGCAGAGGTAACAATACATACTTTTTACCAAAGATGGTATCAACGTAACTGTTAATGTGTCCATCGCCGTCTCCTGCATTTATTAATGAAGATCTTCGATTTTTTTTATATATTATGCAGATCACCGCAAAACATGGTGTAACATTATACAGCGCTTAAGTTTTTAAATTTTATTAAAATGTAAAACTTTACCCCCAAATACATTTAAAAGTACATTGTTTAAATGGCTAGTTAAAAAATGTTTTTACACAATACATGATTTTATGGACGATCTCATGCAGATATAATATGTATATATATGTGAACATTTAGAAAAATAATTATAAATTCTAGTACTTAATTACGTAGTATATTTTGAAGTGTGCAATAAAGAATGATGTATATAATGAAAAATAAATGCTGATATGTTTAATATGTGGTTGTAGAAAATATAATGCTTCAATGGAAGTTTTTGTCTGAGGTCAAATATGGAACGTAGCAAATGTATGCTACGTACCATAATGTTCCATTATATGGAATGGAGCTCCCGCGTATCGGCCAATGAGCGCGCGGCATTTGAGTTTTTAAAATCTGCGCGCCAATTTAGTTGCGCGGCCAAAATTGTACTGTGAACAACGTAGCGAACGCGACAGTCGCTCCGCTCCCGCGCTTTTTCATATTTCTACTACGCTTTTAGTGATAGAGTTGCAATTAAACGACAACTGACTTATGTGGATTGTGTGATAAACTTATTGTATATAATACTCGTGTCTGAACTGATTTGTGTGTGTGTGTGCGTATGTGTTTTTGTGAATAAACTGTAGATATTTTACTGTACAAAGACTTTCCATCATCTCCTCGCCTGTGCTGTGCTTAATACCCTGCGCCGAATTCTTTAACAATTGGTCCTTCTGAGCCGCATCAGTGCAGTACAGTCATGGAGAAGGATAACACCACACAGATTACGGGTTGTGTTACCCGCCAACGAAAAGCGTTGTTGGATGAAACACGCCGGGTAGCACACCAATGCACGAGTAGTGTCACCAATGAGTCGTCGCGATCGAGGTGTTCAAGATCGAGCACCACCATGCGACTCCGAGTCGAGTATGAGGCGGAGCAGGAGATCGCTAAGGTGGAAAAGCAGCTCATCATGAAAAAGCTGGCATTACAAATCGCAGAGATTGAAGAGCAGGAGCTGGAAGAGAGAGAGGGCAGCGAGGGCGGAGGGGAAGTTCATCCGCTTGGTGACCGTGTGGAGGAGTGGCTGGAGTCGAAAGTAGAGTCGACAGATTTGCCGCCACATTTCGAAAAGCCCGCGAATCACCAGGCTGCGTTCCCGCCAAATAACAGTGAAAACCGACCGCTCGCGCATGCGCCCTCTGACAGCCGCGCACCGATTCCCGCCAATACTTCGAATATTGAAGCTGGTCAAAAAGATATTTTCGATGGTTTGGCCAGAGCTATATCCACCCGCACCGTCCCCGGTACTAATACTGTGAACTACACACACAAGACAAGACATCGAGATGCTCACCGTGTACACACCAGTGTAGATTTATCCGATGAGTGGCCGTTACCGATGTCTAGTTCCCGAACAACGGCGCTACCGCCGTCATCGCCACAGCTGTTGCGCATAGTGCAACCGCCCTTATCCGCGAGGTCAAGGACCTCATCGGCCGGCGAAGTTATGTGTGCGTTGTGTAGATTAAATCATAGCTTACCACAGTGCGTAAAGTTCCGTGATAAAAGTGTAGACGAAAGGTGGGCGTACATTAAAGTAAATAAGCTATGTTTTAAGTGTTTGGTGAAAAGTCACTCGAAATATAAGTGCCGCGCGAAAGGATATGATAATTGTCGTTTTTCACATCACACTCTGCTGCATTACGAGAGGGTGAGCGCCGACGCGCGCGCTTCCGCGCCGTCCACGCCGCTGCCGCAACCGGCCGCCTCCACCCGTTTGACCTCCACGACCTCCGCCGCCGCGGCCGAGCCGCTGGCAGCGGGGCTGCGATCACCGCGCTCGGCCTCCGAGGACGACGCTGTCACAGAGTCGGTAACCAACATGGGTGAGCGAACACCCAAAACATTTTTAAAGGTAGTACCAGTTGACGTGATTAGTGCCGGTCGAGTAATAAGTACCTATGCACTGTTGGACGACGGGTCCACAGTGTCACTAATAGATAGTCAAATCAGTGATATTATAAGTGGTCCGAATTACCCGCTGAAGATTGTCAGCGCGCGGGGTCATATTATAACTGATAGCGATTCACGTAAGGTATCTACACTAATTCGTGGACCTAACCGTATTTGTCATAGTGTTTCGTTGCGAACTATATATAATATTGATTTACCGTCGCAGAGCGCACCTGCCACAGTTATGTCGAGTAATAGGCATTTACATGATGTAGATTTTGAGGAAATGATCGATGCAAAACCTTTGTTATTATTAGGGCAGGATAATTGGGAGTTGATAGTTAACCGGAATATGCGATGGGGTATATCCGGACAACCAGTGGCCTCTCTTACAAAGTTAGGTTGGGTTGTTCATGGACCATCGGGTGAGACTTCACATACAATTTGTGAGTCTGTAAATGTAGCGTTAGAGTATAACATGTATACTAGTGCATGCCATGACATTGTGAAGGTGCCTTTTGAACCTGAGGCCGTAGGTATGATGGAGGCCTCCACAAATAATGTCGAGTCGGAACGCGCCCATGGTATTTTAGATAGCACTAGCCGCCGCCGCGTAGGCGGTGGTTGGGAAATAGGACCGTGCGCACGTGATACCGTGAATTTATCCGACAACGAGTATCAGGAATCGAACCTGCGTACCATGCAGACCACCCGCGATAACCACTATGTTAATGGCTGTCTGGGTAGTGTTGAGTCAGTGGAGAGGGTGCGTCAGCTGACTAGTGACGTCCCTTCGATTCACGCTGCCGATGGTTCTCCTAGTAGGGGGTGGTTCACAAGCGTATTGGAACTACGAAGAGGCTTGTCTGCTGTCGTGTTTGGCTCTGTTGCCATAGACAAGTCGCCAGGTAGTCATGAGTGTACGTTAGATGTAGGATTTGTACCCAGGACCTTCAACCAGTTGTTTGATGTCCCAATCAAACGGTGGTCACCTGACACAAATGTAGGTCGTAGGATTGTGACGACAATAGGCATGATTTATTTTATTGTAGAGTACTTTGACCTTGGAGTTAAGTATATAATAAAGTCGCACATCCTACCACGAAGCGTATGGAAACCTGGCATATGATCTCGTGCCAAGGCCCTTTAAGCGCGTCTTAGACACTAGAGTAGGTAGTAACTTAGGCTCAGGCTCTGGTAGGTATGTTCTGCAATGCGAGGTAGAGAACAATAACCGCGTAGTAGGTATGTTCCTATATGAGTGCCACATTTGTAGAGTAGTAGTGTAGAGTGCCTGAGCCACCATGGCCAATTGTATTAAAGTGTATGTTATGATTGTGTTGTTTTTTATTGGTCAGATATTATTATTATTGTTACCTACGTGTGTGTTATACTAAGAGGCCAGACTTTTTGTTTCTGTTATATTTTGTGTTGCCACGATGGCTAAATAATTGAAGGTGTTTTGTTTTGACATGTTTTGATATGTTTATATTTTGTTTAGACATATTGAAGTTTTTTTGTTTTGTTATGTTGCCTAGTAACAAATAAGTTCTAGTGTTTAGTGTTGACCACTAATAGTTTTGCTTCTGTTATTACCTAGAATTGTATAGTAAGTACGTTGGATTTAAATGATGCCAGATGCAAATGTTTTCTACCTGACAGTATTGTTGTCGGCTTAAGCCTTAACAAGGGGGTGGAATGTAGAAAATATAATGCTTCAATGGAAGTTTTTGTCTGAGGTCAAATGTGGAACGTAGCAAATGTATGCTGCGTACCATAATGTTCCATTATATGGAACGGAGCTCCCTCGTATCGGCCAAGGAGCGCGCGGCATTTGAGTTTTTAAAATCTGCGCGCCAATTTAGTTGCGCGGCCAAGATTGTACTGTGAACAACGTAGCGAACGCGACAGTCGCTCCGCTCCCGCGCTTTTTCATATTTCTACTACGCTTTTAGTGATAGAGTTGCAATTAAACGACAACTGACTTATGTGGATTGTGTGATAAACTGATTGTATATAATACTCGTGTCTGAACTGATTTGTGTGTGTGTGTGCGTATGTGTTTTTGTGAATAAACTGTAGATATTTTACTGTACAAAGACTTTCCATCATCTCCTCGCCTGTGCTGTGCTTAATACCCTGCGCCGAATTCTTTAACAGTGGTTAAAATGTAACTGCAGTACTTAATTAGATGATTAAGTTAATATTTACATGCCCTAAAATTGGGTGAAATATGTGATTCATGTAACCTTTAATAACACCTACCCTTTGTACCATATTTCATGTGAATAAATATTATTTCTATTTATATTTCTATTTACTAATCTCACGATGTTTTCTTTACCTTATGGTGTGAGGTTACCGCACTTTAGTTTTAAAACTTATTGTTGTGTAGTTTTGTGTCTGTAATTTTGGATATGAACTTGCGTCGGTTGCGCCCCTAACCGAAGGGTTCCACATCATCATGCTATAAAACATTCTTCAAGATACTTTAAAAAAGATTTGTAAGTTTTTTCCTCGAGTGTACCTCGGTCAGCGGCCACGAATTACGTTACGCAAGTAAGATTACCTACAATTTGGCTCACAGTAGACCTAGTGGCTGGGTCAACAGCTGTTTGCAAATATGAGCTTATAATGATCCACCAAGCGAACAACTCGGTGTTAGTTAATTTTATGGCACAAGTACTAGTTAGCCGTTAATTTTCAAGATGTTTTGATGGAGGTAAACAAAACAAAGATGTTTGTATTCCTCGAAGGGGTAGGCATTGAACCAGACTCCGGGCTGCTACTGGGATAGTAAAGATGGAAAAAGCCAATATAACTTTAAATGACCTGGGGATCGAACCCTAGACACTAGACTAACAAGGCAACCAATGTACATTTATACATTTATATAGCGGACGTCACGCGGTTTCACCCGCATAGTTCCCGATCCCGTGGGAGTACGGGGATAAAATAAACCTATGTTACTCGCTGATGATATATAGCTTTAAAATGTTGAAAAATTTGTGAAATCAGCACAGTAGTTTTTGAGTTTATTAATTACAAACATACACATAAAAATACAAATCTTTCCTCTATATAATAGTAGTATAGATACAGATAAATAAAATTGAAGTGTCTGTTCGTAATTCCAAAATAACAGTTTTTCACTAAATACATATCGAAGTATACACGGTAAAACTATTTTTTCAATCGTCTGTGTGTCTGTTTGATCCGGCTAATCTCTGAAAAGGCTGGACCGATTTTAACGGGACTTTCACTGGCAGAAAGTTGATGTTCCAAGGAGTAATTTGGGCTACGTTAATTTAAAAAACATATAAGGGTTCTGCGAAATAAAGCATGAAACTAAATCAAAACCGCGGGGCACGGCAAGTTTTGTATAATTGTTATCTCTCTTACTCTTATCTATAGATGCATAGTTTGTTTGTTTGTTTGAACGGTAATCTCGGGAACTATTGATCCGGTTTCAAAAAATCTTTTTAACATCACGCTGCAAGCAATAGGATCGAACAAATAGCAAATGTTACAAAAACAGGAAAAAATATCACTCGCGGGTTAAATTGCGAGGCATAGTAGAGTATATTTGAAAGGGAAATAATACTTTCTTCGTTTTATTTTTGAATTCAAGCGTAAACCGTTCAAGGGGCTTACTCAAACTCAAACTCAAAATATCTTTATTTGATTAGACTTCTTACAAAGTACTTTCAAATCGTCAGAAGGACACAAAATACATTATACATGATTATAAATGTTACCACCGGGTTCGGAAGGTAGCTTTTGTTGAGAAGAACCCGGCAAGAAACTCAACAATTACTCTTTTAAAAAAAAATATATTATACAATGTTTTTGGTTACAGTATTTATATCTCATGAATATAAGCCCATGGGACACAGCACAAATGCTCAATTGTCAAATATAATAACTAAAATATTACAAATATTTGTGAGCATGCATTCTTACAGAGCTCATGCAATACTCTGACATATTGAGATAAGTATAATGATTATTTTTGCGTAATATCTGATTCATCTTAACGTTTTATAAATTGTTTACGGGCACTCATCGTATTGTAATGTCATTGGGCAATTGAGCCGTCAGTGCCCTCTGACAGCCATTTAGGCCCTCTGAGTGATGTTTAAGGCATTATTAAGTGCCTTTTAACCTTGTCACTGAGATAGTGATCGCATTGGGAGCGGATGTGAAAATAATGTTTATGAGATGAGCTTTTTTTTAACCATGGCTACTGTATGTGAACGCTTGCGACACAAGGTTCTTATTTGCTACTAGATCCCCGGTTTCACCCGCGTAGACTATCAGCTATCTGCCAGGGAAAGTTCCGCTTAAATCGGTCGAGCCGTTGCAGAGATTACCCGGAACAAATAGACAGAGAAAAAAAATTGGTCTTTTTATGTAAGTTACGTATATACTTTCATATGCATGGCTGTGTGTCTGTCAGTTTTTTAATTAAAAATAATTAGGGCTCCGCGAAACAGCTATACGTTGTTATGACATTTTCACAGAACGTGGAAAAAATGTACTCATTAATTCAGTATTTATATATCGGCTGTACTGTTTACACTTAAGCTTTGTTTCATAATATGTACCTGGATAACGGTTATTTAAAAAAAACCCGAAGTGGGTATGCTACCTCGGATTTTTTTAAATGAGACCTAGCTAACGAGCCGTGGTGGCCTTGAGGTTTAAGCAGTCGCCTGCTACGCAAGCGACGCAAGTTCGATTCCCAGCGGGGTTGACCAATGATTTTTTCTAAAAATCTTATGTACAGCGATTTCACACCACGTGCATCGTGAGGAAACCTACATATATCTGAGAAGTAATTCAATGACGTATGTAAAGTGTCTGAGACGGCGATGGACTCACCATCTGTCACGTTGGCACTTAATTATCTTCGGTGAAAAGTGGGTGTTGTGATTACAACACCTCTGCCTACCCCTTCGGGGAATACAGGCGTGAGCATATGTGGATGCAGATAAGCAATAATGTGTCAACCCGCATAAACTTGGTTTTGAGAAAATTGCGTCTTAAGATGATTGTATACGTGATTTAAGATTTGTTTTATGACATAAATCCATTTATAACGTACTTTTATGTTTCAGATGTTTTGAAACACTTTTTTAGAATGTTAAATACGTGATGCATTATCAAAATATATCAAAACCTTTGAATTTGACTTTTTGTGGGTTGACACATTATTGCTTATCAGCATCCATGTATGTATGTGAAACCTAGCTCTGATTTTCGCCCCCTGCATACAGAATTTCACGAAAATCGTCGGAGTTGTTTGAGATTGTATATATACAAGAATTGCTCATATAAAGGTAAGGTATATGATTTCTAGTAAGTAAGCCCTAAAAGGTTAGGCCCTAGGTTATTTAGATCTTATTTAAAGGGTAATAAAGCATTAATTACAACATTACAACGTTTACTTATCTTGGAACTATCTGTGGGGTATACGATCGCACGAATATAGCGTTAGGGAACCGTGAAATTGTGAATGCCTTCGCAATGTTCGCTTACAGGGTTGTGTGGAGTGAATGCTACGCTAAATTCATAAAAATGGGTATGAAAACTATTCGATATAATTGCAACATTATACATATCCACTGAGTTGCATACTCCAGTCAATAGATGGCGCAAGGGGTGCCCTAAGCCGGAAAAACGAAAGAAAAAATTATGAACACATGAGGTGTGTGATCTCGAGTAGCTCAGTAGGCAGAGCAACTGCACAGTTTGCAGAGGTCGTGGGTTCTTGCCTCGTGTTCGTATTTCTCCTATCCATTATTAAGAATTTAGAATATAAACATGTGTATCATGCATAAAAATCTAATATAAAGCTACACAATTCCCAACATCCTGACCTTAATTAATTTATAGTTCTGGTCACAGCTGGTACTTAACTCATCCCGACATGACTGATCACCTATTTTTTACACAAAGCGACTGCCATCTCGCCTTCGGAGTCACTTTTACGAGGAATATCTCTAAACTAGGTTAATCCAGTTGTCAAACTTCCATAGGCTTCCAACTGACAAGCGCTGAGCTTTTGGAGCGAACAACCTTGTCTGTTATATAAATATTAATTACTAGGGCACGTCACGCGGTTTCACCCGCGTAGTTCCCGTTCCCGTGGATGTACAGTAATAAAATATAGCTTATATTAATCAGTGATAATGTAACATTATAATGGTGAAAGAATTTTAAAAATCGGTCCAGTATTTTTTGAGCCAATTCGTTACAAACATACATATAAAACTTTCCTCATTATAGTATCTGTATAGATTAGCACTTGCTGTAGAGGTGCAGCTTAATCACATCCAAGGAACAATGAATAATAGCGTGTCGGCAATTTGTGATTTGTACGAACAAATTGTTGTATATAGCATACAGTTGCCCGCCTCCTATAAATAGTATTTTATGTGAGTATATCTACGGTTAGGAGTTGATTACATGACATTGGGCGGTCATCGTGACGTAATTTTACATTTGAACTTAATCATCAAGTTGTTTGCATAATTAATCTATACTTATGTTAAAACTGTAACGAGGTCGTGCCTGCTCATTGCTTTTTAGGATCCCGTAGTCCAATGGCAAAAAAGGAACCCTCATAGATTCGTCGTGTCTGTCTGTCCGTCAGTATGTCAGTCACTTTTTCCCCGAAACTATAAAACTTATACTGTTGAAACTTGGTAATTAGTTTTATTCTGTGAATTTACGCATTACGATTTACACACACAAAAAAACTATACATTTTAGGGGTTCCCCCCATACTTAGACTTGATATTAAAAAAAAATATTTCATCACCTGTGACCCCAGACTTTCCTCGTAAGTGAAAGGGGTTACGATGGCAGTCGCTTCGTATAAAAATCAGGTGACCAGCCACATCGGGTTGAATCAAGTGCTGACCCCAACAATGTATGGGATAAGGCGAGGGAGATGAGATGATATCTTAAATGAAACTATCTAATCAAAACTACCAACAACTTTATCCACATAATATAATAGTCATTTAGTATTTAAAGTAACATTATTGTTTACAAAGTTAAAGAAAGGTTATGAGTAATATAAAAGTACTTATACTATTTAACTACTCAATTGGGGGGCAGTGCAGTACATTGACCCCGCTTTTTATACACATACGGAGACAAGGAAAGTATTTATCTACATCAGAAAAGTACATACATACATACATATGCTCACGCCTGTATTCCCCGAAGGGTTAAGCAGAGGTGTTGTAATCGCAACACACACTTTTCACCGAAGATGATTAAGTGCCAACGTGACAGATGATGAGTCCATCGCCGTCTCAGAAACTTTACATACGTCATTGAATTACTTCTCAGAAATATGCAGGTTTCCTCACGATGCTTTCCTTCACCGTAAAACACGTGGTGTAAAATCACTGTACATAAGTTTTTGAGAAAAAATCAGAAAAGTACTCATGCGTTATATCGAGTATTTTTGTGTTCTCTACTATAAATCCCCAATTTTATCTCAGCGCTTATAACTCGTGAAGGCACCGCGTTTTGTAACCACTGCAGGTGCGAACACTACTTACTCCATCAGTAAACGGTTATTAACACGTCTATTTGATCAACGTATATATATCGTTTATTTTAATAGTAACTGCGACCTTGACTTTATTTCTCAGCAACATTGTTGAAGATGGTACTCCTCAGCCCCGCGGCGATTCTCACACGATGTCGATCGTTACGAACGATAACAGGTCGATTTTAAAGTTGAGATCGGTCGAGATAGTTCAGTGTTTTGGGTGTGTTGCAATTGAAACAATTTACTTATGGCCAGTTGGTTTCGGATTGTTACACTGCAATTAGGTACATTACAAAGATCTCAAATGCTTTACAATTTCAGCTAACTCTTTCGTGTGTCTGTTTATATATACATACTTATACTCACGTCTGTATTCCGAAGGGGTAGGTAGAGGTGTTGTAATAACAACACCCACTTTCCACCGAATATGATTAAGTGTCAACGTGACAGATAGTGAGTCTATCGCCGTCTCAGGCATTTACCTACGTCTTTGAATTACTTCTCAGACATATTCAGGTTTCTTCACGATATTTTCCTTCACCGTAAAGCACGTGGTGTGAAATCAGTGAGCACAAGTTTTGAGAAAAACTCACTGGTACAGGCCCCGCTGGGATACGAACTTGCGTCGTTTTGAGAACATATCTTTACAAGATTTATTAACGATTAGTATAATTCTGGTAGTGTGCT
Source organism: Watsonalla binaria (assembly GCA_929442735.1). Classification (NCBI taxonomy): domain Eukaryota; kingdom Metazoa; phylum Arthropoda; class Insecta; order Lepidoptera; family Drepanidae; genus Watsonalla; species Watsonalla binaria. Next base: position 9,267,290 of record OV838937.1, on the reverse strand, counting down.
TGTTTGATACCTCAGCCCCTAAATCTCATGAGTAGAATCATCTGTCTCATACATTGAGGCAAATTATCATAGCACCTGGCTTCCTGCAAGGGAGTAGGATTATTACATACTAACTTTCAACTGTTATTTCTCTCCCTTAGGTATGGTATTTCGAAAAACCCTTTCTTAATCTCTAACACTTTATGAATAATACACCCTGTGAAATGAGGAGACTGGTCAACTTGTAGAATTTATATTGTAGTTAAATATTATAGTATACAAGTACTTTGAACACGTAAGGTGGAGTTGCAGGAAGGTATTGCACGCACAGTCGTAACGGTCACGACCCTTGACACGTTCGAAAATCCCTCGTAATGATTCTATCTAAGGATAGACAATAATTCCCAAAATATAGAGTGTTTCCACAGACACTAAGCTGCTCTATATCGATTGACATTTACATTGACATATAGGCTTCCTATGACATATTCACAGATAAACACTAACACGACTATTCGTTCACTGTTATATGCTCTATGTAACACACCCCCTAAATTTAATCTCTAAGATCAGTGGCGTATACTGATTCCCGTTCGTATGTTTCACACAAATGCTCTCGTAATTCTTGAAGGATTTGATTCTCATTTGGTCATTAGCACGATATACGTGAATTATAAAAGATAAATATTATAACTTATTGTTGATATTACTTTGTAATGCACACTTGAGGTGAATGAACAAGTTGCAAATAGGTACAGGTTTTGAACTGGAAAGCTTGAACTCTGGCATCGAACCAGCTTTTACTTTATCTCTGTGTACTTACTGGAAAGTACTATGGGATGTTTTCGGTTTTAACTAGTATTGGTATTGTTTGGACGTGGTTTTAAGGTCCAGATTTTAGAGTAAGCTGCAGTGAAGCTATGATTATTTTGTTTAGTCTAAATTAAAAAATATCTTTAATTGATTAGATTTTAAACAAAGTACTGTGAAATCGTTAGAACGACACGATTATATAATACAGGATTATACATGCTACCGCCAGGTTCGGAAGGTTGTTTACTAAGAAGAACCCGGCAAGAAACACAATAATAAATCTCTTAAAAAAATTTTTTTTACATTTTAGTAATACGAAATAAATCACAAAAATATATTTAAATAATAACACTGATTCTATCACCTGCCATGAGCTCTTACACATACACATACATGTGGAAAGAGATTTTATGTAAGCATGATAGGCAGCGTGTGTTTGGTATGAATAGACGAAGAAGTAAGATGTGACAGATGACAGAACGATGGTGGACGACGTGAAAGACGGACGACGAAAGACGTATTTATTATTTTATTATTTAAGATGTTTTTTAAGTTGTTACAATTAGAAGACGAAGTAAAGAAGATTCAGTCAAACCTTTTAACTTATTTCTATTTAAATCCCACAACTTTTGGGGGCTCGTCCGGGATATGAAAAAAAATTCAAAGTTTGGCTGAAAAAAAATGACGATCGCAATGAAAAAAGATGGCGTCGTGAACAAGAAGACGATTTAGAATTTACGATATGAAGAGTAACGAAGATTAACACGATGCAGTATACGGAGGAGCTGGTGCCTGTATTCAGCGGAACAGACATCACGCAGACGGTAGCGCAATGGATTGAGGAGTTAGACGAAAACGCTTTGATTTATGGGTGGACGCCACGAAAACAGCTAGAAGTAGGAAAGAAAGCGTTGATTGGAAGTGCAGCCTTATGGCTCCAGATACAACATCCATTTAAGACGTGGAGTGCGCTCAAGGATGCTTTAGTTGAGGAATTTCCAGAGTTTATAGATCCGGAAATTATAAGAAAAATAATGATGTTGAGGAGGAAGCACCCCGACGAAACCTGTTTGCAATACCTGTACATTATGAAGGCAATAGGAAGACGAGGGGAGATATCGGAGATTGTAATTATTAAGTATATCATCGATGGCATAGAATACGACGAAACCAATAAGGCGGTATTATGCGGTGCATCTACATACGTTGAGCTTAAGGAGAGGTTCAAAATTTACGAGAAAGTGAGAGGAAGAACGAAGATGGCGGAGAAACGAATGAGTAAGGAGGAATGTTTTGATTATAATCAGATTGACAGTATAATGCAGCAGTACAACAGACAGCGAATTCCAAGAATGGATAATTGTGACGATATTGCTAAGGAGGATACAATGCCGACGTCAGAGGTGATATCGGAATTAGATTCCACAGTTGACATCATTGACAAGAAGTCCGACAGTATGACACATTTTAATATGGCGGATCCGAGCAACGTCGTGAGTGACATGATAACGGTGACGGATGGTTGCGATGGAAACGACATAAATGTCACAGATGACGATGTAAACAAACAAAAGGAACCAATAAATATTACATTAAGAGAAAAGATGGACAGCGAAATTATTGAAGATGGGAACCTGATGAAGAACAGTGATGTTTATTCGAATGAGATATTATATGTTGTAAATAAGTTGTATTGGTCTGACGTTGAAAACATTAGTCAGGAGTGTACAGAAGGATTGTTTCGGGTGTTGAATTGTGAGCGTGTTAAGTTGGATGCATGGGATGACGTAGTATGTTCGGAGTATGATAGTTTGATGGGTAAGGTGAAGAAGAGAAAGGTGAATTTAAGAGTTAGTTATGATTTTAAGAAGAGAAAGAAGAACATGTTGTTAATAGTTGTAAATATGAAGAATTATGTTATTTAAGTTGTTATTCTTTATGTTGTAAATTGTTAGAATGTCTGAGGACAGACATTATTTTCAGAAGGGCAGTGTGGAAAGAGGTTTTATGTTAGCATGATAGGCAGCGTGTAAGAATAGAAGAAGAAATAAGATGTGACAGATGACAGAACGATGGTGGACGACGTGAAAGACGGAAGACGTGTTGATTATTTTATTATTTAAGATGTTTTTTAAGTTGTTACAATTAGAAGACGAAGTAAAGAAGATTCAGTCAAACCTTTTAACTTATTTCTATTTAAATCCCACATACATATGCTCACGCCTGTATCCCATGGGGGTAGGCAGAGACCACCGTTTGCCACATGCTACGATCCTTACATACTTCTTTCGCTTCATCCACATTCATTCATCTCTTCATACACTTTCTTCGGTTACGAGTGCTCCGAATTTGACCTTTCTGAAAAATACTATTAATTTGGTCATAGTCAATTGGTCATAGTTAATTAAGTCATAGGTCGTAGTAGTATGAGCTCTTATTGCCATGATAATTTGGCTGTGTGACAGTGACCGACTTATACACATCATATACATCTGTGTCATAATAAGGGTTAAACTATCATAGCAGTAATAGGTCATAATACTATGGCCAACAGGTTTGAAGCAGATTCTTTTTAAAAACTTATGTGAAGTGACGTTACACCAAGAGATTAACAGTTAAGGAAAATAAAGCGAAGAAACCTGCTTGTCTGAGAAGTAATTCAAAAACGTATGTATAGCGGCTGAGACAGCGATTATCTGTCACGTTGACACTTAATCTTAGGTGGAAAGTGAATGTTGTAACATCTGCGTCTACCCCTTCGAGGACCCTTCTGATAAAGCCTGTGTTTAATGAGTTCATAGTTATAACCAACGTTTTTAGAGTAAGTAAATACAGTTCACTATTACCTTTAAAGAACACGAGCTGTCAAATGAGTTGTGACAAATAAAATAATTACTGAGAAAAATTTGCATGGATTATTTCATATTTTATTAAGATGGTATAATGTAACAACTAAACAGCCTGACAGTATGTTTATGTAGTATCGTATTTTTAACATATTAATATTAAAAAAAACAATATAAACACTTAGATAGAACTCTACCTTATAATAAAGAATTACTACCCTTTAAAATCGCGAAAATATAAAATAAACACGAATAAAAAAACGTACAGTTTGATAAATTGATTCATAATCAAACATACCCGTGACATCGAATACGATTTGATTAACCGATTACCGCACAACGAGAGGTAATTAAGTGATTTCTGAATCGATTATTCGGTTGGGCGACTCCTGCGCATCTCAGCATTCTCAGCTGAGCGGTGAAAGTGAATGTGTGGTACATATATTAAACGGCGGCGTGTTTTTAATATCCATACAGATAAATACAGTTGAAGTGTCCGTTTGTATTCCTAAATTAACAGCTTTTCACTAAATGCATATGAAATTATATCACTATATTCAGAAAATAAAATTGTCTGTCTGTTTGTTCCGGGTAATCTCCAAATGTTCCACAGGTTGCAGTAACAGGCTGCTTAAAATAAGTCAATTATTTTTAACTAAAATATTGATGATCTCTCATTCAATGAATATTGCATACGGTATTAAACATTTTATTTCATGGCAATATCAAGACTATAAATCCGCTAAAATATATGACATGGACAGTCTTTACGCGCCCGCGCACATCACGGGTTACCGTTCGCATTGGCATGTGAATCATGTGATCTGTGACTAGTCGATTGTTACCGAGACGATTGATCGATACATCGAGTGATAAGATAATCGTTACATAACCTTTAATGGACCTGTAATACCATCAATTATCGTTAATCATTCCTAGCTTTTTAAAGTTTTATTTCGATCGGCCATCTAAAATAGAATAACTGTTTATGTCAAACACACTTTCATATTGATTTTTTTTGCCTGTAATCGGCACAAAAAATTTTGTTTTGCCTTTTTGATAACAAATATTTTTTTAAAAAAAGGACAATTGTTTTTTTAATATTGCTTTTTTTGCTTGCAACACCATAGAGCTGTAATACATCTCTCAAGACTCAAACGAATGTATGGAACGTCTTTCTATACTACTGAAAAATTGCTTCTGAAAAGTAAATTCTACACAGCTTTACTACAGATTTCTAACTTTCTCACAGATAATATATAAAGGGATTCTATCAGTTGCAATGAAATGCACGTGTGAGTGTGACGTCAGAATGCGCACGAGTTACTAAGGGTAGATAACTTATGAAGATATTCAGCTTTCACCATCCTGTACTCGTTATAACTTCACTTAGTATAGTTTAGGGAATAAAGACAACAAAGGGTTAAGGATTTATTCCCGTTGAATGTTGCCACTCTTTTTAATGAACTTTTTATTTATTTATCATAGATTCAAACTTACGCACTTTAAAAGGGTTTTCGAAAGGGTAGGCAGACATGATTTCACATCCATTTATAACCCGAGTTAGGCGGGCGCGTATCGCAATCACGACGCTCGGCTCAGACTCGGCTTGGGCCCGTCTCGGTCTAGCGTGATTCTTCCTTAAGATTGAAGAGTATTAGTCGTGTCATTTGCAAAGTGTAGTATAATTGCAGGATATCAAAGACGTCATATGTCTTATATTTTTTTCACTGACGTAATTTTTTCACCATAAAACTCGTGATGGGACATCATTGCACGTACATTAAAAAAAATATTGGTAGGAAGTAGTGAGATTGTAACTTGCATAGGGAAATGTATGTAGATCTTCACTGATGTTTTAAAATTACATTTCCGAAATGCTCACCTGCCACGTATTACGTCAAATACTCTTCATCCATATATTTTGCATATCATGAATTAAATAGGAATATTTGCTCAAATAAGCACCTATTGACTTGCGTAACTGAATTAATTAATTACGTGATCAAAGTGCCTGTGTCTCTCATATTGTTTGTGGTTTTGTCTGGCTTTATGACTAGTATTATAAGGAACTCATCATGATCTACTTGTAGTATTCAACGATATTACACTATAATATGTCCGGTAAAGGCATATTTAAAGTATTTATTTCATCTGACTTCATCTGATGTCGGGTTCCATTTATTGCCATGATAGTTTAACTCTTATTATGAGACAGATGTATATGACGCGTGTACGTCTGTCACTGTCACACAGTGGAACTATGATGGTAAGGCCCCAGATGGCGCTGCGTTTTAATGTCCGAACATTGTTTATTTACAACTAGCTGTGCCCCATGGTCTCACCCGCGTAGGCCTAATTTATATTAAATATGTGGTTTTGTTTTGCGGAACTTTATTTAAAACTAAAATAAAAGTAGCCTTATAATTGGACCAGCCGTTTCAGCCATTGGTATTTTATTTATTAACAATGCATTGAAAAGCCCTTAAAATCCCAGTACTGGCAGCCCTATACGACTGCGTGTCGGAAGCGATGAACCCACTTAGAAACAAGCGGTGCAAGGTAAAAAGTGTTCGTGTGAATACGAAGGCGTGAGAGACGGTACTAGATACTCATAGTTAAGGCACGTAAGGGAACAATACAAGATAAGGGCATTTTACTCTCTCACAAGAGCGGTAGGGCATAAAGGGATCAATCGATCCAAATTCAAAATAGTTTTAATAAATGATCAAGATTTTTTCAGTTGCCTGTACCATATACATGATCATTATAATTAAGATCCAATTGCCGATTGCATATTAATAAATGATCAAGAATTATTCTGCTCTGTACCAAATACAATGATAATTTTAATCAAGAGCTAATGACGAAACAATACTAGATAAATAATATTTTTAGTAGCTGAGACGAAATTACGCTCAATGAAACGAACTTAAAAAGTGATGGGCAAAATGACACTGTGCGGATAAAAAAGGCTGTATTACACTCTGGCCCGCTGAAATATGTCCCGGATTCTTGGTGTTAAGTTGTGGCCACTGTGTCCCAAAGGGGTGCGAATGTCTTTCTTTCTTTTATTTATTTATTTAAAAGCTTGAGTACAGCTATTCCGCCAATGTCAAATGGTTGTTGAGAAACAAAATCTTGTAAATTGTGTCGAAACCCATTAGATTCCGCTCATCCCTCCAGTGCGAATGACATTTCGGGACCAATCAATTTGTCAAACCCAACAATAGATGGGATAAGGCCAATAATAGGACATGCACAGCGAGATCTCCTGGGGCGGCGATACAGCAGCCCCGAGAATGTGCCCCAGCAAAGTGTGGGGGGACACCGGTGCGATCTATCGGAGTACCCGGAGTCCCCCCTGAGCACTAAGGATGGCCACCAGTGTGGTAAGAATCCCACATACCCCGACCTGCCTCTCCCAGGGCGGTCGGGGACCTTTTAAAGGTTTCCCCCTCGTCAATAAAAAAAAAGGCCGTCTGTTCTAGGTTGTGGTGATGTTCATACACAAAAATGCGAGACATTGTACGTTAATTACAAAACTCCGTTAACAACAAAATGGCGTTACAGTCTATTTAGTTGGTTTGTAAACAATATAGGCTCTGTGGAGGATGTGCGGTAGATCTGTATCGTGCAAACGAGCGTGAAACGATACGGCCCGACCTTTCATTGTGTGAACCATCGCGAGAAACGCGCAGATTAATACGGTTTTTGGCCTAAGGGTTGCCAACCCAACATAAAAATACTAATCTAACCTCGTGATACGAGGATTAAAGAAGTTCTTGCTCAATTATTTTTTCAGTTTATAGCCTTGGTCGACGTCGAAAAATTGACCACCTGATCGGAAACTATGGAACTATGGCTGAGTTTCCTACCGGTTATTCTCAGACTGCTAGTTTCCGAACCGATGGTCAATTCTTCGTTTCCTTTGTTTGTTATAATGACATGCGCTTTGATGCTTTATAAATCCATCGAATTAATTCCTAAAATAGTGGCAGCCCTATCTCGACTGCATCTGAAGGTCGCTTCGTTCTTACTTTGCCAAATTGACTGTTGATTACTCTGCGAGTTTATGATTTCTATTTTATTAGATTGTTCATATTATTTGGTTGCCTTCAATTCAGTAATTAGATTAGAATTGCGATCTATTTCTTACCCCGATTGGTCTGTGTGTATTCTATATGTATGTACCCAGACATAGAAGTAGATTTTACTTTTTAATTTAATAACTTAGTTTGCCCACAGAATAAATATAAGCTGACGATAAGCAGTTATTTCAAGTTACATTTGAAACTAACTGTGGCCCGCGATGGCCATGTTTTTTTTAAATAAAAGGCTAAGTTACTCTTTATAGTAAGTAAACCTTCCAAACCTGGCGGTAGCATGTATAATCAATCCTGTATAATTATGTCATTCTGACGATTTAAAAGTACTTTGTAAAAAGTCTAATCGAATAAAGATATTTTTGACTGACTTTTTTTTCCTCCTATTAAAATCGGTCCAGCCGTTTCGGAGTTTATTTATTTCGACCGGACAACAAAGATTTTTCTTATCATGCATAAGTTAAAGCTGTGAATTTGAAATTACAAACAGACACTTCACTTTATCTATATAGATGAGCAGGATTATTATTTACAGGGATATGTTAAAACTGCCCGTCTGACAAAATATTAAATGGCTGTAAAAAAAAGTGAATATAGATATGACGGCTGATAGAGAGAAATATACGAGATAAACATATTGAGCCGACCACAGATAAGATGGAAATAGGGCATGAGGATGCCGAACTATTGATATTTTTCCCTTTTATAGGTAACATTATTATTGTATTCTAAAAAAACGTCTCATAAAAGAGGCTCATGAGAATAATATTTCAATCATCCCAATGAACCATAACAAGGCTACAACCGAAATAATTTACAATGATTCACCAGAAACGTGACAGTAAAATTATATAGCAAATATATTAGATGCGCCCGCGACCTTCCTTTAGAAAGGAACTACATCTTAAGCGATCAGGCTATGAAATACGCGTTGAAAGTGTCATTTAAAATATATTTTTGTAATTGTTTAGACGATTCAAGTTTTTCTTGCACTTCAAAGGTCAATAATGGTCCAACAAAAAGATTTAATGGATTTTGTGGATGAAGCGAAAGAAGTATGTAAGGATCGTAGCATGTGGCAAACGGTGGTCTCTGCCTACCCCCATGGGATACAGGCGTGAGCATATGTATGTATGTATGCAAAAAGATTTAAGGGTATTTCAAATATGAGCCATACTGATTGATAATTATTTAATTGTTATCAAAACTGGTGAACACTGTCATAGCCGACATTACTATAAAAAATGCAATGTATTGAAATATATACATAACAAGATTTGCCCCGCGGTTTTACCCGAGTAGACTTTATCGTGCTATACCAGGATTTTTGTCAGGTTCCATGGGAGCGGGATAAAGTGTCCTATGTTCTCCTGGTTCTAAGCTACCCCGCCACCAATTTTTATCCAAATCGGTAAGCAAATATAGAGTGACTAACACGACTTTCTCGAGACGAATATACAGTATATTACGTTATGAGTCCCATTGGGTGCTGATTACTACATATATTTATTAAATAATTTTGATTCCGAAACTTAAGTAGTTATATTTTTAATTCACATACAATTAAAATTTGATTTTTTGTTATTAACATTGTAACGATTTCTTTTAAACAAAATAATCACTTAAATCTAGTACCTACAATAGAAATATGAGAAAATTGCACTAATAAAAAAATACATATATTTGTATTCCCTATATACACTTAAACTTTTGAATTATATGGAAGATAAGAGAAAATCATAAAGATCACTTGATTGATATGATAATGATTTATGGAAATCGCCGTTCTACACGCATCGCTAACTCCGTGGCCACACAATACTTTTGAAAGAGACGGTAATGTACATCGTTAAGATATCTAGATCGTAGGATAAGGTCTGAGGTCGGTTCTCAGGCGGAAATTATTGATTACCTCCAATCATCATCGAATCACTCCATCTGTCATTGAGTTAAATCAATTAATTGAACCAATTGATTTGTTCTATTGTATCACTGTGCGGGTATTACATTTATTTGGAGCCTTAATGCCACAGTACATAATATGAGCTTACAAGCAGTATGGAAACTAGTCCATATTTTTGAAAAAAGAACGTTTGCTCAAGTGTCAGAGTTGTCATTCTTAGTTTTTAAAATTGTATTGACAAAGAATAATAATTCTAAAATTATATTTAATTTTAAAAGAGTAATTGTTGAGTGTCTTGCCGGGTTCTTGTCAACAAAAGCTACCTTCCGAACCCGGTGGTAACATTTATAATCATGTATAATGTATTTTGTGTCCTTCTGACGATTTGAAAGTACTTTGTAAGAAGTTTAATCAACTCATGATATTCAGAAGGGGTGATAAATCGATACAGCTAGTATTCATTTGAAGAAATCGTCAGAAAAACGAGCAACATTGTACTTAAATATATTCACGTGGACAATATATTCGTAGTCCAATAGTAACGTAATCTTCGTTCGTTAGTTCATATACGACAGGCCACGATGCAGTCTCTCGATTGGAAAGTATTCGCTCATCTTTACATAACTGCAGACGTGACGGGCTCACAGATAAATGATGTTCACTAAACGCAATCCAATGCTTATATTATTATCAATCGCTGCGATAATTAGGCAAGAGAAAGCGCAAGTACCTATTGAAATGTCACTGTCAACGTCACGACACATTACATACGTACATCGAGCTATTACGTCGCTATAGAAGTATTATCATACTCGCAGTAAATTCGTCTTTTGGAGCTGTTCCTCCAGGAGATGCTGCCTTTGAGTAGTGTTGTGTTCTTGCTGTGAGTAAGGTGGTCAGAGCTTGAAGAGGCCTGAAGAATATCACTCGTACGTTACTTTGTCAGAGCCTACAGTGCTCCATGGAGGGGTGGAGTAGGAGTTGAGTCGCTGTGCTTGCGATTTTTTTTTAATATACGTACCTACTTCATATTCATTCAGAAAAAATATTATCATGATTATGTACGCACCTTACCCGTGTTGTAAATACTTTATAGTTACTCATTAAAAATTACATCTATACTAATATTATAAAGCTGCAAAGTTTGTTTGTTTAAACGCGCTATTCTCAGGACTTACTGGTCCGATTTAGTCAAAAACATTAGGGATCATTAAGAAAATTGCGATTTTGAATCTCTGAAGGTGTAAAATCGAAAACTTATTTATGCGTGCGTTGCAAATACTATTGACAGTGGAACAAAATGATGTAGTACAGGTTTATAGGTCTTATTAAGATGTACAAAAAAGTCCGCGAGAGCACATATCTAACTATCATAGTTTTGTCATAATACCCGCTTATATTTTCATAAAAAAATTAAATCGTCTGATGAAAGAAACTACGTTAAATGTGTAATATTAATATTAATGTAAAACTAAATCTACACGGGTGAAACCGTGGGGCGCAGCTAGTTAGAATATGAAATGTTTAATTCAGTCCCTTCGGTTAAAAACTTATTGGTTTGAAATGACCCTACATTCGTTGATCTTTAAAAATATTTAACTTTCGACCTTGTCAAGGTAAGCAATAAGCGTGTACCGCGTGGAATAGGATGCGGCCGGCAAATGTCGGAGTCGTGTCGCGGAGGTTCCATTGTGATCGATCGCCGCTTCGAATCCTGTGTCAAGGACACACTAATGGACGTCGTTACTCTAATTGACTTTACATTACTTGCTTACTTTACTTGGATGCGCAGAAATATTTGTTTAAATGTAAGAGTTGTTGCCAAACTCGACTGCAATGACCTTAGTTTTGACTGCCGAACGAGATACGAGTAAGAGATACGACTGACAAATTAAAATTTATTTATTTATTTATTTATACATGTATTAATTAGAACGGCTAAAAGCCAATTACACTAATTAAGAGTAATATATACAATATCCATTCATTCGTTCCCCTGACAATACTCCAGACATATTGACATCATCGTCTGCCATTCAGCCGCGAACACATCACAATCAGGGTTGGCGACCAAGAGAGCGTTGAGAGCGGAGAGAGTGTGGGGGACTGGGGAGTGAGCGCGCGCCACTGTGCGACTTGTACCCACTGCAAATAAGAACCTATCAAAGTTAACATATAGATTACTATCCCTAGTCAGTTTTGATGTATCCATACCTAAATATATTTACAATAGGACGTCACGCGGTTTCACCCGCGTAGTTCCCGTTCCCGTGGGGGTACGGGGATAGAATAAGGCCTATGTTACTCGCTGATGATGTAGCTTTCCAACGGTGAAAGAATTTTTGAAATCGGCTCAGTAGTTGTTGAGTTTATTCAATGCAAACATACACACAAAAATACAAATCTTTCCTCTTTATAAGAGTAGTGTAGATAATGTGTATTTCGGAAACTGCTCCAATGATTTTCATGAAAATCATATGCAGGAGGTTTCAGAGGACAATAAATCGATCTAGCTAGGTTTTATTTTTAGAAAACGAGCAAAGCTCAGTCTTCATAACTAATATAATAACTAGCGATAAGTTTTTGAATGAATGATGAAAGTAAGGACAAAAAGAAAGATTTATTCCTGCATGACAGATTGATAGTATATTGAAAACAGTTATATTATGTATGTGGAGTCGTGGTGGCCTCGGAGTTTGAGCAGTCGTCTGCTACGCAAGCGACGCAAGTTCCAATCCCAGCGAGGCCTGTGCTTTCACACGACGTGCTTTACGATGAAGGATCCTCAACGCCCAATGGGTATATAACGATGCAACATTCAATCATACGCAGTGTAATTGCTCAAATTCTCATATGTTGTCTCGTTAAGGGCACAATTGGGAAAATATAGTAATATTTCCTCGACTCTGGTGCATACCAGAGGTGTAATAAGGCTAATTAGTAGACCTGCCCATTGTCCCGTGAGATAATTACCACACCTTTGTTTGATCATTGACGGGACTATAGGTGTCAAGGGTATACATTTCATATATTTAGGAATATGACAGAGCCGTGGTGGCTGTGGGGTTTGGGCACTCGGCCTGTTCATAGCTCAAAGCCAGCACGTCTCTCTTAAGAGTAATATGAAAGCGATAATCGATACATAATCGATGTATGAATACAAATACAATAATAATTCGAACACACAAACTCTAACCTACGACCGTGGAATCGATTTTTAACTGGAATCGATCATTGTTATGTAATCGAGTATTCGTATGTCCGGTGTATTGTTGTTCCGTTCCTATACTTGGAGGGAAAGCGTATCTTTCGCGGCAATTCATATTATTTGCCCATTTTGGCGCATGTCTAGACTTCCATTGTAGTTTGTATGAGGTTGCATGAGGCTGTAGCTTCATTTAAATGTGTCAAGAGTGACCTCAAATAATTTTGCAAGGACCTCATTTGTAGATACGAGATAAGTAGGCAGAAATATGCTTATAGTACTCCACATTACGTCAGTTATGTTAAGTCCCATGTCATAGGGAGCAACTGCCATTAGCCTGACATTAATTTCACTACTGGAAGCTACTGGGGAATTAAGGATGAAAAAACCCGATTACACTATGTTTGATCCGGGGATAGAAGCCAAGACCTCCTGTTCAGTAACGGTTGTGACCACTAGAGGTAGGCAATAGTAATATTGATATTCATTTATGTTCTTTAAACCGACTTTTTATTTTATTTTTGTGACCTATTTTTTTAAGACTAGACTATTACATAAATACATATGCTCACGACTGTATTCCCCGATTACCGTCGAATTAGGCGAGACAAACAGCAATAATGGGTAAGTACTTTCATATGCATGAAAAATGTTATTTACCTGAGATAGACATACACACATACATATGCTCACACCTGTATCCCCCGAAGGGGTAGGCAGAGGTGTTCAGGCATTATACATACGTCTTTGAATTATTTCTCAATCATATGCAGGTTTCCTCACGATGTTTTCCTTCACCGTAAAGCACGTGGTGTGGAATCACTGCACATAACTTTTTAGAAAAACTGACAGGGTTTCGAACTTGCGTCGCTTGCGGGCAGGCGACTGTTCAAACACCATTGCTCTCAAAATGATTCATTGTTCAAATATTAACACTTCAGTGTCAAATTAACTACAGTAACAGATCTAACGAAAGTACAACTCCATGTGACTCGACTATGGTTGCATCAAATAAGGCTGCGGGTATATTAGTGTCGGCGAATAAACATTAAAAACAAATGAAAATAAATGGTTTACCCGATTTATATTATAAGTTTCTCATCTATCACAATATAAGTAAAGGTACTGAACAAAACTTAGTACTATGGCCTTCGAGTAGGTACTTGGGATCGTAATGAAAGAACGATGTACCACAGAGGAAAGTTTTTTTTATTCATAAACTGACGTTTTATATGTAAGCCCCGTTTAGACTCTCGATAGCGAGGTTTAAATACTAATGTCAACAGTGACAGCTCCATCTATCGATATAACATAGAACTAACATATTATGTATTATTCTTAGTATATTTGGCTTATACAGGTACCAAGGTAACCAGAAAATAAGGAACACATGTTGGAATGTCCGAAAAGAAAAAAAAATCCTCCCTATTTTGCATAATTAACTTTCAAATTTGTCCCAATTTAGACTTATTTCGCAAGTAATCTCTAACGCAGATTTTTAATAAATAAAAAACTGCGACTTATTTAAATTTTTCTGCTATCATAGTTCTTGAATAGATACCATATTTCAAAGTGAATACCAGATAATTTGATAACGTATATTGTGTCTGAGTGACGTGATATAATAATTGTGCCATATATTTTTAATACTACAAAAAATATTCGTTTCTTAATATTCCTAGCTGGCTAAGTTTCTTGCCTGCCCCATAATATATTTTTCAAAGCGATGCAAATTTTCTTTACATTCATAAGAGCTTTACCGTCTAAGCTAGCAAAATCTTTTTTTTTTCGATATGGTCTCTCTCCGTTGGTAGGGGGAGTTACCTCCACTGCTTAAGCGGACTAAAGGGCGAGACCCAAGGGCCTCCAGCCGTCTGACCAAAACATTTTCAATTGCTTTTTATAACCGCTCCCTGCTCTTTCCCCGCCTCCGCTCCCGCTACCTCCTCACCACCAAGCCCACACCCACCCAGTCGTACCACCACTATAACTTATATAACAACACCCGTAACGCCGTGAGAAGCATTGTTATCAGAACATTGGTCTTATAAACGTTCGAATTGTGGCGCAGCACGACCATCCCACTTAATTAGAACTCTTGAGTTTGTTAATTTGCTGAGAAATGCTATTTTAGTTAAGTAAGTTATTCCAAAGAGCCGTGGTAGCCTTCGGGTTTGAGCAGTCGCCTGTCACGCAAGCGACGCAACTTAGAACCCCACCGGAGCCTGTGTCTAAGAGTCTAACAACCCATTTACAGTAATTTCACACCATGTGCTTTACGGTGAAGGAAAACATCGTGAGGAAAACTGCATGTGTCTGAGAAGTAATTTAAAGACGTATGTATAGTGCCCGAGACGGCGATGGAATCACCATCTGTCACGTTGGCACATAATCATGTTCGGTGTAAAGTGGGTGTTAATAAAACACCGCTGCCTACCCCTTCGTGAAATACAGTCAGAAGTCCTTATTTAACAATAGCAGGTTTCATATAAGCAAACTTTACTCTTTAATAAGTCTAAGTTAGCAACTAAACTCTTAAGTTAAGAACGAAAGTGTTGCAAGCGTTAAAACATTATAAAAGGTTACCATCAGCCGGACTTACGAAAGCAAAAAAATTTGAAGGATTCATATACTAGGTGTGCTCAGTGGCTTCACCCGAGTAGATGTTATTTCATTACCGCGGAATGTTTTTTTTTAATAAAAGTAGCCTCAGATACTCCTTGTAACATTAGCTATCTGACAGTGAAAATCCCGCTAAAACCGATCCAGCTGTTTCGGAGACCCCGTAACAAACAGAAAGCGTAGAAAATTTGTATTTTTAAGTCGGTACCGTGAATATTTTAATAGGCATTTAGTGAAAGCTTATTTTGGAATTACAAAAAGACACTTCTATTTTATTGCACGACTAGCCGTGCTCCGCGGCTTCACCCGCGTTAGCATACCCTATGTTTTTTATTAAAAGTAGCCTAAACTTTCTTAGCGGATGCCTACGTCATAACAATATTGCATGCCAAATTTCGGCCCGATCCGTCCAGTGGTTTGGGCTGTGCGTTGATAGATCACTATGTCAGTCAGTCAGTCACCTTTGAGTTATATATATTTAGATTTAGTTACATTTACAAACAGACATACGACTTTAAAGTGTTGTTTTGTTTATGTAACACATGCACTTATAAAGTTGCACTTAATCTCAATTAAACACGTGTCCCTGCCATTTAAAATAAATAAAAAACAGAGTACATTCAAATAAGTCGACGCGTAATCCGTCATGGAAATGCAAAAGTCAATCATTAAATAACATCTATAACCGTAATACCGGTAACGAACCGGTGAATACGAATGCCAAGGTCGGCTCGTATATCTATATAATTAGCACTCCATTTTTATGTTATGGTTTTTATTTATATACTAGCTATGCCCCGCGGCTTCACCCGCGTAGACCTAATTTTATGGGTGAATTTTTTCACGGAATCCTAACTTAAAAAAAATACCCTATATTACTCCCTGTGTTCCGTGGAGCAAACAGACAGACAGATAGACAGAGAAAATGTTTCAAATTTGTTTGTATGTATTTTACCTTACTTATATACTTTCATATGCACTAAGTGGAAATATGTTACTTTGAAAAAAACGGACACTTGATTTTTATTTATCTGTATGTAAAGATTTTCAGGATATACTATCCTATGTCCTCCTCCTGGTTCTAAGCTACCTCCCCACCAATTTTCTGCCAAATCGTTTCAGCCGTTCTTGAGTTATAAATAGTGTAACAAACACGACTTTCTTTTATATATATAGATAATTGTATGATATAATGAAATGTTTAAATCATTAACGTCATTATTTATTCATTTAACCTGCGGTCAATAATATAGCCATCTATTTCTTTTGTACTACGTTCTGCCCGCGATTTCGCGTGGCATGATTGATCTCAGCGTGATGATATATAGCCTTCCTCGATAAATGCGATATCGAAAACTGTAAATATTTTTTCAAACCGGACCAGTAGTCGGTTCTTTAGTAGCATATATTACTCCTTCTAACATAAGCTATTTGCCAGTGAAATTCCCGTTAAAATGAGTGCAGCCTTTTCAGAGATTACCCGGAACAAACAGACATGTATGTCTGTTTGTCTGACAGACAGATATTTTTTTATATAATTTTTTTAATGTTATTAGCGTATATACTTTCATATCGATTTAGTAAAAAGCTGTTAATTTGGAATTAGAAACTGAAACTTCAAATTTATTTATCTATATAGATATATGGAATTAAAACTCTGCACAAGTAGCTCCTGGCAATGACATGGTATGCAAACATGATATGTAAATCATTTGGTATTGTTTTTACCTTTTTTATTATAATTATCACTATTGTGAATAATTATTTATGATTTTTTTTGTGATAATCATTGTTTACTAACTAATGAAATGTACATGATGCCAGCTGAGTTTCTTGCCGGTTGTTCTCAGAAGGCTAGTTTCCGAACCGGTGGTAAATTCCTCGACATTCATAAGTGCCTTAGCAGGGCCTAAACTGAATAAAACATTTTCATTTTCATACTGTGAATATGTGGCTGGGTTTGTAGGCTTCTGATAAATCTGTCCGTACGAAACTTTCAACATTAGTATTAAGACATGTTATAATACTTACGGATGATATTAATCTGTCAGTTCTCTTCACGGGTGAGCGGAAACATGGGAAGGTGGCATTTGCACTGCACTATATACACGGTATTAGTGCACTGTATATAGCGCACTGCACTAATCTAGAGACGTATTGAATGGCACTGTGGAGCAATCACTACAATCTATTTGTGCGATGTATCTATGACGTTATGTCACGATTGCACCCCGCGTGCTTTATGGTAAAGGAAAACATGGTGAAGAAACCTGCATATGTCTGAGAAGTAATTCAAAGTCGTATGCATAGTGTGTAGCGGTAGTGAACCTCTTTAGCTATGTTTTTTATTTAAATAAAATTCAAATATTGTTAAAAGTGATTTGACACAAGATGTCAGAATGACTAGAGAGAAAGATTTTTATGTATCCTTGTTGTAAATAAAATAGCTAAGCGAATAAAGCGGACCCAATTATTGTTGCGTATTTAATTACTACAAGTGCATGAGTCGGCGATGGACTCATTATTGGTCACGTTGTTACTTAATCGTCTTCGGTGAAAAGTGGGTGTTGTTATTACAACACCTCTGCCTACCCCTTCGGGGAATACAGGTGTGAGCTTATGTATGTGTGTATCTTAGGTTAATAACAATTTTCAAAAAATGCATATGAAAGTATTAACCTATTAGTGCTGTTTGTCTCGCTTAATTCAACTGTCACGGTTCATGATATACAGCCTGGTGACAGGCAGACGGGGTAATCTTAGGGTCCCGTTTTACCCTCTGGATATTAAACCCTAAAAACATTTTCGTCGGCATCCCAACGCAATAAACCTTCGCATTGTTATACGCCCTTGACTTTAGTGAGTTGGGTAACATTACATACGGACACACATCCGCTACACTACATCTATATTAATGCATCAGACAATACTGTATTAACATGTTTTCGTCATTCGTCTTGATGATACCAGGTGTGCTTATTGCCGATTATTTTCTGAGGGTCAACTCTCTTTAATAAATCAACTATACGTAGTTACGTATAGCTAGTTAGCTGTGCCCTGTTGTTTTACCCGCGTAGATTTATTTCAGACACGTTTAATTCTGGCAGTCGTAAGTTTCATACAAACTTTCATCCCCTATTTTATCCTCATGCGGGTAGAATTAATAAAATTCCTTTCGTAGCGGATGCCTACGTCATTACATCTAACTGCATGCCATATTTCAGCCCGATCCGTCCAGTGGTTTGGGCTGTGCGTTGACCTTTGAGTAATATATATATTTAGATTTAACGTATCGTTAAGTTCTTATGTAACGTATCGTTTGTTAAGTAATTTAACTATACATTAAGAGTAAATAAACTCCAAAGAATTTTCTTGCAGACCAAGGTGTTGTGACCAGTTTAGAATGAATAAGAACCGTGGTAGGAACTTTGCGAACTATCGACTGCGTATTTCGTTGAATAAGAGTAGGCCCCCAAAAGGCTAGTTTTCGAACCGGTGGTAACTTTATCGTCTATCACAAGTGCCTTATCGGGACTTGTGAAAGACGATAAAGATAAATTGTTGACTGGTAGAAAATGCCTATGGCATAAAGGCCGCCTGTGCATTTCATGTAATACAGGAAGATTTTAAATAACTAGTTCCAGGGCTGGCCACGTCTGCCGCATGTCGGATGAGCTATGGGCGAAAACCATTACAAAATGAACCCCAAATGGCAGGAAACGACTACGCGGCAGGCCTCGTAGGAGATGGCGGGATGAGCTTGATGCTTTCAGGTGTGATTGGGAGAGGACTGCTGAGGACAGAGAAAGCTGGAAAAGTGGAAGCGAGGCCTTTGCCCAGCAGTGGGACACGACTATAATAAAAAAAAAATCCATTTATCATCAAGAAGGCGGTATGCTTACCACCAAAGTAAAGGCGTGGAAAAATAAGGAGTCAAAAAAATAAGTACCGCGCAATCAACTAATTAGCATTCATAGAGCAATCGGTGGCGAGTGATCGACGTGTGAACTTGGGCTAAAATTAGTGCATAAGATTAGAGATCCGCAAGTCAGCACCTTTTACTGTAGGTGCTATTGCGATGACATTTTCTAAGAACTTAAATGCAAATTATCCTGTTCACGTGAACGTTACTTAGAGTTAGCGCTAACTTTAAACTGCAACTTCGTTTAAGTAGCGTAATGATTTAGCTTATGCCACTGTTCAATTAATGGGCTATCAAACACTTAAATATTTTTCCAAATCGACGAAGTAGTTCCTGAGGTTAACGCGTTGAATTAAACAAATAAGCAAACTCTAGGGCCGTGGTGGCCTTGAGGTTTGAGCAGTGGCCTGCTATGCAAGCGACGCAATTTCGAATCCCAGCGGGGCATGTACCAATGAGTTTTTCTAAAAAAACTTATGTACAGTGATTTCACATCACGTGCTTTACGGTGAAGGAAAACATCGTGAGGAAACCTGCATATTTCTGAGAAGTAATTCAATGACGTATGTAAAGTGTCTGAGACGGCGATGGACTCACCATCTGTCACGTTGGCACTTAATCATCTTCGGTGAAAAGTGGGTGTTGTGATTACAACACCTCTGCCTACCCCTTCAGGGAATACAGACATGAGCATATGTATGTATGTAAGCAAACTCTTCAGCTTTTTATATTAAGTATAGATTGTGCACGATGAAGGAAATCGTTATGAGTAAACCTGCATGGCTGTGGAGTAATTCAAAGACGTATGTATAATGCCTGAGACGGAGAAGGACTCACCTCTGTCACGTTGGCACTTAATCATATTCGGTGAAATGTGGGAGTTGTTATTGCATCACCTCTACTTACCCCTTCAGGGATGGCGTGAACAAATAGATTTATCTAGGTATATCAATACAAGTAAATAAAATGTAAGTGTCTGTTTATAATTCCCAATTAGCTTTTCACTAAATCCATATGAAAGTATATACGGGACAAGCATAAAAACCAATTTTTTTTCTCGGTTTGTCAGGACGTCTGTCTCCAGCTAATCTCCTAAACAGCTGGAATGATTTTAACTTTAAAGTAAATTAGGTAACATATATATTTAAAAAAATCATTAGGTTTCTGCGAGCCACCCATGAAATTAACTCCACGTAAAACTTGGTTTTAAGTGGAATAAATATTTTACCAAATAGATTTCACTGGCATTTTGAATTTAATAGCTGGTAATTTATCAACAAAAACGTACGGAATCTTTCATGTACTGTAGTCGTTTTTAGTTCATTACGTTGAGTGCAACACTGGGTGGTATTTAAGATGCATTCTCTAAATGTTGAAGCAATTATTTTTAATAATTACAAGCGTGTCGTAACTATAATAGCTCTGGTGGACATTTCTAACGTTATTTGTTGCAAATGGCTGTCTTGGCGCTGAATATGTTAATATTTCAACTGACAACAAGCTTCTAGCAATTTGATAATAACTGGTAATTATACACAATTACATGTACTTGTAAGGTGGTAAAAAACATCGTGGGAACTACTATGAGGTTATGGATAGAATAATTAGGAATAATCATTAACATAATCTTCACGTCTTACACCCAAGGGTCCCCGTAGGGATCTGGAAAGGTGTTAATACAACCTCTTTTCCCCGAAGATGTGCCAACGTGATAGCTGTTCAGTCCGTAGCTGTCTCAGACCTAAATATGTCTTTGAATTTTGTCTGGTTGGTGAATAAGTCAGTCATCACAACTAATTATATATGTATAGATAGAGTAATTCCAGCCGTCTGTTACACAATACCTCGTTGATCTAAGCTATCATTAATCCCCATTATTTACATAAGATGAGAACAATGCTTGGGAACGCGCCACAAAACATTTTTGCTATAAAAATGTTAATTGTCATTACCAACTCACTCGGATTTCGACGCTTGATGTCATTTTTTGGTTGAAATTTAATTGACGTTACCAAATGATATGGGAAAAAATGCAATAGGTTTTCGTCATATAAATGTATATTATTATGTATATATAACATAAATAAACCTCTTAACCTTAAATGGACTGAGACAATAATACAAAAATCTAAAATCTTTTTATTTATACATCACGTGCTTTACGATGAAGGAAACATCGTAAGGAAACCTGTATATATGTCTGAGAAGTAATTCAAAGATGTATATATAGTGCCTGAGACGGCGATAGACTCACCCTCTGTCACATTGGCACTTAATTATATTCGGTGGAATGTGGGTGTTTTTGGTGCATCACCTCTGTATATTACTACGGGGACCTTTCAGGGATGGCGAGAGCAATAATATTTATTTATTTTTTGATTAGACTTCTTATAAGGTAGTTTCAAATCGTCAGAAGAACAGAAAAAAAAATACACAGTACGGGATTATAAATGGAACCCGGCAAGAAACTCAACAATTACTCATTTCAAAATTCATTATTAAATAAGTCATAGATTTTTATTATCTTAATTAGATCTTTATTAGATTAAAAAGATAGACAATATATTCCGCGGAACCCTAAATGTATTTTTAAACAAAAGTTGCTTAAGATACTCCTTGAAAAATTACCTATCTACAATTGAAAGTCCGGTGAAAATAGAATCATAAAATCATGTATGAAAAATGGATTAAAACTATTTCAATTGATTCGAGTAAATGAACTCAATAAATATTACACATCGCATGATTATCGCAATTAATTTACAATGATTAATTACGTGTTACAATATTTTAATAGTTAATTTACCAAGTTACGTAACAACCATGTTATTAATAAAGTTTTAAGACACATTAACATTGCACAAGTAACTGACATATTTATATGTTAGTACTTACTGGTAATTATTCACAAGTACATAAATATATTTTAATTGGGGTGCTTAAAGACACACATAGGAAAACCTTGACTTGAGGTATTTAAACTGAGTTAGCTGAATTTCAACTTTAGTTACTTCATTACTTATTGAACTATATACACTATGGGGAGCTCGTGTCACAGTTGCTATTGCGCATATCATTCGATCAGCGTAGTTAAGCAACCCTAACCCTAGCCAGTTATTGGATGGGTGACCGCCAGAGTTTCCTCCTCGCCTCGGAGAGCACGTTAAGCCGTCGGTCCCGGTTGCCAATTTATCATCTTTGGCAATCGTTACAGGTCAGTCGGAGGTCTAAAATAGTCTGACTGATAGTTTCCTCGTAAAAGAGATTACGAAGGTCAAATGGCAGTCGCTGCGAATAAAAATCAGGTGATCAGCCACATCGGGTTGAATCAAGTGCTGACCTCAACAATGTATGGGATAAGGCCAGGGAGATATGACACTATACTATATACACTACTTATTGAGCCCCGTGGTGTTACCAACCATGTGTTAAATCAGAGTCCTTTCACGCCAAATTTTATTAAAATCTGTGCATTTTATAGTGTGATGAAGTGATAAC
Source organism: Watsonalla binaria (assembly GCA_929442735.1). Taxonomy (NCBI): domain Eukaryota; kingdom Metazoa; phylum Arthropoda; class Insecta; order Lepidoptera; family Drepanidae; genus Watsonalla; species Watsonalla binaria. The sequence continues at coordinate 9,244,396 of OV838937.1, read as the reverse complement.
CTTTAACTCGAAGGTCTGGTTAACGATGAAATCGTCGTTAAAGTCTTAAAATTAATAAAACCAAACAGATTAACATTCTCTCGCGGTTGCGCTAATAGAAACGCTACGAAATTTATGAAAATTACATAAATAAGTCGCGTGAAATGTCATTCCCATACATTTTGTATTGTTTCAACTAGCGAAGCGTGACGGTAATGTTACTTTTGATAACTGGCTCAGGGGGTCTACTATCCTTCTCCGAAAACGAAAATTCGCAAACGAACGAATATCATCACTTTTTTTTCATCAGTTTCAAATTGTTGTTACCTTAATAATTTAACTAAAGTAGGTTGATAATATGAATCAAACAATTTTCTATCCGACCACGTTTGAACGTAATTTTGGAACGAATAAGAACCGTTGCTAGGAACTTTGCGAACTTTCGAAGCTACGTTTTTAAGAGTAAGCAAATAGGTCCCCATTACGGCGCATCCTTTATAATAACATAAGTGTGATGTCTTACTTCCAAGCTCTGTAAATTAATATATTTTCACCACTCACCTGTTTCTTCTAATACTCGTAATCTGACCACGAATTCACACCTGTAACCAAAAATATTATGTTGAATTATTTCTAAATATATATGCATGTATTGTTATATATATTATATGTAAATGAGGAGCTCGTGGCACAGTTGCTATTGCACATATCATTCGATCAGCGAAGTTAAGCAACCCTCTAAAACCCTAGCCCAAATTCCCTCCGTGCCTCGGAGAGCACGTTCAGCCGTCGGTCCCGGTTGCCAATTTATCATCTTTGGCAATCGTTTAGGTCAGTTGGAGGCCAAAAATAGTCTGACAACTGGTTTAACCCAGATCACAGATTTTCCTCGTAAAAGGGGTTGTGAAGGTCAGATAGCAGTGGCTTCGTATAAAAATTTAGTAATCAGCCACATCGGGTTGAATCAAGTGCCGACCCCAACAATGTATGGGATAAGGGAAAAGATTATGTTTTGTTATATATCTTACTAATATTATCTAACATTGGCTATACTTTTAAGCTAAGCAGTAAAATAAATAAGATCCATGTATCCGATCCCTGATCCGGACGGGCGAAGCTGCTGCAGGCGTTATATTAATATCACAGACAATTATACCCCTCGTTGCACCCACAATTTTATATGTACAGTTAGATTATGAATACATGCGATTGCATTTATAGTATAACCTATCAATACTGCAATTGTGTCGCAATAGTAACCCAGATTGAACCAAAGATGCGCCTTGTACAAGGATATTAGACAATGTGTTACGAAACTATAGCGACCTCGCGACCTTTGGTGATAAATCGCACACGACTCCACTCGTTAGAGAAATGTCTTTTGGATCGTGTTATTGCTTTCCTTGTTAACCTATCTAAGTGTATAGAATAGGTATATTACCTCGCTTGGCTTATTTATGTTCGCTGACATTCTGACGGTACTTTGTGTAAGTGGTTGGCCAGCGACGGACTCACCAACTGTCACGTTGGCACTTAATCTTCGGCGAAAAGTGGATGTTGCTATTACAACACCTCTGATCACTCCTTCGAGGACCCTTCTGGGATGGCGTGGGCGTATTTATTTATTTGTTTAATGTAATGTTAAATTTTTATGAAACAAGTTGGTAATAAAACAAGAGCACACTGTAACAAAATAGTTATTTTTATACTAAAATTTTGGCTGAATTTTTATAAAACAATTATTACTTTGAACATAAAATATGCTATCTGTGTCTCCTGCTGGTTATGCATAATAGGCTATTTAGCGACTGTTTAATTTTAAATTAATATGTAATGAATTTACCTGATTTGCAGATTTAAAAACCCTATGAGAGATACCTACAGACTTTTAATTCTAGAAATAGGAAATAGTTTTCTTGTGATATTAGTTAGTCAAAACACAAATTTTTGCTTGTTTTATATTTTCTTCTCCACAAAAAATACGTCCAAATATAACTATATATAGAACGTATAATTGGCTAGGGAATAATTTTGTACTCAGTTTCCAAGGCGCAAATTACATCGAAAACTTTTTCAAAGAAGACATCTCCTTAACAGCCTTATTATCGTAAATACAAATCGAATTTGCGAAAGATGTTCAACACGTATTCACAATAACAAGCGTGTGTTTACAAGCCATTGTTGCATCGAGTGCTAAACGGTGCCGAGATGCAATATTTTATTGTCTGAACTTATTGTAGGGCTGTTAATTGGGAAATACCACGTCTAACCCGTCTTTGATATTACCTCATCTATAAATTATTATTATTACCCTGTCGTGTCCCACTGCTGGGCAAAGGCCTCCCTTCCACTTTTCCAACTTTCTCTGTCCTCAGCATTTATAAATTTCATGTATTTAAATGTATATAGATAAAAAAAAATCCGTTTGTAATCCCAGACTAATAGATTTTCACTGAATGCATATGAAATAATGTCCGATGTCTGTTTTACACTGATAAACCGATTTTTATGTGATGCCACAAGAAGAAAATATTATTTATTATAAAAATATTAGGTTCCGCGGAAAAACCCATCCATGAAATTGTGTCTACTTGGGAAAAAACGCGAGATAGCTAATATTATGAATGAAAATTGGATCCTAACACTTGTCAGATAACGTATCCATTTACAAGTTGAGAAAACTGGGAAGGCTCTTTACGCCCGTGTCAACCGCTAAAACAATTTTGTATTTTGGCATTTTGGCCATACGGACGGACATGATGGTTCAAAATCATTATGCATACGAATTCAAGTAACCATTGTAAGAATGGTGTAATAATGCCTACATATAGCTGTACCCCTATCACGGGTTTGCCACCGTTTTCGTAATCTATACTCGCTGGCCTTTCCGCTGAATATTAGTATGAGAAATTGTGTAGTGACACTTAGCGGTGACGTGAGGAATTAAAATAACTCGTACAAATATTGTGAGTGATGCTAGCGAGTATACTTTACGAAAATGGAATACTCGTGATAGGGGTACTGTGTGAGAGGGAAAGCATTGCATGCGGCGCGTGCGCATGCATTAGATACTCGATGAAAGTGTGTTGTTTATCGTAACTATTATTTTAATCATTATTTATTATTTAATTTATTTTTAATTTCACTCCGTGACGGATTTATATTGTAGGTTTATCTATACTAATGTTATAAAGAGGAAAGATTTGACCAATTGGCTCTAAATATACCTAACAGATGTATGCTAAATTTTCAGTTAGTTTTTATCTCCATACTCCCACAGGAACGGGAACTACGCGGGTGAAACCTCGTGACGTCAGCTAGTCCAAAATAATTTAAAAACTGCTAAGATTAAGTACGAGGATTTTTTTAGAAATCTATTTCCATTGTAGCGTCTGCAAATAGTTTCTACTGCTTAAAAAAATTGGTATGACTCAAGATTTGGCAAATAACTGACTGAAATTACCTACAGCATAAATCCTCTCCTCTGCATTCCTCGAAGTGGTAGACAGAGGTGTTATAATAACGACACTTTCACCGAATTTGATAAGGTACCAGCGTGACAGATGGTGAGTCTATTGCCATCTCAGGCACCATTCATACGCCTTTGAATTACCTGTGTAGTAATTAAATGCGGTGTTGTAATTTAATCCTACTATAATTAAAATACTATATACATAAACGTAAAAAACAGTTTTTTCCTATTGTCCTTCTGACAGCTTCTGTCAGAACTCCCTTTTACCATCTTTATGAAATAAGAAGCATTTCAGTAAAAGAGGTGCGTTACCGCTACACCTGCATATGCATGTATTTATTTATCTGACGTGTGACGTATAAAATGGTGTTAATTTAGGTTAACAATGTTTATAGCTCACGGTAAATGCTGAATTCCTTATTGTCGACGGAAGATCATAACATCTGTTCGTCTAATAACATTGGGCAACGAGTAATACGCGGGCGCATAGATTAAGTGCTAGGTTCAGTACACACCGGATCGTTACTGCGTAATTTGACTTGACTATTGCATATTATGTCATTTTATTAGCTTCATGATTGTTAGCTTTAAGCAAACAACGTACACAGTAAAAATGTGTATTGTGTCTTATGACTATGCAGGTGAAACCGCGGGGTACAGGTAGTTTTGTTACATACATACATATGCTCACGCCTGTATTCCCCGAAGGGGTAGGCAGAGGTGTTGTAATCACAACACCCACTTTTCACCGAAGATGATTAAGTGCCAACGTGACAGATGGTGAGTCCATCGCCGTCTCAGACACTTTACATACGTCATTGAATTACTTCTCAGAAATATGCAGGTTTCCTCACAATGTTTTCCTTCACCGTAAAGCACGTGGTGGCACTAGTTTTGTTATAAGTGAATTAACCTTGAGATGTTTTGGACATGAGTGAAATGTATGTAAATGGAACGAATAACTATAAAAAATAAAGTGGAGGAACTATCATGACCTAATCATCTTTACACACACATATTGTAACCGAAGGAAGTGTATGAAGAGATGCATGAATGTGAATGAAGCGAAAGAAGTATATAATTATCGTAGCAGGCGGCGAATGGTGGTCTCTGCCTTCCCCCATGGGATACATGAGCATTACATACATGCATGATATAAACTGATAAAAGACAACGCGAATTAACCTTTGTGGAGCCCGCACACATATCTATGGAGTATGACATCACAATATCACCTACGTTAATTCGCGCATGTGTGCGCGTACAGCGTGAAATATCCATTGTTACGTTACTCAACTCGCATTACGAATACATTTAGACGTCAAAATAGTCACAATTATGCTACTTACATTACCTTAAAACCGCTAGTTCAATTGTGCTCACACTACAACACATAAATTTACCCTTATTCCAAGCTTATCTATACAGATAAATAAAATTGAAGTGTCTGTTTGAAATTAAAAATTAACAGCTCTTCACTAAATGCCTATAAAAGAAAAACCCACATAAAGTCTGTCCGTCTGCCTGTTTGCTCGTTCCAGCTAATCTCCCGATTTTAACGGGACTTTCACTGGCAGATAGCTAATGTTACAAGGATTAACTTAGGCTACTATCCATTTAAAAATAGGGTTCGCGGGTCCTCCGTTAAATTAACTTTACGCAGGTAAAACCGCGGGGCACAAGTAGTATAAAATAAACTCTCAAGTAACGTATGTTTGTCTAGAAACATGCACCTGAATTTTACTTATGTTGGATGGCAATGTATTCTTAGAATAGCTAATTCCAATATGGCGGAGAATCCAAGATGGCGGACTAGTCATTTTTTCTGTACTGCCACTGTTTAAAACTGCTTTGTGTAATATTTATTATTTAATGGTATTTTTATAACTCTACTCATGAATTTAGTTCACTTATTAGCTATCATCTTTAACCATCGTATGGGTAACAAATAAAAGGGCTTGCTGAGGCGATGACAACTAATACGTCACATTAATGCCAAAATATTGGGTAAGTATGCATGTTTTTTATTCGCGTCACGCCATACAAAAAGACAGAGACAGTCTCATAAAAAGCTGCAAGGTCAGCGCTCATAGCTCGTGACGGCACATAAGTAGTACTTTCAAGAAGACGACGTAAATTTGAAAGTAAAGATACATCTCGACCCTGACTTTTGCACGACATCGTCCGACTCACGAAGGTAGATTGGTACTACGCGTTTACTTTACGTCATGTAGTTTGTGGCTTTTGGTAAATTTATTCACTTTTCTAGGAATTAATTGAAAAGGAAAGTTTGATTATAGGACGTAGTGGCCTCGGGGTCTGAGCAGTCGCCTGCTACGCAAGCGACGCAAGTTCGCATCCCAGCGCGGCCTGTACCAATGAGTTTTTCTAGAAACTTATGTGCAGTGATTTCACACCACGTGCTTTACGGTGAAGGAAACCTGCGTATGTCTGAGAAGTAATTCAAAGCCGTATGTATAGTGCCTGAGACGTCAATGGACTCACTCTCTGTCACGTTGGCACTTAATCATATTCGGTGAAATGTGGGTGTTGTTGTTACAACACCTCTGCTCACCTTCGGGGACCCTTCTGGGATGGCGTGAGCATATTTATTTTACGAAAGTGCTGGCAATAAAACTTCAATGTTCATAATGATACATATTTTTTAAAACTACCTGTGAGTCGCGGTTTTAGCCGTGTTACTTATGATTACTTTAAGTACCATTGTTTAGTTTTTTCTAAATAGCCTTGTAACATCAGGGAAAGTCCCGGTAACCCGATTAGCGGGAACAGGAGGACAGAGCGACAGACCGAAACTAGGAGAAAGAATTAAATTGTTTATATAAGTACCGTATATTGGTAGAGCTGTTAATTAGGAATTAAAACGGACACTTCAATTTCATTCACCTATTAAGATTTATATGGAGCAAATTGCTCATGCAAACATCTATTGGTTTATCAATTACCAGAGACAATAATATTATGTCGGTCCATAAACATCCGAGTGAGTACAGAAAATTGCATTGTAAATCAATTAGATAAGCTCTATATTAGCGTATCGCGTTGTATTACGAAAAAGAAGAGCACCTATAACCTTGCCAAATAGCGGAGGTATACATATGTAGGGTAATGTAACTCGGCGCTTTGTACGTCGCGGTGAAACGACCTTCCACGACCTACCATATTATTATACTGTAATGGTATAGTTGTATACACTATAGATACGAAAGAGCTCACAAAAAAAATATGCTCATGCTATCTCAGAAGGGTCCCCGAAGGGGTGAGCAGGGGTGTTGTAACAGCAACACCCACATTTCAAATATGATTAAGTGCCAACGTGACAGAGGGTGAGTCCATCGCCGTCTCAGGCACTATACATACGCCTTTGGAATTCTTCTCGGACATATGTAGGATTCCTCACGATGTTTTCCTTCACCGTAAAGCACGTGGTGTGAAATCAGTGCACATACATTTTTAGAAAAATTCATTGTTACAAGTTCCGCTGGGATTCGAACTTGCGACGCTTATGTAACAGGCGACTGCTAATAAAGAAAGAAGTATATAATGTTATTGTACATACATAATTATTAAAAAAAAATGCTGGTATCTTTAATATTTGGTTAAAATGTAACTGCAATACTTAATTATCTAAGTTAATATTTACATGCACTAAAATTGGGTGAATGTGTGATTTTTGTGACCTTAATAACACCTATTTTGTACCATATTTCATGTGAATAAATATTATTATAATTTTTTTTTTAATTATTATTATTGCTGAAACCCCGATGCCACCACGGCTCCCATTCCTTCGGCTTTCATTCATTTCATTTTCATTTAATTTTTTGTATCTAGACGGGTGAAACCGCGGGCACAGCTAGTATTCAAATAAAATTTTACTTTCTAGTGACCTACTCTACCTATAAGTGCATTCCTGCCACTATTTACCTAACGACCCAGGTCGTAACGGCTTGGTAATTAGTTCACGGCTCGAGGATGCAAGTTCATACTCGAATACATGCCACAGGCGGACTATTAAATGTGACAGTACTTGAATGTAATAAAATATGGATGTGGATGGGCAAATCTGCCGTGGCATTACTAAAATGCCGTTATCCGACATCTGGTCGATTTTTTACTTTTAATGCTATTATAATGAGAAAAAACGGGGAGCTCATGGCACAGTTGCTATTGCGCATATCATTCGATCAGCGAAGTTAAGCAACCCTAGCCCTAGCCAGTAATTGGATGGGTGACCGCCCGAGTTCCCTCCGTGCCTCGGAGAGTACGTTAAGCCGTCGGTCCCGGTTGCTAATTTATCATCTTTGGCAATCGTTACAGGACGGTCGGAGGCTTAAAATAGTCTGTCAAAGGTTTAACCCAGATCACAGATTTTATTCGTTAAAGGGGTTGCGAAGGTCAGATGACGTATAAAAATCAGGTGAGCATCGTATTGAATCAAGTGCCGACCCCAACAATGTATGGGATAAGGCCAGGGTGATGATGATATAATGAGAAAAAAACTATTGATCTGTGATTCCGAATGTTCAATACCTTGAATAGTTTTGTAAATAATCCAAGTACTTACCTCCAAGTCTCAAATAGGTGTTGCCATTGAAAAGTCACATCAGTTTAAATTCTTACCGTGGTTTTTGCATGTTATTCAATGCAACGGTGTTGGTAGATAACGGCATTATAGATATAACACGGCAGAATTGGACAACGTACATTTTTAACGAACCGTAATGTGTTATCAGCGTGAAGTGTAGCTTTATCTATGACACGACTTGGCATTCATCGTTGAATTTCATCCTCGTACAAACGCAAAATGTGTAAGTAAAATGTAAGTGTCTGTGTGTCTGTCAAAATAATGCTTTTCAATAAACGCATATGTAAGTATATACGGTAGTGACATAAAAAATATATTTTTTTTTAAATTTTTCTCTGTCTGTCTGTTTGTTCCGGCCACTGGCAGATGGTACATCTAATATATAAAATTCTCGTGTCACAGTTTTCGTTGCCATACTCCTCCGAAACGGCTGGACCGATTTGTATGAAATTTTGTGTGCAGATCGGGTAGGTCTGAGAATCGGCCAACATCTATTTTTCATCCCCCTAAATGTTAGGGGTAGTCCACCCCAAAAAAATATATGGCAATACAACGTATGCCGGGCACAGCTAGTCTAATACATAAAATTCTCATGTCACAGTTTTCGTTGCCATACTCCTCCGAAACGGCTTGACTGATTTCGATGAAATTTTTTGTGCTTATCCGGTATCTATGAGAATCGGCCAACATCTATTTTTCATCCCCATAAATGTTAGGGGTAGTCCACCCCAAAAAAAAATATGGCAATACAACGTTTGCCGGGCACAGCTAGTATGTAATAGATTTATAACCAAAGTATGAAATGAAAAGTTATGTTACAGTTCAACTCACAAAGGACGATGTCCGCAAAACCCTTTCTTGTTAATTACATATTACCCAAGTAACAGATAATGAACATAATAATTACGAAACTTGGACAAATCACGGGTCACAAAAGGGCACACATGCCCATGTATTGTTACAAAATGTAACATATTATAGAAGTACAAAACTTATTTGTAATTTGTAACAAAGCTTTTGAAGCAAGAGCAATCACGAAAGGTCAACGAAAATTACCGAAGACACCCGCAATCTAATTTTAACTTAATCACCGGATAACAAGGTGCCTTTTCCCTCGGCGATTTGTTAATCTAATTATTTTCAATAATATATTTGTAACACTAATGGCAATTTCAATCGTAATTAAAGGGAAGAATCTAGTTGACTGAGCTGTGCTCGGTTTGTTTTGAATGACGTTTTCTCATATCTAAATATATAACTCAAAGGTGTGACTGACCAGTGATCTATCAACGCACAGCCCAAACCACTGGACGGATCGGGCTGAAATTTGGCATGCAGGTAGATGTTATGACGTAGTCATCTGCTAAGAAAGGATTTTGATTAATTCTACCCCCAAGGGTATATAAATAGGCGATGAAAATTTGAATGAAACTTAGTCCATTTTAAACCGATATATTATACAAAACTAAGTCAATGCGAGTGAAACCGCGAGGCACAGCTAGATATGCTAAAAAAAAGGAAAAAAGAAAGAAATTTGAATCAGTGAACGTCAGTCTCGAACCGGGGTACTCTAGTTTCGCCATTGCCCCGTAGGCTGGAAGCCTCACGTTAGACCTACCAAAACTTGACAGATGTCGGCGAAATTAACAGCCGTATTGGTATATGAGTTTTTCAGTGCCTGAAAACATGGTCAAAACGATGTTTTCCAAAAATGAAACCTAGTTAGATCTATTTTTTGCCCCTGAAACCCCCTACACACAAAATTTCATCAATATCGTTGGAGCCGTTTCCGAGATTCAGATTCATAAACTTTCAGATAGATACAAGAATCGCTCGCTTAAAGTTAAAGATGTAAATATTGTTTTCAATATTGAAGTGAAATCTACAACAACAACACCCACATTTAACCGAATAGGTATAATTAAGTGCCAACGTGACAAAGAGTGAGTCCATCGCCGTCTCAGGCACTGTACTGTCTTTGAATTACTTCTCAGACATATGCAGGTTTTCTCACGATGTTTTCCTTCACCGTAAAGCACGTGTGAAATGACTGCACATAAGTTTCTAGAAAAACTCATTGGTACAGGCCCCGCTAGGAACTAGAATACTGCATAACATGTTAAATGCAGTGCTCCAGCACCAATTGTTATAACGATTATAACCGACACATAGCTCATAAAACCGAGTTAATACACTCTTAGTGAATATTAATATGTGATTGTGACTTTCGAATGATGTAAGGTGCTCAAATTACAAAATCGTCTCTAGTATTTCACGTGTTTGATGAATTTACGATGTATATTTGTGACATAACCAGATTTATACACCTACTTCCTTACAAAAATGGTTCAAACGACCACCAAACTCGGACTAAAATTATGTCCATCCCTTTTTAAATCCGTAACACAGAAAGAGATGGATAAATGACTATCTTAGTCTATGAGAAGGAAGCTCTATTATACAACTAGCTGTGTCCTGAGGGTTCATCCGAGTAGATTTAATTTCATCCCCGCGGGACCTTAAATGTTGTTTTTCAATAGAAGTAGCCTTACTTAATTAGATAATTAAGTTAATATTTACATGCCCTAAAATTGGGTGAAATATGTGATTCTTGTAACCTTTAATAACACCTACCCTTTGTACCATATTTCATGTGAATAAATATTATTTCTATTTCTTAGTTATTCCTTGTAACATTAAGCATCTGCCAGTTAAAGTCTTGTTAAAATCTGTCCAGCCGTTTCAGAGATTACCCACAACAAAGAAAAATTTTAAAATTTGTTTTTTTAGTACCATACCATAAACATGTGAAAAACTATTATTTTGGAATTACAAACAGACAATTCAATTTTATTTATCTGTATAGATTTCTGATTACATAAGGAATTAAAACTCTGCACAAGTAGCTCCTGGCAATGACATGGTATGCAAACATGATATGTAAATCATTTGGTATTGTTTTTACTTTTTTAATTAAAATATTGACACATGCATGCTGATACAATTTTCACTATTGTGAATAATTTTATATGTATACTAGCTGTGCCCTATGGTTCCACCCGCGTTGATTCAGTTTTATATAATATATCAGTTTAGAATTGACAAAGTTTCATACAAACTTTCATCCCCTATTAAGTAGAATTAATCAAAATCAAAATCCTTAGCGGATGCCTACGTCATAACATCTACCTGCATGCCAAATTTCAGCCCAATCCGTCCAGTGGTTTGGGGTGTGCGTTGATAGATCACTATGTCTGTCAGTCAGTCACCTTTGAGTTATATATATTTAAGATATTATTACTAGGTAATTAATCTAGGACATGGATCTTCCGAATACACAACTACCTACGGCCGAGAGTAAAAATAAAAAACAAATATTTATAAGTGATGATTTTTTCATTTACACTACAAATACGTTGCAATTTCTCAAATAAATAAATTAATTGGTATTCTAAAGGTTATACGTAACAACATACATTGGTCTCTACACTCAGAAACAAGATTAGTTTGACCGCTCTTGGCATTTGACGTGTTAAATGTTATAATTTTGACATTTTATGATATTGCACTAATGTAACAGTTTACAAATTATTTTCAGTTGCCTTTGTTACCAAACTTCACGGAATGACTGAATATTAAGGCCAGTGTAAATGGGAATAAATTTTCGGGACACAACATAGACGTGGTATGAATAAAAACTCAAAAAGTATTCGTATAATAAGAGCAGTGGTAGCTTTGGGATTCGAATCCCAGCGGGGCCTGTGCCAATGAGTTTTTCTAAAAAAATATTTTTCACATCACGTGCATTGCGCTGAAGGAAAACATCGTAAAGAAACGGCGATGGATTCACCCTCGGTCACGTTGGCACTTAATCATATTAGGTGAAATGTGGGTGTTGTTACAACACCTCTGCTTACCCCTTCGGGGACCCTTCTAGGATGGCGTGAGCCTGTATTCCCCGAAGGGATAGTCAGAGGTGTACTTATAGCACTATTCTACTGACATTCGATTTCTTAGAAAATTGCCAAATGTAATGCAGCTTTATAATATCTTCTGTGCAGTACTTACACAGGGCTAACGCTAAATTTAACCCTCGATTGGTCTTAACGTGATGATATATAACCTTATAACCTTCCTCGATAAATGAGCTATCTAACACTGAAAGATTTATTCAAATCTGACTGGTAGTTCCTGAGATAAACGCGTTCAAATAAAAAAGCACAATCAAACTCTTCCTACATATTTCCTACATGACTTTGGTAATATGATCGAAAAGTGAGATAAGTTATAAAACAAAAAGCCGTGCGTGGGGTTTTAGCAGTCGCCTGCTACACAAGCGGCGCAAGTTCGAATCCCAGCGGGGCCTGTACCAATGAGTTTTTCTAAAACCTGCATATGTCTGAGAAGTAATTCAAAGACGTATGTATAGTGCCTGAGATGGCGATGGACTCACCCTCTGTCACGTTGGCACTTAATCATATTCGGTTTAATGTGGGTATTGATAAAAAACCTCTGCTTACTCCTTCGGAGACCCTTCTGGGATGGCGTGAGCATACATAATTCCATGTGAAAAAATAAGTCAATATAATAGAGCGTACGCGTTGAGTGAAATATAAAGTGATCCACTCCACGCTTGCTTCGACCTTCGCCCTTCCAATAGCCTTTTACTCGGAATTGGAAAATATCTGCAATCTCACAGACTTTGGTCTTAATAAATTACATTAGAGCAAGCAACGCAACATGTGTATGTAATTTGACTAATCGATTTTAAATAACGCTGAGTATTGTTGCGGTGTTACGACACGTTTCCTGTCGCTGTGAACTATAGTGAGCGTGATGAACATACGAAACTTATTTCTATTCTCTATGATCACACGCATGGTGTATTTTGGCTGTTGTACAGTATATTATCTACTAGTGCCCCGCGGAACCATTATGTTTTTAAATAAAAATAGCCTATGTTACTCCTTGTAACATTAGCTATCTGCCGGTGAAAATCCCGTTAAAATCAGTCCAACTTTTTCGGAGATTAGCACTAACAAACAGACAGATAGATATTGTTTTTTTTATGTCAGTAGATTCTACCTTCATATGCATTGAGTAAAAAGTGTTTATTTTGAAATTACAAACAGACGCTTCAATTTTATTTATCTGTATAGATGATCACACGCATGTTTGGGTGCTTTCTATTGAACACCGAGTAGATTAAGTTTCATGATTAATTTTGTGGAACCATCATATTATGTTTTATAATTAAAATTAAGCTTAAGCTACTCCTTGAAATATCTGCTATGTACCAGTGAAGTTCCGATACAATCGGTCTAGCCGTTATATTTTCATATTTTTATTTCATACTAGCTGCGCCCCGTATAGTATCTCAGGGGTGACCCGAGAAAACCCTTATGCTTTTAAAATGAGCCCAGAATATTATCCCAAGTTGTACTTAGTAATATTAGCTAGCTAGTGAAAGTTCCGTTAGAATCGTCCAGCCGCAACAGACAGACAGAGGGAGTTTTTTTTTTAAATTATTTTCCCTAATCGGTCACGCATACACATTCTGTTTTGAAATCACAAACAGACACTTCAAATTTATTTATCTGTATACATACATATATACATATGCTCACGCCTGTATTCCCCGAAGGGGTAGGCAGAGGTGTTGTAATCACAACTTTTCACCGAAGATGATTAAGTGCCAACTTGACAGATGGTGAGTCCATCGCCATCTCAGACACTTAACATACGTTGAATTACTTCTCAGACATATGCACGTTTCCTCACGATGTTTTCCTTCACCTAAAGCATGTGGTGTGAAATCACTGTACATAAGTTTTTTAGAAAAACTTATAGGTATAGGCCCTGCTGGGATTCGAGCTTGCGTCGCTTGCGTAGCAGGCGACTGCTGAAACCTCAAGGCCACCACGGCTCTTTTGTCTTTATTTATCTGTATAGAAGATGCATTTAGTGAAAACTGTGTTAGAAGGCATTGAATCATCGAGAAATTCACGGGATAATAGTAGTTCACGAAAGTGACAGGTCATATGCGCTCACGCACACACGTGTCAGTAAAATTACAATGCGTGTGTGCGTAGCCAATACATAAGAGTAAAATAAAATTGCATAATTCGCAAAACAATGCATTAGTACCCAGTTCCGTGGTCCGTATTGCGATTAGCATAGAGGCTATATTTGATTAATCTACATATTTAATTGCGTTAGTGTCAGCAGATTGATGCATATTACCTAATACGGTTATTGAATTAGGCTCGTTAATGACGGGGAATGGAAATGATTAATTACTTTACACAACACTTGTAGAATTTGCATCCGATGTGGCTTTCAATTACATTGTTATTTCATTATCTGATATTCTTAAAATGATCTTGGAAAAACAATGAAATTACATACATGTGTTCACGCCTGTATTCCCTCAAGGGTTAGACAGAGGTGTTGTAATAGCAACACCCAATTTTCACCGAAGATGATTAAGTGCCAGCGTGATGATGAGTCCATCGCCGTCCCAGGCACAATACATCTCATCCCATACATTGTTGGGGTCGGCACTTGGTTCAACCCTATGCGGCGTATCACCTGATTTTTATGCGAAACGACTGACGAACGAGGAAAATCTGTGATCTGGAATAAACCGGTTGTCTGACAATTTTACGATTGCCACAGATGATAAATTGGCTACCGGGACCGACGGCTTAACGTGCTCTCCGAGGCACGGAGGGAACTCGGGCGGTCACCCATCCAACTACTGGCTAGGGTTAGGGTTGCCTACTTCGCTGATCGAATGATATGCGCAAGGAGACTTCATTTTATGGATGGCCCGCGGAAAACTATTTTTTTTAAATGGATGGTAACCTAAGGTACTCCTTGTACCATTAGCTATCCGCCAGTGCAAGTCCCGCTAAAATCGGTTCAACCGTTTCGGAGATCAACCGAAACAAACGCAGATAGTGTTTTTTTTTAATATAGGGCTTTTTTGTCAATACCTTCATATGCATTTAGTGAAAAGGTATAATTTTGGAATTACGAACAGAAAAAGATCTGTCAAGTTACGATAGCTCAGACAGGCTTCCAGCCTATCGGGTGATGACGAAATTAGGCTATACCCTGATTTCATCCAAATTGGATGGCAAAAGACACCGGTTCGGTTTTTTCCTTGTATTTGTTTTTTTTTAAACTTGCTTTTTTAACACATTCACTGCTAGAGCTAAATAAAAAGTCATTACCGTGTGCTCCACAATCGGACCTTACACCAGTGCGTCAAACGCATATCGTTGTACAAATACGCTTTCGCTCTGTGCTAAAACCACAACATAGCGTCCACGTAACATATTCCCCAGTGCTATTCGGCGCTTCTGCGCGTTTGACTATTGTTATGGCAGCTCATAAAACACTCGCTTGTTTACGAAAGGCAATAAAAACATGCGAAATGGAAAAGGGTCGGTACATATCCACCTAACTACCTAAGCTCTACCTGTGTAATTGGTTTTGATATGTTCACCAAATTTCATGTAGGCAAATCCCGTATCTGTTCTATAGAACAAGGTGGGTAAGGGCCCTTACAATTTGGTCCTATTTAAACAATAGACGCGCAGAGTCGGCTTTAGCACACAGTGAAGGCACAGAAATTTGTATGGACTCACATAAGCGTCGTTAGCATATAGGAAAGTTCGGATAAACGCGCAGGCGCGTCGTTAGCAGTGAACGCGTAAGATACGTCAAGATTTTTTCTTTTCGGTCAATTAGTAAATGGTGAATGATATAACGTTAAGAAGGTGACCTTTCCTCTACTCAGCGCTAATGCATACCATCAAACGAATGTATTCAAATATAGAACAAAATTATATACTGACTTGCTCTTTGTATAATAACTTACATTGGGATTACCATTATTGTGTTATCTATATATATAAAAGAAAGTCGTGTAAGTTACACTATTTATAACTCAAGAATGGCTGAACCGTTTTGGCTGAAAATTGGTGGGCAGGTAGCTTAGAACCAGGAGAAGGACATAGGATACTATATCCCGGAAAATGTTTACATACAGATAAATAAAAATGAAGTGTCTGTTTGTAATTTAAAATTAACAGCTTTTCACTTAATGTTATATTAAAGTATATAAGATACATACATCAAAAACAAAATTGTTACATTTTCTCTGTATGTTTGTCTGTCTGTTTGCTCCGGGTTAGCTCTGAAACGTCTGGACCGATTTCCACGTAACACAAGGAGTAACTTAGGGTATTATTTTAGGTTAGGGTTCCGTGAAAAATTCACCCACAAAATTAAGTCTACGCG
The DNA here is from genome assembly GCA_929442735.1 of Watsonalla binaria. Taxonomy (NCBI): domain Eukaryota; kingdom Metazoa; phylum Arthropoda; class Insecta; order Lepidoptera; family Drepanidae; genus Watsonalla; species Watsonalla binaria. Next base: position 9,228,026 of record OV838937.1, on the reverse strand, counting down.
GGTGAAGCCGCGGGGCATAGCTAGTTTCAAATAAATAGCTTTTCACTAAATGCACATGAAAGTGTATGCGGAACTGACTGGTAAAAACACCAAGCTTAAAAAAAATCTCGGTCTGTCTATCCGTCTGTTTGTTTCAATCTCTGAAGTTTTATGCTTTTTATGCGCAAGCGCACTCCATCACCACCATACAATAGACATCAACGCGCACACATCGTTAATCTATATCTATACTAATATTATAAAGAGGAAAGATTTGTAGGTATGTATGTATGTTTGAAACGAATTGGCTCAAAAAGTACTGGACCGATTTAAAAAAATCTTTTAGCAATGGATAGCTATGTTCTATATTCTTCTAATGAACGAATTTTTAACATCGGTGCAGTACAGAAGAGCCAATTCGTTACAAACATACTTAATAACATATGCTCACGCCTGTATTCCCCGAAGGGGTAGGCAGAGGTGTTGTAATCACAACACCCACTTTTCACCGAAGATGATTAAGTGCCAACGTGACAGATGGTGAGTCCTTCGCCGTCTCAGACACTATACATACGTCATTGAATTACTTCTCAGAAATATGCAGGTTTCCTCACGATGTTTTCCTTCGCCGTAAAGCACGTGGTGTGAAATCACTGTACATAAGTTTTTTTTAGAAAAACTCATTGATACAGGCCCCGCTGGGATTCGAACTTGCGTCGCTTGCGTAGCAGGCGACTGCTCTAACCCCGAGGCCACCACAGCTTACATAATAACCTTTCCTATTTTTAATAGTAGTATAGATCTGCCAATGAAAGTTCCGAAACTAACAGACAAACAGAAAAGAAATCATTTGTATGTAAGTAAGCTATGTAAAAAAACTATTAATTTGGAATTACAAACTGATACTTCAATTTATTTATATGTATGGAAGTAAAGATATCATGATCTCAAGATTCCCATACAAACTTAAATGCTTGAGTAACGATTTTATTCACCAGTAATAGAGATCACGACACGATAATCGCAAGTCAATTATACTGAGGAACTGCATCTCAAAATGCAACTTTGTAATATAGGCCATTAGGGTTGGAATTTCAACGATGACGTAACACTACGACACGGCTAAATGTCAGCGCCTGTAGACAAAGCAACGTTATCATCACGCTTCGATAAAAATGTATGGAAATGACGTAAATCAGTCACGTGACATATGTCATTCGCGTATTATTTGGAGCCCGATGTGTCCCACTGCTGAGCAAAGGCCTCCCTTCCCTCTTTCCAACACTTCCGATCTAGGGCTATCTCCGGCCAGTTTTTGAGGTAAGCGGCGAGTTCGTCCTGCCATCTTTTTCTCGGCCTGCCACGTCTGCGCGTCGCATTCGGAACTTGAGGATAATATTATTTAGTCTACTAAAGAAATCTAATGCAAGCGTACTTGGAAACATTATTCATCCCTTTAAACTAACCTAGATTTTTTATGTACAGTGCTTTACGGTGAAGGAAAACATCGTGAGGAAACCTCCATATATTTGAGTAGTAATTCAAAGACGTATATAGTGCCTGAGACGGCGATAGACTCGCCCTCTGTCACGTTAGCACTTAATCATCTTCCGTGAAAAGTGGATTGTTATTACAACACCTCTGCCTACCCCTTCGGGGAATACAGCCGTGAACATATGTAGTCAAAGTCAAAAGTATCTTTATACGATTAGACTTTTTACAAAGTACTTTCAAATCTTCAGAATGACATAATTATACAAGATTATACATGATACCGCCAGGTTCGGAAGGTTGCTTTTACTGAGAAGAACCTGGCAAGAAACTCAGTGATTACTCTTTTCAAAAATATTATACATTTTAAAGAATACAAAATAAATAATTTAAGAAACGTAAGGTCATGGACAATGTTCCAATGCACAAATGTCGATAAAAATTAACATAACTAAAAATCGAGTATATGTACTTATAACTTAATGCGTAGCTTGAGATGTCCAGCCAGATGTAGGTATGATACCTTTACTCGAGTGGTGCCGCGTGCATTCACTAGTGTGTTATGTTATAAGGAGATTGCTCGGGTGAATGTACAATTGCAAGTAAACAAATTCAAGGATAGTGGATAATGACACTCAAATCTGGTTTCCTGACTTTGTATCGAACAACCGGTCGTGTGCGAGATTTGAACTTGAGGGCTCCGTATTGTTTTGAATTGAATCTGATCAGTATATAAAAGGCCACTTTGGGAGAATCATAATGTGATCCGAATATGATTCATCATCGAAATGACAAAATTGTCACTTAGGTGCAATTCATATTATGATTCACGAATGACTACAATAATTGTAGATGTTAGTCCCTAACTAACTTTTTATGATGCTATTTGTCACAAAAGCAATTCATATTTTATAGTCCTTCATAGGAAAGTGTGAAACAGGTGAAATGCGTAATATAAATCATTGGTGAATCATAATATGAATTGCACCTAAGTGACCATTTTAAAATTTTGTTGATGAATCACATTATGATTCTCCCAAAGTGGCCTTTTTAGACCTACAGTAATCAATTTAACGTTGACTATATATATAGACTGCGTATTTTCCACATTTTGTATGAGAACGTTAAAGCGAAGCGCTTTTTACGTTCCAATATTCTCAAACTCAAAAATATATACTTTCAAATCGTCAAGATTATACATGCCACCGCCAGGTTCGGAAGGTTGCTTTTACTGAGAAGAACCTGGGAAGAAACTCAGTAAAATAATTACTCTTTTCAAAAATATTATACAATTTAAAAAATACAAAATAAATCTCTGAAGAAATGTAAGCCCATTGACACAATTGCGATTCACAAATGACGATAAAAATTAAAAAGTCTAGTAGTTCTACTTATAACTTGAGATGACCAGTCACCACATGCACCTGTTCACAAGTATGACGCGAATGTCAACTAATATATAAATAATGCTAGTTCAACGAGGCAGTCTTTATCAGTCTCTGGGCCTTTGGGGTCCAGATGCTCATCAACTTTTCAAAGAGGTTGCACGTCGTCTGGTAGAAGCTTCTCGTGACAAGCGGGCTGGGGCTTTTCTCGCTCAGAGAATCAGCATTGCTATTCAACGCGGCAATGCTGCCAGCCTTCTTGGCACGATCCCGAGAGACACCGATTTGGGCCAAGTTTTCTACTTGTAATTAGTTTTTAGTAGTGTTACTTGTATATTATTAATAAAGTAACAGTGTCAGTACCGTATATATGGATTTAGTAAAAAGCTGTTATTTTGAATAGATAGTAAATATATATATATTATTTTGTAATCGATTGATCTACTGACAAAATATTATCTCACTGATTACATTTAATTAGTTGCATTGCCTTCCTGTAAGTAAACTTTTATTGAGGAAATAAAATAACAAGTAAATGAATCAGGGTGTGAACACAATAATAATGTACTGGTTATCATTAAACAGTTCAATAACACCTGACCGAATGATACTCGTATTTTAGTTTTTAAGGTCAGCAAATATCGCACTTCTCGATCAAAATATTTTTTTATTATACAAATAGGAGTCTTGGAATATTCATTTAAGGTTTTTTAACATTGATTTATGTTTATTAAGTTAGTTAAAAAAGGCGAAATAACAACGGTTTTCGTTTAATGTTTTCCCTAATATTTAAATGGGGTTGATTTAATACAATTATTGAATTATAGAGTGACCAACTGAATGCCGTGCTTGGTTATCATCGATGTAATCGGTAACTGTATAATATGTTTATTGACTTAAACAAATAATTCACTTAGTGTATAGAAACATATCCGTTCCGAAACCAGCGAATCTATACAGATAAATAAAATTGAAGTGTCTGTTTGCAATTCCAAAATAACAACTTTTAACTAAATGCATATGAAAGTACTGACATAAAAAAAACAATTTTAATTCTTTGTTCACTGTCTGTCTGTTTGTTACAGCCAAGCTCGCTAACGGCTGAACCGATTTAAAAGGGACTTTACTGACAGATAGCCGATGTTTCAAGGAGTAACATAGGGTACTTATATTTCAAAAACATATTAGATATAAAATTCTGGTATCTGATACCAAACGAATCGACTGCATAAAATTTTGTATACAAATCGGGTAGGTCTGAGAATCAGCCAATATCTATTTTCATTCTCTAAATTATAAGGTTGTCCACCCCAAAATATATATGGCAGTACATCTGGCGGGCCCAGCTAGTCTTTCTATTAAATTCTAGTCAAATACATCTTCCTTCAATCACCTGTCACTTAAAACGCAATTCTGAACATATTTGCTAACGTAATGCCTCATAATATACACACTAAAATATAATGACATATATTTATGTGTTGTAAAAAAAATGTTACGTGATATATGTTCGCGTGTCAGTAACATTGGTGCAGTGAGAGTATCTCCGAAGTTTATTGACTTCACTATTTATTGACAAAGTAAATGTTACTGACGCAAATTATCACTTTATAGCAAACCAGCGGACGTCACGCAGTCTTACCCGTTCCCGTGGGAGTACGGGGATACATATAGCCTATATTAATCAGTGATAATGTACCATTCAAATAGAGAAATAATTTTTACAATCGGTCTAGTACTTTTTGAGCTTAATTCGTTACAAACTTTTCCTCTTTATAATATTAGTATAGATAATTACTGTTTTCTGATGTTTTATGTTTTTTTTGAAACTACGCCTTCCATGAGGTGTGAAAGGGTAAGTTATGTTAGAACACCCCATATTTCACCGAATATGATCAAGGGTTAACATGGTGGGTCCTTTCCACGTCACGTCATTGTCTTAGAATTTCTTCCTCTACTTAGTGGTATGGCATTTTGTCTTTTCTTTTAAGATTAACTCATTGATGAGATTTGAACTTGTGTCACTTGCATTGCAGGTGCCAATTCAAACCACTCAGATACCTTTATTTGTAAGGAATTAAAAAATAATATAAAAAAAATGGAAGATCTATACGGTATAGATTTATAAATTAAATTTATTTCGGCCATCCCAATATGTCAATATATGTATTTATCTCATCATGTAAGGAACATATCTTAAATAAATACTGGAATTATTTCATGTAAAAAATATTTTAATAAACCCCAGATAAGTTAGTTACATAATTAACATACAAATACAATGATTAGGTAAAAACTAACAATGTGATTATCACTCACCTAGATCTGTTCTTCTCACAGCTTGGAGGCACAATAAACAGTTATGTCACTTATCACACGTGAAAAAAAACACTTTATACTATATGTACTTTCAAACTGCTAAAAAAAATATAGAAAAATTACATAAATATGTCAGTTATACTTAATGTCATTATTGACATTCATAATTTGAAAAAACTCTTCATGTTTTGTTGCAAAATATTTTTTTATGCATTTTTTTTCTTACTTTACAATTAACCTAAAATTGTAGTCATTCACGAGAGTTCCTAGTTGTATAACCACGTTATAATCACCAGCAAAAAGGCTGAATTGGTACGGAATACTCGAAACAATGCGTTCCCACGTCAGTGTATCGCAGTTGCGTAAACGTCACACATTTGCAATTAGTATATTTTTTCCATTCGGAGTAGCCCCCTTTGACAATGTTGGCGTGAAGATTAAAACAATTAACTATTGTTAGATCCAGATCTTATTCGGAAGGTTGTTCGGAAGGTCGCTATGATTGTGTGCAAACTAAGTTTCGGTAGATACAAAATTTAGTTTTTCTATTAATAAATACAATACAGATTTTATGAAAAAATGTAAGATTTTTTTAATAAAAAAATCAATAAACATTCTTTATAAAAATATATTCTAAAAAGCAGTTCAAAAGTACAATCAAAAATAAAAATAAATATTTAAGAAAATAAATTTACCGCAATATAAGCTTCGCGACGTTTGTTCGCGGGCAGATGCGCCTGCGACGGATGCGAGGCGATGACTGAGCGTCGGATGCCAGAGACGGGCCTGCTCTCCAGTCTCCTATCATTCACTTTATTAAGCAAACCGTACGCGAGATTTAGTAATACTATTTATTAAGCTGACTATACGATGGGGTTGCGGTGAACTTGATAAATTATTCAACTTTTGACATTTGCGCGTTTTCAAGCTTTCCACTTTTGCTTGTAGGATTTTTTTTTTCGAAGTCAATGTATTTATTATTATGGAGATGGGCTTGCATTAAAAGTAAAGCATTCATTTAATAAATATCATTTTTATTTATTAAAGTATTGATTAATATTTATTTTGTACAAGCTGCGGTTTCATCCGCGTAGATTTAATTTAATTCCCGCGGGACCCAAAAAGGTTTTTTTTTTCAATTAAAAGTAGCCTAAGTTACTCCTTTTAACATTAGATATCTGCCTGTGAAAGCCCCTTAAAATCGGTCCAGCCGTTTCAGAGATTACCCGGAACAAACAGACACACAGAGAAAATTAGTTTTTATACGTCATTACCGTCTATGCTTTCACATGCATTGAACTGATATTAAAATGCGAAAAGCGAGCTATGCTGTGTTGTCCAAACGAAACTCATCGCTATACATGGGGCTCCGTTGGAAATTTTATCGATAAGATTTCATACACAGGGAGCGACAAAATGTGAGCATTTCCGCTCAGGGTGATGATTTAAGTATATTTTCATGCTAATGCAACCGTCTATACTCACGGACATATGATTATAATAACCGTTAAACTTATATTTTTTTTTTAAAGTTAATGATTTTGTGCCGGGCTCGTCTCAACAAAAGCAACCTTCCCAACCCGGTGGTAGCATTTATTATAATCCTGTATAATGTATTATATTTTCTATGTCCTTCTGGCGATTTGAAAGTACGTCATCCCAGAAGGGTCCCCGAAGGGGTAAGCAGAGGTGTTGTAACAACAACGCCATATTTCAATGAATATGATTAAGTGCCAACGTGACAGACGGTGAATCCATATACATATGTCTTCGAATTACTTCTCAGATATTTCCTTCACCGTAAAGCGTGTGGTTTGACTTTGTAAGACATCTAACCAAATACTTAATGATATTTAGAATTTTGAATTATAACTTACTAGTTTCTGCACGCAGCTTTGACCGCATGGTGTTCGACTATAAAAATAAATTCAGAAAACCCATTCTTTCGTTGGAAAAATCGAGAGGATTATCGATTACTTCAAATGTTTTGACTCAATCGAGTTCTAATCACTCTTATCGATGAGTGTCCGGTATCGACTACAAATCGAATTAATCTCGATTCATCGAGATGGTTTAGACAATCGTAACAATCTCGCATCGCCAATTCTTTGTGTTATAAGTGAAATAACTCAATAACTGCGCTAATTGCGTTGCGTTTGAAAGTGAAATCAAGTCGCCCACACACGACGCATCAGTATAGTTCGTAACAGATGCTAACTGTGTATTTGAGATTCCCATTATTATTCTTATACCTGCCCACTTGGGTCTGCGAAGGGGTAAGCATAGAGATGAGCTTAGGTACAAATTTTCTATTAGACATTATTTGGTGCTGACGTTACCAGATGAGACTGTGACTCTGAGAATGTCTTTAAACATCACTTCTTCTGAAAACGTATGGATGCCTTCTCATATTTCTTTGAAAATGATTAGAAACCTCTGCAAACAGTGCAGTTGCTCTGCCAACTGAGCTACTTACTCGTGATCCTATCTCATGCGACTAAAATTTCCTTCCCTTGTTTTGCGGTTTTAGGGACCGCCTTGCGCCATCTGTTGGGTGGTCTATAAAACATTAAGCTACATATCAAATTAATGACGCAACCTCTATCTAAATATTAGATTTTTTTTATACATGACACACATGCTTACATTTAAAATTATTTGAAAATGGTCAGAAAAACTACGAACTCGAGGCGGGACTCGAACCCACGACCTCTGCAAACCGTGCAGTTTTATTTATCATTATTCTTTATTTAAATTGAGTTTCATATCTTTTTATGCTAACAATTTAAAAAGGGGTGGACATAGTTCTTTCTCTCTAGCTACAGCCTTAACCTCCCCCTCTCTTATTACCCCCTTACCATAGACTAAGACAATTATTGGTCTGAAAGTAGTACCATCACTTTCTGTGATACGGATTTAAAAAGGGATGGATATAGTTCTAGTCCAAGTTTGGTCTAGTCTTAGTTTAAACCATGTTTTGTAATACGGTAGGTAGTTACTAGACAGTTGTAGTTTACGCATCTCCTTCATATACCACCCATACGAAGTCAGGGCGGGTCGTTAGTTGCATAAGCCTTCGACTTATAGGTTCAATAAAGGGTCGATTGTCAATCAAGCTCCATTACTAGAATACATTGCACACTGGGCGGAAGCTTTGCAGTGTCACTCGGTAAGCGCTTACAATGCATTCAGATAAACATTATATGCGGCGCTTTGTGGGAACTGTGCTATTGTACATTGGCACAGTAAGTACGCCTGTCACATAACTGACGGCATGGTGGCACTTCGCAGCACATTTACATCTGAATAAGCTCTGATATCTAATAGAATCAATCTGTTTATTCATGTTAGTAGGAATAAACATACATCATTAGCTTTATATTCCACGATACGATTGCACAGGATTATACATGCTACCGCCAGGTTCGGAAGGTTGCTTTTACTGAGAAGAACCTGGCATGACACTCAGTTACTCATTTAAAAAAAATACAAGGTAGTGTAATACAATATCAATAATAACAAATATATACATAAGCCCATGAACACAGTTCCAGTGTACAAAAGTCGATAAAAAAAAATAAAAACTAAAAGTAGGTACTACGTATAATTGTGTAGCTTGTATATAAATATAACATTTACAAACAGTAAGGAATCTAAAGTTATTTTTTTGAAAATTAATTTTTTATTCAATATCTTTATTTGATTACACTTTTAACAAAGTACTTTCAAATCGTCAGAACGACATGATTCGTTATCTCCCTGGCCTTATCCCATACATTATCAGGGCTAGCACTTGATTCAACCTGATGTGGCTGATCACCAGATTTTTATATGAAGCGACTGCCATCTGACCTTTGCAACACCTTTAACGAGGATAATCTGTAATCTGGGTTAAATCTGTTGTCGGTCTATCTTAGGCCTCTGACTGACCTGTAACGATTGGGACCGACGGCTTAACGTGTCCTACTAATGATGTCCGCAATAGCTACTAATGATAACCACGTACATACACACATATGCTCACGCCTGTATTCCCCGAAGGGATGATCAGAGGTGCTGTAATAACAACACCCACTTATAAATGAAGATGATTAAGTACCAACGTGACAGATGGTTACACTATACAATCTTTGAATTAATTCACAAATATATGTTTCCTCACGATGTTTTCCTTCACAGTAAAGCACACGGTGATATCACTGCACATTCGTTTCCAGAAAATTATAAATTTTAAATGGTCAGAGCTCCGCTGGGATTCGAACGTGAATCGCTTGCGTAGAGCAGTCTGTACTGCTCTAAAACCAATATTAATAAAATCTGATTGTTGCCGACCCTGTAAATGATAGTTGTGGACTTCCAACACCACTTGCCAAATAAGACTCGAAGTATAATAGATCCATCCGGTACATAGATAGATCGCAACACTTCCAAACAAAGTCATCGGCTCTCATACATAATGGTTTAGCAAGCCCCTGATCACAGCTCAATAGCTGTTAACGAGCCGCGCTGATAATATCTACGGTGATAATACACTCTTTATACAGATGTTTTGAATCGATTTCATGACGAAATCGATCCGTATCAGATCTATTTTATATCAATGCACTTTTATTCTTAGTTAGTAATCCTCTTGTGGCTTTACTTGCGTCACAGAAGAGATACCTTAAATCTATACCAATATTACAAAGAGTAAAGATTTGTATGTTTGTAACGAATTAGTTCGAAAAGTACTGGACTGATTAGAAAAAATATTTCACCATTTGAATGCTACATTATTATTGATTAACATAAGCTATATTTTATCCCCATACTCCCACGGGAACGGGAACTATGCGGCTGAAGCGCGTGACGTCCGCTAATTATTTATAAGAATTCAAATTAAAATAGTCAAAGGTATGGTCAAATTCAGAGCACTCATAACCGACGCAAGTGTACGACGATATGCCAGCTGAATCTCTTGCCAGATCTTCTCAGAAGGCTAGTTTCCGAACCGGTGGTCAATTCTTTGAATTTCATAAGTGCCTTACCAGAACCTAAACTAAATTTTCATTCCAGAGGTACCTATCTCGAATACGATAACTACTTATGATTTTTTTTAAGTGAATTAAGTGTTGATTAAAATGATTTTGTTCTATTTGACTCGTTTTTTGTTAATCATAAGTTTTTGCCTAAATTGACTCGACTGTCGACAATAAAGTGATTACTTACTTGAATTTAAAAAAATCTCTATAATAATATTTATTTGAACCTGCGCCCAACTTTATTTGGTACCCACTCTAACCGCCAATAGGCAGATACATTAATAAATAAGATATTACAAATGCATTATCCATTATCGCCAGTTCTAAGCAAATAAGAAATGTACTTTGTTTTGTAACCTAATAATACGTTGGCACTGGGTCAAGAGTACATTGCGAAAGCCTCTAGATGGGTTGGATAAATGGATTCTATACTGTTTTTATAACGCTATTGGACATTCCTGGGCCTGTGACATTATCCTCGCACTTCGCTAATAGATACAAAGCGTACGGGCATGTCATAATATGTCAGGTGATTGATTTATGTTATTTCCATGCATATTGTGTCGTTTCTTTTAGCGAAAGCGCTAGAGAATGTTACTTTGTGTAGAGAGGCCTACAGATTAATTTGAGTTAATTCAGTTAATCTACATTCTTCTCATATTCTCTCTTTTCATATTTACAGATAAATACAATTAAAGTGTCCGTTATATAATAGCTTTTCGCTATTTATTTGCAAAGTTTATATGGTACTGATATAAAAAAACAATATTAAAAAAATCTCTGTCTGCTTGTTCCGGATAATCTTGGAAACTATTGGACCGATTTTAACGGGAATTTCTCAGTCAGGTAGCTGATATTCCAAGGAGTAACTAGCCTGCTTTTAGTAGAAAAAAAGAGGGTTAAGGGAATACACGTGGGTGAAACCGCGGGGCGCAGTTAGTTTATGAAAAACTAGCTTTGCCCGTAATTTAATGGGTCTTAATTTCGCAGAACCTAATTTTTTTCCTAAAATAAAACGAGATTGTGAAAGTGTGATCGGATCTGTACCCCTAGCACGGGTTTGCCACCGTTTTCGTAATCTATACTCGCTAGCGTCTCCGTCGAATATTTGTATGAGAAATTGTACAGCGACTCCCAGCGGTGACGTGAAGAATTAAAATATCTCATACAAATATTGCGAGTGACACTAGCGAGTATAGATTACGAAAACGGTGGGAAACTCGCGATAGGGGTACTGCTTTATCCGAAACAGACGGACAGACAGACAAAGAAAATTACAGTTTTAGCATTCATCAAAATCGGCCTCTAGACTTCTTTGAGTAGGATATGGCCATCCATTAAGAATTGAAAATTCAACCTGTATAGACAATTAGGTTAAGCCCGTGACATCGTCCGCTTGGAATACTTTACACTAACCTTCTTCTATAAATGGGCTAACAGTTAAATATTTTTTCAAATCGGATCAGAGTAGTTCCTGAGATAAGCGCGTTCAAACAAATAAGCCGTGGTGGCCTTGGGGTTTGAGCAGTCCCCTCCTACGCGAGTGACGCAACTTCAAATCCCAGCGGGGCATGTACCATTTTTTTTCTAAAAACTTATTACAATGATTTCACACCACGTACTTTACGGTGAAGGACAATATCGTGAGGAAAGCTTCATATGTCCGAGTAATTCAAGAACGTATGTATAGTGCCTGATGCGGCGATGGACCCTCTGTCACGTTGGCACTTAATCATATTCGGTGAAATGTGGGTATTAACTTTTTTATTCCTTCGGGGACTCTTTTAAGAAGCTGTCTGGACATAATACTCTTTAATTCGTGGAGTTATGCTGATAAAATTATCGAGATTAAATGCATCATTTGTTTTGAAAGAAAAGCACTTACGAACACAGAGCAATATTGCACAGTAGCCGTGCGCTGGCGCAAGTCACTAATTCAATAATTGCACCGAGCTTTTATCATACAAATTAAAATGACGCCCACAGCATTTACAATGACCTCGAGCGAAAAGTTGTATTGTACTTTAATTATTGTATTTATTTGTGAATTTTGTAACGCATCTCCAAAGGACACTGCTATCTAACATACGTGTCGCAACAGTTCAAGGCTGCATTATCTCCGGTCAATCAAGATGACAGCTGTCAGACGGACGTGTCTTGAAATACACAGTACAAATATTATAAGTGTTACAAGTAGTAAGGAATCTCGTGCCCATGAGGAGCTCGTGGCGTATTTGCTATTGCGCATATCAATCGATCAGCGAAGTTAAGCAACCCTAACCCTAGCCAGTAATTGGATGGGTGACCGCCCGAGTTCCCTAGGTGCCTCGGAGAGCACGTTAAACCGTCGGTCCCAGTTGCCAATTTATCATCTTTGGCAATCGTTACAGGTCGGTTGGATGCCTAAATTTGTCTGACAACTGGCTTAACCCAGATCACAGATTTTCCTCGTGAAAGGGGTTGCGTAGATCAGTTGGCAGTCGCTTCGTATAAAAATCAGGTGATTAGCCTCATCGGGTTGAACCAAATGCCGACCACAACAATGTATAGGATAAGGCCAGGGTGATGATGATGATCAACAAATTACTTTCAATTCATCAGACTGCATAATTGTATTTCAATTTTACTTTTATGAATTCATATGGTTGTAGTATTGAAGTCTTACGTGTGTGTGTGTGTAACATAATTGAGGTTTATTATGTAGTTGGTTTACTGAAAGCATTTTTACATTACACTGAATCAAATTATACGCTAAACGGTGTAATCATACATGATGTTTGTCGTGCTAATAACGCTTGTTAGCCATGCCAGGAATAATGAGGGCATTAACTATATATTAGCTAATTATAGTTATTGAAAGAGACAAAGAAAATTTATTTTTAAAACAAAGCAGCATTTATTTAAAACAGCGGTTTTACCCGCGTAGAGTTCATTTCATGTGTGACCCACCGAATCCGAATGTTTTTATTAAACAAAAGTAGCCTAAGTTACTCCTTGTAATGTTCAATATCCGCCGGTGAAAGTCTTGTTGAAATCAGTCCAGCCGTTTCGGAGATTAGGCGGAATAAATATACAGATAGAGAAAACATTTCAAATTGCATTTAGTGTAAAGCTATTACTTTGAAATTACAAACAGACACTTCGATGTTATTTTTTTTTATATTCTTCAATTCATTTGGAACTTCATTGAGCTCGCACATCACAACTCAGCAATCATTGAACAATCCAAACATATCTGTGTAGATTTACGGTACCAGTAGGTTTAGTACAGTATTTTTTCTTAAAGTAGTTTTTTTTAAATACTTCATAAATATTTTTTTTACTATCTCTGATTATTAACTTTGAAGTTCCTCTATTACTATACTATGTTAAACTAATTATTTTAACAAACTAAATGTACAGTAAGCTACGCTTCGCAATCAGTTGGCATTTTAAATATAGCCCTTAAAATTGCAGAGGGAATTTGAGTTATTTTCAAATTAACTGCATTCGTAATTGCAATTAATTTCTGCGGTGTTCATTTGCCAACGACGACCGTCAATGTCAGATTATAACTATTATTATAGAAATACTATTCCAACATTGCGCAGGACTGGCCTTGGTGCTAAACAACTCGTGACTCTTATTGAGTCTATGGTAAAACTAACTAAAAGCTTAATTTTCACACCAATATAATAAGTGGCAAGATTTGTGACCATCCATCAACCTGGCCTTATCCCATACATTGTTGGGGTCGGCACTCGATTCAACCCGTAGTGGCTGATCACATGGTTTTTTATACGTAGCGACTGCCATCTGACCTTCGCACCCCTTTTACAAGGAAAATCTGTGATCTGGGTTAAACCAGTTGTCAGACTATTTTAGACTGACCTGTAATCCCGTCTCGGCCTTATTAGTCACAAGTGGAAGTGTCGCACTTAATTAACAACTGTTTAAATCATCTTTCATAGATGTTGAATAGGCCTGTATAAACATCTTATATCTTTAAACAAGCAATTCTTGTATATATATAATCGAAATCTCGGAAACGGCTCTAACGATTTTCATGAAATGTTGCATGTAGGGGGTTTCAGGGGCAAAAAATAGGTTTAAATTATGGAAAACATCGTTTTGACCATGTTTTCAGGCACTGAAAAACTAAAAAAAAATCATTACAATACGACAGTAAATTTCGTTGACATCTGTCAAGTTATGATAGCTCAGACGTGAGGCTTCCAGCTTACGGGGCGATAACGAAACTAGAGTACCCCGGTACGAGTCTGGCGTTCACCGAATTTTTTTTTCCTTTAACCAGATATTTTATATTTATAAGTGGTCGCAAGCAGTATTATTGCACATCAAATCCTGGGTTCAGCATCCCGGGGCAGCAAAGTGATATTTGATTTTACATACATACATTTTTGCTCGCGCCTTTATTCCCCGAAGGGGTAGGCAGAGGTGTTGTTATCACAACAACACCCACTTTTCACGGAATTTTTATTAAGTGCCAACGTGACAGATGGTGAGTCTATCGCCGTCTCAGGCACTATACATACGTCTTTGTATTACTTCTCAGAAAATATGCAGGTTTCCTCACGATGTTTTCCTTCACCGTAAAGCACGTGGTGTGAAATCACTGTACATAAGTTTTTTTAGAAAAACTCATGCTGGCTGGAGGGTGAAAAGCTTACGAAATAAACTTTTCAAAGCATTCCTATTCCCGTGAATAGATTTGTTCAATACAATCGCATTGTAGACTGAGAAGCCTATTGCCGGACTTGGCTATCTATGTAATCAGATATAATATGGGCCAGTCATTTCCAACACGCTAGTTCGACAACCTATAGGGCTATCTACGTAGATTCAATACCTTTTTGTCCCATTATCACGTGACGTAAGGTTTGGTAACAACGAAAATATTTCGTTCAAGTTTCTTTACAAAGTAGACGAAGATTATAATCTGAACTTTTCGCAATTTAGTACCTCCTTCATGATATAACAATTAAGTAAAGTAAAAAGTGTCATCCGCGGGTCACGTCTGTACCTGAGATGCGCTTGCGCAACTATGATACGTGAGATTTCATACTATTGTCTCCCAGTTTACTTAGTTTGCATCCGTATTTATTGTATTATACTACTTATACTCATATAAATAACTTGTGTAACATATATTTATAGTTCCGCTTAGGATATTATGCAAGGTGTGATTTATTTCCAAACCTTAATATATATAAATCTCGTGTCACAATGTTTGTCCTCAATGGACTCCTAAACCACTTAACCGATTATAATAAAATTCGCACACCATGTGCAGTTCGATCCAACTTGAGAGATAGGATAGTTTAAATCTCAAATTATAGTCGCAAAGACTATATTTTATCCCATTACTCCCACGGGAACGGGAACTACGCGGGTGAAACCGCGGGACATCCGCTAGTAATTATATAGGTATTCATTACTATACAGTTATTTCCCCTAAAGGTATTTTCGATAGGGGTTCACCCCCAAATTTTGCGAAAATGGATTAAGATCATTTCTTAATTCGTTTTTGTTTTCTACTGGAATTAAAAAATACAAAACATACATACATATGCTCACGCCTGTATTCCCCGAAGGGGTAGACAGAGGTGTTGTAATCACAACACCCACTTTTCACCGAATTTGATTAAGTGCCAACGTGACAGATGGTGAGTCTATCGCCGTCTCAGGCACTATACATACGTCTTTGAATTACTTTTCAGAAATATGCAGCTTTCCTCACAATGTTTTCCTTCACCGTAAAGCACGTGGTGTGAAATCACTGTACATAAGTTTTTTTTTTTTTAGATAAATGTATTGGTACAGGCCCCGCTGAGATTCGAACTTGCGTCGCTTGCGTAGCAGGCGACTGCTCAAACCCCGAGGCCATCACGGCTATATATAATATATAAAAGTATTATATTCCGTTAGTAATTTGAACAAGGCTTTGTATAACCCAGTAATGACCGCCGTACATCCTATTGCATTACATTATGACTAGAAATTCCTTTCTCACTTTTAACATTACCATTTACAGTAATGTCAAAGTGTGATTTTGACACTGCAGCCACAGTTCACAATATTAAACAGTACTTCTACTATCTTTGCTTGGTATGGACTATGGACACCAGAAACGATAAACCTGGCTTATTCTCGTAGGTGTCGCGGGTTCGACTCCCGCCATTAAGCAATAGGAAATTTTCATATAGCACGTGATGTAAAATCTCTGCACATAAGTTTTTTTTTAAATTCCATTGTTACAGACCCCGCTGGGATTTGAACTTGCATCGATTGCGTAGCAGGCGGCTGCTCAAAACCCAAGACCATTACGGCTCATAATCTGTGGATTATAGCATTATAGCTAAAGTGTAATCGCTTTTCTGTTTTTTTGTCAATAGACTTTTAAATGAGAAATTTTTTTATTTATTTTTATTTTATTTATTTGAAATATACATTTTGAACGGCCAGTAACCAATTACACAAAACGTAGCAATATTACACAATATATATGTACAGTACACATCACATTTAATTATATATATTATAAAAATACATTCGCCTCGCAATACTCCAGACATGCCGACATGATCGTCTGCCATTCATCCGCAAACAAATCACACTCAGAGTTGGACTCCAAGAGAGCGTTGAGCGCAGAGAGAGTGCGAGGGACAGGAGAGTATGATCGCGACTTAGTACGACCCGCCGATATCGAAAACAGCCTGTGTTTCCTAGCACGTGTGTAGTTGTCAGGCACAAATATTTTAGTCAACTCTTCAAGTAATTCGGGGGCATTGATATATCCACGAAGCACCTTACACATAATTGACATTTGGTCAAAGTTCCTTCTCACCTCTAAGGAATTCTTGTATAGAGTCTGACCTCGAAAACGGTTCCAATGTATTTCATTAACATTTCGTATGTGGGGGGGGGTTCGGGGGCAACAAATTGATCTAGCTAAGTTTCACATTCAAAAAAAATCCTTTCGTCTATGTTTTCAGGCAAATTTCGGCGAAATCTGTCAAGTTATGTCAGCCCAGACGGTGAAGCTTCCAGTCTATGGGGCTATAGCAAAAATTTGAGCCCTAATGTTATCAGTAAGATTCTTCCTTTTATTAAACATACATACATTCCTACATATACTCACACCTGTATCCCATGGGGGTAGGCAAAAACTACCGTAGCTACATGCTAAATGACAAGTTCTTTCTTGTGCGTGAAACAGAAACCGTGCACAGCTCAACCAGGTACTTCTGTTTATTATTAGTAATATATATTCGTATACAAGGAACACTACTAAAAACTAATTACAAGTAGAAAACTTGGCCAAAATCGGTGTCTCTCGGAATCGTGCCAAGAAGGCTGGCAGCATTGCCACGTTGAATGGCAATGCTGATTCTCTGAGCGAGAAAAGCCCCAGCCCGCTTGTCACGAGAACACCAGACGACGTGCAACCTCTTTGAAAAGTTTATGAGCATCTGGACCCCAAGGTCCCAGAGTTTCAACCGCAAACGCAGAAAATATGTATCCTCGACCAATGCAAGCATATTTCCGGCGCTTGAGGTACTCCTGCTGAACAGCAGCAGCACCGGCCGCCGGCAAATTAATTGTTGTATTACTGTTCTCAAGTGTACTGTGGTGATGTGAGGAAACCGTAGTAAGGAAACGGCGCATCAATAAAAGAACATATCAACATCAGTCATATTGTCTTATTGAAAATATCATTCCAACTATTACCGAAGTGGTTATGTAACTCTTTTGTTTTGACGTATGGCAACCAAGCGTCAATCTGTCAGACTAGTTTTGATAGTCATTATTTTATGTGTCGATGTGTATTGGCACTTATTTATTTGTATGTGTTCTTTCACGTAAGTGAATTTTATAATTAATCTAGCTGTGCCCGGCAAACGTTGTATTGCCATATATTTTTTTGGGGTGGTCACCCTTATCACTTAGGGGTATGGAAAATAGATAGTAGCCGATTCTCAGACCTACTGAATACGCATATAAAATTTGGTAAAAATCGGTAAAGCCCTTTCGGAGGAGTACGGTAACCAACATTGTGACATGGAAATTTTATGTATTACATATTATTTCACTTACGCGAATATAGACAATTATTATTCGCTTCAATGAAAGAATAATCAAACTCACGAATACATTTAACAGAGATTAGATACTAAAAATTTTCCAAAAATAAGTACACAGGTAACTTATTATACGTATACGTTATAGACAATGAAAATGATTTATTGAGGTAAGGCCCTGGTAATAATAAGCTCTTATGAACGTCGCAGAATCGACGAATTGACTTCTGAGAAGAACCGGAGGGAATTCAGGTGGCATCATGTAAACATACTTAATGATTATAAATTACGATAAAGTTCTTAAAACAATTATCTATACAGATAAATAAAATTGAAGTGTCTGTTTGTAATTTCAAATTAACAGCTTTCACTAAATGCATACAGCATACAGTCTAAAAAATAATTTTCAAAATTATTCTCTGTCTATCTGTATGTCTGTTATTCCTGGTAATATCTGAAACTGCTGGGCCGATTTTAAAGGGAGTTTCACTGGTAGGCAGCTAATGTTACAAGGTGTAGCAAGCTACGCATTTAGTTATAAGTAGTTGTACTAGATTTTTAATTATGTTAATTTTATCGACATTTGTGCATTGGAACTGTATCCAAGAGCTTATGTTTCTTAAATTATTTATTTTTGTACTCTTCAAAATGTTTATTTTTATGAAAAGAGTAATTACTAAGTTTCTTGCCAGGTTCTTCTCAGTAAAAGCAACCTTCCGAACCTGGCGGTAGCATGTATAATACTGTATAATTATGTCATTCTGACGATTTGAAAGTGCTTTGTAAAAAGTCTAATCGAATAAAGATATTTTTGACTTTGACTTTGTAACATAGGCTACTTTGATTTGAAAAAGACATTTGGGGTTCCGCGGGAAGATTAGATTAATCTATGTGGGTGGAACCACAGGGAACAGCTATTATGAATAAATGGTAAAATTTAGTTATTTATTTTAATTTAACAACCAGTTATGTAATTTTTATGAAATACGCGTTTGACGTACGCATACGCGTGCATATACATTTATTGACACTTTCAAGATGCAAGATTAGTAAGCTGGGTTTCTGTCCTAGACCTAGAGGTAAGCTTCGTTAGGCTTTGTTTGCTCACGCCATCCCAGAAGGGTCCCCGAAGGGGTAAGCAGAGGTGTTGTAACAACACCCACATTTCACCGAATATGATCAAGTGCCAACGTGACAGAGGGTGAGTCCATCGCCGTCTCAGGCACTATACATACTTCTATGAATTACTTCTCAGACATATGCAGGTTTCCTCACGATGTTTTCCTTCACCGTTAAGCACGTGGTGTGAAATAACTGCACATAAGCTTTTTAGAAAAACGTATTGGTACAGGCCCGTTTGGAAACTAATGCCAATTTTCGTGTGCATTTATATTTTTTTATTATTTATTATATAAAGCAATTTTATTTCACATCAAATTCCACAATACGTTGGAAATGTCTGTGAACTCCAAAGCTATGAGTTAATTAACTACTCAGTTAATTAGCTTTGGAGTGTATTTTATGTAAATAATAAGAAGTGTGCCCGTTACGGTCGCAGAAAAACGTGTTGATTACTCGATATTATAATGTGTTGCGAACACTCACATGTGGGAATATTCACTAAGGAGGGATTGCTGTCGATGGTTTTTGTCGGTAACTTTGTTGTGAATTAAAATGAAAGTAGATAAAATGCGACTCTGTCTTTTAATCCCGAAAAGATACATCGAATTTGTAATGTGGTGTTGTGGCCATGTAGTTAAATAGTTGCCTGTGCGTTAATATACGGGATCAAACCCCGTTCGTCACACCAGTTTATACAAGTGCAAGCAACGACGTGAAGAAATTATGTCAAAACAGAATGAAAAAGAATTCAACGTTCATTCGTCGTCAAATCTATCGTTTTTGTAGCCCCTTAGTATCCTCCCGGCCCATTTTAAACTTAGTCCAAAATCTAAGTCAAAGTCAAACATATCTTTATTCGATTAGACTTTTAACTAAGTACTTTCAAATCGTCAGAATGACATAATTATACAGGATTATACATGCTACCGCCAGGTTCGGAAGGTTGCTTTTACTGAGAAGTAACCTGGCAAGAAACTCCAAATTACTCTTTTCAGAAATATCATACAAAATTTTAAAAATACAAAATATATATCTTAAGAAATATAGGCCCATGGACCCAGTCCAATCGATCAAATCAATCGATCTAACGAAGACCTAATATTATTTTTTTTGTGTATCGACGTCCTAAATAGCGAAGAAGGCATTATAAGTAACATTTGAGTGAAGATTTAATTGGCTATAGTAGAACTCTCGGTGTATGACTCGCTATATTTTATCGATAATACTTCCCATCTCTATCCACGAAAAATGACGCGGTGTTGACACAGATAGCGGATAATTATCGACATTAATGACATTAATGACGCAACGAGGGAAGACGCGTCTAGTTCTTGCTGAGCTGAGCTGAATTACTGCGGGTAAACACTAGTTATATTGGTATAATCCACCTTAATGAGCTATTCACTGGCTTTAATTGACATAATAATATATTTGGGTTATTTCAGAATACCATGCGAAAATCGTCTTTAAATAATGGGCTTAAGAAGTAAATTGCTTGAAAGATTTCAGTTAGGAGTTATTGCACTTCGCTGTCGATATGAAAGTATAATTTAACTGGCGTAACTGTGCAAAATGAATTTCAAGCTAGTGTGAATTCAGTAAATTTTAAAACATAAACAGATGTCTTGGTTCAAAGCATGTTTTGTACCTTATTAAAGCATACATTTGGAATCCTGACTAAATCTATGTCCATCCCTTTTTAAATCTACATCACAAAAAGTGATGCTTCTAAAGGATTCTTAGGCATTTTGTTATAATGGGAAATTTGTTATACCCGCCTAGATTTAATAAATAGCTTACATTACTCCTTGTAACATTAGCTATCTGCCAGTCCCGTTAAAATCGATTAGATATTATTACCCGGAACAAACAGACAGACAGAGAAAATTTGTTTATTAAGGTCGTTTATACATTTATATGCATTTAATGAAAAGCTGTTATTTCGGAATTACAAATAGACACTTAATATTTATTTATCTGTGATAATTATTTTGAAGCAGATCACTTAATTAATAATCAATTGTATTTATTCTGACTGTTTAGATTTTAAGGTTTTTTAATTGAAGGAGTTTGCTTTTTATTGCTTTATTGAATAGTAAGATTTTAATGCTCGTCCCTTGCAATTTTAGGAAACTATATCTCCCAACAAGAGGTCGGCAATGCGATTTTTTTGCAGGTAGCTTGGTGTAGGTGTTGTGAAAAGATCTAATAACCAGCGGATAACCGCAATATAAATTCATATTGTATTTAAAGGTCAGATTTACAACAAGATACCTGCATTTTATATTGTTTCGATAATTTCAGCATTGACAATGTTCCCAATTTGTCAGTAGCCTATCAGTCGAGCATGACACACTAGCACACGCTTTTATACTCGACTTCGTCCGCGCATATGTCCAATAAATGACCATCTTTGGGTTTGGTACAAGAAGGTTCTTACCTCTAAATGCTCCTCATCTGAAAACTGACATAACACACACTATATCACTATATATAAAAGAGAGTTGTGATAGTTACACTATTTATAACTTAAGAACGGCTGAACCGATTTGGCTGAAAATTGGTGGAGAGGCAGCTTAGAACCAGGAGAAGGACAATGTCTGCCTGTATTCTCCGAAGAGGTAGGAAGTATGGTAATAATAACACCCACTTTTAGCGACATGATTGATGATGAGTCTATCAGTCTCAGGCACTAAACATACGTGTTTGAATGACTTCTCAGCCATATGCAGGTTTCCTCACGATGTTTTCCTTCACCATAAAGCACGTGGTCTGAAATCACTGCACATAGATATATTTTCAGAAAAACTCATTGGTATAGGCCCCGCTGGAATTCGAACTTGCATCGCTAGCGTAGCAGGCCACTGCCCAAACCTCAAGGCTACCACGGCTCGGCGTGGCAATTAAAGTATTCTAATAATCCGTCCATCTTGCAACTCCCACACTCCCTGTTGCCTCCTGTCTTCCTTATGACTCCTATAAAGCATCGCGTATCCATTGTGAATACATCTTTACAAGCCGTGATGCTCCGATGTGATTAGCAACGTTATATAACTCATTGGATTATGCTTCGCTGAGTTGCTTAGAGAACTGGTTGATACTGTTACCACCTAATGGAAGATCGCGATCTGACGGTGGCTTTTTTTTAGGGTTCCGCACTGTTTTTTGTCCAAAAGATATAACCGTTTACGTTACAAATTTCACACTCGCAAAGGCATCAAAACCTACAGGGTACTTCCCTTGAACTCGTACTTTGTACGGGACCCTCGGTGCGCGAGTCCGACTCGCTCTTTTATTTTTTCTTAGGTAGATAGACTGTAGGGTCCTTTAATTATGCCTACTATTAAATAAATTTACCTACAGTTTTGAGGGGGGCTTTGGGGAATTATTTATCATATTACGTTTATGCTGCCACCCAGCTCCTTGGAAGTAAATACGATAATGATGATATGAAGTAGAGTGTGGTATAGTGTTTTTGATAATTATAGATGCTTTGACCGATCGAATTTCTTGCCGGTTCTTTGTGAAGTCTAGTTGTAATTTAACTGACACACTATGTGTCTGACTCGTGCACCCACCAGCTTCACCCACCAGTGGGTGCACCGGTACCGGAGCTTAAACTGAAATAGTTTGGGAATGTTGTCGTTTTAACCATGTTTTCAGGCAATGGAAAGTTGCTGCAATATAATTACAATACGAAGGTAAATTTCGCCGCCATCAAAGTCAAAGTCAAAAGTATCTTTATTCGAATAGACTTTTTACAAAGTACTTTCAAATAGTCCGAATGACATAATTATATAGGATTGTATATGCTACCGCCAGGTTCGGAAGGTTGCTTTTACTGAGAAGTAGTCTATCAAGTTACGATAGCTCAGACGGGAGGCTTCCAGCCTATCGGGAGATAATGAAATTAGGCTATACCCCGGTTCGAGTCCAAAAGACGCCGGTTCGGTTGTTTTTCCATTTTTCTGTTTTTTTTCAACTTGGCTTTTTTATGAGAAAACGTCAAGTTTTTGGGAAACCAAGTTCTTATTATTATTTAAAGATTAGAAGTTATCTGGTGTATTGACACCCAAAGCTTTAAAATCTTTCAAATATATTGTTCTCATAGAAATAGTTGAAGCAATACACCCTTTTAAGTAATAAACGAGACGCAGTCTTGCAAAATATCAATTATATTTTATTGGTTAATTGTTCATTTAAACTTTACATTTCAACACGACCATGTACCCATAAGGGGTGTCAAATGATACAAAATATTTACAAGCTCCGTTTAACTGCAATAAACTTCGAAAATGCCAAACAAAAACATACTTGAGTAATTTGAAGATGCTACCGTCATTATTTCCAAAATTAATAATTATCTTTTAATAAAATAAAATGTCTCTCATGTATTTTATGGTTTAATTATTTTAACTAATTGTAGGTAATATTTGTGAAATTTTAACGCTTTTCCTCTATAACATTATGCGTAGATCAACTTCATTCAACTATTAATCTTAATTCGATCTTTGCTTTGACTGGCTGAAATTTGCAATACTCACAAATATTTGTAATATTTTTGTTTTTATTTTTGACAATTGAGCATTGGAACTGTGTCCATTGGCTAACTATAGTTAAGTGATTTATTTTGTATTTTTAAAACTGTATAATATTTTTGAGAAGAGTAATTACTGAATTTTATTGCCAGGTTCTTCTCAGTAAAAGCAACCTTCCGAACCTGGCGGTAGCATGTAATCGTGTAGTTCTGACGATTTGAAAGTACTGTGTTAAAATTATAATCAAATATAAATATTTTTGAATTTGAATTTGAAACTAAGTGCCGTGGTTAGGAAACTTCCGAACTTTCGCCCGAAGGTTCGTTTTTCGGAGAAAGCGAGTAGGCCCCCTGGTGCTAGGTATAGTATTTACAGCTAATCGAGTGCAACGTCCCTCCTACGCGTATTTGAACGTATTAAAATTGCCCAATGTGTTACAATGAGCTAATGAACTCATTGTCGAGTTGCATCCAAATGTTTGTTGTATTGTTGGTGATACAGCTCACCGCGGTGGGCGGAACTAAATGAGTGATCAAAGTGATGCGTTTTCTGGCTCTCATTGTAATCTGGTCAAGGTTGGTTTAAGTTTATTTTACTTACATACATATATATGCTCACGCCTGTATTCCCCGAAGGGGTAGGCAGAGGTGTTGTTATCATAACACCCACTTTTCACCGAATTTTATTAAGTGCCAACGTGACAGATGGTGAGGCTATCACCGTCTCAGGCACTATACATACGTCTTTGAATTACTTCTCAGAAATATGCAGGTTTCCTCACGATGTTTTCCTTCACCGTAAAACACGTGGTGTGAAATCACTGTACATAAGTTTTTTAGAAAAACTCATTGGTACAGGCCCCGCTGGGATTCGAATTTGCGTCGCTTTCGTAGCAGGCGACTGCTCAAACCCCGAGGCCACCACGGCTCTTTTACTCATTTACTTAATAACTATGTGGTGTGGTTTTTATCTCCGAAGCATTAGCAGTGGAAATGCGTTCGTTACGAAGTATGTGTAGATCGAATGTAAGATAGTGTGATAAGAGACAGTTGCAAGTTGAAGAATAATGTGGTGACCAGAATTGAAAAAAAATATTGAGATGATTTGGACATATCGAAAGGATGAGTGAAAGGCGATTAACGAAAGAAATTTATAGAGCGAATGTGACCGAAAGTGTCGGTAGAGGGCGTCCAAGGAAGAACTACTATGACCAAATGAATAGTATTTTTTTACACGCTTTATATTAGCTTCACCTGTAGGTATGTAACCGACCCCTTTGAGCTCGACTTTGTCCTACTTTGAACGATCAGATTTAATTCAAACTTTGCACACCTGTCAAAGATCTATGACAATGCAAAAATACGATCAAAGCATCCGATTATCCTAATTAGATTCGCCAGGATTAATTAATTCCTTTCCGCATCCTTTGCATACGAGTAAGAGAGATAGAGCTAATGCGCGAACTACGTTGCGTCTTGTTCCGTGTACTTACATATATGTTCCGACAAATCTACGCATAAATCGAACTAAATAATTTATAGTTTGAAAAAAACTAGAAAACATGCTTTATATATTACTTTTCTATATAAAGCGTGTTTTCTAGTTTTTTTTAATTATATCGGAGCACTCGTAACAGAAGAAAGTGTATGAAGATATGCATGAATGTGGATGAAGCGAAAGATGTGTAAGGATCGTAGCATGTGGCGAACGGTGGTCTCTGCCTACCCCCATGGGAGACAGGCGTGAGCATATGTATGTATGGATTAGCAATACTTGAACAAAACTTGAATTCGCAGTAGTCATTTTTGGATCTAGTATAGAATAAATATATGCTCAATTATCAACACTATTTTCGCTGAGCGCTCAACTCCTGACCGGAGGCTTAACCATAAGCTTATACTGCAATGATAGTTCAACTGTGTGACAGTGACAGATGTATACACGTCATATACATCTGTCTCAAAATAAGAGGCTATGGTGAGCTCCTGTACTCAAAGATATTCTAGCGTTCTATTAACGAAATAATTTTTCAAAGCTGTTTTTAGTTTTTGAATTTATTAATAGATACAGATATCTTATAAATATCTTTAAACGAGCAATTCTAAAATATATATATAGAATCTGAATCTCGGAAACGACTCCAACGACTTTCATGAAATTTTGCTAGTAAGGGGTTTCAGGGGCAAAAGATAGATCTAGCTAGGTTTCATTTATGCAAAACATCGTTTTGACCATGTTTTCAGGCAATGAAAAACTCATAAAATATCATTACAATACGACAGCAAATTTCGCCGACATCTGTCAAGTTATTGGTAGCTCAAAGATGCGGCTTCCAGCTTACGGGGCGATAACGAATCTAGAGTACCCCGGTTCGAGACTGACGTTCACCGGATTTTTTTTTCTTTTATTTGTGTGAATAAGAAACCGAGCACGGCTCGGTTAACCAGATATTAGAGTATTAAAAGAGCCGTGCTGGCCTTGGGGTTTGAGCAGTTGCCTGATATGCAAGCGACGCAAGATCGAATAGTTACACTCTGTCTACCCCTTCAGGAATGCATTCCTTGAAGGCGTGAGCTGTGATTTCGTGATATCTTGATGTATAAACGCAACGTACTTAATATTAGATCTTCATAATCGCCGAATAATCGATATATACAAGTATTGTGATTAATTATTTCATTGTTATACATTATTATTGACAGTTACATCAAACGCGACCGCTAATACTCGTTACGTCACCTAATTGTGAATTGTTCGGCCCATTACCAATTTTATTTCTACTTCCGAAAACTAATTCGATCTAATTTAAACCTTCAACGATTGAAATAAGATTGATGAATGATGGTGAATGGCGGATGGGAGTAAATAGTAACTTGGTTTCTTTTGAATTGACTACAAGTGTTTTTGTGAATGTCTTCGTTTACAATTAATATTGGACACAGTACTCTAACTTCGTAATACATGAATGAACACAGGAATATTTATAATAGTTTTGACTATTTATTATATTAATAATAAATAGGTAACTAAAAACTAATTACAAGTAGAAAACTTGGCCCAAATCGGTGTCTCTCGGGATCGTGCCAAGAAGGCTGGCAGCATTGCCACGTTGAATAGCAATGCTGATTCTCTGAGCGAGAAAAGCCCCAGCCCGCTTGTCACGAGAAGCTTCTACCAGACGATTATTATTATATATTGAAATGAAATGTATATGATGCCAGCTGAGTATACCGGTATTTCTCAGAAGGCTAGTTTCCGAACCGGTGTTCAATTCTTCGACGTTCATAAGTGCCTTACCAGAACGTAAACTGAATAAATAATTTTCATTTCCATTTTTATATAATATTATATTCCCCGACGCCTAGGCACAGGCGTACCTATACTGAAATCAAAATTAAAATAATTATATATCTGCAGGTATTTAATTAGACTTCAAACAAATTATTTTCGAATCGTCAGAAGAAAACAAAATTAACACTTTATTATAAATGTTACGCATGTCCTCACGATGTTTTCCTTCACCGTAAAGCATGTGATGTGAAACTCATTGGTACAGGTCCCTTTGGGATTTGGACCTCGCTTGCGCAGGAGACTGCTCAAACCTCAAGACCACCACGGCTCTCTTGGTCTACTGTCAGTTGTTATGTACCGTGTCTTAAGAAGGTATTGTAGTTCAATATGCAGTATTCCCACGCTCTGCGTGATGTTTTGTTTTTCAAATTATTGATGATTCATGATTGCTCTCTCGCTCGACATCTCCATAACTTTTCTTTACCGATTTATCTTGCAATGCAACTGAAGTACGTACAAGCGAATTAGAATTTTATGTTTAGTATAAACTAGATGTACCCCGCAGTTTCACCCGCGTATTTATTTCATTATAACAGGATTTTTGTACGTGATAAAAAAGTGTGTCCTTTCTCCTATTTCTAAGCTATGTACCAATAATGTACCATACTTAATATAAATATTCATGCATTTTAATTATTATATATATCCACATATTCTGTATCAAATAGCAGAAATAAATACCCCCAGAAGGTGGGTAACCTTTTGGGGACAAAATAAAAAAAAAACCTCCCCACCAATTTTCAGCCAAATCGGTTCAGCCGTTTTTGAGTTATGGATAGTGTAACTAACACGATTTTCTTTATATATTTAGTTAACATGCAATTTATCAAATCAATGGGTATTTTTACAGAGAGAATTCTTCTGAATTCTTGCCCACGCTTGTTCTTAGAAAATCCCTCAAAACTTTCTTTTAAATGATTCAGAATGCTTAATACTGAAATCGTGACCGATCCATTGTTTTCTTAACGTCTTATGTTTTACATCGTGTTCACTCTAATAATCTCCCGTTGCGTCTGTCTGTCTGTCTATCCAGATAAGATATTACATACTTGATAGATTATGCGATACTAACTAACAATTACATAGAATATCTAGCTTCTGCACCCGTGGAATAGTCACTTTGGGCTAACGCTAGCTTTAGCCCACGATTGGTCTTAGCGTGAAGTTATATAGCCTATAGGCTTCCTCGATAAATTAGCTATCTAACACTGGAATAATATTTCAAATAGAGCCGTGGTGGCCTTGAGGTTTGAGCAGTCGCCTGCTACGCAAGCGGCGCAAGTTCGAATCCCAGCGGGGCCTGTACCAAAGAGTTTTTAAAAAAAACTTATGTACAGTGATTTCACACCACGTGCTTTACGGTGATGGAAAACATCGTGAGGAAACCTGCATATGTCTGAGAACTAATTCAATGACGTATGTAAAGTGTCTGAGACGGCGATGGACTCACCATCTGTCACGTTGGCACTTAATCATCTTCGGTGAAAAGTGGGTGTTGTGATTACAACACCTCTGCCTACCCCTTCGGGGACCCTTCTGGGATGGCGTGAGCATATATATATATATATATATGTTCTACACATACTGACGTGCGGTAAAAATCCTACATACCCCGACCTGCCTCTCCCAGGGCGGTCGGGGACCTTTTGTAAGTTTCCCCCTCGTCAACAAAAAAAAAAGGTCTCCCTTTGTACAGGCAGTCAGACCTACCCGATCTGAAGGTCGGTTTCGTCATTGAATAGATGCAGAACCCTAAAGACTTCAGACCCCTATTAGTTAGTAAGCTTGTTACAGAGTATAGATGACGGAGAAACCTTGTTACATAGTAAATACTAATGATAGATAAGACGTAGACTTGTTAGCGTGTTCTAGACATTAGAAAGTATTGTCCAAGTTTGATCGTTCCCAGATAGCTTGTAGTAATTTTTTTTCAATTACGCGTTTCTGTGTGGTACCCACGTGCCTATTTAAAATTTCGGAAGATGTGTGATGAAAAGGAGAATGTAGGTGATTTCAGGACCTACCTGCATATATCTACTCCTACCTACATATATTTATAATTTTTTATTTAATTATTTATAATTTGAATACAAAACGCAAAGTACTTAACGCCAATAAGAATGAACCTTCAGGATAGACATAGGTTATAGATACTTAGGTACCTACATTAATACAAAGCGCAGGCAAAGCCGCAGGCGAAAGCTAGCTCTAAAATTCTTCCTACCTTGACAAACTTGCAAGTCTTACAATATCCATACTATCTATGCTAATATCATAAAGAGGAATGATTTGTATGTATTGTATGGAATAAGCTCCGAAACTACTACACCGATTAGAAAAAATATTTCAGCAGTGGATAGCTACATTATCAGCGAGTAACATAGGCTATGTTTTATCCCCGTACTCCCACGGGAACGTGAACTACACGGATGTAACCGTGTGACGTCCCCTTGTATTTTGTAATGTAACAATGTTTAATTAAAGTTCGAATGAATTAACGTTAGTTTAGCTACTATTCCTAGTTACTTATATCGTCGTAAGTGCCAACCCTGCCTCGAGTCGGGTCAAAGGTAGTCACCGAAGAGTAATTAATAGTAACAAATTTACATTGTGGCCACTATCGTCACGTCGTCGCGCAATCATAAAGTTGCGTAATTTATTGTTTTAATCTGAAGCTTTGGCTATCTCGTGTTGCACGTCTACGTAGGTACTGTTGATTTGTGCAAGTTCCTATACTGTTTACGCGATTTATTTGGTATGTGGGGCGTGTGAGAAATATATACATCTATATAATTGTCCGTTTGTTCCGGCTAATCTCCGAAACGGTTGGACCGATTTTAACGGGACTTTCACTGGTGGATAGTTAATATTACAAGAGTAACGTAGTCAACGTTTATTAAAAAAAAAAGACTAGATATCCGCGGGTCACCCATGAACCTAACTTTACGTGGAAAAAACGCGGGGCACAGGTTGTGCCTAATGAAACAGCACAAAGTCAGCAAACAAGGCGCAAGCAAAGGCAATATTTCGGACAACTTATTTGCTATTGAAAAACTGACAGGCGCTTTGATAATCACAAGGCGTGGACTTGTACTTTTCTAGAATTTAGAATGCAGGTAGCTTATAAACTGGTATTGAGATTTAAGGGGGATTATAATGCGGTGACCACTTACCATAAAGTGGGTCGATATACGAGATATCAGAAATCTAGTTAAACCAATACCAGTGTCGTCATTCTTTACATACAAAATAAAACAGCTGCATCACAATCTATAAACTTTATTTACTTAAATAACATTACAATAATGTAAGTGTTCATAAATTCGCAATTTCTGAAAACATTTATTTATAACTTTGGCACAAAATACTTTTATACTTTAACCAATTTCACTCGGATCATATAATATTTATCAATGTGAAACATACTTAATCAGTTTTATATTACTTTATTAATTATTTAATTATTTTCCTGAAAACTGAACTTCTATACGCGACTTACAATCGACCCCATAATTATATTTAAATAAAATAAAAGGAATGCGGTTGCAGTTCGAGCTGTGCCATTTTAGCCATAAGGCGATGGAGTCTGCGCTGGGAGCTGGCGTCGGGGCCGGGGCCGCAGTTGGGGCTGGGGCCGCCCGCCGCGCCGGGGCCGGGGCCGGGGCCAGCGGTGGGCCCGCCGCCCGTGTTGGGGCGCACGGCCTCGGGCTTGATCTCGCGACAAGCTTCGATTCGTTGGGCTACATGTGGGGGCATCTGGGGAAAACAGGTCATAATATATTTAATTCTGAAATTCTCGACTACTTCTACAATGACTTTTTACGTATCCTATGTCCGACCTTAGGGTCACTGCTATCTTTACAATACATAACAGCAGATATGCACTTGTCCCTTTGTAATATTGATATAGAGTATAAATAGTTTTTTTTAGACGAGGCAGTGGAGGTGACCATATTTTTAAACACGGGACACCGTAGTCGGACTTGGATCGTACGAGACACGGTAGAGGAACTAAAGAGCACGGCTAATGAATTGGTGATATTCTGATGAGACACGGTATAATAAAGCAGTCCAATAAAACTCCAATGTGCACTTACATTAAAATGCGGTGAGTGCAGTATAGGAGTCCATAATGGCAGCAGTTTGTACAGCACCGTGGAGTTACACTCCAACAGGGACTCCAGGAGACTCAGGAAATGCAGGTTCACCGTCTCTGCCAGCTGGAAGACAGGTATTTACAGAATGTGCTCTTATAATGATATAAAATCTATTATGGAAAAAAAATGCTTTGTAATGAGAGTAAAGTCAGCATCTTTGAATTGGTTCCCTATTTAGAAAAATACTCACAACTTTGGAGTGCACAGTGATCTGCAGTATGGAGGGCACCAGCTTGCACCAGAAGTCCAGCAGCACGCACAGAGACGAGTGCGGCTCAGTGGAAGCCGCTTCGAGGTATAAAGTCCATAGCTGGCACAACAGGAATGCGTGGAATAACGCGTTCATACGCTGCCCACCCGGCTTGCCTTGCTCCACGTACGATGACATTATCGTCTGCAACCACAGATAACACTATGCTAGATTGAGTCCAATCAATACGTGATAGCAGGCGGTGTGTGGCAGGTCACAGGTCACAGGTGGCAGGTGGCAGCCTTCCTCACCTGTATGTGGTCAGTGATGTGGCAGGTGGCGTCCTGCGGCACGGGCAGTAGCAGCGGGCGGTGTGTGGCAGGTCACAGGTCACAGGTGGCAGGTGGCAGCCTTCCTCACCTGTATGTGGTCAGTGATGTGGCAGGTGGCGTCCTGCGGCACGGGCAGCAGCAGCGGGCGGTGTGTGGCAGGTCACAGGTCACAGGTGGCAGGTGGCAGCCTTCCTCACCTGTATGTGGTCAGTGATATGGCAGGTTGCGTCCTGCGGCACGGGCAGCAGCAGCGAGCGGTGTGTGGCAGGTCACAGGTCACAGGTGGCAGGTGGCAGCCTTCCTCACCTGTATGTGGTCAGTGATATGGCAGGTTGCGTCCTGCGGCACGGGCAGCAGCAGCGGGCGGTGTGTGGCAGGTCACAGGTCACAGGTGGCAAGTGGCAGCCTTCCTCACCTGTATGTGGTCAGTGATATGGCAGGTTGCGTCCTGCGGCACGGGCAGCAGCAGCGGGCGGTGTGTCCGCAGGTTGCAGAGGGCGCCCAGCACCAGCCACGACACCACACGCACGCGCGACACACACTCGCACACCTCGCGGGACCTGCACACACGCACACACATATGCTTGATCATGTTAATGCGCGCGCGACATGCGACTGTTCACGTGCGGTAGACGTAGTGGCAGATGACGAGTAATAGGCAATATCTCTCTGACGTTGAATTAGTGGCTATGCGAGATCTACTCGGGAGGTCAGGTTAGTTGAACTTGTTAGAAACAATCCACCACGTCTGCCCACCGCACTCGCGTGTTCTACGTGATCGAACACCAATGTCAGTAGTACCCGGGCAGCGAGGCCGTGAGCCAGGGCGCCATGTGCCTGGCGGGCGGCGGGCGGTCCTGGCGCCCGCGGCCCTGCTCCAGGGCCAGCTCCATGGCCACGTACTGGGCGATGCCTCCCTTCACTATAGCACCCAGCGTGTCCTCGTTCAGGCAAATCAGGTTGCGGTTCACTATTGATTTGGACACTGAGCCCTGGGGACAAATTAACGAGTTTATAGGGGTAGGGCATAAGTGAACCCTCGTTAGATATTTGGAGTTGCTTAACTTAGGTAAAGTAAAATGAAGTTTGATTCATGTTCGTTGAATATATGTATGGGTCACCTTGATCTTGTTGAGCAGATGAGGGTCGTGCAGCAGGTCTAGCATGTCGGGCAGGTGCGGCCTCATGCAGTCCAGCGCGCCGACACCCAGCTCGCGCGCCTCTCCGCCGCCCGCCCCCCACCACCAGCCGCCCGCCAGCGACACCGGCAACGCCAGCGAGCACCCGTGACCTGACCACACACACACGTTACACACAGCTGGCGCACATATACCGTCACACTCATAGAGCGAGGGTCATGAACCAAAGACGTGAACGAGGCAGCATACTCCCGCTTACCTTGCAACACAAACTGTATGAGTATGAACAAGTTGTCATCCGGGATGGTCGTTTTGGTCCTCAAAGCCTGAACCAGTTCATACACCAGCACTCGGCAGACCAGCAGCTTGTCCCGATCGCGGCTGAACACCCGCAGACACACCATGCCCAGCTCGGAGATCACAGATAGCTTCAGCACGAAGTTCTGAATGCCGTAACTCAAGATCTTCGATATGGGTTCCAGAAGGCTCTGTAAGTTTAAAGAAGCTTCTTTTAGTGGTGTGGTTACGATCGGGCGGATTGGTCACAATATGCTTTGCCACCTTCGTTTACCTTGTGTTGTGCAGCAGCCGGTATCTTCAAGACGGCGGTAGCGGCGCGCAGCAGCGGCATGACGTCGTCCAGCTGCAGCAGCTGCAGCGCGACGCTGCGGAACAGTGTGTCCAGCTGTTGCAGCAGCGCCACGCACGCGCCGTGGGGACCCAGGGCCTCGGGGGCCAGGCACTCCAAATACATCGCCATGTTGCCTGCTATCGTTGTCATTTGCTGGATACCAAACATTATATTACAACCCGCCTTCGAATAAATATCAACACAGTTTGATCCCCGCCCAAGGCCATTCGAACATGTCGATTGAACGCCTTAAAATCTATGCTCGGAGAATGAATCGAGGAAGATGCGTCATTTATTTAGATGTGATCGATAGTATCAAAGGCGCTTAAAATACAAACCCCCTTGTTTCAAACAATGGTTTAAACCATGACTAGACCAAGCTGACGAAAACTATGTCAATCCGATATGTACAGAAAGAGATGAGTTTCTTAGGCGATGTTGTGTAATAAGGGGGAAATGTAAATATATCTCACTTCAATGGGCAACGTTTTCTTGGAGTTGAGATGCTCCACGACCAACTGCAGCGGCCCGCAAGGGTACAGCTCGTTGAAGTCCACGAACGCTTGCGCTATGCTCTTGAAGAATATCATGCGCTGCTTTTCTGGTCAAACATACAATACAAATTTGACATACATGTGTAGTATAATTCACTCAAATACGTATATTCACATTCAGAATACACACATCGACATTCATATTCATTCATTCTTAATATATATAAATCTCGTGTCACAATGCTTGTCCTCAATGGACTCCCAAACCACTTAACCGATTATAATAAAATTCGCACACCATGTGCAGTTCGATCCAACTTGAGAGATAGGATAGTTTAAATCTCCAATTATAGTCGCAATTTTAATTTATTGCTAAATTATATAAAAATCTATGCGGGTGAAACCGCGGGGCCACAGCTAGTATATATATATAACCGTGTCGCTTGCCTGAGGTAGGCTTATAGTAGGAGGAGGTAGGAAAATACTATAGAGGATCACAGTATTATATAGGCTGCTCTCCAATATTTAATAGCCCCATTTCATTCTTAAGCGCTGCCCACGACGTGAGCTTATATCCTTAATACAATGTCACTCTCAATAAAATGCTAACCTGGTGTCCTTTGAAGGAATATTTGCAGGAACACGTTATTGGGTGCCAGTTGATGCAGCACGCAGCGTAGGAACTGATGAGCCACGAACACCGCGCTGCCTGGTAAACGTGTATTGGTGTCCGCTTGCCATGAGTACCCGCCCAGCTGCACCACCCTGCACACCATTCATAAATTCGTGGAAGGAATAACTTTTGTATGGATATGAAGCAATTAAATTTGTTGGTACAGGGTACCAGTAGCTCTTATTGCGGCGATAGTTTAATTCGTATTATGAGATGGATGTATATGACGTATATAAATCTGTCTCTTTTGCACAGCTGAGCTAGTAATGGTAATAAAATCATGGATGTCTGGGAATAAGCCGATATTTTGTGGTATGAAGGGGTCTGAAGGCTCCATTATTTACGCCACACCGTGTATAGTGAGGTGGTAATATCAGTAATACCTGCTGACGTTGTGCAGCAGCGCCGGCAGCATGGCGGCGGCGGCGGCAGGCTCTCGATGCACGAAGGTGGCCAGCACTATGATGCACAGGCCCAGCTCCTCGTCGCTGTACTGCTCCACGGCTATGCCGCACTCCGCACCTGCCATGTTCACGTATACTGCAAGGACTGTAACATGACCCCCTTCTCGGATCACAAGAAGACCCTGGTGGCCTTGGTGTTGCAGCAGTCCCCTGCTAGAGGCCTGTACCAAAGAGTTAATCTTAAAAGTGAAGTGCGTGAGTGTACGTACAGCGGCAGCACAGCACGGCGTCGGGCCGCGCCGCCGGCGAGCCTCCCTCCCACCACGCGCCCCACTCGCAGCCACTCTCTACAATATAAGTGAAGTGCGTGAGTGTACGTACAGCGGCAGCACAGCACGGCGTCGGGCCGCGCCGCCGGCGAGCCTCCCTCCCACCACGCGCCCCACTCGCAGCCACTCTCTACAATATAAGTGAAGTGCGTGAGTGTACGTACAGCGGCAGCACAGCACGGCGTCGGGCCGCGCCGCCGGCGAGCCTCCCTCCCACCACGCGCCCCACTCGCAGCCACTCTCTACAATATAAGTGAAGTGCGTGAGTGTACGTACAGCGGCAGCACAGCACGGCGTCGGGCCGCGCCGCCGGCGAGCCTCCCTCCCACCACGCGCCCCACTCGCAGCCACTCTCTACAATACATTCACACATATATTTCACGGATATACAGTAGGTAATGTATATTAATATTTGACTTAATTTGTAATACGTTAGCATCATGCTCATGCGCAAAAGGACGATCTTCCAGTGGCAGTTCTAGTTGAAAATGTTTATATTAACGGTAACGCGAAAACCTTATTACGCGATTTAGATTCTCGTGTATTTGTACTCACACTTTGCAATTGTTAGCGAGTAGCGTCATCTATGTAGCGAATAAAGAAACGTCACTACAGTGGTAAGGAGATTACATTAAGTTCATGATCAAATTATATGTATCGCATTATGTTAGTTCACTCACGAACGAGACCGAAGAGATCGAATGCAATGAGATCGACATAGAGTTCGTATTGGTACAGTTCAACAATAAGGAGCATTAATTGATATCCTTGGTGCTCAACACATGGGAACGCCTGATTTTTTTTAACAAATATTATATATATTTACAGAATAATTAATATTGATATATAATAATAAAGCAAAAAAAAATTGCTTACCATCAGGCGTGCTGTACTCTTGTTTGCCACCTATGTATAAAAAAAAGAAACATGCAATTAGGTTCTGGTAGGTATCTGACTAACACCTCAATGCATTAAAGTAGGCACTGAACATATACACTGACCAGTACTGTGCGGGCTGTGCACCGACCCTAGGTGGCCCGCGGGCGGCGAGCCCAGCTGGGCGGCCTGGCGAGCCAGGCGGCGCGGGGATGCTCCGATCCTACTGCCACTGTACAAATAACATACAAACAATGGATAGATATGCTCACGCAATCCCAAAAGGGTCCCTGTAGGGGTAAGCAGAGGTGTTGTAGCAACGACACCCACATTTGACCGAATATTTGTGCCAACGTGACAGAGGGTGAGTCCATCTCCGTCTCAGGCACTATACATCTTTGAATTACTTCTCAGACATATGCAGGTTTCCTCACGATGTTTGCCTTCATGACTGAATGAATTTACGCTAAGATTGGAATTTAATCAACAAGATATTTTTCATGAACATTAAATTTACTGTTTTATTGCAGAGCCTGTCGACCATAACATACCTGGTGCCCTCGGCAGACGGTTTTTTATTCAGCTCCTGGGGTCTGGAACTTGACATGGGCATGGGCGTGGGATCCAGCTCGGATCTACTGTAATCAGGACTCTTGTCCGCGGTATCGTCTACAAAATATATATCCAAATTATGATTTTAGTCAACTCATTTCGTCAACAGTTTTTTGGTAAAAAAATTACCATATAATATTTGCTTTGCATTTTTGCCATATTTACGGAGGTCGGTATACAACTCAAATGGGAACATGAATCCATAATTAAATCATAGAGGTATTTTTTACGTTGAATATAACTAAAAATAACGACCTCTAAACTTGTTTGTGCAAAGGGTATATTATACATAGTTCTTTTTTTAAATGGAATGCTAAAAACTAGTAGATTTTCTTCCTTGCGTCTTTAATTCAACGTTAGATTTATGTTTTATCCAGTTTATATACCAACATCAGTAGATATGGCACCTATATTTAAATATATATATACTATTCAAAACTCACCGGCCGGCAAGTTGAGAGCTTCCCTGACGCGGTCCACGAGGGCGTTGAACACTGGATATTGCTCCTTCTGTGGCTGGGGTCCGATTGGTAGCAATCTACAAACATTAATGTTTACATACGTAGCCTTGAACACTTAGTTTCGGACTGAATATACTCTTCTTGCCGTTGTAAGGCTCTGGGCCGGGGAAGTGCGAGTCTTGTCATATAATGATAATCGAATTACGGTCATGGCGCAATCTCCACGGGGATAAGACAAAGATGATATGATGTGCACAAGTGTGGGCGCAACACAGATGCACTCTCTATTCCCTGACTCTCATAGCTCCATGCTCGACAGTGAGACAGTGAGACTCGGTCCTGCGGCTCCTCACGCACCCCAAGTATAGGATCGTACCTCTCGGGCGGCGGTATCCGGAAGGTGTGCGCGGCGGGGCCGAGCGCGGGCCCCATGCGGGGCGGCGCGCTCCACGCCAGCTCCATCCGAGACAGCGGCGACTCGGGGGACGCGTACGCCACGCTCTGGCCTGCCACTCCTCGCACTGGCCGACACGAGACAATAAGGCAATCCGCGTGCTGGCAGGCAAACGAAGGTTACAGCCTCCCTCCGTGTAGCCGGGGCCGGGTTAAAGGGCGCGTTCGTATTCCGACGCGCCCTCCCAGTGTGTCAAAGCCAAGCTCAGCCCGTCACCGTAAGGCCCGCCTGGCCAGTCGTTGTGCACACATAACGCGTGCACCCCCACAAACGACCAGCCTTGACCTGCCTGCCAACGCTACCCGCCCTTTTTGGTTTTTACTGACGGAGGGTTGTTTAAGAAATGGCATACAAAAATATTTGAAACCAATACTAGAATAAAGGCCAAACACAGTAAGGCTCCTCACAAACGTACCACCAAACGCAGTTTTCGGTGGCGAGCGACCAAATGCTCGCGCAAATTTCCATCAATCTTGTAGAAATTCTTCAACCACAAACGCGTATCAATGACTTTTTGCTGCCCACCGGTTGCATGTGGTCGGTGGCCCTTAATGTTAGCAAAATAAAGAAGATATAATAGAAGATATTCACCCGGGCTGTGTGCGTGGTGCGGATGGTGACCGTCAGCCGAGGACGGCGCCGTGTCGGGGGACGTGCTGCTTCCAACTGCACAGTACATAGATGGGATCAAAATAGTGCCATCAGACGGCCCACAGATCCTATACATAACGACGCGGTGACTTGTGAAGTCATGATATCAATAAAGTATCATTGTAAGGCCAGAAGCGGTGATCAATTTGGTTACCTTTGTACCAAGCCCTATGGTTAAAGAGGAAACACTCTGAGCTTAAGCCTGAAAGTTAGCCATAGACTATTAGTCAAATTAAATTCAGTATATATCAAATAGGTACAAATATGAATAAAATTGTGATGTGTATCTCACCGACGATCCGTTTCTGCTTGCCCAGTACTTTGGCCCGCGGCGAGGTCTGTCCGTGCAGCTGGTCCGGCCATATCTCCACCGACTGGCCGCTCATAGGCGTCGACTTACTGCAATTTACATCTGAATTCACCATTTCCATACAAAATTAATTCGTAGGTTTGAGCACATCATTCTTCTAAACTAAGTACAGCCGCTGTGGCGGCAGATGCTGATGCTGCTGCTATTCAGCAGGAGTGCCTCAAGCGCCGGAAAAATGCTTTAATTGGTATAGAATACATATTTGCTGCGTTTGCGATCGAAACTCTGGGGCCTTGGGGTCCGAATGCTCATCAACTTTCCAAATATATATAATATTTCTGAGTATGAGTAAAAAACTTACAGATTGGAGGAATCGCTACCGATGGAGACTGACGAACTGGTGGATAGCTGATGAGCTGACCGAGAGGCAACAGTAGCCTGTCAACCAAAATTACTGCTTACTGGGTATCCATGGTGGAAACTATAGGAGAACTGAATGGGCAACATTCAAGATACACTTACAATTTTGCTGTGCGGTGGATGACAACTGGTCGCAAGCATCTCAATTTTGGGCGGATCTTCGTAATGGGATGGTTCGTCGAAGGAGCCCTGAAATATATTGTGCGCTTAACTATTGCTGCGGCCCACCCTCTGTCACGTTGGTACTTAATTTAAGTTGAAATGTGGGTGTTGATATTACAACAACTCTGCCTTCTTACAAATTATCAAGAAAAATACGAACACGAAGCGGGACTCGAACCCACGACCTCTGCAAACAGTGCAGTTGCTCTGCCAACTGAGCTACTCGTTGTTTTGCCTTTTAGGGGGGCGAATAACACTACTTACCCTTCTGGGATGACGTGAGTATATTTTTTAACTATTGTTAACCTCCCTTATCATACTTACGTAAGCAGTTCGTGTAATTATGTCATTATGGCGATCTAAAATTACTTTGTAAAAAGTCTAATCGAACAAAGATATTTTTGACTTTGACTATGAATCTATAAAAATATTATGAACTTTTGACTCCTTGAACTTGACTTTAACTGTTTATAACTAATACTATAACAGTTTACTAATTTAACTTGATTAACAATATAATCTAAGTGATTATCTATACATCTATATATACTATTACAGATAAATAAAATTTAAGTGTCTGTTTGTAACTCCAAAATAGCGCCTTTTAACTAAATGCATATGAAACCGGCACCGACATAAAAAAACATGTTTTCTCTGTCTGTCTGTCCCGGCTAATCTCTGAAACGACTGGACCGATTTTAACATAGGCAACTTTTATTTAATAAAAACATTTATGTTATGTGTATGACAAATTAGGACTGGGAGCCAGTCGGAGCAGACCTTGGTTGGTTGAATGAAACACCGTAACTTGGGCAGTCCTGGTATTTATTGATTTAATGCAATGTGTGTGCTATATATGTTATGAAAAGGGAATTTCGACAGCGCGATCTAAAAAGATATAACGCCATCTTGTGAGACATAGTTACACTAACTTGGTGAAAGGTATTCTACGTTTAACATGTAGGGTTCCGCGGGAATTAAATGCTGGTGTGGGATGCCACGTGTGTCGATACGTTGGCTCCGTCCCATCTCCCCGGCACTGCTGTGGCGGCCGGTGCTGCTGCTGCTCAGCAGGAGTGCCTCAAGCGCCGGAAATATGCTTGCATTGGTCAAGGATACATATTTTCTGCGTTTGCGGTTGAAACTCTGGGACCTTGGGGTCCAGATGCTCATCAACTTTTCAAAGAGGTTGCACGTCGTCTGGTAGAAGCTTCTCGTGACAAGCGGGCTGGGGCTTTTCTCGCTCAGAGAATCAGCATTGCTATTCAACGTGGCAATGCTGCCAGCCTTCTTGGCACGATCCCGAGAGACACCGATTTGGGCCAAGTTTTCTACTTTTAATTAGTTTTTAGTTACCTATTTATTATTAATATAATAAATAATAAAAACTACGCGGGTGAAATAAATCGAGAGTTTGTTAATTAAATGATTTCTAGTAGGAGGTGAGTTTTTTATTATATAAGTGTAAATCTCACCGGTGCAGTACTGCCGTGTACTGTGGTGTCTGATTTGTCGCTGGTCTCCGGGATGGCGATCAGCTCGCTCTCAGAGGATTCCTGCTCGAGGGACCATTGCTGGTACCTATAACATACATACTTATCTCTAACCTATTTTTATCATTTCGATCATCCCGCCATTTGTAAATTCTTCCGTGAGCCTTCATAAAAAAAGCTGTGGTGGCCGTGGCGTTCCAGCAGTTGCATGCTACGCAAACGATGCAAGTTCGAATCCCGACGGGGCCTAAATCGTTTTTCTAAAAAAACATGTGCAGTGATTTCACACCACGTGGTTTGCGGTGAAGGAATACATCGTGAGGAAATCTGCATATGTCTGAGAAGTAATTCAAAGAAATCACTGCACGTAAGTTTTGAGAAAGCTCGTCGGTACAGGCCCCATTGGGATTCGAACATGCTTCGTTTGCGTAGCAGTGGACTGCTCAACCCTAGGGCCACTATGGCTAATAAAATTATATTTGTTATTATGAAAGATTATACAGGATGTCGGAGAAAAAGGAACAGATGTCTTCTAGAAGTTGTTGGATTTTATGAATATATCACTATGTTGAAGTCGTAAAATATCTAGCTTTAACGATAACGTAGTTATGGTTGCTAAGGGCCGAAGAGCTCGCGGCCTTAAGCGATTGAATGAACGTGCGGTCTCGACCTACATTACGTACGCGGTAATTCAACTTTTTAAATTAAGGGGAAAGTTAATGGTTTCTAAATATGGTTTTATGGGATTATTTCAAGAACTATTAGTGGGAGAAAAAAATAAAAACGTAGTTTTCACGTGAATAACTCTAAGTTAGCGCTGATATTTATTCGAAAATAAGGTCTTGATACGGTCAACTTTGAACGTCAATTACTCGAAAACGGAAGAAGATATTTTTGTAGTAATAGTTTTATTTGCTTCCTAAAATTATACCCTATCAAATATTTGAACAGCTGTCCTATGTTCCCCGACGCCCCGTATTGTAAAGTGTAAGATTGAGCAGCAATAGTACTTGTGGGTGTTGGAAGGCTCCTCCCAGTGCGTGTGCATGTGGGCGGGCGACTTGGGCGGCGGCGGGCGGCGCTCGGCCGGCTGCGGGCTGCGGCCGCCGCGCTCCGCCGGCTGCGGCCCGCTCGCCTGGCTCAACTGGCTCAGCTGGCTCAACTGGCTCGCCTCCACTGCGACCATGCAACCATGGCTCATCGATCGACATATCAAACCATTCAACAACGCCTTGGGAATACAATAGAATATAACACGTTTCTCGTGTGATTTTTACGTATTCTTTGAGACCATGGGCTTATATTAAAACTTTTATTTAAAAGTATAATTGGCGAGTTTCTTGCCGGATTCTTCTCAACACAAGCGATCTTCCGAACCCTATGGTAACATTTATAATCCTGTATAATATACTTTTATCTGTAATATATATTTATCACTCACTAAGTTCCATGTCTCCCGTCACCACAGTAAAGCCTGCAAGAAATTCCAAGACTCACCCCTGGGCCTGGTGGGCGCGGGCATGACGATCATAGGCGGTATCCTCTTGCACTGGTGGTACTGCGCTTCCACAGAGTTCATCACGATCCGCACTAGGGCCTGCACTTGAGTGCAAATCGGCCCGCTGCCGTAGTGATACTGTATAGGGGATAATTAATAAAGAATTATTTTATTAATTTCATAATGACGAATTCAATAATTCTGCCCCTAGAAGGGTGCTTGGTGGTGTTACAGTGTTGTAACAAGAACACCCACTTTTTATCTGTGCGTTAATGGTGATTCTCTATATCGTAATTTTTAATGTTCTCACGATGTTTTGTATCACTATAAAGCACACACATTATTTATAATGGTTATTAATATTTTGACTATTATTAAAAGACATAAAAAAAACTTGGCTACCGCAGTGACTAGGTGGTAGTACCTCCTGGGGGTGGTAGTGGCCAGCGAGTGGCGGGGGGCGGCCCCAGTGTACAGTACCTTGTAGAGCACGACGAGCAGCGCCATGAGCCAGTGTCGCCGCACGTGTGGCTCGAGCCAGCCCAGCGAGTGGCGGGGGGCGGCCCCAGTGTACAGTACCTTGTAGAGCACGACGAGCAGCGCCATAAGCCAGTGTCGCCGCACGTGTGGCTCGAGCCAGCCCAGCGAGTGGCGGGGGGCGGCCCCAGTGTACAGTACCTTGTAGAGCACGACGAGCAGCGCCATGAGCCAGTGTCGCCGCACGTGTGGCTCGAGCCAGCCCAGCGAGTGGCGGGGGGCGGCCCCAGTGTACAGTACCTTGTAGAGCACGACGAGCAGCGCCATGAGCCAGTGTCGCCGCACGTGTGGCTCGAGCCAGCCCAGCGAGTGCGCGCCGGGGGAGCCCGCCGCGCCGCCGCCCCCGCTGCAGTACTGCGCACACCACACCACTCTACACTCGCTCTAATATGTCATACACGACTGTACCGTGATACTCATCCCCTCAAAGTCCTGATACAAATACTTTGCCAATGTGGTATTCACGTAATCCAAAATCGTAGTTTGATAGGACTTCAACTCAATAGCGTCGACAACTGAGCTATTTGTATTAATTTTTTTCTACATTTAATGAATTTAATGTAAACACTGTTATGGGGAGAGCGAGAGAGCGAGCGATCATGCTCATCCCAGCAAAGGGAAGATCTTCCAGCTAGGCGGGTGTCATGCCTGGGGAACACTGGCTCCAGCTGTTCTAGTTGGAATCTTGTATATATACTGGAAAGCACTTGAAAACTCTCATTGCGCGATTCAGGTTCTCGTGTATTTGTACTCAAACTTCACATTTGTTAGCGAGTAGCGCCATCTATGTAGCGAGTGGAAAAACGCTGCTACACTGCACTGACAACTAAGTCGCTACGATATTATAACGATTTTCAATACGTGAATTAGGTAGGCTACTGCACCATTCATTGACACAAATATGATAATCTGAGCTGAGTGTCCTGTGCGAGTTTTCTTAAAATCGCCGCCACAAGACATCA
The DNA here is from genome assembly GCA_929442735.1 of Watsonalla binaria. NCBI lineage: Eukaryota > Metazoa > Arthropoda > Insecta > Lepidoptera > Drepanidae > Watsonalla > Watsonalla binaria. Next base: position 9,183,954 of record OV838937.1, on the reverse strand, counting down.
GATTGGCGTAAACGCAGATTTGTATGTGCTCACAATAGTGCCATCCGTGGACCGACAGATAGCGCTATTGCGATCATATACAAATTTGCACTTATGTCGACGCGGTGACTTGTGATGATGGCAGTGAAATCTCGCAATAGGGGGCGCCTACTATATGTAGCACTAGACGATGGGTCGAACCCGATTTCAGAACTATGGGATACAAATATAATAATGAAAACGTTTTTCCCGTACATGTAACGATCACGGAAGGAATATAGCGTGCTTCTTTCCATTTGCCCGCTATTGCCTTTAACATTAAAGCCATATGTATGTAAAGAAAACCTAATTGTTGGGACTTATTTTGTATATTATTTATTGTTTAATTTTAATAATCGTTTAGTCTTTTTATATGTCAAAAGTTATAGTTCAGTTGTCAATTAAATGTATTACATGTCAATGCTTTTATCCTGCTTTCGCACTAATTCAGTTCACTGCTATCGTCTATACTAATGGTTTTCTGTTTAAAATTATTTTTAAGCATTTAAAATAGGTAAATGTCTCAATTGTCGGTAATGACATCTAAAAGAGTAAATTTTATCATTTATATAATTATCTGAAATTAAAGGCTGTAAATATTGTTTTTATCATTTCAGGAAAGTTTAGAATTTTGTTATGTTTAGGATATTTTATGTTGTTCATTTGTACATAATTATAAATAAAAATGTATGTATTTCAACTGTAAACAAATACATGATAACTTGTGAGTACGTAGTGTTTAAGTGATACACATAATTGCACATACCTGCAACAGCAATAAGGTAGGCTCCGCTATACTCGCGCCCATCACGTGATTCTGATCCAATACTTGCTGTAGGTTAGCCATAAACGCGTTGAAGATTGAAGATAGTCTGAACAAAATAAATACGCGTCGAGCCTCTTTTTTTTAAATCTTCCAACAAGTAATACATGAGAAAATGATGACATATGCTCACGCCTGTATTCCCCGAAGGGGTAGGCAGAGGTGTTGTTATCACAACACCCACTTTTCACCGAATTTGATTAAGTGCCAACGTGACAGATGATGAATCTATCGCCGTCTCAGATAATATACATACGTCATTGAATTACTTCTCAGAAATATGCAGGTCACCTCACGATGTTTTTCTTCACCGTAAAGCACGTGGTGTGAAATCACTGTACATAAGTTTTTTTTTAGAAAAACTCATTGGCACAGGCCCGAAGACGTCACCCTGGACGGTCGCTGGGGCTTCGAGGAGCACTTCAGCCGCATGGTCCCCCGGATCAAGAGGGTAGCGGGTGCATTGCACAGACTGCTGCCCAATCTCGGGGGGCCGAGTGAAGGAGTCCGCCGCCTCTATGCGGGGGTCGTGCGATCCGTGGCTCTCTACGGAGCACCCGTCTGGTCTTCCAGACTGGGTGTTAGGCGCTGCAGAACTATGTATAATAGTATGCAGCGTCCTATGGCCATCCGGGTCGCACGAGGGTATCGTACCCTGTCCTTCGAGGCGGCCACTGTCCTGGCGCGGTTTCCGCCCCTGGACATCCTGGCGGAGATGGATGCTCGTGTCTACGACCGTCTCCGCCGGGCGGACGGAACCGCGCCTCCTAATGCGGCTGAAGTGCGCAGGCAGGAGCACCGACGTGCGCTTTTGGCGTGGCGGGAGCGGCTGTGTGAGCCGCAGAACGCCCGCCAACGCGCTGTCGGTGCTATTTTGCCGAGCCTCGGGCCCTGGCTAAAGAGGAAGGACCACGTCACCTTCCGGCTGACGCAGGTACTCACCGGACACGGGTGTTTCGGTGAGTACCTGAATCGGATCGGTCGCGAACCGACGGCGCAATGCCACCATTGCGGCTGTGACCGGGATTCCGCACAGCACACGCTGGAGCAGTGTCCAGCGTGGAGCTCGGAGCGTCGAGTCCTGGTCACCAGGATCGGGCAGGACCTCTCTCTGCCACGCGTAGTGACGGCTATGCTGGCAGATAGAGAGGCATGGAGGGCCGTAGTCTCCTTCTGCGAGGCGGTAATGTCCCAGAAGGAGACCTCCGAGCGGGATCGGGAGAGAGCCGATCCCTCTCGGAGACGACGGCGACGGCGGGGCGGAGGCAACGCACGCCCCGGTCCGTCCACCCAATAGCCAGGGTCTAAGAATATGGCTATGGTATCCCCTGCCTGTCGTAAGAGGCGACTAGGCGGGGGCCGGAGGGCCTGCTGGCGGTGGTCGGGGTGGGAGCTTTGACCACCGGCGCGGGCCCGGGAAGGTGGCCAAGCGATGTGGCTCGCGCTGCCGCCCACAGCGAGGTCTCCAGGGGCGGCGTCACAGCTGCCCCGGGGATGTGCCCCGGCAAAGTGTGGGGGGACACCGGTGCGTTCTATCAGAGTACCCGGAGTCCCCCCTAAGCACTGAGGATGGCCACCGGGGGGGTTTTAGTGAGGTAAAAATCCCACATACCCCGATCTGCCTCTCCCAGGGCGGTCGGGGACCTTTTGAAGGTTTCCCCCTCGTCAACAAAAAAAAAAAAAAAAAAAAGGCCCGAAGACGTAGGCAAAGGTGTTGTTATCACAACACCTCTGCCTACCTGGGAATACAGGCGTGAGCATATGTATGTATGTATGTATGTATGAGGTCAAAAAATATCCAAACTCGACATGACGACATTACCAATTGGTTTTGACTCGACATAAGCGCCACTCCACGGAGAGGGAATCGACTTCACGTGCATAAGTCGTGGAGGAGATAAGGGGTTCGAATCCCACATTGTAATTGTATTTTTTCAGAGTATTTTAAAAATTAACGTTTTCGGTGTAAATACATAAAAAATAATAACATACGACGAACATAGAACCTTCTTAATTTTTTTAATTCAGTTAGTTAATCCTTACCTCAAAACATTTGGCGCAATATGGAAAGACTTCTCCACACAATTGTACCCCAGCAGCAGGAATAGGTGCTTCAACACCAGTTCTTGTGTTTTGGCAGTCTGCTTATCTTCTGTCGGGTGGGCTTGGTCCGACCTGTTCAATAACAAAATATACTGTGAATAACGTTTACTGACCTATTTTCTCAAGCTAAATATTCGGAACAGTAAATTATCTTCTTAATGTAAAGACCATTAAAACCCATTCATCCATACCGCCCGATAAGGTCCAGCCATTTCGAAGCGAAACAGACAGCCTTACAGAGTTTTTTTTTGTGTATACTTTGATATGCATTTATTGAAAAGCTATTAATTCGGAATTACAAAGAGACAGTTTAATTTTATTTAGTATAGATATCCTATCAAATGCTGATATTATGCAGTTTATTTCAAACTTTAAAATACATCATTGATAGGGTCAGAACGAGGTGTTATATAACCACCTTTTTTTCAATTTGTTTTCTTAGTTAAAATAGGTAAGGTATGACCTGGATAAGAACTGCATAAGCAGGAAGACGAGCAGGTTAGTGGTCTCCTTGTCGGTCTCCTCGAGGTCCACGGTCTTGGGCAGTGTCGCCGTCAGGGTGTCCTCTGTACAGGAGAGGATGCCCTCGGTTAACATGCATACATCAAACTAATTCACTAAGGTTTGAGCAGTCGTCTGCTACGCAAGCAAGTTCGAATCCCAGCGGGGCCTGTACCAATAATTTTTACAAAAACTTATGTACAGTGATTTCACACCACTTGCTCTACGGTGAAGGCATCGTGAGGAAACCTGCATGAAGTAATTCCATGTCATATGTATAGATAGTGCCTGAGACGGCGATGGACTCGCCCTTTGTCACGTTATATATATCCAACAGGATACTTTTTTAAATTTTCTATCACACAATTAATTTGTCCAGCCGTTCAGACGACATGTTGTTGTAGTTAAGAGCAATAGAATAGATTTTCCTTTTTTTTAGTTTAATACGGGATTTTTTTTCCTGTCAGTTTTCAGATCAGAGCGTTAACAAATTTAACCATATATCGTTATCTAATTGACAACTGGCGCAATCTACGATCTTTACACGACCGAGCTGAAATTTGGACTTGAAACAGATGGCAAAATTCGACATAGGACCACTCTGGGCGTAACGCTACTCAGGTATCGAAGTGCCGTGCATAGTTATATAGACAGGGCGCCAGTGACCGTGCGTGTTGTTGGCGCGGTGAGCGGCGGGCGGCGCGGCCAGCAGCTGGCCGAGCCCGAAGCGGGACGTCTTCCTCTTCAGCAGCGGCGCCGACCACTGCCGCGCGTACACTCGCTCGCGCTCTGCACAAGTATTACAACCGATCATTGCCTCAATAAAGTATTTGAGCTCAGTCAGGGATTTGCTTGCAACTACATTTTATGGTCCGTGCGTGAACAAATATATGCGCAAGTATCGTCACTATTTTCACAAGGCGCTCAAAACTTGTGATGACCTGTACTAAATGTTTACTGGAAGGACAGACAGAGTAATCTAAGGAAGGTCCGCTTGTAGGGCCACTTGGTACTCACCGTGCCTAGTGTCGGGGTGGGGAGGCACGGAGGCGGGAGCGGACACGGTCCGCTTGTAGGGCCACTTGGTACTCACCGTGCCTAGTGTCGGAGTGGGGAGGCACGGAGGCGGGAGCGGACACGGTCCGCTTGTAGGGCCACTTGGTACTCACCGTGCCTAGTGTCGGGGTGGGGAGGCACGGAGGCGGGAGCGGACACGGTCCGCTTGTAGGGCCACTTGGTACTCACCGTGCCTAGTGTCGGGGTGGGGAGGCACGGAGGCGGGAGCGGACACGGTCCGCTTATAGGGCCACTAGGTACTCACCGTGCCTAGTGTCGGGGTGGGGAGGCACGGAGGCGGGAGCGGACACGGTCCGCTTGTAGGGCCACTAGGTACTCACCGTGCCTAGTGTCGGGGTGGGGAGGCACGGAGGCGGGAGCGGACACGGTCCGCTTGTAGGGCCACTAGGTACTCACCGTGCCTAGTGTCGGGGTGGGGAGGCACGGAGGCGGGAGCGGACACGGTCCGCTTGTAGGGCCACTTGGCGCCGAAGGAGGCGCTGAGCGAGTGTCCGGGCTGGCCGCTGGCCACACTCAGCGCCTCGTGCGCGCGCCGCACCTTGTACAGGAACCACTCCGAGCTCGTCTCGCTGCTCACCAGCTCTGAGACAAGGTTGGTATATCACATTACGTGTACGACGTCCTATGACAAAGCTTGTTGCATTATAGACTTGCACAATGCATATACAGGGTGTCGGTGAAAAAGGAACAGTTGTCTTCTAGAAATTGTAGGATTTTATGAATATGTCACTATGTTGAAGTCGTAAAGTAAAGCTTCAACGATGACGTAGTTATAGGCTATGGTTGCTAAGGGTCGAAGAGCTCGCAGCCTTAAGCGATTGAATGTACGCGTGGTCGCGTTTACCTACATTACGTACGCGGTAATTAAACTTGTTAAATTAAGGGAAAGGTTAATGGTTTCGAAAAATGGTTTCATAGGATTATTTTAGGAACTAATAGTAAGAGAAAAAAAAAATGTAGTTAAGATTTCACGTGAATAACTCTACGTTACCGCTGATTTTTATACAAAAATAAGGTCTTGATACGGTCAAATTTGAACGCCAATTACTCGAAAACGGAAGAAGATATTTTTTTCATAATAATTTTATTAGGTTCCTAAAAGTATACCCTATCACATATTTAAGCAGCTGTCCTATTTTCCCCGACAACCTGTATAGGGTTTTTGGTAATCTGTAACAATTTGTAAATATCATTTGCCTGGGTGTTATTATGGGTGATTTGGTTACAGATGATATAGATCCCCATAACAGATAAACGTATACCCTGTAAAAAGGAAATCTTCTATCTAGTTAGATAGAAGATTAAGGATAGTTATCCTTGGGAATAATTTGACTAACATAAAAATCAAAAGCAATACGAAATTAATAATAAAGAAATTAAAATTAAGATAGATAAATAATGAAACAACTTAACTCACCAAGTCAAAACTAAATTCATTCAGGTTCATCGATCTGTCACATATAAAAAACAAAAAAATATATAATAATAAGTTTAACAAAGGAAGCCGTTGTGGTCTTGGGTATGAGCAGCCGCCTGCTACGCCAGCGACTGTATTCCCCGAAGGGGTAGGCAGAGGTGTTATAATCACAACACCCAATTTTCACCGAATTTGATTAAGTGCCAACGTGACAGATGGTGAGCCTATCGCCGTCTCAGGCACTATATATACGTCTTTGAATTACTTCTCAGACATATGCAGGTTTCCTCACGATGTTTTCCTTCACCGTAAAGCACGTGGTGTGAAATCACTGTACGTAAGTTTTTTAGAAAAACTCATAGGTACAGGCCCCGCTGGGATTCGAACTTGCGTCGCTTGCGTAGCAGACTGCTCTAACCCCGAGGCCACCACGGCTCACGCCAGCGACATAAGTTCAAATGCCAGTGAGACTTGTAAAAAATTGTTTATCATAAAAAACTTGTGTGATTTCACACCACATGCTTAACGGTGAACTCATGGTGAGGAAAGACGTCGTTACGTCGAGTCTCGTTATGTCGAGCCAAAAACAATTGCCTGCTACTTCATGAGGTCTATACGACTGTGTGTATGTATGTAAGTTTAACAAAAAATAAAGCACGATTGAATTTGTTAACAGCTCACCTCTCAAATGCGTGAAATCAACAGTTTTGTTGGAGTTGATCTGGGCCTCGAGCATTAAAGCTTCGAAGCGATTGAGGAAGAACTGCCAGGTGAGTATGCGGCGGTCGCTGAGCGTGTTGTGGAGCTGGTAGGTGCACTGCAGCACCATGGGCCGGTCCACGATCACCAAGTCGAACTGCGTCTCCAGGCAGTACAGAAGCAGCTGACAGAGAGACAGTTGGAATAATGCCCCATCCGCGACACGGTTGCTTTGTTTGTGATTTTTAGGACAGTGCACACGCTTCTATAATAAATTACCAACAGAAATTGTAAACTTTCCCTTCAATAAATTTAAAGAGACCATCAAAGCAGTTTTGCTCAAAAAAGGATATTATACTGTAAGTGATTATATTTGTGATAAGGAACCCTGGGATGTATCTTTGTCGAAAAATTATTGTAAATAATCCCATTGGCACTGTACTTTTGCTACAATTAATTAATCTTAGTTTGATCTTTGCTTTGACTGGCTGGAATTTGCCATGCTCACAAATATTTGTAATATTTTAGTTATTATATTTGACAATTGAGCATTTGTGCTGTGTCCCATGGGCTTATATTCATGAGATATAAATACTGTAACCAAAAACATTGTATAATATATATTTTTTTAAAAGAGTAATTGTTGAGTTTCTTGCCGGGTTCTTCTCAACAAAAGCTACCTTCCGAACCCGGTGGTAACATTTATAATCATGTATAATGTATTTTGTGTCCTTCTGACGATTTGAAAGTACTTTGTAAGAAGTCTAATCAAATAAAGATATTTTGAGTTTGAGTTTGAGTGAGACAAAGTACCTCAAGAGGCAGCAATATCAAAATTTCATGTCGGCCATCTTGGATATCAAAATGGGTGTCAATTACGCAGTCGGCACATCAATATAACTCAAAAACGACATCCACATACATTTTTAAAAACGAAAAAGACTCACTGAGCCTGCGATTTTTTTATAAATAAAAAATATTTTGTTCACATCAAAAAAAATTTTGTCTCGACGTAGTCGGGTAAAAGAAGACCTATAGAAATTATTTAAATAATAAAATGTTAGAACGCCTATCGAACTGCTAGCGAGTATTTGGAGAAGAAAATTCTAGGTAGTTCGAAGATCGAACTACTTATCGAATCAGGAATAATTGTTAAATCTGACTACAAATAGTACTCACATCGACAGCGTTATCATGAATAGTGCCGATGTATAGTGTAGCCCTCTGAGCGACGTATACGTTGATGTCGTCCATGCTGGATATCAGGTAGCAGAATGCGGTGGCCAGCGCCGTCTGCAGCGGCAGGCTGGTCTTCACTGGAGACCCATCCATGAACCTATCATACGAACGATAATCACTATAGGTAATCATTTGGATACCTTTTTGATGATGTTTAAAATTACACTAGTTACCACACCTGTGCCAAACTTTCGAGGCTCAAGGCAAAAATAAGCAATTTATATCAGCAGGGGCGTTTGCGATAAGAAGGCTATTCAAATGATATAGAATTTTTATGTGTGCTTTAACTTCTGACCACGATCCTAATGAAACATGGTGATAGATGTCGATAATATTAAAAGTTAACGTGAATGTACGACGCTTCAAGTTAGTATAGTTACAATTCGAAAGCTCGTCCTTAGTAGGTGTAAAGCGGAGATAACCGTAGAGGTATTATGAATAGTTAACCTGATGATAACGGTGACCCTCTCGACTGCGGTGAACCGGACGCGATGGTCGTGATGATGGAACTGGTCACGCACCAGCCCGCAGAACACGTCGGCACCGCCCGCCAGCGTCACGCAGTGCAGCAATACTGGCACCGCCACCGAACAGATGTGCGAGTGGCACGCCACGCACACGTTCCATAGGCTACACAATACAGAACACGTCGGGCCGCCTGGCACTGAATGCCAGTGAATGCCAGACTAATTCAGTCCAACATTTTATTCGGCCGTACTCATTTAGTAAATAAGCTATTATTTCAACATCAGATAAAAAAAACATTTCAATCAGTGGTCAATCATACAAGCATACCTTCTCACATAACAATCCTAAGAAATTAAAGTCAAACTCACTTATCGATGAGCAAGTTCTCCTGACACCAGATGAGGAAACCGCGATGTTCGGCCAAAGCATCGGCCGACAGTACCAGGAGTTGGAGACATTGCAGCAGATGGTACAGAACGTCCGGCCGAGATGTGCTCTTCAGCTCCTAAAGCGATATTTTTGTGGCATAATCATCCTGCATTCGTGCGACAATTGCCGAAAGAGGCACTCTGATGTCTGTCAAATCAACACCCACACTTCACCAAGTGCTGATTGTAAATATGTGTGTTCTTTTCTTAGAAGACGACTTGATACCCGTTACATTCATATGGCAAAATAAATCCATAATTCAGAAGAAATACCTTCAATTTCGCTGCAAGCTCAAAGCAAAATCATGTGATCCATCAAGATATTAGTTTTCATCAGAACTTTGTGTTACCAACCTGCAACAACTGGTGAATATACTGCAATTCTTGGGGCAGCTCTTCGATGCAGAAGTGGAATTTACCAGCCGAAGTAGGCCAGAAGTTAGTCATGTCATCTTCCACGGACTCGGCGTTCGGATCCTGATCGCTGAGTAGGTTTGGGATTGTCACCTGTCAACGATGGTATGCGAATTCTTAATGAGCTCCAAGTACCAAGTTCTCGAATATTATTTGCAACTTGCACCAGGGAAAAACTCAATGAATTACTTTCATAATGTATAGTGTCAGTGGTCGGCACTGTTCTTATAATGATGAGCAGTTCTACGTCTACCAACAATCCAATATGTCTTTGGAAATCCATCAGCATACCCCGTTGTTCCGTGGTGGTGTACAGTGTAGATGTCACTTTGTTCATTAATAGTCAAACATCAGTGTCAGTGGGCGTCCAACGACACAGCCATGTTATACTCACATCGGCGGTGGCAGTGGCCACGTCAGTGTCAGTGAGCGTGACGGTGTGCGCCGTGGCGAGCGTCGGCGCGTCCGCCGGCGGCAGCGACACGGCCATGTCCAGTTGCTCCGTGATAGTCTCCACTGTCGCTGTCATTATCTACAATAATGCACCGTGTTTCGTTGCTTTCAACGTTCAAAATAACTTGCTTTAAGTGCACGAAATATTTATTTTAAATGCTGTGCGAGGTCTAATTTAGTATACAGGGCGTCGGAGAAAGAGGAACAGTTGTCTTCTAGAAGTTGTAGGGTGTTATGAATATATCGAAGAAGAAGTCGTAAAATATCTAGCTCCAACGATATAACGTAGTTATAGGCTATGGTTGCCTTAAGTGATTGAATGAACGCACGGCCGCGTTTACCTACATTACGTACGCGGTAATTAAACTTGTTACATAAAGGCGAAGGTTACTGATTTCGAAAAATGGTTTTATGGGATTATTTCGGGAACTATAAGTGGCAGAAAAAAAATTAAAACCTAGTTAGATTTCACATAAATAACTCTACGTTATCGCAGATTTTTTTGCGAAAATAAGGTCTTGATATGGTCAAATTTTAACGTGAATTACTCAAAAACCGAAGAGGATATTTTTGTATTAATCATTTTATTTGCTTCCTAAAATTATACCCTATGACATATTTTAACAGCTGTCCTATTTTTGCCGACACCTGTATACTAACATTAGAGGTCATTTTGAAAACTAATAATCCACTTTCGCTAAAATCTTGAATGGACTTTCAGGGTGGATCGAAGCCAAGTATATAAAATTAGCTAGATAATTATATTTATCTATGGACCAGACCATTGGTCAGAATTGTGGAAAATAAATCATAATCAAACATCTAGTTAATACATTTAACAATCAAGGTATACTCAACCTACGTAGTACTAATTTATACAATGTGGAATGAGTGATATAGTACAAAATAAATGTGAGAACTTATAGTAGTAAATATTATTTATAACGGGGCTAAATATGGTACTGTTGTCATCATTTTCTGTGACTACTGATATATTCATTATTATTCAATCACTACCATAAATACATACTCACCATAATAAGATTAGCGGTGAATCCCTTCGCGGCAGTTATATTGAAGACTCAACGGTAGAAATATAGGTTTCAACATGTCAAACATCGACGAATACCCTTGCGTGGCTCACCCACATTTCACCGAATATGATAAAGTGCTAACGTGACAGAGGGTGAGTCTATCGTCGTCTCAGGCACTATACATACGTCTTTGAATTACTTCTCAGACATATGCAGGTTTCCTCACCGTTTTCGTGTTTTCCTTCACCGTAAAACACACGGTGTGAAATAACAGCACATAAGTTTTTAGAAAAAATCATTGATGAAGGACCCGCTGGGATTCGATCCCCGAGGGCACCACGGCTCTTGGTATTTACACCATATAATCTAAAACAATTATTTGTTTGATATGTTCTGCTCTTTCATATTTAAATATTTCGGGGAGACATTTAAAACGATTCCAATTTTACTCAAACCCCTTTAGGATCGACACATCAGTTGCAAAACTATACTTTTTAAGACGATTCTACAGTTAACTAATAAACCTACCTTATACACAGTGCCAATTGCCAATTCTACAACAGCTAATAGGAAAATATATCACAATAATGTATTTACTAAAATGATCTGATTGCTCAACGTCTCATGTAAGGTAGTGCTTAGTAAATAAATGAGGCAGAAAAAGATAATAGTTTGATATGCTGTGAATGCATAAATCTTTTCGTAATATATTTTCTTGGTAAAGTCGGTCACGAAAGTGCTTTGCCAACTCTAACTGCAAATCCAACTTAGAATTTGGAATACGCTTAATTTTTTGTGAAAATTGTCACACCCATCGAGGAGCTAATAATAATCGATCTTAAGGTTGTAAAATACTTTCATGGCCGACTGTACATCACGCTACACATAGATAATAAAGAACACCATCTAGATAAAAGACTTTACTGAAGCTTTTCAATTATTATATCTCTGTACACTTCAGTAACGTCGTATTAACTACGGTCAGATTCCGATTGTCGATATTGTTATTTTTAATGAAGGAAAAAACGCTGTTAGATATAGCATAGAGAGTGCGATGGAAGTTCACCTGTATGAAGTTGGCAACTTAAGTGTGATTTTTTCTTTCGACAACTATAAGAATGGTACGTACCGGATTGTAAGCGTCATAGGTAGTTGCCAACTTCTCACAGGTTAGACGATTCTAGGGTATCACTGCCCCTAGGGTGTGCCCAGGTATAGGCTGGAGTGCAATGTGCACTTCTTCCTAGCGCCCCGGACGGAGGCTGGCCGCTTGGTGGGGTTTTGCAAGTATACATCTATATAACTAAATGCATTTGACTTAAAAAAACAAATTTTCTCTGGTTGTCTGTCTGTTTGTTCCGGGTAATCTCTGATACGGATAGACCAATTTTAACAGGACTTTCACTGGCTAAAGTAACATTTAGTAACATAGCCTTACTTTTATTTAAAAAAAAACCTTTAGGGTTCCGCGAAAATGAAATTTAATCTACGCGGGTGAAACCGCAGGACACAACTAGTCTCAAATAACTCGCCTGTTCTCCAGTCCCGTCGAGAAAAAGGGATTAATGTACTACAATCTAGTCGTCATATTTACAAAGTACTTCAATTCATTGTTTATAATAATATATGAAAGACACTATTATGTTGTATTAGGTGACTCCCTTTAAGAGCAGTGATTCTATGAGTATTAGTGATTCCACCGAATATTGAACAATATCGATAATTAAAAAAAGACCAACACCAAACCACGAACCAAAAACCAAACCACATTCACGCACACATGAACAAGCGTGTAAGAAAGAGATAGTCAATTCATACTTGCGTGTCGGCTGACGATTTCGTCAGAGTCGCTTCCGAACCAACGTCACTTATGAGTGATAGTTGCATGAAATGAACAAACTATACAACTATTATATATAAATATATAGGGTACTGCTCTTTCAACTGGAAATCTCTTGCACAGGGCATCTGTACGTGGTACTTATTAATTAATTAAAACATCAAATATCTTATATACATATGTCAGAGAGGGGTGTTGCTCAGGATTCATCGGGCATGCGCTATCCTCGGGTTCTGACATAGTGGGTAGCCTCAAGCAATTTAAAATCTCACTATCAAATTAACCACTTTAATTAACTAACTTAATCAAAATAAGAATTGACGAGAACACGATGTATTCGAAAAGATACGTCCGCTCGGTCCGAGCTCTAACGATAGAATGCCCGTCCCTCCCAACGGCCGCATCCAAGCGCGACTCGATTATTGATGACGTCACACTTGCGTTCCGTTTTCGACATGATTCTACGTCACATATATATATATAAACATAGTACGCATTAATTTTAATATGGGAAAATTTAGGATCCCAATTAATGAAGCAAATATTTTCCTGATTTTTTTTTGAATTTGTATTTTTGGAAAATTAATAAGTACGACCTACAGGTTCTCTGTGCGAGAGATTTCCAGTTGAAAAAGTAGCAACCTGTATACAGACAGGCTAGAGACACCGACTAGGATGGACAAACAGTCATGTTTCGGGAAGAGACAGTAATGAATTATGGTGTAGAAATAACGCCCCCATAGACAGTCATATACAGTTTTGATATTTTGCATAAATACTTATCATTTCATCGGTAATTTCCCAGTCTGGAATCTGGATTAGTGGGACTTAAACATAAATGGCGAAATTTGGGTGAACTTAAGTACACCTCTGCCTACCCTTTGGGGGTATTCAGGCGTTTATTTTATAACGGCCACTATGTTTTTTTTCAGCTGCAAAAAAATATCTACAATTTTGGAATCTATGGGCATTAGCGTTATTTCTTCAACATATTAATTAAACACTGACGTCAGAATAACTTACCATCGCTAGCAAAACTAATTATGTACATCTATTTATACATCTATGCAGATAAATTAAATTGAAGTGTCTGTTTGTAATTCCAAAACAGCCTTTCACTAAATACATATGAAAGTATATACGGTACTGACATAAAAAAAAACAATCTGTCTGTCTGTCCGTCTGTTCCGCATTAAAATTGCTCCGATTTTAACGGGACTCGAAGATAGCTAATTTTACAATGAGTATCTTAAGCTATGCTAAAACAGCGGAGCACAGCTAGTGTATTTAAAAAATTACTTAAAAAACTAGTGAAGGATAGCAAAGATAATATTTGCAATAGTTATTCTGGAGAAATACATACATACATATGCTCACGCCTGTATTCCCAGAAGGGGTAGGCAGAGGTGTTGTTATCACAACATTCACCGAATTTGATTAAGTGCCAACGTGACAGATGGTGAGTCTATCGCCGTCTCAGGCACTATACATACGTCTTCGAATTACTTCTCAGAAATATGCAGGTTTCCTCACGAAGTTCAGGAGAAATCTATACTTAATATTATAAAGCTGCAGTTTGTTTGTTTGAACGCGCTAATCTCAGGAACTACAGGTCCGATTTCAAAAAATCTTTCATTGTTGGATAGTCCAATTATCGAGGAAGCTTATAGGCTATATTTTATTTTCAAAAAAAATAGGGATCCGTAAGAAACTTTTGATATTGTAACTCAAGGTGTAAAAACGAAAACCTATTTATGCGTGCGCTGCAAAAAGTATTGACAATAGAACAAAATGATGTAGGTATTACGGGTTTGTAGGTCTTATTAAGATCTACAAAAAAGTCCGTGAGACCACATATTTAACTATCACAGTTTAGTCACAATAACCGCTTTTATGTACATAAAAAATATTAAACCGTCTGAATACAGAAACTACGTTAAATCTGTATCGTAATATTAAATCCCAACTAATATTATAAATGCGAAAGTAACTCTGTCTTTCCTACTAATCCCTAATAATATTATAAATGCGAAAGTAACTCTGTTTGTCTGTTACGCTTTCCCGCTTAAACCTCTCAACCAATTTCGATGAAATTTGGCACAGAATCTTTAGACCCTGAGAAAGGACATAGGCTACCTTTTATTGCGAAAAAAAGTATTATATAAAACTAAATCTACGCGGGTGAAACCGCGGGGCACAGCTAGTATATATATAAAAGTAAATCTACTCGGGTGAAACCGTGGGTTAAACAACTAGTATAATTATACAATGCTAGCGATGATAACTTACCTAAACCAACGACAATTTTATAATTATTAATCGCTACATTTAGAAACATGGACAACATTAAAAGATCAATATTTCAATTAATACGGAAAACATCGAAATAAAATAAAGCAAAAAATGCAGGAATTAACATCTAACACGTCATGTCATTGAAGCAGGCTGTTGATTTAAATCTGATCCCATTTTAATCGACTTCAAAAAAGGAGGAGGTTATCTATTTGACTGCATGTTTTTTTTACGATGTTTTGTTTCATTTCGTGGTGTAAGTGAGAAGTGTACGTAATGTTGGACAAACAATTTTTTTTACTTATACAGGTCGAAATCCTGATCTTATTCTAACGTCACAGAGATATCTATTCCTAAGTATTTATTTACGGCTGATTCAACACTTTCAATCGCTTTAACTGGACCTGCAGGCAAAGTAACACTATGCTCACGCTTCGCTAGTATGGTAATCTATCTAAATATATATAACTCAAAGGTAACTGACTGACTGACATGGTGATCTATCAACGCACAGCCCAAACCACTGGACGGATTGGGCTGAAATTTGGCATGCAATATTGTTATGACGTAGGCATCCGCTAAGGAAGGATTTTGATTAATTATACCCCCAGGGCGTTAAAATAGGGGATGAAAGTTTGTATGAAACTTTGTCAATTTATATATAGCTAGTGACATATATCACGTGACAAATTTATGTCATTTTCATACATAATATTTCTGGTAGCGTAATCGCGAGAATTTTTTTTATGTCAAGTCCTACTTTTCAGAGAGTAGACATTAAATATACATTTATAATATGCCTCAACATAATTTAGACCAACGTTGATCATCAGTTTAAGTATGTCACTGACTTGTGAGTTTTATAAAAATGTAGAGTCATTTCAGATCTGAAAAACCTATCTTCCATTCTCTCAACCCTAACCTCCTTCTTACAACCCCTTATTAGACTAAATTCGGATTATAACCATCCCTATCTTAAATCGCACCCACGTGAGCTTAGACAATGCTTTGGAATAGGGGGGGGGGGGGGGGTATCTGCCCTAATGGGAATGAATAGTTTTAAAATTTCACCTATTCCTAAATCGTTCTGATAAAAACACGGTGCCCTTTGAGCCAATATTGGAAAAAATGTTGTCCAACCCCGGCCATTAAGCCAACAGCCCGCAATAGAAAGGTTTAGTACGTACATGCGGCATGTGCACCAATACTCCGCCAACAGACGCCTTGTCAGCCAGTGGGTGGGCGATGGACATCAGAGCGTCCACCGACGTCGCCGGAGTGCAGCTTGATTTACTCTTCTCGTCTTCCGATTGGTTCTTACGGGGCGGCTCTGGGTATATGTCCTCTGTTGATTGCTGGATAGCGAGGAAATAATCAACAACCGAAGATTTTACGTCAAATAAAAGTGAAATTTAAGAGGGAACTGACGTCTTTTTCAAGGGAAATTATATGAATTAAATAATTGCAGCATAAAAATACACGAGGCTTCTACGAACATTTCGATCTATTCGATCTAGTGTTTGACATTTAACAGACTTTTGAAAGAAAACAATGCGTCGTGCAGTGACGGTATGCTAGTGTATAGTAGGACTTTTTTGTTGTCACAGTACTGCTAATTTCCTTGACATTCATTTACATGTTGAGTAATACAATATAAATAATAAAAATATATATATAAGCCCATAGACACAGTTCCAGTGCACAATAGCCGATAAAAAAAACTAAAAGTAGGTACTATGTATAATTGTTTAGCTTGAGATGACAAGCCCTCATTAGCGGCACCTGTTCACAAGTATGACAATAATGTCAGCCATCGCCCTCCTCCTCCATTACTGAGGGATGTGAGCGACCCGTCATCCTGACGGCGCCGCAAGCAAGGGTATTTTAATGAGCTTTGAAACCTTTGTAATCATATCATATCATCTCCCTGGCTTTATCCCATACATTGTTGGGGTCGGCACTTGATTCAACCCGATGTGGCTGATCACCTGATTTTTATACGAGGCGACTGCCATCTGACCTTCGCAACCCTTTTAACGAGGATAATCTGTGATCTGGGTTAAACCAGTTGTCAGACTATTTTAGCCCTCCAACTGACCTGTAACGATTGCCAAAGATGATAAATTGGCAACCGGGACCGACTGCTTAACGTGCTCTCCGAGGCACGGAGGGATATCGGGCGAGTTCCGACTACTGGCTAGGGGCTTAACTTCGCTGATCGAATGATATGCGCAATAGCATCTGTGCTACGAGCAATATAAAAAAAATAGCATTACGAGAATAAGTTTTTCAGATTTAAAGGCTAACCTGAGGCTTAGGCTTCTCGTTGACGAGTGCGCGCACCAGCAGCACGGCCAGCTGGTGCCACAGCGCGGCCGCCTCGCAGTACGAACACACGCCCTCCGCCAGGCACACCGCTACACACAATATACACTAACTCAAAGTGCGCGCACCAGCAGCACGGCCAGCTGGTGCCACAGCGCGGCCGCCTCGCAGTACGAACACACGCCCTCCGCCAGGCACACCGCTACACACAATATACACTAACTCAAAGTGCGCGCACCAGCAGCACGGCCAGCTGGTGCCACAGCGCGGCCGCCTCGCAGTACGAACACACGCCCTCCGCCAGGCACACCGCTACACACAATATACACTAACTCAAAGTGCGCGCACCAGCAGCACGGCCAGCTGGTGCCACAGCGCGGCCGCCTCGCAGTACGAACACACGCCCTCCGCCAGGCACACCGCTACACACAATATACACTAACTCAAAGTGCGCGCACCAGCAGCACGGCCAGCTGGTGCCACAGCGCGGCCGCCTCGCAGTACGAACACACGCCCTCCGCCAGGCACACCGCTACACACAATATACACTAACTCAAAAATATCTTTATTCTCATTGTAAGAAATTACGATTTAAGACGCCAAATGACACCGCGAAACTAACAAACGTTATGGCCGCAATTAAAATGTTGTTATGACATCTATAATACTGGCACAACAATCGGTATTGATATTTGAAAAAAAAATTCTGCGCGTTTACTTACTTTTGGAAGAAATAACAAAAAATGTCCATGATTGATGGACATGGATGATGATTGACATAGGTGCCTTAACCTTAATTACTCTTTTCAAAAATATTATACAATTTTAAGAATACAAAATAAATCATTTAAGAAACATAAACTCATGGACAATGTTCCAATGCACAAATGTCGATAAAAATTAACATAACTAAAAACGTCGGTGAATAACGACATGTTGGAGTTAAATTAAAACACGTAAATCTTTACACTCACACTACAGAATATACAACTAAGGGGGGTTATATGTATACTTGTCAACAGCCTAGGTCCTATTACTACAAACGAAATTTCCGAAATGTGGAAATGTATGAAGAGATGCATGAATGTGGATGAAACGATATGTACAGATCCATCATGTGGCGATCAGTGGCCTCTGCCTACCCCCATGGAGAAACAGGAGCATTCTTCGTGTGGGGGAAGTGAATGTGTTTCTGAGTAATCGCTGACGTGTCGTGGATCTGTCATTAAGATGTCTTGACAGGAGATGTCAAAGTGTCGTAGAGATGTAATTTAGGTGTCAGTTGGTACCGTGTTCGATGGTGTTGGTCTGGTTGGACTTGAGCATCAGCCGGAGCAGCTTGGTGGCCTCACTGCTCACATTCTGACTGTTCATACGACGCTGCTGGAGCTCCATCTATACACAAAGATATCATTTTACACTAGCGTTCCCGTAGGAGTACGGGGATAAAATATAGCCTATATGAATCAGTGATATACATTATCACGCATGGTGAAAGAATTTTTGAAATCGGTCCAGTACTTTTTGAGCAAATACGTTACAAACATACACACAAACCTTTCCTCTTTATAATATTAGTAAAGATGATAGTTTTTAGCTCTATTGCAGTCGAGTTTAGTCTGTATATGTGTCGAAATGATTTTCACATATCATCAACACAGTATATTCTTCCAGCACCTCTGCTTACCATTTATTAGTACGTACCTGTTTGAGCAATATATCCAGCATGAGTATACAGCAGGTCAAGTTCTGCGGCTTCATCTGGTCGTCTCTATCCTTCTTATCGCCGTCTGCGCCGCTCGGGGACTCTTTAGAGTCACGTGGTCTTGTACCGTCTGAAAATATTTAATCATTATTAATGAATAGATAAAAAATCATTCAAATCATTCCAGGTGTTTAGGAGTTCCGTGACACGCCCCTGATACAGTAGAATCAGGGGCGGGCATTCATATAAGCAGATAAGCAGTGCTTACCATTTGTGATCACTGAATACACCCGTGTCGTGTGTGTGTGTCTATACCAAAACGTATGTACCTATGCGCCTCATTGCTATGTACTTAACCTGCCTACCTATCTACTAATTGTTTATGCCTACCCCTCTGTAAACAAAATGCACGCCCCTGAGTAGAATTATATATAGAAAGAAGATAATGATATTGAAAGCTCCTCCAGTTTTCAACCAATGGCGTATTGGGAAATTACAAAACCAACACCACCGGCTGACCGGGGGATTTAAGCGGTTGCAACCACTAAGGAAATAATGTTAGGTGTTGAAGGGCGCGTTCGTGTTCTGACGCGCCCTCTCATAGTATAAAAGCCGGGCTCAGCCTGGTAACGTAAGGGTCTGACAGGCCAGTCGCTGGGGGGGTCACGGCGAAGCATGTGAAGACGTATCACGTGCACCCCCCCACTTAGCGACTTGGAGGAACACCGTGGAGTTTAGTCGGTGTGAGTCCGACATAACCCTTCCGCTGCCCCCAAAAGTTGTGGGATGTATTTGAAACAGTTTAAATCGAAGTAATCACAGCAATCTTTATTTATTTCGTAAACACAAAATCTTACATCTTAAAACATTTCTAACCTCTTCTTTTTCTGATGACATCTATCTTTTTTTTAAATCACTGACACTTGACATTTACATACATAGACAATTCATAGACATAGACTTTCATAGCTAACTCATATTCAAAATAGTTCAGACACAAATTAAACCTACTTATAACGGATTCTCCACGTTAAAAAAAAATTAAAAAGGTGTAAATACAACGTACCCGCGGGTGGTTTAAATATCTTCTCTGGTAAGTTGACCACGCAGTGACTGAAAAGATCGAACAGTTGCGTCAGCGGCACCTTAATGTCCAGCATTGATATGGTCTGAAAACACAAAAATATTTATAAGATACTAGCGGACGTCACGCGGTTTCACCCGCGTAGTTCCCTCCCGTGGGAGTACGGGGATAAAATAAAGCCTGTGTTACTCGCTGATAATGTAGCTATCCATTGCTGAAATATATTTTTTTTAACGGTCCAGTAGTTTTTGAGCCTATTACAACCAAACAAATAAAGTTTTCCTCTTTATAATATTAGTGTAAATAACATTTCAGTCAATCTGCTAGTCAGTTTGTCAGTCAGAACTAGCCGTTATAGGTGTACGATCCTCCGAAGTATAATGAATAACATACATGCATATTGCTCACGCCTGTATTCCCCGAAAGAGTAGGCAGTGGCGTTGTAATGACAAAACCCACTTTTCACCGAAGATCATTAAGTGCCAACGCGACAAATGGTGAATCTATCACCGTCTCAGGCACTAGACATACGTCTTTAAATGACTTCTGAGACAAATGCAGATTTCCCCAAGTAACGTTGCCGTGAAATGTGGTCTCTGCTTACCCCTTCGGGAACCCTTCAGGGGTGGCGTGAGCATATTTATTATTGTCTATAATATATAAACTCTAACGTTACCTGAAACCATTCCAGTACCGGCAGCACAGTCTCCGGGGTGGGTGTGTTGGTAACTTTCATGGCGGCGAATTTGTACATACTCTTCTCATCCATGCCCACCATCGCACCTTCCGGCTCCAGGATCTTCGCCAAAGGCACTTTCAGCTCTATCAGCTCCTGCAAATATGATGATAATTGTGTGACTGGAAAATATCACATGACTGATTTTGAGTGCATATTTTCTATTATACATATACCAACCTTTTCGGGCACGTCTGTGCAGATAGCTTCCATCCAGGCGGGCATTATGTAGTCCCATATCGATTGTGTAATGATGCCGTATGGAATGAGGCAGTACAACCTGGAAGTACCATACATTTGATTAAGTTTTGGAGCCAAAATCGACAAAGTATATAATAGTATCTATGAGAAGAGACGATTTTAGTATCATAAAAGGTCTGTATCATACGAGCCGTGGTGGCCTTGATCGAGCCGTGGTGGCCTTGAGGTTTGAGCAGTCGCATGCAGGCGACGCAAGTTCGAATACCAGCGGGGCCTGTACCAATGAGTTTTTCTAAAAAACTTATGTACAGCGATTTAACACCACGCGTTTTACGGTGAAGGAAAACATCGTGAGGAGACCTGCATATTTCTGAGAAGTAATTCAATGACGTATGTAAAGTGTCTGAGACGGCGATGGACTCACCATCTGTCACGTTGGCACTTAATCATGTTCGGTGAAAAGTGGGTGTTGTAACTGCAACACTTCTGCCTACCCCTTCGGGGAATACAGGCGTGAGCATATGTACAAGGTTTGTTTCGTGTAACGAGGTGAGGCGGGTAGACAGGACACATCTTCAGTAGATGATCTACCGATACCATTCCACAGTGTATATAGATTAAATAGGCCTGGCGCGTGTATACATATGTAACATGGGGGCCAGTACCTGTTGAGGCCGTCCTTGAGATGCGCGGCCTTGGAGGCGAGCGTGTCCCAGTGGCCGGCCTGGCGCGTGTAGTGCGGCGGGTGCGGCAGGAGACAGGCCACGAGGACGCTCCGATGCCTGGCGGCCAGACCCCGCACCCACCCACACACGTGCTCGCATTTCAACTTCTCTACCGCTAGGGCTGTCTCACCTACAGGAAAAAGTGTTTGTTACAAACTATTCTACATCAAAAATAATTTTTTTTGGTAAATATACCGCCCGCGCCGGGCCCGTGCTGAGCTTTGGCCGTAGCTTAGGCCTTGTTGTTGGTCGACCGTCACTCGTTTGCCGTGAAATATGGCGTGACACACTCACTTTTCCATGAAAATATATGTAATAATTTTTGACCGTGCTAAAGCCGACGCTCGGCTCGGACCTGGCTTGATCTAGCGTCAGCTATCCTTAATGTGTGAACTAGCAGGTTTAGAATAATAACACAGCCCTTAAAGAACTATGTGATCCCAAATTTGAAGTAATACCTACTAACTTCGCTAGCAATTAAACAATTTTATTGGCTCCTAACAAACATGACACTCGCAAATCCTCTATGCATCCTCGCAAATCTCTGGTAGAAAGCAGCGTAAAGGTGGTATAGAAGTTTCCGGCAGTTGGAACTACCACACAACTGGGACCGGGGTCCCAGTTGCTGAAGTAATTTTCTTTCGTTCAACGAGAGTGGGACTTCTCTTAATTTTTACTAAATATATTTTTTAATACAATAATCCAAGTATATCTTTTAGGCATTGTCAACAAGTATATAAACACATGCAGCAACACAAAACAAAAGAGTGAATATAACCCGACCAGTGTAAGAGAAGGAGGTGACGTGGAACCAGTGGAAGAGCACGGAGAGCAGCCTCCCGAGGACCTCGTCCGGCGTGTCGGGGTTGGGCGTGCACAGCCCCACCAGCAACCATACGCCGTATCTAACAAGCACTCGCTTTTACTTATCAAATGTATATAAAAATCCCAGCGGGCTATACCATTGAGTTTGTCTTAAAACATAAATACAATAATTACACCCCACGTGGATAGTGGCCTTGGGGTTTGAGCAAGTTCGAATCCCAGTGAGGCCTGTACCAAGGAGTTTTTCTATAAAAAAAAACTTATGTACAGTGATTTCACACCACGTGCTTTACGGTGAAGGAAAACATCGTGAGGAAACCTGTATATTTCTGAGAAGTAATTCAATGACATATGTGAAGTTTCTGAGACGGCGATGGACTCACCATCTGTCACGTTGGCACTTAATCATCTTGTGTGAAAAGTGGGTGTTGTAATTACAACACCTCTGCCTACCCCTTCGGGGAATACAGGCGTGAGCATATGTATGTATGTGTACACCCCACGCGCTTTACGGTGAACGAAAACATCGTGAGGTAACCTGCATATATCTGAGAAGTAATACAAAGACGTATAGTGCCAAAGACGGTGATGCTGTCACCTGTCACGTTGGCACTTAATCATTTTCGGTGAAATGTTGTTAAACCGTCAGAGACGACTCTGAAAGTGGCAAGCTCGTGATGGGTGTTTTCACATCAACTGCGTCGGTGGTCGAGTGATCGCTAAAATTTCTACGAAACACGATATCCTAGATCAATCCCGAGTCAGGCAGTGGTATTGGGTTTTTCGAACTGCAATTTCCCAATAGCAGCCCGAAGTCTGGATTAGGTCGCCCCCTATTACAAAGGACTTAACAATATCTGGCAACATGTCGCACTTTCAGAACGTTTGAGGCTCAATTCAAAATTTTTTTTTTTTTAATCGCAATCGCTTTGTTTGAATTCATAAATTAGACGGTAATTTTTTACCATATTTTTAAACTATAGTTTAGATTGTGCATTGTCGGTAAGTGTAAAGAAAATATTGTATTATCTTAACTTAAATATTTTCGAAAATGTTTGAGTTAACCTTATCGTTCTGAAGGTGGCTATCCACTCGGAGAATACCGGCGTGCGAATGTATGTATGTATGTATGTGTTATAATGCGAGTTATATCGTGTAGGGTACATACCTGCCCAGAAGCTGTCGGTCCTCGATGGAGATAGGGTCTGGCAGCTCGACGCTGAGCGGCGGCTTGAGTTGCTCGCACGAGCTGTCCGGGTCCTCCAGGTTGATGGGTTTGGCTTCCTTCAGCAGGCTTCACATAATTCAAATTCAAAGTATTGATCAGACTTACGAAATAAATGAGTTTCTTTCCGGGTTTTTCGGTGGTAACACTATAACCCTGTATACTGCTTTGACTGATTGGAATTTGCCATGCTCACAAATATTTGTAATATTATAGTTATTATATTTGACAATTGAGCATTGGAACTGTGTCCATGGACTTATATTCATGAGATATAAATACTGTACCCAATAACATTGTATAATATATATTTTTTAAGGATTAATTGTTTAGTTTCTTGGCGGGTTCTTCTCAACAAATGCAAAAAATCAAAATCAAAAATATCTTTATTTGATTAGACTTCTTACAAAGTACTTTCAAATCGTCAGAAGGACACAAAATACATTATACATGATTATAAATGTTACCACCGGGTTCGGAAGGTAGCTTTTGTTGACAAGAACCCGGCAAGAAACTCAACAATTACTCTTTTAAAAAATATATATATATATTATACAATGTTTTTGGTTACAGTATTTATATCTCATGAATATAAGCCCATGGACACAGCACAAATGCTCAATTGTCAAATATAATAACTAAAATATTACAAATATTTGTGAGCATGCAACCTTCCGAACCCGGTGGTAACATTTATAATCCTGTATAATATATTTTTGTGTCCTTCTGACGATTTGAAAGTACTTTGTAAGAAGTCTAATCAAATAAAGATATTTTGTATATTGTATTGGTGATCTTCACGTGGTCTCCTGTTGTTGATATATTGTGTGATGTTACCTGATAACAGCTTCGACGAGGTTGGTCTGCATGTCGCTGTCCATCTGCCAGGCCAGCGGCAGGCGCGTGTGCACCACGTGGTCCCCACCGCGGCGGCTGTTGTGGCGGTTGCCGTGGCATTGCTGACAGTACCTTCAAAAATATACATACATATGCTCACGCCTGTATCCCATGGGGGTAGGCAGAGACCACCGTTTGCCACATGCTACGATCCTTACATACTTCTTTCGCTTCATCCACATTCGTGCATCTCTTCATACACTTTCTTCGCGTCCTCTACCGACACTTCCGGTGACATTCGCTCTATAAATGTATTTTGTTAATCGCCTTTCACTCATCCATTCGATATGTCCAAAGCATCTCAACATACTTTTTTCAATTTCAAAAAAATATATCTAAATAATGTTTAACGCACTGAACATGCGTGGCTAAATTTGGTTCTTTGCATGATATTTTGCTAACCAGTTGTTTTCTCAACGCTCATAAGAGCATGAACCTTTTTATTTTCAAAACCCATACCTACATATACATACATATAGATATACACACACATTATGAAGATACTCACACATTACGAAGATACTCATAGAATAACTAAAAACTTACATAATTAAAAACTATAAAAATTTAATCTATGAACTTAATTCTTTGACCGAGGTAGCTACCAACTGTTCGGTCGATATATTATATATTTATACCCAAAACTAAATATCATAGATGGAACAAAAAATTTCGCAATAATCGTCAAATTTAATATTTCCCGGGAGCTTCAACTGGATCATTTGTTTATATTCAAATATCCCACTCTTTTAGTCAATATCCATCCAGCTATTCGAGAGTGACGAAGTAGCAAACGAACACTCAATCTAAATATATATAACGCAAAGGTGTCTGACTGACTGACTTTATGATCCATCAACGCACAGCCCAAACCACTGTACGAATCGTGCTGAAATTTGGCACGCAGGTAGATGCTATGACGTAGGCATCCGCTAAGATGCATGCGATAAGGATTTTGATTAATTCTACCCCCAAGGGGACGGAATAGGGGATGAAAGTTTGTATGCAGCGTTATCAATTTTAAGCCGATCGGGCTGAGACAAGTCTACGCGGGTGAAACAGCTGGGCACAGCTAGTTATATTATATTTTTTTTAAATAGGTAGATATGTCACCAGCGTGCTGAAATTGAGACGTACAAGATGTCATCATTCAAGCTTTCTTCCTATTTAGTCGACTGATCGACGAAGTATTTGACAGCTGACAAACTGCGTTTGGAAAAAAATTCGTTCGCTCTATTAACGCCTTACGTATCTAAAGTATAATATCATAACGAACACACAAATAAAAAAAATCGCTATTTTCCTTACCTAATCGGATGATTCCCATTATAACTGGCACATTCGTTGGAAAAGCAGATGGAATACGCCGACTTGTCCGATGAGCGACAGTTCTATAACAGAACACAGTGTAAAATACACCTAAATAACATTGTAATAATGTCGATAATAATAGGAAGTCACCTTGTTCTCGCAGACCATAGACACTTGCTGCTGAGGATGTAAGATATCGAAGAAACGCTGGTTGGGATGCTCTCTGAAAACACAACGATTGTTTTGTGATACAGGCGCCATCACGAGTTACGAGCGCTCGACTAAAATGGGGATTAACTATGCATGCATGTATTAATGACTAAAAAAATTTGCCATCCCAGAAGGGTTCCCGAAGGGGTAAGTAGAGGTGTTGTAACACCCACATTCCACAGAATATGATTAAATGCCAACGAGATAGAGGGCTCATCCTCATGCACAATATATACGTCTTTGAATTACTTCTCAGACATATGCAGGTTTCCTCACGATGTTTTCCTTCACCGTAAAGAACGTCGGGCGAAAGTACTGTAATTAATGAATCTAATTTATTTATAGAAATAATAAATAAGTAACTAAAAACTAATTACAAGTAGAAAACTTGGCCCAAATCGGTGTCTCTCGGGATCGTACTTAATTATTTAATACATAAGAATCTAAATCGCGCAATAAGAGTTTTCGAGTGCATTGCAGTATGTATACAAGTTCCCCACCAGTACAGTTGGTTCCCCCCCGTCCTCTGCTCGAGCCACTAGTCTTAAACATGACCCTTAATAATACCAGTCAGATCCAGCTCCCTAGCTCATCCCCCAGCAACGCTCTAAGAGGAGGTCCTAGTCCCGCACCGGGGTGCCCTTAGCTATGTTGCTTAGTATTTAAGTTTAAGCTCGGCTGGAGGCCCTTGGGTCTCGTCCTTTAGTCCGGTTAAGCAGTGGAGGTAACTTCCCCCTACCAATTGCGAGACCATATCTAAACAAAATAGGATTATTGGAGCCACGGTTCCCCAGGCATGACTGATGATTTTGAACTCTTAAAATTGTATAATTTTTTTTTTTGAAAAGAGCAATGCTTGAGTTTCTTGCCAGGTTCTTCTCAGTAAAAGCAACCTTGCGAATCTGGCGGTAGCATGTATAGTCTTGTAAATGATGACTGACGATTTGAAAGTGCTTTGTAAAAAGTGTGATCGTATAAAGATATTTTAGTGGTGGAGTTTGTTCGGTGGTCTGTTACCGATGTATCTCGTTGGCGCACTCGATGCAGAGGTAGAGCGGCGGCGGCGTGTCGGAGGCGAAGGTGACCGAGATGCAGTGGTCGAAGCACACCTTGGCTGCCTCGGCCGCGCCCGCGTTGGGGCACATGTCGCGCTGGCAGAAGAACGGCACCAACTCATCTACATCAACATACATACATACATACATATGCTCATGCCTGTATCCCATGGTGGTAGGCAGAGACCACCGTTTGCCACATGCTACGATCCTTACATACTTCTTTCGCTTCATCCACATTCGTGCATCTCTTCATACACTTTCTTCGGTTACGAGTGCTCCGAATTTGACCTTTCTGAAAAATACTTATTAATTTAGTCATAGTAGTTCTTCCTTTGACGCCTATATCAAATAGTCATTATACAACAATTTATTTCAAATTTGAGTAATTTTGGTCTACAAAGAGTTATTATTTATTAAAATATTTGTAATCGCATACCTTCAGTTCAACCGTAGTTAAGACTATGATTAATATTTATCATGGGAAAAGATCACCAAACGTTAAAAAAATTAGAGAAAATTCTAGGAAAAACCTAAGAAATATCTAGCTCCTTAACTGTAAACAATCGCTAAAAATTCATATGGGGCGATTCGGGTACCCCAGTCCATGAATGGGCCTTCCTGTATAATGTAATATTAGTTGGCCTTGCTTAGGCTAACGCCCGGCTCGGACTCGGCTCGGGCCGGCTGAGTTTAACGTAAGTAACCCATAATTCTTTTTATTAAGCCTTCAAGAATAGCTGAAGAAAGAAATATGAATGTTGAAAATACAGATTAAAAAAATCTTTAAATAAAAAAGTGTTTGACAGGGGACACCAATAAATTAAAGTACCCATAAATGTTCAATACTCACTGGAAAATTTGCAGAGCAATCCCTTTCTGTCGAAGAGATTAGCATCGAAAGGGGGCCAGTAGTAGAAGAGCAGCTTGGCGGCGGAGAGCCGGGCTCCCCACGTGCCGTACGCGATCACACACAGCACGTCCTTCACCACTGACTGCTTCATTGACATCAGGCACTCCAGCAGCTGGCAGTGGTGGGCTGCACACACAATCACACACGAATCTATTGTCTATTGTAACCACAGACATACAACTCCCTTATCCAAAGCCATTCGTTTGGCTAAACGCATGGCTAAGGATATTGATATATTTCACCAGAGCCTGCCGAAACTCGCAGAAACAGTAAAAAAATAATTAGAAACGCATAAGTTGTAATGTATTTATGTTTTATTGCGTAGTATATAGTATATAGTTACTTATATGTATTATGCTGCCTTTAACGTCGACTTAGTTATAATACTGTAATGATGTTAAAATGGTTTTTAAATAAATAAATAATATTTATTACCATTACAAGTACGGAATTTCAACAATGCTTAAGGAATCTGCAATGGCTAGCTCTCAAATGATAGAGCTTTATTATAAAGGAATAATGTTCTCAGAAGCGCCATGCGGGCACTGTTCCAACGATTCCAGCATTACAAAGAGGATAAGCTCTCGCCATCCCAGATGAGGTAAGAAGAGGTGTATAACACCCACTTCTTACCGAAGAGGATAAGTGTGAGATGATGAGTCCATCTCGCATTCAGGCACCATACATATGTTTGAATTACTGCCCCTACAAACACAGGTCTTAATTTTTTGGAAAAATTCATTGGTACCAGTCGTCATCTAGGATTGGAAAGACTGCTCAAACTCCACATCTCGCCAGCATTAGATGGATCAAATCATATGTTTAACGCAGGTCACTCCTTGGTTGGTAACACTGGTTGAGGAGAGCTAAACGTTACCATCTTATATCTTTAAACGAGCAATTCTTGTATATATATATAATCGGGATCTCGGAAACGGCTCCAACGATTTTCATTCAATTTTGCATGTAGGGGGCAAAAAATTGATCTAGATAGGTTAAATTTACGGAAAACATCGTTTTGCCCATGTTTTCAGGCACCGAAAAACTCATAAAATATCATTACAATACGACAGCAAATTTCGCCGACATCTGTCAAGTTATGGTAGCTCAGACGTGAGGCTTCCAGCTTACGGGGCGATAACGAAACTAGAGTACCCCGGTTCGAGACTGACGTTCACGGGAAATGGCATTTTTGTTTTTTTTTTGTGTGAAGAAAAAACCGAGTATAGCTCGGTCAACCAGATATTGTTAATTATCAGTGAAATAAAAGGTTACTTACCCGGGTTGGTGGAGTGCTGGAACACCATCATGATGATGGCGGCCACCGACTGCGACGCCTGGCTCTCCTCCTCTTGGCCGGAATAACGCCGCGCTGATTTACAATTTCCTTATTTATTAACATAGTAATCAAGACTAATCGAGTCTTTATAGAAGATACTTCATCAAGAGGAAATTTCATTGCATTGACAAGAGAAGCTGTTAAGTCACTACACAGTTCAAGACAAGGTAACGCTCACACCTTCAGAAAATAGTCCTCCATTAAGAAGGTACGATGAAGGTACGACTTTCTACCGAAGATAAATTGGTGTCATTCTGACACACGGCGAGTACGTCGCCATCTCAGACAAATAAAAAAATATGCTCATGCCATCCCAGAAGGGTCCCCGAAGGGGTAAGCTGTGGTGTTGTAACAACACCCACATTTCACCGAATATGATCAAGTGCCAACGTGACAGAGGGTGAGTCCATCGCCGTCTCAGGCACTATACATATGTCTTTGAATAACTTCTCAGGTTCCTCACGATGTTTTCCTTCACTGTAAAGCACGTGGTGTGAAATAACTGTACATAACTTCTCAACAAAAGCTACCTTCCGAACCCGGTGGTAACATTTATAATCATGTATAATGTATTTTGAGTCCTTCTGACGATTTGAAAGTACTTTGTAAGAAGTCTAATCAAATAAAGATATTTTGAATTTTGAATAAGTTTTTTAGAAAAACTTATTGGTACAGGCCCCGCTGGGATTCGAACTTGCGTCGCTTGCGTAGCAGGCGACTGCTCTAACCCCAAGGCCACCACGGCTTCTATCATCTTCCATCTTCCATCTCAGACATATTCAAATTACCTTTGAACTTGTTATCAGACATAATACTGGTCCCCTAACAATGATTTCCTTTACCGTACACCTCGTGATATGACATTAATGCACATGTTTTTTTTTATAATTGGTACGCACCGACCGCTGGCATTTGAACTTGCGTCGTTTGTATAACTATTAATAAAACTGTGTATGGGCTCACTGATGGTGAAGGGCAGTATGTAGTAGCAGAGCAGCTGCAGGATGGTCTGGTGCAGGGCGGCGGGGAACACGGCGACGCAGTACGCCACGAGGAACGGCAGGTTGTCGATCATGTCGTACTCCAGGAACGGCAGCAGGCAGCCCAGGCACTGCAGTACTGCTTGCCCGAACGCTAGTCACATTCAATCACCAATTACCAATTTAGAAGGGCATAAAGCGATTCCCCGATCGATATTTTGAGCTGCCTTACTTGGTATTGTACCTTGCGGAAGAACGCAGCCAAATAATGAGTAGATGTACTAGCCATAGTATTATGTCAGCATGTCAGCGCAAGTATTTCATGCGGTAGCCGCTTACCATCAGGCGTAATGTACGGTTGTTCCTCGCCTTAATAGTAAACAAATACAAATGAACATTAATTAATAGCTCATGGAATTCAGCCTGAATTGTTTATTTGCCCCAAAGCTACTCCCAAACCTCTTACACTTGATGATGATGAAATGTACCAATGGAAATTAAGTTTTTGTCGGTTTTTCTGAGAAGGCTAGTTTCCGAACCGGTAGAAATATTTTAATTTTTCTCGAAGTTCATAAGTGCCTACCTGGACCTATCCTTAATCAAACATCGTAAATTTTCAAAGTAAGGTTCTTACTAAACTTTAATTCAGGCACGGTTTCAGGTAAACATGTAAGCTCTTACCTGAGTTATTTATACAAATTCTATTCCCTTCGAATTAGCCTGAAAATAAACATTCAAGGAGAATTTTCTCGACTAATCAATAATCGTTAATCGAGGTGCTCGTGGCACAGTTGCTATTGCGCATATCATCCGATTAGCGAAGTTAAGCAAGGCTAACCCTAGCCAGTAATTGGATGTGTGACCGCCCGAGTTCCCTCCGTGTCTCGGAGAGCACGTTAAGCCGTCGGTCCCGGTTGACAATTTATCATCTTTGGCAATCATTACAGGTCAGTCGGAGGCCTAAAATAGTATGACAACTGATCACAGATTTTCCTCGTTAAAGAGGTTACGAAGGTCAGATGGCAGTCGCTTCGTATAAAAATCAGGTGATCAGCCACATCGGGTTGAATCAAGTGCCGACCCCAACAATGTATGGCATAAGGCCAGGGAGATGAATCAATAATCGTTAATATACTTACTCTGTATGCCATACTGCATATGCGGCGCAGAGTCCACCAGCTGTGATATTGCATTGAACAGCCCCTTGTAGTCCAGGTTGGGATACAGGGACATGCGGTCGGCATCGTTGTCCGCGTCGCGGATCATCTCGAGCGGCGACCGAGGCACATCTTTCAGTACACCTGATACGTAACGAGAACATGTTTCAAGGAAAATATGCTACGGAAGGCTAGAAATACCATATCCCAAGGGAAGATTCTTAGGGTCGTCTCCGATTGAAGGCAGCTGATTTGACTAAGGTATAAATTCTGGTCTTGACACTTCTCTCCCAATAGCTGCGGGGGTTTAATCGGATTCGTTACGGTCTATATCAGTTATATTTTAAACTTCTCCATGTCCCTCCAGGAACGAATGACTGTCAAAGAATGGCTGGCATTTGCCATTCTTGGGAACAGGAGCTGTCTGTAAGGCTGGTATTCATAAGCTACACATTTATTTATAAGTAGATCTAATAACCTTTATCGTATTCCTATTTTTCAACGACATATTTGCATTGGAACTGTGTGCTTATACAATTTTCATAAACGATTGTGAACACGCTAGTAGCACTATAACGATTTGAAAATACTTTGTTAAAAGTCTAATCAAATGAAGATATTTTTGAGTTGAGTTTAAAGTCATTAAGACTTCTTCAGCCGTATAGCGCTAAGACAATCTATATTAATATTATTAAAGGAAATATTTTTATGTAAGTATGTTTGTCACGATTTGGCTCAAAAAGTACTGGTCCGACCTGGAAAATTATTTCAGCCATAGATACCTACATCATTAGCGAGTACCATAGACTATAATTTATCCCCGTACTGCTACGGGAACGGGAACTACGCGGGTGAAGTCGCGTTACGTCCGCTAGTATAGTTATAAAAGTAGGTACTAACTAAGGAGTGTCTGCGAGAAGTATTTGACGGTGTTAGCGATGTCCACACCAGAGGGCAGCGGCTGGATGTTGTGCATCAACCGCAGCTGGTTGTCATACAGACTGCGGATCTTCGCGGTGACTGCAACACACTTACACTTCAACACTGCTTACCTATTTTGAGCCTTATCTTCATAAGATTAAAGTTGGTATTACTTATGAATGTTTATTGGATCAATATTAAAATCTATATCTATATACACAACAGCTTTTAATTAAATGCATATGAAAGTAATTACGGTACTGACTGACATATAAAAACCATTTAAATTGTTTTTTCTGTCTGTCCGTCTGTTTGTTCCGGCTAATCTCCGAAACGGATCCGAAATTATCCAATTAGTCGCATCGTATAAAAAATGAGGTGATCAGGCACATGGGGTTGAATCAAGTGCCGACCCCACCAATGTCCCATACATTGGTGGGGTCGGCACTTAAAGCCTGGGAGATGATGAAGCCTACTGAGAACTTGCAACTGGAAAACAAAATACTAGCTTCATCCATGGAAATCATTGAAAATGACCTGATGTATAACGTAACAAATAAACATGGTAAAATTTGTAACTGTGACAAATTAATTCGTGTATAATTTAGTAATATTAACTTGTGTTTACTTAAAATAAATATACTCACGCCATCCCAGAAGGGTCCTCGAAGGGGTAAGCAGAGGTGTTGTAACATCAACACTCACATTTCACCAAAGATGATTAAGTGCCAACCGACAGATGGTGAGTCTATCGCCGTCTCAGGCACTATACATAAGTCTTTGAATTACTTCTCAGACATATGCAGGTTTCCTCACGATGTTCCCCTTCACCGTAAAGCACGTGGTGCGGAATCACTGCACATTTTTAGAAAAACTCATTGGTACAGGCCCCGCTGGGATTCGAACCCGACTGCCACCACGGTTATATTTTGTTTACATACATTACATAAACGTACTTTCACATCATAAACACACAAAAACACATACAAATGCAACATTATTAAAAACGATTACTAATCTAACTACGGGTGTCTGTTTACACAAAAAAAAATTTCACTTACCTTCATTGTCGCACATTAGTATACAAAACAAACGCTACTAGTGATATATATTATATATATATATATAGATAAATTGATGTATGTACTACGCTTCAAATAGGAAGTAGGTGGAGATTAGCTCTTATTTCGGGACTCCGTGGAGTATTCAAGGACAGCATGAAAAACGAATAAGAAATTCATGACCAGGATTCGGATAATTTGTGATTAAGGCCAGAATAATAACGTAAACAAAGTTTGTGATAAATTAATACGGACTGAGATTTTTAAGAGGGTATTTTGAGGACCGGAAACCCGAGCTAAAACGCTCATAATTAAATACTGACGCTGTCACGAGCTATGAGCGCTCAGCGAAAATAATATAACTGCGATATAAAAAAATAAAAGAACAAAAACATTATTGTTATATTCCAAGAAGGCGTTTTAACTATGGTCCCGGTCCTGAAGGTCCTATTTATCTATTTATTTAGTGCTAAGATCAAAGGAGAAATGACAGGGTAGATATAGTACAGGCAGTCTGGAATAGCCTAGCACGAAAGATGAGCCAGACAAAGTTCGCTGGGATGATTAATGTTATAAATAGGAAAAAGTACCGTTCGCTGTCGCAAATTCGAGAAAAATAATGTTAGTGCAACGTCTGGGAGATCTAATGGGAAAAAAGTTATCCGTGTAATTGTCTTGGAATAGAGAAAGCAAGATATTACATTAGAAGACAGTTCAGATAATAAAATGACACCTCGTGTTCTAGTAATCAATAATTTACATATAACCCCTATATTCCCCGAAGTGGTAGCCAGATGTGCCACATTTCTCCAGTTATGTTTTTAGGGGGAGAGCCTATTGCCACTAAACGAGCTCTAACCTAGACTACTGGCTACTACTGAGAAATTAATGACTGCCTTGTGCAAGTTTTCTCGCCGTCACAAGTAAACGCAGATTTGTATGTTCTCACAATAGTGTCATATTTAGGCCGACAGACGGCGCTGTTTCGATCCTATACAAATCTGCGTTTACGTCAACGCGGTGACGTGACGGCTGCAATGAAAAACTCGCACTAGACCCTCGGATGGAAAGTCTGTGTTTGTAAGTATGTACTGTATCTGTCTGTCTGTTTGTTAGTTCCGGCTAATCACCAAAATGGCTAGACTAATTTAAACGGGACGTTCACTGGCAGATAACTAATATTACAAGGAGAGTCACGTACGCTATTAATATTTAAAAAATACATAAAGGAGATTCACCCATGACCCATGACTCGTATTAGGCCCTCAGATGTAAAAGTCCAATACCCATTCGCGCGACCCGGGACCTCATATTTCGCACATTTACCAGCTTTTCCGATTAGACAAACGCGATAGTCAATAATTTATATAGCTATCCATTTATACCTGCCCTTTAACATCCGGTGGGTTTTATGCATATCTTTATTAAGACTCCATCTATCAATATAACTAAAACATCTAAACATATTAAGAGTATACTAGCAGAAACATTAACAAACAGTTCACTGGACGGAAGTATTGTCCACAACAAAACACACATTAAGTCCACACAATAAGGTACAATTTAGACTGTATACACAGCAGTCACACAGATGCTACTGTCAGACAGGGTGTTAGACATAGAAACATCAAGACAGTAGAACAATCGGGACACATGGCAAGTATACCTAAACAGTTAGGGTTACCATCTTCTATAGACAAAATACCCATTTACAATTTTTTTAGTAAATTATTAACATCAAGTTGTAAAAGAGAGGCCTTCGGACTGGACTAGAAAATTCAAGCTGATTGAAGATTATTCAAATTTGAAATTTTGTATGTGAAAAGCATAAGTGATTTAAAGTTATTATTTAAATTATAACTGAGAAATAATATGGATTATTTAAAAAAAGCTCAATTAAATATATTAAATTGTTGGTCAATATCAATAATACAATATTAACGGTATTATGTAAGGAGAGTATACAATTTCCTAGAAGAGGATGTAAGTAGTATTAATGACCAAAAAAAATTAATTTATAAGTTTCCCCACACATTCTGAGCCTAGAAGATAGGAACCTGACCAAATTAACATATACTATATATGTTAACTAAACATTTACAGAAATTAATTAGATGGTAACCCTAAGACATCGGAGGATGGG
The DNA here is from genome assembly GCA_929442735.1 of Watsonalla binaria. NCBI lineage: Eukaryota > Metazoa > Arthropoda > Insecta > Lepidoptera > Drepanidae > Watsonalla > Watsonalla binaria. The sequence continues at coordinate 9,148,335 of OV838937.1, read as the reverse complement.
GTAAGCATATCGTGCGGGCAGGATCGTGCCACATTATTTGACAGTGAACAGCTCGCTTGTACGAGCTCACCTTTCTGTGCCAACGGCTCCAGAGCCTGCATGTCTGCCGGGGGTTGCATTAGGATACACAAAAAGCACTATGCAATCACGCCCCGTGGTTTATAATTCTGAAAAATAAATTATAACATGAAAAGCAACCCTTTTTTACTGTTAATGCTTAGATTATTTTAAAAAGACATTAATTATATTATCATAGGGTGGAAAGGGAATTTTATTGTAATTAATAATTATTTATTGTGTAATTAAGCGGATATGATGCCAGCTGAGTTTCTTGCCAGTTCAACTCAGAAGGCTAGTTTCTGAACCGGCGGTCAAATCTTCAACATTTATAAGTGCCTTACTAGGGCCTAAACTGAATAAATAATTTTCATTTTTGATCAAAATATACATTCTTGCCATACATCATTAATTTAATTGTAAATGCTATACATATGTAGTTAGACAATAGTTTGTCTATTTATTGCTTATTATTAGTACCTAATACCTAATGTTGTCCAATTTAATAATCTAGAGTAGGTACAAATTTGTTAAGAGCAATTAATGAACAGAAATCTATCTTTGTCGTGTTCAAGGCCACTTGAAAGAGATATATTTTATCAAACTCACTACAAATTAGTCAAGAAGTAGTTTTAATTATTATGTTAGCACTAAAAACCTAAGCCCTGTACATAATTAACAGGGTAGGGTAAACAGTTCAAATGATTCTCCTAAAATAGAAAAAAATATCAGCAGGTATTTAATTACCTACTTACTTACCTACTTCCCGTCACTGTTAATAATTTGCGACCTCCCCTATGGATATAACATTTAAACTCCTGAATGAAACCAAAATATGATGACGAACAGAGAAATACAAAAGAAAGGGTTGCGATTCAAGTTTTTCTACATGCAAGCGTTATTATTTGGCGCCAAAGCTGTTTATTATTGTCCTAAAAACTATAAAAGTGTATGCTCACAAGCCGCTGCCCTTGTCCCCATATTAATAAGCTGTATCTTGAAGCTGCCCTGCATTGGAATGCCGGATGTCTAACAATATCATGTAACACGCCTGCTAATCGATAAAGGTAGGTCCCAAACGAGAAATGGCCGCGGGAAAGAGATAAGACCTGGATCTAGATTTGCCTTTCTTCTCGGGCTATTGATCGAATTTTACAACTTCCAAACAAATACCCGCGCGCGCAGAAAGGGCGCGCGCCGCGCATGCGAGTGAACGAACTGTCAACAGGTATTTTTTTATTTCGTTTTGATATAAGAAATGCAAAGAGAGCGTTGCCAAGGCAACCAAGTCTTTCAGTAAAAATTCAAAATGAAAGCACAAAACTTTTTAAATTAACATAAAATTAATCCTAGTTCAGGGGGCTGACTATAACTTACAATAACATTGCTATAAGACGTCATGGTCAACCCCCAGGTACATCATTCAATTCATAGGATTGTGATTAATATCCGCTGAAATCTATCAAATAATATGACCGAATAAATAAAAAATATACTAGATTTTTGGAAATGCCAAAGGCTAGGGAGTATTGGGTCATAGATTTTTTTTCGCATACACGTAGAGGTCATTGAACCATAGATTCAGCCCACTATGTAAGATGTTGATAGTGACTGTCATGTTTATGACATTAGTCTTCCATCCAGTTGTCCTATTAGGGTTCCGTATTAAAAAAGTTGGTAATGTCGTTGTCTGACTGCTAGCTATAAAAAAATATCTTAAATAAATTGTGCTGAAATTAATCCAACGCAATAAATAACATTTGGAATGCCTGTGTGAAATTTCAAATCAACAGTTTTTCACTAAATACTGCATATTATTGTAAGAGTACAAATAAGATACCTACGTACGATACTTAAAAATATATATATTTTTAATTTTCTCGTTGTCTGTCTGTTTGTTCCGACTAATCTCTGAAACGCCTGGAACGATTTTAGCTGGGCTTTCGCTGGCAGATAGCCGATGTTTAATTTAACAAGAAATCACTATAAAACATAGTTTTATTATTAATCGTACTCGGGTAAACTCCCGCGCGATCTGTCATAAAATAAGTCAAACTGTCACGTCAAACTATCATGGCAATGAGACCTCACGCCACTGCAACTGCGAATGGAAATTGTGATTTATTCCTGCACTACTGGGTCACCTACGTACAAAGTGGGGATAGTTATAGAAACCTAACATGTATGTACCTGAATGGCAGTTAGGTTGTTAAATGCGCAGTAAGATCGCTTTGCCTTCTTGTTCTTATATTGTACCTAGTTAAACACACAAATAAATAATGTCTTGCTGGTCACAATAATTAAAACAGTTCTTTGACTTTTGACGAATCTGTCGATAAATATATATTCTTGGATTATTTACAACTCTACTCACAATTAATTAAACGTAAAATAAGTACTTGGTAGATTCTTAATAGAAAAAATAAAATTATAACACATTTTATGGAAAATAAATTTATTGCCATATCACAATACAATAAATAGTACCTACAATCACAGCAGTCACGCCCAGCGTCGAACTTTAATTTACTCTCAATCCTAAAACTAAAACCTAGAGCAAAAAAATATCACCTCATATTTAAGTCCACGTCGTCAACAATAGGTCTAAACGAGTACAAATGTGCGACAAAGCGAGTTCGCTATAGTTTGTTGACTTGTATACGTTGGCATTGGAGCTAAATGGGCAACCATTATATCATCAGCGGTCGAGAGTGCCCGCGAGCGCCTGTTGTATCACGAGCTGTTGGGCACTTATTAACTTCTTTAATTCCCTTACTTCCTGAGTCAGAAGGCGCACGTTTTCAGATGTGTCGTCCAATCGTGCCTGCAGACTTCCCAGTCCGGATGAGTAACCATACTCCCGGTAGCCTGAGTCATTGTTGTTTTCGTATTTCTTGAAGCAGGAATAAGCGCCAGTGGTCGATCCACTCGATGATATTGTATGCCCGTACTGTTTCCGCATCTTTGCTATATCGTATGCGGCCATCATTATGTCCCTTGGGAGTCTCTTCTCGCTCGGATTTAAGGGCTTTACGCTCAACACCACTCTGTATGCCTGAGGGGAAACTAGTGCTGATGAATGTAAGATCTTTAACAAGCATTTTGGCAAGTAGCCGTTAAACAAAGCAAGCTCCATGTACGATATTAATTTGGTCTGTCTGACGAGTTTTGATAGGCCGGCAGTTTTCCTCAACCCCTGAATGTCATGGACGGCGATACCGACCAATAGGTTCATTAGCACCACAGTGACAAACATGAGAAATAACACGTAGGTCACTTGTGCCGAGAACTCGAGCAATACAGGGGGATCGTTCCCATCCGGTTCATTTAAAAGCAAATCCAAATTAAGTTCACCAATCATCATTGTTAGCACCGTTATGAACCCCATGAATGGATTCGCGAATGATGACGAATCGGGAAATATAACGCAGAAACTTATAGTAAATCCGATCAAAATGCACGAGTAGGCCATAAGAAGTTTGGCAAATTCTTTCTGTACTTTTTGGTACATAGCCACGTATGTCCCGAACACAGGCAGTTGTCCGATCATCATCATGAGGTTGGTCCAGCCCGCGAGAACAGCGAACGCACCAATGTGGTTTTGCCATGTATATGTTGTATTTGTGTAAATGTATGATATGAGAAACACGCTCACGATCACGAACCACTCTATAATGTTCTCGGATTGCATTAGGTATTGTTTCACCGTAGAGTAGCCCGCTATGCCGTACACTTTCCTGAATATCTCGAATATTGTAATCCCTGCCAAAACCCACCATTGCATTTGTATAACAAAAGGGTTTTTTCTCAGCAAGTCCCCAAGTATCGACTGTTTCTGACACAATTCTTGTTCTTGTATTGTTTCTTCCATATCTTTGCTCCCATTATAGCAATTATGTGCAAGTGCAGTTAAAACATAAAGCGTGAGACATAAAACAAATATGAAACTGAGAAACAAACGAGCGACGTAGTATTTGCGAATTTTTTCCCATTTTATATAAAGGAATGCTGAACAGAGTGGATGAAGGAGCACTTCCTTTTGTCCCTCATCGACAAACGTATTCAAATAACTAATCTCGCGCGGATAGCAATGCTGCAATATTGTGCGAAAGTCAAGTTCAAGTTCGACCTCTCTGTTGGTAGTCTGTGAGTGATGCAGCGTGATAGCGCAATCCAATTTCCTAGTTATCATCGCGAGCGAAGCGGGCGTCTTCCTGGCGATTACATTAAGAGCCGAGTTTCCTTTTTTAGATCGGGTAGTTACATCAGCGCCGTGGTAAATTAGTGTTTCGACGCAAGCGGAAAGCCCATCGAGCGCAGCGAGGTGTAATGGTGTAAACCCATACTCATCTTTCTGGTTAACATTAGCACCCCAACTAATTAGCGTCTCTATTATATCACAGGCACAGTCAGACTTGCCAATAGCTGCGTGAAGAGCTGTTCTCATATCAAAATCCATTGCATTAGGCTCGGCATTACCTTTTCTCAGCAGTGATTCAACGCATTCTAAGCTGGCTGACCGAGCGGCTAGATGGAGGGCAGTAAAACCACGATGATTTTTCAGACTGGCATCTGCACCCTTTGCTAGCAGCAAGTCGACACAATCTACGAAGCCCCCGTCAGCTGCAAGGTGCAACGCAGTCGATTCTCTATCTCCTACTCTCGTTCTAACGTTTGCATCTGCGCCTTCGGTTTCTAACAGAATTGTTAGGCACTGGAACATTCCCAGATCAGCGGCTAGGTGAATAGAATTGGTTCCGCCCGGTTCAATCAAATTAACGTCCACTCCATGAGATATAAACAGCTTCAAGCACTCCACAGAATTTGCCCTGACCGCGCAATGGAGCAAACCACCTTCACAGTTGACGTATTTAACTGCCGTGTGCACGGAGGCACCTCGGCTGATTAGTAAATTAGCCACTTGCACTGAATTCCCGAATGCGGCGCAATGTAGAGGAGCGAAGCATCGTGGCATGTAATTAGGGTCGGCGCCACACAGCAGGAGGTATTCTGCGCAATCGACAGATCCACTGAATGCTGCCGCGTGTAGTGCTGAGAGGCCTAACGCATCGAAGTACAAGGGGTCTGCTCCTGCTTCAACCAAGGGTGGGAGCAACGGCGCCAACTTAAGAAATGCCGCCCAGAATAAGCACACGTTGCGTTCCGCATCAGAAGCGGAGTCAAAGGTAGTCGCAGTCGTATCCGCGGTAACGGCTCCAGATTCAAGTTCATCAAGTAAGCGAAGACGGCCGCCGACGGCACGCATCTGCTCATGGGCGGACTGCCTTAGGGAGTCACCGCAAATATGGGCAGTGAGGTCGAGAGGTGGTTCTTCGAAGCTGTCATACATATTGGGGGCGCTCTCCGCTGGCGGCGACGAGCCGGCCAGCACGTACTCGAGGTGGCCCATGGAGGGGTAGGCCCGCTCGAGAGACTCGGCGTCGGGTGGGCCCGGCACGGCGCGGGCCGCGGCCGGCGAGCGCCGGCGAAGCCAGCGCGGAGCAAGCCTGCGTCGCGTCGACGGCATGCGGGCGGCGACAATGCACTGAGCCGCTTATTGTCACACAATAGACGAACCAGCCATTTTTCAACGTACACTCGACGACAGAACGTTATTTAGATCCCAATACACGCAATACCTGCGGTACCACGGAGCAGTTCGTGGTTTATTTATCCTTATGACTGTACTGTCGTTTCATTTTGGTAAATTTTTACTGATATTTTAAGACAAGTTCATGCGGTGTACTTAACTCGATAGCGTCTATCTCTAGGAGTGCCGATCAGACAATGCTCATGTTTACTAACATTTTCGATGATATCAGCTCATCATACATCCCAAAGTTGAGGAAACTGCTTGGTATAATATTGTTGGAAAACACGCGAAAACAATGACATTACATGAAGGTTAGCTCATTACCGTGAGAATCAACTGCAGAATTTAAGCAATTAGCGCTCATAAAGATATAATATTTGTTTTTATTGTTCTAGGACACATACAAAAACAACTCGTTTTTGTTCTACCTTAATTATCTTTACTAATTAGCGATCTCAACCAACTTAAATTTAAATATACTTACTTAAAAATAAACTTAAATTCAATCTAGTCAGTAGGTTATCTTTTACAGGTCACCTACAGTCATCCTTCATCATCAGGCCTTGGATTTTCAATAAGCCTTCACCATAATGTAATTCAGTACTTGTTAAACTCATAAGTACCTACGGAAATACGCTCCACCGGTTATACACAACGTACTTAGCTGGCATAAAGCTGATTCCATTAACTTCACATACTTAACAGATTGATTACCTCTCCCATCCCATGCACGAACAATGAATAACCATTGGCCGCAGATTCGATTCAGTTCCGATTGGATGACTCAATGATTCGTTCAGTTTTGATGAGAACATACAATGTAAAAAAGCGGGTAGGTATTTTCAGACACCAAAAATATTCCTTCTGACCCACCCTGTGTGAAATTAACAATGAAATTTCCTTGGAGCCTGCCTTATACAAATTAAGAACGAAATTTATTACGTTTGAAAATATTGAGTAGCAAATATATTATTAGGGTTAACCATGAATTCGTTTTTCCAAAAATCATTCGTTTATTATACTATTTATAAGCGATTTAAAATTTTCTATTTTTATAATCACAACACTATTTCGGTGGTAGCATTCAGTCCCACCTTACCCCCAAAGGGTATGGCAGGGTTATGGTGGGTGGGTCTGGGGGAAAATATACAGTAAGGTTACCTAATTTGGTACATTTTATTCGCATTACCAAATTTAGTCTAGCAAGCGCAATATAATTCGTAACTACTATTAAAAAAATTCAATGATCATTAAATTATATAAATCTATTGTATAAGTCTTTTTTTAATATGAGAAGCCGTGGTGGTCTTGGGGTTAGAGCTGTCGGCTGCTACGCAAGCGACGCAAGTTCGAATCCCAGCGTGGCCTGTACCAATAAGTTTTTCTAAAAAAACTTATGTGCAGTTATTTCACACCACGTGCTTTACGGTGAAGGAAAACATCGTGAAGAAACCTGCATATTTCTGAGAAGTAATTCAATGACGTACCTATGTAAAGTGTCTGAGACGGCGATGGACTCACCCTCTGTCACGTTGGCGCTTGATCATATTCGGTGAAATGTGGGTGTTGTTACAACACGTCTGCTTATCCCTTCGGGGACCCTTTTGGGATGGCGTGAGCATATATATATTTTTTTATTTGAGAGGTACCTACAAATTAATATGTACCAACATACATAACATTATCATCTCCAAGCAATTAATTAAAGTCACAAAAAGGATTATTTCTAACCTATAAAAAGTGGACAGACGTCACAGGTAACAAAAAAGTGAATAATTCGAAAATGAAAACGAAAAATATTTCTTAAGTTTGGGCCCTGGTAAGGCACTTATAAATGGCGAAAATTTACCACCGGTTCGGAAACTAGCCTTCTGAGAAGAACCGGCAAGAAACTCAGTCAATAAATTTGTTTAGGTACTTTTGATATCTGGGGGGGTCACGGCGAAGCATGTGAAGATGTATCACGTGCACCCCCCACTTAGCGACTTGGAGGAACACCGTGGAGTTTAGTCGGTGTGAGTCCGACATGACCCTTCCGCTGCCCCCGCGGCCATTGGTGTATCCATAACGGATTCTCCACGTTAAAAAAAAAAAGGTACTTTTGATATCAGAAGAGGGTGACATTAAAAAAAAGCAATCCATGCTTTTCTGAACTCTGTGGCTTTTCGTTGGCTTAGTGAAAATGACACTACACAGAGTACTTACTTGACTAAATCGTTATAAGAGAGGGGGTAATTCTAATAATTCCCTAATTCCAGGATGTAAGTAATCGTTGACCTCCTCTTTAATTTAATTTTATCAAAAATCATATTGAGTTGAGTGGACTAAAAAGCTACAAATCATTTCAAGCTATGTAGTTTACATCATATATTAATTATTATTTGTCTAAGGTCTGTGCTACAAAGTCACAAACGAATTTAGTGACGTAGGTAGTATATAAAAGTCTTTTGGATGACTACAATATGACATTTAAAATCTTTCGTACACAGATAAAAATTCTTATTAAAATGTTACAACATGACATTGACCCAAGATCAAAAATGTTCGCTAATTTAAGATACGAAAATAACATAATATTAATTGTAAGAGGTACATAACGTTCTAGAAATAACTTCTTGTTGTCGACTGAAGGAAGACGATGTAGGTATTAATTAGATATGTTCTCGTGGGATCTCATTCATCGCAATTTTAATTAAATCTCAAGAAGCTGGATAACGATCTCTAATGCGGAAATGTCCAGTTAATGTCTCACGTGGCGATTTATAGAATTACGCCAACCTGGGCGAGTGACATAAGTGTGCCGACACGAGATTTGGGCGCTGACCTTAAATGCGCAGTAGTAATTTTATGGGGCTATCTCTGCCTATCTTTGTTCTCTTGAATTTGTATTTGTTCCCGAAGAGACCTCCAGACCTTAATTTTTTTATTTATTTATTAGTTGCTCGTGGAATTCTCATTTAAAAATATAAGTACCTGATTGACCCTGATAATTGGTTTCGTTTTCACACAAAAGAAAGATCTTGACAGTCTCTCTGCCTACCCCCATAGGTTACAGGCGTGAGCTGAGTTATCATAACTTGACAGATGTCGGCGAAATTTACCTTCGTATTGTACTAAATATATTTATATATAGAGAGAGAGAGAATTGCTCGTTCAAAGGTATAAGAATATAATGAATTTATAAATAAAAAAATACACATATTTGAAATATTTATTGTTATACAGTTTTTGGACTTACATATATAATAATGTACACATTGCTCGATAATTATAATTACAAATAGTGAATATAGACACGATCACCAAGACATGTTAGACGCAACTCTATACTTGACAAACATTATGTTAGCGTGATGTAAATGTAAATTTAACATTTACAAATTAACATTAATATAGTTCACATTTTTGGGATTAAATGTTTTAAACTAATGTAATAACTATTAAAGCTAACGATTAACCGTACGGATATAAATTAAAACCTATTTACAAAATATTACAAAAGAAAAACAATATTTTTATGAAGTGTGGAGCTTTCTCGTGGTGACATGGCACATGTGGTCGAGACGAAAACTATAGCTCCATTTTATAGACAATGTACTTATATTAATCTTTATATTATCATCCTGTCTTATATACGATAAAGTATTTGAGAATGAGCTACACATCATAGATAACAAATGGATACATTTCCAGTTATCCCAAATTCCTCCCCATCTTTTGACAAATTTACCATCAATCTGGATTTAATGTATTAAGACTGCTAGTCGTACAATTACGACTATCTCTCTCAAACGCAAGCCGTATAACGAGAACAAACTTCTAGCAGCATAATACCAATTTTAATTTAGCAGCATAATACCAATTATTTTGACATTTTCCTGCATAGTGTGGTATCACCGGACGATTGGTGTTATCCTAGATTTTAGCTTTTTTATATATTAATTTCAAATTTGTGAGGAGAATAAGTTGGTGCATAATCGTTATAGATACAAAAGCGTGCACTGGCAACTCAGGCGTAGCTGAGTCGCTTAGACGTTTTGACACATGGTCAGGCTGACTGACGATCAGCGTGGTAGGACACTACCGCATTGATGCCAATAGCTCGAAATTAAATTATAAAACTTACACTTTAATCTGCGGGATATGTTATATTACAAAGTTCCGTTAATAAATCTTAAAATCACACGTTTTTAATCTAAACTAATGTAATATGGTGCAAAGACGTAAAAATATTGTCTTACAACAATTTGATAAGGTTAGTTAATTTATACATATTGCAATGAATGAAAAACAAATATGAAAAAAAATTTAGGAGGTGAGATGCGTGAATTAATATATTGCTTTCATATAGGATGACATTTTCAAACCGACAAATTTTACTCTACATGATCACTCAATATTGAATCTTAAACAGCCAGGTTTTTCAACCCGGCCTTTATTAATTGCCTTACTCATAGTCAAAGTTATCAGTCCATTAAATAGAAGGCAGGTCAGACGGCGGAGTACTTCCGGCCGTCGTCGGAGGAGTAGCAGTGGTGGCAGTGCAGGCGGCCGGCGCGCACGCGGACGTCGGCGCCGGCGCGCCCGTCGCCGAGCGCAGCGCCGCACACGCCGCACGAGAAGCACCACACGTGGTAGCACAGCGACAGCGACTCTATTATCATCGCCGCGCCGCGACCTGCACAACCACTCATATATTCAAACACATTAACCTGATTCAATATTTTTCAAATTTCACTGTTGGCGATCGCAGAATACATTGACAAATTATCATTCAATCTATACGTACACAGATAAATAAAATTCACATCATTATCTCCCTAGCCTTATCCCATATATTGTTGAGGTCGGCACTTGATTCAACCCGATGCGGCCAATCACCTGACTTTTATACGAAACGACTGCCATCTGACCTTCGCAACCCCTTTGACGAGGAAAATCTGTGATTTGAGTTAAACCGGTTGTCAGACTATTTTAGGCCTCCGACTGACCTGTAACGTGCTCTCCGAGGCACGGAGGTAACTGAGGCGGTCACCCATCTAATTACTGGTAAGGGTTAGAGTTGCTTAACTTTGCTGGTCGAATGATATGCGCAATAGCAAATGTGCCACGAATTTCACTTAAAAATCTATTTTCGGCACTGACATAAAAACTAATTGAAAGTCTGTCTATTTCTTGCAGTTAATCTCTGAAGCGGTATGGCCAGTTTTAATGGCAGATAGCTAATGTTACAAGGACTACTTTAGGCTAATTTTATTGAAAAAAATTATTAAAATAGTCTACACTAGTAAACGTCTACACGGGGCACAGCTAGTAGGACATATGCTTGCATACTTAGTGGCTTGAGTATTCAGCATTAAAAAAGGATTCAGTATTTGCTATTTATAGCAAAAACTCAACGCATACATACCTAATTCCTCTCCACAATGCGAGCACTTCCTACGTCCACTAACGCTGAGAAGCTTGTCTTCGCGAGTGCCTTCGGGCCTCCCTATGGGTAACTCTGGCCTCCCTAGGGGTAACTCTGGCCTCCCTAGGGGTAACTCTGGCCTCCCTAGGGGTAACTCCGGCCTCCCAGGGGGTAACTCCGGCCTTCCTCCCCGCCCCACCTCTGACAGCTGCTGTTGGCTGGAAACATTTGATATTGATGGTTGTAATTCCGTTTGTATTCAAAATAAGTAGGGTTGATATTACTAGGTATACTTAATACCAAAATATATACGATTAACTTTCAGAATAACCTCTTCTGATTTTGGATTCGTCATCTGTTAGCACAAGGCGGCCCTTAAAGCTGCAAAAGGGATGGTAAAATTCGACGGTGAGATCACGAGTAGCCCAGTTGGCAGACCAACTGCACGGGTTGCAGAGGCAGAGGTATTGTGCAGATTGTATAAAATATAGAGATAGTAATAATGATTTATAGACATAAAGTAATTTTTGTAAAATAATTATATTGCACGCCTCCGCAGCCAGATTGCATTGATGTTCTATATAAATAAAGTGTCATCTTTATACATTACATGTATTTCACGCAATACATTAACTTTGAACTTTGAACTGTGGGTATTGAAAGTGAAGTGATATGAACCTGGTGCTGAGAGGCGTCATGTTGTGTAGAGAGGGCGCCACCTCCTGGTGGTACGAGTGTCGTTTCGCGGCTCTTATCTTGCTCCGCTGTTCCTCTATTCGACGTTGTTCTGCCTCCTGTTATATATCACAGATAATTCAGAGCCGCAATGGCCGAAGGGTTTGAGCAGTGGCCTGCTACGCAACGCAATAATTTTACACCACATTCTTTACAGAGAAGGAAAACATGATAGGAAAACCTACATATATCTGATAAGTAAATAAAAGACGTATGCATAGTGCCTGAGACGGCGATGGACTCACCCTCTGTCGCGTTGGCACTGGATCATATCCGGTGAAATGTGGATATTGTTACAATACCACTGCTTACGCCTTCGGGGACCCTTCTGGGATGGCGTGAGCATATTTATTTTTTAGATTTATATTATATTCAATGAAATTGTATTGTATGATGAATCTATTAACCTCTTAATATGGTGCCAATGCAAAACCACGTCTTGTTTAGTTGTGTACAATGTGAGGAGACTCACCTGTATGAGCCAATGCTGGTTGTAGTTGACAGGCTTCCTGGTTTTGGCCTGGATCCACTCCGAGGTGGACATCAGCTTGGGCGTGGGCGCCGCGCTCAGCGCCTGGACATTCAAATATACTTAGCTAACACTCTTATCGCGCTGCCTTCACGATCATAGCTGGCCTTTGGAGATGTACAAACCTGCAGCGTATGCCTGGTCATGGGGTGGTACTGTCCATTGGTACCGTTCTGTCTGAGCTGCACGGTCGCTGCCCGCTCCACGTTAGCGTACTCTCCCGCTGAGGGCACGCGGCTGCTCCTGTCAATGTTACACACTGGCTGAGTCGCTTATGACGGCACCGTTGGTCTAGTAAATTTTATGTAATGAACATTCGTGTTAGCTCTATAATTATCATAATAATTGAAGCCGCCTTTCGAAGCGGCTTTCTTGTATGATTTTCCATTCCCGTGGGAGTACAGGGATAAAAGATTACCAGTAACATTGCTAATAACGTAGCTTTTACCATTGTTGCATCATCATCTCCCTATCCTTATCCCATACATTGTTGGGATCGGCATTCGATTCATCCCGATGTGGCTGATCACCTGATTTTTATACGAAGCTACTGCCATCTGACGTAACCCCCTTAACGGGGAAAATCATTGATCTGGGTTAAACCAGTTGACAGACTATTTTAGGCCTCCGACCGACCTGTAACGATTGATAAATTGGCAACCGGGACCGACGATTTAACGTGCTTTCCGAGGCACGGAGGGAACTCGGGTGGTCACCCATTCAATTACTGGCTTGGGTCTGCTTAACTTCGCTGATCTAATGATATGCACAATAGCAACTGTGCCACGAGCTCTTCATTACCATTGCTGAAATATTTTTTAAATCGATCCAGTAGTTTCTAAGTTAATATTATACAAACACACAAATTATTCCTTTGTTTAATATTTAGTATGGATATATAGATATAGATTGGTTAATGTTATTAGGTGTGGGGTACCTCATAGTGATCTCCCTCTCGATGGACTCCCGGGTCCTGGGCCTGGGAGGCAAGGCTGGCTGCAGTCGCGCCGCTTGCGCCGGCCCGCTCGGTGCCTTGCGCTCCACACGACTCCTGTCCTCGTATAGCACTCTGGAAACATATTTATACTCATTACCAACTTTATAATGAGGTTGCACGTCACGGTAGCCTCTTGTGACAAGCTAAGGCTTTTTTTTGCTCAGAAAATCAGCATAGCTACTTCACCTTATCTTCATCTTCAGCATACTTCTGCTTCACCATCCCAGAAGGGTCCCAGAAAGGTCCCCGAAGGAGTAAGCAGAGTTGTTGTAACAACAACACCCACATTTCACCGAATATGATTAAGTGCCAACGTGACAGAGACTGAGTCCATCGCTGTCTCAGGCACTGTACATACGTCTTTGGATTACTTCTCAGACACAAGCAGGTTTCCTCATGATGTTTTCCTTCACCGTAAAGCTCATGGTATGAAATCACTGCACATAAGTTTTTAGAAACCTCATTGGTATTCTGGGATTCGAACTTGCGTCGCTTGCGTAGCAGGCGACTGCTCAAATCCCAAGGCCACCATGGCTCTTTAAATAACTATATTTTAAAATACACACCTTCTACTCTCCTCCACACCAAAGTGCCTCTGTATGTGTTCTTCAGAAACGAAAGGCTTCCTCTTAATATTCTCTTCATACACAGGCCTCTCAGGCACGACGGGCGGCGCCGGAGTGTATATCTCATTCACAAGCAAATTGGGCATTGAATGCCTATAATTAGGGTTCACTTTCGTTTGTCTCACTTGCGGTTTCTCAGGCGTCGAAGGTACAGTAGATATATCTTGAACGGACTTCTGTATTATCCTATTTTGGTCCCGGATCAAGTTCTCTCTCTGTCTTCTCAACTCCTCTTGCTCTAATTGGAGGAGTTCCCTCTCGAAACGAAGGACTTCCTAGTTGGGTGGGAATTGTGGAGTTAATACACACGTTTATAAGGTATAGGTGCCGTCACGAGCTATGATCGCTGGGGCAACTATGGTCGTTTAAGCAGTACGTATTAAGAACTTCTCAGCTTCGAAGTTACAAAAGTGGAACGTCAAAGCTCAGAATTTCTTAATACGCTTTGCTTAAACCGATGTTAGTTTGGCATTCCCAATATTTTCGCTCAGCGCTCAAAACTCGTCACCGCACCTGTACAGTTATTTGTGTTAGAAGTCAGTTTGTTGGCATCGTGAATTATCAAAAAAATTATAATTAATGGTTAGTAAGTCTTGTGGTATATCTTATTTTTATATGTGCAAGGCTTAAATCTAGCGTGTAAATGATTTTCACAAGTGTTAAAAATATGTTTCGGTTCATAAAACCATTACCCTACACTACATTACATTACAGACACAATAATCAACCAAAAAACTGGTTTTCTGCAATCCAATTGTTAGAAATAGTCATCTTGTGTTTTATAGTTGTTTTGTTGTCTGTCCGTCCGTTACCTTTTCTCATCATATCCGTTTTTATTGATATTTAGAGAGGTGATAACCCCAAAGAAGGATATGGCACCTAACTTTTGATAAAATATTTTTTTTAGTTTAATACTTAAAAGAAGTTAAAGCTAGTAGTTTGATGAACCGAACCACAGTAAATAATAGTAAAACAGGAATTCACCTTGGTATGACCATCGTCATACTGCCCGTCCCACCGGTCGTTAGTGCTCGCCTGCAATCACCACCCGCCATCTTGTTCAATGTTATTTACACACACGAAATGGCGGAACCATAATATTTGTTATTTCATTAGTCACTTTACGACATGCATCTTAAGGTTCGGTTTTCAATGTTACATATATTTTTTTAGTTTATTATGATTAGATATGATTGATTGGAGTATAAAATTGTTTTATCGCTTTGGTTAAAATATAATTAAGGCGCCTCGAAAAATTTTAAAGTAAGGGGAAAGTCACTAATAATAGTTTAATAGCTTAGTTGAGCTGTAGACTCTATATTTCTAAAAATAACTTACCTATATTAATTTTGATAGTTGAGTAATGAGATATTTTCGAATCTATTGAAACATGTTGCGAGCACACTCGTGCACGCATATACACGCGTGACCATAATGTATTTACATTATTTTTTCAAATTTATTGATTCAAAGAATTATATATTTTTTTATATATTTGCGAAATAATCACCTTTAATTTGTCAATATTATGGTTCCGTCAGACGAAGTATTTAATGAAATTAATAGTGAATTTATGAACAACGACATGAATTTAATAATGAACACATGATATGAGCTGTATTGCATAATGAAGTTTAAAACACAACGATAGCGTTGCAAATTGAATAAAATATAAGTGCAGTCATGCAGAAAAATGCAGTGCAAAATAAAAGGCAATATTTCTATTGAATATAAATAATATTTATTTCTTTTAGCACTTAATACAAATAGTATCTAATCAACTCTACATTTAAACATAGCCCAAGAACTAATTCCTAAGTAAGTAATAGGATTTTCTAATTTTGAAATGCTTTGTAAAAAAGTGTACTGTGGCAATAAAGAAGCATTATTTAAGCATTGAATGTTAAGACGCTGCATCAAATACCTACCATTTTTTTTTTATGGAAATATAATTCGCCCCAAAAAACTGCAGCTTTGTTTTTGAATCATTGTAACACTTATTGTATTAATAAATGGCAAAAATTCTGGTGAAATTATTGTTAACAAAAATTCAGTGTTTTTTTGCGGCGAATTAAACATAAAATAAATAT
This sequence comes from Watsonalla binaria, assembly GCA_929442735.1. Taxonomy (NCBI): domain Eukaryota; kingdom Metazoa; phylum Arthropoda; class Insecta; order Lepidoptera; family Drepanidae; genus Watsonalla; species Watsonalla binaria. The sequence goes on along the minus strand of OV838937.1, from coordinate 9,132,298 downwards.
GTATCATACAAAGTTAGTTATATTAATAGTACCGTCACCAACAACAATATCTTGTGACTTACATATTCATAATTTAATATGATATAATTATTATCGTCCATGAGTGATAAATGAACTAATAAAAATATTTCAGAATTTTCACTGGATATATGACTCATTAATAATTCATACACCAAAATAAATCAACAATACTTACAAAATAAAGTGCTTAGAAGCATTTACAGTGCAGTACATACAACAAAGTGCAAGAAATTTAAATATGTCACAATATATAATAATAATATGTTGACATATTTTAATATTAATATATAATATATACTCAAAAAAAGGAAAATAATCTGCGACATACCCGTCTTAAAGAAAGATTTGATTAATTTAAATTTTATTCATATTTCACAACCAATATTTCCCAATAAAACACCATAAGCTAGCATTTGATTCGAGAAATAATATTGTAATAACTGATCTTACATTAAACGAGATCTACTCTACATTCTAAATCACTATCCATTTTATACCTTACACCGTGTGCAATAAAGGCTATTTACATAATGAATATACTTGAATGTTATTCTACTCAAGAGATAGAAAAGTAATGTGATAGAAATAGAAATAGCATTATCCTCTCAAATAGCTTTCTATAGTATAGAAATATACAGAAGAAAATATTGTGACGATATTACTTAACAACATTCTTAGTAATTATATGCAACCAACTTAATAATTGCTTTAATAATAAATGTCGAATCATTTTTTTGCTAACACTACAATAGGTGCGCCTGTGATCCGAATATTATTTCATCATCGAAATGACAAAATGGTCACATAGGTGCAATTCATATCATGATTCACGAATGATTACAATAATTGTAGATGTTAGTCCCTAACTAACTCTTTATGATGTTATTTGTCACAAAAGCAATTAATATTTTGTGGACCATTTTAGGAATCTTCATAGGAAAGTGTGCAACAGGTGAATTTCGATATATTAATCATTCGTGTATCATAATATGAATTGTACCGTTGTGACTATTTAGTCTTTTTGATGATGCATCATATTCGGATCACATTATGATTCTCCTAAAGTGGCGTTTCCAAAGATCTTTCATTTTATTAAGCCCCAACATATATTCAAAGGCATTGAGAAGAAAAATAATCGCGAAATCTACAAAAAATATTATTTGTGCATAAATACATAAATACATACTAAGTTTTATTTTTATTTTACCTGTTGGTGCTGTAACTTTTTATCTAAGGTGTCGATCTGGTCCGCAGGTTGGTCGAGACCGGTCAGCTTCTCCGTGAGGCTCGTGGAGAAATTCTTCTTCGCGGCATCTTCCTCGTCTGATGTCACCGTCGCCTGGTACGGCTGAAATGCACGTTAATACCATGCCATTAAGATTAGATTGCATTGTTTGAATTCTTTCAACGCTATCTTGATGTGATTTGATTAATTTATTGTCTTTTAATACTTTATTGCGAAACGCATTACTGAAGACTACGTGCGAAACAAGTTCTTATGACAAATGTTAAAAGGTAGCGTATTCGTCAGGACTGTTTGATAATGCCACGAACTTAAATTTGTTATAATTGGTAACATTTATTAAATCCTGTAAACGGGAAAGATTTATATCTAAAAAGATATATACATACATACATATGCTCACGCCTGTATTCCCCGAAGGGGTAGGCAGAGGTGTTGTAATCACAACACCCACTTTTCACCTAAGATGATTAATTGCCAACGTGACAGATGGTGAGTCCATCGCCGTCTCAGGCACTATACATACGTCTTTGAATTACTTCTCAGACATGTGCAGGTTTCCTCACGATGTTTTCCTTCACCGTAAAGCACGTGGTGTGAAATAACTGCACATAAGTTTTTCAGAAAAACTCATTGGTACAGGCCCCCCTGGGATTCGAACTTGCGTCTGCTCTAACCCCAAGGCCGTCACGGCTTCTAATCTATATATGTTTATATCCTGTACACGACGAAACAGCAGGACATTTTTTTAATCTTTCTCTAATCGATACGTTCAATAACTAGTTTAGCATTTGTCTTTCTCAAGACACAAAGATTAGTGAATAGGCTTCTAGCGGGCAAGCGATCTCTATCTTAGATACTTCAGTACCCCTATCAGCGGTTTGCCACCGTTTTCGTAATCTATACCTACTCGCAATATTTGTATGAGATATTTAGTTCTTCACGTCACCGCTGGGAGTCGCTGCCAAATTTGTCATACTAATATTCGGCGGAGACGCTAGCGAGTACAGATTACGAAAACGGTGGCAAAGCCGTGATAGGGTTACATGTAAGTTTATAGTCAACCGCAGTTCCACCAACGATAAAAAAATATATAGAATTAGGAATAATTTATGAGCCGTACTCACCTCACTGTTCTGTCTGCTATGAGGGTTGGAGGTGTCGGGCGAGGACTGTCCTTTGTACCAGGCGTCGCCCGACGTGCCTCTATCAACATCCACACCAGAATCCCTGCTCTCCCGCAGCTTCTCATCCATATCATGGGACAAGGTCTTCTTGTACAGAAGTTTCTCAATTTTCGTCTCTTCTTGTAAGAAGGACGTGATGTCAGGACGAGGAGCCATCGTGAGGTCAGCGTCTAAGTAGCTGTCATCGACTTGGCCTTCGATGCCGAGGAAACTGGTCCGTTTGTTCCGAATCTCCTTCTTGATACGACGAGCTGAGCTGGTGTGCCTGAAGTTGCCCTGAAGATAACGTAGGTATATGTACATAGGATATTATAGTGACCCATAAGGGTCTGCCGATCAAAGTCGTGCTGAACTGTGACATTATTGGAGAATAGCTTTTATCGCGAGATTTCGTTCGCGTAATAATTTTTAGGAGTAAAGTTACTTGAAATTCTATCTGCAAGAAGGTATCAGACAGACAGATTAGGCCCTACCAGAATTGTATTGCATAATATCTGATCTGTAAAGTGCGCTCCTTTGACAACAGGACTCTGCCCATTTATATGATTGACAATCAAAAAACGCTGGCTTTATTATATCTTATGTTCTTGCAGGTAGAAAGGTTCTCAAAGTTCTAATAGCTGACCTTTGTTGTTTATGCGTCCTAAGCAAGTACGAATGGCACATGGCATTGAAAAACTATATGTTGAAGGGACTCACGTTCCCTAGGAGTTCATCCTCTCCATCATCAACGGGAGGCGGGGGAGGCTTCTCTTTAGGTGGCTCAAGCGCATTCGCAGGCATATCCAGCGGGAACTCACTGTTCTGATAAAATATATTCACATTCTCGTATAGTGGGGCGACCGGCTTTTGTTCCATTGGGCTCTCCTTGGACTCCATGGCACTGTCTTCAGAGTCCAGCTCTTTGAAGGCCAGCTCCAGTGCATCTAGCACCTGTGGAGATATACGTGCATTATAGGGATTGAATTAAGTTTGTTGGGGAGTTCATTTAAATTCCTTAACATTCTTCTTGATTGCATAAGAACAAGGTCGCGCGACTGTTTTGACACGCAGATTTTATTGTATTTGAATAATTACTGCTGCATCATTTTACTTTATACTATTATTTAAATTTGTGTTTGTTTGGATATCTATCCTTCAGGGAGTATATAGTTCCAGTTCTGATTTGAGAGATATTCTGCGGAATAATAAGCAGCTTTACTTTATTTTTTCTTCAAGGAATTTAAATGGTACATTTTAAGGAGTAAAAACAATAACGTAGGTAAATTAGGCAGACGGCTATGAGGCGTCTATTTCCAAACACAAATTGAACAAAATAATTGAAATTAAGTTTGAAAATAAGACATAAAAAAAATCAACAATCACAATCAAAATGTTTGACTTTCAGTAATCCTCAAACTTTTGACACCCTTAAATTATTTACGTTCTTCAAGAAGGCATCTAACTAAAATACTTTTCTTAATTCAGTGCTAAGTCGGGAAGCAGCAAAATTGTGGATTCAAGATATTTTAAAATTTGAGGATCACTTGAATTACAACTTAATAAATAAGTGCAAGAGTTCATGCGAAGCGACGTGCTAGTACATGCGGCGAAAATGATAGTCAAACAAAGCTCAAATCTACTAGATCTCAGTCTTACCTTTGTATTAACCCATCACCAGGTGCTGATGTAACAATACTATTATACTTTATAACTTACACCTTGTATATACTCACAATATTTATTAAAAAGTATAATATATCCTATTGTTTTATACCATAATTACTATACAAGGAGTCTATTCCCACCTAACTCTCTTATCTAACTAACTCAACCGCGCTCTGATAAAGATGTTTGAACATGATAAATACTGATAACATGTACTGATTTATCTATAAATAAATTGATTATGCATAACAATGATTATCTAATGAGCTACAGGTAACATTACATAAATAAAACCAATGGAGAACTGTGTAACATATATTTGTTCGATATAAATGAATTTACATATAATTATCACGTGTTTGAATATCATATGTGTCTACTTGGATCCTACATGATAGGTGTTAAAGACTGTGATTCTCAATATTTTAATTTTATTTCCCCCAATATAAATAAAGTATATAAATATACATTAAAAATATATTCGTAAGTACTATAAGGATCTTAAGAAAATAAAAATAAAATAAGTTAGTTAAAATTACCTTAAAATACGACATGACTATTATACAATTATATAAACTATTCGAAAGGTCTCCATCAGTGTCTCTCGGACATTGATTGGGAGACTTTGAAATATAACAAAAGGATTATATGCATATCAATAACTTACACACCTACCCGAAATGGTAGGCAAAGGGGAAGAGTGTTCAAGCAAAATGTATGGGAATTGTATATATTTACATTTGTGACTAATGCCCTCATTTATTCATTTTTAAATCGAAAGCAGTTTTACCATCTGGGAATCGAACCCAAACGCATATCAAACTAAACGTTGTCAATGAGCATAGGCGGCAATGCGTCTCATTTAAAAAAAATTTACAAGTGCGTTCGATTATACAATTTAATTATATATTTTCGTAACATGGGGATATAAAAAAGTTAACTTTGAGAACCATCAGTCTAACATCTAATGACTTTGTATATAAAGGTATGAATACTATAATATAATACATGAATATATTGATCATGAAACTACAATAAAACCCTGTAACGATACTAAAACGGCTATTTGCTAGTGAGTACGTATTAATATTATTTTAGCACATAATGATTTAATGTAAATGATTGGTTTTAAAATTAGTACGATTTCTAGTACATTTGGGGACATAGAGTGAAAGGTTAGACCGTATATTGGTGAGATCATGATATTACAAACGATATCCCGCTTACTACAAAACATATATTAAAAGCGTAATGTCGTCGGTTTAAAATCCATCTCTTTCTGTGATTCAGATTTAAACAGGGATGGAGATAGTTTTAGTCCGAGTTTTGTAATAAGGGGGTATAAGTCCATAACAATTCTCATCTGACTTGACTTGACAATATATGAGAAAGGAATGGATCTTTTATCCTAGGCCTTTAATTTTTCACGGTATTTGACACAGTTTTCGTTGTTACTTTATTGTTAATGAATAGTATAGTCTTTCGTCTATTAGGCTCTACGCTACGCTTCGTCCTTCTCTGCCAGAATGGATTGGAATCTTGTGAGTTACTTACCGTCTCTTCGTTAGCTGTAACATTTGGTATATCATCATTATTGTTATTCGTGGGGAATATATTTTCATTAGACTGGACATTCGTTACTGTTACATCAGCGACTTTGTTAAGCGTGTTACTGACTGGTTTTAGCGATTTAATAATGGTATTTTTTGGTGAAATGTTAGTGATAGTAGTAATTTTAGAGACAGTTACCATAGGCATGCTTTTGTTGTTAGTTGAATCGTTAGTAGTTAGGTTAGAGTTAGCGTTCCCAGCACCGACGTCCTTTGTGTTGCATATCTCATTCAAGTTGAGGTGAATCGTCATTTTGCCCTCGAACACCACCGTGTCGCCATCCGACGCTGTCGAAACAGGCTCATTCAAACTTACACTAGTGTCTTGAGTGTCCAAACTCTTAAGTGTATCTTCGTCATCCTTGTCCATTTGAATCTCAGTTACTTCCGTGATACTGAGTTCAGATACAGCTTGCACGTAGTTGCTTCCACTATTGGTGTCTTCAGTCATGCTGTCTGGTTCTTCCATCTCTTCAACTATTATATCTTGGATCACCGTCTGAGCCGGTTCTGGGATCGGCTCTTCTATTTTCGGCTCAATCATTGCACTGTCTTCATTTGAAGACTCATACTCTGAAATTTCGATCATTGGTTCACCGATTGGCGACGCAACTTGGGTCAAGTCAGCAATGTCATCAGCTGGAGCGCAAGAATCTCTAGCTGTATGGATACCACTGTCCTCTGTCTCGATGTCACTTGGTACAGTGTTATTCTGCATATCGGCACAATCGAAGTCTTCCAAACTTGGTGCTCTGCCGTAGGAATTTGGAGATGATTGTCCGTTGATGTCCAAGCTATCAAGAGAACGGCAAAAACTCTGCATTTGACTCTCAATGCCAGAGAGACTAGACTTCAATGTACTTTCTGACATTTTGTCCTTTAAATCTTCGAGTTTAGTATTAATGTTATCATTGGCGGTTATTTCTTCTTCAACAGATATCTTGGGTATCTCTCTGTTTCTCGCCGCATCGAGACAAGACAGGCGTTCTTTGAGGCTCATGGACACTTCTTTGACCTCCGTCTTCGTTACTTTCACCTCCTCTTCAGAGGTCTGTGATTTCAAGCTGGACATACGTTCTTTCAACGACTTTGTGTTACTAAGATCTCCATTCGAGAGCCTTTTAACCTTCTCAGGTTCTGAAGACTTGACCTTCTCAAGGCAAGATAATCGTTCTTTCAATGGTTTTACTTCAGTGGGTAACTTGGTCAGGTCACTTGTAGATTTCTGTGTGTACGATTCCTCATTGAATTTCTCTAAACTAGACATTCTTTCTTTAATCGACTTCTTGTTTGTTATCTCAGGTAATTTTGGTTTATTGGTTTGTAGTTCTTGAGAGTTCTCTCTTTCGAAATGCTCCCTTCGTTTATGAATGTCAACTTTAGGTAGTTCTTTCTTCTGGTTGTTATTCTTAGTATCATTGGCCCTTTCTTGTTGGAAGGATGATACTTTTTCTTCGATTTTATTGCTGACTGTGGTTCTGATTCTGTTTAGATCGCCATTTGTTTTTTCTGGTGACTTTTCTTTGAAATTATTATTGACGACTGTTTTGACGATGTTGCTGTTTGTTTGTGAGATGATTCTAGACTTGTAGCCCTCGATTGCGCCCTCGTACGTGTACTCCTCGGGCTCTGGGGAGCTGATGGTCGTCGTGGTACAAGTATCGTATTCGTTAGCGCTTGAGCCCAGTTTACGGTTTGTGTCGAAGTTGGACATGTTGTCCACGTCGGAGTGGTTTTTGTCGAGGTCCATGCCATCGCTCTGGAAATTTTGTAATATAATGTAATCAGAAATTATTAATTATAGAAATATTTTTTGAGTTAGAGAATAATACTCATTTAGCAAATATTTATAAACTTCTATATCAAATTGCGAATTCGACTGTGCAATTAGAAAGGAGCTTCCTGCCCTGGACACTCACGCTGTACTTTTCCAAAGTTTTTACTTATTGTATTCATCAATATACAAGGTTTGGTTTTCTACTCACGGCCAAACTGTGTGTGTCGCAGTCCTCGCTAAGGCTGCTCTTGGTGCTGGACGTGCCAATGCCGAGGTCACTGAGGTCGTGGCCATCGTCGTCTGCGTACAGAGCGAGCGGGTTCCGCCTTCTGCGACCAGCGCTGCAAACAATAAGAAATTGTTGTGAAACATTGATCTTTGACACTAAGAAAGAATTAAAAAGAGCTAGCGAGTTCGCTGAATCCATTTAACGTTGGGGCCAGATATTTATGATTTCTATATAGATAAATTACCTTTTTACAACTACCTTAGTAGTAAACTACTTGGGATGACAGTACGTAGTCGAGTAGTAGTAGGATGCAAGATTTACGTCAGTGGTAAAAGACACGAACACATCCCTACATATCTACATGCACACACGCCTGTATTCCCGATAGGATAGGCAAAGAGCCGTGATGGCCTTGAGGTTTGCAAGCGACGCAGGTTCGAATCCCAGAGGGGCCTGTACCAATGAGTATTTCTAAAAAACTTACGTACAATGCTTTCACACCACGTGCTTTACGGTGAAGGCAAACATCGTGAGGAAACATGCATATTTCTAAGAAGTAATTCTATGACGTATAGTGCCTGAGACGGCGATGGATTCACCACCTGTCACGTTGGCACTTAATAATCTTCGGTGAAAAGTGGGTGTTGTGATTACAACACCTCTGTCTACCCCTACGTGAGCATATGTATGTGTATGTAGGGTGGCTATGTGTGAGTGTAATAGGGGCGAGCCTATTAGCACTAACCGGGTACTAGCCCAGACTCAGGGCTGCTACGGAGATATTCTCCCTAAATACAAGACTATTAAAACTGCATAAAATTGTATCACGAGAACTTTCTGTCACCATGCCCTTTGAATAACCGACTATAATATAAGATAATGTAATATAAACATTAGCTGGAAGGTAAACGGTCGTAAATAATGTTATCGAACATGATATAACGAAAGTGAAACCAGTATGGGCCACCTGTCTATACACTTTCGCTTGGTCGTCACACTTTTGGACATTTGAATAGAAAGCACCGAAAAATAACTGATTTATCTCGTGAATTTTGACTGCAGGTTTGTTTAAGTTACATTTACTGTGGGAAAATTCAAAATCAATAAGAAAATACGCATATTTAAACACATATCAAGTATCAAGTAACTGTCTGAATCTGAATATTTATTTACTTATAACCTCTTTACAGTATTTTCTACTAATGCGATGTTACAGGCCTTAATGATAAATGTATAATTAAAATTAAAATTAGCACTAAATATAATAAAAAAAAACTAACAGTATTAAAAACTAAACTATTATAATATACTTAAATATCTATCTAACTTAATACATATTTATATGGATAACTCTAAATACTTTTGAGCACACTCTGCGAGTTTTGGCAGGCTCTGGGGGCTGACTATGACCTTTTAGAAAACAATCTTACTTTACGGTAATCATGCCGCATTCATACAATATGATTGCTCATATTGGTACCACAACGTTATCGGTTCATTCATGCTTAGACTCTTTGACATTTTATGGGGTCGTAAGCCTGCTATTAATGATTTTGTGGTACGAAAACACAAAGTAAGCTTACAATAACATTGCTATAAGACGTCATGGTCAGCCCCCTGGTGAAAGATGTCTATATTGCTAGACATGGCGTTTATCAAACGAATGGCGCGCGAGATAAATATACATAAATATAGATAGAGAGCAAACATTTGTAACATAAAAACGATTATTTATGTATTGGTTGTTCTGTCCTTAAATCCATTTGTTGTGTGGAGACTTCTCAAAGTGTTATTTTGTCTCTATCTAAATAACTAGATTCAAGACGATCTTAACTAAACCTTCACTAAATTATATTTTATTGTTTGGCGATCTCTTAAATATCATCGCATGATCTTTTTTTCTTTTCTTTAGACATAAATTATATTATATAACAGCTGTGCCCGCGGTTTCACCCGCGTAGACTTAATTTCATGGGTGGTCACTTGTATCCCGTTGAGGTAGGCAGAGACTACTGTCCTAGTTTCCACATTTATTTTGCTAAGCAACCATCTATTAATGAACAAATTATTAGAATATTTAGCCTAAGAAAATTCCTTAAGATCTATTTACTGAAGTGCCATATTACATGCAAGTAAATGATTATTATTATACGTATCCAATTGATTTGCCGCATTCTTGACTGTAATGATCCAACATAACTTTATCTTTTTCGCCAACCACACATCTGAATAACATGGGAACAAGCGAAGGTAATTTTCCCGGGAATCGAATACCAGCCCTCACGCTCGCTCGTGCATTGTTTATCACGAATCAATTTACCCCACGGGCTTGCGTATGGAATTTAGAAAATTCCAGAATTACTTGGAATGGAAATTTGCCAACTCATTATTTATTATTGGATGGTTTGTGGTATACTAAACTGTCAAGTCTAGTACATAGAGTTGGGATTCGAGAACCATATATATAGCCTACCTACTTATATGAAAATTCACATTACTCAATTTCATAACAATACCTAGATTTACAATGAATATTTTTGAACCCACAAATGTTCACTGTCCCGTACGTTCCTGACAATAATTACCGATTACTTATATTCGTTTACGGCAGTAATTTTTTAGGAATATAGAAGAAAACATTTTTCAAGTAAAATTTTGACACTGCGTTCATGATTTCGTATCTATATAAAAACAGGTAGGCATCTATAACGATGTGCAACAACCCCACATCGAGGACGGACATTGGTCGTCCGTAATGTGTATCTTAGAAATGTTTAAATGTACATTGGGAACAGCAAACAGTGTCAGAATACCATGAGAACTTTACCTACTTATACTGTGCAGTCCGCCTTTAACCTGCTACTTCAGCTTTGAATGCTAGCATTACTATTTGACATGGCCCACTTTATTGAGGATTATCATTTTGAATTAAGTATTACCTTAAGGAACTAAAACTAGAAACGTTCACTGCTATGTCGGAGATATGTAAATTCTTGTATTAAAAAATGTATACAGTGTAAAGGAGCTTTTGTGATGTATCATTCTTGTCTGCATCTTTCTGAAAATCCATCCATCGTTTCTTAGGTCTTCCTCTCCCCTTATATCCATCCTCATTCATAAACAAAATGAACTGTCTAATACATATATTCCTGTTGCAGTAATAAGTATCACCAAGCTGAGGTTACATGTAACAACTGCAATTTGCTCGTCCATCGAACGACTTGTCAAACCCTCAACCTAGATGACCACCATGTTTCAATCAAACTGAGATCGACAGAGGACGTTTTTTGTGAGACCAATCTCGGAGAAGGCTCACGATAATATCATCATTTACCGGAGCTTCACGCAGGTGTAAAAGAATCAGAACAATAAACGTAGAGCCACGTAGTGTGACGTGCGCCCACGAAATGCACGATTTGCGCGTAAACACGCCCGCGCCGTGGATTTTTGCACGAAACGCGAAGCAAGCGCATTCTTTACGTTCCTAATGAGTGCGAGGCGGGGCCTCACTGAGGGCGGGTTGTTATGCTTATAATTACCGTCATCCATGTAAATCACACTACTTTTATAAAGAGGAAAGATTTGTATTTTTGTGTGATGAATAAACTCAAAAACTACTGTGCCGATTTCAAAAACTCTTTCACCATTGTAAATCTACATAATCAGCGATTAACATAGGTTTTATTTTTTCCCCGTACTCCCACGGGAACGGGAACTACGCGGGTGAAACCGCGGACGTCCGCTCGTAGTTAATGTTTCGGTAGTTTGCAGATAATTATAAAATGGAAAATGCATTCTGTCATTTCTCAGATGCGGAATGCAGTTATACTATGTAGATTTAAGAAAACGTCCTGTAATACCTAAAGCACCCTAATTTCCCAGTAGCAACCCGGAGTCTGGCTAGTGCCCGGTTAATGAAAAGGCTCACCCCTTAATTATATCGGACTGTAAACATAACTGGCGACATGTGGGTGTTCTATAAGTACCAACCCTTTGGGGAATACACGCGCACCCATAGTAGAAAAAACTTCGTTTAACCGTGATGACCACAAGCGGATTGACTCGCTTTACTCGCCGCTTTCGCTTATCACTGAGACCACAACTATACGGTGAGAAAGACATTGTATATATGTCCATTGTTGTTTTACTCACATAACTCCGATTGTTTCGCAATATGTTTGTACTGTGAGAATTCTTATGAGTTGGTATTTAAGATGTCTGCACGTGTTAATTGGGAAGAACGAGACAACAATATTATAAAGAGTTACTTCTGGAATCCTCCCTCAGGCACATTTTGTCTTAGAAACATTAGAAAACATAGTTACATAGTTAGTGTTATGAATTGCAATTCAGAGGGAATGTGTTGACAAAATTAAATAAACAATACAAACTAGTAATAGATAATTATATTAGCTAACATGAAATTACGGACGGGGTTAAAGGTAACCCCATCCACTTTAAAGATACTGTAAACAACCTGGTTAATGAATAAATAATTTGGTTTTTTTTTGTAAGTAATTATTGCGATCGGAATTGAAATTACTTAAGCTTTATGCAGATCAAGGTTTCTTAAGTCACCATAATCATCCTGCCTTTGATTGATGAATACCAGATTAATTGTGATCGGCGCTTTGTTCTACGTTATTTCTCTCGCCAATATTTTCCATATCATTTAAATACAAGCACTTTGATGACCGTAATTTTTACTACTTGTTAAGATATAGGAATACACTAAATAGATAATAACTTGAAATTAACAAAATAATTAGTAAAGTGTAATTTTTAAGTTTAATTGTATACAAATTAGCAGGAATATTAGTAGGAAATAAAGAGCCTTTTTTATTTTTATTTTATTTATTTATAATTGTTACTTCTGCAGTTCCCGTAATTCGCTACGAAAGTTGGGATATCGTTCTCATAACTTGTACCCTTGAAAATACTTACTTAGATAGTTGGATTCGCTAAAGTGCTTCCAAGCCTACAGCCTTCCTATTATAGGAAAGGTAGTGTGTTCAGAATGGAGGCGGTCTCAGGAAGTTATGGGAAGAAAAAGCTCTTACTGCCAGAGAGTGGCCCTAATGAGTAATTAGTATGCAGACTGGCCAAGCCATATAGCTGTAAAGTTTTTACCCACGCTTGAACTTAGATGAATATTATTGTATTAGAAGTGTTATAACATCAGTATTAAAGTATATCTGTGATGTATGACATAACTGCCACGGAAAGGTAAAATAAAAGTTCAGATTACTTTTTATTGACACAACAGTTAAGAAGTAGAACTAAGAATACATAATACTATAAAAATATTGTTCAATCCAACCGTTAAATAAATGTAAGTTATAGACTTATACAAAATTATATTATAATGAAAAAAATGTGTAATTCCTCGAGGTCATCAAATTTTACGAAGATTGACACGTAATAATTGCATTCGATATACCATTGAAATTAAATCAAGTATACAATTGCAATTAACTTATACCAAACTATTATGAAAAACGCAATATCGAATATGTAAATACGATTATCATAAAGCTAACTTAAAAAAACAGATTGTAGGCAATTTGGATAGATTTGCCATTCTGCATAATGACTTATTCTTTGGAACTGGGTGCAACGTTAGAGTAACGATAGATCCCAACATAGTCACTTAGTTATGTATATAGTCCTGCAAGTTTTTGCTACTAAGTAATGCTGTCTATTCGTCTTCTGTTTAAGTTGAGTGAACTGAAACGGTAAGTTGACATATCGGAAGACACCTTAAAGGTAATTGATGAATAGGAAACTTGACTGAATTTATATTACTAGTATGTAAATTAAGTATTGATCTTGAATGGCAAAGCGTGTATCGGAAAGAGAAATTATATTCATTGATGACTGTAAGTTACTAAAGAATACCTAACCTTATCGTTTCGATTCAGTTCAATATAAATAAGACAACGCTATCATTACTACACCTCCATACCTTGATGATAGTAAGTCAAACACTCAAGCCAATATACTTAGTGAGAAGAATTTTATAAGAACACTTTGTATAGATATTATTAATCTGTAAACAGTTGAATAAATATTAATTGTATTCGTCAGGCAGTAATGCAATTGTAACGGTTAAATATCCTTTACCTGCATAAGTATATGTTTTAATAAACATCAGTATTTATCAGCTGTTTCTAGACAACAGACACAATATTATTATAAATGTCACTATACACTACATTCATGGCATTATGAAGTCCCGCGAATATTATGACACAAAACAGACTTAAATTATACAGTTACGCAAATTTGCATCTTATTCACAATGGACTAAAGTCGGTAATACAAACAAACGTTTTAGAAGTTTATAGCAAAATAAAATTTACTCTATTTAATGACCAGCAAATGATGACAACGCAATGGAAGGGTATGGTAATCCCACTAGGACGAGGTGAATTCAACTTTATATGGAAGAAAATACGGATAATATTACAGTAGAAATACTTGTTGAAATCCCAAAGTATCAGGTGCAAACCAGTAGTGCAACGAGCCTGGTGTAATAAGATATTAAGGGACATTACAACAGGTATAATATAGCAGTAAAATAGCCGATGTTATATTTGACCTGAATTCATGTTATGCAAAAGATGCCAATTTGATAAATTAAATGAATTATTTGCAATCTGATGCAAGTTGAAGAAATATCCGTGCTCTAAGGAATTCGCTATTAATGCGAAAATGTTTCAATCATAGAAGGAATGTACAAAGGAAAATCTGACCACTTTAGATTAAGTAGACGAACACGATGGTTCATAAACAAAATCAGAAGTAAGTACTGCATTACCCAAAACACATTTAATAATCCAACTGTAGAAATATTGAAATCTTAATTAGCAACACACCTTCGCTATTAAAACAAAACAAAAATCCAACACAAAGGTACTTAAGACTTAAACCTTGTTGTACCATCCACAACGTGGGTCGATTTTGATTATGATATAAAAAGAAATTACGTAACCGACAACGGTACAACATTTTCTGTAAGACAAAAGTGCTGTAAAACAGTGTATCGCCTACACAACTGTTTGAAAGACGGGTCATTCGTCAAAACCTACGCTTAGGCTGTGATGCTTAAGACCTTACGAATCTTACAGTGACACAATCGTACATTGAGGACTCTGTCTGCATGTTGATCATAAATTTGATCAATGGCTAAGGATCGATTGACAAAGATACAGAGCTTCGATGAATGATTTTAGTCTTGCGAAATTCGAAGTTAAGACACTAATACGTGATTCTTAATTATATGCTTAGGACTAAGATCATTTAATATATATATTTGCATATAATATTTGCCTTTAAAACAAAAATACAAAAACAACTTTTCTGCTAATTGAATGCCAAACCGTAAATCCTTAAACAATGACCACATTTCATACACCTACAGAAGCTATTTCGGTACCAATTATGAGACAAGGTCGGAAATATACAATGGATTCCAATTTCGGAAAATATACACTATGTTAATTTGTGTGCAACTCACAGCGGATTGTTTATTTTAACGAGAAAATGTAAATTCTCGAATGTTATATCGATAACTACATGATCTAAGTATATAACTTTGTAGAAACAAAATATAACTGTCTTTTGTCATATTGATCAATTTTGCATACATAACCAATCATTCGTTAGTCAATATTTCAAAATGTCTATCGTGTTTAAAAGCTATCGGTAGCTCTCATTACGTACCAAATAGCTGCGCTCACGCACAATCATTTTCTGGGAATTAAACTACAAACTACCTTGTAATAGTCGCCATTCGAGTTCAAAGTTACTTTATTTCTACGTCGTAAAGTCCATTGCCCACTATATTCGATATTTTAATAGCTATATCCAGCTCACTGGGTATTAGATACAAAAAAAATCCTCTAGCATGATTGTATGCGGATAGTTATAAAGTAAAGTTAATTGTAACAAATAAATGCTCGCATTGCGTCAGTGTTGCTCGCAATAAAATGTATATCAGGAAAGCTGAAGTTGGCAATACAACTGTTATAGACTCGGTACGGAGAATTTTATGATTATATAGCTCTGCTACTTCAATAAGTACTGTGATTTAGTTGAATACTATGTCCGCCTGTTATGGGTACATATTGCTTATAAGGATATTAAATGATATTTAGATGATATCGATGAATCTATAGTAAAGTAAGCTAACCATAGCAAAAACAATAATGATTGAAAACCAATAGATAAGTAAAAGAACTTAAAGAACGATTTGTTAAAAAAAACAAGATGGCTTAAGTAAACATAATCGAATTTCAAAAGAATTACTAATGAAGTCATTAACTATACCAAAAACAAACTTGGAACATCGTCGATTGATCTTAATAGATCGTTACAAAAAGCAGCAACATCTAAAGTACAATGGATATAAAACGATATCTGTTCCTCATTCCATATGGTACAAGGATTGGAGTAGTCTGGCTGAGTGTTCGACAAATATGGAATTAATTATCTCATGGTGCAAGGGAAAAGAGATCGGATATAGTTATGGGACAAGAAGAAATCCCTTTAATCACTAGTGGGTTCACTGAATATAACCTCACACTTGTACAATGTGGCCTCGGGGTTAGAGCAGTCGCCTGCTACGCAAGCGACGCAAGTTCGAATCCCAGCGGGGCTTGTACAAATGAGTTTTTCTAAAAAACGTATGTACAGTGATTTCACACCACGTGCTTTACGGTGAAGGAAAACTTCGTGAGGAAACCTACATATTTCTGAGAAGTAATTCA
Source organism: Watsonalla binaria (assembly GCA_929442735.1). NCBI lineage: Eukaryota > Metazoa > Arthropoda > Insecta > Lepidoptera > Drepanidae > Watsonalla > Watsonalla binaria. Next base: position 9,115,813 of record OV838937.1, on the reverse strand, counting down.
AAGACGTATGTATAGTGTCTGAGACGGCGATAGACTCACCATCTGTCACGTTGGCACTTAATCTTCGGTGAAAAGTGGGTGTTGTGATTACAATACCTCTGCCTACCCCTTCGGGGAATACAGGCGTGAGCATATGTATGATCAGCAAATTTAATTCATTTGACCAATTTTGCTCATTTGTAATATAATTGAACTCATTGTGCGTTTTTGACGATGCGTGATCCATTTTCGTCTGACTGAAGTTCTTATGTCTGTTGTATTGCTACGATTTGACTGTTAATAGTTAGACTAAGTTCTAAAACGCCCGCTTCTGCTTGTCCCTTACCATCAACAGCCTTAAAAACAAATAAGTCTACAGTTCCTATAAGGAGAACTATCATACCACCATCCCGAAGTACAACTCAGCTATCGCCGGTTACGTTGGAAATGTTGGAATGACACGTACGTATAACTGAGTACCCCATACATCGCTCGGGTTTTGCACGAATTTGTAGTTGTGTAATAGTGAAAAGGTGTGGGAAAAACGGGCACAATGTCCAATTTGGATCGTGAGTTGAATTTTGATGTCTTACTTAGCAATTATTAATTCAACATTTTAATTTTGTGAACACTTGCGTATGTAATCTCTCATCAGCACAGAAAGGTGAGATTGGAATTTACGCCACTTTTGGTGACTACTCAATATATTGAACCACTAATCGAACCGTTCAATTACATTTAATTTTATACATAGAAGCAATCAAGTCTTCCTCTGCACAGCAAAAAGAATAATATCACTAAAATATATTTTAGAATATCTTGTGCCCCGCGGTTTTATCCGCGTAGACTTATTTTCATTAGATTTTTTAAAATAAAACTTGCCTAAGTTACTCCTTGTAACATCAACTATTTGCCGGTGAATGTCCCGTTGAAATCAGCCCAGTCGTTTCAAACCCAGAGAAACCGTTTTATAATTGTTTTTTTTTTATGTGAATACCGTAAATACTATCATGAATTTAGTAAATATCAGTTAATATGGAATTACAAACAGAAACTTAAATGCATTAATCTTTATAGATACATCCCCTAAGTTTCCCAAAGCTAGTGAATGTAAATCTCGTCCCACTGCAGAGCAAATAATCAATGTACTTGCAATGACACCTAATAACAGAGAATACTGACAGTCAATATATAGGATATCACGTAAGGATACATTAATATCTAACACCCACACCAATGTAGGTAGTGCGAGAAAGCGCGTGTGCCGTGTTATCAACTGCAAGTCGACACCCTCTGGCACCTAATGATAGTGTTTGTTTAGAAAGCGATCTCGCTAAGATAACATTTCTTCATGTATTTGCATGTAAGGTGATAGTAGGATAAATATGACAATCTGTTTGATTCGAGCTGGGTGTGGACGACATGAACTGGCAGCTATAGACAGTCTGCTTAGCATCAATCATTTCTTACCTTTCCTCATTGGAAAGGCAAATACAAAGAAAACTACTATGGATGAATTATGTGACAGACGACATGGCTATAATGAGTGAGAAGTGAATGCAGAAATGACGTCTGCTAAAGAAATAGGAGTGAAAAACGTTATAGCTACAAATCAACACAGGAGGGCGGTGGCTAAATTAGAATACTACTATTCAATAATATTGAAGACAATTGGAAAGTAAAAATGAAAATAAAAATGTAAAATATTTTTTTTAGTTTGGGCCCTGGTGACACTCATAAGGGTGTATTAAACACTGGCCCGCAAAAATTTGGTTTTTGGTGTTACGTTGTGGCCTTCTCAAAACATCTTCATTCACTGTTTTCCAAAGTGTTTATTAGAAATAAGGAGAGGTACAGTCACGAGATAAACTCTTCAAAACAGTTTAACAAATGCTTGTACTGCTAGAAGATCGAAAATTCAACAAAACAATACTAAGATAACCCCAAACCAAAATCAACACTTTTTGAAATTCCAGATTCGGTTTTCTATCAAAGGAAACAAATGATTCAATCTACAGTAGATAGATACTCGCTTAAAGTAAAAGTATCAAAGCATTGTAAAAGGGATCATTAAAATAAACAAATCCTTAGCCCAAGACAGAGACGGCCAGATGGCCAGACATTAGTCTGTCTTGTGTGATGGGCATTCATGCCAATTATGGACCCTCATTGTTTGTGCTTCTTCGCATCGGATTATTGGAACTTCGTGGAGGGTACTATTACTTAAGGTATACAGTACAGTTTATTTGTTCTATTGGTCTGCCTTTAGCGGCTACATTATTGTGAAAGTCAGTTTGATCATTGTATAAATTGTTTATCCATCTCTAGTGGATTTCCAGTCTAGGGGTGGTCATTCTTTCATAAATTCTTTTCTTTTTCAAATCATTAAACTTTTCTCGTTTGGACATTTTTGTCAGAAAAAACCTATGAGTCCAGGTGACGCTTAATTTTACATACATATTACACTCACGCCTGTTTTCCCCGAAGGGATAGACAGATGTGTACTTATAGCATACTCACATTTCGTCAGATATGTTTTAGCCCTAAATAATAGGGAGCGAGCCTACTGCCACTTAAGGACACTAATCCATTCTCCGGGTTGCTTCTGTGATATTCAACATCATCATCATTCATTTAAGAGCTAGGTAATCGCCAACCCTGCTTATTATCTGCTAGCACTATGAAATCCTTGTACGACATAACGCAGACTTTTTCCTTCAGCTGTTGTATAAAACTAATTCTTGGTCTCCCTCTTCTTCGCTTTCCTTCTATCTTCCCTTCAATGATGTTTCTGGCTCTTTTCCCGAACGGAGAGGATCGGATCCAGGACCTCGTGTTAGACAATATCTCTTCCGACCACGAACGAGACAGTCATTGACGTTAATTTTAATCGTCCAAATCAAGCAATCTCAACAAAGCTTTCTATATTTTCATTCATATAAATAAAAGCAGAAACACGACATTCCAATCAAGTCTTTAATGCAGATGTAGATATGGTTGTGATAGTTTGACACATAGCAAATACAGGAAGTGAATGAGTGTTAATTTCCTAAGTTACACCCATCCGTTTATAAAAGTAAATGATGGATTATAGATGATATCGCATATTATTTGCTGTTTGATAAACTGCTTCCACTAGCCGTTTTAATTAAAAAGATCTTTAATCTGTTGCTTAAGAATCTCATTTAGATGTTCCACGGTTTGTTACGACGATTGCTACTTTTGAAGTGCCCATATTACAATACAACTAAATAAAATTATATTTTACACCGATACAAAATGTGGTCTTCACGTTCCCTTTGGAAACCTGTACCTTTGGGTACCTGAAGAATAAGAGGAAATGTATGTTGTAATTCACATGATTATGTTATAAATGAAAATTCTACTTTGTCTTACAATAACTAAATCTGGCTCGTTGGTGAAGTGATCGTTAATGCTACTTCGGAACACGAGGAACTGGGTTAGATTCTCTGGTCGGGTAGTGTTATTGACCTTATTGGGATTTCTACTCGGTAATTTCCCAGTAGCAGCCCGGAGTCAGGAGTAGTGACTCGTCCCTTATTACATGGGACGTAAACATAACTGGCGAAAGTTGGTGCTGTAAGTACACCTCTGCCTACCACTTCGGGGAATACAGGCGTAAGCATGTGAGGGATTTAAATAGAAATAAATATAAAGGATTGACTGAAATCTTCTTTACTTTGTCTTCTAATTATAATAACTTAAATAAACATCTTAAAATAATAAAATAATCAATACGTCTTCCGTCTTCCACGTCGTCCACCATCGTTCTGTCATCCGTCACATTTTACTTCTTCAATTCTTACCGATCGCACGCTGTCTATCATGCTTACATAAAACCTCTTTCCACACATATGTAATACCAAGACAGTGCTGATGACTTCAATGTTAATATAAATAATTTCGACACTATCACTTTCAATAGGCTTGACATTGATAACTTACCTAGTGGAAACTTAAAAGACATAATGATTCCAGCCAGATCGTGTCTACAAAACTACGCTGAAGCAAGCCATAATAGTAAATGACTCAATTTAGTTTACGTAAAAGGTTTCCATCAAAATTACCGTTCGTGGACTCGTAAAATATATAACAAGCGTATGAAACGAAACTGTTGCAACACAGAGTTGCAATATTAACAAAACCGTTATAAATCTAACATGCTGTCTGTCAGTAGCATTCCAGGGAAGTCTTATTGCGACACAATAAAGATTATAATCGCTTGTCGAAGAGTAAACTACCACGTAATGATAGACAAGTAAGACCTTAAGACTGTTTAAGAAATTCTATTAGAATTGTTCAAGACTTAACCTAGAAGTTACCAGTGTTTTTTGTGCCAAATTTACTTGACAAAAAGCATTCAGTAATCCTTGTAAATTTTACTTCTTTTCAATTATTTATTCTGCTGATAGAAAAATTATCTGGAATCTCTTTTGTAGTAACCGATTTAGTGACTACTGCACCATCTAAGTTCTTTTTCATGCTCTGGGGGTCAACCATCATCAGTTTAAGTAGAGCGAATTAAGAACTTCTGAGCTTTGTCGTTCCATTTTTGCACCGTAAATTCAAACTTCGAAGCTGAGAAGTCCTTAACACGTGCTGCTTAAACGATGATGGTTGGCCCCCTGATGTCTATAAAACTTGAAATATTTATTGGAATTGCAACGATTACAAACAGACACTTTAATTGTATTAGTGTAGATGAACTTTTAGATGCATCTAACAATTTTACGCCACTTGCTGCAAACGAAGTAGCAGACATAATCAAGTTATTAGATAGTAAGGCTTGACAGACCAGTTTATACAGATTAGTATCATCAGTACTGTTGCGCAATTTACTTTTGAATCTGAAAAACGTGGATTTCAAAGTAGATCTCGTTGTGACATCTGCGCTTGATTGTTACAGTTGGACGTGTTATGTAACACCGATTTACACTTAAATAACATCGACGTTCACTTTATACTTAATTAGTTCTGGTATCAGAACAATTTACATGTCTACCTGAAGACTCGGCGATCCTACGATGCCGGAAATTGAGAGGTCTTTGATGCAACTAATTTCAGAGGCATTTTGAGATATATTTTTGATCAGCGAAGTTAAGCAACCCTAACCCTAGCCAGTAATTGGATGGGTGGCCCGAGTTCCCTCCGTGCCTCGGAGAGCACGTTAAGTCGTCGGTCCCGGTTTCCAATTTATCAGAGGCCTAAAATAATCTGACAACTGGTTTAACCTAAATCACAGATTTTCCTCGTCAAAGGGGTTACGAAGGTCAGATGACAGTCGCATCGTTTAAAAATCAGATGATAAGCCAAATCGGGTTGAATCAAGTACCGACCACAATAATGTATGGGATAAGGGTAGGGAGACGATGAGATTGAATGGTACGCAAAAGATCACACTAGCATAAATAACTAATAGTGTTGGGGTAGAGAATGTTTGTGCGTAAAGAACGAATGTCAAACATTATTTAATATCAATAAAACCTTTAAAGTCGTATGGAAGACGTGGAATGTTAGAAAACCCAATAATTATAAAAAATTCTGGTCCCCTTTTACCTGACAGGTTACTGAATAAACTGAACACTCAACTATAGTGTTAACTGAACAATACTCATTGGTACATCCCGTGATTTGATCCCAGTCTACCACTATTCAGATACACCATCGAAACGGGTCGATGAAGGCAGGGGATTTTTCCTTTTATGAGTAGGCCTAAAGTTCATAATTCCGTTTCAGCTTTAGCATTGTACAATTTACCTAGGTGGAACACGAGACGATACATTGACCCAGTTGCGGTCAAAGGTATTGACCATCAAAGCGAACAGTCCTAATTCACGAGATTATTCTAAAGTTCTAGTTAATTGTATCCACCGGCGTTTAACACAATAGAAGTAATAAAAGGAGAAGCGGAGATGTCGAACTTGATAATAGAGCTACGTGCCTCATTGTTATCGGAGAAGGTAAAGAAAATATCACTAGTAAATCTATAGAAAGAATATGTAAAGAAGCTTAATATCCGAAATTTACTGCTTTCCATCACAAATCCGAAACTTATTGTTTTAAAGATTACAAGTAGTCTGGGTAACTGAGATTAAATTCAGTCAAACTGTGAATGATCACTCAGGAATATTTAGTCACTTTGACCGCTGTTCCAGACAGGAAAACTTACCGAACCCTGAAGATTTAGAGGATACGCTTTCAAAGTGTGAAAGAAAAGAAACAATGGAAGCTTGCGGTTTCGTTCGCACCGTCATAGTAAACGAAAATATTCGATTACAAATCACTAGACCATGTGATCACGGAGTCAAATCTAAAGAGTAATTAATTTTTTTTGTATAACTAGTTGGCGGCTAGGTACTTTAACTGATCCAACTATTTAAGTACAGCATAAACCCAACAAGTAACTGTTAATTACTGTTTTGATTGCGCCCGCGCAATTAATGTTGCAAATTTTGTAGATATTTATGAGGTAGCTCTGGTCAATGATACTCCGTCCTATTTTAAAAATACTGTTAGTTTTTGCAATTTGGCTATCTACAAATCCATCAGAGATACAGGAAACATAGTCGTAGTATTTCCTTTATCGAAAACATAATCTATACTAATATTATGAAGAGGAAAGGTTTGTACGTATCTTTGTAACGAATTAGCTCAAAAAGTACTGGACCGATTTTAAAAATTCTTTCACCATTTGAATGCTACATTATCACTGATTAATATATGCTATATTTTATCCCTGGGAACAGGAACGAGAACTACGTGGTTGAAACTGCATGACGTCCGCTAGTTATTGATATTTTTTACCACCAAGGTATCAAACAAGCTTGCGGCCCATCTGATGGTAAGTGGTTACCGCTTGCAATATGAGAGGTATATAACGCGCGCGTTGCCGACTTTGTAAATATATCTTCACGCCCTTCTTGAAGATTTATTGATATGGTATTCATTTCATTTGTGTATCTTTGTGTTATCAATGTCCTCTAGATATAAGTATATGGATTCAGATATCAATGATGCAAAAAATGTGGAGTGGAAAAATTGATTCTATCTAGCATTTAGCTGGATGACGCTTGCCTTTGAGTTGAAATCACAATAGTAAGGAATGCGCGAGATTTGTAAACTTATATTGTTTATTGAAACGATGTTGTATTCCATGCAGAAGTACTGCGCAGTTCGTTGGCTTATTTTGGTATTTACTTGGAAATTATATTATGCCTTTGCGTGTTCTGAAGGAATTGTATGTATGAAATTCATACCAAGATATTTGTGGTTTTCTCTTATAATTAATTTTCATAATAAGTTTCACGAACATCACACACAAGTATGTATGACATATGTATATCATTTTCTTAAATATTAATAGAATTATCAAATACTAACTGGGCGCCCGCGTCTCCGTCTGCGCAGGACTTCTATTTTGGAGAATTCTCACAGTAGTTATTGCGTGAAAGAGTATCAAACATACATCCATACTAACAAACTTCCACGTTTATAATAGTAAAAAAAATATGCTCACGCCATCCCAGAAGGATTCCAAAGGGATAAGCAAGAGGTGTTGTTGTGCCAACGTGAACGAGGGCGAGTACATCGCCGTCTCAGGCACTATACATACGTCTTTGAATTACTTCTCAGACATAAGCAGGTTTCTTTGCGTAGCGGGCGAGTGCTAGAGGATACAGGCGAGAACTCCGAGGCCACCACGACTCTTTTATAATATTAGTAATTACTATACAAATAAATATCATATACATTGAAGGGACATTACCCGTGGTCCCACTGCTATTGACCCACCGTGGGTCCACGGGTATTTTTTTTCCCGTTGACCACTGCTATAAAAAAAAATTACGCTTTTCAATGTGTCTGTGGGCCTCTGCATGTCATCAATAAGTATACAGTAAAAGTAGTTTATCTGCTCAATTTCTCCGATAACAAGACAATGGACATGATACATTCAAGTGATTGTATTTCAGATGTCTGTCTAGATATGTTACGAAATTTATGTCAACGTGGAATGTTCTGGACGTTTTGTGAAGTGCACTTCAATGTTGGTTATCTCTCAAATTGATATCATATAAGGTATGATGCAATCCACACTTGAAACAAAGATACTTTAAAGGAACAATGTGATTCCAACATACAGACAGCCCGTCTGCGAATGAAGTCAAAAACGTCACTCAAAACTAAGTCCATCTCTTTTTAACACTAGCGGACGTCACGCGGTTTCGCCCGCGTAGTTCCCGTTTCCGTTGGAGTAAGGGGATAAACCATAGCCTATATTAATCAGTGATAATGTAGCGTTCTTATGGTGAAAGTATTTTTAAAATCGGTCTAGTACTTTTTGTGAACGAAAACATCGTGAGGAAACCTGCAGACTTCTGAGAAGTAATTCAAAGGCATTTACATAGTGCCTGAGACGGCTATAGACTCTTAATAGACACAATCATCTGCCGAGAAAAGAGGATGCTGTTATAAAAAAATCTCTGCTTACACCTTTCGGAGATCCTTCGGGGATCTTTCAGGAATGGCGCATGAAGATGAGCATATTATTATTCTTTTCATCCCGGGGAGGACGAGACATTTTGCCTGGCCTTTCCACACCTTAACTGTACAGGAAATTTGGTTCCAAAAATGTTTCTACTTATTTACGAACAAATGATAAGCTGTTTAAATCACTACTTAATAGGCTTTGACACACTCCTAGTTCAAATGTTTAATTACAAAAACTTCACACAAAACATAACTTTCGTATAACACCTAATTTATATCCTTAAACAATAAATCAGGTGTTGGATTTAAAATGTATTTAAAATAGATGCGTATTACAACACCGGCGCGGCGCAGGCGCATGAAACCCGATCAGTCGTGAGGCGCCCGCAGACCGAGACGGACGTGTAACAGAGATGTGGGTACCAGCTCGTGACCGACGAAAGTAGATTTCCTTTTAGGGAAACCTGAATCTTTTATATACATTTTTGTTAAAGTTGTAAACACATATGCGCTAGTAAGTATACATAAAGATACAGTCTGATAGAAGAACCATCGTGACTAATTCATAAATAATGATATATTTATGATTTCTATGTAATGAAATATACATGATACCAGCTGAGTTTCTTGTCGGTTCTTCTCAGAAAGCTAGTATCCAAACCTTTGGTCAATTCGTCAACATGCATAAGTGCCTTACCAGGGCCTAAACTAAATAAATAATTTTCTTTTGCAACAACAGTTTTTCTTTCATAGTGTCGTTCGCTTAAAGAGCTCTAAGTGCTTAACCAATCGGTGGCGAGGCAAGAAAGGCCTGCAGCCTGATAGATTCCTAGGCAATACAGGAAAGGCTGGACTGATTCGATTTGGTTAAACAATGTAAACAAAACTTGCATAAATCGCAATTCTAACAGAATATCTATACATCTATACAGATAAACAAAATTGAAGTGTCTGTTTGTAAATCCAAAATAACAGCTTTTCACTAAATGTATATGGAAGTAAAAAACGGTACAGATATAGAACAACCAATTTTTTAATGTTTTCTCAGTGTGTCTGTTTTGTTCCGGCTAATCTCCAAAACGGCTGGACTGATTTTAAGGGAAATTTCACTGGTAGATAGCTAATGTTACAAGGTGTAACTTGGCTACTTTTATTTTAAAAAAAACGTTAGGTTTCAGCAAGTCACCCTTGACATTAAGTCTACGCGGGTGAAATCGCGGGGTATAGCTAGTTATGAATAAAAATCTACATACAAGACATTACATAACGTGATATTAATGTAATCACAGAAGCTACATTACATAGAAGAAATCCGTGAAACACAAGACGACTTGGAGTCAATGACACCGTATTGTTTTACAGGCGACGCGAATCGATAAGCTCCCAGCCACCGCAGCTCGGATCATGTGTGAAATAATCCATATCGATTCTATTAGAAATCGATTCTCAATCGAACATTGTTTACCTTAAAAACTACAGAATTGGCATTCGATTCATTATTTAACATTACTGACAATAGACGTGTTATAAATTATGGTTTGGATGCAATTAAATTAAACCGTAAATATAATCAATCAGAGAGCGAAAGATAATCTTCCGGTTTAACTATATAATTGTTGCAATATAAATTGTCTTTCAAAATATAAACATTATAAAACTGTCGACCACAAGTCATGATAAAAATTACATCATTAATAAAGTATGTCAATTCGAATCATTTGTTACAGTGAATCGCAAAGATATATTGCACAATGTGTCAGTAATGCTTTGAAATGACAGTCATCGGGCACTCGTCGAAAATGACAAATTCTCTAAAGATATAATAAAGATTAGATTCGATGATAAAATAGCAGTAGCGAATAGAGGTGATCGATAATTTGAAACAGACGGAGCAGGAAGATCAATCAATGCAAGTGATTGAAATAACATTACTTACTACGGTTGCAATGATTCGAATCAACTTCGATTTGATACCTAACTATGGTGCAATAAAAGGGACTATTAACATCGATATGGTTGCGAAATACATGAAAAGTTATGGCAATCAAGGGCAATTTATTATAAGAAGCGTTTGGTAATATTTGATTAGAGTAATTGTGGCAGAATTGGGAAATGAGTGTAATGGTTGATTGCTTATTATTATAAAGTCGATGATCCAAGAATTAAAAAAATAGATCCACTATAAAGTGCCACTACCAAGGTTGTTACGTCGAGTAACTGTTTGATTTGCTAATTGCATAAGCGAATCAAATTATAAATACAACAGAATGATATTTGGTAGGAATTTAGAATGATTCATCTTTAAAGCTGTCGAAAGTTAATTAAACAAACTATTCACCAAGGTGTATTTTTCAAGATCATAGTACAAAATATCTAAATTTAAGAAAAACAGATCTGAAGCCTCTACTGGAAATGTAATTTTCAAGTAAATTTACTGACAAATAACATCTGGTCTAAATCGAACATTGTGCCATCGAATCAACATGATGCACCCTAAACCGCTATGGGTTAGGATACAGGTCTGTATATTTGAATACTCGGTTCAACAGTTAGTCGAAAACTTTGTTAGACCCCCAAGAAGTGTCGTATAGCAGAGTCCAATATTGCCCACCAATTTTCAATTCCGTGACGTGTGTTTTATCTTAGATTCTGTGCAATAGTCAGGAAGTGTTTTAGGACTTACCGTTCTTCCAGCATTTCGTTAAACGTCTTGGATTTGCCCCTCGGTTGGCTGGGCTCGTTCTCCATCCGACGTACCTCCACGCACCTCTCGATTATGTGCTCTACACGCTTCCGTCGCGACGACTTCCAATTGTCCAGGTTCTGGAAGAAACATGTTTACTACAGGATTCAATCCATCAAATAATACAATATCATTTTTTTTATGTACATCATATACCCAGGTAAGCTGTCTAACCGACACAATTAAACACCGCTATCACACCGAAATTTTGCAACGCGCGTCAATTACCCTCATAGCTACTGCATAGAGAATTAGTGTCAAATCCATTACGGTGAGCACGGCAGACGTGAGGACACATCCGACGGGCCATGACCTGATGAAATATACATGAGGATCGGACGTTGATCAGACTGATTGGCATCACGCGGGGCGCACATTAGCTGGCGCAGTTGGTGTTCTGTCTATCAATGGATCCTAACGGATCATATGCGATGAGATATTGTATATAGTACCGATCACGTATATGTTTTAGATACAATTTGAAAGTACTTTTTTAAAAGTCTAATCAAATAAAATCTCTGTGATACTTGCTGCTTGCAAATCGGAGTCAAGAAACAGTGATTTAGAGAAATAAGTGTTCCCGCGATGTGTAAGGTCGCCATTGCTACATTCCGGGAGGTTGAAGTGAAGGATTATGCTAACTGGATGCTGATAAGCAATAATGTGTCAACCCACAAAAAGTCAAATTCAAAGGTTTTGATATATTTTGATAATGCATCACATATTTAACATTCTAAAAAAGTGTTTCAAGTCATCTGAAACATAAAAGTACGTAAAAAATGGATTTATGTCATAAAACAAATCTTAAATCACGTATACAATCATCTTAAGACGCCATTTTCTCAAAACCAAGTTTATGCGGGTTGACACATTATTGCTTATCTGCATCCAACTATTAGACCCTGCTTCTTCCATTATTTCGGCTCAGCGATTTCATTATTTATAAAAGTGTGTACGTTCTATACAGTAGCCGCCTTAAACAACGAAACATTAAAAAAATACTAGTATTCTCATTGATTCATTTCATCAAGTATTTGGTACTAAAATTCCCACCATACTCGTCACGATACGGGGCAGAGAGAGAGGACATGCCGCCGTTCCTCTCTAGACTAGGACTCCTTTGGCTTTTTCAACGTCAATTATTTCTATTGCATATGTTTGTTTTTTGTCGGTAGCAGTATTAATACATATTCCAGGCATATCCTCTCAGCAGGGATGTGCAGCGTTATTTATGAGCTCTTATTACAAGCTTCTTAGACTACGAATAGTTGCTCAGGAACGTAGAAAAAATGTGACGACTCATAATTGCAATCAGTCCGACTGGTATGAAAAACGAGAAACAAATAATTATGAATGCTGCAATAGTTACTACATAATTGGACTTTACAAGAGCACTGTAGGTAGGGTTACCACATGAAATAAAGAGATCTCTAGACAATAGCCCGAAATATTCAGTTTCTTACGTTCTGTCTGAATACGTAGTATGGCATGAATACTTTAAATATACGCACAGCTCCAAATACATACCTGCCTAGGTGTACGTAAACGTATATAGTTTTCACTACGTAATGGTGCAAAATTCAAGATTTTTGAGTAAATTTCTGTTGTACAATAGCCGTCAAATGCAGATATCAGACACACTTACTGGAAATGCATTTGTTTGAACCAAAAATCTACAAAGCATCTGCAGTTCTTCTATTGTACGCTTTCAATCTTTGTCAACATTATAGCGAAGTTCTAGATATAAGCCGAAAATTCCTGTCATCTGGTAATCCTGTGGATATCCCACAAAATTTGTAAGAAAATAGCTGCAACTGCTGATTTAACTCAGGATCTAGAAGAATCTCAATCCTTTTAAGGTCTATTAGATTTAGCGAACATTCTAGGCGTAAACGACTGGCGTATTCTAGACAAGCGATCGTGTTTAACATCGCGTGTTGATCTTAAAGATGTTTTTTATACAATTTCGCTCGGATCGTTAAGATTAAGTGCGGACAATTTGTGTGGAGCAAGTGTTAAGCGATTATACAATCTTAAGCGATGATGTGATGAGACAGTTTAAAGTGATTTATATGATCACAGCACACGATTTATACGTTAATTCATAACTATTCCTAGGGCAAACGGTGACTAAAAAATCCGGCTTGAACAAATCTCGTTTTTAAACAAGAGACTATACTTTCCATTGAATGTCTTTAACTTGACATTCGTTCAATTCAAACCCAACCTTGACGCCAACATAAAATAAATTTTCTTTTGCACTTTGCGGTGATCCAATTCGGTGAACATTCTTACCAGAAACGTATTTTGTTTGCGTTTTGACGCCTTTCACCCCAGTAGCGTATTATTTCATTAAGTACTTATGTAAGTGATTGTGTACGGTTGTATTGATTTACACCACACATATCTACGAGTAAATGGTCCCCTGAGTGTGTGCCTGACATTTTCTCTCTCAATAGAATTACGCAATGGATTTCAATTCTAAGACTTGACTCACATTAACGACGAATAAAACCACACGATGAACACTAGCACTTACCAACAGTTCCTTTAAATTCTTGTTTTTGTCTATTTGCTGACAATTACGGGCAATAAAATGGGTAAAGTGGAATACCAGTAAAAAATCAAGATCAAAAAATTCCTTGACGTGCAGAAAAATCTAAAGTGCCTTGTACAATTTCCTCTTTCTTTTTAAACTGTTAAATGATTATTGCAATTTAGTAGCACCATAGCTCCTATTTATGTTTGAGAAGTAGTAATTGTCAACAAAATAAATACAACCTGCTCTAAGCAGCGTGTCGGACGGAAGCGGGCATTCTCAAGGCTTCTTGGCGGAAACGACAGGAGCGGTGGGAATAACAACAGGATTTGCTTACATACAATGGATGGTGATGATTTATAACTGGTTTTTGAAGATATGTGTAAACGAGCCGCTTCTTATGTACCGCTTAATAAGCAGGGTCTAGTTCAAAGGATCGAATAAATTCGATATTCTAGGTCTTTGAAAACGCCCTTCTACTCTCTGAGAATTGCAATCTGATGGTAGAAATATTGAGCCTTATAAACAAAATAGGTTTAATAGAGAAAATTTTAGTAATGCGTGGGAATCATGAACTTTAGACACTGAAATATATGTGGCCGTGGTGGCCTCGAGGTTTGAGCAGTCGCCTGCTATGCAAGCGACGCAAGTTTTAATCCCAGCGGGCACTGTACCAATGAGTTTTCCGTGAAAACTTATGTGCACCACGTGCTTTTTGGTGAAGGAAAACATCGTGAGGAAACCTGCATATTTCTTAGAAGTAATTCAAAGACGTATGTACTATGTACAGTGCCTGAGACGGCGATGGTCTCACCCTCTGTCACATGGGCACTTAAATAATTCGCTCAAATGTGGGTGTTGTTGTTACAACACGTCTGCTTATCCTATCGGGAGCCCATCTGGGATGGCGTGAGTGTATTTATTTTTATTTATTTATGTAATATATGTATACGTCCCAAGAAACAAATTACATCATAGTCTTAAAATGTCCATCAAAATTAAATTACTTGAAATTCACTAAATATTTTAAGAGACAATAAAATATAAACCGCTTAGCATGAACGTTAACCTTTGATTGATATTTCCGTTTTACGAGCCCTAAAACGAACCACACACGACGGACAAAAGTCATGACACTTCTATAAATCACACGGATTCTCGCTAACGAGGAATTCGTTTCTGGAAAAGAAAACTGATCTCAGCCAATTAACCTGAATGTCGGAACCAGCTGGAGGCTTCCGAGGAAATCGCAATTAAGGGTCCACTTGAAGATGACAAATCATGATGCGTCTTCATATCTAGACAGACCGAGGCTTAACGATGCTTTGCCACTTCCTTAGTAACAGGAGCTTTCCCCAGTATGCAAAACTTGATTATAGTATCGTATAAGTCTGTGGTTAAACTAACTTTTATATATCTTATTTATATATCTTATTATTTGTGTTATCTTGTCTAAAATATTTTGTTAAATAGTAGCTAAAAACTGCAGTTAATACTGCAGTTTGCAGCTACAGTTAATGTTGATTAAGGTCTAAAGTTAATAGCATTTTGACGAGATTTATAAATCAGCAGTTGGAAAGCCCTTATCACGAGTTATACCGGTCGGATCCACATATTCATACTGTACAGCTATGGCTTATTAATGGAATAAAAATTAATTTTGATTGGTTGGTAACTTAGAATATATTGGTAAGCTTTGTATACTATTTCTGGGAATTCTGCATTACCCGTATTTTAGTGTGAGCAAAAGACATCTTACCGACTGCCAGTCCTCCTGGCGCTCAATTCGCGCAGGTTCTGTCCGCTTGGCTAGCTCAGCGCGTCGGAGTTGTTCCCTTGCTTTGCTGCCGAGGTCAGCAGGGCCGACCCGGACGAACTGCAGTGGGTTTCCAGCAGGCTTGCCCGGGATGACAGCCGCCGTGTGCGGCCGCGTCGCCAGGAAATCTGCACTGTCTGTTGTCTGAAACAAGTAATGAAATTGCTTTAATACACTTTCAACGTAGAGAGAAGAAGGGGACCTTATCAATTTGGTGATCAAATAGATTGATGAAAGACAATGTGAATGAGGAGTTGTCAGTCAAACTCCGGAAGCCTTTTTTTTTTTTTTTTTTTTTTTTTTTTTTATCGTGGAGAATCCGTTATGGATACACCAACCGCCGCGGGGGCAGCGGAAGGGTTATGTCGGACTCACACCGACTAAACTCCACGGTGTTCCTCCAAGTCGCTAAGTGGGGGGGTGCACGTGATACGTCTTCACATGCTTCGCCGTGACCCCCCCAGCGACTGGCCTGTCAGACCCCTCCTTACGTTACCAGGCTGAACCCGGCTTTTACACTATGAGAGGGCGCGTCAGAACACGAACGCGCCCTTCAACCGCGAGGGCCAAGCGTCGGCGCCAAGACCCCCGTCCCGGCGCCCGCGGCCCTCATTACGGAGGCATCAGCCGCTCTTCGGCCCGCCTCCGTCGGCCGGTCCTTTTACGGCGGATTGGGTCAGACAGAGGGTCTGCCTCTCGGACCCGCTCCGCCGTTTCTTTGGACGACATTACATCGTCACAGAAGGACACGACCGCATCCCATGCCTGGGGGCTGCCGACCATGGCCCGAACCAGCGTCGGCAGCGAAATGTCCCCTCCGGTTTGGGCGACGAGGACACCGCGTTGCACAGTCCAAGCTGGACATCGCTCCAGCGTGTGCTGGGCGGAGTCCACGTCGCAGCCGCACTCGTGGCACCTTGGGGTCGCTTCCCTCTGTGCCACCCCATGCAGGTACTTCCCGAAACAACCGTGTAAACTCCGGAAGCCTAGAGTGGAATAGCGCTCAATAATCTGCAGGTAGACAGGTGCCGTAACGTATGTAAAGAAATGGTACCAGCTAAAATATCTAATGTTTGCTTTAACGATCATGATGATTTAGCTTACCCACGAGGCCTCTGCACTGATGATTAATTGTTTGTTTAAGTAATTAGTGATACAGCATCTCATCTAGTTTTATGAGATAATGGTCGATGATGTTACCATAAGATTATAAGCTTTCTTCAAATTCCAACCCTAACTACCATACCATAGGTTACATCTCAAGAAATACCAGGTGTTCAGGAACACACAATGCAAAACGATCTTCCGAAGATTCTATAATGAAATAGAAAACGATAGCGAATGTAACATTTTTGGGATTCGTGATCAATATACAAATATCTACAGCAAAATAAATTTCATTCTGAATAATTTCTATAAATCAACTCTGAAATCAATAAGTCACGAAAACATTAGCATTGGTTTGGAGAGAACAAACTTAGCCTAAATTAATGCAAAAACTTAGCTAACGCGAAACAGATCTTTACAAATCTCGGCAAAAAAACTGCGAAAGTTTAAATTAGATCTTAAATAAATGAAAGTGTATTAAGTCATGCTCTTAATAATGTAACGTTGAAGTAAATTATAGGAACCCAACGCTGGGATTATGGATGGCAGTGATCAACTTTCTACAGTTATGTAAACCGTTGCTTATTATAAATACATTTGTTCATCTGATATTAAGGCTGTTGAGATTACCTTATATTGAATTATGGCCCCACATATTTTAATAGAACAGTAAAGGATGCTGGACTCCGTATGGCCTCCGTATATGTATTAAGCCTTTGTCGACTGAATTCTTAACATTTCCCTTCAACACGCCATACTTTTCATACCATGCCTCTTATTGCTATGATAGTTTAACTCTCATTATGAGACAGATGTATATAACGTGTATAAGTCTGTCACTGTCACACAATGGAACTATGATGGCAACATTATTGGTGTCGGCACTAGATTCAACCCAATGTGGCTGATCACCTGATACTTTATACATAGCGACTGCCATCTGACCTCCGCATTCCCAATTACGAGAAACATCTTCCTTCCTATTCCGAAAAAGAGTTCCTTAGGCTGACCTGTAACGATTGCCAAAGATGATAAATTGTAATAAATTAAGGCAATTCTTGCTACCTTCGCACAGAATTCTATTAATATCTAGTGTACTATGTAATCTGTGCGCCGGATGCGCGGCTTATTGCATTTTAAGTGCATTTCTAGACATATCGCAACAACTACCCTGTTGCGTGTGCGATGTAATAATACTTTTATTTTGTTACGTAATTTTTTCTGCTACATGCTTGCGGTTAGAAAAAAAGGACGTGCGGAAGTGAGTTTCCGTATGTTTTCGTACGTATATCGATTGACATCGTGCGGTTCCAAAAGAACTTCCTTTCCCGAACACTCAAGCTATAGATGGACACATTATGTTGTGCATACACACACATATATAGCACATTCTTCAAGAATAACGTGAAGAGATTGATACTGGATTAGTAACTACCGATTCTCCCAGTATTAAAACTTCTAAATAGGCTACATATATCAAAAATTAATATAAATATGCACGATACTGCAGACCTTAACAAATATTGCATAAGGTTCAATATGACTGACAATTTGATGTAATAATAGCTCCATACCAAACAAACAACCATAATAATATAGTCGTTCTTAATGTCGATTAAAGTTATGGAGGCATAAATACACCATAAAGAATAGAAATACAGAGATGTAATAGTATTTGCGTAGCATTTTTATTGCAACATAGCTTATGGTAACTGCTTCTTACCAAGAATTCATAGGCCGACCGCGCGAACATTGCAATTACAGATAATGTACAGTTTCACACGCACGTTGTGTAAAGTTACCATTATGTAACGTCAGGGTTATCACGACAGTTTAATGGTAATCTAAAACTGATATAATCTTTGAGGCTGTGTAGCATTTAGGACCTTGATAAAGAACAAATACATTTGGACGAGATTGCTTGCAAAGCAAAATGTCGTTTGAATGATTTTCATGAGCCGCGCTGTCCGAGTACTTTCAATAGTCAAGTTCAAATCCCAGCACTCTGAACCTATGAGTTTTTCTAAAAACTTAAGCATATGATGTCACACCAAAAGCCTTACTGTGAATGAAAAACCTGATGATACATTCAAAGACGTACGCATTAGTGCCTAGACACCATCTCTCAAGGTAACATTTCATCTTCGGTGATACGTGAGTGCTATTAACCTTATGTCATACCCTTCAGGGACCCTTCTGGAAAGGCGTCATTATATGAATTTCTAAATAGTCGATACCTATGAAATAATGACTAGGATTTGACACCCCTAATGAAGTCACCCGCATTATTAAATCTCTACTTCAATTTTGAAAAACTCTTTGATTCAGACCTCTACCAAGGTACCCGCAAAATTACATCATTGTTACAGTACATTTTGAGTTGGTTAGAAATATTCAAGTTACTGACGCAATTAGTACATCTGCTAAGGAAGGTAGGTGCTATTCCGATAAAATTGGTATTTGGTGAAAAGCATTGAGCTTATATGTGTTGCATAAGTAAACGCATTGAATATGATAGACAAGACAAAGGAGAAAGAGTACAAAAAGAGCCGTGGTCGCCTCGGAGTTTGAGCAGTCGCCTGCTACGCAAGCGACGTAAGTTCGAATCCCAGCGGGGCCCGTACCAATGAGTTTTTCTAAAAAACTTATGTACAGTGATTTCACACCACGTGCTTTACGGTGAAGGAAAACATCATGAGGAAATCTGCATATTTCTGAGAAGTAATTCAAAGAAGTTTGTATAGTGCCTGAGACGGCGATAGACTCACCATCTGTCACGTTGGCACTTAATCAAATCCGGTGAAAAGTGGGTGTTGTGATAAGAACACCTCTGCCTACCCCTTCGGGGAATACAGGCGTGAGCATATGTATGTATGTAAAGAATACAATGCAAGAGTGAACGAAGCCGTAAGAGGTGTTAGTAGCATCAATTTCAGTTGTGTAAAAACAATAATCAATTGATCAATTCAAGCAGTGATGCAGTGTTAATTTGTTGCAGAGTGAAAGCGCAAGTTTAGGGATAATAGCCTCAGTCAGTAAGCCATAGAGCATATTTACCGACGGACGGGGGACAGCTGTCGATACTTTCACTGTCAATGCCAATTACGACACAATCGCTAACACGCCTCACTATCACGATTCAATCGACTAAAAAAGAAAGCTATCTATCCCTACGGACAAAGTTCACAGCAGCTGCACTATTTAAATTTAGAACATGCACCGTTGGTCCGTTCTAAATTTCCGTTCGGTATGCGATTTAAAATTAGACCAACCAGTGTTCGACACTGTCGTTTGTCACTGTTCTATTTTTAAAACTTAACTGATTTTTGAACAATATTGACAAGATGGCGGCGCGGTGGACGCGAGTTTACTGTGAGACGTTAACTTTCGCGGGTTTTCCACGCCGAGAGAGGGGAAAGTAACTAACATGTTCATAATTAAATGCATTATTTTAACTGTGAAAACACACGGAGCGTGCTTAATTGATACTTTGATAAAACCGAGAGTTTTTGCAGACGACGGCGACGCATCGCGTGATTTAAATCGATTCATCATCGTTGGCTTTTCTTGAGAATTTCGGGAATTAAGGACTTCCGATCTGCGTCATATTGTGGTTCACATAATACGAACGATCTAGTTAGTATGATAAAATAGTGCTGTAATCTGAAATGTAAATCAGAAGCAAATTTTAGCTTAATTTTAATACTTAATAGATTAGCTTTGAGCTATTTAAGTTGTAGTTGTGTATCAGCAAAAGTGAAATGATCTCTGAGGGCCTAGTGCGAGTTTTTCCTTGCCACCGTCACAAGTCACCACGTCGAGGTAAACGCAGATTTGTATAGGATCGACACAGCGCCGTTTGTCGTTTATATACTACAAACAAACACACAAAAATACAAATCTTTCTTCTTTTTAATAGTAGTGTAGAAAATGGGGCGGTAATTATGTCACAATGTGGGACTATAACATTAAGATATTCATGGTTAATTACTCGTATTCGTTCTGACGAGTCGTGCTAAAAGCAAGTACAAACGAAAGTAATTAGAAAGGACCGTTTAATTTGGCTAATGCTTTAACTGTTAAAGTACAATTACAAAACTGCATTAACGTTAGCAAAAATAAAAGGAGACAGTTATTATGTCATTGTTTGCTCAATTTGACGAATACTTCGATGACATAATAATTTTGTCACAAATGACATTTTAGTGGTTAACGGATAAATGTTCTGTGTCATCTTTGGGTTATTACGACAACTGATAAAATCAAGCAAGTGTTTCTTAAATACCAACAAATTATTATCGCCCTGGCCTTATCCCATACATTGTTGGGGTCGGCACTTGATTCAACCTGATGTGGCTGATCACCTGATTTTTATACGAAGCGACTGCCATCTCACCTTCGCAACCCCTTTAACGAGGAAAATCTGTGATCTGGGTTAAACCAGTTGTCAGATTATTTTAGACCTCCGACTGACCTGTAACGATTGCCAAAGATGATAAATTGGCAACCGGGACCGACGGCTTAACGTGCTCTCCGAGGCACGGAGGGAACTCGGGCGGTCACCCATCCAATTACTGACTAGGCTTAGGGTTGCTTAACTTCGCTAATCGAATGATATGCGTAATAGCAACTGTGCCACGAGCTCTTCTTAAATACCAACAAATAATGTTGCTAATGCTTAAAATACACATTATCATAGAGCAAGTGATCTAAAAACGAATTTTCAACCCATTTTAGAATTCAGTGGAATCAATATAGGAGACGATATTATTCAATTGCCCATAGACTGCATAATGAATAAAAATAATACTGCAAAGAAACAAATTAAAACTAAAATTCACACTTGACACACACTTGAACTTAGAAGTGATTTGTAACCGGTAAAACGTCTTCAGGCGGCGAAAGTTCTTTATCAACCGGTGTGTTACGTTGTTAATCTATAATTAATGCGTATTAATGGCAATTATGGTAATTATCCAAAAAAAAATTCAAAGTGCAATTGCAACTGGTAATTTTAAGCAGTGTTGCACAAATCACACTATATTTGGTTTTGGTATAGTTGGGAAACAATGCATGCGGACAAAATGTTTGACAAAACATTTGCATAATACCTCGACATATTATAGCAAACTTTCAATAGTGTCTGAAAGTTGACGATCGATGAAATCCATTTTTCAATAAATTGTTGAAATGGGTCAAAGAGATGGCACTGGACAGAGACAGGACAGAGTTCTTCTCAGTAAAAGCAACCTTCCGAACCTGCGGTAGCATGTATAATTATGTCATTCTGACGATTTGAAAGTACTTTGTAAAAATCTAATGGAATAAAGATATTTTTGACTTTAGACTTTGACTTTGACAAATGGAAAGAGTTGCATCGGTTACACAGAAAAGAGTTATTACGCTTAAGTTCAATGGCGTGGAAGGACGTATAGCGCTTACGATACGATGTTCTTCGTGGGCCCAGGCGCCTAGAATGTGAACAAGAACCGCCTAAATGGCTTTATAAGGTCTACTTTATGGAACTGATAAGTCACATCCGAGGTCTTGTTGCAAGCAGAAAATACACTGCAACTGGGAATACCTTGCAAAGGCACACCCTGGACTTAATTATATACTGTCAACTAGCTGTGCCCAGCAAACGTATTGCAACATATAATAATTGGTGGATCACCCTTATCATTTAGGAGTATGAAAAATAGATTCTCAGAGTCGGGTGATATGCACACAAAATTTCATACAAATTGGTCCAACCGTTTCGGAGATGTTTGGTAAGACACACAGCGACGCGAGACTTTTTCATATTAGACTAGCTGTGCCTGCGGCTTTACCCGCGTAAAGTTATTTTCATGGGTGACCGCGGTACCCTAATGTTTTTCATAAAAAGTAGCCTATATCACTCCTTGTAAACTTTGCTATCTGCAGTGAAAGTCCCGTTAAAATTAGCTGGAATAAACAAACAGACAGACAGACAGACAAAAATGTTAAAATTTGTTTTTTTCAAGAACAACACAACAAAACCAGACACTTGAGTTTTATTTATATGTATAGATTAGATCGATAAACTTACCAATGAAAATGGATTAGATGACGAAGTAGATCCTTTCGAATCAAACGATTTAGAAGCAATGAATTGATATAGTTCACAGAAGGGTGTTCATGACCACGCATTCACACTGACTGTTCGTCGACGATCGTACATAGACGTTTGTTCACTGCACTTTCACCGAAAACGTGACGATTTTGCTAAAGATCGTAATTGCCATTGTAGTGTTGTGGTCGTGTAGGCATTCGGTGTCGTAAACTGCTTTATATGTAAGCACGGCGCTTCGAACGTGGGATATTTATGTGATTTTACTGTTATGTCAATTGAGATTTGGGGTAAATAGGTCTTGTGATTAAGTAATACTTTTATTTGAATTATTTTTTATATATTTATATCTTTCTCTAGTTTTAGTTCGATTTTAAGTGGCTTAGAGGTTAGGGCTAAGATTTGTTGCACGGGCATATGATTCAAACTCATAGATCAATATCCTAATTTGCCTTAAATATTGCAACTAAGCCTTTTGTAGAACTCAGCAAAATCTAAGCTTATTACAGAACAAAGCATTAGATAATCTTTGTAGTTCCTTCTCATATTGTGAGGCGAATTTCAAAAGGGATGGATATATATTTAGTCCGTGTTTAAACCACGTATTGTAGAAAGTTTTTTTATGACATCTTGTCCAATAAATAGGTTTACATAATTACCTAGAAATAGAATCTCCTTCAATTCAATCATGATCTTCCCTTGTCCCATGTAATTTATGGCCGCCGTAATATGTTTATCTCTTTCATTTTTGCTACCTCCAGTAACTTCAAAATGGCTAACAACACTATAGACTTTCCAAGGGTGTGGGAGTAAGTATAATTTCAATCAGACCGAAATATAATGATCAAAATCAGTTAGTAGATGGTCGCGTGTGCGTAACAGTTAATTATATGCGACTCTCTCCGCGTGTTACGAGTTTGAACACGTGTGATATGTAAATGATATGCCGAACCAATGATTTACGTGGTCTTTACATTTAATATGCGTGATGTCACTTTTCATAGATTATCGGTGACGTAATGTTTGTTTATCTATGCGTTATATTAATTTTCAAACGTCAAAATCAAATTTTCATGGATAAACTTATTCAGCTTGCACCTTTTCTTATTGATAATAATAAAACTGGCCTCTTTGGTCACGAACACAAGGCCATGGATTGTTGGGCACCTTGGCAAAGTGTTATTGAGTTTATCCACCTGTAATATCCCAGTAAGAGCCCAGAGTCTGAATTCGTGCCTAGTTAGTGGCAATAGGCTCGCTCCCAAGGCTAAATGCGTGAGCAGTTCTTCTTCTTTTTAAGAGTTACACTCTTGTCGGTGCAGGTGATGAAGCCCCTCACCACATGTTCCTATCCAGCTTTGACCTCCTTATACGACGTGTACCTTATCCGTCGTCCACTGCCACACCTTCTTTCTATTTACCTTCCAAAATAGTATTAATAAAGCCTTTCTGATTGACAGAAAAAAAAGGCACAACTTAAACCGCTGATCTTAGATATTCAATTTGGAGTCAGATTATAACAAACTAGCTGGCACCAGCAGCTTCGCTTGTATGGCAGTAATCATTTCCATCACCCCTTAGGGTTACATTTTGAAAAGCCTTGTATATAAAATACCACACCCCTAAATTTCATGTCACAGGATTTGGCCTGCTCTGCTTTTGCCACAGGCCACCGTATACTTGTTGACATATTAGTTTGAAACATATTACGAAGCAGACGTACATATATGACGTGTATAAATGTCACCGTGACACAGGCGAACTAGCATGGCTATAAGAGTTGGGAGTGTGATCAATAGAGCTAACTAGCATAATTCCAACGAGAGCTCAGTCCGTTATCCACCCACGCAGTTCAAGAACCGGTCAAAGAAAACAAACATTACGTAAGGTGACAAAATATTAATATGTTGAGAAACGCTGGCCGCGGAACAGCGTTTTTTGGATGAGTTACTTTAATCAAGTAAACATATTTTTCTTCTGATTTAGTGGATATAATTGTTAGGCCTGTGCGTCTGCAGGTGCTGCGTTGCAGGTAGGCAGCTCTGAGTACCTATTCAATTCAATTCAATTCGAAATATCTTTATTCGATTAGACTTTTTACAAAGTACCTAAGCCTACGGTAAGAAATATGAAGATCGCCAAAGCTCTTGTTACAGCGGTTTCATCTATCCTATTATTTTTCTCTTCTCTCTTCTTTTGTTATACTTTTTATTTTGTATTTTTAAAATTGTTTAATATTTTTGAAAATAATAATTACTGAGTTTCTTGCCAGGTTCTTCTCAGCAAAAGCAACCTTCTGAACCTGACGGTATAATTATGTCATTCTGATGATTTGAAAGTTCTTTGTCAAAAGTGTCATCGAATAAAGATATTTTAGAGTTTGAGTTTGATTATACAGGGCAGAAGAGATCGTTTGCTTGAATGCTCTAATCTCAGGAACTACTTCTCTCTGTCTTAAAATGAGTTAAAGTTAGCCCAAGGTAACTAAATATTCCACGCAGACGAATTTGCAGGCAGAAACTAGTTCTTTATAAGGCAGGCGATCTCGATATACTTTTAGTATTTGCAAGGTTTGCAAGTCTCGTCATGCCAATGCTTAAATATTGGTCAATTGAATAAATAATTGCCGTAACTGAATAAATCATTTTCATTTGTTGGCTGCAGTATTCACTTACTTTTGTTACACAAAAAATAAGCAGACTATTTGATATGGACTCAGTTTAGATGAGGGCAGAGTTTAGGGGTTTCATCATTAGGCAATTAGTCGCATAAAGCACAGAATAAATATGTATTTGAGGCTAGGCGTAGAACACACTTCCCGCCTCGTCAAAGAGCCCGAAAG
Organism: Watsonalla binaria; assembly: GCA_929442735.1. Classification (NCBI taxonomy): domain Eukaryota; kingdom Metazoa; phylum Arthropoda; class Insecta; order Lepidoptera; family Drepanidae; genus Watsonalla; species Watsonalla binaria. The sequence continues at coordinate 9,090,188 of OV838937.1, read as the reverse complement.
CGGAAAACAGTGCATTCTCAAGAAAGATAAGAAAATACACATACGTATTCGTAGCTCGTAGTAGTGTACCTCGTGGGTCGTTGTATCCGTTATCAAACAATCAGTGGCACTGACCGATAGTATAGGGTCAGCTGGTGGGTCAATGACCGCGCACGAGTGCATTCATGCAGGGCTCGGTGGGGTTAAGGTTCACATCGTTGCATATAAAGTTCAGAGTTGCAAGGCAAATTATTGAAAACAATATGGTACGCTTAAGGAGTAGTGGTGTTGTAATAACAACACCCACATTTCACCGAAGATGATTAAGTGCCAAGGTGGCAGAGGTTGAGTCCATCGCCGTCTCAGACACTATACACATATCTTTGAATTACTTTTCAGACATATTCAGGTTTTTCACGATGTTTTCAAAGCACGTGGAGTGTGAATCACTGCACGTATGATTTTAGAAAAACTCATTGGTACAGGTCCCGCTGGGATTCGAACTGGCGTCGCTTGAATATGAATAGTTTATTTATTTAAACGAAATCTCCCATTCCGTCATTAGTAAAGAACGCGCAGGGAAAAATCGTGGGGGTAGGTTCTATTCGCCTCGCGCCAAACATATAGACAGGGACATATAAAATGACTGTCCCGCATTCAGAGGTACTCGATCTTAACTTGTGACAGGATCTGTACATTACAGAAGATGGTTACTGTAGAAAAGCGTGGTTTTGTTTCTTTATATGTTGAAATTTGTAAGGCCGATAGTTAAATCAAGCGACACAAGTTCGAATCCCAGCCGGGCCTGTACCAATGAGTTTTTCTAAAAAACTTATGTACAGTGATTTCACACCACATGCTTTACGGTGAAGGAAAACATCGTGAAGAAACCTGCATATTTCAGAGAAGTAATTCAAAGACGTATATATAGTGCCTGAGACGGCGATAGACTCACCATCTGTCACTTTGGCACTGAATCAAATTCGGTGAAAAGTGGGTGTTGATATAACAACACCTCTGCCTACCCCTTCGGGGAATACAGGCGTGAGCATATGTATGTATGAAAAACAGTTGCAGTCTGGCAATCCCGAATTCGCGATCGACATTCAGGACGAATGTCATAAAAGCTATTTCTAATCGACCCCTGTATCTAACTTCAGTGAGCAAAACGTAAATAAGAAATCATGAATTTTTACTGCGTCCAATTGAAAGTGATTGAAATTGCTTAATGTTTATTTAATACAATCAAGACACTGCTTACCAAAGTAATTGAATCACTTGATATTACCATACAATTAACAGTTAACTAGGTAGTATTGTACATAAATATATGTATTACGTGCTGTATTGATTGAAATTAGCCGTTGTTCTGAACCACCTAAAGATAGAATATATATAGACCTTAACATCTATACATATGCATACAGTATACTACAGATAAATAAAATTGAAGTGTCTGTTTTTAATTCCAAAATAACAGATGTATACGTACGTTCTGACATGAAAAACTATTTTAAAAATGTTCTCTGTCTGTCTTTTCGAAATCTCCGAAAAGGCTGAACCGATTTAAATGGGACTGGACAAGTCACCCATGTAATGAACTCTATGCGGGTAAAACCGCGGGGCACAGCTAGTATACAAATAAAGGTATATTTTCGATTGCATTCAATAGCAGATTAGTATGGAATTAATTAGATATCACACAGTATAGCTTACTACTATAATAATGTGAGGATACAGGCAACTGGAACCACTAAGAACTGGAGCCACGGTCCCAGTCGCCTGATAGCATTTTTGAATCGGTCGACTGGAACTACATACCTAGTCAAAGAGGTTACGAGGCTAATAATATTACGAGTGGTCCCACTTGTCTGATAATAAAAATAAATAAAAACGAATCAGGCATCTGGGAACGCGGTTCCAGTTAGCTAGCGGTCCCAGTCGCCTGAATCCTCGAGGATACAAACAAATGGAACCGCGGTCCCAGACGCCTGATAGCATTTTTGAATCGACTGGAACTACATACCTAATAAGCTTTAATGTACAGTAAACAGAAAAATCTAAAAGATGTACATTAATAAAAATCGCATTCCAAAGAGCTGCAGCGAAATTTTTATGTTCTACGAAATGTTTAAATCATTGGTAAAGTACTTTAAAAGTACTAAAAGTAAAAAAGGTCAAGTGACATGGACTTTTTTTACAATTTTATGGTAATATATATAGATTTAGAAATTTGGCTAAATACGCTTACGCCTGGTTTACGCTTGCAATACAATGTAATCTACAATTAATGAGAAACAACCAGAAAGTGATAAACAACATTGCAGTAAGGAAATTATTCATAAGACAATTGAGATAAACTTGTTAAGCATATTTATATCAACGCACAAGATTATAACGATGTAATATTAATACTACCAGATGTTAAGAATAATGATAGAGATGGCATATTTATGACGACTACGATAATTTGTCTTGATATCGGTCTCGAGACATCTTGTTAACAAACGACCCTTTCATTGGGTACATTAGTCGAAGATTGTGTTCTGACTGCCTAGTGCGAGGTTTTCTCTGTTGCTGTAGATTTGTATAGGATCGAAACAGCGCCGTCTGTTGCCCTAAACATGACACTATTGTGAGAACATACAAATCTGCGTTTACGTCGACGCGATGACTTGGGACGGCGATTTTAAGAAAACTCGCACTAGACCCTCAGTACATTCAAACAGAACAGAATATTACGTACTGAATATGAGCAAACAAAGTAGGTAGTTTCATGCCAAAAGTTACTCCACAGGCAAATAATGCAGTTCAGCAGGAGTGCCTCAAGCGCCGGAAATATGCTTGCATTGGTCAAGGATACATATTTTCTGCGTTTGCGGTTGAAACTCTGGGACCTTGGGGTCCAGATGCTCAATAACTTTTCAAAGAGGTTGCACGTCGTCTGGTAGAAGCTTCTCGTGACAAGCGGGCTGGGGCTTTTCTCGCTCAGAGAATCAGCATTGCTATTCAACGTGGCAATGCTGCCAGCCTTCTTGGCACGATCCCGAGAGACACCGATTTGGGCCAAGTTTTCTACTTGTAATTAGTTTTTAGTTACTTATTTATTATTAATAAATGTATTATGTTAATTGTCAAAAAAAAAAATATTCATAACATTCTAAAAAATATAATAATATTAAAGTCACACAATAATACCCTTTGCTTTGCTCGAGCCAGCAAATTAAATTAAGCAATGGTGAGTATTTGAACTTTGCAAAAAGAGCTTTGTGTGGAAATTTGGATGAGAGCAGTAGGAGATGAGTAAGATTCCATAGGTCTAAGAAAACGAATATAAAAATGATTGATTAAGTTTTGGCCCTGGTAAGGCCTGATAAGGCCTGGTAAAGGCACTATTGAGCGTGGAAAAATTACCACCGGTTCGGAAACTAGCCTACTGAGAAGAAGCGATGGGACGAAAGATAACGCTGATAAAGAAATTAAGAAGAACATGGGATAAGAGGACGAAGGTGACGATGATAAGCAGTCTGACAGAAAGTCACTTTTGTTTATTTATAATCTCAATAAGAATGCATATGTAAGTGAAGTGTAGGTAGCCAGCGAACACGAAGGTAAGCATAACGTGATTCTATCCAATTACGACGCATGTCATGCCCGCATTTCTACGGATTTTTAACATTTTTGACGCATGACTCACGACTGAATATCAGCTAAACGTTTATTTAATTATGACAAGTATCTAATTGGATTTGATTGTGTTCAGTGTGGGAATTACTTTTACCTTAGGGAAATTCTAATTTAAATCTTATTTTATTTGAATTCAAGATTCCAAAATTCTTAAGAACAGAGTAATAGCTCAACCCAAAACAATATAATTTAAGCTAGTTAATGAAAATATCAAACTTTTTGTTAAACAATATCCAACTTCAGTCAAGTCAACAGAGTACACAGTGAAGAAAATACTGCCAGTAAGCCTAACGTTATCTCTGGTACACACCGAAGCGTGTAAAGAGCTAAAGACACGTAGACAATAGTGCCCTACTTCTGATAGTCGCTGACAGCTGTCAATCCGTCGCATTGTGGGCCACTTTCTCGGATTATTAGTGATGGGGCTTAATCACTGGATTCCGAGGAATGCAGATGGATTGGCCTTGTCACTGTGAACTTGATCTTCGATATGCTAATACAGGCCTAGTTTGGACGGCTATTGTTATGAATTCGTATTCATATTAAAATGCATCTAATATACGTATGAATGCGAATGTTTGAATGTTGTTACTCAATGTTGTGGGTGATGGGACGTTTGGTGGTGCTCATTTAGAACTGATAGAATTTTAATTCACTTCTGCCTTCTTACTGCAAAGGACCCCAAAGGGATTCTTAGAGTGGTAACACTAACTTCAGCTAAGAGGTGATACTCTGATGTATGGAAGTGAATGTTGGGTTTGGCAGAAACATGAAAGAAGAGGGAATGCAGTGGAAATGCGTTCGTTAAGAAGTATGTGTGGTGTTTACCATTGTAGATCGAATCAAAATTAGTGTGATAAGAGACAGTTGTTAGTTGAAAAATGACATGGTGACCAGAATTTAAAAAGTATGTTGAAATGATTTGGACATATCAAAAGGATGAGTGAAAGGCGATTAACGAAACAAATTTATAGAAAATATGTGAGCGGAAGTGTCGCTAGAGGGCGTCCAAGGAAGAACTACTATTACCAAATAAATTGTATTTCTCAAAAAGGTCAGTCGTAAACGAAGAAAGTGTATAAAGAGATGAATGTGGATGAAGCAAAATTAGTATGTAGGGATCGTAGCATGTAAAAAACGATGGTCTCTAACTACCCTCATGGGATACAGGCGTGAGCGTATGCGTGTATGTAGTTAAGGTGACAGCGAGATATAGCGACACATAGAGCATCAAATATAATATTTACAAGCAACTCAAGCGATAAATGCAGCCATGATATCGACACATTTATTCGGGCAAATAAGTTGACAAATGACATATTTGTGAAAACCCACCAACCAAGCTGAATTGACAAGCTACGTCAGCAATGGCGTGTCTAACTATATTCCCATAGAGACAATGGCACAATGCACAATGGCTGCAAACACCATTACTGACACACTGCGGCCGACCTTCGACGGGGAAAGTCACTTATTACTAGATAACGATGGTAATACTAAACTTTTCTGATTAGTGGGAAATGCATTATTTGTGCGAGTAAGGAAACTACTAAAGTATGATGACATGTGTGAGAAACCCTGTCCGTCCGTGAACGTCGCAGTTACCAAAAGAACTAAAGTTACGAGTTCAGCAACCTTTCCACGTCATCTGAATTAGTTAATCATTGCCATAGTCATATTTACTAATAAACAAATACACAAAATGATTAAAATAGTACATAGACGACGATCCTTTAACGGTTCTCTTGCTGAACGTATTTTTTAACAAGTGATGTGACAGAGCATAAAACAGATTACGACAGTAAGAATCATCAAGACGAAGAGGCCAGTGATGAAATATCCTGATGATGAGGAGATGATCCTTTAAGCAAACGTCGTCCAGATCTCTTAGTATAAAAAAAAATGCTCTCAAGCCATCCCAGAAGGGTCCCCGAAGGGGAAAGCAGAGGTGTTGTACCAAATATGATTAAGTACCAACGTGACAGAGGGTGAGACCATCGTTGTCTCAGGCAATATACTATACATATCTTTTAGTATTAAGTCTCAAACATCTTTATGAAACCTTTTCAAGATATTATGGTCGGGAATTTTTTTATTATATGTATATAATAATAATAATAATAAAGCTTTATTATATTCCACAATAATAATTGGATACATTTATGTTCTAGTTTTATTACTACTCAGGTTCATCTCTTATTCGGACCCCCTCAGGGTAAAAGCCTCCCCCAAAGAATTCCATAGATCCCTATTTTTGGCAGTGCTCATCCAATGTCTTCCTGCAACGGATACAATCTCGTAATAATCTCTACAAATTACATATAATAAAAAGTACATATAATAATCTCGTAATAATAATAACGAGATTATTATATGTAGTAAAGGTTAATAAGTTTCCCTAGTTACGGTATTGTTTAAGTACTACACCCATCAAAGTGACGGCATGAAATATTCGCTTCTTCGAAAAAACGAAATATGTTAAACTGTTACCGTAGCGAATTAGTTGAATTTTCATTGCCTCATAGAAGCGTTAATCTAATAAATTATGAACACAGACAATTGCGGCAAATTTAGAACAAACCGTAGAATGAATGGATAGTATTATGTTGAGTTTCATAACTCTATCAACATGGAACACTTGGGCTAACATTTGTGCAATGCTTCCTTGACCCCGTGAACCAATTGGAGTTAAACAAACTCATTCCGTTTGTACAATTGTTTCTCGATATTATCATCGTATTTGTTGTCAAATTAATATTTGTGGAATCGATTTAAGCGCGGGTCTAAATATTAACGCTTTTTATCTTTTAATTTTGATTAAGAGTTGTTCAAATTAGTTTCGAATTCAGATCACTGCTATTCCTAGCGTAGTTAAAACACAATTATATAGGAATTTTTTGATGACACATCTCTCTCAATTTCTCTCTTCCAAACTTTTTTCAACTTTCTTTTATTTTTGTATTTTTTTGGTCCTATTTCCCTTATAAAATAAAAAAAAAACTTATGTACAGCGATTTCACACCACGTGCTTTACGCCGGAAAACATCGTGAGGAAACCTGCACATTTCTGAAAATTCAAAGACGTATAGTGCCTGAGACGGCGATAGACTCACCATCTTTCACGTTGGCACTTAATCATCTTCAGTGAAAAGTGGTTGTTGTGATTACAACACCTCTGCCTACCTATTTGGGGAATACATGAGTGAGCATATGTATGTATTTCCCTTATATTCACATTAGTAATCGGGACTCTTCTCACAATGTTCTCCGCATGCATGGTACAATTATCACCGTTGTATATTTGCCAAAGATGTATAACTTAGATTGTATCTCATAGACACGACACGGCGTGCCCCCGAGCTATAACTGGCGACTATTAATATTAAATAGTCTGAACTTGGTGCTTTAAATCTATTTATCACTTTTTTCGTCTTGACCTTTGGATGACCGTAATGGAATTCGGATGATTGCATTTAATGTTCAAATGGGTTGAACGGGTTCGCTTGCGTGGGTTGGGCTTTATTAAATTATAATATTTTTATATGCTTCTCGGGCTTACTGTTATGATTTGGTGATTAAAGAAAGATAATATGATGTCACCTGTGGTGTTCCGAAACTTGCCTTTTTCCAGTCGATGATGAAGTGATGATCGAAGGAGAGAAAAAGTTTTGCAAGTCTTATGTAAGTTCGAGTTCCTAAGAGTTCTCCTTTGGCGTTACTATACTTAGATAGGGTGTAAAGAATACCAATATTATAATACTGAAGTATTTGTACGTTAGGTAGAACGGTCCTTCTTGCAGGAACTTTGGAATTGAAAAAATATGTATGTGTTTAGATAGTTTATTCATCGAGGGAGGTTTTATAACATCACGAAGCGACCAATAGGAGAAATATCGCTGGGAAATGCTACTAAAACGTGAATAAATATCTTAGTAACGTAAATGTTATTAGTAATGCTACGAGGGTATATCTACCAGGCATAGTTAGTTTCATAAAATATTGTCGGTTGGATGGTTGAGTATATAATTGTTGATCGCAGTTTAAATAATCATGCTAATATTTTGAACTCACTGACAGATTGTAAAATCAACTCCAGTTTTTTGTCCCGGGGTTGATTTTCAATGTCACATAGCTTAAGTAAATGACGGTTAAATTAATGACCGCGAGTCAGTCTCGCGTCATGACAAGTATTGAAATCATTCAACATCGCGGCAAAAACTTCACATCCGGATGTTATTTGAGAGCTAACATTTCAATTATATTATTTTAATATAATGTTGTTCTTTTTATTACCTTGGGCAAGTTCGCCTTCATCGGTTGATTGGTTTGTAAAAGAAATACAAGAGCGCCACAGTAAACGAATGTAAGCAGTATCGATCTAAAGAGTCGAATTGGTCATTAGCCCGAGGTACATGTATTTTTAAAATGCGCGAAAACGTGTGACTTTGGAATCTAGACTGTTAAAATAATAACTGTTACACATTTATTTAAGTATGGAAATAATATAGATATCACTGTGAGCCGTGGTGGCCTTGAGGTTTGAGCAGTCGTTTACCAGGAATCCCAGCGGTGCTTGTACCTATGAGTTTTTCTAAAAAAACTTAATAAGTATAGTGATTTCACATCACGTGCTTTACGCTGAAGGAAAACATCGTGAGGCAAAGTGGATATTTCTGAGAAGTAACTCAAAGACGCATGAATAATGTCTGAGACGGAGATAGACTCACCATCTGTCACGTTAGCTTAATCATCTTCTGTGAAAACTGGGTGTTGTTATTACAACAACTCTGCCTACCCAGTCGGGAAATACAGGCGTGAGCATATGTATCCCTGTCTATTTCTCATGAATACAAATTAAGTTTTACTTCGACCATGATTAACTCCAATCAGTGAATTGATTGGGTTTTTTTTAATTGTGTACTGTACACAGTGTAAAGCCGACATGCAGTACTACTCAAATCTCTTTGATTGTGGCAAGGTATAATGCAGTCAATTACCGTTAATGGTACTTTTAGATGAATCGGTAGCTAAGTGTAGCAATTACAAATTTATTTAATATGCTTCTTTTGAATTAACAGAATGAAGTGATTCATAAAGATATACATGGAAATTAATTATATAAAATTACCCCATGTACAGACCGTCTCCCGCGAAATAAGTAAAGTTTTATTATAGTTTTTTTGTATTTATTGATATATATTTGAGAGCCGTGGTGGCCTTGAGGTTTGAGCAGTCGCCTGCTACGCAAGCGACGCAAGTTCTAATCCCAGCGGGACCCGTATGAATGAGATTTTCTAAAAACTTGTGTGCAGCGATTTCACACCACGTGCTATACGGTGAAGAAAAACATCGTGAGAAAACCCTGCGTATGTCTGAGAAGTAATTTAAAGACGTATGTATAGTGCCTGAGACGGCGATAGACTAACCATCAGTCACGTTGGCACTTAATCATCTTCGGTGAAAAGTGGGTGTTGTGATAACAACACCTCTGCCTACCCCTTCGGGGAATACAGGTGTGAGCATATGTATGTATGTTTTTGTATTTATCCTTTGATGGACGTAATGCAGTGTTATCGTTTGTCCGTTACCCGCTGAACTGAACTTGGTGAATTCTATTCCGTTCGTTAATGAATGGAATAATGAATAAATAATGGAAAAACATTATTTTCATATTTTAGTTGTTTATTCTACAAGGGAGGGCAATCTAGCGCAATGGTAACTGTTGACTACTGAAGTCTATGAATCTTTGCGACACCAATACATCTTTCTCGTCGAAGGAAAACAGCAATGTAGCATTATTTGGATGCAATCTTCCGTCAGGGAGTTATGGCCTGTTGGTACAATCCCCTGTCAATCAGCTCCGAATTTGGACGGAAGATTTTGGGGTACGGGTAATCCGTACCTGTCATAACACAGAATTTTCATCAGAAGCTTTAGGTAATAAAATTAACATTGCCAGCAATAATAAAACTACATAGTAAAAATCTGAATGCAAACAATAACAAAAGCACAGCTCGCGTCGCGTGCGCACGCAATCGTCCCAAAAAGAAAGTCAATTGACCCAGCTCTTTGAAGCCGGCGATGATGTCAATTGGATAAATTGTACACTTCCGCTGCATCTGTGCTTTGTTGCATGCTGTCGGAGGTTTACATATTGTGTGCTCACAATGTGTGTTCAAATTGCACTTCACGTATTACATGATCAGGTGAATTGCTGGGTGCTTTTCGAAAGCCAAATTTATACGCTTGGAATTATTCGGAGAAGATCAACCCTATGCAAGATATTATCGTCTAGATGCAGAATCAGCAACAGATATAGTCAATGAAAGTAGTTCCAGAACCTACCTACATTTGTGGTAATTTGGAGTAGCATTAGGTTCAGACATGATAAAATGTCCTAAAAAGTTCTTTATCTATAAATCTCCCATAGCTACTGGTTTTGCATAGCGATCTCGCTCACAAACACAGAAGACTTCACATCCCATTTGTTTACAAAACTGTGGTAGATCTACAGACTACGACATAGGTCTATTGCAAAATAGGAAATCTGGCTTATCGTAGCGTCTAGTACGGACCAAAATAGACGAGCTTAACATACATTTTTAGATGCATCTTGTAGTTGTTACAAGAACCGGTATAATGAGGGTTTCCTTTACCTCGATGTGTCACGGGGGCATTGTTTGTAAATATTGTGCTTAATTAGTGTTCAGCATCGCTTAATGCCCATTGTTGGCTGCCCTTGTGCGTTTGATGAGCACTTCCAATTACTAATTAAAACTTCACTGCTATTATACTGGAAGGTTATTTTCGACTGTTTCTTTGAACAAGTATTTTGTTTCGTATTACTGCAGTCGGCTTTGTGTGTCTGCAGCGTCCCGTATGGTGGCTGTCAGAGCAACAAAGCTGTGAAAGTCGTACTTTATTGACGGAGGAGCCTATTTCGAAGATATAAATATGTATCTTAATAACTCTTTCCTTAACGCTATAATGTCGTCCAGGTAACATGTAGGGTTGACTTCCTTTGCTTCATCTTCTAAACACTAGAAGATTCCCTTGTTTTAGCTACGGGCTACTTTGGCCTCCATAACTTGTACCCTTTTGTAACCTGTGTTATTTCAAAATTCCGCTCACTCGCTCGACCTATGCGGTATTAAAGTGAAATTGAGAACTTTTCATCCCTTATCATCGCCATTATATCATGCTATATAATTTGCCTGCCGTTATCTATGTGTTCCTTACCATTCTTGCCTCACCTTCTTTCACACAATTCATCGTGTTTAAGACTCTTTCTTCTCTTGCAACTATCCACATTTATTTACAAATCTCTTACTAACTTTGTTCAATTTCTCCACTGATGAAACTTTCAAGCTTGTTATCTCTTATCTTTTCCCGGTTAGCTTGATTAGACTCAAATGTGGCACGGGGATAGTCTTAACCCTAAGGCGGAGTTGTGAATAAAAGCTGGTACGACATATACTTAATCATAACATTAGCTTCCTTCTTGAGATTACTCATCCACCTGTCACCACAGATCAACAATAACTCACGAACCCATTTATAATGAATGCAAATCTTTACAACACGCAGACAATTGTATGTACCGATGACCAGCCTAGATACACTGCCAGTGATATCATACGACCTTTAGCCAAACCAATGGCACTCGATAGAATCTCGATTGTCAAATTCCAAGTTAATCTGCGATCTGTTATTAACGAATTCTTGTTAGCTCGAAATGTAATGTCGAATGCGATTACCGTGCCTTTGAACAATGTATTGTTTCAATTGACAATCAATTTGAGATCTTATAACCAGGAAAATGGTTGTGGGACTGGACAGGAACTAGATTTGTAATACTAATTAAATATCTATTAATTTTTGTCTGTTAGCTAACAGGCTGGGCTCTTATCTCTATTGCTCTGTGACTATATAATTCTGTAACGCGATGGGTTTGGGTTTGGAGATTTTTAAAATGTCACAAAGTTCATTTCGCGTGAGTTACAAACTAACAGAATTACTGTTAAGCGTTTGTAAGTTTACTATATCCTTTATCTTAAATACAAGAGTGTCATATTGAAAATAGCTATCAATTGAGAGTTAGTAAAAAAAATTTGTGCATTGAAACTTTGTCCATGCGCTTACATACTTTTGAGATTTATTTCGTAAAACTCAAAATTGTAAAAATATTTATGAAAAGAGTAATGACTGAGTTTCTTACCGGGCTCTTTTCAGTGAAAGCAACCTACCGATTCCGAACGCGGCTCATGGCGTTCCGGCGATTTGAAAGTAGGTACTTTGTTTAAAGTCTAATCAATTTTTGAATATCTACTATGTTTGTGTGATAGTTTACTGCACACTGTATCAATGTAGGTTCCCTACATACATTGGACTGGGTCTATTTACATTCGACACGACGATTTCTTATTAACATTATGATTTTGCAATAGCCCTTTCGGCAACGGATTTAAGTTAATTTATCAATCATCTTCAATCGTTCAACCATTGAAGCGTGATTAGCTGAACAAAAGGTCACCTCGAGTTAAGTATTATAATTATAAGATATTTGTGACGTATATGAAGATGTAAACAAGAGGGACCTTGAGCCATCGTACTGCAATTAGCGTATGGTTATCGTGATGAATCGCAATCATTAGAGAGCATGCCGCTGCTGATAAGGTTAACACAACGTAATTACTTTACCGAGTGAAATGAAAATAAGTTTCGGTTGATCGTTTTGTTTCTTCCATTTACATAAGTATGTTCCCGAAGGGGTAGGCAGAGGTGTTCTAATAACAACACCCACTTTTCACCAATGACGGTTAAGTGCCCACGTCTCAAATTCAATAATATCATTATTTCATTAGACTTAACAAAGTACTTTGAAATCGTCAGAACGTAAGGATTATACATGCTACGGCCTGGTTTTCAGGAAGTTTGGAAGTTTCAGAAGGTTGTTTTTACTGAGAGGAACACAGCCTGCAGTAGCTTACCATGAGGCGGATTGTATGATTGCTTGCCACATTAATTTCACTTCTCTGGGTTTAAGTGTATAATGCTAAAAAAGTTATTCAAACTATAATTTAGTTTGAATAACTTCATGCAGTGATTCACTTGTATGACATGATATGTTATGCAAACTGCTTACAGATGATGGATATACGGACAGAGAGGTAATTACGTATGGCTAATGTGCACACAAAGGAACAAGACAAATCGGCGGGGCTTTGTACTTGTCATGTGAATTAATTGGTGTTTATGAATTTTGTAGGAGTCTGTTTTCAGTTGAACGTTATTTTGGAAACACACCTCAAGTCTACCTATTTATATTATATGTAGTTATGTACCTTTAGAACTATGTTAAGAACCGTGGTGGCTTTCAGCAGTCGCCTGTATCAATGAATTTTTCTAATAACTTATGTGCAGCGATTTCACACCACGTGATTTACAGTGAAGGAAAACATCGTGAGGAAACCTGCGTATGTTGAGAAGTAATTCAAAGATAGACTAGATAGACTAACCATCTGTCACGTTAGCACTTAATCATCTTCGGTGAAAAGTGGGTGTTACTACACCACCTCTGCCTACCCCTTCGGGGAATACAGGTGTGAGCATATGTATGTATGTACCTTTATTGCAGATTTATTATTTAATAATAATATAGCCAATGCCCAATCAGAAAGATTATTCTAAATATTGAAGAGTTTGAGAGAGAGAGCTTTATAGATTCTTAAATTTTTAAGTACATATCACTTAGATTTGAAGATGAGCTCGTGGCACAGTTGCTGTTGGGCATATCATTCGATCAGCAAAGTTAAGCAACCCTAACCAGTAATTGGATGGGGGATCGCCCGAGTCCCCTTCGTGCCTCGGAGAGTACGTTAAGCCGTCGGTCTCGGTTGCCAATTTATCATCTTTTGCAATCGTTCAGCTCTGTTAGAGGCCATAAAATAGTCTGACAACTGGTTTAAACCAGTTCATAGATTTTACTCGTCAAAGGGGTTGCGTTAAAAATCTGGTGATCGGCCACATCGGGTTGTATCAAGTGCTGACCCGAACAATTTATGGGATAAGGCCAGGGAGATGACCACATAGATTTGAAAGCAGTTCTCAAACTTTAAAACTTAAAAGACACGTAATCTATGCATTAACACCTACAAGAAAATAAAATATGCTTCGGATACATGTCAACAGGCAAATTTGGACAACTGGTTTCGTAACTTTAATTCATAATCATAATTGGTTTGTGTAAGGCAATCCCTTCTGATATATTCTCGCAGTGAGTCTGTCAAAGGCGTGTCTTATTATATTCGATACCAATTTGTATTCATTGTTCTCAGATTAGATAATGTGCGCGTGTAATTAATTTGCATTGTGAGTGTTGTTTATTAATTAATTAATTGGTGTTATTAGCGATTTTTTGAGTTGGCCTATCTTAAAGCACCATTGTGATAGAGCGAATAAAAGGATTATATTTTTCAAATCGGTCAAGTCGTTTGAAGTCTCAACGAGGCTTACGAAATGTGAAGGAAGCTCCGCGAAGTTTCTTGCTGTTGTTTTCAGATTTGTATCTGAACGTTTCTTGCTGGTTGTTCTCAGATTCGTTTTCGAACCAGCATTTTCTAGCTGGTTGTTCTCAGATTCGTTTCCAAACCAGCAGTTTCGAGCTGGTTGTTCTTAGATTTGATTCCGGACCAAAAGTTAACCAACGTATATATATACATATACATTTTACTACATATTTTTATGTGCAACATGTCAAACTGGCTGCCTCAAGCGCCGGAAATATGCTTGCATTGGTCAAGGATACATATTTTCTGCGTTTGCGGTTGAAACTCTGGGGCCTTGGGGCCCAGATGCTCATCAACTATTCAAAGAGGTTGCACGTCGTCTGGTTGCTTGTCGTGACAAGCGGGCTGGGGCTTTTCTCGCTCAGAGAATCCGCATTGCTATTCAACGTGGCAATGCTGCCAGCCTTCTTGGCACGATCCCGAGAGACACCGATTTGGGACAAGTTTTCTACTTGTAATTAGTTTTTAAGGCGCATTATACTAGTAAATAAAATGTATAAACTGGCTAAGAAATTGAATTATATAAATATTTTATCCGCAATCCAATTGTGCTGACACTAATTACATTTAGTAATTTCCACTTAAATTATTTCTAGCACTCCATAAGTAGTTATCAGGCTTCTATTGACTCATTTAATGGAAACCTTACACGACCTGCTAACAATGTTCTACAAATTGAAACACTCGTGTTTCGTGGAGTGGACATTTGGTATATGATATCCAAATACTCTCTTTTTTCTATGAGAGGCCCAATGGGTGGACGAGCAAAGAAATCAACAACAACTGATAGATTTATATATTTTAACAACTCTGATATTTGCTTCTGAGTATGTATTGTCCATGGTAGTGTTGGAATGGGCTTATATTCATGAGATATAAATACTGTAACCAAAAACATTGTTTAATATTTTTTTTTTAAAAGAGTAATTGTTGAGTTTCTTGCCGGGTTCTTCTCAACAAAAGCTACCTGCCGAACCCGGTTCTGACGATTAGAAAGTACTTTTTAAGAAGTCTAATCAAATAAAGATATTTTGAATATTGAATTTGAATGTCCACAGTTCGTAAATATATCGTCTCGGGCGGTACGTGTCCCCGTGCCACCCTAAATGCGCCCTTGAATCCGGCAATGATAGGATTATCTAAGTAGCCTAAAGTGAAGTTCTACCGATATAGATAAACAAAGTTTGAGTATCCGTTTGTAATTCTAACTTAACAGCTTTTAAATAATGTACACGAATGTGTGTACGGTATTTAATTGAAAAAAGGATTCTTAAAACATTAGTCTGTCTAAAGACAAAAAAAAAAGGATCAGGTCGGACTTTACGGAGCTTTCACTCGCAAATAGTTGATGTTACAAGGAGGCTATTTTTAATTATGTTTTTAATGTTTTCGCGAAATAAAGCTTTAGACTTTAGCTTTTACGCGATAGACACCGGGAGGCACAGCTAGTCTTCTTATTAAAATTAAAATAGAATATACCGTTGCACTGGGAGAGTATGTAAATATGTGTCTTAAAGTATTATCTGTCACGTTGGCACTTAATCATCTTCGGTGAAAAGTGAGTGTTGTGATAACAACACTTCTGCCTACTCCTTCGGGGAATACAGGCGTGAGCATATGCATGCAAATATCTAATTGACTAGTGCCCCAAGTACTTACAGGCAGGGGCGTGCGTTCCATATAAGCAGATAAGCAGTGCTTACCATTTGTGATGACTGAATACACTCGTGTTATGTGTATGTGTCTATACCATAACGTATGTACCTACGCGCCACATTGGTATGTAATTAACCTTCCTACTTACTCCACTTATTGCTTACCCGAAACCTCACGTTTTAAGCTTGCCTGAAGGCGTAAAGCTG
Source organism: Watsonalla binaria (assembly GCA_929442735.1). Classification (NCBI taxonomy): domain Eukaryota; kingdom Metazoa; phylum Arthropoda; class Insecta; order Lepidoptera; family Drepanidae; genus Watsonalla; species Watsonalla binaria. The sequence goes on along the minus strand of OV838937.1, from coordinate 9,074,092 downwards.
CTTGAAGCCTTTTTAACGTTCCCATACAAAATGTGGAAAATACGCAGGCGATATCGTCAATGTAAGATGTCAACCTTTACTCGGGGCACTGATATCTTACATGAATATCTTGCTTCTAAAGACAATAACGTGTAAACTTCCATACACGAGCTGTCACAAACAAAACAATATTCAGTTCAGTTACCAAACATAGCACTTACATATAAATACAGTCATTCATTCTAGATTGTCTCAGTCCGTGACAGACTGACATACGGCATTAGTGTTGCGCAATCATATCTTACGGTAATTACCGGCTTTGTCGGTTAATATGTCAGTTATGTGTGTAACGCTAGCTTTGTTCGCCATCAACAACATTCATATAGTATAGGTATTACGACGGGACCCACTGGGCCCCAGATGAGGGGAACAGTCAATTATTAGGTAATAATTTGAAGGTATCAACTCGTCTCCTTGTATAAATGTTTAGTTATGCTACGTATATATAGTCGAATCATTGAAGCTGTCTCTTTAAACTTCTGGCGCCCTAGTACTTTAGATAGATCAGGGGAGACGAGGGGAGACAAGAGGAGATTAGTGGACACTTCGAGCAAAGGGTGCGAATTTCAGGGGACGAGTGGGTCCTGACCTTAGTTGTGAATGTAACATAATTTTATTACTAGGTAGGTTTTATCAAAGATGATTCAGCTTTGTGCGACATACGAGCTTCTTTAAAATAATTCATTCAATAGCATTTTTTAAAGCAAAAGTCTGGGCTAACTGATGTTAGTAAAATAAGGTAATATGAAGTAATATGGAAATAAATTACTAGCATTGCATTAAGAGAGATCTCATTAAGAGAGAAGGAATAAAGTCCAAAGAGAACTACCATGGCCTTATTAATTATCTTTATCAGAAAGGTCAAATTCGGGGAACATGTAAACAAAGTGTATGAAGAGATGCATGGATTTGGACGAAGAAAAAGTACTATGTAAAATAAAGTATGTGTATTAACGAAAAGTAAATAATCTACATCTACACTATTGTAATAAAGAGGAAAGATTTGTGTGTATGTTTGTAATGAATAAACACAACTGGAGGGCAATTTTTTTTAAATTTTCATCCTGTTCGTTCCGACCAGCTAATCTCTGAAATGGCTGGACCTCTTTTAATGGGGGACTTTTACTGGCCGATTGCTAATGTTACAAGGAGTAACTTAGGCATTTTATTTTAAAATAATTGAATTATAAATACCGTTAATTCCAAGTGAAACCACGGGGCATAATAAACAAAACTTTATCGTCAATTAAACCAATAAATATCAATATATGGCTTGCGTCTTAATTGATCTCTGCTATCGGAGTGTAATCAATTAATTAATTAATATACGTCTTATCCTTCATGTGACTAATTAAATTTTATGTATTAGTTATAACAGTGCTTCAGAGCTTCCAGTCATTATATATATCTTATATTTGTAAGTCACGTTTGTTATCATTAATGATTAGTTTTAACGACATTAGAAAACAACATTGATACATTTATTGTATCTAATGTCATAAATATTTGTATAAATATTACGCAAATCCGGAATATGTAATAAACATGTGTCATGTAAATGCAATAAAACCCCAAGATAATGCTTAATGCTATTCGATATTCAGGCGACTGGGACCGCTAGCTAACTGGAAGAACGTTCCCAGATGCCTGATTCGTTTTTATTTATTTTTATTATCAGACAAGTGGGACTACTCGTAATATTATTAGCCTCGTAGCCTCGTAGCCTCTTCCAACACATACAATCATGTGTAATACATTGATGCTAATTTGGTATGTGGTTCCAGTCGATCGATTCATAAATGCTATCAGGGGTGACTGGGACCGCGGTTCCTCGAAAATTGACCCATGGTGTTGGTTACGCTCAAAGCCATACCCGATTTTTTTTAAAGATTATCTTTAAGTTTCTAAGCGTACAAGCAAATGTAAGCCTTCATCCAACCACAAGGAAATTAACAAACCAACCACGTCCAATGTTTTTCAGCCATTTGAAATCGAAACTAGAATCCTTACATCGAAATACATATATTTTTTGTTGGAACAGCCTTGTCCGAGATTACATCTCGCGGTTTCATTTCATTTTTTATATGGTTATAAAAAAGATAAGGCATGTGCCTTGAATTGAATGTTACTATACAAACATACCGCGACTACGCCCGCAAAGATTGAATAATCATACATATGCTCACGCCTGTATCCCCCGAAGGGGTAGGCAGAGGTGTTCTAATCACAACACCCACTATTCACCGAAGATGATTAAGTGCCAACGTGACAGATGGTGAGTCCATCGCCGTCTCAGACACTTTACATACGTCATTGAATTACTTCTCAGAAATATGCAGGTTTCCTCACGATGTTTTCCTTCACCGTTAAGCACGTGGTGTGAAATCACTGTACATAAGTTTTTTAGAAAATCTCATTGTTACAGGCCCGGTTGGGATTCGAACTTGCGGCGCTTGCGTAGCAGGCTACTGCTCAAACCCCGAGGCCACCACGGCTCTTATTTTTATTGTTATCTTATTTTATCTTTCTCTCTCTAGAACTTGTCTCATGTATGTTATCCTGGGTCTCTTCCTCTCTTTCCTTCTAATATGTTTTTAAAGAACCCGTCATGTCGTACAAGGTGGCCAATGGCGTTTTTCTTTACTCTCGCCGAATTCAGTTCAATTATAAGCTATCGTCTATAAGCGAGCTAGAGTGTAATACACCCTGATGTTCATAGGAGGCGGTGATCACTTTCCATCGGACGAGCCAGAACGTATGTATCCTTTCTTTTTTTCAAAATATTTGGGATTTCGATGAAGGACCAAAAATGGCGTTGAGTTCCCTCTGCCATCGTGAAAGATCTGTCGTGATGGTATCGTATAAACGCTGCGCCTATTATGCAAAAGAGTTCATAATTACAACGTTTTTTATCAAAGCACATGTCCAAAGATCAATATCTAATTAATCAATATTCAGTGTGTATTCAACAGGTTCAGGAAAAAATGGAAAGTTGAAAAACTGGTGCTGTTTTTGCTGGTGTTGATTTCGGTCTTAAAACGTAACACGATGAAAGTTTTTGAACCGAATCGAAAATGGACACTAATTATACTTAAGTTTAAGTGTAATAAGTATCGATTTGGGATCAAAATGCCACGGTGAACTTTCTTTAGTGGTGTCAATATGTTTATCATTTATCCGCGGGTGCTATTACAGGACTTACATGCAATTAATTAAACATTAAATTATCATATTTTACATACAGAGCACTCGCATAATCTATATACATACATACAGATAAATACATTGAAGTGTCTGTTTGTAATTCCAAATAACAGTTTTTCAATAAATGCATATAAAGTATATACGGTACTGACATTAAGAAAAAAACAATTTTAAAAAAAGTATCTCTGTATGTCTGTCTATGTGATCAGGGTAATCTCCAAAACCGATTTCAATGGGACTTTCACTGGCAGATAGCAAATTCGAGAAGGCTATTTGTATTTAAAAAAAACATTAGACTACATTCCGCTGGTCACCCATGAAATTAACAGTACGCGGATAAAACCGCGGGGCACAGCTAGTTTATCAATATGCATGTACCACACGGAAGCGCATGCGACGAAAAAAAAACCGCCGCGTGTTTTTGCTTATATTTGTTTGTTCCTTGCATTGACATCCGCAATCTTATTGGCTAAACATTGAAATATGAGTAGTCTCATTAGCATGTTCATGTTCATTTATAATTCGATATGGAATTGTGCGTGTGACTCTTATTATAATATTCTGCTTGGATTAACACTTTGCCAACTTAGCAATAAATCTCAAATACAAAATATTAAATAGGTAGTAAATTGCAAACAAAATATCATAAAACATTGGTAATAGAATTTATTAGTATTGTGGGAATCCATTAATAACATTAAATAAAACAGAAATTATATAAATATAGGCATAATAAGTAACCATATAATATAATAATATAAAATGTAAATATAATATAATTTAAGCCCGTAGTTTAAGCCCTCTCTTTATTTACTGTTACTGCAAGTGGTGAATTAAGAGTATGTTAAAAGAAAAAAAAATAAGTATCAAAGTGCGAACTCTTGAGATGCAAAGAAAAAATTAATCCCTTCAACTTTTAAGATCCCGAGAAAGCGCTCGCATAAGTGAGTAGGTGCTAATAACGTGCTAAGCTGACGTTAATATGCACATGTCTGTCACTGTCATGGTATAATTTGCATTTTCGCACAATTCCAGTTTCACAATTTCCATTACTGAATAATTATCAATTTAATATTATCTTATATTGTTAAACCACTGGTTGTTCGTTGATTCTGGCGTTATTCAATTCATAAGTCCAATTTAGTAATACATGTATGTCTATACTCTATACAGATAAATAAAAATGAAGTGTCTGTTTGTAATACTAATATACAGCACTAATATAATCTTTTTTTTTCTCCGTCTCTCTGTCCATCTGTCTGTCTGTTTGTTCCGGCTAATCTCCGAAACGGCTGGACCGATTTTAACGGGACTTCCACTGGCGGGTAGCTAAATACAAGGAGTAACATAGACTACTTTTATTTAAAAACAGTAAGGTTTCGCGGGTCACTCATGAAACAAGAAACCACAGCTAGTATACTATAAAATAGCATTACCCCTTGCATCTACACTCATATTATAAAGAGGAAAACTTTGTTTGTTTGGTTGTTTGGCTCAAAAGCTACTGGACAGTTTAAAAAAAGTCTTTCACCATCAAAAGCTACATTATCCACGAGTAAAATAGGCTTTATTTTATCCCCGTACTCCCACGGTAACGAGAATTACGAGGGTGAAACCGCGTGACGTCCGCTAGTATATAATAAACGGAAAAACACAAATTAGGTATTAATCTCTCAAGACTAACATGCGGCCTTGTACTAAAATACCACTCATAACTTTGAACGTCGTATAATAATGAAGGCCTTAAAGTTTCAGTGATGTTTCTGAAACAGCCTCGAGCATATGAATGTATGAAGGTAATTTGCAAACCAAATTCCAGAAGTCTTAAGCAGTACTATCTACCATCAGTTATGAAATAGCCTTCTCTTCAAACCTCTAACGGGCAACTCGCAAAGAGCATCGCATTAATATGTAACTTACAAAAAATCTCAATTTGGACACAACGAGGTCGCCTATACAACTCACTAATATTACGTACGTAAAAGGAAACTGCCGGTGGCGTTGACCGGAAGTACAAACATCTTTGAGCAAAGCTATCAGATGTGCTCCAGTTTGGACGTGCTAACCATCTACTCTACATCATAAAGGCGTGAACACACGTAACTGTAACGTAAAGGAAGCATTTCTTGACAGCAATGCGAGCCTCTAACGATAAAAAGATAAATTATACTTTGTGAAACTTCAAGTATTCACGACATTGATGCAGCGTGGTCCAATGGTTTTGCAAATGACATTCAGAATTGATAACTATGTTTGATGAATGGGATGTGCTGTGCCTTAAATAAGCATTGTAGTTAATTGTCCACTATTGTAATCAATACTTAAATCGCAGATTTTCTATATTGGGAAAAATAAATATCTTTGGTAGAGGGGAACACGAAGATAAAGTCATCCAGTGAGCACCAAACCCAACACTTTTCATACAACCACACGTGGACACGTCATCCACCGCGCATGCGCTAACCAAACAATACGAACTAGGCTGCCGTGCGCCCCACTTACTTGCAAAGAGCTAAAAACCTCTGCACACAGACGCGCGATAACAAGACAATAGAGCCGTCGGTTACAGTATTTACATATTATCGCTGAAAATCTACATTATAGCAAACTGAGTAATTAAGAACGGGGTGTGTTTAGACTGTGTCATGTTATCTTTTACCTGGAAGTGGAGATGAGTAACTTATGTAATTTAGATTATTCATAACAGCAAAATCAGGTAATGTTTACACGTAGTCTAGTCTCATTACGGTAAATAAATATGTTCGGCATTCTAATGAGCCAAAATTGCGCGGCTCTTATTAACACAAATCAATGCTTAACACTACCTAATTATATTGCTTTCTTCAGTGATATATGATTTTATTGCCATATAATATGAGTGTAAAGTCTACCTCTAAAGAGACCGCCGGTTTTTTTGAATTGCGTTTACGCACCAAAAATCATCGCGTCATTATGTAACAAGCACAATGACCGGTCAGTTATACGGCTTCTTGTGTATTCTCCTATTTCAGTCAATTATCGATCTGTTAAATGAAAGGAGCCGACCAGTCCATAGAAGGCCTATTGGGAGGTGTGAGGTGAAGATTTGTGGGAGGCATCAAATGTCACGTTGGGCCAACATAAGTCAATGCCAATAATGGCCAATGCCAACACCAACATAATGAGGTATGAGAAGACAAACTAAATAATGACGCATGGGCCTGATGCGCTTCTGATTAAGAAACGTTTATTTGAAGCCCATACAAAATGTTCTTTACTTCACAAACACAAAAATGTAATCTATACAGATAAATAAAATGTTAATATCTGTTTGTAATTCCAAATTAACAGCTTTTTACTAAATGTATATGAAACTATATACGTACTTACATAACATTTTTTTTTTTAATTTTTCTCCGTCTGGGTTTTCCAGTTAATCTCTGGATATGCTGGACCAATTTTACGGGACTTCTAATTTCCGATAGCTGATGTTATCAGAAGAAACATTGGCAAAATAAATATAATAATTGGTTGAGGAACATAGATAGACATTCAATATTCTTCAAGGCGGCCCCTATACCGTAAAGACAAGGGAAGGAAAAATTCGACGCATGAGGTAGTCACGAGAAGCTCAGTTGGAAGAGCAACTGCACGGTTTGCAGAGGTCGTGGGTTCCAATCCCGCCTCGTGTTCGTATTTTACTTAACCCTTTCTAAGAATTGAGGAACTAGAGACGATTTGATTGAAGAATAGGTAGGGGCAAACCATTTTCTTGGACGTTCCATGCAGTTAACAATCTTACGTAATACAATGATTTACTTCCCCAAATGGGTCCCCACGTGGGTTGCATACATCATTGTCTTGAAATTAGGGCACCGCCAACCTTCTCGGTTGAACCGCGTACATCAAATATGACAAACGTATTTACTCTCTCTTTGGAAGCTAGCTCTCACCTCTGAACAGATATCAATTCAAATAGACCCTTATGTAAATTACCGTTAAATCTGTTTAATTCACCGCGTATGCTAATTAGGTTTGACAATAGCATGTCACTTATGGCGCTTTTAATAGAGCGCACTTTCGTTTGGCAAAGAAAGTGAGCCTTGATACAACTAGTTTGCTAGGTCAAGTGTGACAATGGTATTGTTACTTCCTGATTTGTACTTGTGTTGGTCACTGGACGGTTTAGTTTCGTGGATATGTATTTAGAACGCGTTTAAAAAGCATTTTTATCTCTAAGTAGCTTCCGTACGTGGCTTTGCCTGCGATTTATTACGGATCCCTAAGGATCCTTAAGTAACATAGGCTTTAATGTTAATCGAAGTTGATAACAATATGAACTGAAGATGCAGTTTTCTAACAGCAAACGATTTATATCAAAAAAAACTTTCCTCGCGTGGACTTAATTTCATGGGTGGTTTATTACATGGAACCTTAAATCCTAGCCTAGCCTAAGTTACTCCGTGTAAAATCAGCTATCTGTCAGTGAAAATCCCATTTAAATAGTTCCAGCCGTTTCAAATATCAGACAGAGGATTTTTTTTTAAATTGCTTATTTGAAATTACAAACAGACCCTTCAATGTTATTTATCTATATAGATTATTAGATTTATTAGATACTAGCAATCCATACGATTCTATTAAAATGTGTTGTAATAAGTATCCATCTTATACACCGACTATAAAACCAGTCAAATCGTGACTTGATGCTAAAGATCCTGATAAATATGATCGTATAAATCTCGTTAGCGTTAATAACATAATCCGTATATCGTCCTTAATATCACTATATTTCATGGCACAGTAGCTATTGCGTATATCGTTCGATCAGCGAAAAGTAATTCAAATACAGTAGTTGACTTGGGGGCCGCAGAAATTCTCGTTTCTTTTAAGATCTTGTTTGCTAATTTAACATCTTTGGCAATCCTTATAGGTCAGTAGGAAGCCTAACATTTTCTTAATAAATGGCAGTCGCTTACTGTAAGAGTTAGGTGAGTAACTATAAGAGGTTTTAGGGTAGCCCAGGGGGGGTTGCCGCGATTGAGTCCGGGACGGCAACCCCAGTGGTAGGGTAGCCATGCGATGTGGTGACCAGGAGGGTATGAATAAGAGACGTCAGTTCGGGCTAAGTGCGGTTTATTAACTGTTATCTTACAACTAAGATGTATCATTTATAATGGTATTGAATAGAGGTCCTTCATACATAACAGTACGGAATATGGCCAAGGAGATGATGTTATGGAGGTTACAAAAACATGACCTAAAATCAGTCGACATACGTTAAGGAATTTGTGTTAAAGAATATGTAAAGTAATAAAAAATATCAGATAAGAAAAACGCGTTTTCACAATCGCTTAGCGTGCAGACTGCCTAAATCCAACACATTGTAAATTAGTCTCTACCGTATTAGATTTACGGCTTAGCATTGATCAATGGTATTCAAAGTAGGAAGTCGTATATTAATTGTTACTGTTATCAAGATGTAGATTGATAAAATGTGACCTATATTGATACTAACAATTAATTTGCGATCAGATAAAGGCAGAGTGATTGGTGTAGTTAAGTGGTTGTGACCGACGCGTACTTGTCTATGTCGATTGAACTCTTACCACGAGTTCTTATTGCCATGATAGAACTATTCGTCGTAAGAGACAGATGTATAAGACGTTTATAATTCTGTCATTGTCACAGACGTCTCTACTGTCTATATAGTGCCTTTTAGGGTACCAAAATGTTCTCAAAAACTTGCCCTGTTCTTACTTAAGCTCCGTTTACTCATAGATATCTAGCTTGATTTCGCTTCCCTAATGTTTTTTATATTTATAGCCTTTGCGGTTAAATATCTATTCCAAATTTCAAAACGAACGTTTCTGCGGCTCAGCAGTATTCACCCACAAAACAGTAAACGTTAATTAAAGTTATCTAAAAAGCTGTCTTCATTCGACAATTGACAGGATATTTTGTCCTATTTCGAGACATAAATATGGGTTTTGAGCGACTCTTGTGGACGTCCCTTTCCGAGTGTATAGAGAGTAGAAATGCATTTCTTATTAATCCCGCCTGTTCGAGGATATGAATAATCATAGCATTAAAAAATAATGTTTTCTAGTTTTATTCCGACTATGAATCTAACATAATTGGTAACATTATTAGAGTTGTTTGACCTTAGTATTTGCAAATTTATGTAAATATCTATTTATGTAGAACTAGATGAAAAATCTGTTTTAATTTTTATTCTCATTCTGACTGTTCATTCTGGCAAATTCTTAAAACAGCAGTAGAGCTAAACAAAATATGTGGAAATGACATCAATCAGTATCGTTTCCACTAGCGAAGCTTAAGGATAATGTTACTTTGTCTATAGGCCCTGTATTTTTACTGGCAGGTGGCTGATATTATAAAGAGTATCTTAGGCTACTTTTATTTAAAATATATTATACTAAGACCCGTGGTGGCCTCGGGGTTTGAGCAATCGCCTGCTACGCAAGCAACGCAAGTTCGAATCCCAGCGGGGCCTGTACCAATGAGTTTTTCTAAAAAACTTATGTACAGTGTATTCACACCACGTGCTTTACGGTGAAGGAAAACATCGTGAGGAAACCTGCATATTTCTGAGAACTAATTCAATGACGTATGTATAGTGTCTGCGACGGCGATGGACTCACCATCTGTCACGTTGGCACTTAATCAAATTCGGTGAAATGTGATTGTTGTGATTACAACACCTCTGCCTACCCCTTCGGGGAATACAGGCGTAATCATATGTATGTATAGTAACATTATTATTATTTTTAATCTTAGACGGGTTAAAACCGCAAGGCACGGATGTTTAAAATCCTGTCAATGATATTTGGATACAACAAACATTAATTAGTATTCTTTATCGGAAATTAACTTTCGAAGCAATAAGGCATATTTTATGAGCCGATTAATATCCATATAAAGTCTGCTCGTGTTTGTCATTACAATGTCCTGTTTGGTCAGATACAGTTAAGCTTTTGATATTTTATGCTTTTCGATATACGTCGTAAATGTAAATAATCCAGTTACGTTAATGTGTGTTTAAGGCATGTTCATGTACGTGCTGTTATTTAGGGCACCTCATATACTGAAGTTTTTAAAGGAGCCACAATTTGAGCCATGAAGCGAATGGAGTGACTTTGAGACATTAATGATTGTTAAGACGAAGTCAGTTCTTATTCGTTTCGTCCAAACATGGTTTGCTAGAAAATTCTTTGGCGTTATCGTTATCTATACATCTATATAAAATTCTCGTGTCACAGTTTTCGTTGCCATACTCCTCCGAAATCTGTTTTTCATCCCCCTAAATGTTAGGGGTAGTCCACCCCCAAAAAATAATGGCAATACAACGTTTGCCGGGCACAGCTAATACATCTATATATATATAGGAATTATTTATCTGCATAGATATAGATATAGATATAATTCGAATATAATGTTTTTAATTCTAAAATAACAGCGTTTTACCAAATGCATATGGTCCTGAAATGAAGAAACCAAATTTGTGTCGCCAAAAACAGGCCCACTGCTCGGGCACTAAGCTCAACGACTTTGAGCCAAGATGCTGACGTAAGCACAGATGGTTTGAGAATCTAATTATCTAAATTGACTCTATATTATAATTTCATTTTTGTTTTGTATATAATCGCTTTAGCACTAGCTGTAAAATGTATAAAAAATACAATTTCAAATAAATACAAGCATATTTCCGGCATATTCAACAAAAGCACCAGCAGGGAAATGAAGAAATAAGCCTATTGGCAATTAAATATCGCATAATAGTTCCAAAATTGTCACAAGTAACTCTAACGAATGCGCATTTCAAAAAGATTCATATATCCCCTAAATAGAGGTCAAAGTCGATTAGGCGAAATGTGACGATCCTGAGAATTCAACAGGTTCCCACGTTACATTGAACTGTACGTTTTTAATCGAATCCCACGCAGACGATGACGAGGGCGGAACACTGGCAAGGCATGATATTCAAATCAGCACCTTAAAGTGAGAGTAGTTGGTGCTATATTGGCCATACAAGGGCGTGGTAGCACCTGCTATCATGACATTTGCCGGTCGACCTTCGATATCTCGATACTTGAAGGTACAGTCGCACTCTAATTAATATAACACAATATATTTACAAAGATATAAGTATTTATGAGAGCCGTGGTGGCCTTGAGGTTTGAGCAGTTGCCTGCTACGCAAGCGACGCAAGTTCGAATCCCAGCGGTGTCTGTGCCAATGAGATTTTCTAAAAAAACTTATGTACAGTGATTTCACACCGCGTGATTTACGGTGAAGGAAAACATCGTGAGGAAACCTGCATATTTCTGAGAAGTAATTCAATGACGTATGTAAAGTGTATGAGACGGCGATGGACTCACCATCTGTCACGTTGGCACTTAATCATCTTCGGTGAAAAGTGGGTGTTGTGACACCTCTGCCTACCCCTTCGGGGAATACAGGCGTGAGCATATGTATGTATGTATATAAGTATTTATAATATTACTTGTTATAATTTATATATACTTAAGTAATTCAAAAATTAAAATAACTTATTCAGTTAGTTTTCTGGTAAGGAACGTCCATAAAATTACCACCTCAGAAACTCAGCTCGCATTTTGAAAATGTAACCTACCCAGAATAATATTAATAAAAAGAAAAAAATATATCGTTTTATTTTGCGTATAATATATCATTTATGGTGAGTGTGTACAATAAAGATTAAATCTATACAAAAACATAAAATGGAAGTGTCTGTTTGTAATTCCAAAATTAAAAAAACGTAGGTGAAACTGCAAACGGCACAGTTAGTAAATAAATAAAAACATAGGTAGATGTAAATATGAATATTGCAATGTTTAAATAGACTAATTATGGTAATTAGATTTTCATTGTGCATAATAGTATTCTAAATTAAAATTAATTCCGTAACAGGACGTTATATTGATATCGATTGTACCTTGCAATGCTAGACACTTTAATAGTATATATTGACCCATCGAAGGTTATTGTCGTGTTGCATAAAAATCAGCTGACAGACATCAAGCCGGATCGCATACCCTACAACGTTTCGGATAAGGCCAGTAGCCCGATTCACTATACGTATAGGATATCGTAGAGACATCGTCGTTCACACCGTTCCCGTATTAAATATACCGAGAAAAAGGTCTTTGAAAAATCGTATAGTTTCGATCCTCTTGAGTCTGAAGTCTTATCGAACGACTTTAATCGTTCGAACGAATTTCCTATTTTAATGGTAACGTAAAAGTGCCCGTAACTAACGGCGAGTGTAGTAAGTTTTGCGATCAAATACAAAATGAGAAAAAAACCGGATTTATATAGTCAACGTTAATACACGTTGAAATCTTTACTTGGGGTAAAGTACAAGGCGATGAAATATAAACTTAATATTCACATACATATGCTCATGATTATATCGCCGTCTCAGCCACTAAACATATGTCTTTGAATTACTTCTCAGACATATGCAGGTTTCGTCACGATGTTTTCTTCACCGTAATGCACGTGGTGTGAAATCACTGCACATAAGTTTTTTGAGAAACTCACAGGCCGAACAGTGGGATTCGAACAGGCGACTGCTTAAAACCCCAAAGCCACCGGAGTCTTAATGTTCATTAGCAAGGAAAACATCCGAGGAAAATGTCCCTAGTAACTTTTACCTTTGTACGTAATCCATCCAATCTTTCTGCCCTTGACTGCGTGGGGAAAGGTTGCCCAACAAGTCGACCTTTAAGTTATAAAATATTTTTTAATACCTAGAAATATGCAGACAGACAGGTAGTTAACAAGTGAACGTTGACTACGTAAACGTATTAATGTCACATTCATCCGATGCTGAGTTCTAGGATGATGATGATGATGATGACGGGCATAGGTGCACGAGTTACGAATGCTGACCTTGAATGGAAGTAAATTTATGAGTCTGTCCGTCTGAATTGAGCAACATTATTTTCGCCGAGCGGTTATAATCGTGACGGCACGGACACTATACTCGCCTCAACACTAAGTCGTGAAGCGAAACATCATCAAAATTCTGAAAAATTTTCTATAGGTACAAACAACTATTTAGCCCCAAAAAGTATGATGCAAAGGAATGTATCAATAATTAAAGTTGGCGCCAAGTTAATAACATAGGCTGCTTGCTACTAACTTGTGTAATTAACTTGGCTCTGTGTCGAGGCAAGCAAGTTGAGCACCTGATAGAGCATCCTGTATTATGTTGCAATGAAGGCATGTGGCTCATGAAAACTAATACGACGTATGTGACAACTGAGAGCCTAATTTCCTTTAAAAAGATATTCATTCCACCCTCGTTCAGAGGAGCTCTTGGCACAATTGCTTAAGCGACCCTAACCCACGCCAGTATTTGAATGGGTGGGCACAATGGCCTCCGTGCCTCGGGAGCACGTTAAGCTGGCGGTCCTGGTTGCTTAATTTTTCTAGTTAATATGGGTAACGAAGGTCTGGTAGCAGTCGCTTGTTGCAAAAATTGTGATTAGCGACATCAGGTTGAATCAAGTGCCGACCCCAACAATGTATGGGATAAAGTCAGGGAGATGATGACTCGTAATCAAAGAAGCAGAGTAAGAGAGGAGAGGTAACAGATGGCGTGAAAAGAGTGTCATTATTTTCTTTCCTTTAAAAACATTACAGAAATAGAAAGGTAAAGATTATAACCATTCTTGCTATATCATGTTTAACACAAACCATCCACAAGTCATCAAAACCTGATAGAAAACTAAAACCGTATTATGAATACGAAACGCCCTATTCAATAAACATATACCTTATATAAAAACATTGTATAATGCGCTTTCTGCCAAGCCTTTAACCCACACAATGCGAGTCGAGGTAATCGAGTGCATGCAATTATTAACGAGAACGATCGATTTAACTCGCACCGGATCGAGTTTTGTGCACGGTGAGCGCATCTGGTGACTCATCTTGTTTGTGATGAGACATATAAGAGGTCTCAAGGTCTTATTAAGGTTGAAAAATATATACAGATAAATAAAATTGAAGTGTCTTTAAACTCAAATTAACAGCATTCGCTAATTCGCTTGCGTATGAAAGTATAAAACGAAAATGATTTATCCAGTTTAGGCCCTGGTAAGGTAATTATAAATGTCGAAGAATTGACCACCGGTTCCGAAATTAGCCCTCTGAGAAAAACCGGCAAGAAACTCAGCTGGCATCAAATACATTTCAGTACATAATAAATAATTATTAATTACATTAAAACTCATATCAAATCTTTAAAAATAATAAACGAAACTTACATAAAAACGAAAATATTAAAAAAAATATCTCTGTCGGTCGGTCTGTTTTTTCCGGCAAATTTTTGAATCGGCTGGACCGATTCAGAGATCAAAATAGATTTTCACAATAAAGACAATGGAATTTTTGTCTACGCGGGTAAAACCGCGGGGCACAGCTGGTGTATAATATAGGTAATAGAGAAAGGACTGCCAATAGTCGATAGGCTTTAGTAGATATACCCGGTCAATAAGGTCAATCGAAAGTGTTTTATGTATCATTGTAATGCAACTTACTGATAAACTTCACGGAACTCAAGTAACTATACAATGCGCGGAAATAGTTTCATTCCTAACGATATGATACAACGTTTAGCAAGCTTTATCGATATCGATAACTGGTTGGGAAACTTGGTAATTATGATTGATTGGTAACATCCTTGGTACCAAGTTACAGTTAGTGACATGAATTGCTTAACTATTTTTTATTGCGACATAATTATAAGGCATTGCGATGAAATAGTCATGACCAAGGAATTATGATGGCACGCCATATCTTTGTTCTAATTTCTTGATAATTATTATGAGTGACCAAGAATGATAGGTAGTTATTCAATAAATTTAAAGAGACCATCAAAGCAGTTTCGCTCAAAAAAGGATATTATACTGTAAGTGATTATATTCGTGATAAGGAAAGCCTGGGATGTATCTTTGTCGGAAAATTATTGCAAATAATCCCATTGGCACTGTACTTTTGCTACAATTAATTAATCTTAGTTTGATCTTTGCTTTGACTGGCTGGAATTTGCCATGCTTACAAATATTTGTAATATTTTAGTTATTATATTTGACAATTGAGCATTTGTGCTGTGTCCATGGGCTTGTATTCATGAGATATAAATACTGTAACCAACAACATTGTATAATATATATTGTTTTGAAAGAGTAATTGTTGAGTTTCTTGTCAACAAAAGCTACCTTCCTTGCCTGTAATACCAGAAGGGGTAGGCCTTTTCACCGGGGATGATCAAGTGTCAACCTGACAGATGGTGAGTCTAGCGCGGGCACGATACATACGTCTTTGAATTACATCTCAGACACTACGCAGGTTTCCTCACGATGTTTTCCTGCAAGTAGCAAATGGTGTAAATAAAATACACATACTTTGTTTAGAAGTAATAAAGGGATTCGAACTTGCGTCCACCACGGCTCTGTAATTATTCTACGACAGTGTGAAATATTAAGTAATATAACTTTAACAAACAGAGTATAACTGACTAACCGCTTATGAAACTTACCCATTCAACCCGCGTCATTTCAAAGGAAAATGAGACATCGGCATTCCTGCGTGACAGCGTGTTAAATGATTTTTATCCTTTTTCCAAAGGTGACACGTTGCAAATTAGCATTTTAATGTTCGAGTTGCAATGTCTCCACTTTCGCAAGCCTCTTTACATACATCTTTCATACAACGTCAGGGTTGTCACTATGATTTTTACATGATATTAAATGTATATTTTTAACTTTAATAAATAATTAACAACATTCAAGTCAAACACTTACAAAGAACCGGATAAAAGGAGGACTTTCGAAGTCTATAAGCAGCGGACAATCAAGACACATCCAATGATACCTCATTTGTCAAATCTAATATAGTAAACCTTAACCGAGAAAGTCTATATATAACTTCTCTTGGCTCCAACGATTTTCATAGAATTATGTACGTAGGGGATTTCGGGGACGATTAATCAATCTAGGTAAGATAAGCTTTCATTTTTAGAAATCATCGAAAATACTTACGGCTAGTAGTATTGTAGTTCCGAGGAATGAACAGATGAACATACATACAAACATACATATCAGTCAAAATCATAACCCTCCTAATAATCGGTTTGTCGTAGTCGAGTAATAAATGAACATAACGTATTTACCTGGTTATTATTTTCTTTCTTAAGTCCAAGGGATTTGTTTTCAAAATAAGCTGTAATGATTGTCATAGTTGGTCGCGTGACGAGAGAATGGTCGAATTAATGAAACTATTTGTAGGAAAATATATTTACTTGAAAATAAAGTAAGTGAAAGTTTACGCTTCACGCACCAATGACTAGGAAACTTTTTTGCTATAGTTCATTTCGTAGAGATACATAACAAACAACTCCCTTAAGTATGGACGAGATCTGAAAGAGACGTGGCCTTGAGGTTTGAGAAGTCGCCTGCTACGCAAGCGACGCAAGTTCGAATCCCAGCGGGGCCTGTACCAATGAGATTTTCTAAATAACTTATATACAGTGATTTCACACCACGTGCTTTACGGTGAAGGAAAACATTGTGAGGAAACCTGCATATTTCAGAGAAGTAATTCAATGACGTATGTAAAGTGTCTGAGACGGCGATGGACTCACCATCTGTTACGTTGGCACACAATCATCTTCGGTGAAAAGTGGGTGTTGTGATTACAACACCTCTGCCTACCCCTTCGGGCAATACAGGCGTTAGCATATGTATGTACGTAGGGCATAACGGGATGGCCCGATTGAAGTCCGAAGCTTCCCGATCGGGACGATACTTCCATCATGCAGAAGATCGTAGCTTTCCCAATTGAAACACCAAGAATGTACGTATAAAATATGACTACTATTTTCAGCCTATTGAGTCCCAGAGTCGTAGACCTTTACTTTCCCAGTGTTCTCGTCCTCAGCAGTCTGCTAATCTCTCTTGAAAGAGACCTACCGCGTTGGCGTTTCCTGCCATTTGGGATCCATTTAAGAAGTAGTAGTTTTAAGGAATATCTCATAAGACAATAGAACAGTGTAAAAGATTAACATTTATAATACTGTTATTATGTATTTTTGGTGTCCTTCTGACGATTTGAAAGTACTTTGTAAGAAGTGCAATGAAATAAAGATATTTATAATTAATTTAATTTTACAATATATTTCTCCTTGTAACTCCAGCTACCTGTCAGTGAAAGTCCCGTTAAAACCGGCCCCCCCCGTTTTAGACATTACACGGAACGAACAGACGGTCACAAACATGTCAAAAATTGTTTTGTTTATGTATGTCCTTTATATACTTTCATAAGCATTTAGTGAAACGCAGTTAATTTGAAATTAAAAACTGACAGTTCAATTTATCTGTATATAGATATAAATTTGGATATGCAGCAGACATGGCCAGCTCAGTTCCAAATTTCCGATGCATAGCAGCCTAGTAGCCTATATCCTGAGGCAGTGGTCGTCGTACTTTTCTGGTCCAGGGCCACTTAGGACAATGTGAGGTATCATTTAGTTGACCATCAGTTAAATGAAATAATAACTGATTACCGATTACTTTCTATGCTTTTTCTTCGACCTAAACTTTGCTTTTGTTTTTGTTCGGAGTTGAGGCTATTCATCTCCCAGGCCTTATCCCATACATTGTTGGGGTCGGCACTTTATTCAACCCGATGTGGCTGATCACCTGATTTTTATACGAAGCAACTGCCATCTGACCTTCGCAACCCCTTTTAAACGGAAAATCTGTGATCTGGGTTAAACAAGCTGTCGGACTATTTTAACAGACCTGTAACGATTGCCAAAGATGATAAATTGGAACCTGGGACCGACGGCTTAACGTGCTCTCCGAGGCACGGAGGGAACTCGGGCGGTCACCCTTCCAATTACTGGCTAGGGTTAGGGTTGCTTAACTTCGCTGATCGAATGATATGCGCAATAGTAACCGTGCCACGAGCTCCTCGCTAATATCTACTAAAATTGTTTGATGTGTCGCGGGCCTGTAATCTTCAGTAAGGTGTAAGTACAGTCCCCAATAGGCCAGCCCTGAACCGTTACGCCTTGTCTGTGTTAAAAAGACGTCAACTGATCAAGATAAGGTTGTGTTTCTCAACTATCCGACGTGATCACTTCATTAAGCCTATTGCACAGAGGCGCAACTAATCAATGAATGATAGAGTATTTGTTACCAAAACCTCTGTAGACATCGTACGGAGCGTTATACTTAAAAACGCAATGTTACTTTAGGAAACCGTTCCAACTTAATTTTGATTTATTTCTTGTTGACAGAATTACAATAGCGGGTCGTAGTGGTTTGGAGAATTCTACGAGAGCGACGTAGGTTCGAATCTCATTGAGTTAATCAACATAATGTATGTGATATACAGTAATTTTATACTTATCTAATACCCTGTAATGTGCAATTCTTGTATATATCTGATCCGGACCCAATAGACATCCTGCATAGATAAATAACCTAGATGCCGACTGCAGCGCCATCTGCTTTGTCAATCTTAACCGTCAACCCAAACGGTTACAAAAAAAATCATTCGAATCACTCCAGTCGTTTACGAGGAGTCGGAGTATAAACTATAATATATATAAAATATACTATAAATTTCTACTATACATGTTATAAAGATATACGAATACAATCTGAACCTGGATAAGGGGTCCAACGATTTGAAGTTTAGTATGCAAGGGATTTCGGGGTGGAGGCATCGATCTAGCGGTTTAATTTTTAGAAAACATCTAAATAACGAGCAAAGCTTGGTCATCCAGGTATATATCCAATAGTGAAGGAAAACACCGTAAGAAAAAATCAATTTCTGAAGAAATTTGCAGACGAATGTAGCTAAACGGTAAAATTACACATCGTAAGGAAACGTACCGTATAGAGGCTGAGACGGCGATGGACTCACCATCTGTCACGATAGTCACCTTCTTCGGTGAAAGTATATATAAAAGTCAAAGTCCTGAATGACTTTTATATCGCATTTCTTGGATGTCGTAAATTTAATTTGTATACCAAAACAAAATATAGGTGGCAATAAAATTCATGAGCCGTGGTGGCCTCGGGGTTAGAGCAGTCGCCTGCTACGCAAGTGACGCAAGTTCGAAACCCGGCGGGGTCTGTACCAATGAGTTTTCCTAAAAAAACTTATGTACAGTGATTTCACACAACGTGCTTTACGGTGAAGGAAAACATCGTGAGTAAACCTGCATATTTCTGAGAAGTAATTCAAAGACGTATGTATAGTGCCTGAGACGGCGATAGACTCACCATCTGTCACGTTGGCTCTTAATCAAATTCGGTGAAAAGTGGGTGTTGTGATAACAACACCCTTCGGGGAATACAGGCGTGAGCATATGTATGTATGTATGTATTAAAATCATGGATGTCTAGGAATAAGCCTGTATATCAATACAGCCTAACAGATCCTAGAGACATGACATTAGGAGGGTGTGTTCTTGATGAGGTGTAGGTATACACAAAGGCAGAGATTTCTGGAATTCCACCCCTAAATAGGATAAAATAAATGAGGCATGAACATTTGTAAAATACTGCCACGCAGGTGAAGCTGCGGGCGCAAGATAGTTTGAATTAAAATAAATTAAATTAAGGTGTTTCCAAAGTGAATAAATAATTTATTAATATCATTAGTTATACAAAGAATTTCCTACGTGGGTATTAAAACTACAATCACTCGATTCGAGGAGTTCGAGGTCGTCTTAATAATGTTAAACATTTTATTTACAACTAGTTATGCACCGCGGTTTTATTCACGTATACCTAATTTCATACTTTATTCCAATTATATGAAAAATAAAGGTAGGCTTAGAGAAGCCAGGTTATGAAAGTCCATTTACAATCGGTCTAGCCGTTTCAGAGATTATTGGAATAGACAGACAAACAGATATATTTTTTTAAATTGGTTTTGGAATGCGAGTATCGCATAAATGACATATGCATTCAGTGAAAATTGAAAAGCTACATACATACATACGCTCACGCCTGTATTCCCCGAAGGGGTAGGCAGAGGTGTTATAATCACAACACCCACTTTTCACCGAATTTGATTAAGTGCCAACGTGACAGATGGTGAGTCTATCGCCGTCTCAGTCACTATACTTACGTCTTTGAATTACTTCTCAGACATATGCAGGTTTCCTCACGATGTTTTCCTTCACCGTAAAGCACGTGGTGTGAAATCACTGTACGTAAGTTTTTTAGAAAAACTCATTGGTACATACCCCGCTGGGATTCGAACTTGCGTCGCTTGCGTAACAGGCGACTGCTCTAACCCCGAGGCCACCACGGCTCTCATTTGAAAAGAAAATTTAAATCAATTGAAAAGCTGTTATTTGAAATTACAAGCAGACTCTTCAACTTTATTTATCTGTATATATATAGATATAAATGAACAGATATATATATATACGTATCTCCTGGTATCTTTTGTGATAGATAACAGATACAGGACATGTCTATGTAGTTATCAGTTTATATCAGTTGTCACATGTTCCACTCAGGAAATTGGGATTTGTTTCAAATTTCAACATATATTTCTCCATATTTTTTTCCGAAGCCGTGGTGGCCTTGGGGTTAGAGCTGTCGCCTGCTACGCAAGCGACGCAAGTTCGAATCCCAGCGGGGCCTGTACCAATGAGTACTTTTCTAAAAAAAAAAACTTATGTGCAGTTATTTCACACCACGTGCTTTACGGTGAAGGAAAACATCGTGAGGAAACCTGCAAATGTCTGAGAAGTAATTCAAAGACGTATGTATAGTGCCTGAGACGGCGATGGACTCACCTTCTGTCACGTTGGCACTTGATCATATTCGGTGAAATGTGGGTGTTGTTACAACACCTCTGCTTACCCCTTCGGGGACCTTTCTGGGATGGCGTGAACATATTTATTTTTATTTTTTCCGAACCTTTCGTCTCACCACCTGAGGTTAGAACAGAACAACAAGAATTCTGAAATATCAGACTGCAACTTTGTTGGTACCTTGGATTTGTATCAATGAGGTTTTTTAAAAGAAGTGAAGTAATTTTTGGAATCACGAGCCTCATTCAGGCTATGTCATATCAGGGACATTTTTTATTTATTTACTACCTGCGGTATAATTTCATTCCCGCGGAACCCTTAATGATTTTTTAAATAAAAGTAGTCTAAGTTACTCCTTGTAACATCAGCTACCTAATAGTGAAAGTCCCGTTAAAATCGATCCAGCAGTTTCAAAGAATAGCCGAAACAAACAGAGAGGAAAATTTTGAAAATTTGGTTTTTAAGTCAGTACCGTATATACTTTCATATGCATTTAATGAAAAGCTGTTATTTTCAATTTTATTTATATGTATAGAATATAATTATAAGTAGAGTACATTACATCTATACAGTTAAATCAACGTGTCTGTTTGTAATTCCAAAACAACAGCTTTTCATTAAATGCATATGAAAGTATATTATACGGTGCTGACAAAAAAATCCACTGGCAGGAAGCTAATGTTACAAGGAGTAAATTAGGCTACTTTTATTTAAAAAAAAACATTTAGGGTCCGCGGGAATGAAATTAACTCTACGCGGGTGAAACCGCTGGGTACAGCTAGTTATAATTATAGAATATAAAGTGTGTGTTTATATCTGTACTCACAGCTTTAGAATATCCGCTGCAAGCGCTGCCATCTGAGGAGTTACTCAGCCTGCGCTCCGCCGAGGCGGGCGGTGACCACGTGGTGTCTGAAGGCATCTCGCCTATCACATCATAAGTCACAACACTACGTCACAATGTCACTACACTACCCACACTGTCACTTCACTTGCACTGACATTTTTGACGACGTACCTGCAAAATAAAAAAAAAGTTTTTGAGTAAAGTTACAATAAAGATACATCTATATATCTAAATAGACAAATAAAATTGATGTGTCTGTTTGTATAATATATGGAAATTTGGTCAGTTATGATGAAAAATAATATAAATTTCTCCGAACCGGGGATCAACCAGCAAAGAAGTCGCGTAAATATAAAGATAAATTCGGTAATAAGTTTTGAGTGACTGTAAGTCCATGACCAAAATCAGCCCAAGATTGTATGTAATTTAATCTATATTACATTTAATGGCAAATACAATTAGAGTTCAATTTCAAACATTTTAAGTCTGCAAAAAACTTAATTCAATGCTAAAACTAAAATATCGTCATCAGATTCCAATGTTATTGCATCGGACATATTCCGATAAAATGCCAAACGAGTTTTATCAAAAAGGTAGGGTACCCATCCTTTGATGGTTTTTTTTCGAACACGCTTAGAATCGTTCCCCTATTTTTTGCATCCCCACATTAGGGATGCAGGTAGACACTATGTTTATACTCGTATGGAAGATTTTGTTACATGTTTATATTTGAAATCATAAATCCATATCGCAGATAAGAGCGATACTAAGATAGAGAAGCAAAGAAAACGGTAAAATTTAATCACCAACAAGTCACAAGCTAAACCTTTACATAACACCAACAAAATGGGCACTTATTACCAGATGTAGCACGGCCGAGCGATTTGCTACAACAACAAGAACACAACAAGGTCCACAATCGAACGGATATTAGGAACGAATAACCGCTGATGCAAACACGTCTGGTACGCGCCGCGCCGCGATCCGAACTGACGTATCCCCAAAGCAACAGATAAACGAACGTATGGCATGTTATTTCTTAATCGATAAACATATTTATTTCGCTCAATTTTTTTTAACGTAAATGTTTACATACATACATTTACTCACTGTTAGGGTTAGGGTTTCTTTCGTAATAAAAACTGAGAAAATCCACTTGTTTTGTTTTATTTTATGGCAACAAATAATTGTAAGCAAAAACACAATCATCGGAAGTGAGGTGAGAGATATAGTGTTGTCACCTACACATAAATATAGACAAAAAAAATAGGCAATAACTATGGCTACTCGGCCAAGAAAATTTTCACTTAATGACCCCGAAGGGGAACACAGGTGTTGTAATAACAACACCCACTTTTCACCAAAGATGATTAAGTGCCAACGTGCCAGATGATAAGTCTATTGCCGTCTCAGGCCGTATTCATACGTCTTTGAATTATTTCTCAGACATATACAGGTACCGTACAACACGTGGGTAGAAATTTCTGCACATACGTTTTTGGACAATATCATTGGTACAGGCCCGGCTGGGTTTCGAAACTTGCGTCGCTTGCATAGCAGGTGACTGCTTAAACCCCACGGCTATCACGGCTCTATTATTATTTTGAAGTTGCATTCAGTATAGTACAACTTAACGAGGTGTGTCGCGTTGCCGGTTATACTAAGTAACGTATTTTTTTAATGTCTTTTAATCTCTGCGTTCAAAAGTGATCGCAGAAAATGAGGTTTACTTTTAAAATATCACTATTATATTGCTGTGTTATCTGCTTTTTTCGCTTTTCGTTAACAAAAACTTTAAAAGAGGTGAAAGTGTTTTTGAATCTCTCAAATGCATTATGTCAACATTATTAAAAAGCTGTTCCAAACCCGCCGTGGCAAGATGGTTGCCTGTTTGACCTATACGCATGTAATATGTTTGAGTAATATGCAATTTCTTGAATATCTTTATCTTCAACCTGTTATTCAATATAAAACTCACTTTTTACTGTATTTTAAAAGGGTCTCCAAAGGGATAATAACAAAACTAGAACAACACCCATTTGTCAAGAGCCCACGTGACAAAGGATGGGTCCATTGCCGTCTCAGCCACTATACATACGTCCTTGAATTACTTCTCAGACATATGCAGGTTTCCTCACGAAATTACTGCATATAAGTTTTTAGAAATACGAATACGAATTTGCGTCGCTGGCATAGCAGGTGACTTGCAAGGTAGTGTAAGCAAGCATCTATATGGTATGTGACTTTTGTGTTCTCGAAGTAATGTTGAGTTTATGAGTAGTTCCGAAACGTCACTCATTCAAAGACCAACGCGCTGTGACCTACAAATCGTACAATGTAAAGGCACCAGATATCTATCGCTAAATGAGGACTTAGTGTGACCACAGGTTAACTATGTTGAAGGATCAGACCTTTGGGTTTAAAATACAATGCCCCTACATTGTCTTACATCTGGTAATTAAATGACATTTACGTACATATTTTGTGTTTAATTCTTAGGCCTTGGTGTCAATCTGTTGGACCACAATATCAGGTAGCTTATTTAATAACGCAAAATGTTAGTATTAAAGAATCGACTCGCGCACGAAGGCATAAGAAAAAAAGGGAGCCGTGGTGGCCTCGGGGTTTGAGCAGTCGCCTGCTGCGCAAGCGACGCAAGTTCGAATCCCAGCGGGGCCTGTACCAATGAGTTTTTCTAAAAAACTTATGTACAGTGATTTCACACCACGTGTTTTACGGTGAAGGAAAACATCGTGAGGAAACCTGCATATTTCTGAGAAGTAATTCAAAGACGTATGTATAGTGCCTGAGACGGCGATAGACTCACCATCTGTCACGTTGGCACTTAATCAAATTCGGTGAAAAGTGGGTGTTGTGATAACAACACCTCTGCCTACCCCTTCGGGGAGTATTCCCCGGCGTGAGCATATGTATGTATGTATCTATAAAATCGACAACAAACAATTTATTTTTTTTCAACTCTTTACTATTTGTTGCTGTAACGGCAACCGAAATACATGATGAGTGATTTTTTTGATATCTAACTATCACAGTTCAAGAGGTACAGCGATACAGACGGACAGATTTAGTAATAGGGTCCCGTGTATTGGGTACGGAACTTTAAAAATATAACAAAATAAAATGCTTCAATCGCCGCCCAATTTGTCCACTCACAGCACTTGCACAACGCTATTGACAAACGAACAAACAGATTTATGAATCAGAAATAAAACATTGCAAAGCCAATTCAACGAGGTGCTAAAAATCATTTCGACCGTGAACTTTACTTGTTAGGAAAATATTTGGGCGTGGAGTGTTATACAAGGTCGTCTAAAATTATCAAACATTCTGTGGGCAAGAGACTGTCTTACGTGCGATGTATGGAATGACACATTTACTTAAGTATATACAAGTGGTCTTATGGTTATGGCGGTCACACACTGCAACAAAAACTAATATTAATTTGCAAATGTAAGCGAATATTTCGAAGAGTTACATTTTTTTTTCATTTGTGTTAATATTATACACGCGTAGTTCCCGTTCCCGTGGGAGTACGGGGATAAAATAAAGCCTATGTTACAGCTGATGATGTAGCTTTCCAATGGTGAAAGAATGAGATTTTTCAAATCGGCACAGTAGTTTTTGAGTTTATTCATTATGAATATACACACAAAAATACAAATCTTTCCTCTTATAATAGAAGTGTAATTCCAAAAGAACCGCTTTTCACTTAATGCATATGAAGGTATAAACGAATTAAATATAATTTTCAAAAATTTTCTACGTCTGGTTATCTGTTTGTTCCGGGTAGTCGGTCCGACCGATTTTAACGGGACTTTCATTGGGAGATAGCAAATGTTACAACAAGTAACTTAGGATAGTTTTATTTTAAAAAATCATTGTTTCCGCGGGGCACCCATGGAATTAAGTCTACGCGGGTGTTATCATGGCACAGCTAGAAAAATATTATGTTTAAAAAATAGCATGGAAAGACGCAACTATATGTCATTTCATCTAATTTTAAATCTAATATTAAGTATAATATTAAGTATAGTTTATTTTATATTCCATACATATGCTCACGCCTGTATTCCCCGAAGGGGTAGGCAGAGGTGTTGTAAACACAACATCCACTTTTCATCGAAGATGATTAAGTGCCAACGTGACAAATGGTGAGTCCATCGCCGTCTCAGACACTTTACATACGTCATTGAATTACTTCTTAGAAATATGCAGGTTTCCTCACAATGTTTTCCTTCACCGTAAAGGACGTGGTGTGAAATCACTGTACATATATCATATACATTTTATATTCCAACGGTATAAACTATTTCTTGCCACAAGCTGTGAAAAGATAATTCCTACCACTCAAAGATTTTTAATCAACGCATGTTATGCGAAGCAACTGACTTTAAGACAACGAACTTTAATGGGATGTGTTCCCATACAACCGTGAAATTGAATGACTTCTGATTTAGGCAGATTGGTAACATTCAAGTAAACAAAAAAATATGCATTTTCAACGGTACATAATAAAATTTATACACAGCCGAACAAATATGCGAAACTATTAAAAGATAAGAATTTATTGCGATTTTATGACTTACAAAAGGTTACTAGTAATACATTATATATTCTTGTTGATTAATATCCATTTACATAAATATCTAAATTTAGTCTAGTGACTAAGATAAGATACGGTGAAATACCATTTATACCAAATACTTACCTAACTACTTCTTATATTAATGTTCTACACAATAAAGAATGCTTAAATTAAAATAAGTATAAAAGAACTATCCATAAAAGCATCGAGTCCGTGGTCACCCTAGCTATGGGACACTTTCTACGGTTACAATAGGCGCGTGCGCAGATCACGTTGAAATTAGCTAGATAAATAATAATGTATTGCTTAGTTCTTACTATCTACGAAATAGGGTTCATTATTGCTGTTGCCAACCATATATTTATCGACACAAAGACACGAGAGAAGTCGAGAGTCCCCTAATTTTGATATTATTGAGTTTATACAGGGTGAGGCTATGTGATCTATTGGTATAATTATAGGAACTACCAACGATCTCGTTCTCATAATCTATACAGATAAATAAATTTGAAGTGTCTGTTTGTAATTCCAGCTTTTTACTAAATGCACATGAAAGTATACACGGTACTGACAAGGAATAAAACAATTTTTAATTTTTTTCTGTATGTCTGTCTGTTTGTTCCGGCTAATCTCAGAAACAGCTGGGCTGATTTTAACGGGTCTTTCATTGGTAGATAGCTAATGCTACAAGGAGTAACGTAGGTTTTATTTAGTAGTTTTAATTTCTGTCTAAATATATATAACTCAAAGGTGACTGACTGACATAGTGATCCATCAACGCACAGCCCAAACCACTGGACGGATCGGGCTGACATTTGGCATGCAGGTAGATGGATGTAATGACGTAGGCATCCGTGAAGAAAGGATTTGGATTAATTCTACCCCCAAGGGGATAAAATAGGGGTTGAAAGTTTGTATGAAACTTTGTCAATTTTAAATCGATCGGGCTGAGACAAGTCTACGCGGGTGAAACCGCGCGGCACAGCTAGTACCGTATATACTTTCATATGCATGGAGTTAAAGCTGTTAATTTGGTATTACAAACAGACACTTTATATGTTTATATATATATAGATTATTAAAAGTGATCGGTGAAGCAGGAACGGTACATTATGAAAATTACTTACTCGCCTTAAAAAATATTGTCATGTCAATATAAATGAGCCGTGGTGGCCTTGAGGTTTGAGCAGTTGCCTGCTACGCAAGCGACGTAAGTTCCAATCCCAGCGGGGCCTATACCAATGATTTCACACCATGTGCTTTACGGTGAAGCAAAACATCGTGAGGAAACCTGCATATTTCTGAGTAATAATTCAATGACGTAAGTGTCTGAGACGGCCTCACCATCACCAGAGATGGACTCACCATCTGTCACGTTGGCACTTAACCATCTTCGGCGATTACATTGACACATACATTGTGATTACAACACCTCTGCCTACCCCTTCGGGGAATATAGGCGTGAGCATATGTATGTATATGTACTTACTCGACTAAAAAAATATTGTCATGTCTCATATATTAAATAAAAATAGACGGGAGGCATAAGGCTGCATAAAATTTTTCATTCCATTTACATATCCGCATACAAAGTTGCGTTGTAAATGCGAAATCCCAGCAGCGTATTCAATAACAGTATTAATTAAATACGTGATTCATGTGTGTGACATATAAATTTATTTACTCTGACATTTATATGAATGTAAAAATGCAGGAACAACGAAGGCCAACCGGTAGCTTATACCAGTTCAACTCCAGGATGTCTGCGATTTAAAAATTGCATACATATCTCTCACGCCTGTATTCCAGGAGGGGAAGGCAGAGGTTTTGTAATAACAACACCCACTTTTCACCGATGATGATTAAGTGCCAACGTGACAGATGGTCTATGAATTACTTCTTAGAAATATGCAGGTAACCTCACGATGTTTTCCTTCACCGTAAAGCACGTGATGGGAAAACACTGCACATTTCTAGGAAGACTCATTGGTACAGGCCCCGCTGGGATTTGAACTTGCGTCGCTTGCGTAGCAGGCGACTGTTCAAGCCCGAGGCCACCACGGCTCGTTAGGAGTGTATTAAAATAAAGATATATTTATAATAATAAGTTTGCTAACAGGATTTTTCTTTTATTATTCAGTGAAATAGGTAATAATTTAAAAGGCTCGGTACAACAGCTATTTCGCAAACTAGCATTAAACATTATTGAGCAACGTCATTAAACTATAGTGCGCGAAAGAGAACGATACTAAATAGCTGTATCTGGGCAAAAACGGTAGCATAACGGTGTGCGCACGCGCCGCTTTAGGGTGACAATATTTCATGCGACAACATTTACGCTTTTGTTAAGCTTTTATACAAGCACTACCACCATACGTTTTTTATTAAAAGTAGCCTAAACATTCATCCCCTATTTAATCCCCTTGGGGGTAGAATTCATAAAAATCCTTTCTTAGCGGCCTTACCTGCATGCCAAATTTCAGCCCGATCCGTTCAGTGGTTTAGGCTGAGCGTTGATGTCAGTCAGTCACCTTTGAGTTATATATATTTAGACGAGCTCAGGGGCTTGCATTGGAGTTACAGAGGGGTAAGCATAAACAATAAGTAGATAGATAGGTAGGTTAGATACATACCAATGTGTTGCGGCGTAGATGTTTTGGTATAGACTCACACACACGACAAGAGTCTATTCAATCACCACGTAAATATTTTTAACGAGACGTGGTACCTGCTTCTTCGAATAGGACGCCCCAGCACTAGCTATGCCCCGCGGTTTTACCCGCGTAGACTTAATTTCATGGGTGGCTCGCGGTACCCTAATGTCCCGTAAATATCGTTTCAATCGTTTCAAAGGTTAGGAGTAAACATACAGACAGATTTTTGTTTTGTTTCCGTCAATACCGTACGTATTTTCATAATTATTTAGTGATAAGCTTTTGATTTGGGATTACAAACAGACAATATAAATTAATTTATCTGTATATATGCACAAACACGTGTGTAAAGATTTTGATTCCAAAGATTTCAATCCAACCAAAGCAATTCCACAGGGAGAAATAATATTTGCGTAACAATTTTCTCAAAGTTTCCCTTTCAAGCATTTTCTCCAATTACAACGAGCACTTTATTAGTAAAGCAAAGTTTGTTTAGTTTGCTAAGAAATTTAAAATAGAGATTCATATTAAATTCCGAATATGATTTCGCCCCATTCGGTGTTGAGACCCTTGGTCCGTGGGTCCTAGCGTTATAAGGCTTTTTAAAGAAATAACAAAAAGGTTAGTCGATGTCACAGGGGACCAAAGAGCTGGCAGCTACCTCGGACAAAGAATTAGTCTTGCCATCCAAAGGGGGAATGCTGCCAGTATCTTCGGAACCTTGCCTACAGGGACTCCTTTTAATAGTTTATTTTACTTATTACATTATAATTTTTTAAGAGCCGTGGTGGCTTTGAGGTTTGAGCAGTCGCCTGCTACGAAAGCGACGCATGTTCGAATCCCAGCGGGGCCTGTACCAATGAGTTTTTCTAAAAAACTTATTTACAGTGATTTCACACCACGTGCTTTACGATGAAGGGAAACATCGTGAGGAAACCTGCATATTTCTGAGAAGTTATTCAATGACGTGTGTAAAGTGTCTGAGACGGGGATGGACTCACCATCTGTCACGTTGGCACTTAATCATCTTCGGTGAAAAGTGGGTGTTGTGATTACAACACCTCTGCCTACCCCTTCGGGTATATGCTCACGCCTGTATCCCATGGGGGTAGACAGAGACCACCGTTCGCCATGCTACGATCCTTACATACTTCTTTCGCTTCATCCACATTCATGCATCTCTTCAAACACTTTCTTCGGTTACGAGTGCTCCGAATTTGACCTTTCTGAAAAATACTATTAATTTGGTCATAGTAGTTTTTCCTTGGACGCCGAAGCGAAGCGACACTTCCGCTTGCTCTATAAGTTTCATTCTTGAAATGAAATACCTGAACAATATTATATATACATACATATTGTATGTACCATCGTTATGTTATCTAAGTGCTAAGTTCCTCTATTACATAAGTGCAAGTAAAGATAACAAAATAACAAGTTGTATTTTGCGTAAAATAACTAGGTGAGCAGCTAATTAGTGAAACTTTTATGCAAACTGTTGATATATTATGTACTTTTATGTGTCGTAACTGTTTATAGTTTTAAATAACCGACTTTACGCACATGAACACCAGGTATTATGAGAGGAAACGCTTTTTTCCGCAAATGTGATAACAATTTCGAAATACATACCTACATATATATGCCAACGTCTGTATTCCCCGAAGAAGTAGGCAGAGGTGTTGTAATAATAACTTTTTTAATCATAACAAACAGACGCTTCAATTTTATTTATGTTTATAGATTAGGAACGGATCCTTGCAAGGGAGGAGACTCTGAAAGCGCTTGACGCAGGCGCATTTGATTGCTTTTGGAAATTAGGACCAAAACATACCGAGGAATATTGGGATCTTAACTAAAGATTTATGAGATAGGTATTATAAACTTTAACCTAAAGTAAAGTAAATTCTGTTGAGATTCCCAAAGTGGTTTACACAACTTTATAAATAAACACAAGTTCGGCAAAATAAACTTTGAATCACTGCTTATGTTACAGGTTTGTGTCAAACATTTTGTCAAAACTCTGAAGGACTATTACTTCATTCGAATATATTTCATTGACAGGTCCGTGGTGGCCTTGAGGTTTGAGCAGTCGCCTGCTACGCAAGCGACGCAAGTTCGAATCCCAGCTGGGCCTGTACCAATGAGTTTTTTTTCTAAAAAATTATGTATAATGATTTCACACCACGTGCTTTACGGTGAAAGTAAACATCGTGAGGAAACCTGCATATTTCTGAGAAGTAATTACGTATTTCAAGTGTCTGAGACGGCGATGGACTCACCATCTGTCACGTTGGCACTCAATCATCTTCGGTGAAAAGTGGGTGTTGTTATTACAACACCTCTGCCTACCCCTTCGGGGAATACAGGCGTGAGCATATGTATGTATGTATGTATGACAGGTCAATTTACACTGGTGTGTTGTTTTTAAGGCTCACTTCCACGTACAATTTCCATCAGTTAATGTAATACCCAAT
Organism: Watsonalla binaria; assembly: GCA_929442735.1. Lineage (NCBI taxonomy): Eukaryota > Metazoa > Arthropoda > Insecta > Lepidoptera > Drepanidae > Watsonalla > Watsonalla binaria. Next base: position 9,042,387 of record OV838937.1, on the reverse strand, counting down.
GAGTTTCAAATATTCTCAGATGCATATCAAGATCAATTAAATTAAGCATTCGGAATTCCAATCAATTAAATGTGATGAGTCTTTCTGATTAGGATCTCAATGGAGTGCACTTAAATTTAAAACTTTTAAAAGCCGTATTCTCAGGCATTTAAACCACGTTAGCAAACAGTAGCAATCGTTGAGGCTAAAAAAAGCGCCAAATAAAGAAGTTGTCTAGATACGCACGCATTCCACAGGCCTTGCGAAACTTGAAACAAACCTTGCTGCATTTTCCGAACCATAAACAGTATTGGCACATGTCCTCTTATCCGGTAGCCAGCATATGTCGATGACGAAATTGGAGCCCACGACAGATGGCTACTGGATAATGTTGTATAACAGACATTGCAACTTTATGACCCTAATGATAAGGATCAAATTAAACAGCAACATAAACAAGTTCTTATCAAACTTAGATTATAAATAAATATATTTAATTTGGATGTAGATATGCACAGAAACGAAGATCAGATAGTCTTTAAGAAACTTGTTGACCGGTTTCTTTTCAATTACGTTTTCTCATATATGTATGCTGAACTGAACCGGTGAACGTCAGTCTCGAACCGGGACTCTCTAGTTACGTTATCGCCTCATAGGCTGGAAGCCTCACGTCTTTTTTTTTTTTGTTGACGAGGGGGAAACCTTCAAAAGGTCCCCGCCCTGGGAGAGGCAGATCGGGGTATGTGGGATTTTTACCTCACTAAAACCCCCCCGGTGGCCATCCTCAGTGCTCAGGGGGGACTCCGGGTACTCTGATAGAACACTTTGCCGGGGCACATCCCCGGGGCAGCTGTGACGCCGCCCCTGGAGACCTCGCTGTGCAAGGCAGCGCGAGCCACATCGCGCTGCCACCTTCCCGGGCCCGCGCCGGTGGTCAAAGCTCCCACCCCGACCACCGTCAGCAGGCCCTCCGGCCCCCTTTTAGTCGCCTCTTACGACAGGCAGGGGATACCATAGCCATATTCTTAGACCCTGACTATTGGGTGAGAAGCCTCACGTCTGAGCTAACTTGACAGATGTCGTATTGTAATTATATTGTATGAGTTTTTCAGTGCCTGAAAACATGGTACAAAACGATGTTTACATAAATTTCATGGAAATCGTTGGAGTCGTTGCCGAGATTCAGATTCTATATATATACAAGAATTTCTCGTTTAAAGATATAAGATACAGTAGTTAAAACCAGTATAGCTCCATACGAAACGAACATAGTAAAAGCAATCAAAGTCAGAGATAATAATCGTAATGGAAAAGTACACGATACAAATGTTGGTAGGAACAGACGAACGAAATCAGAGTTAACCTATCATTTGGACCATCCAAACTGGATAAAGAGGAAAAAACTTTTGCAAAAAAGAACACAACATATGGCCTGAACGACCTTTGAAATTCCATTTAAATCTCAGCATGAAACACATTCTATGCTCAACCGCTATGAGAATAAAGCTGAGACTACAGTGACTAGAAGATTGATTTACGCCGTTGATGTTATGGGAAGGAAGAAAGGTTGTATAAAAAGAGGAATAAAATTGTAAAGCGGTACACAAACGACCTTGGGTTTTACTGTAGGCCACGTAGCGGCTGTTGCTCCTACGGGCTGAGGTATGTGCGTGGCCGGTTTGGTTTTTTTTTCTTTTGGTACTTGTTTTGATGGATCGATTTTGGAGCCCTCGATTCAAGAGGTCTTTGCGAATGCTTTGTTCAATTTTGAAGTAGATTTTTAAGAATATCAAGATGTGATGCATATGTGGAAGGGTGAAAATAGTAAAATTGCAATTGGATTCATATATTATCTTTTATGAATTACAAGAGTTTTAGATTTGTTAATCTAACTATATAAAAGAAAGTCTTGTTAGTTACACTATTTATATCACCAGAACCGCTAAACCGATTTGGCAGAAATAAAAAAAAAATAACAAACAGACAGAGAAAATTTTTGATAACACGCTTTTTTAAGTCAGTACCGCGTTTACTTACGTATGCATTTAGTGAAAAGCTGTTATTTTGGAATTGCAAACAGACACTTCAATTTTATTAATATGTATAGATGTACAGTTACCTGTTATGTTAGTGTATTTAACTTCTGTCGTTAAATCTATCAAACTTTCATATTTATAAACACTAGGTATGTATATTTACGCTTTCAATAATTTTGTTCCCTACAGCCACGCCTCGGTCACCGAAGAATTCAATTATGCAATTACTAACTTTTACTTTTAACTTTATTCTAATGCAAATAACACCTATAATTTGAGAAAGTTCCGGGAGTGAAAATAGTATTCGAGTACTCGATAAGTATCTTTCTATGTTCAAAAAGATACGTGTATATCACAGCTAATAACACGTTACACACACACATAAAACCACAGAAAAGTGCTAGTCAAAATCTGTCTTTAACAACTTAATAATATATCCCGAAGGTAGCTTTAAATCATAATAGTGAAAAATAATAAAACAGGTTTATGTTAACAATATTTAACGTAAAAAAATATCTGATTGAGTTTCTCATAACTGCATTATTGTTAAGAAGTGCTTTGAATGAAAATAAAGTTATCAAAGTTATTATTTTCCATGGGTGTGCCCCAAGGTTGATATCTTGGTCCTTTTGTATAAGTTATTCATATCATGCATTGGAAAATGGTCGTATTGAATTAAATATTAACATAATAACATATATTACAATGTCTAAGGCAGGCCGTTCACTTGTATAATTGGATATAATTGTTGCAATTATGACAATTAGAGCGTACGCATATAATTCATGTTCTCATATACGTGTCTGTCTGTACGGTTCGGATTCATAATATTGATTTAGATAACGTTGCTGTTATTGTTATCAAATATTAAGATAGTAATGTCACACGAGACAGAATTAGCCTTTTTGTTTCCTGTATGAGTGGTGCTGGCAGAGCAGCATGCATATAATCTCGTGCGTATTTATTAATCCCAGGATCTTGATAGCAGTATCAAGATCCTGGGATTAATAAATACGCCGATTAATAAATATTGCCGATATATTTTATGTTGTTTGATCTGCACTGTTGTAACGTTATCAGAGTTTAAATCAGAACCTTATTACCTTAACTAAATAGATTATTACACAAGAACATTGGAATTCTAGGATAGGCTTTGCGCATTAAATTTCTTACTATTATGTTCTACCGATAAAATTCCACATTATTTAGAAGGAATATTGAGAAATGAATAGCTCTTTTTTCCTAGACATCCATAACAGATTTTCAAACTATATATATAAAAAACAAATCCCTATTTACCTTGGTCACGTCATCACGCGTGAACGGCTGTTTTACTGCCAGATCGCTGATGTTTTCTAACCAAAGTTAGAAAAAAATTATAGCTGTCGCGAAAATGCATTAAATTAAATCTACGAGGGTGTAACCGCGGGACACATCTAGAATATCAATAGTTCTCCTTAGCAGCGTTCAGTAACATTAAGCGTTAAGTACAGCTAAGAAATATCAGATAAAATCTGAATTCAGATCGAAGCAGGTTACACTTCCGAGTCAATACATGCGTCAGCACGAGACAGAAACTATTGCAAACGACCGCAATATGACCGTTAGGAACCAATAAATACTTCTAGACAATGCACTTAAATGAAGTGAAACCGTGAACGGAGATAATGCCTCAAACGTGCCAATTTACGCCCTTTGTAAAGTCCAAATTGATACAATTGTTGCAGGAATCAAGTTGCATTGTAAATCAATTAAGCCTTCGATACTGAAGACTGAAGATTGTTAAGGAACTATAAATCATACTATGGAATAGGACACCCCATGGTGTAACCTTAGAGTGTGTAGAAGTACCAAGCACTTGTGAAGTAAATTCATAGTAAATTTCAGTCATACCAAAAGGAGCATCGTCTCACCTTGGTTTTATCATACCTAGCACATTCCTAAGAGTGCCAATCCCATACTGTAAAGGCGAGGCTAAGGATAAGGAAGCTTTAAATATTTGCAATCCAGTTCACTTCAATGTCGTGAGTATCTTTAAAATTATCCATAAAACAGTTTTCTAGTTCATGACTCGTGATAAAATCAGTTATGAAGGGTTTGTTACATTAAGAAACGCTCGAGATTGTCAAGCTTCGAGCATTTTGCCATTTGGAGTGAATTGCGTCACTTGGCGGTGTGATACGGAGACGTAACCTGAATAGTAATTGGTATTATAAAAACCACCAACTTGAACAATGTTGAATATTTCATGCCGCGTTCAGCTTTTGTAAGTGGCATGAACATCTTTTATGCAATTGACAAAATTATGGCCCCGCATGTTGCGTTGATAAATGCTGCATTTACATGTAAAGTTCACGTGATGCGTAAATATGACATATTAGACGAAGCACGAAAGGTTGTAGGACTTTACAACCTAGGTTTATCATGAATAAAAACATAATTATATATACAAGTAGAAGACTTGGTCCAAATCGGTGTATCTCGGGATCGTGCCCAGAAGGGTGGCAGCATTGCCACGTTGAATAACAATGCTGATTCTCTGAGCGAGAAAATCCCCAGCCCGCTTGTCACAAGAGGCTTCTACCAGAGATACCTACATTATATTAGTGAATAACCAAATCTAATAAAATAACTCCTCAATTGACTTCTAATAGATTATGGTCTCCGTGACTTCTGATAAACTAAAAGATTTTTAATTAAAAGTTCGAGTTTGCCTCCGGGGACCATAATAATATATCTGAATCTGTCTATCGGTACGTCTATCTGAGTTCCGGCAATAGAAGAAGAATACATTAGTATAAATAAATGTAAATAAAGTATGAGTTAATACAACTTGAATCAACGCAAAGGGATCAGAAGTCACATTTCTTAAGAAAGGTTACCCGTTTGACATTTACATTAATTAATTTAATTCTAAATAACAGACCCAGTTATAATTAGTATAATAATTGTGAAGCTCGCATTAGTTGCAGGGATAAAGAGAATACTTGAGACGGAGACATGGGTCCAATGTATTTCAGAAGGCGATATAAATACATAATATGTATTTATGCTCACAGCTGTGCAGGGGTAGAAAGGGAAATACTGTGCGCCATATACTACGCTCGTTGCGTACTTCCTTCGCTTCTTTTAAATTCATGCATCTCTTCATACACGTCCTTATGTTATGAGTGTTCCGAATTTGACCTTTTTGGAGAAGATTATTATTTATGTCATGAAAGTTCTTTCTTGGATACCATTCTAATGATTTAATTTTTAAGTTACTTTATAACATAACGAATTATTTACGGGTTTTTTTCAAATTATCAGGTTCAGAAATTAATATTATAAATGCGAATGTGAGTGTTTTTATTTGTTATGCTTTCACGCCTTCTCAACATGTCATGAAATTGTGCTCACACACAGGCGAAGCCAAGGGCAACAGCAAGTGTGAAATTAATAGCAATATTCAATACATCAGGTCTATCTAAAACAAGCTCAGAGTTAAATGTAACTGGCACAGAATCATATGCTTTATTATTACGGTAGCCAGATTTTGTAACGGTACATAATATACGTGATTTTTTACAAGTTTAAAATTGTACTAGTAACACAATGCATCATGATTACTGGCTGTCAGCCACAGTAAATTAAACCAGATATCCATTCTCGACTTATAAGATGTATTTTATGCAATAATGAACTCTAAAACTGATCTCTTAAGAGATTTTTTCAGGTTTATTTAAGTCATCTTGCGTCTTTTTGATTTGAAATGGGTATGATATAATATATTGGTCAGGTATGGCCGATTTTCGTAATTGGAATTGCGATACTAGATCCTACAATGGATGTTAATGTTACAAAAGAAAATGAAGGTGTTATAGTGACAGTTACATTTGAAGAAGATCGGTGGACAAAAGGAGTTAATGTAACTAGCATTTCTAATAATGGTGAGGATACAATCGATTGAAAAGTTAAACTAGAAATTGAAAGAGAAGATTTAGAGGCTAGCATTTTGGGAGTGGTTCTCAAAGCGAAAATTGCAGATAATTGGTGTTTTCGTTTTACTTCCACTAATGATATTAAAATAGCTATAGTGAATGTTAATTTTCGCTGCGAACTGTGTAGCCGAGGTCATTGGCCGTGGTCGGCCATATTTGACCATAGACTATGGAGTACACTGTTAACAGAGCATGACCATAAATTACAAAAGCCTTCCATTTGGTTGTTAGTCAGTTTTGCGACGCATCACCGGTTTTATTTGCATCAACTCTGATTTATGAGTGTAATGATTATTCTTATCTGAGCGATAAAACTGTTATAAATTCCTTTACACAATTCCACGTAGCTATTCAAAATCATTCACAGAGTTAAACAATAGCGTTTATCTTAAAATAAACTGGTAGGTTCCAGTGTATTGTTTAGCATCAAAATATTTACATTCACATAATTCATTTTGTAATACACTTAAAAGTAAACAAGGTAATTTTGAAGCTATGTCACACTTAACATGCGTATAATTTGAGGAGTATTGTCGAATTTATATTTACTTGATGATTATCGGAGCGGATAGAGAGCCGCGGGCTACGCAAGCGACGCACGTTCGAATCCCTGCGGGGCCTGTACCAATGAGTTTTCCTAAAAACTTATGTGCAGTGATTTCACACAACGTGCTTTTCGGTGAAGGAAAACATCGTGAGGAAACGTGCATATGTCTGAGAAGTAATTCAAAGATGTATGTATAGTGCCTGAGACGGCGATGAACTCACCATCTGTCACATTGGCACTTAATGATATTCGGTGAAATGTGGATGTTGTTGTTACAACACCTCTGCTTAGCCCTCAGGGACCCTTCTGGGATGGCGTGAGTATATATATGATTATCGGACCAGAGCTATCTTGAGTCATAACATAATCATAACCCTTCTTGTTTTATCTTCGATGTAATCTGATTTTGCAGCATTGCATTGGTTTAACACAGATAATAATTGACCTAATTGATATAAGAATCCAATCATGTTTATTTACACTATTATAAACATCTCAAACTGGTGAAATACACTTCATCGTTCTCATTTAGTTCAGTCTCTCTTTGTTTCGTTTTATCTTAAGTACTTTGTATATTGAACAAACTATTCAAGGTTTGAAACAAACAGATATTGATACGCTTTTTATAGACCACATGTTACATATCATAACAGGTAATCAAATTCTTAACATGACAGTATGTAATGCCTAATTAACAGACAGGACATCCAATAATTATGACATTTAACCTATGATAACCTACTATGATAGTGTCAAAGACAATTTCGATAATTCAAATAACACATGATAAGAAAACAACCGGTCCTATGTGGTAACCTTGTGGCACCCCGCGGAGGAAAGGTGAGTTATGCAAATGTGGCGTTCGTTTTATTGTTTTGAATAAATTGGAAAACCGTCCAATTAATTTAAGTTTTTATTATTCAAATAGTATGTTAATTAATAGAGTTTTCACATGCAACCCTACAGAAACTTAAGCGAATGGATAAAAAATCTCGATAGAACTATAGGCAAACATCACGGGTTTTGCAATAATTTTTTTACAAGTTTCGTGGACAGCAGAGGGATGCACAATACTGCTCTTAGAAACATTTTTATTTTTAAATTTGAGAGGACCATCTGACTATTAATTTTTTCAAACCTCCCATGATCCTCTTTGAAAATGTGACCCGTTTTCTTTAACAAGAGAGTAGACACTTCTAAAGCGATAAAAACCGCGAACAACGGTATGACATTTGTGGGTCACCTTTTTACTTGAGTTTATCCCAGGCTTTTTGTAATGGTTTAGGTTACTATCTCGTCACAATCGTATTTTAATGTGTAGCTTTTGAGACGATAGAAACTATTAGTGCAAACAGCTTAGTCGTTTCTCTTTCTGTTATGGGGTTATGTAGTTATGTAGGGTTATGTCGCACCTGTGTGATTTTAAGCTGTCGATTTTATTCATGAAACACATGTTATCTAAAGTTTCTTTAAGTATTTAGCCTTTTATAAGTTTATTATTAGCAACATTACTTATCGATTGATTTAATGGTTTCATTGAGATCAATTTTGTTGTGTTCTGTAAGAAAAAAAAAGCTACCTCTATTTACTGTGGGTCCAGTATATATCATAGTTTCACCCGCGTAGTTTCCGCTCCCATGGGGGTACGGGGTTAAAATAAAGCCTATGTTACTCGCTGATGATGTAGCTTTTCAAATGTAAAATATTTTTTAAAATTGGCACTAGTTTTTGAGTTTATTCATTACAAACATACACACAAAAATAAAAAATCTTTCCTCTTTATAATAGTAGTGTAGGAGACAGTAATTCAGATTTGAGCTTTGTTTCGAGTTCTTGGGTTTCAAGTCCGAAATCAGGATATTTTACAATGTCATAAAAATGCAACTTCGCTTTATTTGCATGCATCGATTTAATTGGAACAACGAAATTGGCACAAACCGCATATACTCATATGTTTGATTCGACGGTACTCGCACGTAACTACACGTTTAACTCCGAACATTTCTGGGGCATCCGCGTGCCTGGAATTGATTACGACAATCATAGATCAGCATAATATACACCGGTAACAATAAACGCGATATTAAACAAATTGCGTAATAATATCACATTATTACACTATTGAGGTCGCCGCTTAAACAATAAATTATTAAACTTCCGCATAGCACTGATAGAGCCTTATTAATTGCTTCTAGGTATCGGCATGTTTAACCGGACATGTTAAAAATAGCGCGGCATGAATGACAATTACAGAGAAATGTTGTATCTGGTGACAATATTGTTAATAATTTTACAGATTTTGAGCGGGTTGTTTGGTTTTGTAAACCATTCGTAGGCACTTTTTCATATTTCCGTTAAAACATGTAAGATCTGAACACACTTTGCCATAAATTTGATATAAGTATTAGATAAACTAAGTTTGACGGAAATAGCTGGACAGTGATAGCTGCAAGACATAAGCCAAGGATTAGCAAGAATTATAATGACGATAAAATATTATAGCAATGTAGTGTATAGAGGAATAGAAAAAGATTAAGATAATGTATAAAATGTTGCTCGGTCGGTGTAGAAATCGAAGCCTTTGCAAATTCTGCAACATTTGACATTTTTATTGGATTAACTTTGTTAATCCAAAGGAATTCGTCTGAGAGTAAAATATACAATTAAATTACGTAAGTTTTCTTGTTTCTAATGTCTTAATCTCAATCAAAATATTTGTGTTTCTCAACGAATTGCACACTGCATTCCGTCAAGAAGGAATAAATTCTGTAATGTAGCAATTCTGTCGCGAAATTTCCCCTTATTAGCGTAATTAATTATGCAAATGATATACATTATCATAACTAAACACGAGCGATGAATATGTGATTAATTATCATTGCCCTCTTGCACAAATGTCATCTGATAGTTGATTTTATTTAAATAACATCTATTTAATTTGTTTTACATTGCAAATTAGGTGTTGGTATTCGATATTCGTAAATTTGAAGTATCTTATATTGAATGCTTTTATGATTTATGCTATTTCGGTGGAAATTTTTAAACCAATTCGAACCTTCGGAGCATTGGTGATGAAATAAATACATTGATTTCAAGTCGCCTCGGATTAGCTAATATACTAACTAGTGGAACTGTTGCCACTTTTGCCCTTTTTAGGACTTAACCCGGTCAATGATAATCAATAATTTTCTTTTCACATTTGTCACAATCTTGCTCCCTCTTGATGACTCGTGAAGTATACCGCTCGTATTATCTGCACTTTTCTGTAATATATCTATGAACTTTCCTACGTTATGTAACTCTAGTTTGACGTCGACATTTAGTTACAAGAAGCGTGGACGTGATGTATTATCACCATTATCATTAGTAATCTGGTCGCCATCGCCCAAAGACCATTTCGTGAACATGAAATCAGCATATTATTTTCCGCGCAGGTTTTAGGGTAAGTCTCAAAACGAAATAGCTTCATATCAGCTTCACTACGCATTAGTACGTCTTCTACATTTAGTTGTATAGCATCGGCTTTACGTATGACAACATACACAATATTAATATGTAGAATATATTTTTTGTCGCCATATAAATTACCTATTTGTCCACAGCATGCTTGCGGAACGAATGCTACCTATGGAGGTGTTGCAACGGGCGACATTTTGTGCAATTATCAATTTGCTCTGTGACAGGTAAATGCATATTTAATGATCAGGTTCGTTGCTAATTTTCAATGAGAGCTTGCGTGGTGTAAGCTATTAGGGCCGGTGTACCGCAATATACACATACTACCAGTACTATAAAGGCCTAACTTTTACTATAATCGCTATCTAATGTTCCAAGTCTACTTATAGACTTGTGTTACTGTGGTGAACAAAACAGAGTTCTGGATTAAATGGCGATTGAACCTGTTCAATAGGCAGCTTAGTAGCGAATCACTAGTTATTTTATACTACGAAAGTGACAAACAAGATCAGATGATAAGCGGGTACCAGAAGATAATACTTGCTATATACAGCAGCGCCTATACCAATAAAGCCTTACTCCTACGACACTGCTCCGAAGCTGCGTATTTGGCTGCGATTTTCTGTGGGCTAGTACAGTCCTAATTGAGAAGCTCCGAATTTAGACCGAAAAATCCCGTTAAGAAGACAATCTTCGAGTTATATCCTTGAACGTGCAGAAGCTACTAGCAAATTACAGTGCATGCATTGCAAGCCATCGTACAGATCCCTTTAGGAATGGAATCTTAAGCATTCCCTCCTAAGTGCTCCTCTAGGGTACTCAAGGAATCTCAGGTTTAACGGTTTAGGCTGAACACTATCTCTCAGACGATGATCATAGTTGGCCCCTGAACTCCAAAATCCGGCGTTATTTAAACTGGATACTGTTTCTTCAACTATTGTGGCTAATTATTCTCTCAAGTTTATGCTCCATCAGTCATTATACTAGAGATAAAATGAGCATAGGTCAAATGCAACTTCCGTCTTTTTCTAATGCCAATCTCATTTCCTGCCGTAGTCTTATGTCTGATAGATGACAGGTAGATTATTTGTTGCAGACAAATTTAACGAAGACAATGAAATATGAACTCATCTGATACAATTACATCAATTTATTTTGACGCTTGAAAAGTTGTGAGCCTAATTTATGTCTATCGTGACTAGAAATTAGGAGAGAACGGTACTGCATGGATCGTGACCTTATGTTTTCTTGACATTTTCTCATTCAAGCTGTGCGTATCCATTGAGTATCTAAAACAAAGAGATTACTTGTTTTCCTCCCTTTGGACACTTGGGTTCTCGTTTCGCAGCCTGCGCAAAGGAAAAGAAACTATTGACTCTTTGAAGGTTAAAAGTTGACACCAAATTAGTCTTTTTGGTGAAGGTGTAAAGTCCATCAGCGGGGAGTTAACCCCCTCGGCCATCGATAGGGAGTTCATCCCTACATTTGACACCAAATTTGTCTTTTCACCTTGCTCCCCAGCGATAGCGACCATATCCGATAACACCCACAACTTTTCAGGTCATGGTTCCATCACGCTGGCAGACGTTCTAAATTGATTGCCAAATGCAGCCATATCAATCTCATAATAACATTGTGATAGTCAATAATGAAACTAACAATTTGTTGGTCGAGATGTTTATTAGTTAGTAACACAGTTTCGTTGAGTGACGTAAGAGTCGTGCCTCTTGTACGAACATTCTCATTACACGTGACATTATTGAAGATTGTTGCTTGTCGCATGCTTAGGGCGGAGAGCGATTTTCATTTAACTTAGTTGCATTATGAAATCTTGAAACTTGATTGAATTGAAATATGATTAATACCAACGTGACAGAGGATGAGTCCATCACCGTCTCAGGCACTATAAATACGTCTTTGAATAACTTCTCAGACATATGCAGGTTTCCTCACGATGTTTTCCTTCACCGTAAAGCACGTGGTGTGAAATCACTGTACATTCGTTTTTAGAAAACTCATTGGTGCTGGACCCACTGGGATTCGAATTTGCGTCGCTTGCTTAGCAGGCGTCGCTCAAACCCCGAGGCCACGGCTCTTCTCACGATATATTCCATTCATTATCCATTATCGATAAAAGATAAGACTCACTATGTACACATAAGTAAGTGATAGTAAATAACTATATTGTTATTTAAACTTCGGACATTAGCTCTTACTTCAGGTTCTATGTAGTGCAAAATACACAAAGGAACAAGATACCAGTATGAAGTAGTAACAGTATATGTAAGGTTCCTAAGCAGTATGGCATCTCGATAACTTTTTTGAAATAATTTCTCAAGGGTCGTCACTTAAAGTTTTATAAATTTACTCCATCGTTTACAGTCAATGTAATGTCGTATTGAAGTTTAGAAAAATCTGTAAATTACGTAATACTACGTCGTGACACACCTCGTAGATGCACGTGTCTGTGTGAGTGTGTCTTTTCGAACAATCTGTGGGGTACTGTGGAGTGAAAAAGTGAACTTGACCAACACTCATGTATGCAATATTTATTTGTGAACGTGTTAAGTGTCTGTGGTTGAGTTGCTGAGATACGTGCGCGGGCGTGTAATTGCTATGCTGAAAATGTTACGGAATTTTCAATTAAAGGTTACAATTTTTTTTTCCTCTTGGGGGTTTAAATCAAAGGCAATTGTTCTAAAATAAGACAAATATACATTATCCTTACTACCTTGACCTTTTTTAATAGCTCTTAAATTAAGTCAAAAAAGAATCATTTTTAAACATCCCAATTCAAGGACATCCGTAAAGAAGTAAAAAAACTATGAAAGAATTGTTATAGCTCAATACAGTTAAAATTACACAGAAGAACGATTTACTAAGCTCAAAAATCTGTATTACCCATTTTTTCATAATTTTTCTCTCGCCTGTCTGTCTGATTGTTCCGGGTAATCTCTGAAACGGCTGGACTAATTTTAACGGGACTTTCACTGGCAGCTAGTTGATACTACAAGGAGTCACTTAGCCTACTTTTATTTAAAAAATCATGTAGGGTTCCGCGGAAATCAAATTAAATCTACGCGGGTATAATATAATTATGCGGGTCGACTAGAGAATTTCTCCTTTGTTCAACCATTAAAAATAGCTATTACGCATGTTCTACTAAGTATTTTTTTTTATTCTAGAAGGCTCACGAATTTAAATCTGTCAAATTTAGTCGTAGGCAGAAGAGGACAAATGCATTCAAAGAAGTCATCATGCGTATTATATGGTCATCGACGTTCGGAAGTGCCTTACCAGGGCCTAACTTGAATTAATCATTTCTCATATTTCTTGGAGGTATCTTATGTAAGGAGAATGAACAACTCCCTGTCTGAATGTTGAACTAGAGAACCCGTTATGACCTACTTCTAAAAAAAGAAATTCTAAGCGTTAGTTCAAAATGCCATTCACGTCTATAAAGAGTCCAAAGTAAAATCTAGTTTCTTTGCAAGATTTTGTTTTATTTTGCACGTTCACGTTTTAAATATGTCCAAATTGATATTGATTTTTATTTCAGTAAGCTTTTCTAGTATCGTTATTTTATTTTAACCAATTAGGAGCTCGTGGCACAGCTTTTATTGCGCATATCATTCGATCAGCGAGGTGAAGTATCCATAATGAGTAATAGTTAGGTTAGCCAGTTGCAGCTTAGACCGTCGCTCCCGGTTACCAAATTATCATCTTTGGCTGGTTACAGGACGAAAGCCTTTCTTTTTTTAACGTGGAGAATCCGTTATGGATACACCAACCGCCGCGGGTGCAGCGGAAGGGTTATGTCGGACTCACACCGACTAAACTCCACGGTGTTCCTCCAAGTCGCTAAGTGGGGGGGTGCACGTGACAGGTTCGAAGCCTACAACAAGTAGTTTTACCCAGATTACCGAATTTCCTCGTAAAATGAAAGTCAGATGGCAGTCGCTTCGTATAAAAATCAGGTGATTAGCCACATCGCGTTGAATCAAGTGCCGACCCCAACAATACATGGGATAAGACTAGGGAGATGATTTTATTTAGACCAATTGGAGTTACGGGCTGACTGTTCAGTATTTCTATTTAAACCTTAACCTATAGAAGCCGCATTACGATGTTAGGACCACGCAATCGATCTATTATTAGAGAGCAAAGCAAACTTTCGACACGCGTTTATAATTAAATCATCCCGGCCTGAATGCTGCAATTGTTTCTAATTCACAGGCTACTATTAGCAAGAGTACTATTGTCCGTCGGTCTGTCGCAACTACTTAATGGTTCAAATGTATGTAGATATTGTTGGCAATGAAATTTGTTAATAACCGGGGTAACCTGCTAGTGGTGAGCGTGTCCATACTAGTCTAAGCGTTTTGGGGACACATTTTTCCTTTGTGTTATCGTACATACAGATGTTGGAGCCGTGGTGGCCGCATAGTTTAAGCCGTCGCCTGCTATGCAAGCGAAGCAAGTTCGAATCCCAACGGCTTGCAATGAGTTTTTCTACTTAAGTGCAATTTCACATTACGGTGAAGGAAAAACACTCAAAAACTTTATGCGACCCGAAAAGCCAGGATTTCCTATTTCGCAGTCGCGTTTGCAACCAACGAGGCAGTGATCATTATCAGAATAATTAATATCTTAACTAATACATAATACATGAAATGTTAGCCCAAAATTTCATTCAAATCCGAACTACCATTGAGGCATGGTTGTATAACAAAATGTTTATAAATAAAGAATTTCACATTCATAATTTATTGGATTTATATGGGAATTACCGAAACTAATTTATGTTAATTTATGCAATCAATCTTCCTTCCTGCAATTTATTTAAATATACACGACGTAAACTTACGTATAATTTAGCAACACGCCAAAATATATACTCAATAACATTTGCAATAGATTCGCAGACGTTGACAGTTCGTGATAAATAATTAGTAGTTTTCTTTGGGGCTTAGAAGCTATTCTAGTTGCAGAAATCTATCTAAAACTTTACCCTACAAATAGGACATATCGTGATCTGCCGTTCGATTTTCGGATCTGCTCGGCTGGAGACGACTTCCTTAAAATTTCCTTCCCATTGTTTAACTTAGTAGTAGTTAGCCATCTTATCACAAGATGGCGTTGTATTGTTTTACATCTCGATGGTAAGATTCTCTTTTAGTTGTTTATATATTTCGGTGTCAAACGTCAATAGTGTGGTCTCCAAGGGAACCAATCAATACAGTTGTGGAATCATTAAATACCAGGACTGCCCAAGTTACGGTGTTTCATTCAACCAACCAAGGTCTGCTCCGACTGATCCTGGCTCCCAGGCCTAATTTGTCATACACCATTGTACCTTGACTTAACTGCTTTAATTGTTTGTCTAAGGGTCATATCGTACCCTCAGAACGTTAGGGGCTGAATTAATTTTTTTTTAGTCTATATCAAAGATCGTCTTATTATTATTATTTATTAAAGTATAGTTTAGTTTAAGCATTGTCCATAAGTATAAAACAAAAATATTTTTTTAAAGCTGCGTGTAGAAATATATTTTGATGTCTGTCTTAGGATCTTAACATAATGAAGTATATTCGCAAACTTTTGAATTGAACCCCTATCGTTCTGAGGGTGCGATATGTGAAGTTTATAAATCGATCTGTGCGTATCACTCACGTAGCCATAGCACATAAACTTAAAATAATGTTCAGTACCATATCACTCCAGTTTACCATTATTTTATTTTGAACTAGCTGTGCCCTGCGGTTTCACCTGCGTAGATTTAATTTGATTCCGCGGACCCCAAATGTTTAAATAAAAGTAGCCTAAGTTACACCTTGCAACATGCCAGTGAAAGTCCCGCTAAAATCGGTCTAGTCGTTTCAGAGATTAACCGGAACAAACAGACAGACAAAGAGAGATTTTTTTAAATATTGTGTTTTTTTATTACCGTATATATTTTCATATGAAAAGCCGTTATTTTATAATTACAAACAGACAATTTAATTTTATTTATCTGTATACATATAGATGTATAGACTAGACTATCGGGTAGCTGAACTGACAGAGGCGTGGCGTTCAAGGCGTGAGCACGCCATCCCCGAAGGGGTATGCAGAGGTTTACATGGAGGGCATGAGGGCACACATTTCACCGAAGATGATAAAGTGCTAACGTGACAGAGGGTGAGTCCGTCGCCATCTCAGGCACTATACATACGTCTTTGAATTACTTCACAGACATATGCAGGTTTCCTTGTGATTTTTTTCCTTCACCTGTGGTGATATAACTGTAACGTATAGTATTAGATAAATATGGAGAGATTACTCTATGATTTGATATCACACGCGTCCGAGAACAATATTATATGACATGGCCCCGATAAGGCTAATTCTCACTCTAGTGACTTGACCTGATTCGATACCTGTTCGGATCCAATTTATTATCAAGTCAAACTTGACATTAATCCATTAGGCATCTAGAATGAACTACTTTGGGTCTGAATCTGATATTTATTACGGTCTGTTGATAATAGACGGAATAATTTAATACAGATTATAAGGGGTGTCACGTGGCCGAGCGCGAAAGTCATTTACGTGATCTGCAGACATTTTCCAAAGTCCAAATTTAGATTATTTTGATAGTAAATTTTAAAGCTTTATGAGAGGCACTGACAACCCACAAACTCGAAAAAATTCGTCTAGATTCCACACTTCTGATTTATAATTTTTAATTATTCTGAACCTTTAATTAAATTATTACTGGAACGAAAATTTGTGTTCGATAAAAACAAAGCGATTCTGAAACTACGGTACATTTTCGTTCCTTTGCGATGTTTCGTTTTCGTAGATAGAGAGTAGACCCCTGAATTACATACAATGTAGGTGTATGCACGCTTGTGACCTACGCCAGTTACTAGGACGTGTTCTGTCTCATGTACACCTAATTGTCGATTGCGGAATCGCCTCTGTTGGATTGGGTGCAATGTCACGTACTGTATGCTGCCTTTGTTTACACATGCATTGTAAAATAAAATTGTAATCATTATACATACATACATATGCTCACGCCTGTATTCCCCGAAGGGGAAGGCAGAGGTGTTGTAATCACAAAACCCACTTTTCACCGAATATGATCAAGTGCCAACGCGACAGAGGGTGGGTCCATCGCTGTCTCAGGCACTATACATACGTCTTCGAATTACTTCTCAGACATATGTAGGTTTCCTCACGATATTTTCCTTCACCGTTCCATTGTAATCATTATAATTGAATATAATTGTAGTGAATGTTTGTAGTATCAAATTTAATATGTAAGTACTTATAAATAATTATCTACTATATCTATAGATACACATACATAAAGATAAATTAAATTGAAGTACTAAATGCATATGCAAATATATAGGTTACTGACATAAAAACATTAAGTTTGCATTTTTTCCTGTCAGTCTGTTTGTTGCAAATAGAAAGCCATCAGATTAGTCATAACTTCTCCAAAAACAGTAAGTACAAGTAGGTACATAAAGGTTAAGTTAAGTAAAGTTATGGTAATACAAACGAGCCCGCTGGCTAAATGTCGATTTCTCAATACTATTTGTGCGTCGCCTTGATAATCTGTAACGTTGTTTTACAAAATAAGCACGTAACAGAAGACCGGCTCTTGGTGAGAATCGAAAGCACTCGCATACATGAGAATCTCGGATCAAGACTGGCAAATTTCAGGGCTCCTGTCACTTTTAAATCCACACATCTCTTAACTACTATACACCGGCAACTGGTTGATTACAGATCGAAAACACGACATCGATCGGGAATATAGACAACACAAGTTGGCAGTCAGTCCAGTACCCCTATCACGGACTTGTCACCGTTTTCGTAATCTAGCTAGCGTCACTCGCAATATTTGTATGAGATATTTTAGTTCTTCACGTCACTATTTCACGTCACGTATTTTAGTTCTCATACTAATATTCGGCGGAGACGCTAGCGAGTACAGATTATGAAGGCGGTGGCAAGCCTGTAATAGGGGTACAGGGTACGCATAATATATATTATGTAGGCAGATATTGTCAGTGGTTTTAGTAAATATTTGAGGCTACAATACTAGTAAGCTGGCCTTCTATATATTTTTATTTTGTATCCCTTTGACTGTTGACGGAAAAATCGTGCGTTTCGCATTAGCCCGGCTTTTAAACGTTGTAATTGTTTACTGGCAATTCCAACTAACATGCATACTGGGGTTTATGGTCTGAAGTTGGCATCACCATAAATAATAAGTAATACTTTGTTGTATTTTCCTTTATAACGTTTAAGAAGCCCATGAGCTCTTATCGCTATGACAGTTTGACCGTTATTATGACAGATGTATATGACGTGTATAAATATGTCACTGTCACACAGCTGAACTATCCCGGTAATGGCAGCACATGAATCTTAGGTAATGGCTCTGATACTTGTTTACGCTCTCCAATAATGGTCTCCGAAGATGTAGGAAGAGATGTTAGGGGTAAGAGGTTATTTTAGGAAAAGGAAGAGTTTACAACATCGAAGAAATGTCGAAGTTAGGAGGATGCTCAATCAATATCATATAAATTGGGGCTAGAAAATCCAAAAGAAAATGATAGATATTTATTATTTGGTAAGACACTTATAAATGTCGAATATTTACTCTAACTAGCCTTCTGAAAGTTATGTATTTAAATTAACATTGTCTCGTTGATCAAGCAGTCCCAAGCTCTAAATGCGGAACACAAGTCTTGGGTTCGATCCCACAAAGGGAAGTCTGGATTAGTGCGCAGTAAATAACAACAGGATCACCCTCTATTACATAGATTAAGTGCCAACGTGATGGAGGGTGAGTATATCGCCGTCTCAGGTTTACTTCTCTGACATATGCAGGTTTCCTTCACCGTAAAACACGTGGAGTGAAATGACTGTACATAGTTTTATGGAAAAAGTCTTTGGTGCAAGCCCCGCTGGGATTCGAACTTGCGTCGCAGGCGACTGCTCAAACCCCGAGGCCACTACGGCTCTATAACTTAAATATAGGTAACTTGGCCAATATGGGCCTTCTGCCAGTACATATTGCATACCCCTTCGAGGAATACAGACGTTTGTGTTTGTATGTATAAATAAGGTTTACAGGGGGCCAACTATCATAATTTAAGCAACTTCTCAGCTTCGAAGTTTGGATACACGGTACAAAAATGGAACGTTAAAGCTCAGAAGTTGTTAATACGCTTTGCTTAAGCCGATGATGGTAGGGCCCCTGTTTACTGCTAAAGTGCAGACTACACCGTACTATTTGAAAGCCCTATAAGTTCTCACATAAGCAAGTAGAAAAGGGCTCCCAATTTACAGAGTTAACGTTAACTGCACGCCATTTAACTGTGAAAAGCGTTGTTAACTAGTACAGTTACTTCCCCAGTTGCAATTAAACTAGTGTTTATAAATGGTGTGTCGTAAGTTTTATTACTGAAATGAATTATGTAGTTATCATAATTGGATGCTGATAAGCAATAATGTGTCAACCCACAAAAAGTCAAATTCAAAGGTTTTGATATATTTTGATAATGCATCACGTATTTAACATTCTAAAAAAGTGTTTCAAGTCATCTGAAACATAAAAGTACGTAAAAAATGGATTTATGTCATAAAACAAATCTTAAATCACGTATACAATCATCTTAAGACGCCATTTTCTCAAAACCAAGTTTATGCGGGTTGACACATTATTGCTTATCTGCATCCAATTGTCGGTGAAATAAAATTGCTATAAAAAGCTGGAGGCGTCGTTGTAGCAGTTAAATGATAAGTTTTAACGATTAATAAGTATGTGGGAATTGCTACCCTTAAGAGTCTACTTGAGACATGATTTATCGACATCATAAAATTTTAAAGACAATATGCAGATAGACAAAATTTAAGTGTCTGTTTGTTTTTAAACAAATAACAGGTTTTCATGCATAATATGTACTTACATAAAAAAAAGTCGATGTTTCAAGGAGTAACTGATGAGATTTCTTTATTCATTGCAATTGCAATATTTCAAATGGCCGTTACGCCATATTTATTTACATACATACATACATATGCTCACGCCTGTATTCCCCGAAGGGGTAGGCAGAGGTGTTGTTATCACAACAACACCCACTTTTCACCCAATTTTTGATTAAGTGCCAACGTGACAGATGGTGAGTCTATCGCCGTCTCAGGCACTAGACGGCCATATTTATTTCTGAAACTAAAATCTAAAGCGTTTAATTCCATTAATAGTTATCAATACAAATAAGATTAAAACAAGCCTGAAATTGTCCAATAAATTTTGTACGGAATCCCAACCTTGCTATGGCATTAGCCGGATAAGTATCTGTGGTTTATTTGAAGCTAAGAACAAGTTTAGTTTCCGGTGTATCGCCTTGAAGTATTAAGGTCGTGATTTTGAATACTGACCTGTTAATGGTCATTATCAAGTGTATCCAGTTACTAATAATAATCCCCTGTTCACATTTGTGCAAATACACCTAGTATATAGTTAGTGTAAAGGACATGGCGTGAAATCACTGCAGATAAGTTTTAAGGAAAACTCAATGGTACAAGCTCCGCTGGGATTCGAACTTACGTCGCTTACGTAGCAGGCGACAGCAACCCCACGGCTACCACGACTAGGTACATGTAATAGTGAAAGAGCTTATTGCCAGTAAACGCTCATAATATATGTCATAGATTAACAATGATCATGAGAGACATGTATCACGACAAAAAGAGATTATGGTAAGGCCCCAGCTCGAAGTCCGTACCAAGGAACCACACGGCTCTGAATTGAATTTAAATCTTAATGATAGTAAATAAAGTCACAATTTCACGACCAAAATAGCGTAAATAACGGAGTCACGGATCCATACCAACTATACAAACACCAAAACCTGGTTACTACTCGGATCGTGAGAATCATAATCCGACAGAGGATGTGAGCACCATAAATCCGAGGCATTAAGATTTTAAACTAGATCATTCGGTGATCATCGGAATTCGAACGAGGTCAGACAATATTTATTTAAATAATTAATTAAATCAGGGCCGGCTTAGGCAATAAGCATTTCCAATAAGTTAAATAGAGTCATTTAAACCAAGTAAATTAAGCTAACTATACTTGCTGGCTTACAGGCTGTTTCAGAACGTGAACAATCAATTCAAAATTAAAACCGCTCGTGATTATAACGTATATTGTTCATTATCACTGATTTATGGGACCAGTGCCTCAAGTATAGCTAAAAACATGATTTACATTGACGATATCGCCTGTGTATTTTCCTCATTTTGTCTTACGTCTGCATACAAAAGCGCAAAATTAAAGGTCAAGCGACAACGTTAGAACGTGTCAAAATATTTTGGGGCACTGATATGCTTATTTCATTGGCAACATTACTTGTTAATAGTACAATTAACTGGATCGTATGTAATGCTCATAATTTTAAAGGTTACTCACAAATGCAACCAGATTAATTCAGAATGGAATCACCGATCCAAGCCATGAGAGCAATTGCCCAACTAACTCTAGACAAAATTTCATAATTTCCTAGACACAGTACCTAATACCTATTCTATCCATATTTTTTATTTATAGAAAACTAGCTGTGCCCCGTAATTTCACCCTTTTATTGTGTTATTCTACATTGTATGTTATGTTCCACGGGCACGAGATAAAAAGTCCTATGTCCTTCTCCTGGTTCTAAGCTACCTCCCCACCAATTTTCAACCAAATCGGTTCAGCCCTTCTCGAGTTATAAGTAGTATAAGCACGACTTTCTTTTATATACATAGATGTATAATATTTTAAAAATGTTTAATATTTTGAAAGACTAATTACTGAATTTATTGCCCGGTTCTTCTCAGTAAAAACTACCTTCCGAACTTGGGGGCAGCATGTATAATCCATATAATTCTTATGCAAGTAATATTCTGACGATTTGAAAGTACTTGTTAAAAAGTCAAATCAAATACAGATATTTTTTAACTGAGTTGAGTAACAAATTATTTTATGTAGACAAATACAAGATCAAACATAAACATGAACCGCAAATACGGCTTAATTATATGTTCGTGACCCACGTTGCATTTGGTAATCAATTTGGCAATTCTTTAGACATGCGTGCGTATTATTGCCAAATCATACGACGATATATTTTATAGGTAGCGAAAAAGTTTTCTTAGAAACTTACCCTCAACTTATCTAGACTATTTGGTCGTAGTTGAATCTTTTTTAATAGATTTGATAAATATTCCTTAGTAAATGCATATTTCGCAAATCTGCAGCGCTATTCTGTAATCTTTCTCAGCATCGACAGTCGGTTTCAATCGTATAAAATTGATACATAATACATAGACAGTAAAGTAAAATTTCGTGTCCGCCATGAAACCACCACTCGACGTCAAGTGCAACGCTGAGAAATCTTACTGAATAACGCAGCCGGAATACCCTTAGAGAAGTCATAGCTAGCAATGAGAGATGACGAGAGATTAATCTCGCAATTGTTTCGATTGTTCAAACATCTCGATGCATCGGGATTGTTTTCAATCGTAGATGGTAGCGAGTCAAACTCGCATGTGGTCGCCATCTCATCGAACATGGTGCGATTCATCGCTTCGACAATTGATTCCCTGTGGTTAGATTCGGCGTGGCTTGCATTTAAACAACCTCTCGATTGGTTCATCTCCATAGTCGATGGTTGACTCGATGGAAAATTTGATTGGATTGTTCAAATCTGGTAATCACGCATCGCTAGTCACAGCATCGTTTTCACATTGAATATGCAAGCGAAAATAGACTTTGCTATCCTGAGAGATGAGGTGCAAATTTGATATCAACGTGGTGATGCGCTAAAATCCTAATTTGTATGAAGCTTATTCCTGTTCTAGTATCGGCAGAGCGGCCAAGTGGCAGTTTCCAAGTCTAATATACTAACAACAAAAACAGCTTATCATAAAAGAAGCTACAAGTACCTTTATGTGTAAAATATTAGCAACATCGGTCGCTAAATACACCTTCAAAACTTAAGGTGAACGTACCTGCAAAAAAAACAATTACTTTACAACTTGCTCCAAAAAAACTTGTTAGTAGTACCGTACCTAACCTACGCTATTGGTATTGTGCCATCAGGATTGGCGTAGCGAATCTTATTGACGTACACACCCAGCCGACTTCTGCCACAATTGCTAAAAAGAAGGAACGTGATCCTATTCTACAAATAGTTTCACACCTTGTAAAATCCAGTTTTGTGTTCTTATGCGGTTGAGGAAACCACGCCGGGAGCTCTGTCGCTGATTTTATTTATTTATTCAATAATTAGAACGGCATACAATGCCAATTACACTCATCAGACACAGGTAATGCAATATACACATGAAATATAATATAAAAACTAAAAATTAAATATTAGCATTCATCCTTTCTCGCAGAACACCATGCACTCTAACAATAGCTTGCTCCAGGAGAGCATTGAGTGCAGTCAACGAGCGAGGTATGGGGGCCTTAGCACGAGCTACTGTTCGACTGTTGGGGACAGCGAACAGCTTGTGTTTCCTACTACGCAGGTACCTGTCAGGGACGGAGAGTCGACACAATTCACCAATCAGTTAGTGATAGGAATCAACATAGCAATATAGTACTATCACCGGTTACACCAGCGTAGGCTTGATTTCATGAGTGATATTCACGGGCCCCAATTTTAAAATAAATATTACACCTTAAAAATCATCACCAGCTGGAACAAACAGATAGACAGCAAAATTACAGTAGACATACGCCCCCACACAATGTAGGTAGACGGTCGCTCTTAAAATTCGCTTGGGTTTGACCGTAGCGTTAAATATGACCGTTCTGTATTAGTTTTTATATGCAAAAACAAAGCAACGTTCCTTTACTATTATAATAGTTTCGTTTGTAACCAACCATGTACGCTTATAATTACCACACATTCGTAAAATTCGAATAGATTTAAATAACCATTTAGCATTAAAAAGCAACCATATAATATGCATTTTTGCATTGATGTTACTTAAAATACATACCCAAGATAAATGTTCAGTGTAGGAGCGTTTCTCCACTTGCTAATAGATGGCGCTACTCGCAAACAATTGCAAAGTTTGTGTACAAATACGCAAGAACCTAAATCGCGCAATAAGAGTTTTCGAGCACATTGCAGTATATATAAAAGTTTCCAACTAGAGTTGGTTCTGCAGACATGACACCCGCCTGACTGGAAGATCTTCCCTTTGCTGGAGATGAGCATGATCACTCGCTCTCCTCGCATTCAGTATTTCAAACGGCAAATATTTTGTGTACCTACCTCTAGGCTCCTGACAAAACTAAATATAATAACCAATCAGCTCCCAATACGACACCACATGACGATGACGTCGCGCCTTCACAATGTGCGACAGTTAATTAGATTAGGTAAACATTATAACAATCACAGTTTACATAAACAAGTCGTGTTAGTAAACAAACGTGGGAATGTCAAAGAAGGATGATTAGAAAACAAATATACTCTCCTTCGCTCTATCGGTATCATTTGGTGACATCAACCGACATCACCTTTGTTATCCTAATATTACATTGAGGGAGAACAATGGTGTTATGCATTGCTGAAATTTGTGTTACGGAAAAGTGAATAAGTATCATTTACGCGCCTGGCCATTCTTAACGGGGTGCTAGTACCTACTCTGATGTATAGAAGTGAATGTTGGGTTTGGCAGAAGAGACATGAAAGTACATTGAGCGCAGTGGAAATGCGTTCGTTACGAAGGATGTGTGGGGTCACCATTGTAGATCGAATCAAAAATAGTGTGATAAGAGACAGTTGCAAGTTGAAGAATGATGTGGTGAACAGAATTGAAAAAAGTATGTTGAGATGGACATATCGAAAGGATGAGTGAAAAGCGATTAACGAAAGAAATTTATAGAACGAATGTGACCGGAAGTGTCGGTAGAGGGCGTCCAAGGAACAACTACTATGACCAAATTAATAGTATTTTTCAGAAAGGTCAAATTGGGAGCACTCTTAACCGAAGAAAGTGTATGAAGAGATGCATGAATGTGGATGAAGCGAAAGAAGTGTGTAAGGATCGTAGCATGTGGCAAACGGTGGTCTCTGCCTACCCCCATGGGATGCAGGCGTGAGCATATGTATGTATGTATTATTCCGTTACCTAGATCAACTAGCAATTGAACGTCCTTGGCAAACAATACGGTCAGTCAGAGGCCTAAGAAAGTCACAACTGGTTTATCTAAGGTCGGTTATCCAATCATCGTACAATAAATACTGACTTGACAATTGATGATTTAATTCTCAGACATATGCATCCCTCACGAGGTTTTCCTACACGACAAAAATCCATTGGTAATGAAGGGTGAGACACTTAAACCATCACACCTCTTAATTCCAAGGATGAAGACTTTTCTGTGTCATTGAATGTATGAGATCCCGTGCAGAGTGTATTAAAACTAGCTGACGTCACGCTGTTTCCCCAAAATGGCGAAAGAAGTTTTCATATCGGTATTCAATACTCTTTGTGCCGATTCGATATAAACATACTGACAAACAAATCATTCCTCTTTATTATATCAGTATAAATGTGACAGACAGTCAAAACTTTCAAGTGACAAACAGATAAGAAAAATATAAATTAATATCTCGTGAAAGTTTTGAAATGAAAGTTGAAGACAATACAGGCTAATAATCATAGTTAACACTCCCAAAGAGTGTAGCTAATCCTCTGATAATTAACACCTAGCATTACAAGTATTACGACAGTAAACCGACTATGAAAAAAGTTAGAGATGTTATTACGACACATCATAACCCGGTATAAGTTTAACGAGCGTTTTAATGAGCGACGGTATTGCACAATTTCTTTGTGTGTGTGTGATACTTAATTCTGTTTCTGTAACAATTTGTTACTTTTTTCTCATGCGAACAGCTAACGATTGAACTCTCTCCCAGCGTTAGTGTTCCCCGAAACATACTAGCATAGCCCCGCTGTTTCACGCACGTATAATTTAATTAAGAGTCTTTAAATTTCGGGCTAAAATATAGTCTATGACAATCATAAATAACATGGTCTTCTTGACTAAAATAATTTTAAAGTAGAACCAGGAATTTTCAACCTTACAACTCTCAAACTTCACCTCTTTATGAAAAAGGATTTATTCGTTTAAGGCACTTATGAAAGTATTGACCAACGGATAGGCAACCAGCTTTCTGAGAAGAACCAGCAAGAAACTCAGCTGACATCTTGTACGTTCCAACACAGAATAATGATTACCTACAATAAAATTCATAATATTCACCACACAGAAAATTTTATGCATGTATGGAAGATTACATCAAATATCAATGCTAGAGTGAAATATCAAATAGGGCTTTATTTAACGGGCAAGCGAGCTCTGTCTCAAGAGTCTAGATAAGTTCCCGGTTAATGGAAATTGACTCGCCCCATAGCACGGGACTTAATACAGGCTAAATGTGGGTGTACTATATCTACACATCTACCCATTTCTTCCGGGAATACAGGCGTTACTTTATGTATATATGCATTCCTTCCTTTATTCGAAAATTAATGATAACCATCAAAGCAATGACATTTTCTAAAAACTTAGATGCAGTAATTTCAACTCAACGTGCTTTACACTGGCGAAATGTGGGTGTTGTGGTTACAACACCTCTGTTTACTCCTTCGGGGACCCTGGGCTGGCGTGAGCATAAATGAATATCATTTTTTTAAGTTAATCCAACCAGTTTTACGTGCCAATCACCATCACGCATGTTGTTAGCAATAATCGTTGGACACACTAATTATCTCATTACTCTGTTAAAGCGAAACCTTATTTATAAGTACCAAGGTTACAACTTGACGTAAGCAAATCCACTTAAGCAAGACTTAAGTAAGCGTTAATGGAATTTGGAGCATAATTGTGAGCGGTGTAAAAATATTAAAATTTGCTTATGCACACACACGAATGCAAAGCGCTTACGGTTGAGGCTATGAGAAAATTCGGAATCCTTAACATCAAATTCATCCTTTTTTTTTTTTTTTTTTTTTTTTTTTTTTTTTTTTTTTTTTTTTTTTTTTTGTTGACGAGGGGGAAACCTTCAAAAGGTCCCCGACCGCCCTGGGAGAGGCAGATCGGGGTATGTGGGATTTTTACCTCACTAAAACCCCCCCGGTGGCCATCCTCAGTGCTCAGGGGGGACTCCGGGTACTCTGATAGAACGCACCGGTGTCCCCCCACACTTTGCCGGGGCACATCCCCGGGGCAGCTGTGACGCCGCCCCTGGAGACCTCGCTGTGCAAGGCAGCGCGAGCCACATCGCGCTGCCACCTTCCCGGGCCCGCGCCGGTGGTCAAAGCTCCCACCCCGACCACCGCCAGCAGGCCCTCCGGCCCCCTTTTAGTCGCCTCTTACGACAGGCAGGGGATACCATAGCCATATTCTTAGACCCTGGCTATTGGGTGGACGGACCGGGGCGTGCGTTGCCTCCGCCCCGCCGTCGCCGTCGTCTCCGAGAGGGATCGGCTCTCTCCCGATCCCGCTCGGAGGTCTCCTTCTGGGACATTACCGTCTCGCAGAAGGAGACTACGGCCCTCCATGCCTCTCTGTCTGCCAGCATAGCCGTCACTACGCGTGGCAGAGAGAGGTCCTGCCCGATCCTGGTGACCAGGACTCGACGCTCCGAGTTCCACGCTGGGCACTGCTCCAGCGTGTGCTGTGCGGAGTCCCGGTCACAGCCGCAATGGTGGCATTGCGCCGTCGGTTCGCGACCGATCCGATTCAGGTACTCACCGAAACACCCGTGTCCGGTGAGTACCTGCGTCAGCCGGAAGGTGACGTGGTCCTTCCTCTTTAGCCAGGGCCCGAGGCTCGGCAAAATTGCACCGACAGCGCGTTGGCGGGCGTTCTGCGGCTCACACAGCCGCTCCCGCCACGCCAAAAGCGCACGTCGGTGCTCCTGCCTGCGCACTTCAGCCGCATTAGGAGGCGCGGTTCCGTCCGCCCGGCGGAGACGGTCGTAAACACGAGCATCCATCTCCGCCAGGATGTCCAGGGGCGGAAACCGCGCCAGGACAGTGGCCGCCTCGAAGGATAGGGTACGGTACCCCCGTGCGACCCGGATGGCCATAGGACGCTGCATACTATTATACATAGTTCTGCAGCGCCTAACACCCAGTCTGGAAGACCAGACGGGTGCTCCGTAGAGAGCCACGGATCGCACGACCCCCGCATAGAGGCGGCGGACTCCTTCACTCGGCCCCCCGAGATTGGGCAGCAGTCTGTGCAATGCACCCGCTACCCTCTTGATCCGGGGGACCATGCGGCTGAAGTGCTCCTCGAAGCCCCAGCGTCCGTCCAGGGTGAGACCTAGGTACTTCAAGTACCGTCCCACCCGGACCTCCACGTCACCTACGCGAACCGACGAGCTGGGTGGTTCCCTCCCCCTCGGGAGTTTGTGGAACCACAGCGCCTCGGTCTTCTCCGGCGCTACCCGAAGGCCCAGCTCGTGGATTTTCTCCACGACGCATGCCACGCCAAGCTCGGCGAGCCGGTTGGTCTCCTCGAAGGTCGCCCCGACGGCTAGCACCAGCGTGTCGTCCGCATAGCAGACGACGCTAACGCCGTCGGGGCGGTCGACCCGCAGGACCGCATCGTACGCGAGGTTCCACAGGAGTGGCCCTAGGACCGATCCCTGTGGGACCCCGCAGTACACCTTCCTCCGGTGAATTCGTCCATCTCCGCCCACATATTGCACGCACCTGTCGTGCAAGTAGGCACGGACCACGCGCTGCAGGTAGGGGGGCACGCGGTGGTATACCAGGGCCCCCCATATTGCATCCCAGGGCAGGCTGTTGAAGGCGTTGACAATGTCAAGACTGACTGCCAACGCCACACCGCCCCGGGATACTGCCTGCGTCGACAGTGTACGGACGCGTATGATCGCGTCCACTGTCGACCGCGCGCGTCGGAAGCCATACTGGTCTTCCGACAGGTCCGGCCCGACGCCCGTCAGGTGCGTACTGAGGCGGTCAGCCAACACTCTTTCGAGCAGCTTACCCGCCTCATCTAGTAGGCAGAGAGGACGATACGCGGAGGAAGAGTCCGCGGGTCTTCCATCCTTATGGAGGAGAACCAACCCAGCCACTTTCCAGCCGCTGGGGAACACGCCGCAGCGTAGGCAGTCGTTAAACAGCCGCCGCAGCCTGTCCCCCAGCCCGTTGGGTAGAGCCAACACCCAGGCCCGACCAGGAACTCCGTCGGGGCCTGGTGCCGTGTTTCGGGCTCCGAGGCGCCTCACGGCTCGGTCCAGCTCATCGGTCGTCACCCCCAACTCTTCGGACCAGATGGTCGGTTCCGAAGGAGGGGGCGCGGGACTGCTCTGGACCCTGGGGAAGAGGGTATCAACTACCCTCTCCACGAATGCCGGGTCCAGAGTTTCCGTCAACGGAGGGACCCACGGGCGCAGCTTGCCCAGTACCATCTTGTACGGGCGGCCCCATGGATCCCTCTCCAGTCCCCCGATGAGCTCATCCCACGACCGAGCCTTGGCGCTGGCAATGGCTGCCTGCAGCGCCTTCGTGGCGCCTCGGTATGCCACGTAGGCTCCACCCAACTCTTCGGCTGTGGCTCGCCTTCTTCTCCGGGCACGCGTGTACTGGCGTCGGGCGCGGAGGCATATCTCGCGCAGCTCCGCGATGCTATCCGACCACCAGTACACGGCCCGGGGCTTGGCAGGTCTGGTCCGGGGCATCGACGCGCCACATATGGACGTCATCGTGTCCCGGAACCAGGCGGCTTCCCTTTCAGGATCGGGCAGGATCCCATCCGCTTGGCTCTCAGGCCAGGCCGCGACGATGGCTGCGGCGCAGAGACGATCTCTGTCGAGCCGCTTGAGAGACCATCGTCGCGGCGGGCTGCTACGGCGGCGGCTGTCGGGGCGGGGAAGGCGGATGGCCACATCCATCGCAATATAGCGATGGTCGGATAGTGTGACCATCTCCTCCGCCACTCTCCACCCCGTCACCATGCGCGCTGCCTGGGGAGTCGCCCACGAAAGGTCCACGATCGACTCCCCCTGCCAGCGCACGCAGGTGCTGACGGACCCCCGGTTAAGCAGCCGGAGGTCCAGCGCCGCCGCCCATTCCAGCACTGTCTCCCCCTTTGGGTCATCCCGGGCGCTCCCCCACTCACGAGAGTGAGCGTTGAAGTCACCCAGGACGAGCACGGGACGGGGCAGACATCTGCGAATGCAGTTGGCCACCCCGTCCAGGTACGCCTCGTAGACGGCGAGGGTACAGTTGGGGGAGACATAGCAGCCCACAACGACTAAGCGGCCCCAGCTCACGGCGACGTATCCCAGCCCCCTCTCAATGAGGGAGCAGGGAGGGTCGCCGCTACCGCCACCCCAGTATATGGCGACGGAGTCCATGTCGTCACCAAACCAGCGAGGATGGCTTGGGACGACGCGATATGGCTCCGCCACCACCGCCAGTGCAACCGACCACTGCGCGACGGACTGCTGGAACAAGTCCTGCGCCGCGCGACAGTGGTTCAGGTTGCACTGCAGGGCTCTTTGGGGCCTTAAGGCCGTGCTGGGGCCTTCTTTGCCGCCTCGGTCGGGGCAGAACCCGACCGAGCCGGACCCGTGCCGCTCGGCTGCGCGGGACCCGGCTTACGGCCCCTCTTGCCACGAGGGGCAGAGCATTTCTTGCCCCCCATCCTGTGGCCAGAGGGCCGGCCCAGGTCCGCGCAGAGCGGGCACTTTAGCGGGCGAGTGCACTCACTCGCCCGGTGGTCCGCCTCGCCACATGCGTAGCACATGGTGCTCCGATCCGTGGTGCTCGGACATGTGCTACGCACGTGGCCGATCTCGAGGCACCGGAAGCACTGCAAAGGCCGTGCCTCCAGTGCCTCAACCCGCACCGACACCCACCCAACCGTGATGCGCCCAGCTGTGACCAACTTGCGCACCGCGGTGAGTGGGCAGCGGACCCATACGGTCCCAAGCGCCAGACGCGAGGGGCGCTTTATGACGCCCACTTTTACGTCCGCCGCCGCGCAGCCCCCAGCCTCAGCGATCGCGGTCGCCACGTCTTCGGGGGTGATGGCCTCATTGAGGTCCAACACCCTCACGTCCCCCGTTTTCACTGGGCGCACAATTCGCACGCCCAAGTC
Source organism: Watsonalla binaria (assembly GCA_929442735.1). NCBI lineage: Eukaryota > Metazoa > Arthropoda > Insecta > Lepidoptera > Drepanidae > Watsonalla > Watsonalla binaria. The sequence continues at coordinate 9,011,163 of OV838937.1, read as the reverse complement.
TGCGAGGGACTCCCGCATGCGACTCGCGAGCGCGTCGGCCTTGGAGGCAGAGTCCGGATCCGGGACCTCCAGGATAAGCCCGCCGGTTATGGCCTTCCGATTCCTAAGACTCGAAATGCCAAGGTCGGCGAGCTTTACCCTTTCCCTCGCGGCTGCCATCACCGCAGCGTACGTGACCTCCGATCCCTCCGGGATCGTCACAGTGATCGCTGCGACAGCTGGCAGCCGCGCGGGTGCCCTCTCCGGCTTGCGCGACGGCGGTGGCCGGGACGCAGGCTCAGCGGGAGGAGACCGCTGGGGCCCCCCACTCGGCCCGGCCTTCGGTTGGGCCTTACGCCCCACCACCGTGCTCCATGCCACCTGGGGGGGTGGCGCCTGGACTGCCCGCGGAGCCGCAGAAGGAGCAGCGGACGGCAGCACCGCGGCAGCTGCGGATTTCCGCTTGTTCCGGCTCTTCCTCCCCCCCCTCTTACGACCCCGCACCTCCGGGGCAGGTGCCCCAGGGGCCGGGGCTGCTGGGCAGGAGGGTGGCACGATAGACGGTGCAGCAGGCGGCGCGACAGGCGCCTGAGCTGCCCTCCTGGCATCCGCAGCCAATGGGGGACGCGTGCGCCCCTCGGGGAGCAACCGCTCCTCCAGGGCCTCAAACCGCGCGCTAATCATGGTCCCAACCTGGACCATGATAGCGCGCGTGAGGTCCTCAGCACCCGAGGGCAGTGCCGAGTCGGCATCGCTGGCTCCTACCCTGCCCGCCCCACGGAGGACAGAGAGCTCCTCCGTGAGCTTCTCCATCCGGGCAGAGAGGGCCGCCATCTGCGAGCGCAGATCCGCGTTCTCGCGCTCCAACCTTTCGGTGTTGGCGCCCGCGGATGTGCGCATCGCTAGGACAAGCGACGCCGCCTCGGTCCTTCGTGCACTCACACGAAGCTGGTGCACGAAGTTGCCCTTCAGGTGCTTCGACCTGTCCGCAACCCGTTCTACCGCCGTCTGCTGCTCCTTTATAAGGGTGCCCAGCTCATCGGTGGGCAACCCTTCCATCCTCTTCTTCAGCTCTTCCACAGAGGGCAGCTTCTTCTTGGCCCTGGTGTTGGTCAGGGCCAATTCGGAACCGGACAGGTCGTCATCATCGTCCTTAAGGAAGGCCGCTCGGCAATTGCCAGAGGGGCCCGCCCTGGACGCTACATCAGCCTCCCCCGAGGTCAGCGACACGAGCGACATGTCCGACATCGCGTCGCTGTCCTCGCCCCGCTCGCTTCCCGCGCAAGGTGTGGGAGGCCGGATGAAGCGGCCTGACCGGTCGCGCGTTATTCGCGCAGTGGCGCCTGAGCGCGTGCGGCCACGTGACGCCGTGCCGACCTTGGCAGTCGTCTGCTCGCCACAGGAGGAGCCGGAATTAGTCCTGCTCCTCTTTTGCGACCTTGTTCGAGCCGTCCCAGCTGCAGCTACCCTACTGCACTCCAACACCACTACGGGGGTCAGCGACTGCTTCGCCCCTCTACTCTCCTGCCCGTCTTGGGATTTTACTCCCTCGACCATTTTCTCCTCCTCTCCCTTCGTCAACGTTTGTTTTTTTAAGTTCTCCATATCAGATCCCACGAGTATGGGTCGATATAAAGACCATTGCCGGGTGACGCCCATTCCGACAATGGGGGACTTACATACTGAGAGGTGGCCCAGAGCCTCTCAGGTTTTCACGACTTCGCTGTCGGATTTTTATAGAGGTTTGCTCCTCGCAGGCCGGCCAATTAAGGCAAGCCCTCTCCGGTCACCGACTCCCCGACGTATCCAGCCTCGCTAACTGGAATCGTTGAAGGAAGAGCCGGTGATTACGGCATTCACGGGGTGACGAGCGAGATAGCGTCAACCCCGGGCACCCCTTTCGGAGTGCCTCCCCATCCCCCTGACGTTTGACTGGGTATCACCCCCCAGCCCTAGACAGAAGGTCTAGTTCCCATAGGCACGCCGGGCCTTGGGAATGGGTGACGCAGGCTCGCATCCGTTGTCATCTCTGCTGAACAGAGACGCACAAGGAGCGAATTCCACCTCCGCCACCTGCGTCGAGTGCCAGAAGTCGGTCATCGACGACGGCGTCCCCAGGGATCGCCATCGAGGAGCAAAGTCACTCGATGGAGGCCCCCGAAGAGTCCGTCGGCGACGTCCAGGGTGCACCGGCCCGAAGCCATTGTCGTTCCCTCGGACGTATCCTTAGGACAAACAATGGATCGGGCACACGAGGAGGTCTCCTGGCCTTGCACCCCATCAAATTCATCCTATTGTATGAAGACATAAGAGATAACACTTCGTTCTATAGTGCTAGAAAATTATTAGAGGAGCTCGTGGCTATTGCGCATATCATTCGATCACCGAAGTTAAGCAATACCCTAACCCAAGCCAGTGGTTGGGTGACCGCCCGAGTTCCCTCCGTTCCTCGGAGAGCACGTTAAGCCGTCGTTCCGGTTGTCAATTTAACGTCTAACGACTAGCGGGCTGGGGCTTTTTTCGCTTAGAGAATCAGCATTGCTATTCAACGTGACAATGCTGCCAGCCTTCTTGGTACGATCCCGAGAGCAGCGATTTGGGCCAACTTGTAAATTAAGGCTATATTGATTTGATAAATATATAACAGAAAACGTCTTTGGCAATCGTTACAGGTCAGTCGGAGGCTTTTCGAGAGTCCGACAAGTGGTTTAACCCAGATTACCCATATATTATAATTATAATATTTTCTTAGAGAAAAGGGTAACGAAGTACAGATGGCAGTCGCTTCGTATAAAAATCCGGTGATCAGCCACATCGGGTTGAATCAAGTGCCGACCCCAACAATGTGATAAGGCCAGGGTGATAATTCCACCATTTCCACCCACGACTTCTTCTGCGTGATCTTTGCAATGATATTGACAGACTAATACGTCGAAAGATAATTTAAAATTATGGTCATATTCAAACGCAAACGTGGTAAAGCATGGCAGTACTTTTAGATTTCTCAAAATCTACATAAAAAAAGTGTTCGTTAGTCGGACAAAAATCAGCTTGTTGGCGCCAATATCGTATTATTAATGAGTTGTATAAATTTGGCAGTATTTTACTACCGCCGCACTTATTTATTATTAAAACGCAGACGTGACTTTAGTTAATTTTAAAAGATTGTACAAACATAAAATAATCCAATCAACGCTGATTACATATTCCTTGAACTAATCAAAGTAGTAATGAACATTTTCAATGCTTTGATAAATTCACGTGGTTGATTAAAAACGAACAGTTTTTTGTCATTTCTATCAGAAAGCCACACTAACTTATTCAGGCGGCTCTATGCTAGCTAGATAGCCTTTCTTTTGTTCTAGGTGGAGAATCTGTAATGGATAGTGGATATACCAACCGCCGCGGGGGTAGATGAAGGATTATGTCGGACTCGCACCGGCTAAACTCCACGGTCAGAGAAAAAAACTTAGCTACTACACTTTACATACATATGCTCACGCCTGTATTCCCCGAAGGGGTAGGCAGAGGTGTTGTGATAACAACACCCACTTTTCACCGAATTTGATTAAGTGCCAAGGTGACAGATGGTGAGTCTATCGCCGTCTCAGGCACTATACATACGTCTTTGAATTACTTCTCAGAAATATGCAGGTTTCCTCACGATGTTTTCCTTCACCGTAAAGCACGTGGTGTGAAATCAATGTACATAAGATTTTAGAAAAACTCATTGGTACAGGCCCCGCTGGGATTCGAACTTGCGTCGCTTGCGTAGCAGGCGACTGCTCAATCCCCGAGGCCACTACGGCTCTACTACACTTTAAAGTATTAAAAAGTAATGCTATTTATAAACTAGTACCGAAATTACACCTAACACTTTCGAATCCCACATCACAGAGACAAAACTATTATAAGCTTGGGTTGTTCAAAGGACCTAGTACGAGTTTTTCACAAGTCACCGCGTCGACGCAAACGCAGATTTGTATGTTGTCTGTCGGCCTAAAGATGACACTATTGTGAGCCCATACATCGTCGTTTACGTCGTAGCCATGACTTGATTTTAAGAAAACACTAGGCATTCTCATCATCATCCTCCTGCCCTTATCCCATGTTATTTGTGGTCGGCCCAATGTGTTCTTCTCTTCAATTTCTCTCTTTCAGCCGTCATATCTGTATTCACTCCCTTAGCCATATCATCTTTCACACAATCCATCTATCGTTTCTTAGGTCTTCCTTTCCCCTTGTAACCATCCACATTCATAAACAACACTTTTTTAGCAACATTATCCTCATCCCTCCGCATAACATGTCTATACCACGACAAATGCTAATTCTTTAACTTCTCAGTCACTGGTGCTACTTTCAGACTTCCCTTATAAATGAATTCCTTACCTTGTCCAATAAAAGAAGATCATTCACCATAAAAGACAGTCTTAAATAGGTAATTACCTGAGGTTAAAACAGTAGCCATAAAGCCCAGTCGCCTAAAGAAATAGTGGGACAACTGTGTATTGCATTGTCTGTGGTTAAATTAAAATATTACGGAACCGCATGTATTGAGTGGGAGCTAACAGTTAACTATAATGTCGATTCAACAATTTCTGCCGTGATTATGGAAATTGGTGATTGGACAACAAACAGCGAGCGGTGTAGTCACACGTCAAGACAATATGTCAAGTAAGTTTTTATAGGCCACGGTAAATGAGAGACAACCATATGATAGATAATCCTTGTTGATTATTGCAACTTCAGGATAAGTTTTTTAAGACATAAAAAACGTTGACGTTTTTCTAATATCTTTAAATGTATCATGGATTTTTAGATATAATCCATCGAAGTTCATCTCCTACATCTTAGTTAGGTCCATAACAATATCCTTAACGTAGCTTGAAAAATATTTTTTTTGAAATACAATATAAATAATTGGTTTGAGTAGTCGCCTGCTACGCAAATTCGAATCCCAACGGGGTCCTGTTCCAATGAGTAAAACTTATCTACAGTGATTTCACACCACGTGCTGTACAGTGAAGGAAAACATTGAGGAAACCTGGAGAGGAAAGGAGAGGAAACGGCGATGGACTCACAAAAGTGGTGAAAAGTGGGTGTTGTTATTACAACACCTCTGCTAACCCCTTCGGGGTATACGCGTGAGCATATGTATGTATGTATTTAACCATCATGGCCATTACTCATACAGCCACATACCGCATCTATATGTGAAACAATACAAACAAGCCATGAGACCTTTCGGTGCAAAATCTCAAACCAGTATAATAGCAACGTAAAATCCATTAAACGATGAAGTTTATCGTACGTCGAACCACAGTTGGTTCAGTCGAAATAAACTTCAAGGGCAATGCACCAACGGGAGTGCGGCTAAATTTAATTATCTTGGAGCTGAACAGACCACAACTGTTATTTAATAACCTGGTGCACGGTCAACGACTCGTCTTAAAAGACTGGGACTTGTGGGATTATCATTGTTGGGATCGTGAGGCGAACTATGATCGTTTACGCAGCGCGTATTAAGAACTGCTTAGCGTTTAATTTTACGGTACAAAGATGAAACACCAGAGCTCAGAAGTTTTTAATACACTCTCGTGTCGATGATGGTAGGCCCTCTTATAATTTATGGTGGATTCAGCGTGGAATTTTTAAATTAACGAGCCCAAACACTATAGCTTAAGTTGCAGTCAAATGGAAAAATCATGTTCAGTAAATTTCCCGTCTCTACAATTAAGCGGCATTCAGCATCTTCCTTGCAGTCCATGCACTGGACAACACTAGATTCAACCACATTTACCTGATCACCAGACTTTCTAGTTTTTAGTAGGAATTTTAGGCTTCTTACTGACCTGTAATGATTGTTAAGGATTTTATTGGAAGGAGAGATATCAGGCGGCCGCTAATCCAGCGACTGGTCCAACCAAGTTTTTTTAACTTCCTCGATCGATTGATATACGCAATAGGAACGGTGAAGAGCCGTTCTGAATAGTGTAACCACTATACATATGAAGAAAATACATTTTGTAAAAAGCCACATACAGTGCTTCAGGCAGTGTAAATTGTTATCGCAAAATTGGTTCCATTTTTCGGGACTTTCTTATTCAGGCTATGAGATGTCGGCAGGGAACTAAAAGATAATATGCATTAATTTAATAAAACCACACTAGTATTAGTTCCGCAAACTAACAGCGATATTAGCACCACCCACAGAGCGCTAATTCACACACAAAGAGCGACCTGTGCCTCTGTTAGTGTTGCTCTACTAAATAACTTCAGATAACTGTACTTTGAGGTTCCAAACAGGCATAGTGCTATAATAAGATCAATATATTATGTCTTTAAAAAAATAAGGGCTATCAATTTATCATCTGGCTTTCCATTTTTAGGACATCCCTAGCCTGAGGGTTGAGAGCGAGATCGGATTAATGTAGTGATGAAAAATAATAAAGTAAAGTGATATTTTGGCTAAAATAGCTGAGCGGGAATTGATAACGAAATTAAAAAGAATGCTTGATCAGAACTCAATAATTCTTGCAACGAACACATACACGTATGATACAGTTCTTGGTTCAACCCAATGTAGATTAAAGATAGATCTTATGAAATAACAACATGAACTGCATACAACCGTGAGATATTTGAGAAAGTTAACAAATGTCTGCCAAGTATTGCAGCTTCATCTGAATTAGTAGCAATAATGATTGATTACGAGAACGCTGGGCAGAGATGGATGGACCAACTTGGCCTTCGTGCAAGAGCCAAAGGGATCGTGTCAGAGGTTATAGTGAAATATCTCAGAGTCCTTACATGTGATTTATCGGCGAGTAGAAATTGTAGCGATGTGATATAGTGGAGTGATCACGTTATAGATCGAACGATTAGCATAAATCACGTCTCGCAGTTGATGTTATAGGCGCATTGCATTGCGATGTTAAAATAGTGGTCTGGTCACTAAATACTTAATTAAGTAGCAAGAAGCGTAGGTTAGGCCTTAATTAAGGACGCTTATATACACTTTAATATTATGTACGTTTTTTGAACCTATTAAAAATTTTGGCAATCTAATATCAAATCGTATAAGCGTTGGAGAATTGTATTTCGCTCTGATCACAAGCAGCAGTTCCAATTTGTTTCTTATGTCCTCTAATGTTGATTATGGAGCAACACAAATAAATACAGGGAATCTGTTCTCCTCCCTGTAAATCCAATTGGTTGTAACCTAATCGCCTGATAAATGGAAATTTCTGTCGTTCCAGATAATGGCGTAAATCTCAATAAATCTTCATTAATCAGCCCATAGGCCGGATTCCTTTTGCTACTGTTCATTAGAGGCTCCGTTTATCAACGGCCTAAGCTGTCAAGTACCGCGGCTTAAGTGACCGTAGTGTGGTCAACTTAATGGTTGAATTGTTGTCCTAATGGCCCCGTTGGTCTTGGCATAATTCCATGCAAGTAGTATTTCTAATACTATTCGCAAATTGGTACGAGTATGAGCATTCCACTTGGAATTACGGTAGATGACTAGATTACTGCTACGATCTGAACATTTACTGAATCCGATTTATATCAATTTCTAGCAAATTAAGATAAACTAAAAATCATACAGACATTAATTATGGAATTTAGAGCTCTCCGACTGATGATTGTACCACTTGTTCGAAAGGGTGCAAAATTACACTACAGTAGAGTAGTATTGTATTCCTGCGTTGATTAATCGATAGTGCTTCATAGAGGGGATAATTTTGAGGCGCTGCGCTAACAATAGTTGCAACTTCGTTAGCAGAATATATTGGAACAGCGATTTCATGCTTGGAGATTTAAGGCTTTTAAGATCATGAGCGAAAGACACTGTTGGTGCAAACGTTCAGAAGCTGCAGTATCCTTAAATTGCATCTGTTTTCAGAAATATTTCCATAAAGTTCAATTTAAACTCCTCGTTTGAGATAACACTACGACAGTAAAATACATAAGCTGAACGTTTGTCGCAAATTGTAGACACATCCTGAAAGTAATAAGAATCCAAGTTAAGATTGGAGTCCAACATGTCGACAAGCACGATAAAGTTACAAATAGCCTGTGCTCGCTAGCTGGCCCGTTAGGATTATCTTAAAATATAATAATTTACTTCGATGATAACCAATGAAATGAACGACATAATAAAACCGATGTTATTGGTGTAGATATCGAAGTGACAAATATATTAAGATAGTGAGCAAGTAAATTAGGAATGGACGTTTCGGAAGGAATTAAATTTAAATTGTGTTTTATATATTATATCTTCCTTAAGTGGGAGCTTTCATGCCGTTTATAACGCAGTTGGAATGTTCATTTATTAGGGTCGATTTGAAAGGTGTCGATAAGCGTTAGCGTAGACTAAGGATTTAAGGAAGTATTAGGGAATATCCCGATCGAATGGCAAAGCCGTCCCAATTCTTAAACCAGTGTTGCCTTCAAAGGGTGAGGCTAGTGCTCTATGAAGGGAATAACACTGATATCGAAAATGAAGACCTGAAGAACAGAAGACCCTTTGGGCTTTTTATTGGGATTCAAATATTTATAAGGTGGGTAACGTGTTAGGTGCTCAAAGGCTAGAGGACTACTGGTTAATATAAATCATGCGAGATGTAAGCAAAATGGTCGTGCTGATCGTTGTAAGTATAAACAACCCAGTGAAAATAAAGATGATGTACCTACTACATAATGTATATTGTGTTTATGTTTTATGGTTGGGAATTTAGCTTTGGCACGAAATCCACAACGTGATGTTATGTCAGCATTTAAAATGCTGACTTCAGTCACAATATGAGTCATCTACATGTTCAACATGAAAATGTAGTCTTGCAGGTTATGAATGAATCGTTTATTTTGGAACTGTTTACATATACGATTCGGGTTTATGTGGAAGTGTGGGGAAACAAATACATACATACATATGCTCACGTCTGTATTCCCCGCAGGGGTAGGCAGAGGTGTTGTAATCACAACACCCACTTTTCACCGAAGATGATTAAATGCCAACGTGACAGATGGTTAGTCCATCGCCGTTTCAGACACTTTACATACGTCATTGAATTACTTCTCAGAAATATGCAGGTTTCCTCAAGATGTTTTCTTTCACCGTAAAGCACGTTGTGTGAAATCACTGTACATAAGTTTTTTTAGAAAAACTCATTGGTACAGGCCCCGCTGGGATTCGAGCTTGCGTCCAAGGCCACCACGGCTCGAAACAAATACTGATTGCAATACTTCAAACGGTGATGAAAGCAAATAAGCACAGCCCATCCTTACCACTAGCAAGCCAAAACAAGATGCTATTGGTAGAACTGTCTCTAAAACAACACAAACTTGAAACGCATTACATCAAAGAGGCGACATTTTACACTAAGTATAAGTACTTAATGCGTTAACTAAATGTAATTGCGTGTTTACACTGACCATATTAAATTCTTAAGGCTTGTTGAGAATAACGGCATGCAACTGTTCTCTTTACACGAAAGCGCCACACTAGCGGTCTATTGCGACTTTGGTATAAGTCCCACTGAAATGCGAAGTCAGTCGATATTTTAGCACTTCTCTGCTGCTCTGATATCTTCATATGCTGAATTTGTATTGATACTATGGTCATCAGAACTGAGAATCAATTTTGTTTTAATACTTTAAAAAATACAGGGTATTTTAAAATTCCTTGGACTAAAAAGTTAGGAATGTCGCGTCTGAATATTTGTACATCTCTTCCCTCATGAAACACTGATGAAGTTGATAACCACAGAAACACAACAGCACTCTAAGAGAGATTATTTCAAGTAAAGGTATCGTACCGGCTCAGAGGAGTTTAATTATGGTCTCTTGATTCCAACAACTCCTTGCATTCTGTTTAGCATCAAGTCACACCTGTGATTCTAATCACTTCGTTAATGAAACAAACAGACATGCAAATAGGACTAGCCCGTTACAGTTTATAATCTACATTCTACGCTGCACAGACCGTGCAAGGTCACAGCGGACTCGTCACGCGTTCCTACATTTACACATACGGCTTAATGCATAAACTTGTTGCTTGTTGGTCCTTAGATATCTTCTAGGAGAATTAGATATACATTCAAAGCCTAAATTCCTTGGTTATAGCCTTCTAGTTTTTATAGATTTGATGGAAAATCACCTTCTTCCAGACAGTGGTGAAGAAATTTTTGAAGTTGACTGTTTAAAGTCTATTACAATTTTACAATTTTCTAAAATAATATTGGGATCTTGGATAGAATTTTTAGAAGTGTAACAAATCAGGCATCTGGGAACGCGGTTCCAGTTAGCTAGCGGTCCCAGTCGCCTGCATCCTCCAATATCTTCTGAATAAAAAAGAGAGATGAAACATTTAATTTGTATTCTGCGTGTCTGAATCATGCGAATCTTTAAATAATTGGAAGAGTGCTTTACACCTTGCGTCCCAAGCTATCGTGATAGCCTTTATTCGCTCTCTGCTTACGCCACATTCCGCCGTATTATGTATACCACGAAACCAGAACCGTAATAAATAACGAACAATAATGAATCGCTATGCTGTGTGTCGATTTGTCATAAACATGGCTTGAACTCAAGACGGCTCATTGGTCAATACGCGTTTTTTTCACCATATAATTTATTTATCTCAAATCGCTGGCATTTTGAACGGAATCTCATATTTCAATGCTTTGGTAGCATCTTGAACCTAGATAAATGGACATTTCTACTATTTTAGGACAACATATAGTTGCTAGACAGCATTATATAAGCTTTCTAAAGTAAGAATGTGTGTTTCTTTTCCCATCTATAATTAATAAAGTAATGAAAAGATTAATTTGCATGTCAATATTGATAAAAAAACAGCTACTTATTAAATATCGTGGGTTTTATCAGGCTTTGAATTATTGCTCGTAAAGTAGGCACATTTATAATGTTTTCGATAATTCTACGAGTATTTTGGTAGGCTTTAGTTTGGGCTCACGGTGTTTGATGATATGACGATGTTGCGTTGTGCTAATAGTTATACGAAACTTTTCAAAAAAGCTCGGTAGCACAACTAAGTGCTAAGAAGACCGTAAGATGGGTAAGCGAAACGGGTTTTTCTGCAACTAGACAAATTATTCTGAAAATAGACAACATGTGTGTATAGTAGATTAAACTCAAAATTAATATCTAATGGATGAAATGAAATTAAGAGGCAATATGAAAAACCTTCAAGCTAACGTTCCCGCTGCGCTAAAAATAATGTACCTGGAAACTCATGGTCAAGTCCACAATCCAAACTGGGATTGGTTCATCTAACTGTTGTGGGTACAGAGAGGAAACAGACACAAAAGGCCGCCCGGATGTTGCGACATAGAAAAAGTATGTGTTTATACATACAAATGATGTATCACATCACATTTTATCTTTCAACTAGCTTGTGCTGTTTAGTTACTTAGGAGTAACGCTAATTTTAACTAGCGATTGGTCTTCGCGAGATCTACTCGTATAGCCTAACTCGATAAATAGGCTATCAAACACTGAAATATTTTTTCAATTCGGACCAGTAGTTACTGAGATTAGCGCGTTCAGGCAAAGAAACAAACTGCGAACGATACCAACCGCAACACTAACAACACATGCTAGGAATCCTGGATAATGTACATAGGCATTTACTTAAACACTTCCTAATTCTACATAAATAAGAAACTCAGTTGTTTTTGGAGATTCAAAAGATTTTGGAATTTAAAATCTAATTGAAGTCTAAAGATGAATCCACAAATTACCTACTGTAAGCCGAGATGAAAAGTTAATTACGACTTTCCAAAAACATTAGCCATTGCTAATGTTGCTGTCTATTATGCAACGAGCGGCAGAAGGCTTGATTGTGCGTTCCCTACTGGTAACTTCGTTAATTATCATAGGGCAAATATGTTCACTAATTGCAGTTCGCGCCTGTCCGTTATCGGAACTGTTAAGTTCGTTGTGATACTTCACTTAGCCATTCATTTGGTATGCTCCAGTGACGATCATAACTCTGGTAACCTTGATTCCAATCCAATGGCATCATTGAACGCAGAATGCATTAACGAACAATATTTTGAAGTAGACACTGTAGGTAACAGTACTCTTAATGTAAGAGGGTAAACCTTCCACTTTGTAATTAACAATGTAGCCTGTCTTACTAATAATTAGCCTATGTTAGCGACAACATAGCATTCTATAAATAAAAGTTTTTTTTAAAATCGGCCCAGAAGTTTCGAAGCCTATTCGTCACAAACTAACATATATACAAATAATTACTCTTTATAATATTAGTATACTATAATATAGAAAAGTAGTGTGACTGATAATTAAAGATGATGGTAAACTGGAAACTGATACATTCCGCAAGGCTAATGAAATGGCTCTTCAAATACGTTAAGAGAGTAAGTAAGATTGGGTTCGTTACTGACTACAAAGCTACAGCTGGCAATAGAGTGGTCAAACGCAAGTCACGCAACCCTGTCCGCAATAAAAACACTTCTGCCTTAGGTATCCCACAAGTCCCAGGCGGGCTGGATAAAGGTCGTCGCACAGTGGCCGCACGCACCGTTAGAGGCGGGTATTTGGGTCGCCGCACGCGCCCGCTACAGTATGCCACCGTGTGGAATAAGGCGGGGGAGGTAGCGACTCAAGTGGACATTATCATTGATTGATGATTTACGAAGAACGATTAACGAATGACTGATGATAGAATGACAAAACATAAAAAATGCACAATGCGAATTTAACTGGAAGTTAGTTTAGTAAAGAACCGAGGTAGGCCTCGTGAAAAAAAATCTTGAGTTAAATCGAATTCGGTGAGTTGGATGAAGCGTTAGAAGTAACGTTGGTAGATTCGCAAAATAGCTATCTATTTATGTTAGAGATTCGGGTCGGCGAATTAAGTAACGATAAAACGTCAATTATACAACTTGTAATGGAATCAATTACCATTGATGATATTAGTCTGGTTGAATTAAACACTAGGCAGGCGCGGTCTCGCTCACAACTTCTGACTCAAACCCAACACTCATAAGAACAGCAATCTAGGATGTTATGCTATGTACGTGCCATCTTGACGATTGTGAGGGAATGCCATCGTTTTATAGCGTCATAGCATTATGCGTCGCGCGCGCCGTGTCCATTATACGCTTTGGGGCCGGCTCCGGGATGCATACTGCTACGTATATATGCTCACGCTTGTATTCCCCAAAGGGGTAGGCTGAGGTGTACTTACAGCACACGTTTCACCAGTTATGTTTACGCCCAGGTAATAGGGGGCGAGCCTTGCCATTAACCGAACACTAATACAGACTCCGGGCTGCTACTTGAAAATTAGTGATGGAAAAACCCAATTTTGGGTTGGTTTGGGTTTACTAGAGGGCTCCGAGAGATACATAGTGGTATTTATAAATCAAGCATAGGGAAATGAAAAGGGATCTCATGATTGCTTTATTGATGAACGTGGGTTTTGTCAGAAGCTTTCCTGAATAACTATTCAAGAGAATATTCAACGAATGCAACAAATAAGCCTTTACTTGACTACAGTAAAATGTACACGTGAAAAAGTGATAAAACTTAATCAGCCAAAATAATTATTAGCAGGGTAATTGTATAGGATGAATCGACTATTTTAATATTAGGTACAGAATGACAGATGGCTTCTAGATTGGAACATGATAGGATTTTTGAAAGTGATTGACAATTTGAACTGATTGATCAAGAGGCCACCTTATTAGACGGGATATAGTCAAAACAATGATGATGAAATTGAAATGTACATGATGCCAGCTGAGTTACTTGCCGCTCCTTCTCAGAATGATAGTTTCCGAACCGGTGGTAAATTCCTCGATATTCATAAGTGCCTTACCTGGACCAAACTGAATAAATCATTTTCAATGTTTAAACATCTTTAAAGACACTTACCATTACTAAGTCTTCAAAGACAAACGCAGTGCCATCTGAAAAAGAGAAATTATTATTTAAATTACAGTTCAAGTGTATTTTTCTGAAAAAGATATTGAGTTTCTCGACTGCGGACTATTCGCATGTTTGTACTAAGTATTTAAAAAAAAAGATGTAACATATAGAATTATGAACAGTGGTCTCTGCCTACCCCCATGGGATACAGGCGTGAGCATATGTATGTATGTATGTATGATTCAGTTGCTATTGCGTATATGAATCGATTAGCGAAGTTAAGCAACCCTAACCCTAGCCAGTAATTGGATGGCTAAGAGCACGTCAAGACGTCGGATGCCAATATATCATCTTTGACAAGCGTTATTTTGTCCGACAACTGGTTTAACCTTTATCACAAAAAGGGGTTGCGAAGGTCGTGAAGGTTGTGATCAGTCGCACCGTGTTGAATGAAGTGTCGACCCCAACAATGTCCCATATGTTATTGGGGTCGGCACTTGAATGAGGCCAGGGAGATGATGATATAGAAGTTTGATTACGGTCGTGAAATGTGCACTATGTATATATAACACATAGTATGACCTAATCGGTACAAGTGGCACAGCTATTTAGTCCAATTAGATATTCAGGATGACAATGTCGGCTGTTACTGCACGTTCCTTCGGGTATTTATTCTCTTCTATTTCTTTATTCGAAACATAGTTTGATATAAGATTATAGTTCAGCAAATGTAAAAAGACAATTTTTTTTTATTATAATACAGTTACAATAGAAGAAAATAAGTGAATAGGTGTTGAAACTTAACTCTTTGAAGATTTTCTGTTGCTTAAAATAACAGTTATCAATCAAGCTGAACTAGGTCAGTTCGTGTGAAGAAGACATTTGGTTCCGGCATATTGAGTTGGATGACATTGAAATATCGATGCAAGGCCGTGGCGTGCTGAGCAAAGGAATGCGTCAAAGCTTTTTTTAATTTAAAGAAAACATTATAAAGGCTTTTTTTTTTAAATCTTATTTTCTTTGTGATATTTTTCAAATCTAAATACCTACAGATAGATAAACAAGCAACAGTAAGTTTAATGACTTTCACTTTTGAAATGACTTTTAATGAATACCGTATATAATTTAGGCTAGATAAACATTCAAATATGTACAGTCTAGATTTAGTCATTCACATGTCTATATGTGAAGCTCTGTAAACTGGGACGATAGAGAAACTTCAGACAAAACAAAAACAAAAGCGAAGGTTTGAATAGTAAATACGAATATAATAGCTAAATGATGACAGTCATAACCTCGTAATAAACATCTACGAGAAATTTCACCAGAAACAAAGACGCAGGAAAGATGATGATGCGCAATGATAAATATTTAAGTCTAGCTGTGCCAAAAAAAAGTAGCCTAAGTTACTCCTAATAAAATTAACTATCTACCAGTGAACGTCCCGATAAAACGGTCCAGTCGCTTCGGACAGACAGACAGACAAATTTATTTTTTAATGCTAGTACCGTGTATACTTTCATATGCATTTAGTAAAAAGCTGTTATTTTGGAATTCCAAACAGACACTTCAATTTTATTTATCTGTATAGATATATAGATAAAATTACGACTGAAAATTGATGTAAACAAGTTTATTGGTTTTAATTAATCGAAGCAGGGCGACGGCATCGACCAAGGAGACCGACTAATTGAAATATCGTCACACATAGATTACATTTCTACTGCGACATTACTTGGAATAATAACAACTGAAATATAGGATAACAAGCCCAACGTTTTCATGTATACCAATGAACTTATGAAAAAATTACTACTTTTAATAAATGCCAAGAAATCCGTGATGTAATTTTTCTTAACCACAACGCAATTTTAAGATTTTAATTCAAACGATACCTGATCGAATAGGATCTTGGAATAAAATATGTTAATACATTTCATAGTTTTCAAACAGACAGTTGAACCGATACTCACTGTAACTATAATCGAATTGGTAGGGCAATAGGACCTCAATTTTTAGATCTGTCGTAGAGAAACTGATACAAGGTGTAAGTCAGGCGACTTATGAAACGGGTCTCAATCTTAAAATGTCTATAAATAAATATGAACCGATATCTCTAATACCGATCCGATACCAAACAAGAATTTCCAGTGCACTGCCGGGCGTATGCCGGATAATACAGCCTAGATACCTTAAGATATAACTTAGCGGATAATTTTTCATTACCTTGACGTCCGAACGGTTTTAGTATCATGTAGACCTTATCGTTTACAGGGGTAGTAAAGCTAGTTTACATGTACTAAGATACGTTATTTCCAGTAAAATAACTTCTGATCTACAATTTGAATATTTTGAGCATAAGGTCGTCAAGTGTTAGGCGGCTAAATTCAAATATAGTTTAAGAACTCAATACTTATCAAAAATGTGAAAATTTTCCAATGACTAAAGTCATCGTCAAAATTTGAACCATTCAGGTCAATAGATGACCACAATCCACGATAATCGAAGTCCGGGAGGCACTCCACAAAGCCACCATTAGGCCAATTACGACACGCAAAAACTACTGTGATACGCACGATGTGGGCCAGTGGGGAAGGCGAGAGTTGGAAAAAACCTGGTCTTGAAGCACTGGAATAGATGGCATCCAATAATTAGGTAGGTTAGTAGATGAAGATTTATGGCAACTTAACGGTGCGTTCAATCTGGCAGACATATCGAATAATTAAGTTAAGCTAATAAAATTATCCCAACAATCCTTATATGCCGTTTTCACGGCGCTAAAATTGCTACGTGGATGACTCAATTATTCCGGACGAAGGAGTAGAAAGTAAACCAACTGCCGGGCTTTTCAATATAATGACCACTACAGCATTTAAACGTGTCAATGAAACCAGTGTTTTCAAATATATTAAGAATATAATGGACAATGGCAGTAAAAAAATTGGTCGCTATGCGCACGCGCCGCAGTGGGTCAATCCACGTAACGAATCGCAGCACACGAGTACCCTGAAGGCCCGATTACGAGAAATTCGATTGGGGCGCCTGTGAGAGCGTGAGCGATATAATAATGATAATGTATGAAATGAAGGTGCCAACAAATGTAAAGCTAAATTAAAAGCTTAAATCCTAATTGTGAAACGTCACTCAAAGCAGTCACCGAATTATATCCATCTCAAGAGCGTCCTTTTTATTTGACGATGTTTTACTAGTTACAAGGTCATATTTGGTTGAAGTTACAAGTATTCAAATTCAGTAATCAAGCTAGAAAACAGGATACTTACCATTGTTCTATTCATTTATTTAATATTCATATACCCCTCAATCCTAATCGCTTTCGTCTTACACGTGGCCCACAGATATGCGCCCCAAAATAATAAAATTCCATTAAAATTTTAATAGCGTATGACTGAATTGATGCAAAATACTGTTATGCGAATTGATACTCTTAGCGGTTTGCAATATTTCTCTTATTATTTACTCTCTGGGCTAACTTGAAGTTGTTATAGTTAATTATATATTTGAGGATGCTCTTTGAATTTCAGTCATAAACTTGAGTCTACTGGATTGGTGCCATCGCTGATGTCGATCGTCCTCGCTAATATTAATGGTGTCACAAATGTGTCCGTCTGTTTGTCTATCATAAGATGATATTTTGTTTTTGCTTTTTCTTTTTGCATCGAGTCAGTTAGATTTTCTTCACTATATTCTAAAAACTGGATACAGTACGTTAGACTGGAGTACAATCTAGATTAATATCACAAATCCTTTCACTGACGAAGTTTAATAGCCTATAACAATAAAATCTTTATTTCGGTCGAATTATTTCATGCAGTCATCGTGTGAAATGACTAGCATGCAATACCTAATTACGTGTGATTTACGAGAATGTAATGAATTCAATATCTATCATTAGCGATGGTGTTATCTTTGATCACGACTGACCACAGAAGACATAATAGAACAAGTAGATGTAGTACCGAGGGATAATTGATTTGTTGATTCAAGGAACCTCTTTCTATATACTATTTGGCTTTCACTACACGAAAGTGTCATGCAAGATCTTAAAAATTCACTGCATACAAAATAGATCTTCATACTTCGAAGGTTGATATTTTATTTTGGTTCAGATCGTTGTCATTGTCACCAATACTTACTGCTCCAAGGTAACCCTGTAACACACGGGTCTATTTTTTATGTGTTGTATGTATTACAAGATTTCCTTAATTTGTGCTTATGACGTTGTTTGATAATGCCTGAACATTATGTATTTATACTTCAAATTGAGAGATTAGAGATACGGAATTTGTTAAGAATTTTAGGACGAACCAACCATTTCTAATATTAACTGTGTCTAATGTACACTCGTTAGCGATATGAGGGATCTTATTAAAGGCCTAAGTGCGAAGAATGCTGTCGCTACTATGTATTTTAATTATACAGGAGTAAGTATCACTCTAGGACAGGCAATTACGATCATATCGCGTCATGTTTCGTAGTTGTTGGTCGTGACTTGTTCAAAACTCTACCCGACACCGCACCACTAAGTAAGTTAATGTGTTTGACATTTCATATCAACAGACAGCGACTGGTGAAAATTTACTGGACGTCTTTTCTCTGAAAGGCCCTGTTGACACAGTTGCTGTTATCGTGGAGCGAACAGAAGCTTTCTATGCTTAATTAAGAAAGTGTGAAGGGATTGTTAATCACGAATTGCAGTCTAGTTATCACTGGACCGCAAAATGTTAATTTTGTTAGAATTATTAAACGTCAATAAATTTAACTTAATATCAGTAAACATTTTGAAACAAAAAAAATAATATTTATAAATAATTTCGGAGTCAATTTGTTCGTGTAAAAGGATCCACGACCGTAGCTTAGATGTAAAGCAAAAACATTAATATTACTAAATTTGCATATTCAGGCAATTCTTAAAAAACTTTGCTTCCACAACTGCCCCAAAAATAAACGTTTTACGTAAAACTCAGTTTGTCTTCAAGACATTAATGTCCTCTAGTTCTATAATAACCAAAACAGGAAACAATAAATGAGGCACTAAACGGTCTCAAGTGGACTGTCTGGGTCAAATTGGAGACCATACGTCTTATCAATTGGATCAGTTTCTATCAGCTACATCGGTTCAGAAGTAGGCCTTAATTGAAGTCGGTCAAAATTTGATTATAGGTAAGAATGCTGGCTATGTCCAGCAGTGGACTTGATTTAGGCTGTATAATTGATTGAAGAATTCATGTTGTGCTGTGCTATCACGAGGTATGAGCGCGGACCTTGAATGAGTAGTTAATCCTAATATTTTCACTGAGCGCTCTTAGCTCGTGTGTGTAATAAATTCAGGCGATATGGATGTCATTCGTGGTGAATATATGGCGTTTGAACGGTGTATGCATGCGTATTCGTGTAACGAAAGAATTTTTATATAGCGAATGTGGAAGGAAGTGTCAGTAGAGGGCATCCAAGGAAGAACTACTATGACCAATTTATTAGTATTTTTGAAGGTCAAATTCGGAGCACTCGTAACCGATGAAAGTGCATGAAGAGATGCATGAATGTGGTCTCTGCCTACCCACATGGGTTACAGACGAGAGCATATATATGTTTGTATTCGTGAAGGGATACGTATCTGACCAAATGAATTTGGACTAACAATTACTTTTAAACACCTCAAAGTCAAAGTAACAAATTATACATTTATTGCAAAAACCATTAATGTATCTAATGTATTGAAAGAAAACAATCAAATATTGGAGGCAATAAAGGTGCTTAGAAATGAGAAGCCTACTTTTACAAAGTATCTTCAATTGGTCCATGACCGTGCGACACAGGTTCTGTCAATACGATTGTAGACATAGCTGTACTATATTTACATGGTAGTAAATTCATTCAAATCAATTCAGTGTGGACTCAATTAGTTGAATGGGAACTGTTATAGTGTCGTGAAGATTAAGTGTTTGGACTGGATTTTGATTTTCATTTGCTTGATTGCTTTATATCTGGCTTATAATTTCTAGAGTAGAGACGCAGGTATCATTAAACTAATTCACAGTTACATTAATCCTAAAACTGTTTTGAGAAGGTTTAGTATATGCTATTTGAATAGGGCTAGCTAGCAATACATCCATTCAAGTATGGGCGGTTAATTTCTTCGACTATAATATCTTCTTAACACTTTGATATTTGATCAAACATTTATTGAATAAAAACTTAGATTATATATAAGAGGAACAGTACTGAAAACTAATTACAAGTAGACAACTAGGCCCAAATCGGTGTCTCTCGGGATCGTGCCAAGAAGGCTGGCAGCATCGCTACATTGAAAGGCAATGCTGTTTCTCTGAGCGAGAAAAGCCCCAGCCCGCTTGTCACGGGAGGCTTCTATCAGGCGATATGCAAACTCTTTGAAAAGTTGATGAGCATCAGGACTCCAAGGCCCCAGAGTTTCAACCGCTGTATATGATTGAAATATGTATCTTTAAATTTAGAATGATATTCGCTTGCGATTATTTTCCCCCTTTCCTTGCTTTAAAAGAAATATGATAGATAAATTCTATTACAGCGTATCAACGGCTACACTGAAATTATATAATGGATCAGATATTTCACAAGATTTTACTATATTATATGAGTTTTAAGCTAAAAAATCAGTAGTTGATACTTACCATTTACTACGGTGCAAGACAAAATGAGTCAATATTTTCCATGCATAATGGTTTATAAAAACCCCAAAATAGTCTTAACAAGCAATCGTAATGTGAATATTCGACTAACCTTTGTCGGCAGACTTACACCAATTTTAGTCTTGACCGTATCTAGTTTAACGATCTGCCCAAATATTTTTGTCAACTAGGACTTCGCTAATGAACGAATCGTGTTTAAATGCTTGAGATACCGGTTGACGACATAATCCAAACTAGTATTCAGTGATCCATACTAATAAGGTAATCTATATCTATCTATATTGTATACACATAGATAAAATCGAAGAGTTTGTTTGTAATTCCAAATCATCCTTTTCGCTAAATGCTTATGAAAGTGTATAGGTACGGTACTTCGGTCTGTCTGTTTAGTCTGGCAAATCTCTGAACGGCTGGACCGATTGTATCAGGACTTGTCAGGCAAATAACTTATGGGTGTTCCACATTTCGTGTATTATTTATCTAAGAAGTATTTTGTAAATAGTTTACATACTTACCTTTTCTCTTTGAGCGTATCTAGGTTGCAAGGCGACGTGTTATTGATTTGGAGTAAAATATTTCTCAGTAAAAATATTTATAATTTCATTACTTATTCGCTGCTACAAACTGATTTTACAAGCAGTAGGTAAGGCTACTTTTAGGCCACTCATGAAATTAAGTCCCCGCGGGCTAGAGTTCTTCGTATCAAGGTATGTATTCGTTGGATGCTATAAACATAGTTGATTGGAATACCTTTAATGTATTAATAGCTGAGCCCTCAAGTCACCGCGTTGACGTAAACGCAGATTTATGGGATCAAAATATTGCGATCTGTGGACCGACAGATCACGCTGTTTCTATTCTATACAAATCTGCGTTTACGTCAACGGAGTGATTAGCGACGGTGGCAGTGAAAAACTCGCAGGCACTCAGAACAATAATAATTGTGTACATCAGTCAGATCACATTTGCATATAGATTTAAATCTGTTCATTGCCGATTAGATACAGTTTAAAATAATGCTAAAATTCTAGGTATTTATATCACGAGGGCTAAGCCATGTGTAAAAGTAGGTAGCTCGTATATTAAGCTCATTTACATATTAATCTGTAGGCATAGGTTTCACGCTATAATATCTACATTTGCATAGGTTTGACATTGAATTAGTTTCCGAATTTATTTAAAACGAGGCAAAATATATTTGCATCGTTATTACTAACGTTAAAAGAAAGTTACCAACAGAAATAGCTATAGATTATATCGACCACGCGTGTAATATCCACTAGAGATGAAATAACTAATTATAGTCTACGTTTCTTGGTATTTTCAAATTTAATATTCAGTAGCAACGTGAGTAATGGTTTTTAAAAAGTATATCAATTAATGAGATAAATGAGAATGGTCATAGTGCTACAAGTATGTCTGTATGTTTGAGGTTTTGTGAATATTTAATTTTTGTATATCCTTTAATTCATTGGTTATTTCTTTCCGTTCTAATTAGTATCAACAAATAAATAAAAATATAGGTTTAAACATGCTTTTACGTTGACGATATCCTCGTTTCGTACAGGTATGTTAACAAGAGAGTGTAGGAAGTGTTACGTTTCGATACAAAAAAAGCGCAAATCGCAAGGTCAAGCGACGACTTTCGAACGTGTCAAAGTCTATAGGTACTTGTGGCATAGATTACGAAAATAACATTGTACAATGAGTAATTACAAAAAAAAGAACATCTGATAGATACTTCGCAAGTTACAGCATTTGAACTGAATAATACATACACCACTTTTCACCGAATTTGATTAAGTGCCAACGTGACAGATGGTGAGTCTATCGCCGTCTCAGGCACTATACATACGTCTTTGAATTACTTCTCAGAAATATGCAGGTTTCCTCACGATGTATTCCTTCACCGAACTGAATAATGACCAAACTAAAGTGGATGAAACGATAAGTAATCTTGAAATGACGAGAGATGAGGCCATTTGAATTTAACAAAACTTCCCCAGAGAATGATGTCAGTAGGATAACCCAAAATGAACGGAGTTAAAAATAAATTTAATTCAATTGTCAAAACAGTTGCCAAGCATTGCCGACTGGCATTGAAATTAATTACATGTCAACACATATTACGTGGTATCATTATTACAGCATAAATAACGTATATGTACTACAAAGTGATACAAAACGGAGGTCTAATTATATCCATCTGATCGTTTAAAAGAGATTCTTGCTTTAAGCCTCTTGATAAATCCTACAGATAAATACAATTTAAGTGTCTGTTTGTGATTTGAAATTAAGAGCTTTTCCCTAAATGCATATGAAAGTACGGTACTCACATAAAAAAATGTAAACCTTTTTATCTGTCCGTCTGTTTGTTTGTTTGATTTTAACGGCGCTTTGCTGGCAGATAGATAATATTACAAGGGGTAACATAGGCTAATAAATTAAGACCAAGGGAGTAGTTTACCAAGCAGTATGGAAATGAGACCAATTTTGTTGTCAATATTCCTACTGTCAGTAATGTGGAATTGAACAGAAATTGCAAAAAATGTTTTTCTAAACTCCTTGTGACACCCCTTCTTTACATTAAGCACGGGTCGCTTATAATCTCGTGAAAGCGCGTGTGAATTACCTTAATATTAACTTAATTTCAGCTTTAGCTCAATGACCGATTAATTGGAAAAAAATATTTACTTTCACACATATGCTCACGCCTGTATTCCCCGAAGGGGTAGGCAGAGGTGTTGTGATAACAACACCCACATATCACCGAATTTGATAAAATGCCAACGTGACAGATGGTGAGTCTATCGCCGTCTCAGGCACTATACATACGTCTTTGAATTACTTCTCAGAAATATGCAGGTTTCCTCACGATGTTTTCCTTCACCGTAAAGCACGTGGTGTGAAATCACTGTACATAAGTTTTTTTAGAAAAACTCATTAGTACAGGCCCCGCTGGGATTCGAACTTGCGTCGCTTGCGTAGCAGGCGACTGCTCTAACCCCGAGGCCACCACGGCTCTTTTTTTTATTTACTTTCATCTCTTCTATATTTTAATGCACAAAACACTATTTCAAGTGTAATAATTAAACGAAAGTAACATTACAGGTTCTAACCTGTAATGTTACCGAACACTATATGATTGAAATGTAATTACAGATTAAGAAGAACCTTTCTCTACTTTATAATTTTATTACAATCAACTCAGTTATGAATATAACGAAACATTAAATAATTTGAGCAGTCGACTCAAGTTCGAATCCCAGCGGGGCCTGTACCAATTCAATGACGCATGTAAAGTGTCTGAGACGGCGATGGACTCACCATCCGTCACGTTGGCCCTTAATCATCTTCGGTGAAAAGTGGGTGTGGTGATTACAACACCTCTGCTTAACTTTGTACTTACTAAAATTCCGGAAAAAGTAATTTCAAACGGAAATCGTGTAAAACCGTAAACCGGTGTTTCAATTAACCGGTTATTCGGCCACTATTGACATGTTGGATCAAATCATCAATGGCCATTGTTCCAAAATGGGGGTACAGTTACGTTATATTTCCATTCAGTTAGATTACCTTTGCAAATTGTTACGAAACATTAAGCTGTTTTTATTCAACCACCTTAAACCATATCATTCGTGTATTAAAGAATTTGATGGAAAATACCATGTACTGATGTACGCAGAGATGTACTTATACACACACTCATGAACACCCACACTTCGCCAGTTACGTTTAACTCCCATGAAATAGGGGCGAACCTATTTTCAGTAACCGGGCATTAATCCAGACTCCAGAATGCTACTGGGCAAAATTACAGATGGAAAAACAAGAGAGGTTAATAAAGATGGAAAAGAGCCGTGGTGGCCTTGAGGTTTGAGCAGTCGCCTGCTATGCAAGCGACGCAAGTTCGAATTCCAGCGGAGTCTAAACCAGTGAGTTTTTCTAAAAAACTTATGTGCAGTGAGATCACACCACGTGCTTTACGGTGAAGGAAAACATCGTGAGGAAACCTGCATATTTCTGAGAAGTATTTCAAAAATGTATGTAAAGTGTTTGAGACGGCGATGGACTCACCATCTGTCAAGTTGGCACTGGATTACAACACCTCTGCCTACCCCTTCGGAGAATACAGGCGTGAGCATACGTTAATAAAGATATTGATAACAATTCTACAATACGATCTAACTCGCTAGAATACTGCTCAATTCAATTCGGTGCCGCTCAACTCAATTACAGAACACATTCAATTTAAAATCCGCTTCAAATATTCTGAAGCTTGCGACAAGCGAGTCATAAATATTCCATAATGTCCTTAATCCCGGATTTGCAAGGAGATTACTTCCCTCTACGCTGGCATTCACGTCATACTTGTGAACAGGTGCTGCTTGTGGGGGCTGGTCATCTCAAGCTACGCATTTAGTTATAAGTAGAACTACTAGATTTTTAATTATGTTAATGTTATCGACATTTGTGCATTGGAACTGTATCCAGAGCTTATGTTTCTTAGGCGATTTATTTTGTACTCTTAAAATTGTTTATCTAATATATCTTTGAAAAGAGTAATTACTGAGTTTCTTGCCAGGTTCTTCTCAGTAAAAGCAACATTCCGAACCTGGCGGTAGCATGTATAATCTTGTAAATTATGTCATTCTGACGATTTGAAAGTGTTTTGTAAAATGTCTAATCGAATAGTGATATTTTTGACTTTGACTTAGATTAATGTACGTCTAAATGCAGCCATCGGTGTGAAAGCAGTCTTACTTTGACTATTAGCCAATTACCATGCGCTATTGACCGAAAAATGGTTCGGTGAAGGTTAAAATACAGTAGTGTTGAGTAATGTCTACATTTTTGTTGGTAGAAAATAGACGTGGTGTCGGCCTTTTAGGTTTTCTAGTAGTATGGATTGTTGAAACACACATTGTAAGTGATCAATATGATCGCATTAGTCGAAAGACATGTTCTTCTGAACCGAAAGACACCGAGAGAGCAATCGGTCTAAAAAGGCCACTTTGAGAGAATCATAATGTGATCCGAATATGATTCATCATCGAAATGACAAAATGGTCACATAGATGCAATTCATATTATGATTCACGAATGTATACAATAATTGTAGATGTAAGTCCCTAACTAGTTTTTATATGATGCTATTTGTCACAAAAGCAATTCATATTTTGTGGATCATTTTAGGAATCTTCAAAGGAAACTGTGATACAGGTGATTTGCGAAATATTAATCAATCGTGAATCATAATATGAATTGTACCTATGTGACCATTTTGTTATTTCGATGATGAATCATATTCGGATCACATTAATATTCTCCCAAAGTGGCCTTACTAGACCTACTGGTCGAAAAAAATCAAGAATCGTGTTGATTTGTTGTTAAAATTTAGGTAAATAAGTTTTCTAATATGTTCAAAAAACTACTGAGTTCTACCCCAATCCTTTGCTGTAAATGTAACCTTATGAATCATGTGATGAGATGCAGAAAGTCTTTATTCCGACCTTCTTTAAAATAGGTATTTATTAGAGTTGAGGTTTCATCTCGAAAAGGCTTTGTTTCAAAAACTTTCAGCTCAATTCAAAAAATATTTCGTATATTTGAATCACTACGCAACACACATCGAATTCATACGATCTTTGTGAAAATGTTCCAGACCTTGCCAAATAAACTATTTCAATAGGTATTAAATGCCAGTTAAGTGTTAGTCTAACCACTAGTCTGGAAGTCCTTAACCATCAGTTTCTGAGAATCGTATCACGCGCATGCTATTAGCCTAAAATTATGCACCTGTAGACTATACATTTCAAGCATGAAAGCATGTCAAAAGAGAGAGATAGATGATATTCTGTTGGTGATACCTCTATTTATGTTTGAGAAATCAGGTAGCCTATGGGAACTTGCTTGAAAACTTGAATCACCCTGGTTTCTGGCGACCAAAGTTTAGTAGCACCTATTTTAACTTCTTCATAAACGGGCGGACTTTCGACAGGTGTGTGAAGGGATAGATTTTTCTTTATGACTGTAGAATATTGATGTCATTCAGTATAGTGGTTTGTCTCTCAATATAAGGACTCATAACTAGGTTTCCATAAATTTTACCAAAACCTCCCTTGTTGCTCATATTTTAAGGACTTTCAAGCTTTAACTCTTGATTCTCAAAATTGTGCATCATCGTGCGAAATTATACGTTGATGACGTCTTACGAAGAAGCATCCGTATCAGGCATTAGTGTCCCAATGATTAAAAACATGATGACTTTTCTAGATAGGAGAGACTCAAGACAATACCGCCAAAGCGACATTTCACAAGACAAAATAAAAACAAAGCTCCATGCGTTCAATATTCATACCGCCATCTGACGCTGCACAAAAGACTTGTAATAAGACGCTTTGAAACACACCATTAGCAATGCAACTAACGAATTCATCATTATGCATACTTTGAAAATGTCCTTGTGTTACCACATCTATACTTTCTATATCCATGTCTCTTATATCTTCATCAGCAAGGTCTACAATCGATATGAGGGAAGCATTAACATTTGTCATACTGCTCAGTTTATGCGTGTCGAGTCCTTCATAATAACGGGGTGTTTTATAGCGAAGTGTTTTGCCTGAGTTGAAGTTAGCAGTCATTGGATGGTGTTCTATCGTAAGAATCTGCTTGTTCAAACTATTTTTAGTTATAGTCGAGTATTCTTATTCGGTAACTAGTTGTGTACCGCGGTTTCATCCGCATAGAGTAATTTTTTTTAAAATAAAGTAAATCTTTACTCCTTTGTCACTAAAATCGGTCCAGCCGTTTCGGAGATAAGCCGGAACAAACAGACAGACAAAGAAAAATGTTAAAAATTCTTTTTTTTATGTCAGTATCGAATATACTTTCATATGTATTTAGTGTTATTTGTGAATTACAAACAGACAAATAAAATTTAAGTGGATTTTTGTTTGAATCTTGTCACTGAAGATGATAGAGTGCCAACATGCAGATGAGGAGCCCATCGCCGTGTTAGGTATTATACGTTTTTGAATTGATCTTAATTATGATAAGGAAGTGAATCGCTGACACATCGAAGAAGATATACCCATAAGTAGAGTAGTTATAATGTAATAGATATAGTAAATGTGGAAGAGGATAGTGTCAATCGTTAACATAACGCGAAAGTTACCACAACAATAAGTGAGGCATGCTAGATAAACATTCCATGCAAAGGTTCTGCTTCATATGTATTATACAGCAACAATTTCAAAGTACCTAGCTCCCAGACATATAGTAATCTCCCAGACATTTATAATTCAAACTCCAGACTCATTTCCCTGAGAACCCCCTTTCCTGGAAGGTAGTAATCCCGAGCTACACAACCTAAAATAAACCACAATTCCTTAAGCACAAGACTGAAAATATCTTGGATCCAATATTTGAAATGGTGCCGAAACAGATATAAGATGCTTTTAAGAAATAACACACCATAAATATACGCATATTACGGCTGAAAATCGATCACCTTTCCGCATGACGATCAAACTACACGCAATTTGACCTTTACGATCCAGAAAACAAGGTGTAATTCAAGTTGTATGGGTAACAAGAGACCCCTACGTGCCTAACAGCTGTTTCGGCTGGCAACTTTTGTTTTACAAATTTTGTCTTCCCAAGGACGTGTAAAGGACTCATTGTACTAAGGCCCTTTGTTATGCCTGTTTGAGTACCTGGGCATAAAGGAACTTGTTTGGGATTAAGTTATATGGCTTGTTTGAATAAGCCTGGTAATATAAAAGTACGTATTGTTTTGACTGGATTTTAACTAAGATTTTTTTACTTCTAACAATCATACAGCCTGCCTGATCGTAGGCGGCAGAGTGCTATCTATAAACGTGGCCAACAGTGCCTAGTTATTGTTAGAGAGAATAGGTTGTCAACATTGCTTGCCCCTAGCGTCTCCCGTCCTGCCAGAACTGTGATCTTACCCATTGCGGTAACACAACACTGCTCAAAGGTAGCTTTTTTTTGTGTGATCTTCTGTGGAGGCGCATTCTCTAGTCGGGCGCATTAAATTTCGAAAATATAAATAGATTATTATTAAGTGCCAACGTGACTGAGGGTGAGTCCATCGCCATCTCAGGCACTATGAATCTTTGAATTACTTGTCAGACATATGCCGTAAAGCACGTGGTATGAAATCAATGCACATAAGTTTTTAGAAAAACTGATTGTAAAAGACTGATGGCCCTCCTGGGATTCGAACTTGCGTCTTTTGCGTAGTAGGCGACTGCTCAAACCCCAAGGCCACCACGGCTCTTGTTGTATACATATACTGTAGGAGCAAAAAAAAGTTAAAGGCTTCAATGATGTAAAATATACCAAGTAAAAGGTCTGAGATACGACATCGCTATCAAACTTACTAATAATCATCGATGTAAAGTGGGCCTTATTATATATTGTGGAACTACAGGCACTAGAGCCTATACATTGAGGAGACATCGTAGGAAGACGTAAAGATGCAGAAGATATAATTGTCACATTAGTTTAATAGGTGCAACCAACAAATGAAACGTTACATAAAGGCATTAGAAATGTAATCAAGGATGAATCTCCTTCCACGTAACACATAATGTGAGAACTTGAAACAATGCAAGTAAAATCCGGAAGGCATGGCTCATCGGGGTCTAATGACCAGTTTTTCCATTACCATTGTAACAAGATCTCCAGCCTTCCAACGAAACCCTATTTTTGTTACAGTTACATACGAACCAGGGAGGGAGGGTAGACCAAGATATTCTGGACTTGTAAGCCACGCGAGTCCACCATTTTCTATCGTGATTACTTTTAAACCTGTGGGAATCTGCTCTCTAGGTAGTTTTAGAATGCTTTACATTTATAACTGACTTAGAGACAGCGTTAATAAATTGATCCGATATGTTAAAGGATATTTGACACCCAAGGACAGAATGTAATCACCATAATATCCAATCAGTGAGGTGTCAAAACCACAAGTATCTCAATAAAAAGTGGTTGATATAATTAAATATCCAATACAGCAGAGACACAAAAACTAAACCACATTTGAAGGTGGAATATGACCATTGTCATTTGTCAGCGTTTATGAAGTGAGACAATCACATCAAAAATTGAGAATATTCACATTCACTGAACACCTCGTTGCTCTAGTGGTTGCAAACGGCACTGGCTGGAACACTTCCTGGATTCGATCCCGGGGGCAACGTGCTATTGGGATTTTCCATCTGTAATTTCCCAGTAGCAGTCTGGATTGGTGCCCGGTTATTGGGCAATATATTCGCCCCCTATTATATGAGACTTCAACATATCTGGGGATGAACACCTCTGCCTTTATCCTCGGCATCCAATCGACATACATATATATGTATGAAAATGGCAACAGAACACATTGCTGCTTCAGATACCTACTGTATTATAATCTACAGTCACCTACACTGTACCAGAAAGTACACAGCCAGTACCCAGTAGGTGTGTGGGTACTCGCAACAGGTTAAATAAGTTAAATAACTTGCAGGTGACGTAACTAAGCTACTCGGTACTTACCTAATAAGTTAAATACACTTAGGACCTGTTCTTCAAGTCAGAGCAAGTTTCAAGTAAATAAGTAAGGGTATATTTTAGCACAGCTGTAATAATAATACACTTAGGACGGTCTAAGATTCCGCACACGACTTAGAAACGGCACTATAGCTAGCTATATTAGGAAAAAAATCTACACAGATTTAATGTGGGCCTCATGAATATGCCATATTTTTGTAACATACATACATATGCTCACGCCTGTGTTCGCCGAAGGGGTAGGCAGAGGTGTTGTGATAACAACACCCACTTTTCACCGAATTTGATTAAGTGCCAACGTGACAGATGGTGAGTCTATCGCCGTCTCAAGCACTATACATACGTCTTTGAATTACTTCTCAGAAATATGCAGGTTTCCTTCACCGTAAAGCACGTGGTGTGAAATCACTGTACATAAGTTTTTAGAAAAACTCATTGGTACAGGCCCCGCTGGGATTCAAACTTTCGTCGCTTGCGTAGCAGGCGACTGCTCAAACCCGGAGGCCACCACGGCTCTCTATATTTTTATAAATGACAAGCAATGCCCGTCTAACATTATTATTATATATTTTTATGGGCTTGTTATTTAGGGGGTATGAATAATTTATGGTGGATGATTCTCAACCCGAAACTCAAATCGGTCTTAGCATTTCGGAGGAGGTTGGTATATTAGATCTGGGCTCTTCGATGCGAGAAGTAATCAGTAAACCGGTCCGAATTTCAAGAAGGGACATGAAAAAAGAACTAGAACAAGACCTGAAATAACCTAACTTTCCACACCTATGACATTTAAATGCAATGAATTGCATGCCTGGGGAACCTAATAAAATCACGTTGTACCTGCGAGATCAAGCCGGACGGCCTTGCCACTATGGCGCACCTCTCACTACAATTTCAACGATTCAAACTAACTATAGGTATTTAATGTTCAGAGTAATAATTGATGCTATGGGCGTAATCGATTCGATGTTATAATTATGTCCGTGAGTACTAAGCTTTAAGTATCCATCTAACTTTGTCAATTTTAAACCGATCGGGCTGTGACAATTCTACGCGAGTGAAACCGCCGGTCACAGCTAGTATTCCATAAAGAGCTAATTTAGATAATAATAAACTTTTGCCGGTGACTTTATCCACGTCGTTTTAAAGTACTCCTTTGTCCTGAGGGTCAATGCTTGCCCTAACCAAACAACCAAATCGGTCCAGCGTTTGATCCGTGAGAAGGTTACAAGCAGACAGACAGAGACATTTCCCCATTTATAATATAAGTTTAGAAGTAAAGATTAAACAAAGAGTATTAATCCCGCTGTTACACTAAATACAAATATCGTTGCAGGAGCACGTGTAACCCAAAACAAAATAATAAAATTCTAAAAGCTGCGTGCAGGAAGTTCAACATAACTCGTGTTTACTGGAGCCGGGCTAAATATAGAAACACCTGGCGCCGGCGCACGTTAACACCGGGATGAATGGGCATTAGCTACAATTAATGCTCGGAGAAAGAAATTCGTACGTGAATGAGTGAGTAAAGATATGTGGGCCGGTAAAATATGTTTAGATGAGAATACCTATCCGTGTTTCCTCTGGCTTAGCCTTATACATAACTCCTAGGGCCTTACCAAATCTCTATTTGCCATTATAGTTCCACCGTGTGACAGTGACAGACATATAATAAGAGTTAAACTATCATGGCTAGAAGAAGGTTATGGTAGGGCACATGAACTGACTACATTATTACTATTCATTCGATATTGTGCAACTTACGTTTTGTAGTCGTTGATAGTTTCATTCTGGACTCAACAAAGATTTTAATTTCTGTTTTGTTTAGGCTTTCTTTTGACTCCATTCACAGTTTTAGATTAGTAATATCTGTTTATAATTTCTTAAGGATCAACGTGACAGATGGTGAGTCTATTGCCGTCTCAGGCACTATACATACGTCTTTGAATTACTTCTCAGAAATATGCAGGTTTCCTCACGATGTTTTCCTTCACCGTAAAGCACGTGGTGTGAAATCACTGTACATAAGTTTGTTAGAAAAACTCATTGGTACAGGCCCCGCTGGGATTCGAACTTGCGTCGCTTGCGTAGCAGGCGACTGCTCAAACCCCGAGGCCACCTCGGCTCCAATTATTTAACGGTATGATTAGTATGATCTTCATCACTTCAAGGAAATGATCTCTGGTTCTTTTAAATGAATATACAATTTCGACGTTGCAAGAAGTTGATAGTAGTATAACAATTTCGGAAGCCTCTCACATCTCCTCTCCATCGACGTTTATTTAGGCCTGGATTATATCTAGTTCACAAAACATGACCTTCTAAAACGTAGAGCTAATAAACGATTGGTAAACAAACTGAAGAGTTCGCAGATTCTATTCTGTATAAATATTAGTTGAGCTCACCTAACTAAAGGTAAATAGGAATGTGCTGGAAACGTGTGGGCAATGATTGTGCGTGAGTCAATGATCCCATGTACTCTCAGTTAAACTTTTAATCGCCTGTCTGTAAGTTGAACGGTCTTAATGAAGGCATTGTGCTAATAAGAAGATAGTTCATCGGGGATCGGACTCTTGATCGGAGAACGCTGATTGATTTTAACGCGTTCACTGCTAACGACGCGTATGTGCGTCCAACTGTTAGAGAATTTACGAACAAGTTGAAATGTTAGCAGTGAATGTGTTAAAGGAGTTGGGAAATAGTTGTGGATGGAAATTTACAGGCTTTATAATCGAATAGTTTTTTCGTCTTAGTTTTATATATAGTATTAATCTTAGTTTGATCTTTGCTTTGACTGGCTAGAATTTGCCATGCTAACAAATATTTGTAATATTTTAGTTATTATATTTGACAATTGAGCATTTGTGCTGTGTCCATGGGCTTATATTCATGAGATATAAATACTGTAACCAAAAACATTGTATAATATATATTTTTTTAAAAGAGTAATTGTTGAGTTTCTTGCCGGGTTCTTCTCAACAAAAGCTACCTTCCGAACCCGGTGGTAACATTTATAATCATGTATAATGTATTTTGTGTCCTTCTGACGATTTGAAAGTACTTTGTAAGAAGTCTAATCAAATAAAGATATTTTGAGTTTGAGTTTGAGTTTGAGTCTTGGATCGTCGTTCAAGAGACAGTAATGTGTGCAATGTAACAGTAAAATGAGGGGACTGGTGTCAACGTTTATTGTACACAAGTATTTTGGTCACCTACCTCGATCACCTATCGGAACCTTGCCTACAGAATTCCTTTTAATAATATATTTTAGTTATAAGATTATATTTTTTAAGGTTTGCTGTAATAGTCACCAATGTATCTTCTTATCAATAAA
Source organism: Watsonalla binaria (assembly GCA_929442735.1). NCBI lineage: Eukaryota > Metazoa > Arthropoda > Insecta > Lepidoptera > Drepanidae > Watsonalla > Watsonalla binaria. The sequence goes on along the minus strand of OV838937.1, from coordinate 8,977,644 downwards.
TATTTTGATCATGTAAGTTGGAGTTGCAGAATTGCACGCACGGTCGGTACGGTAATGATTATATCTAAATGTATCACACAACTATTCGTCCTATTTTGCAATGTATACTCTATGCAACAGGACCGACAATTTTTTTGAGAGACCCTAATGGACTACTAAAATATCCGAAATTAAGCGTGGGTTTTGTCAAGTCACACCTTCGTCTCTTCACTCATAACCTTAAACACGGAGCCCTTAACGAAATATTTAAGGTTATTGCACAATTTGAGTACTTTAATGTATGTCAAAGGCTAGTTAAGTAATTTTTTCCACATTCATGCCTTACCAGGGCCTAAATTGATACAATCATTTTAATTTTCAAATCGGAGCTCAAGCGCGGAGTAATTGGATGGGTGACCGCCCGAGTTCCCTCCGTGCCTCGGAGAGCACGTCAAACCGTTGATCCCGGTTGCCAATTTATCATCTTTGGCAATCGTTACAGGTCAGTCGGACGCCTAAAATAGTCTGACAACTGGTTTAACCCAGATCACAGATCTTCCTCGTTAAAAGAGTTGCGAAGGTCAGATGTCAGTAGCTTCGTATAAAAATCAGGTGATCAGCCACATCGGGTTGAATCAAGTGCCGACCCCAACCATGTATGGGATAAGGCCGGGGAGATGATGCTCTGTAATAAGGAGGTATATGATTTTCACAGTTCTTGGATTCTTATGTAATAGACGTGTTAGGAATTTGTTGCCGTTTCCAGAACCATAATCAGTAAAATCTCCATTTATTAACCGTCTCAAATTGTTACTATATTACGTTGGTCGAGTTAACACGTAGCAAATCCCTATTTAAGTCACTTCCTTAATAACGTTGGCAATAACCTTAGGAATTTGTGTGTTTTGGAATGTACATGGTAATTGGGAACTTCATATTTATAACATGTATTACATTCTTACAATATAATGTACATACAATATGAAATTGAAAATGAAAATTATTATATTCAATTTAGGAGCCGTGGTGGCCTTGAGGTTTGAGCAGTCCCCTGCTACGCAAGCGACGCAAGTTGGAATCCCAGCGGGGCCTGTACCAATGAGTTTTTCTAAAAAACTTACAGTACTGTACAGTGAATTCACACCACGTGCTTTACGGTGAAGGAAAACATCGTGAGGAAACCTGCATATTTCAGAGAATTAATTCAATGACGTATGTAAAGTGTCTGAGACGGCGATGGACTCACCATCTGTCACGTTGGCACTTAATAATCTTCGGTGAAAAGTGGGTGTTGTGATTACAACACCTCTGCCTACCCCTTCGGGGAATACAGGCGTGAGCATATGTAATATGAAATTGAAAATGAAAATGATTTATTCAGTTTAGACCCTGGTAAGGCTTATGAATGTTGAAGAATTGATCACCAGTTTAGAAACTAGCCTACTGAAAAGAACCGGCAAGAAACCCAGCCGGCATAAATTTCATTACATAGTATACATTGATAATATGTATGTAAGAACTTCAGAGATTTACGTTCTCTTTCTGAACCGTAAATTCAAAATATATAAAAAACGAATACGTGTTGCTTAAACGATCATTTTTGGCCCCCATTATCAACTTAACAGTCTCCATTATAATACAGCAGTCTGTCTGTTCCCTTATCTTTATGATTAAGGTCCTCAGGTCGTCAAAGTTGCAGGACAGGACATGTATCATTACCTTTAATTAGGACCTCAGCGACGGAACAAACAAGACGCCCACCCTTTCCGGCTTTTATGAGAATATTCGGGGCTTTTGTTATTAGACATGGCATCCTTACACAAAAACGTACTCGTGAAACACAGAATGTTGTTATTTTTGAAGTCGGTAAAAAAAACATCTGAAGAGCGAAAATCACACGTAACAATGTGTGTGTACGAGACATGTGTAACTTTAGATCAAGGCGCTAAATGAAATGAGAACGTTTGAATCCCACCGGGCCTGTATCAATAAGTTTTTCTAAAAACGTATGTTCTGTGATTTCACACCACGTGCTTTACGGTGAAATTCAAAATTCAAAATATCTTTATTCGATTAGACTTTTTACAAAGTACTTTCAAATCGTCAGAAAGACACGATTACATAGGATTATACATGCTACCGCCAGGTTCGGAAGGTTGCTTTTACTGAGAAGAACCCTGGCAAGAAACTCAGTAATTACTCTTTTAAAAAAAAAAATTACAGCTTTGAGTAATACAATATACATCATAATAAATATATATATATATATAAGCCCATGGACACAGTTCCAGTGCACAAAAGTAGATATAAAAAAGTTTAAAAATAAGAACTACGATTAATTGTGTAGCTTGAGATGACCAGCCCCCACTAGCAGCACCTGTTCACAAGTATGACGAGAATGCCAGCCATGTGAAGGAAAATATCGTGAGGAAACCTACATATGTCTTTAGCAGTGCCTGAGACGGCGTTAGTCTCACCATTTGTCACGTTGGCAATTCATCATCTTCGATGAAAAGTGTGTGTTGTTATTACAACACCTCTGTCTAACCCTTCGGGGAATACAGGCGTGAGTTTTATACCTAGCCGGACTCTAACAGGTCATTTATTGCTGTAAGATGAACGGGCGGGAACCGTTTCCTACATGAACACTTTAGTAGTCGACTGCGGAACCCTAAAATAGTATAACGGGCGATAAAATGGCGGATGACACTAAAGCTGCCAGGAACATAAAACATTTATTATTAAGATTATAATTTTAAATCATTAAACGCATATTAAACCTCAATCACTAGTTATTTTCGGATGGTTTTTTCACCTGAAAACCTTTTCCATGACGAAATTATTACATCACTGTGATAGATGATGAAGTCCCATCTCTCAGATAGAAGTTCATACGTAGTTGAATTTATCCGTTATCTGTGGTGTTTCTTGCTGGTTCTTCTCAGAAGGCTAGTTTCCGAACCGGTGGTATGTTCTTCGACATACATAAGTGCCTTACCAGGGCCTTAACTGGATAAATCATCCATTTTCATTTATCATCAGTGCATATTATGAGATATTTGCTCAGGATTTTTTTTTCTTTACCACATAGATCGCAACCTACATTGCCGATTTTCCTCGTAAAGGGGGTTACGAAGTTCACATGGCTCCGTTTAAAAATCAGGTGATGACATATGAATGCAGTGCCGAACCCAACATGTATGAGATACGGTCAGGGATATGATGATAAATCGAGGACTGACTCGCGAATTACTGTTCTAGAATATATAAAAAAACATTGTAAATGTGGCTAATTATTCTTTTGTTGTTTTTATAAAGAGTTATATGAAAGAGAATGTTGAACAATTGCAGGATTTTTTTTAAATATACCCAATATTTTAGTTGTAGTTCAAACCAGCATTTTCTTATGCAAATATATTTGTGCATTTTTCATCCACAGTAGAAGCCACTAAACAAGTCATTACCAGTGTAGTGTTGAAACGCATATTCCCACAATGTTGAACAATAAGATGTTTACTTACGTCACTGCACTATGTAACCAACATTAAATAAAACGTCACAAGAAGCCAGCTCCCTTTCCTTATCGATAACGAGAGCACACAAAGCCTTTAAACACACAAACAAACATCTGATATGTGTAACACTGTCAACTCACGGCTCCTGTTAGGGTCTCCGAAAGAGTAGGCAGAAGTGTTGTCACACCAATTTATCCCTAAGGATGATTAGGTGTCACGTAAAACAAACGATCGAAATATCAGTGAACAATTTAAGTCATTCGTTAAAAACCTCTACGAATGTGGTATTCACGTTATCCGGAATCGTACTTCAACTTAATAGGTCGTTTTCGCGACGATCACTGAGCTATTGCTTTTTGATATAATTAACACAAAAACACTGACAGCTCTGCGACGTCTTTACGGTCTTCATATCGTAATTCTGGTTACAGAGGGTATCATAGGCTCCGGCTCTATACAAACGCTTTTGAAAGTCTTCCCAAACAGAAGCATCAATTCACGATGTTATCTTTAATTCTAGAGCTCGTGGTGTGTGACATTATTGCACTCAAGTTTTTGAAAAACAAATGATAGAAACTTGCATATTATATTACAGAGTACTCAAGACTCCAATCACTCTGCCACCGAGGTTTAAGTTACTGTTGGAATATAGCCGTTAAAATGCAAAATCCTCGTACGTGAGCGACCGACAATTCTCGACCAATATTCGAAGCCGTCCTTCAGTTACCATTATATCGTAACTACTGTGTTAAGGTGGCAATATGTTTGTACATCCCATGCATTTGTTAGTAGAGTTATTACTACACAGTAATGTTGGTTAATATGAGCCAAATTGTGTACTGAAATCATATTTAAACTTTGTACAATATAAAAGACAGCATTCTTATTATGAACGCAATTGTTTGAGGTTTTTTTAAATATATCTGAACGAAGCAATAGATCGAAGTAATTTTTGGCACGTTATTAAGACTCACGACTTCTTAATACAAAAATGGCTGGTATTCACGTCATACTTGTGAACAGGTGCTGCTTGTGGTGGCTGGTCATCTCAAGCTACGCATTTAGTTATAAGTAGAACTACTAGATTTTTAATTATGTTAATTTTATTTATAATTACATTTGTGCATTGGAACTGTGTCCATCAATGAGCTTATGTTTCTTAAGCGATTTATTTTGTACCCTTAAAGTTGTATTATATTTTTTTTGAAAAGAGTAATTAATTAGATTCTTGCCAGGTTCTTCTCAGTAAAAGCAACCTTCCGAACCTGGCGGTAGCATGTATAATCTAGTAAATTATGTCTTTCTGACGATTTGAAAGTGCTTTGTAAAAAGTCTAATCGAATAAAGATATTTTTGACTTTGACTTTGACAAAAACGTCACATGAATCGTCTTGGTATCTTAAAATGCGTTCTCCTGTTATATTTGAAACTAGCTGTGACGCGCAGTTGCACCCGCGTAGATTTACTTTCATGCTTTTATTCGCGGAACTTTATTTTTTTTCCAAATAAATAAAGCCTATGTTACTCCTGGGAACATCAGCTATCTGCCAGTGAAAGTCCCGCATGATGGCGTGACCAAAGGAAACAGGGATTCATTTTTATATAATACATAAAATTTCCATGACCCAATGTTAGTTACCGTACTCTTCCGAAACGGCTGGACCGATTTGTATGAAATGTTGTGTGTAGATCGGGTAGGTCTGAGAATCGGCCAACATTTATTTTTCATACCCCTAAATGATAAGGGTGACCACCCCAAAAAAATATATGGCAATACAACGTTTACCGGGCACAGCTAGTATAAGCATATAGATGGCGGCCGATGCTGCCGCTGGTCAGCAGGAGTGCCTCAAGCGCTGGAAATATGCTTGCATTGGTCAAGGATACATATTTTCTGCGTTCGCGGTTGAAACTTTGGGGCCTTGGGGCCGGATGCTCATCAACTTTTCAAAGAGGTTGCACTTCGTCTGGTCGAAGCTTCTCGTGACAAGCGGGCTGGGGTTTTTCTCGCTCAGAGAATCAGCATTGCTATTCAACGTGGTAATGCTGCCAGCCTTCTTGGCAGGATCCCGAGAGACACCGATTTGGGCCAAGTTTTCTACTTGTAAATAGTTTTAAGGCTAGATAAGTTTTAAGGATTAGATAAATAAAATACTCCATTAGATTGTAGTTTGACGTTATAGTTATGAAGGCTTACAATGTCAGTATGAAACCATTTACTCAAGGCACTCTACAGTCGTAATTCTATTACCAAAAGCTCGCAGAACTAATAAATTACTTGGGCTTCATTAAGACAGTTTTAAAAATAAAATATGTCGATATTAAGCCACGTATTTTAATCTCGCCATTTTATGCAGATTTACTGTTAATCCGACTCCTGGCATTGTGTGTTTCGATGTCACTGAAACAGTAAAACGTTGGTTTTATTATATTTTCGACAATAAGGCGTTACTTGCTGCCAATAAATATTTTTGTTTAACACGATTCAAGGTAGCATCCTCGACATTACAACAGAGGGAGGCTACAGGCGAAAGCGATTGTGGAAAATTTCTTGGACTATAGGTAGCATAGCCTGGTTATACAGTAATGGGTTGTCTGGTAATTAATCTATACAGATAAATAAAAGTGTCTGTTTGTAATCCCAAAATAACAGATTTTCACTAAATAGTTTTTTTTCCTTATTTTATTTTAGTATTTCTCCGGAACGGCTGGACCGATTTTAACGGGACATTCACTGGCAGATAGCTAATATTGCAAGGTGTAACTTAGGCCACTATTATTAAAAAAAATAGGAATTTGCGGGTCACCAGTGAAATTAAGTCTACGCGAGTGAAACCGCAGGTCACAGGTAGTTCATTCATAAAAATTGTGAATGAATTCTTCTTATGATACTTACTCCTAAGTTTTTGGCCCATTGCCCTTAAATACAATACCGATTGCAATATTTCATTGCCAATCTCCACCACTGTCCGCGAACCTCTTGTGCTCTGAACCAACCCCACAAAATGAATTAGTAACTTTCAAAGGAAATTGGTCCAAGTCGATATATCGAAGGTGATTTAATAAGCGTAGGAGGTACCTCGACAAGGCTTAAGATTAAAGATTTGGGCTCTGCATTTTAGGGCATCGCCGTTGTTTTACTGCAGGATCTTTTAGGGTCATGTCTAGGGCTGTCAAACGACAATATTAAAATGAGATTTATATTGCTTTATATTTTAGTTTAAAAATAAATGACATACTATTACGTCATGTCGTTCAAAAGAAATGATAAACTTGACGAAAAAATATATAAAAATATATATGCTCACGCCATCCCAGAAGGGTCCCCGAAGGGGTAAGCAGAGGTGTTGTAACAACACCGAATATGATTAAGACCAACGTGACAGAACGTGAGTCCATCGCCGTCTCAGGCACCATACCTACGTCTTTGCATTCTACACATACTTCTCAGACATATGTGAGGAATTAACTATATTCCGAATACTCCACAAAATAACATCACAATATCGGCAAAAATTGCTGTACATTTTGCTGTTACAGTCTTAATAAATATTTTAATTCCTTACTAAAAAAATACAACCCTATTCGCGGTTGTTATGATCTCAGTGATAAATCGTCGTAGGAGGATCGTGGGTGTGAGGAAAAACTGTCTGTATATATATATATATATATATATATACATATATGCCGTCTAGGTTTATTTTGTACGGATACACATGCCTCTGAGTCAACCCTGAAATATATACCTATTTGTTGGTTTGAGAACTTTCATACGAATAAATTGTATCTAATATGAAAGAGGGAAATTGTACAAAAAAGAGGTTTCATGTTTTTAAATTCACGAGAAATGTATGAAGTTTCAGGAATCCTCGAATGACGTGACAAATTAAATTTATTTTGAGATTAGCAGAAGTTGATTCACTGAAATCTAACGCTCTGAGTCATCTCGCCCTGGAAAGGAAGTCCAATTATTTATTAAATTAAAAAGACATTGGTATGGACCTTGTGTTTCGGATCGTGGTCTGCAATACATATGATGCGAGTTCGAATTTCAAGCCTACATCTATACAGCTAAAGAAAATTGAAGTGTCTGTTTGTAATTCCAAAATTACACCTTTTGACTAAATGCAATATACACGGTATTGACATACGGGACTTTCACTGGTCGATAGGTTTAACAAGGATTAACTTTTAATTTAAAAAATAGGGTTCTGCGGGCCTCCCATTAAATTAAGGCTATGCAGGTGAAACCGCGGGCCACAGCTAGTACTTAAATATATCTGACAAGAAATCGAAAGACGTATTGTCTATTGCTAGTTTCATAAAAACGGCGACAGACACAGCGTCTGTCACTTTGCCTACCATTGTAAAATAATGGTTGCACGGCATCTGGTAGAAGCTTCTCATGACAAGCGGGCTGGGGCTTTTCAGAGAATCAACATTACTATTCAACGTGGCAATGCTGCCAGCCTTCTTGGCACGATCCCGAGAGACACCGATTTGGGCCAAGTTTTCTACTTGGAATTAGTGTTAAGTTCCTAGTGACGTGCATTGGATTTCCAGAGGTTCCATGAGAGGGTCCAGGGTAAGCATAAACAATAAGCAGGGTAGGTAAGTTAAGTACATACCAATGTGGCGCGTAGGTACATACGTTTTGGTACCAACACACGAGTGTATTCAGTCATCACAAAGGGTAAGCACTGCTTATCTGCTTATATGGAATGCACTGTTCCTTGTATATATAATTAAGTTGTAAGATTTATTTCCACACTTTAGAGCGGGGCCTGTACCAATGAGTTTTTCTAAAAAACTTATGTACAGTGATTTCACACCACGTGCTTTACGGTGAAGGAAAACATCGTGAGGAAACCTGCATATTTCTGAGAAGTAATTCAAAGACGTATGTATAGTGTCTGAGACGGCGATAGACTCACCATCTGTCACGTTGGCACTTAATCAAAAATTCGGTGTAAAGTGGGTGTTGTTGTGATAACAACACCTCTGCCTACCCCTTCGGGGAATACAGGCGTGAGCATATGTACTTTAGAGTACATTAAGAGTACATTATTGATCTCCTAAGACTTAAGTTACTTTAAAGAGTTTTTCACAGAGCTGTAAAATTCACAGAACATTGGACATGCCGGCCGTGATTGTAAATAGATTTTCTTCATACAACCAGTGCTTATAGGACGCCGCCACTGGACTATAAATCGAATTAACATCACAATAGAAAACACTTTCGTTTGACAGATACAATAATTGATGCAAGCGGCACAGAAAGTAATGGCCTGGATTCATAAGTTATTTATCTTTCTTTAAGTATCTACTTACTGGATGAAGTTGGAGTGGGGTTACTGAGCAAGTATCTAGTAAATACACGGGAAACTCTTGTCCAAATATAAGAAACTGGGAGACCGAGCTGTGCTCGGTTTCTTTTTGTCTCAAAAACCTAATCTTATAAAAAGAAAAAAAAATCGAATCGGTGAACGTCAGACTCGAACCGAGTGCTCTAAATTCGTTATCGCCCCATAAGCTGGCAGCCTCACTCTGAGCTATCATAACTTGACAGATTTGGCGAAATTTTCTGTGCCTGAAAACATGGTCAAAACGATGTTTTGCAAAAATGAAGCTAGATCAATTTTTTTCCTCTGAAACACTCTACACACTACTGTGTGTTTCATGAACATCGTTGGAGCCGTTTCCGAGATTCAGATTTTATATATATACAAGAATTGCTCGTTTAAAGGTATAAGATCAGATATAAATAAATCAAATACACCCATATCAATTCAAAACTATCAGCCACCACCATCTGATGTAAAGAAATTGTTAATGTTGTTGAACAGTCAGTGATTAATGATGTAGTGAAAGTCAAAGGATATTGTATGCAAAATTGGCCTCTGATACGTCGGGTGGCTATTCAAAGATTAACATCGACTTACATTAAACTATCCTCAATATAAATGAACCAATTAGAATTTAACCTGAATATTTAGACGGCGCAGTCACTACCAGCAATAAATTAACTCCTGATATTGATACTAAATAACTTCTGGTATTAAAAGCGCTGTGAATAATTATAGGATAATAGGTTCGTATTATAGAGGAGCTCGTGGGCCGCGTGGCACAGTTGCTATTACGCATATCATTCCATCGAACCCTAACCCTAGACAGTAATTGGATGGGTGACCGCCCGAATTCCTCCGTGCCTAAGAGAGCACTTTAAGCCGACGGTCCTGGTTGTCAATTTATCATCTTTAGCAATCGTTACAGGTCAGTCGGTGGCCAAAAATAGTCTGACAACTGGTTTAACCCAGATCACAGATTTTCCTCGTCAAAGGTAGCAAAGGTCAGATGATATAAAATCAGGTGATCAGCCGCATCGGGTTGAATCAAATGCCGACCCTAACAATGTATGGGATAAGGCCAGGCAGATGGTGAGGTTCGTATCATAGATTATACCAAAATGCATTATAATATTATAAACAGAAAAATTGTCTCACAAGTTGCCACAATATATAACCAATACATAATACTTATCAATACAGATAAATAAAATTTAAATGTCGCTTTATAATTCCAATTAAACAGCTTTTCACTAAATGCATATAAAAGTACAAAGGGTATCGACAAATAAAAAAATAGATTTTATATATTTTTTTCTGTATGTCTGTCTATCAGTCAGTTTTCTGGCTAATCTCTGAAACGACTGGGCCGATTTAAATGGGGGTTGAACTTAAGCGAAATAAATCCGCGAATTTAAGTATACGCGGGTGAGACCGCGGGACATAGCTTGTCTATAATTAGAGAGAAAACTAGAAAAACAATTAGCTTAAAGTAAAACAATATTACTAAACAACTATGTTACTACGTAGGGCAAACAAACATAAAACAAGCGAATTTTACTATAAACAACTTGATTTGAACCCTTCGATAGCACATTACATTCGAAGAAATTTATGAAAAGTGGAAAACATAAAGGTGCTATGTGTGTTGCCAATTATTAAAATTAACTTCTCAATTTAAATGTAACCCAGAGTAATTATAAATACAAACCAACAATTATGAAGAGGAAATAACGATGCGAGATATCGACTTATTTTATTACTTGACCGTGGAAAAATTACTTACTCTCCGCCCAAGCTAGTCGGTGATAATTATCGCAGTTAATACCGGGAGAATCCGGGTCACAGAGTTTACATATTACACAGATATTGACACGTGGCCATTAATAGGTCTTCGATAAAAACACCATGATTGTATGTAAAATATGACATTTGATTGGTGAAAGTGCGGCCATCTTTCATGTGAAAAACCTCATGAATATTTAAACCAAAAGCACTTTATGGCTCTCTCAGTATTTATCCACCTTTCTTAAGTGCACATCCTATTTAAACCGATTTCGAGCAAGACTGACATATAATGTATTCGCCAAAGGGGTGAAGGGGAGGGCAGAAGTGTACGTATAACACACCCACATTTCGCCATTTATGTCCCATGAAATAGGGAGCCTATTCCCATTTACCGGGCATTAATCCAGACTCGGACGTTGAAAAGATATTATTTATTGCGAAAAGAACATAAAAAGGATCATCGTCCCTGGCCTTATCCCATAAATTGTTGGGGACGGCACTTGGTTCAACCAGAAGCGGCAAATCACCAGATTTTTATACGAAACGACTGCCATCTGACCTTCACAACCCCTTTAACGAGAAAAATCTGTGTTCTAGGCTAAACCAGTTGTCTGACAATTTTAGGCCTCCGACTGGTTATCGTGCTCTCCGAGGCGAGGAACTTACTGTCACCCATCCAATTACTGGCTAGGGTTAAGGTCACTTCGCTGATCGAATGATATGCGCAATAGTGCCACGAGCTCCTCATAAACGAATATAAAAAGGATAAGTACAGATTAATACAGCAAAGTTCTGGAAAAGGCTCTTACCTTCAAGATCAGGCAAGGTCGTCAGGCCAACGACAGCAAAAACCGCACCAGAAAAAACAATAGTTTTGCACCGAGATTGAATTTAAAGATATCAAAGCAAAAAATGGACAAAGAGACATTCGCACACGTTTTTGACGGCATGTCGTCGGCATTCGACCGAGTGACAGTGATAGATATACACATCATATACATCTGTCTCTCACAGTTAATGCAATAAAGACATTAAGAGTTCATAGTAAGACCTCTGAAGTCGCCAAGATCCTTTGAATTCAAACATGCATACATACATATGCTCATGTCTGTATTCGCCGAAGAGGTAGACAGGGTTGTACTTATAGTCCGAGCACATTCGCTATGTTTACGTCCCATGTCGTCATTACGTCCAATAGGGGATAAACTTATTACGGTTAACCGGGTAATAATCCAGACTTCGGGATCTCGATTAGTACAACTAGGAGATCGAATCCAGGACCTCGTCTTCCGCAGTCGTACTTGCGACTATTAGATAAACGAAACGAAATTTTTTAAAGTTTCCATAATACTGGTTTATGGTCTAGATTTTGGTGCAGTCTCATTTCATCAGCTTTTGAATAGGTACATTTACTTTTTGGTGTGTCTTATTGATAACTAGCTGTGCCCCGCGGTTTCACCCGCGTAGACTTAATTTTATGGGTAGATTTTTCACAAAACCCTAACTTAAAAAAGTGCCCTAAGTTACTCCTTGTAACATCGGTCCAAGCTGTTAATTTGAAATTACAAACAGACACTTAATTTTTATTTATCTGTATGTATAGATTTTTCAAGATTCAGTATCCTATGTCCTTCTCCTGGTTCTAAGCTACCTTCCCACCAATTTTCAGCGAAATTTCAGACGTTCTTGAGTTATAAATAGTGTAACTAACACGACTTTCTTTTATATATATAGATTTTGAATAATTAAGCCATTCAATGTATATAGACAGAATTTGGTGCGACGAATCATTCTATCATCAGTCTTATAATAACGGAAATATATCTTCTTACATTGATAAAACAAAACATTGAGAGCCGTGGTAGCCTCGCGGTTTGAGCAGTCGCCTGCTACGCAAGCGACGCAAGTTAGAATCCCAGCGGGGCCTGTACCAATGAGTTTTTCTAAAAAACTTATGTACAGTGATTTTCACACCACGTGCTTCACGGTGAAGGAAAACATCGTGAGGAAACCTGCATATTTCTGAGAAGTAATTCAAAGACGTATATGTAGTGCCTGAGACGGCGATAGACTCACCATCTGTCACGTTGGCACTTAATCAAATTCGGTGAAAAGTGGGTGTTGTGATAACAACACCTCTGCCTACCTCTTCGGGGAATACAGGCGTGAGCATATGTATGTATGTATGTAGTGATAAAGCAATTATAGTCCAATTAATTACCATAACATTTCTATTCAACTAACATACGTAGTCCTTATACTCAATGTACATCCTTCAGGTATTTAGCATAACTACTAATTGTTGTTAATTTTATGACACCCATTAAGAACACCCTTTAGTGGATAATTACGGCCACGTGACCTTATTTTAATTAAAGGCAGTGGCGCTGTTATATAGATGAGTATACTGTTTGTATTATCTTCCTCAATCAAACTTGAATCTAATGTGGAAAATAGTGTTATATTAACAGCAATGTTATTTGATACGACTCCAGGTACCACTTTGTAAGATTGGATAGGTAAGGTTGACTCAGAAACTGCCTTACTAGTTTTGATAATATTTGCTTCGGGCCAGTGCCCTGATTCACGTAAAACTAACGATCGAAATAACGTTGAATTTTTTTACCAATGTTGTATTTAGGTGATCCGAAATAATAGTTCGATAGGACTTCAACTCAATGGCACATTACATATTAATGGATATGAAAACTCAGCCGTGAGCCGTGGTGGCCTCGGGGTTTGAGCAGTCGCCTGCTGTGCAAGCGACGCAAATTCGAATCCCAGCGGGGCCGGAACCAATGAGTTTATCTAAAAAAAACTTATATACAGTGATTTTACACCACGTGCTTTGCGGTGAACGAAAATATCGTAAGAAAACCTGCATATTTCTGAGAAGTAATTCAAAGACGTATGTATAGTGCCTGAGACGGCGATAGACTCACCATCTGTCACGTTGACACTTAATCAAATCCGGTGAAAAGTGGGTGTTGTGATAACAACACCTCTGCCTACCCGTTCGGGGAATACAGGCGTGAGCATATTTTCATTATATGTATCTAGCTATAGAATTACACGCTCGAATATCCTTGCTAAACTCCTTAATTTCACAAATAAAAGTAGACATTATTATACTAGGACTTCTACCCTGACTCTGCATGAAATAAAACATAGTATACAAGTGATATAATTAGTGCATTCAGAGCATAGAATTACCAAAGAGCGTTAAAGCCCTTAAACATAAGTTCGCAGATTAATACTGACTCCCCTAGTGATTATGCTCCCTATATCTCAACACGATGGTAAGTAGCTCACAATAATGCCTTTAATGACAATACAAATGACGGTATTCACCTTGAATGTATCATTCCGATAGTTTACTTGACTACAAACGAGGCAGTTTACAAGCCTATGGTCACTGTTTGCTGTACTTTCATTCGGCCTTTAGTAATTAATTGTAAAGTGATTTAACTAATATTTATTGCATTGTCATATAGAAACAAATATACATGCTTATCTCTTTCGTCAAGTAATTATTTACTTGTGTCTGAAATACTTCCTTTTGTTTTTTACGATCAACATTCAATATAATTAACAATTACAGACTACCGAGGTTTTGAACAAAAAAATATATGATATATACGTCAAGGGCCCCAGAACAAAACCTTGAGGCTCTCCGGCGTCGTCTAACGTTTTGAAAGCTAAAAACAATGCGGTTACAGTTCTAAGCCTTCATCTTTATCCAAACGAGATAAAGTCGAAAATAATCTACATGGAAACACTGTATACCTTGTATGTAGATGACGTGTTGTACAAACAGAGTGATTTTGTTTTCATTCCAACGCTGTTGTCAGTTCCGCGTCTCTTGGTGCGTCTATTTTGGATGTTATGATTAAAACACATGTAGGCTCCCTCAGGAGAGGGAAGAAAGGGGGAATCGTGATCCAACGAGGGTAGATATGTACTTACGTACGTACCTATTTTTATTCTAAACTAAATCTTTAAATAGGTTTGTTAAAACAAAGTCGCATTAGAATTGTGTATTCGAATACGTTTTGCTTTTTCGAAACTACGCCATTGATGCTGGTTTATTTCGGAAACTTTAAGCTTAATACACACTATAACCCTATCACGGGTTTGCCACCGTTTTCGTAATTTATACTCGCTGACGTCACTCGCAATATTTGTATGAGATATTTTAGTTCGTCACGTCACCGTTGGGAGTCTCTGCACAATTTCTCATACTAATATTCGGCGGAGACGATAGCGAGTATAGATTACGAAAACAGTGGCAAACCCCTGATAGGGGTACTGAAAGTAAATATACATAATTTATACATATTATTGTTGTCCGTTGTAGAGTGGAACGGTACAGAGCCCCAAGTATAGGCTTTGACACGTTCCAACTTTGTCGCTTGACCCTGCGTTTTGAGCTTTTTTTTGTATGGATACCTAAAACTTCCTACACTCGCCGCTTGGGGCGCTTTTTAACGTTCCCATACAGAATGAAGAAAATACGCAGGCGATATAAAACATGCTAAACCTGGGGCACTCAAAACACTTGGGAAGGCAGCCTTAGAAAGGATAATCACCAATGAGAACTTACAACAGCAGACAAAGAAAATAGCGGTAGGAGTTTGTTGGTTTTACGCAAATGGCGAAGTATAATGACTATCCATAGAGGATCCATTTTGGTCCGCAGCGAGTAATCAGACCTAATATGGTCGAAGCTGACTCAACCTGTTAATCTGCATAATATTGTACCATGTCAAAATGGATTCCGATTAAAATCATAATAAATGAATGTGTATCCGCAGAAGGTTATCCTGTTATGAAGATTTTAAATTCGTTTATTTTTGTCTTGACTTAGCTTGTTATGCATTTCAAATTTTTGCACAACCCTGGTTGGGTTGGTCATCGCTGTGTCAAGGCAACGTTTTAATATAGTTTTTGCAATTTTGCGCAAAAGAATTGGCGTTTGGTTCAAGTAACGGGTTGTAATGGTCAGTCAGTTCCAACATTCAATTGGTAACTGTATCAATTGAATCTGGAGAAAGAGGCAAAGTCTACGCGTGTTCTATTAAAACGGCCTTTACGAAATGTAGCGGCAATCTCGAGGTTAGCTATTGATAGAATTAATGGCATTTCACTGTCAGAATAAGTTGACGTTTTGACAATGGGCACGGAGCTTCTGACCTAGCTTTTCTATACTTAAAGTGGATGGTTCCTTACCTTTGTCAGCAGACGTTTTTATTGGGAGTTTGTTATTCAATCGTGAAAATAACACACCCGCTTCGAGCAGCAAAAGAGTTATGTAGGACTCTCACCAGCTAAACCACATAATGTTTCTCCAGCTCGCTTCATGGGGGGATATGTGACGCAACCAGCTTCCCAACGGCTAATACATAATCTAGGTTATTTAAAACGCAAAAGCTTCCCCGAAAGAGTTTAGATTGCTGTGGGAACATCAGAAAAAAATATCCTGTTGTAGTACGTAGTTACTAGTGGTAACTGCGTATGTATTTTATTCGCATTCCTCCATACAGAGATGCTCATGACTACTGCGTATTGGAAGTCAGCGCTCATAGATCGTGGCGGCACCTGTAACCAGGTATGTGATGTCATGTCGCGACTAACAAAATGGTACAAATGTAGTGTAGATACCGTTGGGGCGATATGGGGTTACCGCGGACCTACGCGAGCTTCAAGCTAGCGACTGGTAAGAATCCGCACAAGACCGGGAGACACCAATGTTCTCGTATCGGAGGCCAAGACTCACTTCGGGTCGCTAAGCCAGCGGAGTAAGTACCCGAAATTGTCTCTTCCCTAAGGTCGATGTGCAATATTTATCGCCGGATAAGTACTGTAAATATGTACTCGAACTCAAACAGAAAAAACGTCATGATTATATAGGATTATACATGCTACCGACAGGTTCGGAAAGTTACTTGTAGGTTACTAAGTTTATGAACGAAATCGAAAGACAAGTCGATCGATCTTCAGGTTAGCGACTTCGTAATTTTGATTAAAGAAGAGTCGAAAGCTGTAACACCTACGTCGTGTAGTAGTGAAAGTAAGTACATACCTACAATGTTTTTAATAAAATCATGATCGATCCAAGATCTAAGGTGCGATTATATACTTTATTGTACTCACTGATAGGGTTCATTATCACTCAACTGAGGGAAGTGACAGGCAATTATTAGTTTACGTAATTAAACCAAGTAGTTTATTTTGTCATAGGTCTTATTGAAAACGAGACTTTTCAAAGGTTTGCGTCATCTGTCGTATTTTTGTTCTTAATATTTTCTTGACTGAAGTTATCGTTAAGCATTATTAAAATAGGCGCCTCGTTGGTCAAGTCACAAGCTCAACTGAGGAACAGGAGAGTCTGGGTTCGATCCCCGAGTCGGACAAAATGTAACTGGTTTTTCTTGTTCAAAAATTCTTTCACCATTTGAATGCTACATTATCACTGATTAACATAGGCTATACTTTATCCCCGTACTCCCACGGGAACGGGAACTACGCAGGTGGAACCACGTGACGTCCGCTAATTCTAACTATTTTCGCTGTATTCCCATAATACGTGACAGCTCCACTACCCACATAGACTTATGCATACCTGGCGATATGTGAATGTACCTACTATTACTACCTACCTATACCCCTGCCTACCCTTTTGGGGAACCGAGCTTACGATTCTTAAATTATTTATTTTGTATTCTTTAAATTGTATAATATTTTTGAAAAGAGTATTTACTGAGTTTCTTGCCAGGTTCTTCTCAGTAAAAGCAACCTTTCGAACCTGGCGGTAGCATGTATAATTCTGTATAATTATGTCATTCTGACGATTTGAAAGTACTTTGTAAAAAGTCTAATCGAATAAAGATACTTTTGACTATGACTTTTGAACACAGTACACGATGTATATAGAAAATCCCTTAAAATTGATTTCCTGGACCGAATGGGCTAATAAGATCGACATGAAGAAATGTCTCATATCATTATCATCTTCGGAGAAATATAGGTGTGCACACGACACCTTGAATGAATGGCGTAACCATATATACAAAATAACCTCAAATCTGGAAGCTGTCAAAATACCTAGTTACATATTGTCAAATTTAAGTGCCGTGTAAATGTTTTGTTGATAGGTAAGTATGTGGGTAATGTTTTCTTTGTTCTGTCTAACTAAGCAATAGATAGGTACCTATATTATTTTTATACCATAAAGTCTAAGATCTACCTTCCTATCCTCATTTCTAAGTAGCTTATTAACTTTTCATACACATACATTATAAAAGCAGTCACAGATAGGTTAGTAAGAACATCAAACCATAGAGATCTAGTCATATTTTTACTGTATCTTCTCGCGTGAGAAGGTTACCTACCTGCCTATTACCAGCTCGGGTTTATAGGTAGCCAAGATTACTGTCGATCTGGAAAGTGAAAATCACTGGACGGACATACCAACATACAGAACGAAATAGCCATTTTTGGCTACCTACCCTTTTTGTATTGCCATACTTTTGTTTTGGGCTGGATCACCCTTGCTATTAGGGGTATGAAAAATAGATACCCGTTGGCCGATTCTCAGACCTACGCGATATGCACACAAAATTTCATACAAATTGGTCCAGCTGTTTACGTGCCACGAGAGTACTATATATTAGATTAACCAACCCTTAAGAATATCAAGAATTATTCAATTTTAGGAGTCAACACTACTCACGTTCTAATACTGACTGGTATTTTACATGTAAAATACTTATGAAGTAAGTGGTGTATTGAATACATTATTTTTCTGCGAACAGGTAGGTATGGTCGAAGCCGGCGTGGCAGCAAAGCATGGTAGAAAATTACAGTTAAAATAACTTTAGAATACTCACGCGACCAGCGACAACTCTAGATGCTTAGAAAGATTGCGATCTCTAAACAATCTGTGGGCACTGACACACTATGAAGTTCACTAATATTCTTCACAACAGGTAATTATCACCAAAGTGCATGTGTTTCGTTTATTCACAGTTCTAATTCGGTTGCACGGTTTAGGAGAACAAAAATTATGTACGCACGTACAACTAGCGCGACGCAGCGCGGCGGACTGCGGCGGAGAAACGAAACGAAACGAAACGTCATCATTGCGCGCGATCTCCCACTCACCGGGAACACGTTTGGATATGTACTCATAGGATACGATTTCCTTTTTAATTTTATTATATCCCTTTAGTTTTTTACTTGTACCTCAAAGAACTTTCCCATAGAGACACTAGAAAATTAATGCCTTACCGCTTAATTTTAAAACCGTTTTTTTAGTATGGTAAATAAATGGCCAGTTAAACAAAAACATCATTAAATGTCTTTCAGATAGATAGGGTAGAATCACCAATGCAAGGTCCCAAAAACTATTAACTGAAATTATTAACTCGCGAAAGATATATGCTAAGAAGTAATGATTCATGATTCATATTCTTCCACTAGTACGGTCAAGGTAATACCTATTTAATTTGATAGCTA
Organism: Watsonalla binaria; assembly: GCA_929442735.1. NCBI lineage: Eukaryota > Metazoa > Arthropoda > Insecta > Lepidoptera > Drepanidae > Watsonalla > Watsonalla binaria. The sequence continues at coordinate 8,958,500 of OV838937.1, read as the reverse complement.
AACTACTAACTGATTAAGATTCGTAGTACGCATTTATATTTTACGGTTCTTCATGTCCTTTCCACCAGTCTAATTATAAGACATACATGCTACGTTTACCTTTTTACAACACACCAGTTATTTTTCTTACTAAAGCAGTCTATACTAAATTATTAACATTCTAGCTTTCTTACCATATTCATAATTTAAAAAAAAATGCAGATTTAAATATCAGTAATTATATTTGAAATTCCGGTCGAGTATCCGAACGCAGCGTGCGTTCCGTTCACTGCCGTGTACGGTCGCGATGTCCGTCCGCCTACCGTATGCATTTCTATGACTTTTTTCATAGGTGTATGAAAGTATGTAATGTATTTACAAAACCATTTACCACAATATTTTACAGACTTTAAAAAGGCAAGAGGTATGTAAGACGCTTCTGTTTGTTTTATAGACGTAAAAAGCGGAGGAGGTCTTCCGACCAGAGACCAATTTTTTTGTATTACTAGGAGAGCCGTGGTGGCCTCGGGGTTTGAGCAGTCGCCTGCTACGCAAGCACGGCAAGTTCGAATCCCAGCGGGGCTTGTACCAATGAGTTTTTCTAAAAAACTTATGTACAGTGATTTCACACCACGTGCTTTACGGTGAAGGAAAATATCGTCAGGAAACCTGCATATTTCTGAGAAGTAATTCAAAGACGTATGTATAGTGCCTGAGACGGCGATAGACTCACCATTTGTCACGTTGGCACTTAATCAAAAATTCGGTGAAATGTGGGTGTTGTGATAAAAACACCTCTGCCTACCCCTTCGGGGAATACAGGCGTGAGCATATGCATTACTAGGGCACCAAGTGATTTGAGTAGACGCCTGCTACGTAAGCGACGCGTGTGTAATCCACTACCTTCTTTTACAAAATATGGTTTGCACACTGTTTAAACCAACGATGGGGGGCTACCCCAGTACTAGATGTTTCTTATAAAGTTCACACGGAAATCATAGTAATGCTACGTTTATATCGCCATATTAAACGCGTGAAACAATGGTTTACGATCACCTGTCCCCTAGATCTGAAGTAACCACACCCGCATGAAGGCTGATGTTATAACCATTGTAAAGGAGCCTTCTGTCCACAATTTGATCTATATTTAGTAATGTTATCTTAGATTAGCTGAACCCCGCAGATTTACCCGCGTAGAATTAATTCATGTATGGCTATATGTCGCATAACCCTAAGTTACTCTTGTAACGTTAGCTATCTACCATCGAAAGTTGCGCCAGTCGTTTCAGACAGACAGACAATACTTTGTTAAAAGTATATCAAATAAAAATATTTATGAGATTGAGTTTGACAGACAGAATGAAAAAAATAAATGGTCTCTTTACTTTAACGTGAAGAGCATAGAAAATAGTGGGAACACTGCGTATGTTTATTCGCCTCACGCCATACATAAAGATGGAGACATACTCATAAAATTACTAATGCGTATTCACGGTAATATCGTAATAAGCTCCTAACTAGGGACGGGAGTTGGGGAGCCTGCTCATCTTCCTGACCTCATCCCAAATATATGTAGTAGGGGTCGGCGCGTTCAACCCGATGTGACTGATCACCTGATTTTTTACACGAAGCGACTGCCATTTGACCTTCGCAACCCCTTTCACGAGGAAAATCGGTAATCTGAGTCAAAGTCAAAGTCAAAAAATATTTTTATTCGATTGACTCTCACGTATTTAATTATTGTCCGTCACAATACAGGTCCCGGTTGGTCGGTCGGAGTTCTTTGCAAATAATTTAAATTATATTGTCTTAAAAAAGTTATCACTGCCAAACCAAGCACTGCCCATAAGGCAGCACTGGCGGGGTCGCCATGCAGGCTGGTGGCCAGAGTAGGTCTAATGAGAGACAACTGTTCAGATCAAGGGACGTTTGATGACTAACTATACCTTATAACTATTGCATACAAGGAAGAAGGTGCGTCACACACTACAAGCGTGTCTATACAATATCAGTAGATAATCAAATGAAATGCCTTCACCATCTTTGGCAATTGTTACAGTTCAGCCTAAAATAGTCCGACAACTAGTTTAACCCAGTTCACAGATTTTCCTCGTCAAAGGGGTTTGGAAGGTCAGATGGCAGTCGCTTCGTATAAAAATCAAGTGATCAGCCACATCAGGTTGAATCAAGTGCCGACCCCAACAGTGTATGGGATAAGGCCTGGGAGATGATGATGAATCAAATGAAATACCTTCTTTAAATTCTTGATCAATAACGCCGTGTCTTAAACCGTGGGTTTATCTTAAGTAACGATAGATTATAACATTACATTTACAACTAGATAAGATACTAAATGATATTGCAACATGAACCAGTTCTTAATAATAGTATTTCTAAGGTTACAAAGTATAGTTTTGATGCAAATTTACCATGTTAATGATGTTGCTTTACGATACCGGAGACATCGATAGTCGATAAAATTTACAGGCACATCCCGGTGGGTGGCGCCAATGTGCGCATGCACTTGTCCACTGCTCATCTTTGTGAATAACATTATTTGGAGCTATGAACTTTATTCAGATTTAGTATTATGTAGATTATAAATGATGTTTCCAACTTGTGCTACGTTATTCTGAGGTACCTATATCAGGGACGAGCTCGACGTCGAGTGGCAGTTTCAATCATAGGAAATTTATACAGATAAATAAAAGAACCTGGTTCTTTATCTCACAGAAACCTAAACTTATATAGAATCTTAATCTCGGAAACGATTTGAGAGAAATTTTGTGTGTTTCATGGGTAAAAAAATTATCTAGCTGGGATTCATCTTCAGAAAACATGATTTTAATCTTATTTTCAGGCAATGAAAAATTGCTACAATATTATTACAATACGAAGGTAATTATCAACATCTGTCAAGTTACGATAGCTCAGACGGGACCACCCAATAGCCAGGGTCTAAGAATATGGCTATGGTATCCCCTGCCTGTCGTAAGAGGCGACTAAAAGGGGGCCGGAGGGCCTGCTGGCGGTGGTCGGGGTGGGAGCTTTGACCACCGGCGCGGGTCCGGGAAGGTGGCAGCGCGATGTGGCTCGCGCTGCCTTGCACAGCGAGGTCTCTAGGGGCGGCCTTACAGCTGCCCTGGGGATGTGCCCCGGCAAAGTGTGGGGGGACACCGGTGCGTTCTATCAGAGTACCCGGAGTCCCCCCTGAGCACTGAGGACGGCCACCGGGGGGGGGTTTTAGTGCGGTAAAAATCCCACATACCCCGATCTGCCTCTCCCAGGGCGGTCGGGGACCTTTTGAAGGTTTCCCCCTCGTCAACAACAGACGGGAGGCTTACAGCCTATTGGGTGATAACGGAATTAGACTATACCCCGGTTCGAGTCCTAATGACACCGGGTCGGTTTTTATCTACTTACTGTTTTATAAGAATACGACAAGGTTTTTTCTTTTGTTTGAAAGGTTTAGTTTCTTTGTGATAAAATGAAACCGAGCTCAGCTCTGTCAAACAGATCACCAATATGAAAATAACATAATTTGTAACTATTAAAATATATATAACCAAAGGTGACTGATTGACTGACTAACCACTGGACGGATCGGGCTGTTTGGCATGCAGGTAGATGTTATGACGTAGGCATCCGCTAAGAAAGGATTTTGATTATTTCTACTACCAAGGGTATAGAATAGGGGATGAAAGTTTGTATGAAACTTTGCCAATTTTAAACCGATATATTTATTTATTTATTGCATTTATGTTAGTTACATGTACGATACATACTAATCTTAATTATAATAGTAACCCAAGTACAGATAACATAAACCCTGTTAGGGCACAGCAACGTGAGAGGCACTACTAGAGCTATTAATATTAATATATTTATCTACAAGTACCTAATATATATAAAATTATTTATTACTAAACAACAACGTAATATCTATTATTTCCTACACTATATTACAACAGACAACGCACACTGCCTTATCTGTTATAATACAATATAAAAAGTTAAGATCCTATTCTATATATCCTTCTTTATATTATTTACTTACTATATTTAATATTAAATTCTTATTTACATTTGTTATTATTTAGTTACAACATAACTTGAAATACTTAACTTATTTTTACATGGTTATATTTAAATAATACTTACATAAAACAATCTACGCGGGTGAAACCGCGGGGCACCGCTAGTACTTAACTAAAAATCATCAAAATATAATCTAATAATTAAAATATATTATTAAAAGGACTCCCTTCAAAGGCCGAGATCTGAAGATCTATATACTATATTATATTGCTACAATGGAACACGCAAAGAACAAAGAGATTTATAGAGCGAATGTGACCGGAAGTGTCGGTTGAGGGCGTCCAAGGAAGAACTACTATGACCAAATTAATAGTATTTTTCAGAAAGGACAAATTCGCAGCACTTGAAGAAACTGTATGAGGAGATGCATGAATGTGGATGAAGCGAAAGAAGTATGTAAGGATAGTAGCATGTGGCGAACGGTGGTCTTTGCCTACCCCCATGGGATACAGGCGTGAGCATATGTATGTATGTATGTATGGAACACGCACAGCTAGCTGAATGTCGTACAATTGCGTTGGACAGAGGAAGCGCTGAACTGCATTTTAACATTGCAATTATAAAATTATAACTAAATACCGTTACTCACTATAAGCACTGGTTCACGATAACGATGTCGGCTCTTCGAGGCTATCCTTAGCATTTTTCGTCGTTATAGTTACAATTTATTTTTGTGGTCACGTTTAGTTGTTTACTGAGGGTTCGATGCTTTTCGGATGTTTATTGGAATATTATCATCGTCCCTGGCCTTATCCCATACATTGTTGGGGTCGGCACTTGATTCAACCCGATGCGGCAGATCACCTGATTTTTATACGAAGCGACTGCCATCTGACCTTCGCATCTGACCCCTTTTTACGAGAAAAATCTGTGATCTGGGTTAAACCAGTTAGGCCTCCGACTGACCTGTAACGATTGCCAAAGATTATAAATTGGCAACCGGGACCGACGGCTTAACGTGCTCTCCGAGGCACGCAGGAAACTCGGGCGGTCACCCATCCAATTACTGGCTAGGGCTAGGCTTGCTTAACTTCACTGATCGAATGATATGCGCAATAGCAACTGTGCCACGAGCTCCATTTTTTGGAATATAAGACAATACTTATAATATGCGAGCCGTGGTGACGCAAATTCCAATCCCAGCTGGGCCTGTACCAATGAGTTTTTCTTAAAAAAAACTTATGGGCAGTGATTTCACACCACGTGCTTTACGGTGAAGGAAAACATTGTGAGGAAACCTGCAAATGCCTGAGAACTAATTCAAAGACGTATGTACAGTGCCTGAGACGGCGATGGACTCACCCTCTATCACGTTGGCACTTAATCATATTCGGTGAAATGTGGGTCTTGTTGTCACAACACATCTTCGTGGATCCTTCTAGGATGGCTAGAGCATATTTAATGTAAAAAAAGAAATTCTAAAAATCCTATCTATAACATTTTTTAAAAATTAAACGCCGAAAAAATGTGATATATGGCATAACATAAAATGTGGGTTAACAAGCTAACGAAGTAAATACTTAAACTTAAAATCTCCGCCATCTCATCCCTGTCGCACTCCATAAGGCTGGCGCCACATCACTCCGTCGACGTAGTGTCCTACGTCACATCACGGTGAGCGACGACATGCAAATGTGTTCCGTTCATAGCGCAATATATTTTGTAATGTGCGATTATATTATGGGGATTACTGGAAAGCTGCTGAAGGAGTTGGGAAAGTCATATATTCCCACTTTATGTTGGTAATGCATGTGTAGCATCTTTGGTTTTAAGGTTAGGTTGGTACATTGTGATGATTTTTATAGTCAGGTCAATTGGAGAAAAAAATACTCAGTTTTGTCATTTAAAACAAGTACTGTAGTTAAAGTAGATGTAGAAAGTGTTTTACAGTTTCGATAACTTCTCGTAAACTGACGTATTATGTAGCCGTACAAATAAAATTTTACAAACGAAAAAAATACATGCATAGGGTCCAAATATTTGTCTTTTTCTATTAATAGCAACCTACTAACAACTATCAATGTCCGTGTATCGCAAAATGTTTTATAGAAAATGGTGATGAATGATCGCTAAGGACTGGTGTCAGTTCGATAACATTGCGTTACAATGGTATCGCATTAGAAGGCGGTGTCGGAACTGTTCTAGTGTGCATAGGCCCTTACGCGGATTTCTAATTGCTAGGGCTGCCACAACAATAATATGATATTTTAATTTATTTTTTTATGATACAGGATATTCTTCCTTTAGGGCTTGCTATGACAGGTCATGGCTTTTTATTAGCTCTCGATTCGACTCACCGTAAACTAGTGTACACTTCTTTGGCCGCATCGTCAATCGTGAAGACGTGCTTAAGTCTCATTTGTCAGGGTTCACCGGATAGTGGTCCGGATTTGCCTTTTATTGAAAATATCAATTACCTACAGACCTCATATGTCGTGACGTAAGCTTGTTCAATCGTAGGATGAGAATGTCTACAAATTTATACGGAATTACGGAAAATTACAGTAAGGCTGAGACCAGCTGGAGAACCACAAGGAAACAAAGGAGAGGAAGATCCTATACCCTATAGCTGGTGGCTCAAACTGGTAGGCCATAACACAAGTTAGAGAGAATCTACATCTTCGGAAGAGGCCTTTACCGAATCTGTAGAAATAAGTTGAAAAAAAAAAAAAAGCTAAACTACGATGGAATGTACCATGTTGACCATAAAGGCACTTTTTCTTACGGATTACGTTCCATGACAACATTAATAGAGCAGATAAAAAATACAGAATGTTAGCACAGTGGCAGCCCTATCAATAACCTAAGGGCTATTACTAACTATTCCGGAGCTGTCCGGGGCATTGAGAATGATTTACAACGGGTATAGGGCTCGGGGCGTTGATTTTGAACACAGCGCGTTCAACGCACAAATTAATGAGTAGGAGCATTTATCAACCTAGCTGATTTACGTAAACACCTAGCCATTAGCAAATGTCTTCGCGGTAATAGATTAGGAAATGTATCTAACCAATTGTAATCAACACTCTGGTTATATCTCATACATTGTTGAGGGCTCTCGATTCAATCTGAGGGCCTAGTGCGAGTTTTTCACTGCAGCCGTCACAAGTCACCGGGTTGACGTAAACGCTGATTATTATAGGCTCACAATAGTGTCATCTTTAGGCCGACAGATGGCGCTGTTTCGATCCTATACAAATATGCGTTTACGTCGACCCGGTGACTTGTGACGGCGGCAGTGAAAAACTCACACTAGGCCCTCTGATGGAGCTAATCACGACTATGACCGAAAAGTAAAAAAAATATTACATTGGTTCACGCAGTGATTTCACACCACGTGCATTACGGTGAAGGAAAACATCGTGAGGAAACCTGCATATGTCTGAGAAGTAATTCAATGACGTATGTATTGTGTCTGAGACGGCAATGGACTCACCATCTATCACGTTGGCACTTAATCATCTTCGGTGAAAAGTGGGTGTTGTGATTACAACACCTCTGTGAAAGAAGTATGTAAGGATCGTAGCATGTGGCAAACGGTGGTCTCTGCCTACCCCCATGGGATACAGGCGTGAGCATATGTATGTATGGTTTCTTTCACCGTAAAGCATGTAGTGTGAAATCACTAGAAATTTTCAGAAAAATTCATTGGTACAGGGATTCGATCTTGCGTCGACTTCTTAAACCCCACGGCCACCACGGCTTATTCTAGAGTCATTGGTTATTAAAAACAAACAATCGATTGTAAATCGAGTTGCAATCAAGCCGCGACAATCGAGTCGGCATTGTTGGGAGTAAAGCGAGTGTGCGGCCATTACACAGGCATATAGTCGAGATTGGTTTGCCGTAAACCACTATTGTTAAGGCACGTGCCACGTCGTATTGCCATTTGTGTCATTTGTGAGCTTAAATATACAGCTGCAAAGTGTGGATATGCTTGAGACATGTTCAATCTAGCATATCCTTATTTTTAACAACGAAAGCTATCTTAAAACTCTGATGATTTAATTGTATGAACATAGGTAGGCCTTACAAATAGAGGGTGCCGAGAATTTTTTTCACCATAGTTATTTCAATACCCTTAAATTGTCTTAAATGGTGGTCTCGGGGTTTGAGCAGTCTGCTACGCAAGAGACGCCAGTTCGAATCCCAGCGGGCTCTGTACCAATGAGTATTTCTAAAAACGTATGTGCAGTGATTCACATCATGTGCTTTACGGTGAAGGAGAATACCCTGAGATTCTAATGGACTCACACCCTCTGTCACGTTGGCACTCATCGTTGAAATGCTGGGTCCCTTCAGGTATGGCATGAGCATATCATTTTATTTAAATTATCTTGCCAAAATTCATAACATTTGTTTTATTTAGATTAATTTCAAGTTTGTTGTTTCTAGCCATTCAAGTTATTAAGTAGGTATAATTCGTTCTTGTTATAAATTTGTAGATCGTTTGTAAAATAGTGTGATAAGAGACAGTTGCAAGTTGAAGAATGATGTGGTGTCCAGAATTGAAAAAAGTATGTTGAGATGGTTTGGACATATCGAAAGAATGAGTGAAAGGCGATTTACGAAAGAAATTTATAGAGCGAATGTGACCGGAAGTGCCGGTAGAGGGCGTCCAAGGAACAACTACTATGATCAAATTAATAGTATTTTTCAGAAAAGTCAAATTCGGAGCACTCGTAACCGAAGAAAGTGTATGAAGAGATGCATGAATGTGGATGAAGCGAAAGAAGTATGTAAGGATCGTAGCATGTTTCAAACGGTGGTATCTGCCTACCCCCATGGGATACAGGCGTGAGCATGTATGTATGTATGTTTTTTTATAAATTTTGAGTACTTCAGTAGATTGTTGACAACGAACTTTCTAGTGATGGTAATATCCAAATTAACAATATAAATGGGATAATTGCCTGACAGTTTTCCGATGAGGCAAGCATCTAAATAATTAGGGGTCAAAGAAATGTTCATAACATATTATATTTAAGTAAAACGCATGCTGGCTGACCCGCGTCGACATTCCAACATGATGCCGTCTGTGATTCACAGTAGTGTGGGTGTACCTTGACACTTGACATTCACAATGCACTTATATTTGTGTAAATACTTTGTCAATTATGGAACACACACAGACTTGCACAATAAATTAGGTATGTGCTTTTTATCTTTTTTCAAATTCCATTCCAAACTATATATGTTTATGTATATGTGTATTCTATTTATTATATGATTTTAACTTTCAACTAAAATGATATACCAATGCGTTTATTGTATTGACACAGTATAAATATATGTTTTAAAAGAAGTAAGGAGTCTAGGCTTCTTCTTTGAAATAAGACCGATTGCTCCTTTGATCGTGAGGGTTGCCAATATAAAAGATTAAAAAAATTACTCTTATATTTACTGTAATTGATATAATGTACATTTTCCGTTTTAAAGTTATGAAAAAGTTGTTAAAACACGTAAATGACGTATACGCGATCGGACACAACGTGACAATACTTATTGATGCTACTGCTTAGGTATCTGTTTATAATATATATGTAATAAATAATCTTGTAGATGTGCGCGTCTGTGTGAGTGTGTCAAAATTCGAAATATCTTTATTCGATTAGAGTTAGTACCATATAAATCATTAGCGGACGTCACGCGGTTTCACCCGCGTAGCTCCCGTTCCCTTGGGAGTACGGGGATAAAAAAGCCTATGTTATTCGCTGATGATGTAGCGTTCCAATGGTGAAAGAATTTTGAAATCGGCATTATAGTTTTTGAGTTTATTAATTACAAACATACACATAGTAGTGTAAATAAAAAGAAAAAATATCTGTGATTTGTTCTTAGATTCCTTACTAAAGCTTATATTTATACTGTGGTATTAATTTACTCATTGAAATTGCATTTGAAAGATACCTAAGTAGGCGCAGCACAAATGCATCCCGCCCGGGTGCGTGTAAACAAATCTATTTCAGTAATACCTTCCAATACGCATATTTTTAGCCTGTGGTTCACTGAGGCAATGACCTCGATATTACAGCAAGCAATTAGGTACCTACCTCATAATTATAAAAACTCAGATGGATCCCTGAAGAGGTAAGCAGAAGTGTTATGACATCAGCACCCCCATTTCACGCCATACGTGATCGATGGTGCGCCCATCGCCGTCTCAGACATAATACATACCTTTGAAATACTTCTCAGACATATGCGTGATCCCTCACGATGTTTTCCTTCACCGAAAAGCACGTGGGGTAAAATTACTGTACATATTGATACAGGCCGCTGGGCTTGCGTAACAGTCGACTGCTCAAACCCCAAGTCCAACAAGACCTTTCGATCTTTCAGTAAGCAATTAATGATTAGGTATCTATACTGTATGTAGGTAGGCACTAGGCTTTTTACAGTACCTACGTAAGCAATAAGGTAATAATTATCTATACCTACATACTGTAGGAACTAGGTGATTTCTCATGTTTTTAATAATGCCTCCTCGTTGGTCTGCTCGTCGTAATCGCTACTGAAGAATACGAGAGCCTAGGTTTGAACTCCGGATCGAGCACAGTATAACCTATTGGGTTTTTCGAACTGCAATTTCCCTCTAGCAGCCCGAAGTCTGGATTGAGTCCATTTAGGCTCGCCACCTATTACAATCTCACATCTTAAAGTTGAATTGACTTACGTTGCGCCTGATCACATTTTAATAGCAATAAATCATCTGCGAATCACGAAAAGCAATAGGTCTATTTAATGAAATACATCATCTATTGAACTTGTTAAAAAATATCTTATCTTATATTGTTTGTAAGCATCGCAATCAGAAGCACGTCGACCCTTGGGATCTTTTGCTCTACGTAACTGACTCCTCAAATACTCCCTGAACAAGCCGGCAGATCCTGTCCATGGAGAAGGATACGCCTTACCCAGTAGGTCCATTCGCCATCTGGCCAGTGCGTCTGAAAAATTAAGTTCCAGTACTTTATTATTATATACATATATGTATATGACCGTTATTTACCTATTTACCAAAAATGTTTGTGTGGTCATATATGATGAAATCGCAATGTGGACAAATCTAATAATATGTAACCCGCGTAGACTGAATTTCATGGGTAGCATCGTTCACGGAACCCTAAATATTTTAACTAAATTCCTACGTAGCTCCTTGTAATATCAGCTATTTTCCAGTGAAAATCCCGTTAAAATCGATCAAGTCGTTTCAAAGATTAGCCCGAACATACAGACAGAAAACTATTTTTTTTTCATACTTCCGTCTGCGTAGAATTAACTTCATGGGAACTTAAATTATTTAGTAGGTTCTTAAATTCACAGAACCCTAATGTTTTGTTTAATATAAGTTACCTACCTTGCTCCTTGTAAAATTTGCTATCTGCCAGTGAAAGTCCCCTTAAAATCGGTTCAGCCCTTTCAGAGATAACCCCTAACAAATGAACATACAGACAGACGGAGAAACATTTTGAAAATTAGTTTTTTCAAGTCATATATGCATTTAGTGAAAAGTTGTTATTCTGGAATTTCAAACAGACACTTCCATTTTATTTATCTTCACTGTAAGGATGTATAAAACATGCGGGCAAAGCCACGGTCGGAAGCAGGTTCATGAGAAACGGATTTCAATCGCCCATGCACGTATTTTATTTATAGAACTGTCACTCTTATAAATGATGTATCGCGAGCTGGAGGGACCGTCGGCAGATTTTAATTAATATCATTAGATAGGGCACTGCATTGATTGATAGACCGTTTCATAGATCCTAGACAGGAAATAGGACTCTGCTTAATTGCTCCCGGTTTTGATGAGGTTTGATAGGATCGGGAGAGTTATATCTGTATATAACTTAACAGTTTAAAAATAAACTTTTTCAATTAAATTAACCGACGGAAAAGACTAATTTCTTAAGTTTATCATTCGTTCTTTAATCTTTTTGCAAAACTAGCGGAACCTCGCAGTTTTTCTCCCATAGGATTAAACATTGTAGGGTAACCAACTAAATTATAATATTGCGCTTTAATATATAGCTGACCCGACAGACGTTGTCATGTACAAAACTGCAGTCCGTCAAATCTATGTCAAACATTATAAGATTACATTAAAAAAGTTTATAATGTCTGTTGAGGCGTGTACTCGGGGAGGAGTAAAATTCCAAGGCACTATTATTAAGGTATAATTCGGGAACGTACAATACATTGATTTGAATTCTAATATGCACCAAATTATAATATATTGTTGAGGTATGAAAATAACGTTATGTACGATACCCCGATCCGACGAAGAGTGCTGAACCACCTTCGGTTTCGGCGTGCGCAGTGTTACTCTCACGCCGTTGACAGCTGACTGACATTAGTGACGTTGCTCGGCTTAGCGCTCCTGCGCTCTGTCAAAGTGAAGTGTTATGGTAGTTCAAAAATAATTTTAAAATTTTCCGCGCAATTTTCTTATTTTTTCATTCATAAGAACCTTCTCCTGACAATAATAAACCCACCAAAAAATAATTATCGAAATCGGTCCAGCGGTTCATGAATGTGTGATGGCGTGTCCAAGGGTAATAGTGATTAATTTTTATATACTTAAATAGATAAGGTTTTGGACATCAACGTCAATTAGGCGAAAACAGAAGAAGGTCTTATATCGTGTGGGACGAAACAGGATTTTTTGGAATGTGTCGAAGTTATTTTATTCCACACCAAACCACACATTCAACTTGGTGATATTTCGAGAATGAGTGCAAATTATTGGCCACTTACATGATTACAAATTCCGATCAACTTTTATCATCACATTTGCATTGACAAGGCCAAACTGCATTGCTGGCTGGTCAGAATGACATTATAATAATATTCTCGACCTACTCATTTGAATCGAAATTCAATAATATCTCTATATCAGTGGCCGTCAAACTGCGGCTCATAGACATAGAAAAGAAGAACACATTGAACCGACCGTAAATAACACGGGATAAAGCAGGAGGATGATGATGACTAATACCATTTCGTCTTTCCATGATTTTCCGAAGGAGTAGTAGGAGCTTATACCGAAGATGAGTACTGTAGGTGCCAAAGTGCCAAACAAACCTACGTCTTTGAATTCCATTATTTGCATTGCAAGAGACTCACCAGCCACTTGCCCACAAAGGCTCGAATTGCCTTAAACAGTATGCAAGCGTTCAGTGTCTCAAATATAGGTTTCGACACGTTCGAACGTCGTCGCTTAACCCTGCGTTTTGCGTTTTTCTAAAACTTCCTACACTCGCCGCTTGGACCGCTATTTAATGTTCCCAAGCAAAATACGCTGGCGATATATATATATATATGCTCACGCCATCCCAGAAGGGTCCCCGAAGGGGTAAGCAGAGATGTTGTAGCAACAACACCTACATTTCACCGAATATTATCAAGTCTCGACGTGACAGAGGGTGAGTCCATCGCCGTCTCAGGCACTATACATATGTCGTCGAATTACTTCTCAGATAAATGCAGGTTTCCTCACGATGTTTTCCTTCACCGTAAAGCACGTGGTGTGAAATCACTGCACATAAGTTTTTAGAAAAACTCTTTGGTACAGGCCCCGCTGGGATGCTCTAACCCCAAGGCCACCACGGCCCTCACGCTGGCGATATCGACAAAGTTAAAACATGGTAAAACTTATATTTGGGGCACAGAGGCTTCGCTACACTCTGCCTGATGGTAAGCGGCTATTATTATCAGGCAGTCTGCAGAATTTTCAAATTACTATACCATCCAAATTTTTTAATTGAAATAATCCTGTTTATTTATTATTTATGGAGGGCTTCAGAAAATCCCAGCGGTGGATTGTACCTAAAACTTTTTCTAAAAAACGAATGTACAGTGATTACTCACCACGTACATTACGGTGAAGGAAAACATCGTGAGGAAACCTGCATATGAAGAGAAGTAATTCAAAGACGTATGTATAGTGCCTGAAGCGGCGACGGACTTACCATCTGCCACGTTGGCACTTAATCATCTCTGCCTACCCCCTCGGAGAACACAGTGCGCATATGTATGTAGCTCAGAGCAATGCCTGGACAAAGGCAAAAAGGAACGTTTAGCAGAATGCCAAATTAACCTCCCGAATGTTTCGTCTGTCCGTCTGTTTATATCTCAATGAATGATGGCTCCACTGACGAGACACATCTTTGTTTAATATCTTTGTATAAATATTTAATTTGATCCAAAACGTTTGTAATTAATGAGTTATCACAAGAGGAACATATGTTTTTCGGTAAGGTGTTAAAATTATTCCTGAAATTAAAATGCGCAAATTATCCAGAATTAAGCCTTTGTTCCATATTTTTATGAATATTTTATTAGCTGCGTCTTAAAGATTCGAAAGCTATCTATACACATAAATAAAATTGAAGTGTCTGTTTGCAATTCCAAATTAACAGCTACACGGTACTCAAATAAAAAAAAGTATTTTAATTATTTTTCTCTATGTCTGTCTGTCCGTCTGTTTGTCCCTTATATCATCCATGAAAAGGCTGAACTGATTTTAACGGGACTTTCATTGGCAGATAGCTGATGTTACAAGGAGTAACTTAGGCTTAGCGGAAGTCCCGCGGTTTTACCCACATAGTTCTCATTCCCATGGAACCAGTAATTATGTAGCATTCAAACGGTGAAAGAATTTTTCAAATCAGTCCAGTATTTTTTGAGGCAATTCGTTACAAACATACATACAAACCTTTTACCTCTTTATGATATTAACTAGTATACTTTAGATGAAAGCTGGAGAAATCACAATATATCTCCAATCTAATACAAACACGATATTAACTCAAACTGCGCATATCTCTAACATTTTATCGAATTTGTTCTGCTATTAGTGTCAGTTTGAACTAGCCTCGCTGGCATATGTGCGTGAAATATCGAATGTCCACGTAACGGTGGTCGGTTCGATTCCCGGTGGGGCAGCCGGCCGGGTAATGGTCACCGATTGGTGCACTGGCCTTGATATCGAGACATGACATTGATATGAACTGTAACGGTGAAGGTACTCGGCTGGTTTCTACAGAAACCATCGTAAAGGTAAAAGTAGATGTAGGTAAAGGTCTCTTTGAACTTGTTTGAACCATTTTTGGAGAAGAAAACGTGAATTGAAAAGAGTGATTACTGAGTTTCTTGCCAGGTTCTTCTCGATAAAAGCAACCTTCTGAACAGAAAATTCCTGTATAATTATGTCATTCTGACGATTTGAAAATACTTTGTTAAGAGTCTAATCGAATTAAAATATTTTTGACTTTGACTTTGACTTGAATATCATTTTATAGTTGGTCTGTATCTGTGTTTATTTGGAATGTATGATGAACCTAGGTTTGATCCCCGGGGATAAAGTTGAACGTCATGATCATGAACCCTAATTATTTTTTTTATTTATTAAAAGTAAAAGTTGCTGCTTGTAACATTATCCATCAGCCAGTGAAATTCCCTTTGAAATCCGTCCAGCCGTTTCGGAGATTTAGTGAAAAGCTGTAATTTTGGTATTTTTATCAAACAGACACTTACATTTTATGTAACTGTATGTATTTATGTGTGTATGTATAGATATACAGATGATTAAACATAGTTTGTTTCTTAAGTAATATAAAATATCTGTGACTTTTCACATCGGATACATTGAATTTATTTTGATACAATTTTGTAAAGCTATAACTTTAAACCCGAGGAAGCATATATTGTGAGTGAGGTAAGATTATTAACTTCTTACTTGGACAAAGTCGGGGGAAAAGGCAGTATACAAACATACGTCTCTATAAAAACACGAGATATGTCACTCATAGTGTGACAAGAGTGTAGGCGCGAGTCAATATTTGTCGTGCACCGCAAACATGCACATAACGAGAAATGACTTATTGAGGTTGATGATCTGTCAGTGGTGACAATCGACCAGGTTTTTTGCAATCAAGGACATCCAGGAATCCTTGACCACCGTAGTCGATGCCTAAGTATTTTTAACGCAAAGTAAAACGTCTCCGACATGTGGACACATCAAACAGAAGGGTCTTACCAATTATTGTAGTCAAAGTCAAAAGTATCTTTATTCGATTAGACTTTTTACAAAGTACTTTCAAATCGTCAGCATGACATAATTATACAGGATTATACATGCTACCGCCAGGTTCGGAAGGTTGCTTTTACTGAGAAGAATCTGGCAAGAAACTCAGTAATTACTCTTTTTAAAATTATTATACAATTTAAAGAATACAAAATATATAATTTGAAAAAACCGTGAGCTCATGGACAATGTTCCAATGCACAAATGTCGATAAGAATTAACATAACTAAAAATCTAGTACATCTACTTATAACTAAATGCGTAGCTTGAGATGACCAGCCCCCACAAGCATGTAATTTTTTTTATCACCTATATAACAATATTATTACCACAAATCTTAAAAAATAATCTTGTAATTAAAATATATTATTGAAGGAAGTCTCTGTAGGCAAGGTTCCGAAGATACTGGCAGCATTCCCAATTTGAATGGCAAGACCAATTCTTTGTCTGAGGTAGCTGCCAGCTCTTCGGTCTCCTGTGATTAACCTGTCGACTAGCCTTTTTGTTATTTCTTTCAAAAGCCTTAGAGCGCTAGGACCCTACGGACCAAGGGTCTCGACACCGAATGGGACAAAATCATGTTCGGAGCCTAGACCCCTGTATTTGCAAGCTTTGTTTTTCAGCTACTTCACATGTCGTACGAACAGAAACCATAATACGACTATGCAAATTTTCATGCCTGTATTCCCCGAAGGGGTCAGCAGAGGTTTTGTAACAACGATACCCACTTTTCACCGAAGATAATTAAAAGCCAGGACAGATGGTGAGTCTATCGCCGTCTCAAGCACTATACATACATATTTGAATTACTTCTCAGACATATTTAACCTCGCCGCTATGTTTTCCTTCACCGTAACGTGTGGGGTAAAATGACTCTACCTAAGTTTTTTTAAAAGTCATTGGGCAGGCCGCCAGGGTTCGCTAAGCAAGCGACTGCCCAAACCCCAGGGGCCACTATCTTGAATTATCATATTAATCATATTTCGAATCTCGCCAACCAGACCCACTTGGAAAAATCTCCCTGTATATTCCACAACCTCAACCACTCCGCGACCCCATGGTGCTCATTTGAATAATTAATACATAAGTCTTGGTACAAACAAAAAGTTATATAAAATGTTAATTTATAGCAAACACAACAATGGCACGTCATGCCTGAATAAACAATAAACTCAAATACTCAAAGTTTTGTTAACTGTTAAAACAATAAGATACACAAAGATATTTATGTAAAAGTTATTTAATTAGCTCTGAAGAGTATTAAAATACTAACTTACTATCTGTATTTTGGTAAAAGAAAGATACTGGAATTCTTGTTAATGTGTTACTTAATTTAACTTGATTCAGTACATCATAAGCTGAATTTGAAGACCTTAAAAACTGCCTCCGTTGGTCTAACATGTTCGCAAGTTATCGATTCAGAAAAGGCGTGAGCGCGGAATTAATTTATGCTAACAGTATTATACTAATTTACTAATATACTTGTAATATTATAAAGAGGAATGATGCATTCGTTACAAATATATATAATATTTGTAACGAATTGGACTAAAAAGTACTGGATCGATTTTAAAAATTCTTTCACCATTTGAATACTACATTATCACCGATTAATATTTTATCCCCGTACTCCCACGGGAACGGGAATTACGCGGGTGAAACCGCGTGACGTCCGCCAGCAGCAGTATAAATTGATGATGAGATGTCAGCTTGGAGATTAATGCATAAACATTATATCTTTGTCTTAGTGTAAAATGTGACTCGAATTAATACAGGATCTCAATTTTTATAGTCTGAGCGAGTTCAAAACAAAGTAAATTTTACAAGTAACATTACAAAGCAACGTGAATGTCATAAACGAAACGTTCGTTCCTTTAATTACGCGCAGTAATAAAAATAACTTCATAAATTATAACATCAAACACAAATCTCAGTTGTCTGAGCGCGCAAAACAAACGAGATAAGATACCGACCGCGGCAGCCTGCGACACCACTCAGTCACGTTACAGTCATGGACAATTTTGGTTACCGCGAGATGGGTTGGCCGACTCCATTGCAGACTCCAGTGCCTACACCAACAAGATCCCGCCTCTCCAGCAGTATCAGATCAAACAGAGTCAGAGAACCCGAGGAGTTCCCTCTCAATCCAACCTACAAGCATGTCCGCAATATTGACCTACTCGAGTCCGCTCGGGACCCCGGGATCGCAAAGGAATACCTTTTCGTCGGACCTTCCCCTCCAGCCGAAGATGCTCCCAACATGTACCAGAGCTTTGACGTCCTAGCCCCGGATCCGGACGCAAGACTAACCGAAGATGTCGTGCGGCGATCACTTTGTGAAAAGGCGCTGACTTTAGGCGCTGCAAGATTTTTCGATGACGTTGAGTGCGGGCTGATTACAACAGATAATATCCAGGAGCACATAAGTTCTGCACCTGAAGTGGTTGTAAACCTAACATTACTGTGGGCAGCGTTTCTAGGCCGTGATGAGTTATTGCCAGCCATATTGGATGCCGGAGCCGACATTCACTGCACAGAGCCTACAGGACTCACAGCGTTACACTTGGCTGCTTTCAGTGGTGCTGGCAGAGCGGCAGTATTTCTACTCTCACGAGGCGCTGATGTTGATTTTGCTCCAAAATATTTTGCGCCGCTACATTGTGCTGCATTTGGAAACTCTTTGGAAGTGGCTGAAGTGTTGGTTGCTCACGGAGCTAGTTTACATGTGGTTGTGCAAAGAGCTGGCTGCGAAGACAATGTGGTCCATTGTGCAGTTAGGTCCGACGCAGTTGAGTGTATGGAACTGTTCATCGAGAGGGGAGTAGATCCTGGATACATTACTTCTGGAGGTTTGAACGCGTTACATCTGGCTGCTGAACTAGGCTCCCAACGCTGCCTGGCTTATTTGTTAAAGGAAACAAAAATAAGCGTAAATGGCGTGACGAAACAAAGGGATAAGGAGTGTACGGCGCTGCACTTGGCCGCCGCTAGAGGTTACGCGGAGTGCGTCGAGCTTCTCATATCGGAAGGTGCCAAAGCGAATGCGAAGAATTACAGAGGTTTCACGGCTCTACATTTATCAGCAAGATGTTCCAGCATAGAATGTATAGAGGTTCTTCTTAGAGATGGTAACGCTGACCCGAACGCGGAGGATAATGATAAGAGAACTCCACTGCACGCCGCTATTAGTAGATCAGAGCGTGCTTGCGACATTATTGACATGTTAGTAAGTTGGGGAGCTCAAGTAAACAAGAAGGACGAATATGGGTATTCTCCACTCCACCTAGCTGCTATGGATGGATTAACGCAGTGCGTCGAGATACTTATTTTCTTAGGAGCTGACGTAACATCTAAATCGAAAAAAGGACACACAGCTTTAAGCGTAATAGCCAGAAAAACACCAAAGTCACTGGCTATTTTGAGATACAATTTGGATTGCGGCATTTCTCTCAGCCGATCTACAGAGAGTAATGAGGAAGTGCAAATTGAATTTGATTTTGGGAGATTACTTAAATTTTCTTATCCGCGGGAGATTACATATTTAAATAGTTTGATCGATGAAGGCCAAAAAGACATATTATTACATCCGCTATGTTCGGCGTTTTTATTCATGAAGTGGCGCAAGATAAGGAAATTTTACTTAGCGAGACTCATATTTTGTTTTTTATTTGTATCTTTTTTATCAATTTATGTGTTGACGACTGTCGTGAAGACGTGCAAAGGGAAGTATGCCGAGAAGTACGGAGTTCTGAACGAGTTGTGTCAGGACCAATCCCTTCTCGGGGGGATGCTCAATAGCAACCCTATTGAATTCGAAAGATGGGTCTTAATGGGTATAACGGCCTTTGAAATTGTACGAAAACTCACCGGCATTACTGGTTATTCGAGCATACGTCAATACTTTACGACTTTCGAGAATTTAATGGAATGGTTTGTATTGTTGTCTGTGTTCTCTTTGTATAATATAACTAAAGATTACAGTTGGCAGAATCACGTGGGTGGGTACGCAGTGTTGGGCGCATGGACCAACTTGATGCTGATGATGGGCCAACTTCCAATGTTTGGCGACTATGTGGCTATGTACCAGAAAGTATTAACAGAGTTCCTCAAGCTACTTTTGGCTTATGTTTGCCTTTTAATTGGTTTTACTATTTGTTTTTGCGTTGTTTTTCCCAACGAGGAGATGTTTTCGAATCCCTTAATGGGTTTTATAAGCTCGCTTTCTATGATGGTTGGTGAGCTTAACTTAAATATTCTTATAAACGATCCGAAGCAAGACGATCCACCGTTGGTGTTCGAGCTGTCCTCACAGATCATCTTCATTTTATTCTTGATGTTCGTCACAATCAGTTTGATGAACCTGCTAGTTGGTATCGCAGTTCACGACATCCAAGGGTTGAGGAAAACTGCCGGTCTATCAAAACTCGTTAGACAGACGAAATTAATTTTGTTCGTGGAAATGGGTTTGTTCAGTGCGTGGCTTCCGAAATGCCTCCACAAATACGTGTATAGAACTGCTTTAGTATCACCTGAAGCTGGTAAGGTTATATTGAGCGTGAAGCCTTTGAATCCGAGAGAGAATCGCTTGCCCACAGACATAATGATGGCTGCGTACGAGTTGGCGCAGCTAAACAAGATGAAATCAGGCCGGTCTGTGAAGGAGATTCTCTACAAATATAAACACACTTCGAAAATAAAGAACGAAGCACAGACGAACGAGCACAACTTTAACATAGAGATAAGAGGAATGGCAGAGAAGATTGACCAAACAACGTTTAATTTGAAGAAGATAGACCAGGAGATGAGACATTTGAACACCTTGCTCATGGAACAACAGACGTTATTAAACAATTTGTTTAAGTATACAGATGTGTTGCCATACAAAGGGTCGCATACAGCTACCACGATCTGTTCTGCAGAATCTCCAGTGTTTTTCTCAAGCAACATTTCTGAATATAGTAAATAAGATTTCGGCACAGCTAAGGGCGATTCAGACTAATCAGGGTTGTATTTATAATTAAGGAATGATCTATTATAAATATTTATATTTATGAAATCATGTATTTATTATTGTCATTGAAACAAAAATTGTTTAATTAGCAATAGTTTCGTCCCTTATAACATGGGCATTCAAAACAAAGCTAGAGAAATGTGGGTGTGTAATAGGTACTCTGCTTATCTCTTCGGTGAATACAGGGGCCTTACCATGAGCTCTTATTGCCATGATAGTTTTACTCTTATTATGAGACGGATGTATATGACATTTGTAAGTCTGTCACTGTCGCACAGCTGCACTAACATTGCAATAAGAGCCCTGTCGTGAACATATGAAAGTATGGTTCAATTATGGAAAAAATAGCGCTGTAACTTTTAATGTCTCATTTTTAAACATTATTTTGTCAATGTTCTCTCCGATTGTACCTTAGATTTAATTATATCAATGTTGATTGAAATATTTTGTGACTCATTGTACGAATTCAATTCAATTTTGTTTTTCAAAGATTCTCAAACTTGCAAACATTCAGTAAGATATTTTTCCACTGTGTTCATTTTATTTGATTAAAATTATAATATTGTAACAAAGCTTAAGATAATTGAGGTTTTGTGGAAATAGAACAACAGTTTTGTATATTATATAGACATGACGTCACATGCGCTTCAAGACCAAGGATGTATGGGATTATGAGGATTAATAAAGTATTATGTCAAGTGTTTGCTTTATTTATTTCTTTGAGACTATTTAGATTGTATACTTTGAAAGTTTTTGACGAAAACAATTATTTTGTGTGGAATGGTGCTGCCTTGTACTTTACACGTAGGGAAAGATCACAAACATTTCTTAAGAGAAGAGTTAAGAGTCCCGCAACCCAACAAAAAATAAATATTATACAACATACCAATTAAGTATGAGTACAAAATCCCGGTAAATGCATTGAATCCCGTTAAAAACCAGCTGGTGTAGTAAGTAGTGCGTGAGTAATTGGATTATTGAGCGATTTCGCCTCTTGTGTAACGACCACCATCAAACTTTTATAGAAACATGATCACTGACATGGGAAGGCCACACCGTAAGCTCTTGTTGCCATCAATAGTGACAGTGAAAGACGTACACGCGTCATATACATCTGTCTCTGATAAAAAATAACCGACTTCATATTAAAAGATAGATTCAAAAGCAGTCAAACACATGCAGTTTTCTTCAATTAAATTATAATTATCCAGTTTTTACAACTATTCGTATTTTACATTAAACTCCACTTCCTTTTAATCCTCACAGTTCTTTTTACCTCTCACGATATCTCATCCGTCTAATCGCCCTTTTTCTCCCTCTCGCCAGTCATAAAAAATATATGTTGCCATAAACTAAAAAAAGTTAACACTTTGGTACAAAGCCCTTCTGTTAATATGTCAAACGATACAATGGATATTTAACGATGCTTACAATATAATTAACATTTAAGATTCATATGATTTGCTCATGGATGTCAGTGTCAGAACGGGTCCTTACTTAAGCTCATAATGTTATCATAGTTCCACTGTGTGACAGTGACAGATGTATACACGTCATATACATCTGTATCATAATAAGAGTTAAAAATTCATGGCAATAAGAGGTCACGGTGGGGCCCGTGGACCAAATTGAGATGGGACACGAGGATCACCAGCTTTGAAATAAAACAGAATAATCCTAATCCGTTCGCCCAGTCGAGAATTCTGAGGTAACATAAAAAACTACCGTCGAATTGAGAATCACCTTCTTTTTTGAAGAAGGTTATTAAAGGAAGCATTTTTGGCATTCTACCTGCTTTAATATTATATAATAATATTATATACTCGTACGCACGTTATGCTGTAAAGTTTCTCAGCATCGAACTCGACGGAAAGCGTTGTTTTCAATCATAGGAAATTGATACATAACATATTCGCGATAAAGTCCAATTTCGTATTTTTGCAAACGACACTAGTTTTCCTAACTAAAAAAAACCTTTTGAATGCACGAACATAATGAATATAAAATTACGAAAGCTACAATGAGTCCACCAGGTTGCATAGCTCCGCATTCCACCAGTGAATCAGAATAGGTCCGATGGACAATTAACAAGCCACGTCGACGATGCGACCACTTCTAGTGGTAGACTGGCGACCTTGCTAATTCGTACACTCGTGCATAGTATTTATAAAATGCCTCTGTACCCCTATCACGAGTTTGCCACCGTTTTTGTAATCTATACTCGCTAGCGTCACTTGCAATATTTGTATGAGATATTTTCGTTCTTCAAGTCACCGCTGGGAGTCGCTGCACAATTTCTCATACTAATATTCGGCGGAGACGCTAACGAGTATAGATTACGAAAACGGTTGTAAGCCCGTGAAAATGGTACTGTAGTCCTCGAAAAAAAAAAATCTCTGCCTACCCCAGGCAGAGATGTCTTTATAATACACTCACATTTCACCAGTTACATAAGTAATAGGGGCCGAGTCTACTGCCATTAACTGGGCATCATCCAGACTCCGGGCTGCTACTTCGAAATTACACTTAAAATAAACCATAACACTTTACCCTGCTCGGGGATCGAGTTCCACTGTAGCGATAGAGACTCACTCAATTTCTGACCACTAGATGCACCAGCGGCAACGAGGCAATCTAATAAATGAAGAATTAAATTCACAAAATATAAATTAAGAAAAAAAAATATGCTATCCCCGAAGGGATAAGCTGAGGTGTTGTAAAGATAACACCCACTTTTCACCGAAGATGATTAAGTGCCAACGTGACAGAGGATGAGTCTATCGCCGTCTCAGGCACTATGCATACGTCTTTTAATTACTTCTCATGATGTTTTCCTTCGACGTAAAGGTCGTGGGATGAAATCACTGCACTTAAGTTATTAGAAACACTTATCGGTTCAGCCAGCTGGGAGTCGAGCTGGCGTCGCTTGCGTAGCAGGCGGATGCCCAAACCCAACAGCCATCACGGCCCCTAGTCATAATATAATAAGTATTATAAGAGCTGTGATAGCCGAGTGGTTTGAGTAGACGCTAGGTAAAATCTCACCTGTCTGTACTAATGAGTATTTTTAGGTTTAAGGAAATCATACGCTCCAATTATTAAAAAAAAAAGGTTTTTCTTACTTCGTCCAGACACTTGTTGACACACCAGTACCAGTTTTGAACTAATCACAACGCATGCGTGTGCGCAATCATCCCAGATGTTTTTAGTATAGATCACAGCCGCCGCACGCATACCATGACCTAAGTACTCCTGGGTCGTATACCTAGATAGCTGGAATAGTAGGTTTCGCAATGTCAAGGCTTAATTGATCGATTGGTGCCATATTGCTTGTTATGTTAAGTAGGTATGGTGGTAATAGTCGCAGCACTGATTAGATAACACGTTTTTGATTATATTTACACGAAGAACTTGGTCAGACAGAATTGTGTGAAAGCGACAGCCATGGCGTTTCAGCAGTCGCCTGCTTAGCAAGCGATGCAAGTTCGAGCGGGGCCTTTACCAATGAGATTTCTAAAAACTTATCTGCATTGTGCAGTGATTTCACACCACGTGCTTTACGGTGAAGGAAAACATCGTGAGGACACCTGCATATGTCTGAGAAGTAATTCAAAGACGTACCTATATGTAGTGCCTGAGGTGACTCACCATCTGTCACGGTGACACTTAATCATCTGCGGTGAATAGCGGGAATTGTTATTACAACAATTTGCCTACACCTGTTCGATTCCCGGGACGGGCACGGTGTTATTGGGTTATATGGGTCTTCACCTAAAAAGTAGAAAAATCTGTGACCGCGATAAGCTTTTCATTTTATACTGAGGAAGTCGCAGCCAGAAGCTAGGCGTGAATAATTTCCCAAAGACAATATTAACTCACCTAAATTAAGCTGGAATGTCTAGAGATCAGCGCCACGTGACCGATCGTTAAACTCATGACTAGTAATTAAATTATGCGTTTTGCTGATTAATGCCAGTATAGCCAGCATAATCGCACACCGGCGCCAGGCTGCAGATAATTTCGTTAGGGTTACCAGATACAAAAGTGAATTTATGTAGGTGTATATACGAAAACGTCATCATTTGGGCCTAAAGCTGTTCACTACAACTCCAAAATAAGGATTTAGATTTCAATCAGCGGAGCATCATAATAGTTTTTAACAGTAATTCTACGTTGTCTGTTCGACGTTTTGTGATTTATCAATAAAATTAGGCAGAAATATGATGGTTCGATATACAGAGCTCAGGGGTGGTCGTGACCATCACACCTCCCTGGATCCACCTTTGACACCTCCCTCACCAGTGGCCGCAAGAGCATTCAAAGGCCATCGGTTATTAGCATTTAGTTGGAGGTCGCTCTAGTGTTGGGTCTCCAATCTACAATTTTTCTTCCACATCAGGGGCCCCATCATCTTCTATTTGAGCAGAACGTATTAAAAACTTCTGAGCTTTGACGGTAATCGCCCGGGGAGTCGGGTCGAACAAATAAAAAAAAATACAGCTTAATTTTAAACTACATGTTTTTAATATACATAACGAATACCTACCAAATAACAAGACCTACTTTTCCATCACAATAGTACTTTCCGAACAAAGGGCGTCGTAAAGATCTACCGCCCGGAGCCTCGCAATGGGTAAGGCCGCCGCTGCCCCAAGTTCTTTATACTACATGTCCTGCCAAAGCCACTACCCCTAACTTATTAATAGTTTTATCGTCTACGGATCTCTTAATTTCTGTCGAACGCAAGAACGAACGAACAAACGAACTTAAGTTGAACGCAATCAAGAGATATATGTAGGATACCCGTTCAATAGAGCTCCAAGAAACTAGCTCTCTTATTAGTTCCCTAGAGAAACAATTCTTAGATGTACCAGATTACGTTATTTCTTGATATATCAAGCAAATACACTTTCACTCATAATGTTAATTTTAGAGTTACAGCAAGCATACATGAGGCAATAACAAAAGCAGGTATGTCACGACTGTCCCGATGATGTACTAACATCTCACAACTCATATTAATACCCTTCAAACACATACCTTCATGACACGCCGGGCACTCGGCCGTCTGCACACTAGACCACAGTAAGATTTGGTGTCGAGGTATTGATATTTTCTAAAAATCACAAGTCATAATAGTGTACCCGTGGGCCGACAGATAACATAGAAATTTGCGTTTTGGGTCGACGCGGTGACTTGTGACGGTGGCAGCGAAAAACTCGCACTAGACCCACAGGTACCTACCGTCACGAGTAAAGAACTCGCAGCGAAAAATTGTGGGAATATTGCGCATGTTTTTATTCGCCTCGGGCGATATATACAGTCGGAGACAGACTCATAAAATGACTAGGTAAGTACTGCGCATTCTTTACTCTTTCTTAAATGTTGACGGGACCAGTAGGCCTATATAGAGTATACGTACTTTGTGTGTAACATTATCTGACACTTGCGCTTATAGAAACGATAAATATTGTATGGAAATGACACAAATTTGTCACGTCACACACACGCGTAACGTCGTGATGCGTTGTGATGGAGATTTTACCGTAGGCACTCCTTAGGAACTCGACATTTCTTAGGTATTATGTAGGAGAGCAGACTGCATGCTATGGACATTATAAACAATTTTGGACGCGGATATTTGGCTTCGATCAAATGACTTTAATCGTTCAACGAGGTCTCGGTTGTTTGTTTACGTGAATCAGGCTAAAGAATGCACTCCAATGCACACTGACCAGCACCATTCGCACCAGTTACCTGGCTTATTAGTCAGTTCACAAATAGTCTGCGGGAATGTGGAATGTCATTCGAAGACGCAATTAGCCTGTAACGAACCAATGTGCTTATTGCCGGCGCCAGCAAAAAATATATTTGATTGACTTGGAATCTTAAGATCATCTTCAGTCAATGTCCTTATCCCATGTTTAAAATCAACAGGGACCCATGAGCTTTTATTGAAATGATAGTTCAAATGTGCGACAGTGACAGATGTATATACGTCATATACATCTGTCTCATGATAAGAGTTAAACTATAATGGCAATAAGAGGTCATGGTAAGGCCCCAGTACTCTCAAACGTTTTGATATGACGGCTATACTCATATTATTATGTTCATACTTTTGAGTGCGTGAATTTACGGTAGTCGGGTTCAATAGTTTTGAAAGTTTTACATTGTATTGTTTAAATAAATTTGGGATATATTTATTTTAACATTTTATATTGTGGAGCTATTTTTGGAGCGTGTGCTTTTGCATGCAATAGCTGTGAATATATATTTATTAATCCTCATTAAACACTTTAATTGCATACACCACAACCACCATAATCACGATCAATCTAATGACGTCACATTCAATTTAATCTGATGTTACCTACATATCATCTAACCAGCGGACGACTTCTTCTACATATGCTTTCATTAGATCTGAGTACTAAGAGTTTGACCTTTCGGAACAAATTCGAAATTTCTTACTAGAGATTAATGTATATTTTTACTTTATTATACGTAATTAGTACCAGTAATTTCAATTGTTTATATTCTTTATCGACTTTCGGGCACTGGGCCGTGTCCAGATAATTTCTCAAAATTGTATATTTTTTTAAATGTATTACTGAATTTCTTGCCAGGTTCTTCTGAGTAAAAGCAACCTTCCGAACCTGGCTGTAGCATGTATAATCCTATATAATCATGCCGTACTGACGATTTAAAAGTACTTTGTGAAAAGCGTAATCAAATAAATATTTTATGAATTTTATAGAGTTGGTTAGACTTGCTCCTAAAAGCGGCGAGAGGCGCGCGCGCATCTATTCGCGCAGACTGATTCAGTGCCCCGTATTAATAGCGCTCACGGCAGTTATTTACAATCACAACACATGTAATGGCTCTGCCATTTGTTATGCTAATGTTGGGTAATTGGATGATTTGTGGGTGAAATATACCTCTTGAGAATAATTTCATATTTACCATACCTACATTTTGAGAAAAGTTATTGTATTACAGCACGATTTTGTTTGAGACTGACTATGGGACGATATTTCTGCTAATTCGTTGATTGACTTAATAAAACTTAGCACTCATAATAAATACATATGCTCATGCCTGTATTCCCCGAAAGGGTAGGCATAGGTGTTGTAATAACAACACCCACTTTTCACTGGAGATGATTAAGTGCAAACGTGACAGAGTTGTTGAATTATTTCTTAGACATGTGCATTTCCTCACGATGTTTTCCTTCACATTAAAGCACATGATGTGAAATAACTGCACACAAGTTTTTAGAAAAACTCATTGGTCCCGCTGGGATGCGAACTTGCGTCAGCTCTACTATACGAGTGCAATAGACTAACCCTTCCGTACAAAGTACGCTTTATAAAGATTTGAAGCGCTTGTCGTTGTTGAATGTTGAAACGAGACGGGGCAGAACAAAATTTGTCGTTTATTGACACAATTTTAATCCAAGGGGATCTCTATTGTTGTTGTCCCCATATCGCCTTAGTAACTACATAATTAACATACCGGCCTCCCCTACTATTGCTGATGAAGGAAAATACTTAGGTCACCATATTTTTTTTTCTGAAAATTGCATTCTATACCGATAAATAAAAAGTGTCTGCTTGTAATTCCAAAATAACAGCTTTTCACTAAATGTACTTATATGAAAGTATACACGGTACTAGCATTGAAAAACCATTTTTTTTTTAATTTTCTCTGTATGTCTGTCGGTATGTTTGTTCTGATTTGACGGCATTTTTGTCACTGGCAAATAATACATTTTACAAGGTGTAACATAGGCTACTTTTATTTTAAAAAACAGTTGGTTTCCGTGAGTCACCCATGAAATGAACTCTACTCGGGTAAAACCGCGGGGCACAGTTAGTATTTCGATAAGGTAAAGGGCGCTGTTGGCATGCAGTACGTGCCCTCAGTGGTACGTACTAGTGGGTATATTAGTCAATATACAGAATGTCGGGGAAAATAGGACAGCTGTTAAAATATGTGATAGGGTCTAATTTTAGGACGCAAATAAAATTAATATGACAAAAATATCTTCTTCCGTTTTCGAGTAATTGACTTTCAAAGTTAACCATATTATTGCATAAAAATCAGCGGTAACATAGAGTTATTCACATGAAATCTAACGATGTTTCTATTTTTTTCTATTAACCTTCTTCTTATTTAAACAAGTTAAATTACAGCGTATACAATGTAGGTAATTGCAGCCGCGCGTTCATACAATAGCTTAAGGCCGCGAGCTCTTCGGCCCTTAGCAACCATAGCCTATAACAACGTTATCGTTGGAGCTAGATATTTTACGACTTCAACATAGTGATATATTCATAAAACCCTATAACTTCTAGAAGACAACTGTTCCTTTTTCACCGACATCCTGTATAATGTCAAACTTCCTTCAGCATAAATATTACCTATAACATAAGATATATATAACAATAAACGGACTAACACTACCTAGTCGTATGTTACAATCAAAAGATATTTTGTATAAATAATTGAAGATAACATATTATTATCAACCAACGGAAGCATAATATACATAATTACTTATCTATCGTAGGTATGCATGCATGTCTATAAGCTCTTAAGTTCTTATCGATTATGCTCCGTTACAAACAGGAAATATATTGAAGGGAAATAATTATCTAGGACCTGGTTGACCGAGCTGTGCTCAGTTTCTTTTTCTCACAAAAAACTAATCAATAAACATACATACATATGCTCACGCCTGTATTCCCCGAAGAGGTAGGCAGAGGTGTTGTAATCACAATACCCACTTTTCACCGAAGATGCGATCCATCGCCGTCTCAGACAATTTACATACGTCATTGAATTACTTCTTAGAAATATGCAGGTTTCCTCGCGATGTTTTCCTTCACCGTAAAGCACGTGGTGTGAAATCACTGTACATAAGTTTTTTAGAAAAACTCATTGGTACAGTCCCCGCTGGGATACGAACTTGCGTCGCTTGCGTAGCAGGCGACTGCTCAAACCTCAAGGTCACCACGGTTCAATCATCAATTAAAAATAAGAAAAAATCGAACCGGGGTACTCTAAATTCGATATCGATCCATAAGCTGGTAGCCTCACTCTGAGCTATCGTATCTTGATTGATGTAGGTGAAATTTGCTGTCGGATATAAGGATATTTTATGAGTTTTATCAGTGCCTGAAAACATGGTCAAAACGATGTTTTCCAAAAATAAAACCTAGCTTGATCTATTTTTTGGCCCCGAAACCCCTTACACACAAAATTTCATGAAAATCGTTGGAGCCGTTTCCCAGATTCAGGTTCTATCTAATATATAAGATTCTCGTGTCACAGTTTTAGTTGCCATACTCCTCCGAAAAGGCTGGACCGATTTGTATGAAATTTTGTGTGCAGATCGGGTAGGTCTGAGAATCGGCCAACATCTATTTTTCATCCCCCTAAATGTTAGGGGTAGTCCACCTCAAAAAAATAGCAATACAACGTTTGCCGGGCACAGCTAGTATATATACAAGAATTGCTCGTATAAATGTATAAGATGAATCAGAATCAATACTAAGTACAGGCAGGGGCGTTGTATTTTCAGAGGGGTCAGCAGAAACAATAAGTACCCTACTTATTGTTTATGGTAGGTTAATTACATACCAACGTGGCATCACAAATGGTAAGCACTGCTTATCTGCTTATATGCAATGCTTAAATGCATGACCAGGGTCAACGTACAGGGGGCCAACTATGATCGTAAAGGAAGCGCGTATTAAGAAATTTTGCTGCGTTTCATAATATTTCTTATATAGATGGTAGATAAATATGTAATTATTTTATCACTCACCTGTAGCTTCTGATGAAATAAGTGATAAGGATTCCTATCATTGTTCGTTTTATGAGCTTGTTTATTGTAACACCGGTATTTTTATGGCTTGGTGATCTAACAGAAAAACGATAAACTATATCTAAGCATTTAAAATTATCTTTTTTCCGTCATTACCGCTGAAGACGAACAAAATAAGTTCCGCAAACTAAAGCTTAATACTTCATTATCGAATTCAATGAAATATTAATTATTAATAATCTATAAATCTATATAGATGAATAAAATTTAAGTGTCTGCTTGTCAATCCAAAATAACAGCTTTTCACTAAATGCATATGAAAGTATACGCGGTATCGATATAGAAAATTCATTATTTTTATTTTTTCTCTGATTATCTATCCATCTGTCTGTCTGTCAGTCTATCTGTCTGTTTATTCCGGCTAAACACCGAAACGGCTGGACCGATTTTAACGGGACTTTCACTGGCAGATCGCTAATAAATAAAAGCAATTCAGGCTAAATTTATTATAAAAAATAATAGGATTTCCACGAAATTAACTCTACGTGGGTAAAACCGCTCGGCAGAGCTAGTTAATAATATAATATAATTAAATAGTTCTTTAAACGGTTCTTCTCAAAAGGCTAGGACAGGTGGATTTCAAGGCCTTACCATTTTTTTTTGTTGACGAGGGGGAAACCTTCAAAAGGTCCCCGACCGCCCTGGGAGAGGCAGATCGGGGTATGTGGGATTTTTACCGCACTAAAACCCCCCCGGTGGCCGTCCTCAGTGCTCAGGGGGGACTCCGCGTACTCTGGTAGAACGCACCGGTGTCCCCCCACACTTAGCCGGGGCACATTCCCGGCCAGCTGTGGCGCCGCCCCTGGAGACCTCGCTGTGCAAGGCAGCGCGAGCCACATCGCGCTGCCACCTTCCCGGGCCCGCGTCGGTGGTCAAAGCTCCCACCCCGACCACCGCCAGCAGGCCCTCCGGCCCCCTTTTAGTCGCCTCTTACGACAGGCAGGGGATACCATAGCCATATTCTTAGACCATATTCTTAGACCCTGGCTATTACCAGGACCAAGGGACCAACCATGACCTGAATTAATCATTTTTATGTGGTGCTGATGTCCAGCAGACTAACTAAGTACCTATTTATAAAAACAGTAAGTAAGTGTTGGAATTGCGTTCAATAAACATTATCAGATATGCGGTTGGTCAAATTGTAGCTGTAAACTTTACAAGGGCTTACGGCTAGTTTATAAAATGTGGTCACAAATCCTTTATTGTAACAGTTACGAAGGTCGTGGAAGATGGCGGCTCTGTTACTAGTTGCGTTTGCGCTGCTTGCAGGTAATTTGCGTTTGGAAATTATATTTTATAAATATCTAAATATATATAACTCAAAGGACTGACTGACTGACGTAGTGATCTGTCAATGCACAGCCCAAACCACTGGACGGATCGGGCTGAAATTTGGCATGCAGGTAGATGGTATGACGTAGGCTTATAAAGTTCATTTTTATTAATTCTACCCCCAAGGCGATAAAATAGGGGATGAAAGTATGTATGAAACTTTGTCAATTTTGAACCGATATATTATATAAAACTAAGTCTACGCGGGTGACACCGCGGGGCAGAGCTAGTTAGGTATAAACTCGCTGGCGTCTTCGCTGAATATTTGTGTGAGAAATTGTGCAGCGACTCCCAGCGGTGACGCGAAGAACTAAAATATTTCATACAAATATTGTGGGTGACGCTAGCGAGTATAGATTACGAAAACAGAATAATAACATACCAGCTTTTAGCGAAATCGCAAACTTATTTGTTCCATTCGCGATGTTTCGATTAAGTTACAAAGGTGGTTGCGGGCAGA
The DNA here is from genome assembly GCA_929442735.1 of Watsonalla binaria. Taxonomy (NCBI): domain Eukaryota; kingdom Metazoa; phylum Arthropoda; class Insecta; order Lepidoptera; family Drepanidae; genus Watsonalla; species Watsonalla binaria. The sequence goes on along the minus strand of OV838937.1, from coordinate 8,925,631 downwards.
TTCAGTTTTTTATTTACTAAGGCAGAGCATAAAATATATCTTTAACATTAACTTAAAGCACGATGGTTATTTGATGTCACAGCTCGGAGTCGCTGCACAATTTCTAATACAAATATTCGGCGGAGACGCTAGCGAGTATGGATTACGAAAACGGTGGCAAACTCGTCATTCTTAGGTAACTCAAGTGATATTAGAAGTTGATTATGGGACTCTATAAGTAGCTATAAGTAAAATATGCTTTCGCCATTCCAGAAGCGCCACATTTCACCGAATTTGATTAAGTGCCAACCTGACAGAGGGTCAATCACATCCATATGCAGGGTAAAGCACGTGGTGTGATATCACTGCACATGTTTTTTGAAAAACTCATGGGTACAGGTCCCGCTGGGATTCGAACTTGCGTCGCTTGCGACTGCTCTAACCCCGAGGCCACCATGGCTCTTAAATCTATAAGTAGGCAATGTGTTAAATAATTTCAGGCACCACCTGCTCAGCATTAAGGGCGGAGACGACGATCAACGCGCACCCCTCAGTGGTCCAAGTGGAGTTCCTGAGTGTATTCTCAGGACTATGGTCCCAGTCGTGTGCTGGGAGCATTCTCACCTCCTGGCACCTTGTCTCCAGCGCTAACTGCTTTTCTGGCGTGTATGGTATTTGCACATTTTTTAATAGACTTGCATTTCTTATCCAAAACCAAATGATAGACATAAGATATTTGAAATAGAGGTTCATATTATGGCGAGATTGAGGCGTCAGGTTGCCTTCAGGAGTTATGAGCGCTAATTTGTATGAACCATAGTCATTAAGAGTCTGTTTATGTTAAAATATATGCGCATCCAGTTTTTCGCTGAGAACTCATACATAATTCGCGACACCCAATACTTGTTTGACAAGTGACGAAGCGCTTTTTTTGGAGTTTTGTTGAGTTCCATAAAGTATTCCTTTATATCTTTACATCATTGAAAAAAAAGGACTTGAAAATGATAAAAACAATCATTTCCAGGCTCTACAGCCCAGCTTACCGTCGGATCCGCGCAGGCGCCACTTACCGCAACACTGGTGGTGTCATCGTCCCCGTGTTGAGGGAGAACAATCACCCAAGTTTCGGAAACCATGGCTTGGATGGTGATATCTCAGTAGTCCGCCTTGGTGAACAGTTGACCTTCAGCCCAGTGGTTCAGCAGGCGCCAATCATTTACCAAGGAGCTGCGTTCCCTGACAGCATTCCTCTCATTCACGTCGGTTGGGGTACTACCACGGTATGTCATTTGGCTTGTCTCATGCTGTTCTGCAACAGAAGTACCACAGTCAGATTTTACTACTGACTTCCATTTTACTACTGACCTGTGATGTACAAGGACCGGACTATGAATTTGATAGCTATAATGTCTATACGAATATTTATAGCCGGTGAGTTTGTTTGCTTGAATGCGCTATACTCAGCAACTACTTGTCCCATTTGAATAATTATTTCAGCGTTAGATAGCCCATTTATCGAGGCTATAAGACTAATCGTGGGTTAAATTTAGCGTGAGGCCAAAGAATTCTACGCTGATGAAGTCGCAGGCTGATGCGATTTTTTTTATTAAAACGGGCATATATCTATTTTTGAGGCTCAAAACCATACTCTGCAGCGGAAAAGTCGCAGGTAATAGGTCTAGATTCATGTCCTTATCTATATATATATAATATAAAAGAAAGTCGCGCTAGTTACACTATCTATAACTCAAGAATGGCTGAACCGATTTGACTGAAAATTGGTGGGGAGGTGGGGATTGGTGAACGAGGAGATGGACTTTATTATCCTTAGGCCTTATCCCATACATTGTTGGGGTCGGCACATACAAACACAATCAAACATTCGCCTCGCAATACTCCAGACATGCCGACATGATCGTCTGCCATTCATCCGCAAACAAATCACACTCAGAGTGTGACTCCAAGAGAGTAAAATGTAATTCACAAAACAAATGTAATCCACAGCAAAGCAACTACCAATCCGACGTCCTGTTGGAAGTGATCCTGTACAAGCACGACAGGGATCAGTGCGCTCACAGCTACCAAGGCCTGGCGTTGCCTGAGACGGTTACTGAAAACATGATCTGTGCGTCCCTCACTAGCTGGGACGAGTCTTTCTGCAGGAGTGACTTCGGAGGGCCTGTGACCTACAGTGATATAGTAATAGGTGTCATGTCGTTTGGCTACGATTGCGTTAACAATACCTTCCCCGCTGTTGCCACTAACGTCGCATCTTACACAAACTGGATTATTGAAACTGCTACGTATTGATGTATTTTAAAGCATTAAATATTTCTAAACGTTATTGTTTTTTATTTTGCTGCACTGACGGCTTACAAAACCCTTCTAAAATGGGGTTCCTACAGTAGGTAGGTATCTAATATCTATATATATATATATAAATGCTGTTGTATATAAAAACGTTGCTGTTCGTTAGTCTCGCTAAAACTTGAGAATGGCTGGACTGATTCGGGTGATTTTGGTATTGATAAATTTGTTGAAGTTCAGGGAAGGTTTAAACGGTGGGAAATATGATGTGACTGACTGACTGACATAGTGATCTATCAACGCACAGCCCAAACCACTGGACGGATCGGACTGAAATTTTGCATGCAAGTAGATGTTATGACGTAGGCATCGGCTTAGAAAGGATTTTGATTATTCTACCCCCAAGGGGATAAAATAGGGGATGAAAGTTTGTATGAAACTTTGTCAATTTTAAACCGATATATTATATAAAACTAAATCTACGCGAGTTACACCGCGGGGCACAGCTAGTATGTATAAAAAAGTGAATTGCAGTTCATTAGTCTCACAAAAACTTGTAAATGGCTCGTCTGATTTGGGTAATTTTAATATATTTATGAAAGTTCAGGGAAGGTTCAAACGGTGAAAAATATAAATAATAAGTACAGGAAAAGGTGCTTCGAAGTTAACCGGATCAACTAGTATGTAAATAAATATTGTTCGGATATTATCACATAGCGCCATCTAGGCCCTAGTTAAACTTTGTACTATTGGTACTTACTAGACAACGGATATAATACTTTAATACGTTTTTTTTGTCAGTATTTAGGTACTTTTGATACAAAGCCAACACCCAGACTCAAGGCAAACCCAATTGCTCTGAACAAAAATACTACTGTTACGCCATCTAGGAACAAAGTGAGATACTAGCGTCCACGTCACTTACTCAGCTTCCATTTGAGCAAAGCTTAGCTGTCTGCTTATACGCACGACAGATGGCGCCACTTTGTACTTGTTGTGAATAATTTCTTATTACATTGCCGTATTTAATTACTTTCCAGGATCCGATCCTTAACAAATACCCTATCGAATCATGTAATAATACAGCTGTTTTATTTTCAAAATCAACAGGTTCTATTCCTGGCTAATAACATTGATTCTACAAATATGCGATTTTTTATCCTTGAATATTTCAGTGTTATATTGGCATCCATGCAGGCTTGAAATATGAATTTTGCATTACCATAGGCTAAAGAACAACCATTCGAAACGACACACACATTTACGTTCGATCGATCGTGAGAATAGACGATAGTCACCTAAGCACCCCTCGCAGTGCTGTCAGTAGCGTGTTCACATTGTCACGTGCGGTCATGTGAGAACATCAACATTCTTTATAAAAATGCCGCGAGTGTATTGCGTAGTATACGGCTGTTTAAATACGGCATCATCAACAGCTGAACTTTCGTTTTTTAAGCTCCCTGGCGATTCTGAAAGGTAAACGTTACCTATTTATTGTTATTGGATAAGGGAATTTGTCACAAGCTCGCAGACGCCATCTTCGTTGTGTGAGTGATGTTACAGATTCTGACATCTGTCAAAACGTCAAACCACAGACAGTTATCAGATACACAGTTTATATAATTATGTAAAAGCTGTTGCACTTTTAATTGTATACATTAATTTGACAGTTTAAGGGTACCAGTTTTGTCAAAAGAATTTTGTGGTAGTGAAAAAAATTACGAAATTGACTGAACTTAAAAAATTTTTTACATGCTAACATATGATTACAAATTGTTATCTTGTTTTCAAAAACTGTAAAAGGCGTTGAATGTTTTTGTTGTATGTAAAAATAATAAGAGCAGAGTCAAGTAAAATCAGCTTTTCACTAAGTGCATATGAAAGTAGGTACACACGGTACATATATAGAAAATTTTAATTTTTATTGTTTCTGTCTGTCTGTTTGTTCCGGCTAATATCCGAAACGGCTGGAGAAGTGGCAGTCCCAAATTTTCCAAGGAGTAACTTAGCATATTTTAATTTTAAAAAAGGGTTCCGCGATTCACCCATGAACTTTTCGCAGGTAAAACCGCGGGGCACAACTAGTTTTTGTATATTTTTGCTTTTTTGCAATCAATGCAACAATTACAAAATAATATTTTGCTATCTTTCACAGACGTGCCAAATGGCTTCGCTTGATATGTCGAGAAGATTTGATGCACAGACCGTCGCGAAGTTATGTTGTATGTGAAACGCATTTTAACTCTAAGGATATTCTAGCGGGAACGCATCGCAAGAATCTTAAAAGCAACTCATTGCCATGTCTTCATCTGCCAAAATTACAAGAAAACGATGTTGAAACGACACCTGCAGCTCCGAAATTGGTTGAAACATGTACTCAGACAGATGAAAACATAACACAACCGGAGAGTGAGAGCTCTCAAGATTCCACATCTCCATCATTGGACACGTCGCAGAAAAGAAAGCTTGAATACAAACTTGCAGAATGTAGAAAGAAAATTAAAACATACGAAATTGACAGTAAATCGGGTAAGTATCAAAGGGATACGTTCCATAATTTGTGCGACAGATTTCTGACGAAACAGTTAGCTGAGTTGGTGAAGGCTCAGACGCATTTGAAATTCGACGTAACAGAAAATAGATGCGGAGAAAATTACAAAATGTTTTGCTTGAATTTATATTACAGCAGTCCGCAAGCTTACCAGTTATTACAAAATGCCATCTGTCTCCCAAGTCCAAAAACCTTAAACATGTGTGGAATATCAGTCACATCGGAAATAAATGACAGACTAATGTCAATTCTTAGAACTAGAATTGATGCCATGAATTATTCGGAGCGGACATGTTCGGTTGTTATTGGTGCCATGAGCCTAAAGGCTAATTTGTGTTATATCTTAAAGCAAGATAAAATTATTGGCTTTCATGAGGTCAATGGAGTGCAGGCACCAGAACCAGCAATACATGCCTTGGTTGTGATGGTGCGTGGGATATTTGTCAACTGGAAGCAACCCGTGGGGTTTGCATTGCTCTCCGACTGTAGAAACAATGACGAGATAGGCAATTGGATTGACAACATTTTGAAAAAACTGTTTGAGATTGGACTTAACATTAGAGCATTTGTCTCCGACGTCGGATCTGATGTATTTAACGTAGCAAAACAGGAATCAGTTACCTTAGAACGACCTTACTTCTTTGTCAATAACAGAAAAATATTCTATATTTTTGATGCCCCCAACCTCATAAAATTGGTCCGCAACAATTTGATGTCGTACGACTTTCATTTCCAAAATCATGTAGCTAAATACGAGCACATCGTTCAATTTTATGAGAATGATCGACACAAGAGCTTCAAGCTTGCACGCAAATTGACTAACAACCACATACATCCTACAAATTTGGAAAGAAATAAAGTTGAATATGCTACGCAACTTTTAAGCAACTCTGTTGCCGCTGGCATATCAACGTATGTGGACTTTAATCTCATTCAAGAACCCGGAAGGGCAACTGCTGAACTTATTAAGATGATGAACAACTTGTTCGATTCTTTGAACTCAACTAATTTAAAAGATAATTACGAATACAGAAGAGGGTTTTGTGGAAAAGAGTCACAGATAAATTTCTTCGAAGAAATGTTAGTTTTTTTTCAACATCTGAAAATAGTTGATCCAAAAAATGGAAATGATGTGACCTCTACTGCGAAGTTCATTTACGGTTTTCAAATAACAATAACATCTATTTTGATGCTTCTTGAAGATTTAAAGTCAGAAGGATGTACATTCTTACCAACAGGTCGGTTAAATTTGGATGCGCTTGAAAACTTTTTTGAACAAATACGATCTAAAAGCGGTGTGGCCACGGAGCCTACAAGCGGACAGTTTATAACCGCATTTAAAAAAATATATTTCTCAAATATTTTGAAACTTCCAAAAGCATGTAATTGGGAAGACGATTTGGGAAAACTCCTGATTCAGACCAGCGCGTTCTGTCAAATAAACGACGAAGCGACATTTAACGATGACAAAGAAGTTTCTAGTATAACTACTGAAGATATAGTTAAAACCGTCCAAATTAAGAGTTCAGAATATAATCAACTAGACATTACCGAAACCAACTCACTTATTTATGTATGTGGCTACCTTCTGAAGAAATGCGGTGAGCGCCACGATGATTGTCAAATTATGAAATCTTATATCGAACCAAATCCCGAATTAAAATCAGAGAGTCAATACACAAGATACGATGAATACATCAAAGCTATAAACCAAAGCCTACCAGTACCTGTTGTGCCACCAGATGATTTTGTCCAATATGTCGAGAAAATGGACGATATATTTTGTTCTTGTTTCCAAATAGAGCATATTAACGACAAAATAGCAGCATTAATTTACAATGAAATAGACAAAATAGAATGTTTTCTACCGTGTCCTTGTTTTCCGACGGTGTATTTGAAAGCACTATTCATTCGATTGAGGATTTTTTATACCATCAAATTCAATAATACAGCATTTCGAACGTGTGGCGGTAGGCGGAAGTCTTTTTCAGTTAATAATTTGTAAGTAATAGTTAATGGAGAATATATGTTGATGTTTTGCATAAATAAATATTTAAGCGTTAACATTTTTCGTTTTTATTCCGTGATAACTACAGATCCCAAGTAAATCTATACAGATAGATAAAATTCAAGTGTCTGTTTGTAATTCAAAATTAACAGCTCCCTCCTCATGATATATCGGCTCCCTGCCATACACGCCACCACATCCGCCATCTTCTGCCTCCCGTGAGTAAGTGAACGAGTGGGTGATGCGTTCTGCACCCCCATGACGTCACATCATATGTGTGGCGTGTATGCACGAGACGACAGAATCATTCTTACTACTTACATACACTACATACGGTTAATGAATAAACTATATAAAGGTTTCTCTTTTTGTCTGTTTTGTTCCGGCTAATCTCTAACGGATGGACCGATTCACGATACACTAATGCTACAAGGGGCACAGCTAGTCTATCTATATAAGATCTATATTTTGACGTTTAAATAACGAACACAATGTGTTGCTCTGAAATAAGAGTTTTTATTTAATTCTTATTAAAATAACATACTATTTTATAATTACAATTAATTCTAAATCAGACTTACCTGAAATAAGAGAAAAAACATTTATGTTAGTTTTAATGTCTAGCTATTATAATCTATAATCCAGCGGGGCCTGTACAAATGAGTTTTTCTAAAAAACTTATGTACAGTGATTTCACACCACGTGTTTTACGGTGAAGGAAAACATCGTGAGGAAACCTACATATTTCTGAGAAATAATTCAAAGATGACGGTAGACGGCGATAGACTCACCATCTGTCACGTTGGTACTTAATCATCTTCGGTGAAAAGTGGGTGTTGTGATTACAACACCTCTGCCTACCCCTTCGGGGAATACAGGCGTGAGCATATATATACTATTATAATAATTAAACGAAACCACCATATTATTTTATCTTCTTGACTAATATCACTGACATCTATCATCATGTCAAATCTATTTTACCCTGCCAGTAAATCAAGGAGTAAATACTCCTTACATAAAAATATGTTGGTTTGTGTACGCTTCAAAAACTCAAAAAAATTAGTACGATATATAATCCGCATCAAGGATTGTTTTATCTATTTTTCTTGTATATATATATATATATATATATATATATATATATATATATATATAAATTTTATGTTGGTTTGTGTTCGTGTACGTGACAGGGCACAGCTAGTGTTCGAATAAAAATAAAACATGAATAGTGACAACCAGTTTCTAAGATAACCGGTGTCAAGCTTACTAGCCGAAAAATCATTATATAAAAAAAAATATTAGGCCTTTTTCCATTCTGCCTTAGTAGCTTATATTTTACAGTGTATGGCCTACCATAATTGGATTAAGATGAGTGTATGAAGAACTTCAGAGCTTTGACAGTCGCGTTTGAGCGGTTTTTGCAGAGATTTGACAGTCGCGTGTTGCAGTTTGACGTTCCATTTTTGTACCGTTAATTAAATCTTCGAAGCTGAGCTTTGAAAGTACTCTAAAAGTCTTATCAAATAAATATATTTTTGAATTTTGAGAAGTTCTTAATACGCGCTGCTTAAACGACAGTACATATATATTGTGGCAAGTATATAATACTAATCCGTTTATATATACATAAGCATGAAATATTGCAACGTACACAGTCTTTCATAGTTTGTTTACTAAAGGTAGGAGGGTATTAATGTACCTATACAGTAATTGACTAGATTACAATCGCACATTTAATCATCAATATAAAATATTTTGGGATCTGAGGCGAAGAAAGTGAAAAATAAAAGTATGATAGCGATTAAATATAAACAATGTTATCTATTAATCTTTCCTTTGTAGTTTCAAAACGGAAACCGTAAAGCTAATCAATAAAACATGGAAGAAAAAATAAAATTGTTACATTTATAATATTAAGAAAGTAATAAGAGAGAGCCGTGGTGGCCTTGGGGTTTGAGCAGTCGCCTGCTACGCAAGCGAAGCAAGTTCGAATCCCAGCGGGGCCTGCGCCAATGAGTTTTTCTAAAAAACATTATGTACAGTGATTTCACACCACGTGCTTTACGGTGAAGGAAAACATCGTGAGGAAACCTGCATATTTCTGAGAAGTAATTCAATGACTTATAGCGCCTTGTTGAGAATACAGACGTAAGTATATGTATGTATTTGTCATTGGATTAAGTAGCTACCGTTGATATCGTAGTTAATTTTCATTCAATAATATTAAAACTAATTCGTTGCCAAGTACCTAACTGCAATCAACGAATAGGATTACTCCAAGATTAGGCCTCAATACGTATCAAATACTGGTTTAACTTATCATTGATTTGTGGTTCACGTGAAATACATGTATGTGCACGTACCTATAGATAAAATGTAACATGTCTAGCTGTTCATTTTTTAAATATGTTACTATTACCGTTTGAGACGCTAGGTCTAGAGGAAGGAACATTCTCTATCGATTGCGCTAATAGAAACGTTACAATGACAAAAATCAGGCACGTGACATATTTTTTCGTTTCTTTATGCGAACTGTGAAGATAGTGTTACGTTGTCTTCAGGCCTTGGTGTAAAACGTCGCAGTTAAGGGCGTGCAGCCACCCAAAAAAATGTTCTAAAAATATCATCTTCCTCCTGTCCTTCATCATCCTCCTGCCCCTATCCCTTGTTATTTGTGGTTGGCGCAATGTGTTCTTCTCTTCCATTTCTCTCTATCAGCCGTCATATCTGTATTCACTCCTATTTTAGCCATGTCATCATTCACACAATCCATCCATCGTTTCTTAGGTCTTCCTCTTGTCCTTATCCCCTGTGTTTACGTGTTTTCTGTTCCGTCCTCTCTATCACCTCAGTATTTATCATATTAATCCCTTTCATCGTTTCATTATCCTATACCCTCGTAATAAACCATAAATCTCAGGTAGTTCACATACGTTGTACAATTGCTTCTAAGACTTGTGAAAATTTCCTCAACATGTTTGAAAGAAAACACTTGTATGAATTTACTTATAAATAATAATAATCATAACAATGAATCTATTATTTGATATATATATGTAAAGATCGAGCTTTAGATGTCTTTAGGGACTATCACGACACGAAGAATTACTTGCAACTAATCGAATGATTTTCACTCTTAATCCACCCAGGCAAAGTCACAAGTAATACTTAAATCAAATCTAGAGATAATGCCAGCAACGTAACAGGTATAAAAGAAACAACAACTATAGATTAGCAGCAAACATCCGCGGTAATTCCAAAATGGCGTCCTTTCACACATGGGCTTTAGTTCTGCTGGCAGGTAACGTAAAAGTTATAAAACATGTGGGGGTGAATAAACTGGAGTGATCACAATGGGAAGATCTTCCTGCGGGTGTTGTGTCTGGGGAAAAGAGGCTTCAACTATTCTATTTGGTGGCATTACTGTGAGCATGATGAGGTGATCGTGCTCGGCCACCACAAAGCGAAGATCTTCCAGCGGGTGTTGTGTCTGGGATTTCGCGTCTCTAATTATCCTAGTCAGGAACTTGTATATTCTCAGTTGAACAGCTCGCATAGTGGTTCCAGTAACAACTTTAGATCTAATAAAATTATATTATTTAGGATTCTCTATTTGGGAAGACTTAGCCTACGTTTTTACAAAAGACTCTCTCCATTTAAAAGTGTCAAGTGCATCATGATATCTGTTATTTGGCCTTTGTAATACGCTAAGTGAAACCAACATCAGGATTTCAAAAAGGGGCATTAAGATAAAAGCACCCGCAGCGTTATTCCTTTAAATTAGGGTCATTTTGTTATCAGAACCCTTAAATTCCAGCTGCCTTAGTGTCAGCTGACCTTGGTACTCGCATGACCATCGATGAAGCTCCCTACCTTGCCCAATTGGAGAACCGCGTGCTCATCTTCTGGACCCAGACCTGTGTTGCCACCATTGTCACTAACGTGCACATGATTATCTCCGCCAGTTGTGTCTCTGGAACGTGAGTATTTTTATTTTTATGCTAACTTTCGTCAGTGGCTTCGCTTGTGTATTCGATTTAGAGAATAAAAAGTTTCTTCAAAAATTCAATGAAATTCACCACTTAGGGGTGGAATTTCAGATAACCCTTTCTTTGTGGATACCTTCACCTTGATATATCTAAAGTTAATAGACATTCATAAAAATTATGTCTTTAATTGCTACTAGGTATGTCCGCGGTAAGGGACAGCAGTTGTTAAGTCTTCAGCAAATGTTTTTAAATAACTATTAGATCCATGCTTGTTTGCCAGTTCATCTAAATCTTATTTCCGAACTGGTGATAATTTTCTCGACGTTTATAAGATGACTTCTTAATGTTTGGTAGATTGTAGTTTAAGGTATCTGTTTGTTTTCTTCCCAGCCTCTTCCTTATTGATTACCGTCGTGTGGTCGTGGGATCCACCACTCGGGCTAACGATGACGCTGACTACTACACGTTGAGCAGCGTCACCGTCCATCCTGACTTCGGTGTCCTCGGTAATGAGGCTGACCTCGCAATCATCAGGCTGGAAAATTACTTAACCTTCAGTCACATCGTCGCCCAAGCTCAGATTCTTGGTGAGGGCGTTGACCTCCCCGACAACCTTCAGCTTCGCCTTGCCAGTTGGGGCAACACTGCTGTAAGTATTTTTCAGAGGTGTTTAAATAACTTTAACTAAAGCTTATACCTCTGAAGTTTATAATAGTAGGTATGCTAGGCTGGCTTTTCCATACAAAACTTCATCATTCATCAAAAAGCTACGTCTATTGAGCTTGAAATACAAATGTGCTCCATCTTTTCTATTATTAGTATCGTGGAAGCCCAAGCAAAGTAAAATACCTATTGTCAAAAGGCAAAATCGCGCGAATCAAATGGGCACAATATAAAGCCATCACACTAGGAGACGATCATATTCAGTTATCTGGAAACCTCAGCTGCTCAACGCTTCCATGGATAATTGCAGTCCAAGCACAATACGTTAACATCAATTAATTCATCCATTTATTCCGAAACATCATCGTGATTATCTTATCAATCAGTTTGGAGCCTATAGGAACCCCTTACCAGATCTGTAGGTATACTTGTTTGAAGTATAGAAACCAATTGTCGATTCCGTAACATATTTACTAACAAAGACTTCTCCCTAACAGCAAGGCGGTGAATCCTCGGCTAACAACGACTTGTATGGCTTGAACCTGTTCACCATCAACAACGATGACTGTCTCTTGAAGTACTTGACTACGGAGGAACCTGAAATCATTACTGAGAACATGGTCTGCGCTGGTTTCATCACATCTGGCCGGGACTTCGACATTCGCGACACTGGTGCTCCCTTGACTTACAATGATGTGGTCGTCGGTGTCTTGTCCTTCGGTGTCTCTGACGCTGATGACCAGATGCCAGTCGTCAGCACTGCCATCGCTTCTTACACCTCCTGGATCGTCGCTAATGCTGTTTAATTTTGGCCCATATTAAATATTTTTTTAAAAAAGTTTTTTTTATATCCATAATAATGATACTTAAAACTATTTACAAGTAGAAAACTTGGCCCAATTCGGAGTCTCTCGGGATCATGCCAAGAAGGCTGACAGCATTGCCACGTTGAATAGCAATGCTGATTCTCTGAGCGCGAAAAGCCCCAGCCCGCTTGTCACGGGAAGCTTCTACCAGACGACGTGCAACCTCTTTGATAAGTTGATGAGCATCCGGACCCCAAGGCCCCAGAGTTTCAACTGCAAACGCTGTATTTGTATGTTTCATAGTGGTTGTGGAAAGTTTGTCCATAAATTATATGAAACCGGCGGATGTCACACAGTTTACCAATATGGTACACGCACGTAATGTACCTAACTATTCATTGTTCAATCTTTTTTAAGATGCGGATGGTGTAGCGGCTACTTATCGAACCACTGCACTTTAATGTCAATGTGGGTAGAGGATGATGTCAATGTCAATAGGGTGGTGGTTAGGGTTGTCAAATAAACCGACCGATGTCAATGAATGCCTTTAATGTACTGAAATATAATTACTATACTAACTTAGAATTTAGGTCGCGCATGTAAGCGCTTGCAATGTATAAAACAATAGAAAATGTACGGCTTTGCCTGTACAGATGGCGATGATAGCATGAGAGATATAAAATAAAGTACCTAATAATAATGCTCACGCCCTTATACCATGGCCCTCCCTCGACTCGAAAGGGTACACAGTAACAGTGGCGCTGGCGTTACAATACCCACTATTATCATAGTATTCAAACGTGAGAAATGATGCGATGACGTCTCAGTTTAGTAAGATAAAAATAGATTTAAAACCACTTTGTCGCGAGTTTAATTCTATGGTATCGTATATAATACGACTTTGAATTCCCTTACAAACCTATTCAGGTTTCCTAACGACGTTTTTCTTCACTGAAAGTTATGGTGTGAAATCACGGCACGTTTTCCAGAAAAAATCGTTTGTTTTGAGAATAAAGAATTCAACTTGCGTCGCTTACTTAGTAGGTGACTTCTCAAACCAAAGGTAATTAAGTTCTTGAAACAAAAGCCAGTTCAAAAAAATTGTCTATATCAATGAATAACTTAAGTGCACACAGATAACACAAGGTTTATATTGAAAGAAACCTGCATATGTACGTTATGCTCACAGCAGTATAACCCGAAGGCGATGGCAGGAGTACTTATATAATACTGGAATTTATATGTAATATGGCGCGAGCCAACTGCCACTAACCAGAAACTAATCCAGACTACGGGTTGCTCTGCTACTACTGTGAAATTATAGATAGAAAAACTCAATAACACCCAGGGATCCGAATCAAGATTCCGTGTTCAGCAGTTGCGCTTGTGACCATTAGACCAATAAGGTAGTCAAGAAAGCTTAAATTATGTCTTTTGATGATTACGTAAGGAGAGAGTAGCGCTCGTAGCACATTTGCTATTGCGCATATCTTTCGATCAGCGAAGTTAAGCAACCCTAACCTTAGACAGTAGTTGGAAGAGTGACCACCCGAGATCCCTTCGTGCCTTGGAGAGCCAATTACCAATTTATCATCTTTGGCAATCTTTACTCGTCAATCAGAGGCCTAAGAAAGTTTGGAAACTGGTTTAACCCAAATTACTGATTGTCCTCGTATTATAGGTCGAAGGTCATGCAGTCGCTTCGTATAAAGGTCAGATGATCAGCCACATCGGCTTGAATCAAGTGTCGACCCCAACAATATATGGGATAAGGCCAGGGAGATGATACATGATTAGGTAAGGAATACAAAAACCATTTTAAATTAGAAGCAGTCAATATATTAAAGTTTCATTTAGACAGCAGTTGAGACAATCCAGTTGGTGTAAGCTGAGACCTTGGTATAGACGCCGGGCCAGGTAGCCTCCGCGCAACCGTTGCCCCAAGAGATGAGCCCGATAAGGATGTTGTCGAAGAACAGAGGCCCACCAGCATCACCCTGGCAAGCATCCACGCCACCAACGTCCAAAAGCCCAGCGCAGAGCATGTTGTCTGTCACTACGGCGGTAGAATTAAGCCATGAGTATCTGTCGGTACATATTTGGTGGTCGACAGTCAAAACCTCGGCTCTTTGGAGGATCAGGGCTGCTGCACCGTTGATCTGGAAAGTGAATATTAGGATCTGGGTAAGTAAAGTTTCTAACCCCTTTATACAAAATATTTTTTAAAATAATCATTGGTTTAAAAGTAGTTCTATCTCTTTTTGCGATATGGAATTCAAAAGAGATGGAAATAGTTTTAGTCCGAGTTTGGTCTCGGCTTAGTTTGAACCATGTTTTGTGATAAGAGGGTAAGAGTTGGTGCAAACCACCTCCGCAACCGGTGACTAGCGACATGCTTTTCACACGAGTATGGAGAGTGAAAAGAAGAGCTATGATTTTAACCAGAATGTATGTTTGCATGGTCATGTGTTCCCTCAGAACTTCAAAACTACTTATGATAATTTAAAAAATGTTGGATGATGATATCGTTGGATGCGTCTTGATTTTCAGCTGGTATTCATGCATATTGTTTTAACCTGCCGCACACGTATGGCCGATGGTAGTAGGTATTGGCAACTATTTACTACCTTTGAAAAATAAAACAAAAAGCTCGCTTATATAATGTTTTTGATTTACCTCAGAAGTGCCCCATCCAACCAGGGTCACGTTTATGTTATTGGGCATTTCAAATCCTTGAGAGACGATGGCAATTGGCTGAATGCTGCCGCTGTAAGTAAGGGATTCAGCGAGCTGGACCACTGATATATCATTGTCATGACTGTTTGTATTGTAATCGGGGTGGTTGACAGCTCGTACGAATTCAATGACGGTCCCGCCGACGTTGCGGAGAGATGTACCAGCGCGGAGACGGCGGTTGGTGATGCTGAACAAGCTGAAATTACACAAAACTATACATCATACCTTACTACTTAGGTATAATAATATAAACGGTGGTAACTGCTAACGCCCATAGGATACGGGAGCATTGGATTCGCACAATACGAGACAATTCTGGTTTCAACGTGCGCGGATCATCTTTATCTAATCTTTACATCTTCTCATCTAAACAGACAAATAAAATTGAAGTGTCTATTTGTAATAAACAATAACAGATTTTTATTAAATTAATACGAAAGTTTAACTTTAAACACAAGGAATGATTTTATCGAAATTTGGCAGAAAGCTGATGTTACAAGGAGGCACATTAAAAAATATTGGTGTGAGCGAAATTAAGTCTACGCGGGTGGACAGCTAGTATTAAATAGAACAATTGCATATTACTTAGAATAAAAACAAACATACATGCCGGAGAAGCAACTAGCGCTGGAGACGATGTATCTGTTGGTAAGGATGTTGCCGGCACACATCTGGCTCCAGATCAGGGTATAGCGGTCTATCTGGACGGTGCTAGGGTACTGGGCAATGGTGGTGGGGGCCCCTCCAACGATGCGGTTGCCATCGCTGCCGTAGAATACAGCTGGAATTTGAATATGTGAGGTTAACTGTTGCGTCCGATTTCGCAAAACAGCGCATCTGAATCAATTCTTAGGAATGCTTTCATATCGAGCTTCAGTACTTAAGTTTTGACAAGTTCAATTGTTGACGAATGACCTTGCCACCTGTGACAACTCCTAGAAACGGTTTCATATCCTCTTGTACCAAATATAGGTTTGACCACGTATGACCACGGACTTGGGGCACGAGTAGGACACGAGGTTTCTGGCGTCGCGCTTACCTATTAAATATGTAATAAATCTCGAAAAGGAATCAGTCAATCAGAAATTATTTTATCTACGAGTGGACACTGCGAGAGTTACTAAACGTCATTTTTAAAACTTAACTGGCGAAGTGACTTTCAGATAAAATAAATCGCTGCAATGATTTCTTCAGTATTCCAACATTTAAGTGGAGGTGTATAAGTAATTAAGTAAACATTTTTAAAATTGAATTATAGGGTCTCTGAGATTTGCCCATACCAAACATACATACATACATATTGCTCACGCCTGTATTCCCCGAAGGGGTAGGCAGAGGTGGTGTTAACACAACACTCACTTTTCACCGAATTTGATTAAGTGCCATCGTGAGAACCTTGATGATTGTAGGTTTAGAGCAGTCGTCTAGCACGCAAAGGACGAGAGAGACGGGAAATTTTTCCGTTTTACGGTGAAGAAAAATATCATGAGGAAACCTGTATATTATGTCGGTGAATCAATTCAAAGACGTACGAATAGCGCCTGAGACGGCGATAGACTCACCCTCTGTCACGTTGGCGCTTACTTAGTTTCAGTGAAAAGAGGGTGTTCGTTATAACACCCCTGCCTACTGCTTTGAGGAATACAGGCATGAATATATGTATATAAAAAAATCCAAATCACTATACCTGCCAACACCAAAAGTGTGCCCGTAACGAACTTCATTTTGAACACAATTAAAATCGAGTGGCTTAGTATTTCTAGTATCTCGTATTTATATCACACAAATTTATCTTCGATATCGGCAAGATTTATTGCCCTTACAGTTATTAAAGAACTTGTGTTCTCGTAAGCGCTTATCGTAGTACCTTCCAGCACGTAATTTGATAAGAGCCAAAAACCCGGGTGGGAATTGTATATAGATCAAATAATTATACAGGAAACTTGAGACGTGTGTTGGCAGTGAACATAGTACTTAATGGTAATTTGTTACATACATATGCTCACGCCTGTATTCCCCGAAGGGGTAGGCAGAGGTGTTAGTTCTCAGATATATGCAGGTTTCCTCACGATGTTTTCCTTCACCGTAAAGCACGTGGTGTGAAATCACTGTACGTAAGTATTTTTTTAGAAAAACTCATTGGTACAGGCCCCGCTGGGATTCGAACTTGCGTCGCTTGCGTAGCAGGCGACTGCTCTAACCCCGAGGCCACCACGGCTCTCTTTTTTTATTATTTATTTTTCTTATTTGTTATTTACTTTTATATTTTATCTTTGTCTTTAATGACAACCCCGTTGGTGTAGAGGCAAGAATATTTGCCCGCTTGATGCTGAGAGTTCAATCTCAGAGTCAAGGCAAATATTTTATGTACTATTTGTTTTGCCAAGAGTCCAGAGTGCCTAGTGCCAGTTGTCACAAGTCATCGCGTCGAAGTAAACGCAGATTTGAATGGGCTAACAATAGTGTCATCTTCAGGCCGACAGACGGCGCTGTTTCGATCCTATACAAATCTGCGTTTACGTCGACGCGGTGACTTGTGACTTCGGCAGTGAAAAATTCGCACTAGACCGTCAATAGTCATAAAGTGGACTATGGACCTATTTTCTGAAAGAAATGTCGGAAGTATATAACACCTACCTAATCTTGTGTCTTTTGGTGGTATAAAACTTCGATTGATAGCCAATATAATGAAATCCTTAGGGGTTAAAGTTATCAGATAAATACCTAGTAACTATCACCGACGGAATTGTAATATTGTGAATGGCACAGTTTATAAAAACAACAGAAATAAATATTTCGGCATATTAACGCCATCTGTCGCACAGTAGTGGAACTATAATAAGCTAACTTCCTTTATAATACTCGGGCCCCTCAAATACAAAACATGATCCAAAACAAGACTTGATCAAACTCAGATTAAAAGTATGTCCGTCCCCCTTGGAATTCGTATCGGTAAAAGAGATACTTTTATACCAAGAGCTAGCTGTAGCTATTTTGTGACTCTAAATTTTTTTTACAAATAGTAATACTACCTTCAACAAGACAAGTGTTTGACTCCAAGTTTGATGCTATATTTGGCACCAACTTCTCATCATCATCTTCCTGGCCTTATCCCATACATTGTTGGGGTCAGCACTTGATTCAACCCGATGTGGCTGATCACCTGATTTGTATACGAAGCGACTGCCATCTGACCTTCGCAACCCCTGATACGAGGAAAATCTGTGATCTGGGTTAAACCAGTTGTCAGACTATTTTAGGCCTCCGACTGACAGAGAAATTGGCAACCGGGACCGACGGCTTAACGTGCTCTCCGAGGCACGGAGGGAACTCAGGCGGTCACCCATCCAATTACTGGCTAGGGCTAGGGTTGCTTAGCTTCGCTGATCGAATGATATGCGCAATAGCAACTGTGCCACGAGCTCCTCTTTTTCTTTGGCACCAACTTCTGAAGTAAGTAATTTATTTCACATAATTTTCTTTTTCTCGTTTTGAAGGCGGCACTAGGTACTTGCTGTAAATCGTTGAGGAGTTTCATCGACTGTATTTCGGCTCCATCATCAGATCGACTCCATGCCTTCATTAAAATGTAGTGTTTCAAATAGTTAATGAAAACAATTAACAAACACACTAGTAAGATTTTTGAAGATCCCCCTTTTTTTTTCTCACGGATGCCACCATCAGAACTGAACCAAATTAAAATGAGACCACTTGGGAAGCAATACCTTTAAAAAAAACAATTCATCGAAATTGGTTGTCTTGGTGGAAATTTCTGCGGTAACAGACATAAAAAAAATATACTGTCGAATTGATGACCTCCTCCTTTTTTTGAAGTCGGTTAAGAAATGTGGTGAAATGTGCACTTGTGATTATTCAGAGATGTTTCAAACAAGTATCCGATTCCCAGACTAGAGTAGAGAAGGGTATCTAAAGAAAAAAAATGGACCCACCAACTAAAAAATGGACCAACCAACTAAAAAAAATGGATAGGTAATTAGTAAAAAATTTAACATATTTATATCAAAATGCACTTTAACAGATTGTACTGTCCTCGTCAGCACACCCTTACTATTGAGACTGTGTGCAAAATAACTAGTCGGCCATCTTAGATGATCCGCCATATTGGAATTAGAATGACGTCAGCTTAGCATGTAGTACCATCCAAAATAAGCGTGTACACCAGATACTCAATCTTCGAGGTTCCAAAGAGAAAAAATAATAATTTCGATGTAAAATACCAATTATAAAAATAAGTCTCATTGATAAGTATAGCCTTAAATCCTTTTACATAATTTACTAAGTAATTACTGTCCAGTACTATCTTTACACCTGTCTATCTCTGTATATATGTGACGTCAATCGACATACGAGTATTTAATACCTACTTGGGAAATCCCATACATTTTAATAGTTTTCAATGTTTGACGATGTATTTCTGTTAAGTTTGGATCGCCACTAAAATATATTAAATAATGAAACAAAATATTCCCTTGGTATTTTTTAAGTTACATACTAATACTATAATATTGTAACATCTTTATTCCTTAATAAAACAATTGATTAAACATAAAAACATTGGATTTTTGATAAAAAAATTTTTTATTATTAATATAGATTGGTGGAGCTTGTGGCACAGTTGCTATTGCGCATATCATTCAATCAGCGAAGTTAAGCAACCCTAGGCCTAGCCAGTAATTGGATGGGTGACCGCCCGAGTTCCCTCCGTGCCTCGGAGAGCACGTTAAGCCGTCGGTCCCGGTTGCCAATTTATCATCTTTGGCAATCGTTACAGGTCAGTCGGAGGCCTAAAATAGTCTGACGACTGGTTGAACCCAGATCACAAATTTTCCTCGTTAAAGGGGTTGCGAAGGTCAGATGGCAGTCGCTTCGTATAAAAATCAGTTGATCAGCCACATCGGGTTGAACCAAGGGCCGACCCCAACAATGTATGGGATAAGGCCAGGGAGATGAATATAGATTGGACTTGGGGATTGAGCAGTCGCGGCCTGTACCTGCGGCCTGTACCAATGACTTTTTTTTAAAACTTATGTGCAGTGATTTCACACCACGTGCTTTACGGTGAAGGAAAACATCGTGAGGAAACCTGTGCATGTCTGAGAAGTAATTCAAAGACGTTTCATACGTCGGTGTTGTTATGGCCTACATATATATAGGAATACAGGTGTGAGAATCTATAGTGTGAACTTATTTTTACTGTATGTCTATTGATTGATTGATTCTTTTAGTATTATTATTAAGGACCTCGCAACGAGTATAGGTCCCCTACCTTTTTTCTCCATAAAATTATATCTTTAGCCCTATGAAATAAAGAAAATATTACTTTCCTTATTTTACCTGCCTCGTTGGTCTAGTGGTTAAAATGTTCGCCTGCCGATCACGAGGTCCCGGGTTCGATTCACGGGTCGGGTAAAAAAAATTATATTGGGTTTTTCTGACAAGAAATTCACAATAATAAAATGCTTGGAGTTTGGAAGTCGGCGGTGTTTCCGCCCCCGTGCCTCGGGGCGTTGCACCGTTGGTCCTACGCCTGATCACTCTCCGCTAGTCTCGGATTGCCTCCCATCGGACTATGAGAGTGAGGCAATAAAGAGTGCACCTGTGTTTGCGCACACACTTGTGCACTATAATATCTCCTGCGTAGTTGGCTGATCCTCGTTGAGATTAGCCGCCGTAACCGGAATTCGGTAGGAAACCATTATTATTTTATCGCTTCATCTCTCACGTAGTCTTATTTTCGTTTCGTATATGGCTTGGAGGTTTATATTTATTTAAAATATGCTTAGGTAAGTCATCCCGCAAGGGTCCCCGAAGTGGGTAAAGGTGTGCAAACATGTATACGTTTTCTCGCGATGCTTTCCGAAGCTTGTTGTATGAAGACACTGAACTCCTTATTATAAAAAAACATTATTATGCGCCGATGGGATTTGAATCTTTTCACGTCAATTATTCCCTTGTTGAGGTCAAACACTCGATAACTTTTAATAAGGGATTCAAAAGCCCTACAAAAGAGTACCATTTGACCCCGCACGCCCTCGGCGAAACTTCTAACAATATAAAAACTTTTTTGCTTTTAACGGCAGCCTTTTTAATTTGGAATGAGTGTGTGTTGTTTTTTTCTAAGTAGGGATTTAATGTTGTCCGACCTTAATCGTTGTTAAAATAATCATAACAAAAAACTAATCTTATATTTATATTATTAAGGGGAAATGCATTATTCAATTCAACTCATGTAGCGCTATACTATCTCTTTTGGAAATGATAACAGAAAACCGACCGACAGCTTCTTAAGAGGTGCTTCTTCTGCTTAGTCGTAACCTCATGGCTGAGGGACGTGACCATGGTGCGACGTCTGCATTATTAACATTGCTTTCCAAGCCTCTCTATTTTGTGCCATCTGGATGGTAGCCTGAAGAGAAGTCCTCGTTGCAGCCTGGGTCGCATCCATCCATCGTGTTGGCGAACGACCCCTGCTTCTTTTGCCCTCGACCCGTCCCGTAATCATCAGCCTTTCTAGGCTGTCTGGATCGCGTCGTGCTGTGTGCCCGAAGAACTTAATGACTCTTTGTAGATAGGTTGTTGATAGCCTCGTTGTAATGTTGAGCTGCCTGAGGATTGACTCATTTGTCCGGTACTGTGTCCAAGATATTTGTAGAGGTGCTACTTGTTCAATAAACCGCACATATACTACGTTTTAAAAATTTTTAATATTCTTCTCATGTGATTGACAGGACAGTTTTCCCATTTATAGATAATATTAATATTTGATTCAGATGTTGCGTCTCCTACTACGCAAGTTCGAATCCCAGCGGGACCATTAGGTTTCTAAAAAAAAATATGTACAGTATTTTACTTTACGGTGAAGAAAAACATCGTGATGAAACCTGCCTATGTTTGAGAAGTAATTCAAAAAGACGTATTTCTAGTGCCTGAGACGGTGATGGACTCACCATCTGGCACGTTGCACTTAATCATCTTCGTTGAAAAGTGAGTGTTTTTATTAACACATCTGCCTACCCCTCGGTGAATACAGACGTGTGAATATGTCTTTATGTAATATTAGATTTATTTATATTTAATACCATTGATATTTATGGCAAGTAATCTGTCTTATACGAGGAATAAAAACCGTTTTTATTATGATCTCTGACTATCTATTCAAAATTCTAAATAACTTTATTTGATTACACTTCTTACAAAGACCTTTCAAATCGTCAGAAGGACACAAAAAAATGTATAATGATACATGATTATTAGCGTTACCACCGGTAAAAAAAAATGTATCTTAAACCAATGTTTGTCCACTGCTGGACATAGACCTCCCCTAATGAGCGCCATAGCGCCCTGTCTTCAGCTTGCCCCAGCATCTGCCTACAGTCTTTCGCAGATCGCCATCCCACCTGAAAGCCTAGTGCGAGGTATTCATTGCCACCGTCTCAAGTCACCGCGTCGACGTAAACGCAGATTTGTATAGGATCGAAACAGCGCCGTCTGTCGGCCTAAAGATGACACTATTGTGAGAACATACAATTCTGCGTTTACGTCGACGCGATGGCACTAGGCACTCTGGAACTTAAGAACACGTTTATCCCAGTTGTCGGTTCTTCGCGATCTCTGACTAAATAGATTCAATAGCACGTAGCCACAACATTTTGATGCACAATATTCATTTGAAAACCCTAGAGTACTGCTGATAATGAGATTAAACATAAATTGTAGACATGTGTTGGGTCCATTATAATTTGTGGGCAATAAATTTATGAGATAACACCGATTAAAGGTGTTAATATAAACGTGTAAACAATGTACGCAATGTTACTCGTACGTCGTTGCTAGTAGTACATTATGAGGGGGATATTTGTGGCTTTTCTCGTCGTTGCAGGTATTTATATACTTACTAGTTTACTACACCTATACATATAAATACAACGTGTCTGTTTTTAAGTCCAAATAAACAGCTTGAATCTAAATTTATATGAAAGTAAATTTGATACTTATAAAAAACTATTTTAATTTTTCCCGGCTGTCTGTCTGTCTGTTTATTCCGAGTAATATCTAAAACGGCTGGACCGATTTTGACAGGACTCATTGACAGCTAGCTGTTGATACAAGGGGTAGCATAGGCTACTACTACTTTTTTTTAAAGAAAACGGTAGGGTTCCATAGGCACCTATTAAAATAAGTCCATCCGGGTAAAACACAGGGCACAGATATCACCAATATTAGGGGTAGATAACCGTACCAATACTTAAATGTGTAGTACAGGGCAATGCTGCCAGCCTCCTTGGCACGATCCCGAGAGACACCGATTTGGCCCAAGTTTTCTATTTGTAAATAGTTTTAAGTACTGTCAGTAATAAAAACTTCTTTATTAAACACATTTGCTCCATTGACAGTGATGATAATTCTTAAAGCTTAAAAAAATTAAATAAAAAATAAAACCGCCTTCAAAAGGAGTAAAATAAAATAATGTGAAATAAATAATTTACTTTTGAAGTTGGTGTCAAACACCAACAAGCAGGCTGTCTTACTTTTTAATGTGAAATGATAATTTTTCGCGCTTTACTGTGACTTCATCAGACATAATCCATCTAGGTATACAGTTCATCGTCCCTGGTCTTATTCCATACATTGTTGTGGTCGGCACTTTTTTTTTTTTTTTTTTGTTGACGAGGGGGAAACCTTCAAAAGGTCCCCGACCGCCCTGGGAGAGGCAGATCGGGGTATGTGGGATTCTTACCGCACTAAAACCCCCCCGGTGGCCATCCTCAGTGCTCAGGGGGGACTCCGGGTACTCTGATAGAACGCACCGGTGTCCCCCCACACTTTGCCGGGGCACATCCCCGGGGCAGCTGTGACGCCGCCCCTGGAGACCTCGCTGTGCAAGGCAGGCACTTGATTCAACCCGATGTGGCTGATCACTTGATTCTTATACGAAGCGACTGCCATCTGACCTTCGCAACCCCTTTTACGAGGAAAATCTGTGATCTATGTTAAACCACTTGTCAGACTATTTAAGGCCTCCGACTGACCTGTAACGACTGCCAAAGATGATAAATTGGCAACCGGGACCGACGGCTTAACGTGCTCGATCCGGAGAGACACCGATTTGGGCCAAGTTTTCTACTTGTAATTAGTTTTTAGTACCATTTATAAAAAATATTGTAAGTTAATTTTCATTAAGTATTTGAAGCTTACTTAATGAAAATAATTAACAAACGCACTAGTCGCCAGTAAGATTTTCGGAAGTTTCCCTCGACATCTCATAGATGCCGTCATCAGAACTGAACTAAATTAGACCACTTGAGAAGCACCACCTTTCAGATTAAAAAAGAATCATCGAAATCGGTTCGCCCGGTCAAAAATTCTGAGGTAAAAACATGCAGTCGAATTCATAACCTCCTCCTTTTTTAAGTCGGTTAAAAAGTATTTTTGCGTGAAAGAGTAATAAACATTTACAGAATTTCACGTTTATAGTATTAAATTTTCTTGCATGTTGAAAGTTTAACCATTTAATTCCAGCGGTGGTGTGCGGCAGCAATGGCAGTCGTATTGTGGGGGGCAACCCCACCACCATAGACCAATACCCCAGCATTGTACAGGTGAAGAACATTATTATCTCCAATTTAATTAAATAATAATATCGTTGTATTTGAATACATTTACAATACATTAAATAACTCAGAATTACATGATTATACAGGATTATACTTAAATGTTACCAACGGGTTCGGAAAGTTACTTTTACTGAGAAGTGCCCGGCGAGAAACTCTTTGCAATTAATTACGCAGTTGAAAAAATATCATTTGATAAATATAATCCCATACTCAAATGTGAATAAAAAAGTATCTAAAAATAAAAGATTTCCATAAAAAAATATTCTGCCATCAATACTTTGGACAAAATAGACTTAGTTTTATAAATAAATATTTCGCGACAAAATGTGGTTATAGTAATGATATATTGAAACATTAGTCTACGGTAAGGTAATCTACACATCTATATTAACAATAGACATAGACAAAGTAGTATTCTCTCGCGCTTACGCTATTAGAAACGATAAAAATGTATGAGAATGACATAAATCAGTCACGTGACATATGTCATTCCCGTACATTTTGTATCGTTTGTACTAGCGAAGCATGTTGAACAAACTCAGTGCCCTGGCCTTCGAGTAGGTACTTGGGATCAAATAAAATTCGATGTACCAAAGAGATGATAGTTTGTTTATTATACAGCGAGTCTTAGTATATACGTATACCGTAGAGAATCTCTATAGCGTGATTCACAATATAATTAGCTCCATCTATCGGCATTGTTATACACTACTACTCAAACTTACATACTTGGCTTGTACACGTGTAGATAATGTTACTTTTTCTACAGGTACTGAGCCTGTACCATGCATTTTATATCGTTCCTACTACACTTAAATTTTATTAAACAGTATGTATCGATATATATAGATGTATAGATATACGTTTTAACTTCCAGGTGGACAGTGGTAGTATATTCTGGACTCAGATCTGCGCTGGTACCATCCTCACTAGCAGATATGTGCTGTCAGCCGCACATTGCTTCGACGGACTGTAAGTACTTACTGTATGCAGTCATACTCAGTACCCCTATCACGGGTTTGCCATCGTTTTCGTAATCTATACTCGCTAGCGTCTCCTCCGCCGAATATTAGTATGAGAAATTGAACGGACAGGAGAAAATTCAAATATGTAAGTAATTGTATTTTTATGTCAGTGCCGTATATACTTTCATATGCATTTAGTGAAAATCTGTTCTGTTGAGGAATTACAAACAGACCCTTCAATTGTATATGTATATGTGTTCAGACTTCGTCGAAATCGGAACTCAATCTATGCTACAGATTAAGAAAGCCACTGCACTGGAACGCGAGCCCCCCCACTCGATGTCTAGTTCGATATTAAAATCAGCGGAATGCTCTCTCTGAATCCGATGTACGCTTACATACATAGATACATATGCTCACGCCTGTATTCCCCGAAGGGGTAGGCAGAGGTGTTGTAATCACAACACCCACTTTTCACCAAAGATGATTAAGTGCCAACGTGACAGATGGTGAGTCCATCTCCGTCTCAGACACTTTACATACGTCATTGAATTACTTCTCAGAAATATGCAGGTTTCCTCACGATGTTTTCCTTCACCGTAAAGCACGTGGTGTGAAATCACTGTATCATGTACGCTTATATAGAATAAACTAAATTTACAACAAAGTCCTGGATTTCTTCTTGCCGCACATCTCACCTGGAATCCAGTAGATTTAAGGCTAAAAACACGAACAATTTGTCTAGATATATAGATATGGATATACATCTAGTACTAGACGTGTGCGCCGCTTGCCGCCGACTATTTTATCGGCGCCACAAATTCGAATTAAATATTAGGCAAATTATTTGAGTTATGCTTACAAACGAAAAATTATACCTCAATATCCTTGATATTGAGGCAGCAAGGTACTAAAATCATACAGCACAGCAAGGTACTAATAAATGACGCCAAACTGTGCTTCGGCATTCTAGACACTGAGGAGTCAAAGTGTATGAAAAACTATAACTTGCGCCTGCCGTGTATTGCCATGGTCTGGAATTTGGCCGAAGAGAACTTCAACCAGCTTCGTAGGAAATTTCAGTATTTCTACCATCCGCGCCGATTACGCCGATGACGCCGCCGCCAACGAATTTTTCATCGGCGCACGCCGCCGCTCTAAACGGCATCGGCGCACATATCTAATATGTACACGTGCACAGTGTGATAAGATAATTTAATCACCCATCATAACCTTTTACGACTGTTGACTAAAGACCAGTAGCTTAAATACAACTTACATAAGATAGTCACAATCAACAGTGACTTCATTCTGATAAACCACATCCCTTTATTATTCAAATGGTTTGAATGGTCAAATCAAATCAAATCAAATCAAAAAGTTTTATTCAATATAAGGGACACTTGGAACACGTATTGAACGTCATTTTTCTTACGTTAACTTAAGTTAATTTACTACCGTTTCCAAAAGTAAGCCTGTCAGGAGAAGAAACGGCGAAACAAACTCCCCGGTTTTTTTTTTTTTTTACACTCGCCTTCTACACTAAACGATCACTAAGTACCAATGAGTTCCACGCCACGAATTTTACGGTGAAGGAAAACATCGCGAAGAAACTTATTTTGTCTGTGGAAAAGTGTGGCCTTGTAGCCACAGATAACGATTTTTTTGTAATCTTTATCATTGTGCGGTGCTAACTGGTGTGAGGCCCACAGACATACTATTAATAAGCAACAGACAGAGCAACAGTGTCTTTGTTTAAGAGTTATTGTAACGTTATAATGCTGCTTAAAATAACCATCCACCTTATCTAATTTTAAATGGACAGTATAAGTGATTTTTTTTCATATTCGCTCTGTAATTTCTGTATTTTTGACATACATTCTTAGGGATTTGGAGCTCTTTTCTCAATCAGTATTTAATGTTTAATTTCCGTTTAGTACTTAGTACAATAAAATAATATAAATAAACAACACTCCTACTTAGACACCATTAATGGACAGTAAAAATCCAGTGTTGTGTTTTAGGGCTAAAATGATAATTTATAGTATGGGTTATATTACAAAATTGATTCATTTCTATTGATAAATTGATTTAAAAAAAATGAATTTTCTCAATCGTTCGTGTAGTTTTTCAGTTAAAGTGTAACGAACAAACTAACAAATCATTAATCTTTATAGTATTATAATAGATATATTTGATTATTTGCAGTCTATTCTCCGTCCGCTCCCGTCGTATCCGTGCTGGGGCTACCTTCCGTCACACCGGTGGCACCACGGTGTCCGTCAGCCGTCGCGTCAACCACCCCACCTACAACAGGAACACCGTTGATGGCGACCTCAGTCTTGTCCAGCTCGCCCGGGCTCTCGTCTTTGGCCCTACCATCCAAATTGCCCCCGTCATTGCCCAAGACTTCGACATGCCTGATGATATACCAGTCGTACACGCCGGTTGGGGTACCACTTCTGTGAGTATTCCCAACATTAGTGCCGTCAGAAGTGACGAGAGCTGATCTTTGCGAATTAAAATATGCGCAATTACTCTCACTATATGCGCTGAGCGCTCATAATTGAAGTGAAGGCATCTGTCTTCAAGTGAAATCAATTATTTGAAACTAAAATGAATAATCACCATTAGGTTAAGGCTTAGAGTCCAATTTCCAATACCTATTCGCTGCCCCAGCAGGGTCTCCTAAAAAAAGATGGCCAATTCCTATACTACCCATTTTTTCCCAAAGTATCACTATTGTGAATATTTATGCCTGATGAAACAAATCAAATTTTTTGGGATGATGTAGGGTACGTACTTGTCTTGATGAAATGTGTAAGACGCCAAGCTGAGTTTCTTCCCGGTTCTTCTCAGACGGCTAGTTACCGAACCGGTGGTAATTTTTCGACGTTCATAAGAGCCTTACCAGGGCCTAAACTGAATAAATAATTTTCTTTACAGTCCGGTGGTCTCAGCTCGGCGGTCCTTCGGGATGTGACCATCTACACCATCAACCACGACTTGTGTGTTGAACGTTACGCCAACCAAACCAGGCCTAGCGTGGTGACTGAGAACATGATCTGCGCTGGAATCCTGGACGTTGGCGGCAAGGACGCTTGCCAGGGAGACTCTGGCGGTCCTTTGTACTACGAGGATATTATCGTCGGTGTTGTATCTTGGGGCAATGGATGTGCTCACTCGTACTTCCCCGGGGTCAGTACTAGGGTTGCCTCTTACACCGATTGGATTGTCGCCAATGCTGTTTGATTTGCTCTTGATTGAATACACGTTTTTGGCCGTTTTTGTATTTTTTATACCTACAACTTTTTTCCCAAAAAATCACGTAATTTTAATTCTTTATCGCCTTATTTTTTACTAACTGTTTCATGCTTTAAGTCGTGGAACCCTCATTTGCTTTTAATAAAATAAAATAATATTTTTAAATAATCTTAATAAGTAACTAAAAACTAATTACAAGTAGAAAACTTGGCCCACATCTGTGTCTCTCGGGATCGAGCCAAGAAGGCTGGCAGCATTGCCACGTTGAATAGCAATGCTGATTCTCTGAGCGTGTTTAAAAACATGTAACATTAGCTATCTGCCAATGTAAGTCCCGGTAAAAGCGGTCCAGTTTTTTCGTAGATAGACAGACAAACAAACGGACAGACAGTCAAATAGGAAAAAACAACTAAATCGTTTTTTTATGTTAGTACCCTACATACTTTTATATGCATTCAGTGAAGAACTGTTCATTTGGAATAATAAACTATATACAACTACTATATACAGTGAAATAACTTTCTTTTTTCTATATCTGTCGGTACTTACGCACTTTTTGTTTGGACTAATCTCTGAAATTCACTCGCAGATACCTGGGGCCCAATCATGAGCTCCTGTTGCAATGATAGTTCCACTATGTGACAGTGACATACTTATACCCGTCATATACATCTGTCTCATAATAAGAGACAAATTATCATATATAAGAGGTCATGGTAAGGTCCCTGATCTTACAAGGAGTACCTAGAAATGGAGTCACATATGAAACTAGCTGTGCCTCGCAGTTTCACCCGCGTAGATTTAGTTTTCTATACTAATATTATAAAGAGGAAAACTTTGTTTGTTTGGTTGTAATGAATAGGCTCAAAAACTACTGGACCGAATTCAAAAATTCTTTCACCATTGGATAGCTACATCATCAGCGAGTAACATAGGCTTTATTTTATCCTCGTACTCCCACGGGAACGGGAACTACGCGTGTGAAACCGCGTGAGGCCCGCTAGTGTATAATATATCGGTTTAAAATTGGCATAGTTTCATACAATATCATCCCCTATTTTATCCCCTTGGGGGTAGAATTAATAAAAATTCTTAGCGGATGCCTAAGTCATAACATCTACCTGCATGCCAAATTTCAGCCCGATCAGTCCAGTGGTTTGGGCTGTGCGTTGATGGATCACTATATCAGTCACCTTTGATTTATATATATTTAGATTAAATATATGCGGGTGAAACCGCGAGACTCAGCTGGTTTTAAATATGTTGTTGTAAAGGTTAGTTTGTAAAAGTTCTGACTGTCAGTAACACACACACACAACTTTAATAGAATACAGTATGAAACTTACTACCACAGATAATTCGCTCAGAAAACATCTGGAAAATCCAATTTTCACGGCGCAAATTGAAATAAAAGAAAATCTTCATGGAACTTATTGTAACGAGAGTTTACGATGAGTCTGCCGTCCCATGGGAATTAACGCCGCTACATTTTGAGCTCTAACACCACGAGTTAAGGGTCATAAATTCAATTTCGCTTACAATTTGCTGACCATAAACGACTCTTTGCGGCTTCGAAGCGAAAAACACGTGATTTTTTCATGTTGCTGTTGCTCTGGTACTGAAAGGATTTTTTACTCACCACGCTCTATGAAAAATTCTGATTCTACCAACGTACATTCTGTATGAATTTGAAAATTATCATTGTTTCTTATAAATCTGAACTAAAATGGGGAACACAAAAAGTTTTTAAACAAACAATAAAACATTAATATTAAAATCATTGTATTATAAATTAAGCTTAATGTGACACAAATCCCGGGTAAATTACAGTTTCCCCCAAAAACCCTTCCCTTTTACGCCTCAATAAACTTAAACGCCCAATTCGCTAATACCCAAAAATAGAAGTCATAAAAAAATCTAGACCTCCAGGTAGCCTTTCCCGGGCTTCGGATCAATAGTCCCGACCTATCCCGTGGGGTAGCACTGCGCAAACTCGGCCGCCATCTTGGAATTCGGCATCTGGGAGTCCTCATACGAAAACAAAAGACTGCCTATAATATTTGTGGTTATTTTCAGTGATATTGTACAAAAATGAGTCCGGAGAGAGAAACCGAAGGTAAGTTCCCTTTTTATTTACAAAAAATACTGGATAATCTAGTCATAGTTGTGTTTTGCTTTGTTATCAACCGGCTTTGTGCATATTACAAGGAATTCCAGAGGAATTCATGCGGAAAAATATTGGATAAAGTAATTTTTATAAATTATAACGTCGATAACTTCTTAGAACATAGTTTTTTGGAAGTAACGTTATTTGTAAACTAATAATTAAATTTGTAACTCAAATAGCTGTTT
Source organism: Watsonalla binaria (assembly GCA_929442735.1). Classification (NCBI taxonomy): domain Eukaryota; kingdom Metazoa; phylum Arthropoda; class Insecta; order Lepidoptera; family Drepanidae; genus Watsonalla; species Watsonalla binaria. Next base: position 8,894,373 of record OV838937.1, on the reverse strand, counting down.
ACTTTAATTAATTTTCAAATAAGAAACTCTATTTCTACTTTAGAATTATTGTCAAACTTATGTCATTAGTGTCAAGTGACATGTAATGATTTGATGAATTTTAAGATCCCACCTTTTTATTACTGTAGGTTTAAAAATGCCACTTTGGGAGACTCATAATGTGATCCGAATATTATTCATCATCGAAATAACAAAATTGTCATTTAGGTGCAATTCATATGATTCACGAATTATTACAATAATTGTAGATGTTAGTCCCTAACTTTTTATGATGCTATTTGTCACAAAAGTATTTTGTGGACCATTTTAGGAATCTTCATAGGAAAGTGTGAAACAGGTGAATTGCGAAATATTAATCATTTGTGAATCATAATATGAATTGCACCTAAGTGACCATTTATCATATATACGGATATCATTATGATTCTCCCAAAGTGGCCGTTTTAGACCTACTGGACGAATAGATGTCCATCCCTTTTGAAAGCCGTACTACAAATATTGATGAAATAAATTTTAAGCTCAGGGTTATTTTATGCGATGTTTTGTAATAAGGAGGTGAAAACTATCGTGGTAAGATTATAAACAAACCAGTGCTTTGACTTTCAAGAAGATACTTAGGATCAAATAATATGACAACACTAAAGAGTATAGTTTATAAAGTTTTTTTTTTACGATATGGTCTCTTAATCTCTTCTTCTTATGGCTTAACCGGACTAAAGGGCGAGACTCAAGGGCCTCCAGCCGAACTTAAAGTAGTTTTTTAAGTAGCTTTTAAGTTTTTGTATATAAGTCTACCGCGGAGAATCTCTACAGCGCGATTTATAATATGATAACGCCATCTATCGGCATTATGTACGTAGTTCAAGATGTTCAGTTAGCAACCAAGTCCAGCCTCACATAATACGCTATTAAAATATCCGTGTAGCATGTATAGTTTGTTTCAACTACACTATTCGATTAGCAGTCTGGACCCAACTCATTCTCTAATTGACGAAGGTGTTGAGTTGTGATGTGGGTGTTGTAGTGGGAAGCAAGACTGATTGACTGACATAAAAGTTAGACAGTGAGTGTTCAGCAGAACTTCATTTACGACTTCATGAAAATAATTGGACAATGAATCAAGTTCTTAGCGTTTCTTCATCGTGACTTCATACTGTCTTGTGGTCCGCACTTGGTATGAATCAAGATGTGGATAACCACCCGATTTTTAAATAAAGCGACTGCCTTCTGCCTTTCCCAACGCCTTTTGCGAGGAAAACCTCAATCTGAGTTAAACCAGTTGTCAGATATTTTTATGATTGCCAATTGGAACGACAGCTTTTTGGGTCACGGCGGAACTCCGGCGATCACAGCTAGTGCTGGCTTTTTGAATGCTGGAATAACAACAACGTAGCTTGCCCCATTCATACCATTATCTGGATTTGTTGGAAGGACTTTTTGACGTGATAGGTAACCCAAACCAGTATTTACATTGAAACCCTTTTCTTACAGTGTCAGATGACATGCTGGAGTCTATAGATGAGCTCAAAGAACGGCTCTCCTCCATGAAGAGAATGATGGAGGAGAGGAAAGCTGCTGGATCTGGGACTAAGGACTTGTTTCAGGGTCAAGGTATACTGTGACAATTATTTATCTTCACACATTTTATTGATAGTGATATTTTATAATATATTTATGGTTGTATACCATATACCTTCATAATTGCAATGCAAGGCTGGATCTTACTAGAACGTGTCGGTTCCGAGCTGACCTGTTTTTCGAATCTTAGGCTTATCTCGATTGCTCGGATGTCACTCAGTTGCCGAGAGGTATAACGTGTGTCCGAATAAAATATACAGGATGTCGGGGAAAATAGGACAGCTGTTAAAATATGTGATAGGGTATAATTATAGGAAGCAAATAAAATTATTATGACAAAAATATCTTCTTCCGTTTTCGAGTAATTGACGTTCAAAAGTGACTATATCGAGACTTTATTTTCGCATATAAAACAGCGGTAACTTAGAGTTATTCACGTGAAATCTAACTACGTTTTTTTTTCTCCCACTAATTCCTAGTTCCTGAAATAATTCCATAAAACCATTTTTCGAAACCATTAACGTTGAATTACCGCGTACGTAATGTAGGTAAACGCGGCCGCGCGTTCATTCAATCGCTTAAGGCCGCGAGCTCTTCGGCCCTTAGCAATAATTGTCTATAACAATGTTATCGCTGGAGCTAGATATTTTACGACTTCAACATGGTGATATATTCATAAAACCCTTCAACTTCTAAAAGACAACTGTTCCTTTTTCTCCGACATACTGTATATAACACTAGATGACCCGGCGAACTTCTTATTGATGATGATGTTTGATGAATGATGTTTCCCACCGTTTAAAGCTTCTCTGAACTTCAACAAATATATTAATATAAAAATTACCCAAATCGACCAAGCTATTCTCAAGTATTAGAGAGACTAACGAACGGCAATTCGTAAAGATTTAGTCGACTGTGCTACGGCCGACGTTCGGTTCAAATCCGACACAGTCTATCGTGAGTCACGGTCACCGCCTTGTAAAATTGTATGTTTTACAACCATAAACATAAATGTACTTTTATTTTTGTATTAAACAAACACTTCTAATGGTCATGAATACTTCCAACATTTATTATAATTACGGTCATTAAAAAATGTCCCATACATACACAGTATTATCCGTAAACATATTAATATCACAAAAATGTGAAAAATATTAAGGGAAGATGCGAGGTGACTGAATGGTTTAATTTAGTCGCCAGCTCAAATCCTAGTAATACCGATGAGTTTTACTCAAACTCAAAATTTTTATTATTAATTAATACTGGGTTATAAATGTTACGAGAAAATGTTGCCAGAAACTCAGCAATTATGCTTTTCAAAAAAATAAGTGCCGTGATTTCACACCACGAACTTGACAGTGAAGGAAATATCGTGAGGAAATCTGATTGTATTGTTGGGGGTCGGCACTTGATTCAACCCGATTTTTATACGAAGCGACTGCCATCTAACCCTTTGACTGAGATTGGGTTAGATGGCAGATCTGATGATCTGGTATGATATATTAGCATTTAATTATCTTCGGTGAAAAGTGCGTGTTGTAACACCTCAGCTAACCTCTTATGGTGACCATTTTCTTTTTTTCCAGCGAAAAGTCTCCAAAGAAGTACTATGATCGACGGAAATTTCCTCAGCTTCGTATTTGGTGGGTCCCTCATAGTGATCCTGAGTGTATCTGTGTATGCGTTCTATAACCTCTACCATGCGGTCCTAAAGAAGTTCCCTTCCACTCACACCGAGCTGTAAACTGAACTCTAGTGCCATAGTGATACTGTTGTGATTGCATTGAGCGAGATGGGTGAAGAGTTTCACTAAATTTTTCCATTTGTTATTGTGGTTTGATTTTTAACACTAGCTGCGTGTCGCGGTTTTGCCCGCGTCGAGTTCATTTTATAAGTGACAAAAATGATAATGAAAAATATTTATTCAGTTTAGGCCCTGGTAAGGCACTTATGAATATCGAGAATTTACCAACGGTTCGGAAACTAGCCTTCTGAGAAGAACCGGCAAGAAACTCAGCCAGGCATCATGTACATTTCATCGAAACAATAATCAAATTTGAGGAACCCGAGGAACCCTAATGATTTTTTTAAATAAAAGTAGCATTAGTTACTCCTTGTAACATTTGGTCATTAGATCCAACTATTTTGGAGATAAGCCTGAACAAACAGACAGACGGAGCAAAAAATTGGTTTTTCTATATCAGTGCCGTGTTTACTTTATATATAAGCATTTAGTGAACAGCTGTTATTTTGGCATTACAAACAGACACTTAAATTTTATTTATCTGTATCATGATGATACGTGAAAGTCCAAAAAAAGTATATATACAGATCGTGAGTGTTTCACATCGAATAAAACCCTATAGTATATATATACAGTGATTTCAAACCACGTGCTTTACGGTGAAGGAAAACATCGTGAAGAAACCTGCATATTTCTGAGAAGTAATTCCATGACGTATGTAAAGTGTCTGAGATGGCGATGGACTCAACATCTGTCACGTTGGCACTTATTATCTTCGGTGAAAAGTGGGTGTTGTGATTACAACACCTCTGCCTACCCCTTCGGGGAATACAGGCGTGAGCATATGCATATGTATGTATGTAAAAACCTATATTGACTGACTTTCCGGTTTCATTTCTGAGTAAAGCCAGTGGTTTCGTGGTTTTAAGGAATGCTCACTCGTCATATCGATGGGCTTGGAGCTTATGTTGCTTACGTAAAAGGCGACTTCGCCATCAGGGACCCTAAAAGGTAGTAGATTTGATGTCGAAGGTATTTGCTACCCGCGATTTGACCGAGTGCTGACTAAAGTCACATAAAGACAAAATATAGGGTTTTACCCGAATGTTTTATTTCACACCAAGTGCTTTACTGTGAAACCTGCATATGGGAGAAGTAATTCAAATACATATGTGCAGTCATTAAATACGCTACGATAATTGAGTTTGCTTTATTCAGGGTATTCACTTAGCTATTTCTGACATCTTGTGTCAAATCACTTAACAATATTTGAATTTAATATAAATAAAAAACATTATAAACGATAGAGGCTCACTACCGCTACATATGTATAGTGTCTGAGACGGCGATAGACCCACCGTCTGTCAAGTTGGCACTTAATCATCTTCGGTGAAAAGTGTGAAAAGGGATGGCATGAGCATACTTATTTATTTAATTTATAATTTCTTATTTTAATTTAAAGGTAAGGTAAAGAAATGGCGTCTGTCATGACGTATAAGAAGTCAAAGAGATGGACAGAGACAAATGGAAAGAGTTGCATCGGGTACACCGACAAGAGTCATTACTTTTAAATTCATGATGATGATCTGCTGAGATATGCCGTTCTGATCCCCATTTATGATCCACTGAGGATCAATTTCAATTAATAATTATTTTCTATGCTGCTCTGATCCAACCTGCCATGCTATGATAGTCATCGCTTAACAAAGTTTTGGGACTGTTGGCCACAAAATAAATAAATTATGCGAGTAATAATAATAATAATAATGATCTCCTGCCGAATTTCTGTTACGGCGGCTAATCTCAACGAGGATTAGCCATGTGCGCAGGAGATATTATAGTGCACAAGTGTGTGCGCAAACACAGGTGCACTCTTTATTCACTCATTCTCATAGGTCGATGGGAGGCAATCAGACACACCGGAGAGAGATCAGGCGGAGGACCAACGGTGCAACGTGCTTCCCGAGGCACGGGGGTGTAAACACCGCCAACTTCCAAACTCCGGGCATTTTATTGTGAATTTCTTGACAGAATAACCCAATATAAATTTTTGACCCGACCCGGGTATCGAACCCGGGACAACGTAATCGGCAGGCGAACGTACTAACCACTAGACCAACGAGGCAGTTATGCGAGTACCCGCATAGTGAATAAAGTCACACAAAGAATATAGGGTTTATCCCGAAAGTTTCATTTCACACCACGTGCTTTACGGTGAAGGAAAACATCGTGAGGAAACCATTTATCTAAGAAGTAATTCAAAGGCGTATGTATAGTGCCTGAGACGGCGATAGACTCACCATCTTTCACGTTGGCACTTAATATTGTGTTGCCTACCCCTTCGAACAATACAGACGTGAGCATATGTATGTATGTGTTTGAACATCTTTGGTAAACAAAAGAGTGCCTTTCTACGAAGAATTGACCTTTCGCAGTGTAAGTACAGTATTTGAAAGTCAAGAAAGAGCAAACATCGTGAAATTAGGTGACGGGTTTGGCGAAGCTTTCCTGTTAAACTCCCGTGGGATCTACGATTTGATTTATTAAATGAAATTGGTATTTATTGTTTTTATTTTACTTCGAATATGATTTTATTTCTGCAAGATTTAAGGTATTACGGCCAATATGTAGGGTAGCCAATAAGCAGGGTATTATGTTGAGGTGAAGTCGTGACGATATCTGCCAACATCGGAGAAAGATTCCTTTACCGTAAAGGTCGCTTAATGTTATTTTTAAATAAGCTTTAATTACTCCTTGTATCATTAGCTATCTGCCAGTGAAAGTCCCGCAAAAATCGGTCCAGACGTTTTGGAATTAGAAGAATCAAACAGACAGATGGACAGAGAGAGAAAACAATAGTAATTTTTTTTTTAAAAAAGCTCGTGCTCTAATTTCAGACCACCGTTTGCCACATGATACGAACCTTACATACTTGTTTCGCTTCATCCACATTCATGCATCTCTTCATACACATTCAATGATGATAGCTCCACAGTAGCAATCTATTTATTCTGCTTCAATAAATTATTAGCTCCCAGTAACATAAATCCCCAGACAGCGAGCTGTTATTGAAAACAATATCTGTGAGTTTGCAAAAATTAACAAACATTTACTTTTTAAATAACAGAGCCAATCACTCAGCGTTCCAATCCCAAGCGATTTGGGATATTCCGTTTTCAGACACGATACGTTTTAAGAAATAAGATACATACCTATTTGAAAACCATTATATTAAATTAAATTAAAAATATCTTTATTTGATTAGACTTTAAACAAAGTACTTTCAAATCGTCAGAAAGACACGATTACACAGGATTATACATGCTACCGCCAGTATCAGAAGGTTGCTTTTACTGAGAAGAACCTGGCAAGAAACTCAGTAATTACTTTTACCGAGAAGAACCTGGCAAGAAACTCAGTAATTATTTTTACCGAGAAGAACCTGGCAAGAAACTCAGTAATTACTTTTACCGAGAAGAACCTGGCAAGAAACTCAGTAATTACTTTTACCGAGAAGAACCTGGCAAGAAACTCAGTAATTACTTTTACCGAGAAGAACCTGGCAAGAAACTCAGTAATTACTTTTACCGAGAAGAACCTGGCAAGAAACTCAGTAATTACTTTTACCGAGAAGAACCTGGCAAGAAACTCAGTAATTACTCTTTTCAGAAAAATATTTTACAATTTTGAGTAATACAATATAAATCATAAAAAATATATATATACAAGCTCATGGACATAGTTCCAGTGCACAAAAATATAAGAAGTATTTTGTTAGTACAAGAATGTATGATAGTAGTAAGTACGTTATTTTTTTTTATTTAAAAGTAATTTTGTTTACTCCTTGTAATATAAGCTATCTGTCAGTGAAGGTCCCGTTAAAATCGGTCCAGCCGGTTCGGAGATTAGCCGGAACAAACAGACGGAGAAAAAAACAAGAAAACATTTTTTTGAATTTAAATTTTTAAATTAATTTTGTAAATTCTGTTATTTTGAAATTTCAATTTATTTTATCTGTATATATTAAATAGATTCCCGAGACTCCGGCTGGAATACGTAATGCGTTGATGGTTAATTTCATAACAGGAATAAATTTTTCAAGGGTTTACGGACCCTTGAACGAATAACGAGGGTATTTTTATTCAAAATAGAATATGGTTATTACGAATTCACACTGTGTCAGCATCATTGGTTTTGGACTTGTTGACTTGTGTCTGAAATATTTCCTCGATATTTAAATAAATGGACACGCTCCGACATTTATAAGGTCCGTGAAGAAATATAAATATTTCTAAATTATTTAATTTTATTGAAATGATGAGGTGACTTTAAAAAGGTAGTTTTATGTTAATAGTTACTTTATCTTATACCTATAAACGAGCAAGTCAAGCCAGTAATTGGATGGGTGACCGCCCGAGTTCCCTCCGTGCCTCGGAGAGCACGTTAAGCCGTCGGACCCGGTTGCCAATTTATCATCTTTGGCAGTCGTTACAGGTCGGTCGGAGACCTAAAATAGTCTGACAACTGGTTTCACCCAGATCACCGATTTTCCTCGTTAAAGGGATTGCGAAGGTCAGATGGCAGTCGCTTCGTATCAAAATCAGGTGATCAGCCACATCGCGTTGAATCAAGTGCCGACCCCAACAATGTATGGGATAAGGCCAGGGCGATGATGATGATATGAATCTCGGAAACGGCTTCAATGGTTATCATGAAATTTCGTACGTAGGGGGTTTGGGAGGTAATATTTTGATCTAGCTAAGTTGCATTTTCAGAAAACATTGTTTTGACTATGTTTTCAGGCAATGAAGAACTCCTGCACCATCATTAAAATACGAAAGTAAATTTCGCCTAAACCTGTCAAGTTATGATAGCTCAGACGTGAAGCTTCCAGTCCATGGAGCGATAACAAAACTTGAATACCCTGGTTCGAGTCCCTTAATGTCAGTAGCATTACTTCTACTGACTTATATTACCCTTCTAATTTTTTTTTCAACAAACATTCATAATATGGTCATACCTGTATCCATGGGGGTAAGCAGAGACCATTTGCCACATGCTACATATGTCATGTTACTTAAATTAAATAAGAGCATGCTGTGTAAAACATGTAGACTATAAAATACAGATACTACTTCTGCTTTATTCCACAATGTTCTTGTAAAATCAGTTCAATAACCTCTAAATTACGTTATCGTAAACAATAAGTTAAACAAAATTCACATTTATGACCATACCGTTAATATTTACTACACGGAATATTAATATTACAAGGCGCAATCTTAGTTTACGAAGATTTTCATCTAATTTTGAGCTGTGCTACGCTTCTAGACATTGTTCAGCAAACTATGAAATAATATTAGTGCATACAATATTGAAAATAGTCTTAACTACCACGTACATTCAAGCGAATACAAACCATAAACAAACACGGCTTAAGATTCACAATATAATGATAAATGGTGCAGCTTAAGTCGTTAGCTTTTGCAGTGCTTTGTAAGAACTTCAATAAATGCATAATGTATTTTGTAAATTTTGCCTACATTGCAATTTATTGCATATTTAAGGTCTTCAACACATAATAACTTTTTTAATTAAGATACAATAGTACGTGTATCTTCCCGAGACATCGATACAGAGAAATAAAATTGAAGTGTCTGTTTCATCGTCCCCGGCCTTATCCCATACATTGTTGGGGTCGGCACTTGATTCAACCCGATGTGGCTCCATGTTAGTCGCAATCAATTTATTAACTTCTTGTCCGTGATGTGCGCCTGGTACTTCGTGTACCATATCATCATCGTCCCTGGCCTTATCCCATACATTGTTGGGGTCGGCACTTGATTCAACCCGATGTGGCTGATCACCTGATTTTTATACGAAGCGACTGCCATCTGACCTTCGCAACCCCTATAACGAGGAAAATCTGTGATCTGGGTTAAACCAGTTGTCAGACTATTTTAGGCCACCGACTGACGTGTAACGATTGATAAATTGGCAACCGGTACGTGCTCTACGAGGCACAGAGGGAACTCGGGCGTTCACCCATCCAATTACTGGCTAGGGGAAGGGTTGCTTAACTTTGCTGATCGAACGATATGCGCAATAGCAACTGTGCCTCGAGCTCCTTGTCTCCGTGTCTGTTTGTAACTCCAAAATAACAGCGTTTCATTAAAAGCATTTGAAATTATGAATGAATATGATATGAAAAAACAATTTTTAAAAATTGTCTCTGCCTGTCTGCCTGTTATTCTTTCCGGGTAATTTCTGAAACGGCTGGACCGATTTTAACGGGACTTTCACTGACAGTTTGTTACAAGGACTATCTAAGGATACTTCTTTAAGTTAAGGTTCCGTGAAAAAATTCACCCATAAAATTAAGTCTACGCGGGTGAAACCTCGGAGCACAGCTAGTATAATATCGATTTTACACGAATCCCCTTAGAACCTCTGAGCTTTCAATTAGTCAGAATCAGTCAGTAATGTTATGTAAATCACCGCGGCGATGTGTACAGTGATTAGCGACGGTAATGAACGTGCCACCAGCAGCCTGTAAGCGGATGCAGGCTCTAATTAAGGCTTTGACGGGCTGACTGTTGCTTAATTACAATAGATTGCTTGCATTACATATTTGTCAATACATGTATCACGTGTCTTTTAACAGATGAGGAGAGGTTTTGAAAATGAAAATGATTTCAGTTAGGTCCTCGTAAGGCACTTATGATTGTCAAAGAATTGAGCACCGGTTCAGAAACTAGCCTTCTGAGAAGAACCGGCAAGAAACTCAGCTTAAAAACAATAAAATTCTGATAAATTTATTCTTAATTCTTATTTTAATGATTAAACAATGCTACGTAGAGTATACAAAATAGGACGAATAGTTGTGTTCATGTTTATCTGTGGATATGCCTTTGGAACTCTGTGGCTATCAATTTATCGATAAAGTGTGGAAACTCTATATTTTAAGAAATATTGTCTATCTTTAGATAGAATCTTTACGAGGGATTTCCGAACGTGTCAAGGGCCGTGACCGTTACGACTGTGCGTGCAATATCTTTCTGCAACCCCACCTTACGTGTTCAAAGTACTTGTATACTATGATATTGTACTACATCATCTCACATACAACCTAATGACGTATGGCGCCATCTAATGAGTAAATATAATGTCTGTTGCATTTGCTAAGTTTTGGAACATTGAAATCAAGAACTGACGGTTTTTAAGATTATCATATTGCGGATGAAGTCACGGATTACAGTTAGTGTAATCTCATGGTAGAAAAGCTTATTTATTTATTTATTCATAAATCGGCACGACATAACATCAATTACGCTAATTAGACAAAACGATAGTTATTAACTCAAGACAAATAATAACACAGATGATAAAATACACGAGACAAAATATGAACATATAAAACAAAAATAAGAGAACAAACTATTCTATTAATAAAAGTATATAAAAAATTAAGGTGACACAAGTCTTTCAGAATAAATTAAGCATTCATTCAAAATCACCTTCCATATCTTTCCATCTTATGTAACATTACCCCTATTACGCGTTTGCGTAATCTATACTCGCTAGCGTCACTCGCAATATTTGTATGACATATTTTAGTTCTTCACGTCACCTCTGGGAGTCGCTGCACAATTTCTCAGACTAATATTCGGCGGAGACGCTAGCGAGTATAGATTACGAAAACAGTGGCAAACCCGTGATAGGGGTACTGAGCATAAACAGCGCTTCAATGGTCAAATTATTCCAATAGTTACGAAAGTAGAACTAGCTTAGTTTGAATGGTTATTGGAGGGTATGCGGTCCGTACCAAAGTACTTGAAACAACGGCTTTACATACAATACATACACTAATAAAATGTAAGTGTCTGTTTATAATTCTAAAATAACTTTTCACTAAATAAACATGAGAGTATGTACACGGTGCGACGATATAACGACCGAAGTGATTCGATTAAAATTTAAAAATATCTTTATTCGATTAGACTTTTAACAAAGTACTTTCTAATAGTCAGAATGAAATAATTATACAGGATTATACATGCCAGGTTCGGAAGGTAGCTTTTACTGAGAAAAATCTGGCAAGAAACTCAGTAATTACTCTTTTAAAAAATATTGTACAATTATAAAAAACATATTTTGTTCGTTGAAACTGTGTCCACGGGCTTACATTTCTTAAGTGATTTATTTAATCACACAAGTGACATATATGCTCACGCCTGTATTCCCCGAAGGGGTAGGCAGAGGTGTTGTAATAACTACACCCACTTTTCATCGAAGATGATTAAGTGCCAATTTGACAGATGGTGAGTCTATCGCCTTCTCGGGCATTATACAGATCTTTGAATTAATTCTTAGACAAATGCAGGTTTCTACACGATATTTTCCTTCACCAATGTCAACGAAATCGTTACAGTTTTTATTACGTGTGTTTAATTTATTGTAGTCTGCAATAAGGCCCGGATTTATTTTAATACTGGCCTTGATTATATAATTGAAATATAAATATGTTCTACATTTCAAAAAGTTCCGAATTTCTCTTGTTTTTTCTTCTAATATGTGTAATATTGTTTTTGTTGCTATTTGAATATTGATATTGAAACCTATCTTATAATTTTGTTATAAATATAAGATTGCAGCCATAATTTTTTATGGTTTGGAATAACGGGACTGCACTATCTACAACAAGATATTGATGAAATTATTCACGAACAAACTTTGGGTTTGTACAACGTGAATCGAGTTACGTAACGGTGTAAGTACTTATAAAGAAGAAAAATGATTGATGACGGCGAGGAATAAGTGAGTCAGCTAGATAGTATCAATGTGCGGGGTGTTTGTTGTCGGTAAATAAAACCGTAACTAATTAGCCCACCTTAATTAATTTTACGGTTTTTCCCATCCTAACGGCGAATGGATAGGGTTGTCTGTCTATAGTGCAAATGTTCTGAAAGGGAAAGTGTTTTCGCATTATGAATATGGAAAGCACAATAATACCATCTATTGTAATAATGGCCGTGGTGGCCCTGAGTGGTGGGTTTGAGCAGTCGACTGCTACGCAAACGACGCAAGTTCGAATCCCAGCGTTTCACACCACGTACTTTACGGTGAAGGAAAATAGGAGCTAGAGGATACCTGCATATGTCTGAGAATTTATTCAAAGACGTAGGATGTATGATAGACTCACCATCTGTCACATTAGCATTTCATCATCTTCGGTGAAAAGTGGGTGTTGTTATTACAACACCTCTGCCAACCCAAGCGTGAGCATATCACATTGTCAACAGATGTGATCGCAGTCACAGAAATGTACATTTATTGCAAGCATCCTCTGTATATGTTTAATTTATCAGTAGAAACTTCACTGGTTTATGTATAATTTGTATTTACTAATATGTAAGATCTTATAATACTGTTTGTTTCTCTAAAAAAAAAAAAAAATTAGGTTGTTTATATCTTTACTTATTCAAATTCAAAGTCTTTACTCCCTAGAGACATTTAGGTTTAGGAATACACTAAGATAGGGTATTCCGAAATTGCACCCCCGAGGGGGTTTAATGGAGGTTACATTTTTATGTGAAATCTTATTGTCACACAGGCGAAGCTGCGGGCACAAACTCGTTAAATAAACATAAGATAGTGTTGTGACACGTCCCCCTTCGTGGACCCTTTTTGGGACGAGTATGAAGTTTGAAGGTATACTAATATTTTACACATCATTGTTCTACATCCTAAAAATCTAATAGGAAAATAATTGTTCCCCTTAATTCAAAGCCAATTATTTCGAAAACTCCTTTTTTTCATAAAAAATATATAGAAAAAGCCTAATTAGTAAGTAATTCCATTAAGTACTAATGGAGTAATAGTAGGGTGTGAAATTGCTAAGGCCTTATCTAATCTAAAAAGTCTACCTACGATGTAAAATCCATAGTATTTCTACAAAAAACATCATACGTGACACCCCTAACGAGTTTTCACTCACTCATTATTACGATCGTTTAAAATAACGTCTGTCTCGCTCACTCTTATTCATAATTGTAATTTACACAGTGAGCAGGAAAGAGACGGGCATACATTAAATTGTAAGGGTGGAGAGCTGTGACGTAGACGTATGGGCGAAGAAACGCAGATGGAATGAATCATGAACTGCTGGGTTAATGAAAGTATATACATGAATCATTTCAGTTCAGACATTTGCACCTGAAATGTCTTCATGTATGAGAGATTGATTTAAGTGTATGAAGCGAAAGAGGTAACCCAATTCCCTCTAGTTTTAAATAATATCATTTAATAATACAGAAGCAAAAACATTTTCACTTCTGCGTCTACTGCTAATATTTCCCGCAAAACATGTCTAAGAAATAGCTCATGTATCAAACCTAATGGAGTCAAGTGAAAATAACTGTTTCGCAGTAACGCTACCCAGCGGTTCTACCCACGCCCAACTACCCACCCCATGGGAAAACAGCGTAACAGGTAAAGGTTGCCTACGCAGTCTCGCTCGAGCAGCCGAGCGGTACGGACGTGCAGAGGCAAACGCTCGCGATCTAAGATCTTGCATGCCTCTCAAATTCCCGTGTGATTCCGATTTCGTGCTGTTGGGCTGAATTCTAAAGGTAAGTGATATATTTTATTTTTTTGGTAAGCGTTCTTTTATTAAATATGTGTGTCTTTTTAGGATTTTTTTTATTAATAGTAACCGCGTTTTAATGTGAAATAATACGTGTTTGCTATTGTAAAACAGCTGTTATTATTATACAGGGGATGTGTGAAGACATTTGAAGCTATGGAAAATATTATCGTCATATTAAGTCCTCTGCCTTAATTGTTATTTGATTGTTTGAAACGACAGCGTGGACAGCGCCACAACGTCCTCGTGAAAGTTAATAGTCCATGTAGCGTAGTATATAGCGTATCAACTCAACAAAGGTTTTTATTAATTAATATTCGAGGGAGTGGAGGCTAATGTGGTATTCTGTAGAACAAAGGACTCCCAAACTGTTGCGTATAATCAACAAGTTGCGCTTTTTTCCCTTTTTGATTAAATTATAAGACAGTTCAACGCTTGAAAAGGTTCAGAAGGTTGGAAATAATATACTTTTTCTGAGAGGGAAAGTATATACTTTCTACTAGGGAAATGTCAAAGTCGAGGCGATGTGGGTTCCCGTATAAATTGACTCAAACAGAATAATGGAAACTGTCGGCCGCTTTCTGTTTGAACAGTTATTACTTTGATAGAATTTGAATGATAATTGGAATGATTTTCAAAGGCACAAAGGCGAGGTATAAGAGCTATTGAAACGCCATGTTGATATCGCGAGTTCGAGTTCTTGCGGTTATTTTCTTTGTCAGGATATGTATCAAAGTCTATACATCAATTGTTTCACCGATGAGAGGTTCTTTTGACATGATTTCCTATTTGAATTCAGAGCCCAACTAGGGATTGTCAAAGGAAATTTGACAAAAGATCGCAGTCAAATATTACTATATCAGTCTAGTATTCTGCGGTGAATAATATCACCAATGCCCCAAAGAGACGAGCAGATTTTGCTTCATAGAGTGATAGACTCTAGTACTAGGCGTTTCTCGTAATATTTGATTATATTGTCATTATAATGAATTTCGGATTTTTTCAAATTCTTTCATATCGTCATCATGACGTAATTTTTTTACAAGTTATGCCGTTCTGATCCCCATTTATGATTCACCTGGGGATCAGTTTTAATCAATGATTATTTTCTATGCCGCGCTGATCCACCTTGCCATGATGTGATAGTCTAGTCATCGCTTAATAACGTTTCGGGACTGTCAGCAACAAAATTAATAAATTATATTTTAATAATAAAACTAAGTAGGCATATTATAATATTATATTTATATATTGTTATGTTCATAATACTTATTTTAGTTTCTATTACAATAAGTATTAAATGAACTAGTACATTAGATTGCCTCGTTCTCGGGATGAATGCTACCATCGAGTTCTTTAGGACCCATCATCTCCCTGGCCTTATCCCATGTATAATTGGGCTCGGCACTTGAACCCGATGCGGCTGATGACCTGATTTTTATACGCAGCGACTGCTATCTGACCTTCATAGCCCCTTTTATGAGGCAAGTCGGTAATCGGGGTTAAGCCAGTTGTCGGACTCTCTAAGGCATCTGACTGACCTGATTGCCAAAGATGTTAAATTGGCAACCGGGACCGACGGCTAACGTGTTCGCTGAGGCATGAACGGAACTCGAGCGGTCACCCATTCAACTACTACCTTGGGTAAGGGTTGCTTAACTTCACTGATCGATATGCGCAATAGCAACTGTGCCACGAGCTCCTCACGAGTTCAGGGTGCTTGAACTAAATACGCGGCACGGCAGTAATTTCTATTTTCATAAGAAATATCTTTGGCTGCATCTATTTCTGTAACGTAGCAAACAAGGAAAATAAAATAATGTACACCATTTATAATGTATACCTTTATTCCCGAGGTCTCCAAGGGTTGTCATAGTGAAGCCACAAACTTTCACTCCCCATTACAACCCCGTCGGGGATGATTACTAAAGTTACATGTTGTGTGTCGTCGATAAAGTATATACACGAGATATATGCTCTTATATACTTGTTCACTTCCTTATTTTTATATTCTCAACTCAAACTAAAAAATATCTTTATTCGATTAGATGAATAACGTACTTTTAAATCGTCAGAACGACAGAATTACACAGTAGTATATATGATACCGCCAGGCGCGGAAAATAATATCTATACATATATACATATGCAGATAAATATAATTGAAGTGTCTGTTTGTACGTAATTCCAAAACTACACCTTTTGATTAAATGCATATGAAAGTATACATGCTGCTGACAAAGAAAAACTTTTTTAAATTATTTTTCTCTGTCTGTTTGTTCCGGATAATCTCTGAAACGGCTAAATTGATTTTAACAGGTCTTTTGCTGGCCGATAGAAGGAGTAACGTCCTTTTATTAAAAAAAACATTAAATCTACGCAGGTGAAACCGCAGGGCACAGCTAGTTACATATAAAATTCAATGGCTGAATTTTATGTCATCGCACAGCCTGGACATAAAGTGATGATATTTTAAATTTGTTGGAGGTATACCGGAAAGGGTTTTACGAATTCCACCCTTGAGGAGGTTTGAAATGTTTGTATGTGAAATACTGCTACATAGGCGAAGTAATTTAGTATATACTTCATAATATTATAAAGAGGAAAGATTTATATGCGAGTATGTTTGTAACGAATAATACTGGCCCGATCCTAAAAATTCTTTCATGGGTTATATTTTATCCCCGTACTCCCACGGGAACGGGAACTACGTGGGTAAAACCGCGTGACATCTGCTAGTAATTTATATACAACTTAATGGCGAATGGTTTCAATTGTAACGTTTTCGTAGGCAAGGTATACGCATTCGCCTCAGTTTTTCTCGACAGTGAGTATCCGCGCGGGATCACAAATTGACTTGACGAAGCTAGAATACTCCCCAGGGATGCACAGGTACTCTACACGCAACGGAACATAAATACAGAATTCATTCGTGTATTTTTTACCAGTCTCGTTATTCTGTTAGGTTTCTCAGAGTCTCGACGTCGAGCGTCGAGCATAGTCGATAAAGTTCAATTTCGTATCTTTGCAAATGTCACTTGAAGTCCAGTGCGACTTGCAGAATCCTATCAGTATAACGCGCCTGTATTCCTCGAAATGCTAGGCAGAGTGACTCACATCTTCACACCTAATCCCCCCAAAAAAAAACACAAACTCACATACACAACCACGCACTCATTTACACACACACACGCACACACACAATGGATTATATTATAAATACTATAAGGAAATACGCACGTAGAAGACTCACCCAACACAGTTATGATTTAGGTTGGACGAACCATTGGATATCCTACACACATACATACATACATATGCTCACGCCTGTATCCCATGGGGGTAGGCAGAGACCACCGTTTGCCACATGCTACGATCCTTACATACTTCTTTCGCTTCATCCACATTCATGCATCTCTTCATACACTTTCTTCGGTTACGAGTGCTCCGAATTTGACCTTTCTGAAAAATACTATTAATTTGGTCATAGTAGTTCTTCCTTGGACGCCCTCTACCGACACTGCCGGTCACATTCGCTCTATAAATTTGTTTCGTTAATCGCCTTTCACTCATCCTTTCGATATGTCCAAACCATCTCAACATACTTTTTTCAATTCTGGTCACCACATCATTCTTCAACTTGCAACTGTCTCTTATCACACTATTTTTCATACGATCTACAATCTACAATCTAAGAACTACATACAATAACAATGTATTCGCACCTACACAATGTACTTTACTAAATGCTGTTTTGTTAATCAATATTTATATCTATAACTGTTTTTAAGGTAAATGACTATCAACTTAACCACAATACTTAATTAAGGATTTCTTTTGTTGTGAACTCAACCCAGTCTCTCATAGTACAGACTTGCCTAGTTTGAGAGTCACTGATCTGCTTAATGTTACATTTGTTCATGTCAAATAAACGTTATTATTATTATTATTTTAACGTAAATGTTTATTCTCTCGTAAGATACGAGGTTGAGTTTCATTTTCCGCGGGCTTTTGGCCAAACGGAAATGGAAGAAAAAGATGATATGAATTAATGGGATGAAAAGAAAAATATAACTGGATGAGATGAAACCTACAATGATAGGAACTTACGCACTATACGGCATGTGTTCAGTGTTACGGCTTTTTGGAGTAGTATGTAAGTCAATTTGTGTATGTCCAAGGTTTTGAGGTTTTTATGTAAGGTGTGCGGGATGACCCCAGTGGAAGATAGAATTATAGGGTATGTTGTTACTCTATCCACTTTCCACTGTGTCTTTATCTCGATGCTTAGGTCTGTATATTTTGTCAGTTTGTCAGTGTGAGTGGTCGTGATATTGTGTGTGTTTGGTACGGCGATGTCGATGAGGTATACATGTTTGTTTCGTTTATCATGTAAAGTAATGTCAGGTCTATTATTATTATAATAACAACGACAACTTTTCACCCAAGATAATTAAGTGCCAATGTGACAGATGGTGAGTCTATCGAAGTCTGAAGCACAATACATGCGTGTTTGAAATACTTCTCAGACATATGCAGGTTTCCTCACGATGCTTTCCTTCACCGTAAAGCACGTGGGGTGAAATCTGCACGTTTTTATAAAAACTCATTGGTGTAGGCTGAGATTCGAACTAGCGTCGCTTGTGTAGCAGGCGACTGCTCACCGCCTTACCAGGGCCTGAACTATTTAATCAGACTTCTTACAAAGTACTTTCAAATCGTCAGAAGAACACTAAAAATACATTATACATGATTATAAATGTTACCACCGAGTTCGGAAGGTTGCTTTAGTTGAGAAGAACTGAATAAATCATTGCAATTTTTTTTTTGAAGATATATAAATCATTCATCTTTTAAATTTCATACTATGTAGATTTAGTATAACATATTATCACGCAGATGAACTCGCGCATCAATTCAAATGTGAGAATATAAGTTTCTGAAGTAAGTACTTAGCCTTATAAATTATGATTACATTGGTACTTTAGAAAGC
This sequence comes from Watsonalla binaria, assembly GCA_929442735.1. Classification (NCBI taxonomy): domain Eukaryota; kingdom Metazoa; phylum Arthropoda; class Insecta; order Lepidoptera; family Drepanidae; genus Watsonalla; species Watsonalla binaria. The sequence continues at coordinate 8,875,410 of OV838937.1, read as the reverse complement.
AAAAATATGAAAATTATTAATTACCTCCCAAAATAGATACAAAATCTTAATGAAGCATTGAATAATTAACTGAATTACAGTGTAAACGAGCAAAGTAATTAGCTACATTCATCTATACTAATTTGTAAAGCTGAAGTGTTGGTTTATTTGCTTGAACACGCTAATCTCAGGAACATGATATTTTTTTCAGTGATAGATTTCGGCTTTACATGATCACGCTACGTAAAAGAAGTCGCGAGCAGAAACTTGTATTCATATAAAATGACGAAGGTGACTTTCATCTTCTAAAATTCCTTTTAAACCGAATATATTATGAAACGAAAATTTTATAGTACATACATATGCTCACGCCTGTATTCCCCGAAGGTGTAGGCAGAGGTGTTGTCATCACAACACCCACTTTTCACCGAATTTGATTAAGTGCCAACGTGACAGATGGTGAGTCTATCGCCGTCTCAGGTACTATACATACGTCTTTGAATTACTTCTCAGAAATATGCAGGTTTCCTCACGATGTTTTCCTTCACCGTAAAGCACGTGGTGTGAAATCACTGTACATAAGTTCTTTAGAAAAACTCATTGGTACAGGCCCCGCTGGGATTGGAACTTGCGTCGCTTGCGTAGCAGGCGACTGCTCAATCCCCGAGGCCACCACGGCTCCTTAAAATTTTATAGTATATACAAGGAATGGTACTTAAAACTAATTAGAAGTAAAACACTTGGCATAATATATTTCATGTATGTTTTAGTTTAAGGTAATCAATTTCAAGTAATGTTCCTTGTATATATAATTAAGTCTTTATTTCTATATATTACATAACCTCTGAAGTGGTAAGCCTGATCATACTGAACTTTCATCGACTGATATTATAAGACGTACTTGTTTTTTTAAATATAATGACGGTTGAATTTATATAACTATATTACACTTTTAATTTTTTTTTCATTATTGAAATGGAAATTGAAAACTCTATTAATTTATGGAATAAACATTATATCAATATTAACATGGCAACACTGAAAATAGTAAAAACAATTTCAACATTTATCTAATAGTATATTATTTCAAAAGCGAAATAACTGAAACGCCGTACGGTAATTCCATAAAGACTTGTATAATAAGGTTTATACATAAAGAAATGTGATTATAATCGTGCCGAGCTCCGATTTACTCGGAGCTTTTGATTCTCTGTTATTTTCAATTCCCAGAATCCTCAAGACGGTCGTAAAAACAGATTTGCGCTCTGTACGTTAATCTTCAAATTAATATGTTGATTTCTTTCGATATTGACAGAAAAACTTTTTGATATCACACATTTTTCCGTACTTTTTGTTTTATGTATACTTATGGGCTTATATTCATGAGATATAAATACTGTAACCGAAAACATTGTATAATATATATTTTTTTTAAAAGAGTAATTGTTGAGTTTCTTGCCGGGTTCTTCTCAACAAAAGCTACCTTCCGAACCCGGTGGTAACATTTATAATCATGTATAATATATTTTGTGTCCTTCTGACGATTTGAAAGTACTTTGTAAGAAGTCTAATCAAATAAAGATATTTATGATTTTGATTTTGATTTTGATATGCACTTCTGGGGGCCTACTATCATCGTTATAGCAGTTACGTCTTATAAGCTTCTTAGCTTCGACGCTTTCAAAATTTAATATATCTTTATTTGCCTAGATTTTTTGCAAAGTACTTTCATATCGTAAGAAGGATACAAAAATATTAATGGCTCAATAAATACTAGACCGATTTAATAAAATCATACACTCTTTGATTGCTACATTCATAGGCTATATTTTTATCCCAGTAACCCCACAGGATGAGAATTGCCCGGATGACACCGCGTGACGTCCGGTAGTTTATTATATAGGATTATAAATGTTACCACCGGGTTCGGAAGGTTTTTTTTGCTGAGAAAAACCCGACATTTACTATTCATATTTTCACAAATATTTCTAAATTCTTTAATTTTTATACGATTTTTTTTAAGGGAAATTCCTTTTCTTCTTTATTTCCTTGAGATCACTAAGATATAGAACATTTAGAGTTTTTTAACATGTGAATAACCAGTAAAGAAAAATCCTTATTAAAATTTAACTAATACACATAAAATATATATGTGTGTGTTAGGCTAACTAGCAACACCTTTTTTATCCGTAGTTGTCAGGGGCCTTACCATGACCTCTTACTATAATGATAGTTTAACTCTTATTATGAGACAGATGTATATGGCGTGTATAAGTCTGTCACTGTCACACAGTGGAACTATGATGGCAATAAGAGCTGGTAAGGCCCTAGGATAAAAAGCAATTGTACATTTACCTTGCTACCTAAATTGCTCGTTAAATTAAACATTAAAAGAGCTTTGAATTAATTACATTGTACCAACCGTTTTGTTTTGCAGGTAATCGCAAAACAGAGTAAGTAAGCCGCATAAATGATTCCTTTTTGAAAAGTTTGTATAATTAATGAAATTGCTTAGGGTCGGATTTTCAAAGTCTGAGGTTATTCAAATTGTTTAGGCCTAAATGAGCTAAGCTAGGGTAATTGATGTATTCTGCAATTTCTTGATTAATGAAATCGGCCATAATTCCACTTGCCAGGTTCTTCTCAGTGAAAGCAACCTTCCGAACCTGGCGCTAGCATGTATAATCCCTGTATAATTATGTCATTCTGACGATTTGAAAGTACTTTGTAAAAAGTCTAATCGAATAAAGATATTTTTGACTTTTGACTTTGACTTTCATCCCCGTGCAAAGTTTTTCTAGGTTTTTCTATCTGTAATTTTCCAGTAGCAGGCCAAGTCTGGAATTTAGCCTGAACTTTGATTTCCAAAAAAAATTTTTTTTGTATTGAGTTAGGTGCTCTGAGGGTACGTTATATTCACCTCTGCCTAGCCCTTTGAGGAATACAGGCGTGGATATATGTATGTATGTGCTGTCTTCATATTTTGTCTGCAAACAGTGCAAATGTTGGCCAATCAAGCCTGATATGAGTTAATTAACTAAATATATCATACGCCAACATTTGCCGACGTACAAGCCAATTTAGTAGAAGGTCCCCGGTATACTGAAAGCATATACCCAACATATGCTGTTGTGAGCGTCGCATGCATATTTCATGAGACTCCGTCTAAATCAATACGGGGCTACAAATATATAGATAACTACGTTGGTGACGCACGTTTGTCAAAACACGTACAATTTATTTATATGTTTTATTCATAGGGCTTATTTTAACGAACATATTATGTTGGTCTGGACGTGGGTTACATACCAAGCTCTTATGTTGTTCACAAGTTAGTATCAAAACGTATACATTTTACTATACGACGACACCAATGGTATAATGTTTAGTATACCTGACTGTACTCCAGATGTCGCAGGCTCGATTTTTGAGCTGAGTATTTTTTTGCGTTTAAGCAGTCATACATTTTTAGAAACACTCATTCAAAAAATGTATACTTTATTACATACTATATATTACAGATAAATTAAATTGAATTGTCAATTTGCTTTTCCAAATTGACAGATTTTTTACTAAATAGATACACGGTACATTCATACATAAAAATCTCCAGTTTGTCTGTCTGTTTGTTCGTCTCTGTTTGAGCTAATCTCGAAGATTTTAATGGAATTTTCACTGGCGAATAGCTGATGTTACAAAGAGTAATGTAGGCAATTTTTTATTTGGGGTTCCACGTAATAAATTATGTCTACACGAATGAAACCACGGGGCATAGCTAGTAATTACTATAAAATGTATATTATACATTATTCTCTCTAGTCCTACTCTATATCTTCCCTTAATACAGTTTTAACCCAAAACTTGGCATCACCACACAGCTCGCCGGTCGTAGCAAGGGTAATGTAAACGTTTCCACCCTGTGAATTATTGATTGTGTAAATTTCGAATGTTGGCGGTCACACCCTTGGCCCACTGACCCGGGGGAAGCGGTTACTCTTCGCTTGAATTTGTTGTTATGTCAATTAAGGGTGGTGATTACATATCTTAGCCCTGGCTTTAAGGCCGAACCGGGGTGCTACCAAAGTCCAAGCCAAGAAAGTTGTTTCAGAAGTGTGTGATTTTGTGTTCACGAGGAAATAAAGGAATATTTTTTAATATTTTTTTAAATCTATATATGATTATGACTTATATATATATATATATATATATATATATATATTATATATATATATATATATATATATATATATATATATATATAATCATAATCATATATAGATTTAAAAAAATATAAAAAATCAAATGCTGTTTGTTAGTCTCGCAAAAACTTGAGAATGGCTTGACCGATTTATATGATTTTGATCTAGATATATTTATGAAAGTTCAGGGAAAGTTTAAAAGGTGAAAAATATAAATAATAAGTAAAGGTAAGGTTATACGAAGTTCATTGGTTGGGGTTAAGACGCGAGGCAAAGCTAGTTATGAATAAAAAAAAGCTGTGGTAGCGTGGGGTTTGAGCAGTCGCCTGCTACGCAAACGACGCAAGTTCGAATTGCAGTGACGGAAAACACCATGCATAATGTCTGAGAAGTCATTCAAAGACGTATGTGTACTGCCTGAGACGGCGATAAACTCACCATCTGTCATGTTGGCACTTAATCATCTTCGTTGAAAAGTGGGTGTTGTATAACAACACCTCTGTCTACGCCCTCGGGGAATATAGGAGTGATCATATGTACTACGTAGTTATTATTTCGTTAAAGCGAAGCGATTAAAGCTTCTCGTGACAAGCGGGCTGGGGCTTTTCTCGCTCAGAGAATCAGCATTGCTATTCAACGTGGCAATGCTGCCAGCCTTCTTGGCTCGGTCCCGAGAGACACCGATTTGGGCCAAGTTTTCTGCTTGTAATTAGTTTTTAGCTACTTAAATAAGATTCCTACTGATAATAGTTAAAATAAAATTCTTTCGTTAAAAATGTTAAGGGTTTTTTCATAATATATTCTTAAATTGATATGTACCACAAATCGACGAATTACCACCGACAGAAGCTCTGCTCAAGAGATTAACAAAGGAGTATCCTGTTTATCAAACAAGATACAACAAGCTTCACCATGAAGGCGGTAAATAAGTTATTAAAAGGTATAATAAACCTGCCACTCCAAAATGTATGGAACACTGATTTTGTTTTACGATGTAAAGATACGACGCTCTCCGGGGGCCTACTCGCTTTCTCCGAATAACGAAGCTTCGACCGAATGTTCGCAAAGTTCCTACCACAGTTCTTATTCGTTCTAAAATTACGTCTGAACGTGGTCTGCTAAAAAGTCGACATACATCAATACATATAGAGACAGAATTTTTGTAACAACAACATCCACAAAATTGAGTCTGCGCGAGTGAAATCGCCGGGCACAACTATACTATAACAGATTTTTTTTTCCAAAGAAGAAATAAGTGTATGTAAACAGAAGGAACTATTCAATTGAGACTTCGCGGGACTTAGCTACAATATAATACTGAATTGCGAAGGTTCAAATAAAACATCTCTTGGTAAAATGCTGTATCGTAAACGCTTCTACCCTTATTCCAGTCAATTTAGTTTCTTTTACCCGTAGATATTGGAAATAATATATAAAGGGTCTGTATCTTACTTTAAAAGGTAAATTTGTTCAAAGAATTAGCAGTTTGGTTGCAAATTTTTAAAGAAATATTTTTAATGAAAGTGCTTTTTCATTTCATAATAATCACGTGATTATTATTTGTATTTTTGTACCTATCCCATCAATTTATACTTTGCATTGGTATTTATTGTATTCGGTGAAAAGTTTTGTTACACCTGTTTTGGGGTGTAACATCACCCACTGTCGAGGACCTTTTCAAAGAATTTTTTTTTAATTTCCATATAAATTATTTTTATATTTATTTTTATAATGTATATTGTTTTATTACTCAAAATTATAAAATATATTTTTGAAAAAAGTAATTACTGAGTTTCTTGCCAGGATCTTCTCTGTAAAAGCAACCTTCCGAATCTGGCGGTAGCATGTATAATCCTGTGTAATTATGTTCTGACGTTCTGACGATTCCAAAGTTAAAAGTCAAATCAAATAAAGTTATTTACAATTTTAAAAAACCGCGGCAACTAAACTATTGTAACGTAAAGTGACGTAGTTTGACCCAGTTTCAAACATCCATCTTTAACATCCATGAGAGTCAAGTCACGTTTTTAATCAGCGATACACGTAAGCGGCCGTTAAGACTAATGAAATTGGAGTTTTATATGTGCCGAGTTTACTACCAAACTCATTCTACAGCAGATTGTTGGCTAGTTTTAGGAACGTGTTCTCAACTTAGCTTTAAACGTATTGAGTTGTTTTTAGCCATTCATCTTATAGCAACTCTTGTGGGAGAAAATAGGACAGCATGACACCCACATTTCCACGAATATTCTTAAGTGACAACCTGACAGAGGGTGAGTCCATCGCCGTCTCAGGCACTATACATACGTCTTTAAATAACTTCTCAGACATATGCAGGTTTCCTCACGATGTTTTCCTTAAAAGAAGTCAGTTTTTTTTAAAAAAACTCATTGGTGTAAGCCGCTGGGATTCGAACTTGTGTCGTGGGCACCACGGCTCTCTATGTTTCATAATAAGGGGGTTCATGCCTCCGAATTGCGAGCGAGAGACATTATTCTACCTCCCTGAAGTATATAGAGTCTCGAAAATGTTATGTTACAACAATATTTCGCCACTAACGAGCCGCGACGCGCGCCCCCACAACGTTCTAACGAGTGTCAAATATCTGATCGATATCGCGGTCACATTTCATTACAATAGTTTTTTTTCCTCTGTGGCAACACTAGCAATCAGCTGTGTTTAAATTAACTCCCTAAATTTGTTTAGTTTTATTTAGTAATTTTAAAGTAATACTGTTAATTTATGTTGTATTTAGCTCCGAATAATATATTACCATAGTTTAAAATAGTTTATAGTGTGAATCTTGTGCAAAAGTTATTAAATATTGTGATAACTTTTTGACAGTACGTAACCGGTACAATAGTTTTAATTCAAAGTTGTGAATCGTTGTCATCGTTTTCCAGGTTAGTTCTGCTTTATATCAGTACAGATTATCAGTTTACTCCACTTTAATATAGTCAAAAGCTTAGTACATACTTTATTTTCAATTTAAAAACTGACATAACCTCAAATAGTTGTACACAAACTTTCTTGCGTACCTATAAAATCTATAAAATGATGACTAGAAGGGCAACAGCTCGTCAGGAGGAGAACCAACTCCATCTGACGTTGCTGGAATTAAAGAAAAGTAAAGACCTGTGTGACCAACTTCTACAGGAAAGAGATGACAATGAGAGGGAAGTACTTAATATAATAGAAACTAATAGAAAATTAAAAAGTGAATTGGCAGAGTTACATGTGCAATATATGGATGCCATTACACAAAGGGATCAGCTCCAGGGGATAGTGACTGGGTTTGACCAGTGCGGTGATGAGTTTGAGAACAATCTGAGACACATCGCTGAACTGAAACACAAACTGGCAGAAGCCAATAATACAATAGCTTCACTAGAGCAATGCAACCAGCACTTGTCAAATTGTAAGACCCAGACACTGTTCCATGAACTAATTCCAAAACAACAAATTGTTTCTAAAAATAAATTAAAAAGATATATAAAAGTAAGTAGGTATATTCAAAAAACAAACAATCTACTCAAACAAAATAAAAAACAGTTAAAATATTGTAAAAATCATAGTACATTGCTAAATAAACTGGAAACTACAAAGGTACAATTAGAAAATAGCTATTTAAAATATGAAGCTGACATTCAGCGACTGCAGGCAGAGATCTCAGTATTAACTATATCATTAGATAAAATGACATCAAAATATGAGTGCTCACGCAAAGAAATTCAGGAGCACATTATGGCACTAACTGAGATAGTTGATATGTCCAAATATAATTATGACCGCTTTATATCACTATCAAATAAATGTGATTGCGACTCGGATCTACAACAAGTCCAAACACCTGTTTGTCAGTCTGTACTGAATGACAGCTCCACCAAGCATTTCACAAGCAGTACTTCCCATAACTGTGTTCAACATAATAATATCTTGACATTGTATAGTGATGAATTGGGACAAAATATGGGGTTGCACTTATCGCACAGTGTTGGTCATGGTACTAACCACTGTATACCTGGTGCAGATTTTAAACATCTTGTGGCAAACATCCTGAGCGACCAATGCAGCACCAGCTCAACCTTAGCTATCTTATGTGGGAGAAGGGGAAATATGAATAAAAATGAATTAATTAAATTAATGGATTCGCTGAGTTGCCTTAGTGCGAAAAATATAATATTATTTGCATTTCCCTACAGCAGAGGATTGTCACAGAGGGAAAATAATATTAGATATAATTTGAATTGTTGCATGCAAACAATAACCAATTATAATAATTTTTTTACATTTATTGACATAAATAACAATTCAATTATTTCATATTTTAATGTGACAAGTGAAAGATTTTATCTTTCCTTTAGATATAAACGACAAGTAGCAAGCATGCTACATTATTGTATACACGTATTTAATTTGAACACAGCCAAATCATTGGCTAACAAGACTGCTTCTATTGAGCAGGCAAACAAGGACATTATATGTAATGATTCTTTGGAATATGTTCCAAATACTTTAAATTAAGTTATAAGACAACAGAGACAATCTCTGGCGATTTTATGAATAATAATGCTACTTCCTTTATTAAACTTGTTCATCAGAACATCCAAGGAATGTTAAATAAAGAATTAGAATTGGAGTTGTTCATGGACTGTAATGATATTCATGTATTATGTTTAACAGAACATTGGCTTAGGGACGAGCAGTTCATGTTCAACTTCTGTAACCATCAGGTTGCTAGTGCCTTCAGCAGGAAGGTTGCAATACGAGGAGGCTCCATGATTATTTTAGAAAAACGCATGAAATATAAAGAACGTCTGGATGTTGTGCACCTTTCTGCGGAGAGTACTATTGAGTTATCATGTATAGAGTTAGAGCAATACATTGTTGTGTGCGTATACCGACCCCCTAGTGGAGCTTTCGAGCATTTTGAACAAATCATGGATGAAGTTTTGGTAAAAGTCTGTACTTCAGGTAAAAATATAATCATATGTGGAGACTTTAATGTCAATATTTTAGAAAATTCATCCATGAGCAACCGATTAAAATGCCTTTTTAGTTCCTCTAATTTATTTTACTTATTTTCTGAGCCAACACGAATAACAAGTTCATCAGCAACTTGCATTGATAACGTGTTCACAAACTTTCGGCCCACTAGTAATGAAATCATAAGTAAATTAGACTCTGACCACTGTGGCCAATTAATAACTTTCAGTAAGAAAAATGTGAAAGCTCCCAAGAAAAGAGTTACTTATATTCCCATAAATGCAAATCGCTTGAGCCGTTTTCGAGGTAATGTCCAAAGTAAGTTTCCTTTAATAAATAACCACCTTGCGTGTAATGCAATGTACAATTCTTTTTTTCAAATTGTACACGCAGAACATAAGCGCATATTTACCCCGAAGACGGTTCTATTGGGAAAACGTTTGTCGTTTAGTGAGTGGGCTACCCCAGGCATTCACATAAGTAGACGAAGGCTGTATGAACTTTATCAAGAAAAATCTATTAATTTTAATTTGGAATTTACAAATTATGTTAAAAATTACTCAAAATTATTTAAAAAGGTTTGTTCAGACGCCAAGTCTCTTGCTGTGAGAAATAAAATTTTGAAGTCCTCCAATGTAACTAAAACAACTTGGGACATTATTAATTCTGAAACTGGAAAAACTTCTCTTAAGAATGACTCAATAACTCTAAAAATTAATGATCATATAATTAAGACTGATATTGATGTGGCAACTACTTTTGAGACATTCTTTGCTGATATACCAGTTTCATTAACCAAAGCCTTAAATTCGTCTCCCGCAGCAGCAGAAGCCATTTTAAAAATGCATGTGGATAAATGTAACGTTGCATTTAAGTTTAAAACTGTTACCCCCAGAGACATTGTCAAAACTTTTGAAACGCTAGATATGAAGAATTCAGCTGATTTATGGGGACTTTCTGTTAAAGTACTCAATAGTATTATTGATATTGTTGCTACTGATCTAGCTTTATTATTTAATGTTTGTATTGAAAGTGGTGAATTTCCTGATCAAATGAAGTATAGTAAAATAATTCCTTTATTAAAAGCTGGTAGTATTAACGACCCTACGAACTTTAGACCTATATCAATACTGCCAATTTTCAGTAAAATTTTTGAAAAACTAATACTTAATCAACTTTTAGCCTTTTTTAATGAACATAATTTGATGCACACTAAACAATACGGTTTCACAAAGGGTCGCTCGACTACCGATGCAGGTGTCGAGCTCATTAGAAAAATTCTTGAAGCTTGGGAAGCTTCACAGGATGCTCTAGGTGTATTCTGTGATCTATCTAAAGCCTTTGATTGTGTGCACCATGAAACGTTGATCAGGAAGTTAGATCACTACGGTGTAAGAGACCTGGCTCTAAAACTTATATCTTCATATCTAAGTAATAGAATACAAAAAGTCGATATACATGGCGTAACATCTCCGGGGTGTCTAATAGAGATGGGTGTTCCACAGGGTTCAATTCTTGGTCCGTTTCTCTTTTTAACTTATATTAATGATTTACCTTACATGGTAAGCAATAAACACGATATTGTATTATTTGCTGATGATACTTCTCTGATTTTTAAGATAGACCGGCAAAAAGCTAACCTTGACGATGTGAATAATGCTCTCTCTGACGTAGTACATTGGTTCAGCGCTAATAACTTAGTACTCAATAGTAAAAAAACTAAATGTGTCAAGTTCACTATGCCAAATGTGAAACAAGTGCAAACCAATGTACTTATCAACGACGAAGTGTTGGACCTTGTTGAAACAACAGTTTTCCTTGGAGTTACATTGGATCATAAATTGCAATGGGGGCCCCATATAGCTGGATTGTCGAAAAGACTCAGTTCTGCAGCATTCGCAGTAAGGAAAATTAGACACCTAACTGATATAAACACAGCTCGGTTGGTCTATTTTAGTTATTTCCATAGTGTTATGTCTTATGGCATCCTTTTATGGGGAAATGCTACAGACATCAGTTCTATCTTTGTGCTGCAGAAACGGGCTGTTCGTGCAATCTATAAACTCAAATCTAGAGATTCTCTCAGAGAGAAGTTTAAAGAAATAGGGATAATGACTGTGGCATGTCAATACATATTTGAAAATTTGATATATGTAAGAAAGAATATAGATAGTTTTAAGAAAAATAGTGATATGCACAATATAAATACACGCAAGAGGGATAAACTCCGTGTCCCTGTGACTAGACTGCACAAAACTAGTAACTCTTTTGTGGGGCAAAGTATACGCCTTTTCAATAAACTACCATTAAAAATGTGTGAACTACCATTTTTAAGTTTTAAGGCAAGCATCAAACAGAAACTTTGTGAAAAAGCATATTATAGTGTAACTGAGTATATTGATGATAGCCAAGTATGGCAATGAGTTGCTCACTCTTCCATTGAAATGTACTTAAGCAACCCTATGTATATAGAAGGGACACATGTAAAAAAAAAAAAAAACCGGGGAGTTTGTTTCGCCGTTTCTTCTCCTGACAGGCTTACTTTTGGAAACGGTAGTAAATTTACTTAAGTTAACGTAAGAAAAATGACGTTCAATAAGTGTTCCAAGTGTCCCTTATATTGAATAAAACTTTTTGATTTGATTTGATTTGATAAACCCACGCTACATCATTTCGTTGGGACTGGTAACTGTTGGCGTTTTGATATTAAATATTAGATTGTTTTGCATGACTAGCGGACGTCACGCGGTTTTCCCCGCGTAGTTCTTGTCCCTGTGGGATTACCATGGTATATAGTTTATATTTATCAGTGATAATGTAGTAATCAAATGGTGAAAGAATTTTTTAAATCGGTCTAATACTTTTTGAGCCAATTTGTTACAAACCTTTCTTCTTTATAATATTAGTATAGATTTTGATATATAATTTTTCATCATACCATTTAAAAACAATGTAAACATGTATATGTTTAAATTTTATTAATTTTAAAAATGGTTAGATGGCTCCAAATTCCGCAAAACAAGGGAAGGAAAAATTCGACGCATGAGGTGTGATCACGAGTAGGTCAGTTGGCAGGGCAACTGCATGGTTTGCAGAGGTCGTGGGCTCGAATCCCGCCTCATGTTCTTATTTTTCCTAAGCATTTCAAGAGTGATGATATTAATTATTCGTACTTCGACCGTATAAGAATTTAGAAAAAATTATACAGATCGAGCTGAATTTTACATACTTGTTTACTCAAAGTCATCACAACCGTCCTACACTGGCGGCCCCTATAATCTTTCTAGCCTACCTAAAGAATCCAAGGTAATGTTCGAAATAAATCCCATTGAATACAGATTTTAGTGCTACAATATTATAAAAAAAATATTTATCATAATGCATATAAAATCATCATCTCCCTGTCATTATACATTGTTGGGGTCGGCACTTGATTCCACCCGATTTTTACTGATATTTTGGCTGATCACATGATTTTTATACTAAGCTACCCACCTGACCTTCGTAACTTCTTTTACGATGAAAATCGGTAATCTGGGTAAAACCAGTGGTCAGACTCTCTTAGGCCTCCGACTGACCTGTAACGATTGCCAAAGATGATAAATTAGCAACTGACGTCTTAACGTGCTCTGAGGCAAGGAAGGATCTTGGGCGGTCACCCATCCAACTACTGGCTTCCATGAGCACAGTAACCACTATTTGCATCATTCTAACATCATAATTATATCTTGTCGATAAGAACGTTACGAATGAGACATTTCATTTAAGCACAGCACCTCGCAGATCCCGCCATCCACTTTTACAAAATTGCCCTGAAAATGCTGTCAGAAACACGCTGAAAAGCTCTGTAGCTGAAAACTGAAATTCATATGAAAATATTCCAAACGTATTTCAGTTTATGCATCGTTTGATATATTTGCTTTGAATGAAATATAAAAATCTATATTTTATATCTTGGAGATGTGAAAATGTTTCTTATTTATTTATTCGGATCACACACACACACAAATATTTCAAAAAAATTATTTTATGTGAGTTCCGTATGGCTTTATATACTTTCATAGTGAAAAATTCTCAATTTGTAATTACAATTAGACACTTCAATTTTATTTATCTGTACAGATATATATTTAGACTACCTGTGCCCCGCGGTTTCACCCGCGTAGACTTAATTTCATGTACCACCCGCGGAACTCTACTTATTTTTCAATTAAAAGTAGCCTAAGTTACTCCTTTGCATTAGCTATCCGCCAGTGAAAGTCTAGTTAAAATCGGTCCATCCGTTTCTATTTAGCCGGAACAAACATATAGACAGACACAGATTTTTTTTAAATTTGCTTTACCGTGTATACTTTCATATGCATTTAGTGAAACTTCTATTTTTCTATATAGATATAGATGGCATTTATAACACACAGTAACAAGCCTTACAACGATAATGTTGACCTTCAAAATATGTGCTCCCACTCCCTAATTTTACATCTCGAAAATCCCTTACAAAGGGTTTTTGTATATTAAATTTGCTCGTAGCTTTTGTATGCCAGTGAACATATGAATAGGACGTATTTACATTGGCTCCGCGGAAGCTACTGACTACATTCAAAGGCATACGTGAGCTGGGTACTAGGTTTCTGTAGACACACGTTGGTTTATACAAGGAATAATTTTCTTGCCAGGTTCTTCTCAGTAAAAGCAACCTTCCGAACCTGGGGGTAGCATGTATAATCCTGTATAATTATGTAATTCTGACGATTTGAAAGTACTTTGTAAAAAGTCTAATCGAATAATGATACATGTATACATACATATGCTCATGCCTGTATTCCCCGAATGGGTAGATAACACCGAAGAGGATTATGTGCCAACGTGGGGTTGTTATATTACAATTTAATGGAAGAGTGGGCAACTGATTGCCTGCCATATTAATGATGTACATACATATGCTCATGCCTGTATTCCCCAGAGGGGTAGGCAAAGGTGTTGTAATAACAACACCCACTTTTGACCGAAGATGATTAAGTGCCAACGTGACAGATGGTGAGTCCATCGCCGTCTCAGACACTTTACATACGTCATTGAATTTCTCAGAAATATGCAGGTTTCCTCACGATGTTTTCTTTCACCGTAAAGCACGTGGTGTGAAATCACTGGACATAAGTTTTTTAGAAAAACTCATTGGTACAGTCCCCGCTGAGATTCGAACTTGCGTCGCTTGCGTAGCAGGCGACTGCTCAAACCTCAAGGCCACCACAGCTCCTTATCGAATAAAGATATTTTTGACTTTGACTTTGACTGCAAGAGACTACCTTCGTCTAGTGATCGCAAACGCTACTGTGGAACACGAGGTCCTGGGTTCCATTCCCTAGTCGCGCAAAGTGTTATTGCGTTTGCAATTTCGCTCGCTCTTACATGGAAATTAAACATAACTAGCGAAATGTACTATTAGTACACTTCAGCGCATATGTACGCAAGAAGGTGAATAAAAACATTTTGAGGAAACCTGAATATGTCTGAAAATCTGAACTCACCATCTGAATTTATCATCTTCGATGAAATGTTATAACTCCTCTGCTTACCCCTTTGAGGACCCTGAGATGGCGTGAGCTTAAAAATAAAATATTAACACAAAAAGCATTTTTGTCGGACCGTGAATATTCCACGCAATTGATTGCGGCAATATCCTGTGTGAGGTTATATTCCGCGAAGATTTACGCTGATTGGTTCGTTAGACAGCTTCCGGTGAGGGAATTTTGTGATCGGTGACCGGAAACGGAAACGGTTCGATTGTCGCGGCCACCGCAATGCTTGACTATTCAGCTCGAACTTGAGCTGAAACATTTTGGAGGTATTTCACCTGACAGACAGACAAATGATTAAAACAATAAATTCGGCTATCCTATAAACATCACTATTTATATATACTTTTTAGAGCGTGATTCTTCAGTAGTTGGGTTTTAGTTACTTACTTACGAGTGTCGTGGTGGCCTCGGGGTTTGAGCAGTCGTCTGCTACGCAAGGGACGCGAATTCGAATCCCAGCGGGGCCTGTACCAATGAGTTTTTATAAAAACTTAGGTGCAGTGATTTCACACCACGTGCTTTACGGTGAAGAAAAACATCGTGAGGAAACCTACATATGTCTGAGAAGTATTTCAAAGACGTATGTATAGTGTCTGAGGTGGTTCTCACTACTGGACATTTTGGCATTTAACCATCTTCGAGGATTAGTGGGTGTTGTTATTACAACACCTCTGCTTACACTTTCGGAGATATGTATGTGTTTAGTTACGTACTTTTTTCGTATGTATTACATGCGTAATATATGAACAAACATACTAAATTCAATAAACATACACCGTTAATATCCAAAGCCGCTACACAATGACGATCAAAGCGACCCAAATATCGCTCCACATTAAATATTCCAGCATCGACATTAGACTATAAAATAAGGCTTCCGTACATGATGGTGTTAATCTAATCCATTTGGTACCCCTAAGGCGTAGTTCCAGGAACCAAATTTATTATCATCTTGTGATATTACCGCATTAATAATGTCACAAAGGAGATATACGTTATGGTTTGGTACGTAATTTGTTGGTTACGACGTCATCTATAGTAATATTGTAAAGAGGAAAGGTTTGTATGTATGTTTGTAACGAATTGGCTCAAAAAGTACTGGACCGATTTAAATAATTCTTTCTACTTTCAATTGCTACATTATCACTCATTAATATATGTATCCCGGTAATCCCACGGGGACGAAAACTACGCGGGTGAAACCGCGTGACGTCCGGTTGTTGTTTATAGGACCTTATCTCTAAATAAAGCTGATAATAGATTTTTGGAAATTGATGACAATGAAGTATATTTTATTTTAAAACTGGCTTGATAAAGAGTAGCTATAACTGGTCCCATCGTCTTTCTAAAATTGCCAGAGTTGACGTTGAAAAAAAACACCTATTATATATAGCACCCAAGGTGCAAAGTGACAGATTGTGATTTCACAGCGCCCCTAGCGGCAAGCTTAGGAACTTTTACGTTTTCATGCAAAATGAGGGATATACGCAATCGATATAGTCGACGTTAAAACATGCAATAACCTATTCTTGAGGCACCTATACTTCTCAGATCTATGAAGATTCATACACTATAGAGAAACATCGAGAGGAAACCTAGGTTTCCTGTTATTTACTATGTAATGAAATGTACATAATGCCAGCTGAGTTTCTTGCCGGTTCTACTGAAAAGGCTAGTTTCCGAACCGGTGGTCAATTCTTCGACATTCATAAGTGCCTTGACAGAGCCTAAACTGAATAAATGATTTTCATTTTCATTTTCTCACGTCGTACAGCGTCATACAGCGTCATACAGGTCACAGTACCACGTCACTTTAGGTACTACTTTTTTTTATGTTAACTAAGACGACTCCTGAGTAAGCATGGGTAATCAAGCAACGAGTATTTAAAATCTAACACAACTGAACGTGTCCGCCTAAATGTATTTCCAGTTGGACCAACTATCCAACTTTGTTCTCAGTACCCCTATCATGAGTTTGCCACCGTTTTCGTAAACGTTGTATGAGATATTTTAGTTTTTCTCTAAGTGGAGCTCGTGGCACTGTTGCTATTGCGCATATCATTCGACCAGCGAAGTTATGCAACCCTAACCCTCGCCAGTAATTGGATGGGTGACCGCCCTAGTACCCTCCGTGCCTCGGAGAGCACGTTAAGCCATCGGTCCCGGTTGCCAATTTATCATCTTTGGCAACCGTTACAGGTCAGTCGGTGGCCTAAAATTGTCTGACAACTGGTTGGCCAGATCACACTCGTCAAAGGGGTTGCGAAAATCAAGGGTTGAAGGGGTTGAATCAAGTGCCGATCCCAACAATGTATGGGATAAGGCCAAGAAGATCATGATATTTTAGTTGTTCACGTCACCGCTGGGAGTCGCTGCACAATTTCTCATACTAATATTCGGTGGAGACGCTAGCGAGTATCGATAACGAAAACGGTTCCAAACCCGTGATAGGGGTACAGAATATAAATTTCTAGATACGCCTTGCACTTAAAATAGGAACTGCAGCTGTTTGAACTTACCTCTAATTTGGCTCTAGTTTATCAGTCTGAGTGCTAGAGTAATATATACTCTACATTCTGCGATATAAGTACGAGATTAGCTAGTTAGTTGGGTTGCTGGCTTTTTGGCTAAGTTGCGATTTATTTTGTTTAAGTGGTACAGAGATACGCTTCCTTCTGTCAGGGATTCTGGCTTCTCTCCAGACTGTAAAAAGCTTTATTTTGACGTCACCCGAAAATAGTGGGGATAACTGTGATTGTATTTGTTTGCGCTCATGTGACCTGCGTTCCAAGCCAGCGCTCAAAACTTGTGACGCCTTTATTTTATGCCTGATGCATTTAATACAATCTTTGCTTTTAAACCTACCTTAAAGTATTTTGGAAGGATAAGAACACAGGATGGGATGTTAGATTTCTCCATTTCAATTTTAACGGGACTTTTACTGGAAATCCTGACGACCCCTTTCAGGGATTAGTAGATTTTTTAACATTGATTTTTATATGAGTAACTAATATACGATTCACATGCATTGAGTGAAAAGCTGTTGTATGAAATTACAAACAATAAACATGGTCACGCCATCCCAGAAGGGTCCCCGAAGGGGTAGGCAGAGATGTTGTAACAACAACGCCCACATTTCACCGAATATGATTAAGTGCCACTATACATACGTCATTGAATTACTTCTCAGACATATGCAGGTTTCCTCACGATGTTTTCCTTCACCGTAAAGCACGTGGTGTGAAATCACTGCACATACGTTTTTTCGAAAAACTTATTGGTACAGGCCCCGCTGGGATTCGAACTTGCGTCGCTTGCGTAGCAGGCAATTGCAAACAGACACTTATTTTTTATTTATCTGTATACAGAGCTTATCTCTTTTAAATCTAATATATACAATTCTCGTGTCACAGTTTTCGTTGCCATACTCCTCCGAAACTTTTTTTGTGCTTATCCGGCATCCTTGAGAATCGGCCAATATCTATTTTTATCCCCCTAAATGTTAGGGGTAGTCCACCCCAAAAAAATATATGGCAATACAACGTTTGCCTGGCACAGCTAGTTATATATATATTTTACACACATCAGACTATTAACCACCCTCAAAAAAAAGGTGGAGGTTCCTAATTCTACTTTTTTTTTTGTAATAAAAATTAAAGAGCCGTGGTGGCCTTGGGGTTAGAGCAGTCGCCTGCTACGCAAGCGACGCAAGTTCGAATCCCAGCGGGGCCTGTACCAATGAGTTTTTCTAAAAAAAGACTTACGTACAGTGATTTCACACCACGTGCTTTACGGTGACGGAAAATATCGTGAGGAAACCTGCATATGTCTGAGAAGTAATTCAGAAGACGTATGTATAGTGCCTGAGACGGCGACAGACTCACCATCTGTCACGTTGGCACTTAATCAAATTCGGTGAAAAGTGGGTGTTGTGATTACAACACCTCTGCCTACCCCTTCGGGGAATACAGGCGTGAGCATATGTATGTATGTTTTTTTAATAATTGGTTACGGCGGAAGGTATTTATCTATCGTTTTATTCGAAGGACACTCTTAGCTAACTCAACGGAATAACACTCAAAGTAATGACATCGATTTAACATTTCCCTTTTCATTAACAAAAGTGTTTTTTGGTCGTTGAAATAAAATACCCCAGATGGCTTAAGGGTGACATTATACATGTAAGTGGTGCTGGACTTAAAAACAAAGTCAAAGTCAAAAATATCTTTATTCGATTAGACTTTTTACAGAGTACTTTCAAATCGTCAGAATGACATAATTATACAGGATTATACATGCTACCGCCAGGTTCGGAAGGTTGCTATTACTGAGAAGAACCTGGCAAGACTCAGTAATTACTCTTTTCAAAAAAATATTATACAATTTTAAGAGTACAAAATAAATCACTTAAGAAGTTAGAGTTAAAAGTATTATCAAAAATATCTTAGTGCAAAACGTGTGTAGAAGCGTTTCTCCGAACCTGGCGTAAATTATGTCATTCTGACAATTTGAAAGTGCTTAAAAAGTCTAATCGATTAAAGATATTTTTGACGTTGACTTTGACTTTGGAACTTACAATGTTTTCATCGTAATATTTTATCCTATCCTAATGAGTATTTTAAAGATGAGGAAAAATAATTAATATTACCAAAATTACCTTTTGTTTCTTTGGTGGTAATAAATAAACAATTGTGTTAAACATAAATTATGGCGAAAAAAACAATTCTTGAATTTTGTTTTCTTTCATTCTTCGCATCACATCAAATATAAATTAATTTGGAAAGAGAAAAGTTATGTTGGTTGAGGATAACATCTGACAGATATTTGTATTTAATATTCTAGTACCAAAACTACAATTTTCCCATTTAAGAAAAAACCTTTACTTATAAAAAAAACAAGTTGAAATAAGGAAAAATATCGGACCGGTGTCATTAGGACTCAAACCGGAGTATAGCCTAATTTCGTTAGCACCCGATAGGCTGGTAGCCTCCCGTCTGAGCTATCATAACTTGTCAGATGTCGGTGAAATTTACCTTCGTTTTGTAATGATATTGTAGCTATTTTTCATTGCCTGAAAACATGGTTAAAACTATGTTTTCTGAAGATGAAACGTTGCTATATTTTGTCTATATGTTTGTAATTAATAAACTTGAAGTAGTATTCAAGTTGTGCCGATTGCCGAAGTGCCGATTTCAAAAATTCTTCCGCCATTGGAAAGCTACATCATCAGCGAGTAAACCTGTAAACCATTCCCGAGAAAAAACGACGAAAGAAACTCCCCGGACTTTTTACACGTGTCCCTTTTTTATACATAGGGTTGTTATATTACAATTATTGGAAGAGTGGGCAACTGATTGCCTGCCATGTTAATGATGTACATACATATGCTCACGCTTGTATTCCCCGAAGGGGTAGGCAAAGGTGTTGTAATAACAACACCCACTTTTGACCGAAGATGATTAAGTGCCAACGTGACAGATGGTGAGTCCATCGCCGTCTCACACTTTACATACGTCATTGAATTTCTCAGCAATATGCAGGTTTCCTCACGATGTTTTCCTTCACCGTAAAGCACGTGGTGTGAAATCACTGTACATAAGTCTTTTTAGAAAAACTCATTGGTACAGGCCCCGCTGGGATTCGAACTTGCGTCGCCTCAATTCCGCCTCAGCCACCACGGCTCTGAAAATGAAGTATTGTTCGAAAAAGTCGATGTCTGAATATCCTGTGACAAGATAAATATGTCATAGATTGCAAAAGTTACACAGACCTACGTCAAAGCAGTTGGACAGCTCCGACAGATCTGACAGGCAAGCAAATTATATAAGTCTTTGTTTGAACTCTGACCAAACAATGGTTATTAACACAATGCTTAGCATAATGAACTTGACTTATCGAGTTCATTTATTTGGAAACGTTGGGAATTTGTAATTATTTTACATTTGTGTGTCTATTTCTGTATATTTTCCGAAAGGCGGTAAAATTGGGGTTGAAAGCCAGTGACGCAAGGTATATGATTAACTAGCTGTGCCCTGCGGTTTCACTCGCGTAGATTTAATTTTATATAAAAGTAGCCTAAGTTAGAAGCCTTGGTGGCCTTGAGGTTTGAGCAGTCGCCTGCTACGCAAGCGACGCAAGTTTGAATCCCATCGGGGTCTGTACCAATGAGTTTTTCTAAATAAACTTATGTAAAGTGATTTCACACCACGTGCTTTACGGTGAGGGAAAACATCGTGAGGAAGCCTGCATATTTCTGAGAAGTCATTCAATGACGCATGTAAAGTGTCTGAGACGGCGATGGACTCACCATCTGTCACGTTGGCACTTAATCATCTTTGGTGAAAAGTGGGTGTTGTGATTAAAACACCTCTGCCTACCCCTTCGGGGAATACAGGCGAGAGCATATGTATGTAGCCTAAGTTACTCCTTGCAACATTAGCTATACGCCAGTAAGAGTCCTGTTAAAATCGGTCCGCCATTTCAGAGATAAGCCTAGAAAACAGATAGACGGAGAAAATTTTCAAAAATTCCTTTTCTCATGTCAGTACCGTATATACTTTCATATGCATTTCGTCAAAAGCTGTTATTTTATAATTACAAACAGACACTTCAATTTTATTTATCTGTATAGTTGTTGCTTTTAACACTACATAGTTCATAAAAAATAAGCGTACGGCTTGCTTGGTGGTATAGCATAAGTATCGGTTTATGTTTTGGATATTGCTAGCTTTAACATAATTCCCTGCGTTTAAAATATACAACGGCTATATAATTTTGCCCTGCTCGATATAGTATTATCCCGTCTTGGTATAATATCCCAGCTCGGTATAAATGCATGGAAAATTCGCAAGCGGTAGCAGTAATCCTTAAAAGGCCATTGTTCCGTAGCTGTTCCATTAAGAGCGTTTTCTTAAGGTATCCTAAAAAAATATACGCTCCCGGCATTTCACTTTATAGACCGCGCAACGTGTTGTGAAAGAATATCTATGCTTTTATATAGAAGAGCCGTGGTGGCCTCGAGGTTTGAACAGTCGCCTGCTACGCAAGCGACGCAAGTTCGAAACCCAGTGGGGCCTGTACCAATGACATACATACATATGCTCACATCACAACACCCGCTTTTCACCGAAGATGATTAAGTGCCAACGTGACAGATGGTGAGTCCATCGCCATCTCAGATACTTTACATACGTCATTGAACTACTTCTCAGAAATATGCAAGTTTCCTCAGGTGTGAAATCACTGTACATAAGTTTTTTAGAAAAACTTCTTGGTACAGGCCCCGCTGGGATTCGAACTTGCGTCGCTACCAATGAGTTTTTCTAAAAACAAAAACTTATGTACAGTGATTTCACACCACGTGCTTTACGGTGAAGGAAAACATCGTGAGGAAACCTGCATATTTCTGAGAAGTAATTCAAAGACGTTTGTACACTGTCACGTTGGCACTTAATCATGTTCGGTGAAAAGTGGGTGTTGTGATTACAACACCTCTGCCTACCCTTGGGGGAATACAGGCGTGAGCATATGTATGTATGTTTATATAGAGGTAAAATTTGTAAGTTTGCATATAGGAGATGGATCTCGAAACTACTGCTCGTAGTTCATAAATTCGTTCATCTTTACTTAAATCTAGCTTCGCTGCGCATTGGTTTATCTATACAGACAACTAGAAGTGTCTCTTTATAATTAAAAAATAACAGCTTTTCACTAAATGCATATGAAATTATATAACTACGGTACGAACTAAAAAATGTCTGTGTGTCTGTCTGTTTGTTCGGGCTTATCTCCTGAACGGTTTTAACGAAACTTTCACTTGCAGATAGTTAATATTATAAAGAGTAACATGGGCTACCTTTCATCTCCCCGGCCTTACCCCATACATTGTTGGGGTCGGCACTTGATTCAACCCGAGATGGCTGATCACTTGATTTTTATACGAAGCGACTGCCATCTTACCTTAGCAACCCCTTTAACGAGGAAAATCTGTGATCTGGGTTAAACCAGAACATGGGCTACCTTTATTTAAAAAAACAATAGGATTCCTCAAGCCACCTTTAAAATTAAGTCTACGTGGATGAAAACGCAGGGTACTGCTACTTAATAACCAGACTTTATTTCATGGGGGTCTCGACAAATAGACAGACAGACAAAGAAAATATTCAGAAATTAGTTTTTCATACTTTCAAACTTATTTATCGACGGTTTATTTGCAATTACAAACAGACACTTCAATTATATGTATAGATATGAGTATAAAGAAGGAAACATTCATATTCTATTATATTAATATGTACAGGTACAACAATGCAGAAAACTATTTTATTTTCTACGTCCAACAACATTTTTCATAAACACTCGTAGCACTTGCTACGACGTAGCACAATAAATTCCCGCCGTAGCGACTACGGATCTACAATTTATCTCCTACCCTTAGCCCTATATAAGTTTGTCTTTCATTGAACAAAGAATTGAATATCCAATTGATACTGGGGAGAAAAGGGCCTTATTTTTCCAGAAAAAGCGAAAAGTTCTGTTGTTTTTGATGATTGAATTAGTTTTTTCGTTGTCTATGCCTGTTTTATCCAGGTCAGCTAGTTTCTAACTAGATATAGAACTCTTATATATCTTACCATCACAAGTCTATGTTTACCAAAGTAGTCGAGATGTTTTTACACATTTCACAGTACACATTTCATCCCGGGATCGATCATATTAACTACGAGCTGTGTCCTGCGTTTTCACCCTCGTAGATTTAATTTCCCGCGGAACCCTAACTGTTTTTTGAAAATAAAAGTAGCCTTATTTACTCCTTATAAAATTAGCTATCTGCCAGTGAAAGTCCCGTTAAAATCGGTCCACCCGTTTCAGAGATTACCCGGAACAAACAGACAGACCGTATATAATTTCATATGCATTAAAAAGCTGTTTGGAATTACAAACAGACACTTCAATTTTATTTATCTGTAGAAATAAATAAATAATTATACTTTGCTTCGTCTTCGAGATTAGATAGGAAGACTTGTAGTAGCACGTACCGTGTAGCCATTCATACACTATAGTACAGAGATGAAAAAAAAAAAATATATTAATATATTTTATTAAGTAATCTGTACTTCACGTATGGCAGCACTCTCACTGCCATTCTCTCTCATTCGCGTTTTAGTGCTCGGCCGTTCAACACGTATTTAAACTTCCTCATACCAAAGGTGGGTATTATTGCTTAAAAAATAATGCCTAAACGAAAAAACAGGGACAGTGATAGTGATGATTACATATTACGTAAAATAAGAAGACTGGAAAAAAAGCTTAAGAAACGCAGTCGAAAAAAGTCGTCCAGTATATCCTCAGACGACTCCAATCAATCGTTGTCATTACAAGCAGGTATGTACCTAATTGAATTCATAATTTACTTACACTGCCTCGTGGCTATATTTTGTGATGAGTACACTTCAGTCGAGAGTGTCACCTTCACGATTTAAAAACTACTTAAATATAGTTAAGCTACCTGCTTTCTTACGTCAAGATTTATGATCAAACTTTTTTTTTTTTTTTTTTTATATATGGTGTTGAGTACACTTCTAATGAGAGTGTCACCTTCACAATAAAAATGCATGAGGGTAGTTAAGTCTACCGCCTCATTTTTTTTGTACATTAAAAATTTTTTTTTTCCTTTCTACCACGTGTTGAGTACACTTCTAATGAGAGTGTCACCTTCACAATAAAAATGCATGAGGGTAGTTAAGTCTACCGCCTCATTTTTTTTTGTACATTAAAATTTTTTTTTTCCTTTCTACCACGTGTTGAGTACACTTCTAATGAGAGTGTCACCTTCACAATAAAATGCATGTGGGTAGTTAAGTCTACCGCTTCATTTTTTGTACATTAGAAAATTTTTCTAACACGTGTTGAGTACACTTCTAATGAGAATGTCACCTTCACGCATAAAATACATGTACCTACCCACATATACACATTATAATTTTATTTTAACGAAGTGTTGAGTTCATCTATTAAGGATGGTACCTTCACAATAATGTTACGAAGTAAATTATTTTTTATTTCGTGCCTGTAACCTACATTTTGGTTGTACATACTACCTAAATACTTAGATTTCTCTCCAAATCTCATTTGTAGACAACCAAATGGAGGAGTCTGAAGACTTAATACATGTTGGCGATAATGGAATGAATACACTTGATACAAATCCAACTGAAATTCTAGAACCAAATTCTATTCCACAAATCGTAGAACCCGAGCAACAAAATACAGACTTACCCTGTACTTCAGCAGAAGTAACAGAACCTGGTATCGTTTTAGACGAAACCATTCTCGACTTACTGGGTGAAACGCCTTCTAAAAATAAGAATTTTAGTCCACCAATTCAAGCTGAATTAGCTGTTCGTTGGGAACACATTGCGGTTACGGGCCTGACAAAAAATATGAAGAAGGATCTTTTAGATAAGTATTTTTTACCCGAGAATTGCCAAAAAATCGGTGCCCCTAAATTAAACCCCGAGATCAAAGCTGCCTTATCTGACACCCTAGTAAAAAAGGACACCGTTATCGAGACGAAACAAAACCAGAAGGCGGTTGCCATATCTTGTATCAGTCAGGCGTTGACAAAAATCTTTGCATGTGAAAGCAAAGATGCTGACGTAATAAAGCTATTAATAGACGCATGTAGACTTATGTGTGACTCTCAATACATCGAATCCATGTCTCGCCGAAGCTTTGTGACTTCCACAATTAAAAAAGATATAAAAGACCAGCTTTATACAACGGAGATCGACACATATTTGTTTGGTGAGAAGTTGCCTGACACCTTAAAAGCTGCAAAAGCAATAAATAAATCGGGAGCCGAAATGAAAACGGCACCTCAACCCAAGCCAACCGTCTCACAGCCTAGGTTCAATCAATCTCGGCCTTTAAACTGGAGACCTCCGCTACCACTGACGAGGCAGACGGCAGCGGGGAGGAGAGCAACCCCTGCTATGCAGCCACCTCGCCGATTCCAAGCCCCTCCTCCGCAACCACCCCCGCCCCACCCGGCCATGGGACAACATCCACCGCGGCACACGCAGCAGCAGCGCTCACGCGGGCGCATGCCGACTCGCCGATAAGGGAGGTACGTCACACTGCTGGTAGATTAACCTTGTTCCACGAAAGATGGCACCACATAACCAACGATAACGTTATATTATCGTGGATTGGAGATGGATACAAAATACCTTTCCAAACTATTCCTAAGCAGGATTTTATACCATTGCCAAAAAACTATACTCCCGTTGAAATTAATGATTTCCAAATCGCTATTGATCAGCTTCTAAACTCAGGTGCTATATCAGAATGTACACCATGTGATACACAATACATCTCAAGTATATTTTTTAGTAGATAAACCAAACGGGAAAAGCGGTTTATTAACAAATTTAATAAAACAGATCATTTTAAAATGGAAGATCTGAGGACAACATTAAAATTAATTTCCAAAAATTCATTTCTATGTACAGTTGATTTAAAAGACGCTTATTTTTTATTGAATATAAACAATGAATACAAGAAATCTTCGCTTTATGTTCAATAACAGACTGTACGAATTTAATGTCCTACCTTTTGGGTTAAATACAGCACCTTTTGTGTTCACGAAATTGATGAAACCTGTAGTCTGTTTACTAAGATCTCTAGGATATATGGATGCAGATAAGCAATAATGTGTCAACCCGCATAAACTTGGTTTTGAGAAAATGGCGTCTTAAGATGATTGTATACGTGATTTAAGATTTGTTTTATGACATAAATCCATTTTTTACGTACTTTTATGTTTCAGATGACTTGAAACACTTTTTTAGAATGTTAAATACGTGATGCATTATCAAAATATATCAAAACCTTTGAATTTGACTTTTTGTGGGTTGACACATTATTGCTTATCAGCATCCATATATGCTCTATATATTTAGATGATATCTGTTTGATTTCCGACTCATTTAACAATAGTAAACATGAGGTTGGTCATACGTTAGTTATTTTAGAGTCTTTAGGTTTCATTATTAACTATGAAAAAAGTGTTTTAACACCAAACAATGTGTGTAAATATTTAGGTTTTATTATCGATACCAAAAATTTCCACATTGGTCTTACCGACAGTAAAAGAATCTTAATTAATCAAGAGGTTAAAAAATTCTTAAAATTAAAGTCCTGTACAATACGCCAATTTGCACGCTTAGCAGGCCTTCTCGCCTCATCTTGCCCCGCTATCCAGTATGGATGGTTATATACCAAAAACATTGAACGTTGTAAGTATCTTGCTTTAGAAATGACCGAAAATTACGATAGCTACATGTCAATTCCTGAGTATTTTATTGAAGATTTTAAATGGTGGCAAACTCATATCATCAGCTCGGTAAACCCAATAAGAGATGATTACTTTTGTTTGGAAATTTTCTCTGATGCCAGCAAAACAGGGTGGGGGGCAGCATGTGGTAAAGATAGGACTAGCGGCAAGTGGAGTGACGACGAAAAAGATATGCATATCAATTATTTAGAGATATTAGCAGCATATTTTGGTTTAAAAATTTTTGCCAAAAATTTAAAAAACTGTCAGGTACTTCTTCGTATCGATAACACAACTGCCATATCTTACATTAACAAAATGGGTGGTGTACGTTTTCCTCACCTTACAAATGTCACTAGCAACATTTGGAAATGGTGCGAAAATAGACATATCTATGTTTACGCATCTTACATTAGTTCTAAAGACAATGAAGTGGCAGACAAGGAGTCGCGACGGTTACATCTCGATATGGAGTGGGAACTAACCGACTATGCATTCAACAAAATTGTTGATTACTTTGGGAACCCAGAAATTGATTTATTTGCATCACGACTAAACAAAAAATGTAATAAATATATATCTTGGCACAGAGACCCAGATGCCCTAGCCATCAACTCTTTTACTATAAATTGGAACAATTTAAACTTTTATGCTTTCCCACCAATATCAGTTATTTTGAAAATGGTTCGGAAAATTATTACAGATAATGCAGAAGGTATAGTCGTGGTCCCTTTCTGGCCAACTCAACCGTGGTTCCCTATTCTTAAACGCTTATGTTGTGACATGATAACTCTGGGAGTCAATACAAATGTCTTATTATCTGTTCCTAACAGACACCTCCAACACAAGGTCACTCTAGTAGCCGCGAAGTTATCCGCGCGGCGCTATCACGGAGAAGCATCCCGACAAGCGCATTAGATATTATGTGCGCATCTATATCTGATAATTCAGCAAAACAATATGGCGTTGCTTTCAAAAAATGGTTTAAATTTTGTAATGTACATAAGATTAATACTTACGAAGCGTCAATTCCTCAAATTATTTCCTTTTTGACTGAATGTTTTCACGCTGGTGCTCAGTATAGTTCTCTCAATAGCTATAGGTCTGCGCTATCACTGATAGTCACCACAAAAATAAGAACTGATGACAGAGTAACTAGACTATTCAAAGGCTTTTATCGGTTACGTCCACCTTTGCCCAAATATAATGTTACATGGAATCCCGTAACTGTGCTAAATTTCCTGGAACACTGGTACCCACATGATGAAATCAGTTTAGAACAGTTGACAAAAAAAGTTGTTACTTTATTAGCTCTTGTAACAGCACATAGAGTGCAAACTTTAAGTAAAATAAAGGTTCAAAATGTTGAAGTCTATCCAAATGACAAGATTATTATAAAAATACCCGAATTATTAAAAACTTCACGAGCTCGCTCTTTCCAGCCTACTTTAATAATTCCCTTGTTCAAAGAAAAGCCCCAAATATGTCCAGTGCAGGCACTTCTGGATTATAAGAATAGAACTGATTGCTTAAGGAATACTGATCATTTTTTTATTAGTTTTAAATACCCTTACAAACCAGTTGTATCACAATCAATAAGCCGCTGGATAAAAGAAATATTGCACAAAAGTGGTATTGATACAAATATATTTACTGCCCATTCAACCAGACATGCTTCAACATCTGCAGCACATAAACGGGGCATTAGTATTGACCTAATCCGAAAAACAGCTGGTTGGTCAGACTCGTCCAATGTGTTTGCCAGATTTTATCAAAGAGCAGTTATTACCTCGAATAGTGATCATTTTGCAATGGCCATTTTAAAGTCAGTTAATTCTTAATTTACCTATTATAATTAAACCATTAAAATTACATGATTGGTAGCTACATGAAGGAAATATTGTATATTGTATAAACTTGTGATTAAATACATGCTAGGTATATAAAGAATTGTTATAACTGATAATGTATTACTTTATATGCACTATTTGTTTGTTACGCAGTAATAGAGATGTTGACCATACAGTCTAACCTATTTTTTCAATGTCCCTTTCTTAATTTTTTGCCAATTTTCACAACTCTAAAGATCTACAAGTCTTCCTATCTAATCTCGAAGACGAAGCAAAGTATAATTAATGATTAAACGAACTTACCTAAGTGATGTTCTATCATAATTATACGAAGGCTTCGTCTGAAGAGATTAGTTCCCTCCCACCCTATCCCTAATGTGAAAATTTGCAAAATAAGAACTTACGTACTCTGAACTAAATGAGAGAGAATGGCAGTGAGAGTGCTGCCATACGTGAAGTACAGATTACTTAATAAAATATATTAATATTGTAGGGGGTGGGTGTAACGAATAGACTTATTGATTGTCAATAAAACGTATAATAAGATGTCCGGCACAAGTTACACTTAGGGGTGATGAAAGAAACATAAAAAAATAAAGTAAAACACGGATAACACAATGAGGCGCGAGCGTCGCGAGCGGTTAGAAAAAACATGGACTGGGTTTCGCAGAACCCGAACGCAGACTACTGCTGCGCGCGCATGTCGCGCCATGCGTTGCATGCGGCGGCGCACGGAACTCACGCGTCTTAGAACAATGTACAGCGCTTAGTGACATTAGTTTAAGCATCGTACCGAAGAGGGCGCTTACCCCTTGAGGTGCGGATAGGAAGGCCACACGCTACAGACTCCCCCTCGAGTTCATGAGAACGACCCCGTTCATGGACTCGGACATCAACATCCTGGATCCGCGGGCGGCCTCTTGACCGTTTTGGCATGACAGGATTAGGAGGCGAGTCATTTCTACTAAAAA
Source organism: Watsonalla binaria (assembly GCA_929442735.1). NCBI lineage: Eukaryota > Metazoa > Arthropoda > Insecta > Lepidoptera > Drepanidae > Watsonalla > Watsonalla binaria. Next base: position 8,845,509 of record OV838937.1, on the reverse strand, counting down.
AACGCGTAAGCTCAGATACATGAAACTTGCCCAGAATCTCCTCATTAAAATTAGCAATAAGGTAGGACGTCGGACTGATCTTCTTCACAACCTGGTAGGGCCCATCTCTCTTAGGCACGAATTTAGAAGTGATGTCCTTGGACGCTTTACTAAGGACGTGCGATTTGATGAGAACTTTATCACCTACTGCAAAAAATTCTGACCTACGTGACTTATCAGCATAATCCTTACGCCTATCCTGCTGTTTCTCGACTCTATCCCTAATCGAAACTAAAGAATTTAAAAAGCTTTTTAGGTAGGGCGTGATTTGAGGAACGAAATTATGTTTATTTAAAACCGTTCTGATATCAAAATCAACATCAACAGGCGATCGCAGCTCCCTAGCAAATGTCAAGAACGCCGGTGAGACACCCGTTGTTTGACATGCTGCTGAGTTCATTGAAAACCTTACCGCAGGTAAATGCGATGGCCATGAAGTGTGCTTGGTATCCAACACCTGGGCCAAATGAACTTTGAGATCACGATTCTTTCTTTCTGCTGGATTTGCCTGTGGGTGATATAACGGCAACAAATCTTGCGTAATGCCTAAAGCATACATACACTTTTGCATTACAGCGGAAACAAATTGAACTCCGTTATCAGAAATAATGCGACGTGGAAGTCCATAGCGGAGGAAATACTCTTCTATGAGGACTCGAGCACATACCTCTGAGGTTGCTTCTTTCAAAGCGTACAGCTCTACCCACCGAGTCGCTGTATCTTCCACCAACAGTATCCATTTCTCCCCCTTTTGTCCAGCTGGAAGTGGACCGAAGAGGTCAATCGCTAAAACTTCCCCTCGCTGGTTCAAAACCGGGGTCTGGAGGAGACCAGTTGGTTTCTGATTAGACGCCTTATAGCGTTGACAGGTAACGCAAGTTTTGATATACTCTCCTATGAAACGGCGCATACCTGGGAAATAAAAATGCTGAGAGATTTTGTGAAAGGTCCTTTCAATACCATGGTGCCCCGCAATTTGAGAATCGTGACATTCCTTGACGATATCAAGACGAAGGCTGACAGGAACAACCAGCTGCGGTTCTTCACTGTCGACATCAGGATTGTACCTGAACAAAACTCCTTGTTGCATGAAATACCCTCTTTCTGACCAGCGCTTTATAGCTTGTGGTCCAGCATCAGAGGTATCTTCAAAATCATTTATGATCTTCTCCAGTTCAGGGTCGTCGAGCTGAGAACGTCGCAAGTCTGATGGACTTCTAGCAGGTAAATCGACGACGACCGAGCAAACTCCACACTGATCTCTACTATCAACTTCGCAGATGGGACGGCTGAGAGTGTCGGCTACGACATTTGCACGTCCTGGAGTATAGGTGAACTGGATGTTAAAAGCCTGTAACTTAAGTGCCCAGCGAACGAGCCTTCCAGAAGGTGACTTTAAAGTAAGAAGCCACTTCAATGGTTGGTGATCGCTGCCTACTATAACCGGATGCCCTTCAATGTAACCCCTGTAACGCTCGACTGCCCAGACAACAGCGAGAGCTTCACGCTCGGTAGTGCTGTAATTCCTTTCGGCTGGACTAAGCAGGCGGCTGGCATATTCGATGGGCCGTTCATCCTTATCCTCGCCTTGGAGTAATACTGCACCGATGGCGTAACTACTGGCGTCAGTTCTGAGGATGAATGGACGATCGTAATCTGGTTGAATAAGAATAGGCGCTGAAGTCAATAAACGTTTAAGTTCGTTGAACGCATTAACCTGAGCTGTCTCCCAAATCCAAGGTTGTTTCTTCTTAGTGAGCATGGTCAACGGCTGAGCAACCTGGGAGAAGCAAGGAACGAACTTCCTGAACCAAGAACACGTCTGTAAGAAACTTTGAAGATGTTTCACAGAGTTTGGTTCTTTCATATCAGCGATGGCGCTGATCTTGTCTGGGTCTGGAGATACACCCTGGGGAGTGATAACGTGGCCGAGGTACTTGACGCTATCTCGAGCAAAAACACACTTATCTCGGTTAGCCTGTAGTTTGAAAAATCTAAGGCGTTCGAACACTGCTTGCAGGTCCTGGAGGTGCTGCTCATAGCTGTCCGAAATTACGATCAAATCGTCGATGTACCCCAAACACGTGACATCCTTGAGAGCGGCGCTGGATCTAAAACGATCTATCAGCCGCTGAAAGGTTGCGGGCGCATTTCGAAGCCCGAACGGCATTCGTTTGAAACGATGGACCCCGAATGGTGTTACAAATGCCGTCTTGTCGCGATCTTGTTCACTGACCAACACTTGCCAGTAAGAAGCACGAAGATCGATTGTACTCATAAAACAACTCTTACCTGTGTATTGCAATAGGTCGTCGATCACCGGCAATGGATATGCATCGCTCTTAGTGATTGCATTAAGCTTCCTATAATCGACGCAAAACCTAATTGACCCATCTTTCTTCGGAACAAGAAGAGCAGGTGCAGCCCACGCTGACTCGCATTCCTCTATAATGCCATCGTTCAGCATCCGCTCGAGCTCAGCTTCCATAACGGCTTTTCGAGCTGGCGTGAGGCGGTAAGGTGGAACTGCAATGGGAGGATGGTCACCGGTGTCAATCCTAAGCTCAGCAAATGGAGTCGGCTCTCCCCCTAACTCGAAGATGTCCTGGTTATTTATGAGGAGATCGGCAAGAACTTCGCATTGTTCGACACTAAGTGACGTCGCCTCATCGTCCCTGAGTACATTAATAGATGCCAATGAGGTTGGAGGTGACATTTCCTCGAACATCAACTTAAATTTCTTTGATCTTTGATCACCAAAATGCCATGTAGCATTACCAAAGTCTACTGAAACATTGAAATTAGTCAAAAAATCTATTCCAAGTAATGATTCATTACAATTAGCTTCCGGAAAAATTAAAAAAGTTACTTTATTTACTTTGTGACAGAGGGTCACCTCAACCTCCGCGGTAAGGACATCCATCAATCGACTAACTCCATCCGCCAACCTAACATTAATTGTCGACGGGATTAAAGGATGACCTTTTTCTCTTAGGATAGCATGCAGCGTGTGACCAGCAATACACGATTTCGCTCCGGAGTCAATTAGCGCAGAGCCATGCTCTCCTAAAATACTAATATTTAAAATAGGGCGTCGAAACAGCTGACTATTTAAAAAAGGTTGAGAGCCACGTGTTTTATTGGAAAAAGGTTGAGAGCCACTGTCCGTTTCCGAAAAAATATTAGAATGACTCGAAAAAGGTTGAGAGCAACTGAGATTATTATTTCCCTCTGACGAAGCACTTTTAGGTGTAAGCTCCCCCTTGGCACGAGTATCAACATTACATTTTAAATTAGTGCTATAATAGGTTTGACAATTTATGCACGAACCAGAATCATTAAAAGACTTATTATTGCACAACGAACATTTTCGTGAGTGCGGCATAGTATTGCAACCATTAATACAATTTAAATTTTGCAAATTGCACGAATATTTACACAAATCATTATTTACAGTAACACTATCGTAATTATAACAACTAGAAGTGCCAACATAATCATTACTAGTGTTATTAAAGTTCAATTTACGCGAAGTAAAGTTACTGTGAACCCCTACGGCACGCGTAGGGTTACCTTGTACACTCGTCGCAGGCGAAGGGTTAGGTTGTCCGACGGTCGCAGCTCGCGGCGGCGGCGATAGCGCGCGAGCGCTGCGCTGTTGAGCCGAATGTGCGTCGCTACTGGCCGCTAGCGCTGTCGCGGGTGGCGGTAGCGTCGAGATGGCGCGATCGGTGCGCGTCATCGGTGCTCGAACCGAACGATCAGCAGCGCGCGATCCATGCGTGGACCTTACGCCCAGGGAATAAAATGAATGTCCGGATTTAGTGGGATTACACTTTGCACACTTACTACGAACTACATTCGCGGCACCACAACCAAAACATGATATTTTATTCGATTCACCCTTAGAATTGTTATTGTTTATTTTATAACAATTGTCACGTGTGTGACCTCTGCGTTTGCAATACACACAAAAGCTACGTTCCGACTGTGACGTCGACGGCACATTCCTGACCGGACCCGGAGCAGCGGCACCTTCGACAATAATTTTCTCGACAGCGGGTGTCGTTACTGGATAAGTAGATCGGTTGACAAAGGGTTGGTTTACCCTGTCTGGAATGCTCTCCTTCAGTGCATCTTCTATCGCACGGCATTTACAAAGGAGTTCGTCGAAAGTAGTAATGGAACATCTTTCCACTCTTTTACGTATACGCCGATCCAACAACCCAAAACACATGTCTATCTGGACACGTTCGGACAAGTCCTCTGTAGGTAACTTAGCGAGGAGGGATCTAACCTTAGCTATAAATAGGTCTGTATTTTCGTTACCTTGATTGAGCGAAAACAATTCCTTGTATATCTGGTAAGGTAGACGACGCTCACCAAAAGCACTCCTTATCCTCGTTACAGCTTCTGTCCAGGTGTTGGTGCTGGCCTTGACTCCTTGCCACCACACTGCTGCATCATTGGTGAGGAGCATAGACAGGCCGCGTAGCGCGTTTTCATCGGTCACGTTCAAACATGTTTTATATACTTCTACCGCGTCTAAGAAGTTCTCGAGGGATTCCGCTGACGAGCCACTGAAACGCGCTGTGCATCTGGAGAAGTTTCCAGAAGTAGCTACGTGAAGGGCGGCGGCGGGGCATCCCGTCGTGGCGCCGGCGGCAGGGTCGCACGTATACGACGCGACCGGCGTCGACGACCGTACTTCTTGCAACAAAGCCCGGCAAAATTCTGCCTGGGACTGCTGCAGAGACGAAAACAACGAAGTCAACGCTTCTCCACTAAGCGTGACGTTCGAAACACTTTCATTAGCGTCCTCTGATTGTGATTTGCGAATTTTCCGTGGCATTTTCGTACACGTAACACTTTTGAATACGCGAAAAAACGAACAAAATGCAAAAAGTTCAATCACCCCTAGCCCTGAAAACGTTGGGCGTCATTGTAGGGGGTGGGTGTAACGAATAGACTTATTGATTGTCAATAAAACGTATAATAAGATGTCCGGCACAAGTTACACTTAGGGGTGATGAAAGAAACATAAAAAAATAAAGTAAAACACGGATAACACAATGAGGCGCGAGCGTCGCGAGCGGTTAGAAAAAACATGGACTGGGTTTCGCAGAACCCGAACGCAGACTACTGCTGCGCGCGCATGTCGCGCCATGCGTTGCATGCGGCGGCGCACGGAACTCACGCGTCTTAGAACAATGTACAGCGCTTAGTGACATTAGTTTAAGCATCGTACCGAAGAGGGCGCTTACCCCTTGAGGTGCGGATAGGAAGGCCACACGCTACAATATATTTTTTTTTTTTCATCTCTGTACTATAGTGTATGAATGGCTACACGGTACGTGCTACTACAAGTCTTCCTATCTAATCTCTTCAGACGAAGCCTTCGTATAATTATGATAGAACATCACTTAGGTAAGTTCGTTTAATCATTAAATATGTTCCCACTATCCCACAAGGGTCCCCGAAGGGGTAATCAGAGTTGTTGTAACAACAACATCCACATTTCACCGAATATGATTATGCCAACGTAATAGAAGGTGAGTTCATCACTATACTTTGAATTATTTCACAGACAAACACGTGGTGTGAAATCAGTGTACCCAAGTTTTTAGAAAACTCATTGGTATAGGCCCTGATGGGATTCGAACTTGCATCGCTTGCGTAGCAGGCGGCTGCTCAAACCCTAAGGCCACACAAAATGTGAGAATCCAAAGAATAACCAAAACAGTATAACCAAAGAACACAGTAATACAATTAGACTAGGATCGTTATTTTATATATACGATTCTATATATAACGATTAATAGTATTGATTTAAAATACGGCTATTCAATTATACTCACGGCCTTGTGTCAGAAAACTGTTCAATGTTCATCCATTTTAATAACTTTATAAATAAAAGTCTGAAATATACACTTCAATAATTTTTGATACAAAAACACAAACTCAGTGTGGCGTGAGATAATTACTATACGCAATTCTGAGTAATATCTTAATTGGAAATTTTGTTTAACTTTATTTATTTAAAGGTAATATCACGAATTTTTCGAATTCGTGTGAGCTCATTACTTTTAATTATTAGGGACGCGTGGTGTACCACCGGCACAGTATAAATCTTATATCTTTAAACGAACAATTCGTGTATATATATAGAATCTGAATCTCGGAAACGGCTCCAACGAGTTTGAAATTTTGCTTGTAGGGGATTTCAGAGGCATGTTTTTAGGCAATGACAGTAAATTTTGCCGACATCTGTCAAGTTATGGTAGCTCAGAGGCGAGGTTTCCAGGTTACGGAGCGATAAAGAAACTAGAGTACCACGGCTCGAGACTGACGTTCACCGGACATTCATTTTTTTTTGCGTGAAGAAGAAACCAGACATTATAACCTAACTAAGCAGCAAGGATATTAGAAAACGTTTGAAATTAAGACTTGTCAAACCCGCAGGTTTGCGTGAGGGGTAGGCAAAGGTGTTGTAATCACAACACCCACTTTTCACCGAAGATGAGTAAGTGCCAACGTGACAGATGGTGAGTCCATCGCCGTCTCAGACACTTTACATACGTCATTGAATTACTTCTCAGAAATATGCAGGTTTCCTCACGATGTTTTCCTTCACCGAAAAGCACGTGGTTTGAAATCACTGTACATAAGTTTTTTAGAAAAACTAATTGGCATAGGCCCCGCTGGGATTCGAACTTGCGTCACTTGCGTACCAGGCGACTGCTCAAACCTCAAGGCCACCACGGCTTAGATATTCATATAAAAGTTATTTCATATTAAAAGGTTTTGAAGTTCTCAGTACTCTTGTCTTGCCTTTTATAACGATGTCTCTGGGGAAATCTAACTTTAGAAACTTCTTACCATTACATTCTACATTTTCACTCGTAGATATAAGGTTGAAAATAAAAAAACAACACTCAACACTTTTGAAACGTACAATTTCGTTGTCTATTTGTATATGTAATGAGTTTTTCTAAAAACGTATGTACAGTGATTTCACACCACGTGCTTTATGGTGAAGGAAAACATCGTGAGGAAACCTGCATATTTCTGAGAAGTAAATCAATGACGTGTGTAAAGTGTCTGAGACGGCGATGGACTCACCATCTGTCACGTCGGCACTTGTCATCTTCGGTGAAAAGTCACTCACTTTTCACCGAAGATGACAAGAAAATGACGATGTTATTACACCTCTGTATGTATTAGTATGTGAAATTTTAGATTCGTTTTTCGTTCTGTTTTATACCTTGTTGTGTTGGGTTAAAGGTGGATTTTAAACAACATTTACTTTACGTATAATGGTGCAAAGCTCTCATCCGGAGTTCATTACGTTGTCTCTCGTGAGAAGAAAAATATTGTTACAAAAAGTAAAAGCACTTTATTATGTTTTAGGTCTGGAGCAAGATGTTGTTGTATGTTTAAGTTTTTTAGGAATACTAAGTAAAGAATAAAGAAAAATATCATAAAAATTCATCATCATCTCCCTGGCTTTATCCCATACATTGTTGGGGTTGACACTTGATTCAACCCGATGCGACTGATCACCTGATCCTCATACGAAGCGATTGCCATCTGACCCTTTCGCAACGTCAAACTATTTTAGACCTGTAACGATTGCCAACGGTGATAAATTATCCATCGGTACCGATGGTATAGCCTGTTCTCCCTCGAAGGGAACTCGGATCAAATTACTAGTTAGGGATGCTTAGCTTCGCTGATTGAATGATATGTGCAATAGCAAATGTGCCACGAGCTCCTCAGAGTTTCACATAATGTATCATTACAGATTACAAATTACATATTTAGAATTATAAATATTATTTTTCTCGATAGAAACCTTCTATATTCAAACATTGAAATACAATACATACAAATATATTGTTATACAGGAACGGGAAAAAATAAAGGTTCTAATATGAAATCTAAAGGAGACTAGCAACAGTAATTTTACAAACAGTAAATCTAGGTATAATTGTTGAAATAAGAACGTTTGCTCCATTGAACGTGAGGATTAGCCACCTTAAAGATTAAAAAATTTAGTCTTATATTTACTGTCAAACACAGCTGTCAAAATAATGAAGATGTCGGTAAAACACGACGTGGAAACCCTTACTGATAGCCTAGTGCGAGTTTTTTTGCAGCCGCCGTCACAAGTCACCGCGTCGACGTAAACGCAGATTTGTGTAGGATCGAAACAGCGCCGTCTGTCGACCTAAAGATGACACTATTGTGAGCCCATACAAATCTGCGTTTACGTCGACGCGGTGACTTGTAACTCTGATGCTATCTGCTGCTATTCTAGTAATAATCTCATCGATGTGTATTTTGAACAATTTGTTCCAGATTCCTCACTGCTTATAAAGCTATGAGTATCTTGCCGGCTCGTCTCAGAAGGCTAGTTTCCGAACAAGTGGTCAATTCTTCGACATTCATTAGTTTCTTACCCGAGCCTAAGCTGAATAAATAATTTTAATTTTATTTATACTGTGATAGCGATTACAGGACCATATAATTTATTCCTTCTGAGATGGGTCTCCAAGATTATCTCTTGCCCAGCAGGTGACATCGTAAGCCTCTCATCCACAAAGGATTTAAGCTCTCTGCTTATTAAACTACAGATACCTGAAACAAAAGCCTCGAAAAACATATATCAAACCAATTCCCTTTCAAGGAAACCTTTCTGAAGCATAACTAAGCCTATTCCGGACACCTTGGGATAATCCGGGTATCTACTACCGTGTTTTATACGCGGTATTGTAAAGAATATTATATATATCCGTACGATTATTATTTTTCAAGCCATATAAATCTTTCTGTATAAAAGTTTTTGCTGTGGAAATACTTTTGTAATACCGAGGATATTATCAGTTGAAGCAGCGAATTATTTATTTATGAAGTTACTAGCTTTAGCTCGCGAATTTGTTTGCATTTAAGTAGTATTCTATAAAATGCTGTGTGTGTTACTAATGTGTCAATATTGGTAATCTATACTATTGAATTGATGAAATGTACATGATGCCAGCTGGTTTCTTGCCGGTTCTTCTCACAAGGCTAGTTTCCGAACCGGTGGTCAATTCGACCTTCGTAAGTGCTTTAACAGGGCCTAAACTGAATACATCATTTTTATTTTCATACTTAATTAATATTATGGAACTAAGGAATATGTTTGTTCAGTTGAATGAGCTAATCCCAGAAACCCTACTTGTTTGAAGTTAAAAATATTCATCGAGGAAGCCTTTAGGCTTCACAAACAAGAAAGTCATTTTATATATAGTTTTCGTGATTCTATGACAAAACTATAACATAGAGTATATAACTCTGAACGAATAGTCGTGTTTGTGTTTATCTGTGGATATGCCATAGGAACTCTGTGGGGCAATGTCAATGTCAATTGATCGTTATAGAGCAGCTTAGTGTCTGTGGAAACACTCTATATTTTGGGAATTATTGTCTACCCTTAGATAGAATCATTACGAGGGATTTTCGATCGTGTCAAGGACCTACCGTTAAGACTGTGCGTGCAATACCTTTCTGCAACTCCACCTTACGTGTTCAATGTACTTGTATACTATAATATTGTACTACAATAAACGTTCTACAAGTTGTCACCAGGAGACTGTTTCACACAAACATAAAAATATCGAAATTTTCACATTAAGAATAGCAGGAATAAACAATATTGTTTTGAAAGCATCTTGTCACGGTGGCACTTAATCATCTTACCTCTGCCTACCCCTGAGGGGAAGACAAGCGTGAGCATAATTTCCTAAAAAAATTAAGAGCAGTGATGTCACAACACAAGCGTTATGCTGAAGGAAAACTTGCGACGTTATACTGCGGTTACATTCACTTAAACTATCTTGGGATTACTTGATACTTTATACAGTACGCTCAACTTTGTAGATTTAAGTTTTTGTTAAGTTTTAAAGCGCGGTTTTACCCGAGTAGACTACGTAGTGATACTTAGTCCCTTAAAACATTAGCTATCCGTCAGTGAAAATCCCGTTTCGGAGATCAGAACAAACAGACAGACGACAGACTATTTTATATCTGTACCATATATACTTTTATATGCATGTGGTCAAAAGGTGTAATTTTGGAATTACAAACAGACACTTCAATTTTATTTATCTGTATAAATATAGATGTGATGATGATGGTCTGACCGATAAGGGACAGTCAAAACACTAATTGAACGTCATGTGTAAACTTAAGTTACATATGCTCACGCCTGTATTCCCCGAAGGGGTAGGCAGAGGTGTTGTAATCACAACACCCACTTTTCACCGAAGATGATTAAGTGCCAACGTGACAGATGGTGAGTCCATCGCATAAACTTAAGTTAGTTTCCTAAGTAAAGCCTGAGAGGAGAAGAATCGGCGAAACAAACTGCCGGTTTTTTTAAATTAATTTTGTTACCCAATGTTAGTCAATGAAAATGAGTAATTCAGTTTATGCCCTGGCAAGGCACTTATGAATATCGAAGAATTTACCACCGGTTCGAAAACCAACCTTCTGAGAAGAACCGGCAAGAAACTCGACTCAGGTCCCAATAGCTGTGGGACCACGGTTAAAGCGTCCAATAAGGACCATGAAGCTCTACATACATACATACATATGCTCACGCCTGTATTCCCCGAAGGGGTAGGCAGTGGTGTTGTAATCACAACACCCACTTTTCACCGAACATGATTAAGTGCCAACTTGACAGATGGTGAGTCCATCGCCGTCTCAGACACTTTACATACGTCATTGAATTACTTCTCAGAAATATGCAGGTTTCCTCACGATGTTTTTCTTCACCGTAAAGCACGTGGTGTGAAATCACTGTACATAAGTTTTTTAGAAAAACTCATTGGTACAGGCCCCGCTGGGATTCGAACTTGCGTCGCTTGCGTAGCAGGCGACTGCTCAAACCCCGAGGCCACCACGATGAAGCTCTACGTCTTCAATAATTCCTTTTGTTATCAGATGGTGACCCCGACTCCAAGGTTATGACCCCAATTATAAGGATTGCTTCCGTTTGAACACTATCAAATAACAAGATAAAGCAACGTCGTCTGTACGAAGTTTCGTATTTACTTTTGTTATGGCATTATAAATGATTGTGGATTTACGTCATTTATTACGCATTATTTACGTATTATTTCCGCTGTTTGGATTTGCTAAAATAACCTTTATTGTAGTTCATTTATTTACTTTATGAAAAGGCTTAAAACCAATTGAAATATTAAAAAAATTACACTCTTTCGTAGATGCTCCTCACTGAACTCCAAACACAGGCAATATATTCTTCCATTCCTCCGCAAAACAAATCACATTCAGTAATTTAATTATGCATTATTACATACGGTGAAGGAGAACATCGTGAGGAAACCTGCATATTACTGAGAAGTAATTCAAAGACGTATGTATAGTGCCTGAGGCGGCGATAGACTCACCTGTCATGTTGGTATTTAATCATATTCGGCGAAAAGATGTTATATGATGATAACTCTCTTCTGGAAGAAGCCGTGGTGGCCTCGGGGTTTGAGCAGTCGCCTGCTACGCAAGCGACGCAAGTTCGAATCTCAGCGGGGCCTGTACCAATGAGTTTTTCTAAAAAACTTATGTACAGTGATTTCACACCACGTGCTTTACGGTGAAGGAAAACATCGTGAGGAAACCTGCATATTTCTGATAAGTAATTCAAAGACGTATGTATAGTGCCTGAGACGGCGATAGACTCACCTTCTGTCACGTTGGCACTCAATCACATTCGGTGGAAAGTGGGTGTTGTGATAACAACACTTCTGCCTACCCCTTAGGATACAGGTGTGTGTATATATAGTCACGAAATTCGTGACATTGCCAAAATTTTAGTCGTATTTCGTCTCCATTCATTATGCAAATATTTAAAATCGAATGAACTGAATTGAATAATGTATTATCAATTTGGCGTGTGTACAATGTACTCGTAAATTAATTGAATATTGTATATTTTGTGTACACAAGAATAATACTAGCATTGATTTGATTACACTAATAAAATATTTTGAAATGAAATGCAGATTTAATATTGTTCATGGTTGGGAGGGCCGTGGAAATGAGGATATACTTCAAACTCCGGAAAGTATAGAGAGCATTTATTGATACTAACTTAAACTATATATACAACGAAAAGAGCACAATGATACCTAGTATAAAAAGAGTACAACTCCATCTAGTGACGGAAGCACAAACTAAAATCGAATTTAAACAAATATGAGGTACTCATTGGCACGATCCCGAGAGACAACGATTTGGATTTTACTAGTTGTAATTAGTTTTAAGTGCTATTTTATTTATTATACTGACTAAGTGTCAACGTGACAGAGTGAGTCCATCTTCGTCTCAGGCACTATACATACGTCTTTGAATTTCTTCTCAGACATATCCAGGCTTCCTCACAATGTTTTCCTTCACCGTAAAGCACGTGGTGTGAAATCACTGCACATAAGTTTTTTATAAAAACTCATTGGTACAGACCCCGTTGGGATTCGATCTTACGTCGTTTACGTAGCAGATGACTGCTCAAACCCAGAGGCAACCACGGCTCTCAATGTCGAAGACCCACACTTATTTTCTTGTTGTTTCTCCTCAGAATGCTATTTTCCAATGAGTTGGGAATTTTCCTCAACAAAGTACGTAATAATTTTCGATTTAGATTCAACATCTACAGCTATATCTAAACATTTAACACACATTAATAAAATTGAAAATTAATCATCTTCGGTGAAAAATGGTGCCTACCCCCTCGGGGAATACAGGCGTGAGCATATGTATGCAATAAAATTGAAGTGTCTGTTTGTGATTCCAAATCAATAGCTTTTGGCTAAATTCATATGAAAGTAAATATGGTACTAACGTAAAGACAAACTAATGTAATTTTTTTTTCACCGTCTGTCTGTCTTTTCGACTATCTCTACAACGGCGATTATTTTACCGGCTGATAGCTGATGATACAAGGTTGTTTCTCATTAAGAGAAGCCACTCATGGTATTAAGTCTGATGATGACGTGGATGAAACCGTGAGGAACCGCTAGTTATGCGTATATTCCACGGAAAGTGGAAAACACCTTGTTTATTTATAAGTAGTTAGCCATCTGCCCCCAAGATGGCGCTGTACTCTTATATATCTCGATGTTGAGATTCTCTCTTAGTAACATATATATGACGATGATAAACGTCAATGTGGTCTTCTAGTGGTCATCAAGGAACAAACCAATATAGTGGTCGAATCATCAAATACCAGAACTGCCCAAGTTACAGTGTTTTATTCAAACCACCCCTTGGTCTGATCCAATTGATTCTGCCTCTCAGGCCTAATTTGTCATACACACCTTTATCTAATCCTTCGGAAACCTTTGTAGAAATAATAAAAATACACTGTGACTAAGAGCCATAATATTGCAGAAAGGTATTATAAAGAGGAAAACTTTGTTTGTTTGGTTGTAATGAATAGACTCAAAAACTACTGGACCGATTTCAAAAATTCTTTCACTATTGTATAGCTACATCATCAGTGAGTAACATAGGCTTTATTTTATCCCCGTACTCCTACGGGAACGGGAACTACGCGGGTGAAACCGCGTGAGATCCGCTAGTCGGCAATAAGTTTTTGTTGATATTATTCGGCGTAGCAGTAACATTGATTTTCGTAGAGTCGTAGCAACTCGTAGCCGATTGCTACGGCGTAGCTCGTAATATTTTCCACATTGCGGTTTCTACATGACAGTTATCATACTATCATAGAGGCCGAAGATTACTGTATTTTAAAACCAGAGTACCTTCTTGCTAAGCCTCTTAAACAGGTTACGATTTCCCCACTAGAATATAAAGTAATAATGATAATATACATCCACGCTCATCACAAGGGTTCTCTTAGGGGTGGCAACGTGGATGAAAGTTATTTAATTTTGATCTCACACTCAAAAATATCGATTAGACTTTTATCAAAGTATGAGCCGTGATAGTCTTGGGGCTTAAGCAGTCGCTTGCTACGCATGTTCGAATCCCAGCGGGGTCGGTACCTCGGTACGCGGTACGCGGTCGGTTGTCAATCTTAAAGATTTAAAATTACTCCTTTATTTATTTACTTAGAATTAGTTGTTTTGAGGATAAAAAGTATATACGTGTATATGACGTATACGCGATCCGCTCCGACGTGACACCCTTATTTACACTACAGCTATTCTGCTTATAATGCTCGTGTCTGTGTGAATGTATCATATTGTACAATTTCTTCCTAGACTCCTTACTTCTTTTAATATTTATATTGTGGTACGCTGCTCGCATATTTAAATCAAAATTGAGTAAAACAAACTAACAACGCTAACAAGTTTTAATGTTTGCAAAATATCCCGGCCCGTTTGAAACATTTTCCACGTTACTTAATTAAAATGCTTTCGGACCCAAATGGACCCCAAGTTGAACCCTCGCACTTGTTTAACTTATTAATAGACTTATAATATTTACTTAACCCTAGCGAGAGTGCCTGTAGATTATATTTATTGACTAGCGGACGTCATGCAGTTTCACCAGTGTAGTTCTCGTTCCCGTGGGAGTACGGGGATAAAACATAGCCTATGTGACTCGCTGGTGATGTAGCTATCCATTGCTGTAAGAATTTTTCTAATCGGTCCAATAGTTTCGGAGCCTATTCAATACAAACATGCTTACATCAATTTTTTTCCTCTTTCCTTTCCTTATGGCCGCGACTTCGCTTGGAATAGTTGACCTGCTATTGATCTTAGTGTGATAATATCATAACGCGCTAATCTCAGGAACTACTAGTGCGATCTGAAAAATAATTTCAATGTCAGATAGCCTATTTATCGAGAAAAGGTATAGACTATATCATCACGCTAAAACAAATAAAATAGCGGATAGACTTAATTTTATGAGTAGCCCGTGGAATCCGCGTATTTTTTAATAAATAATAGCCTAAGTTATTCCCTGTAATATAAGCTACCAGCCAGTGAAAGTCCCGTTCAAATCGGTTCAGCCGTTTCGGAGATAAGCCGGAATAAACAAACAGACAGACAGAGAAAAATTATAAAAATAGTTTTTTCTATATCAGTACTGTGTATAGATTCATATGTAGTCAAAAGGTGTAATTATGGAGTTACAAACAGACACTTCAATTTTATTTATCTGTATAGATGTATAGATATAGATGGAGAACGCTTTTGGTAGTCGAAAGCTGGAGGGAGATAGCTCTTCATCGGCAACGCGAGAGAGAGCGAGAGATACTTCTATTCTTCGGGTGGTGCACATAGTCATAGGCTATGCTTACCATCAGGCGAGCCGTATGTCTCGTTACCATAATAATGTAATATGTTTTTTTTATTATCATTGTTTATAATGTAATGTACTTGATGCCAGCTGAGTTTCTTGCCGGTTCTTCTCAGAAGGCTAGTATCCGAACCGGTGGTAAATTCTTCGTCATTCATAAGTGCCTTACCAGGGCCTAAACTAAATAAATAATTTACATTTACCAACTCGATGGGCAAAATTACTTTTAAACTGTTGTTAACAAAACCGCAATTTGATGTCGTATTTACCAAAAAGAATCAATAATTCTAGTAGGTACATATACATCTTTATTGAATCGAAGGGTGAAATAAGTCTGTGAGATATAGCTTTACATTTTGACTTGCATTCACCGTTTTTCCATTACATTCCTTTTATAACGGGCGCCATACTTGTATTGAAATTGTTTCGTCTCGCGCCTCGAGGCAAACAAATCGATAATTTCAATTTATCAATTGCTCGACGGGTGAACGACTGAGAAGAGAATATATTTACATTGAAAATGTAATTTATGAAAATTCTCGTGTATAAAATAACCAACAGCCGTGGTGGCTTAGCAGTCACCCAATACAGACGCTACGCAAGTTCAAACCCCGAAGGAAAGCCTTGTAAAACCTGCATATGTCTAAGAAGAAATTAGTAGGGAAAAATAAATAAAACTATATATTGAACTGAACACGTCATGAACTGGAGTAAGTAAAAAAAAAAATATATGTTGACGCCATCCCAGTAGGGTCCCCGAAGGAGTAAGCAGAGGTTTTGTTACAACAACACCCACATTTGACCGAATATGATAAGTGCCAGCGTGGCAGAGAGTGAGTCCATCGCCGTCTCAGACATTACACACTGGCTAGGGTTAAGGTTGCTTCACTTCGCTGATCGAATGCGCAGTAACAACTGTGCCACGAGCTCCTCTCCTCCTAAAAATGGCAGGTGTACATATGTCCCAAAAATGTTAAACTAGGAAGTATTACGTATTTAGGTTAGAAAAGTATTTGCCAAGAGAAAACTCGTTTCTCCGACCAAAACCAAACACTTTTGAGGTTATGTGTACATTGGCAAAGCAAACCTTTGCACGGCAAATTGGACATTCGTTGGAAAACAAAGGGCCTACATGTACTCGTTAAAGCGATGGTCGTTCCAACTTTTTGATTTCTAAGAACATGGTATATTAGTAATTGAGTAATTTTAGAAGTTTGCTAGATTCGTCCCGCGGTATTATCCGCGTAGAGTTAATTTCGTGGACGACCTAATTTATCTATTTAATAATTAGAACTGCTTACAATGCCAATTACACTAATTAGACACAGGTGATGCAAAATATAATATAAAAATAAATATTCATCCTTTCTCGCAGAACGCTATGCTAACAATAGCTTGCTCCATCCGTCATCAAACATATACAGTAGGGTTAGACCCCAGGAGAGCATTGAAGGCAGTTAAGTGAGACTTAGCACGAGCCTTAGTTCGACTGTTGGGGACAGCGACCAGCTTGTGTTTCCTACAACTAATGTTTTTTTAAACAATAGTAGCCTATGCTACTCCTTGAAACATCAGTTACATGCCAGTGAAAGTTTATAAAATCCCGTTTCAGAGATTAGCCGGAATAAACAGTCAGACAGACATAGAAAAGCAAAAAATATGCTCACGCCATCCCAGGAGGGTCCCCGAAGGGGTAAGCGGAGGTGTTGTAACAACAACACCCACATTTGACCATTATGATTAAGTGGCAACGCAACATGGTGCGCAACACAAAAAAAAAGCATAGTAACACTAGCCACAGTTTGTAGTAGGCCTTCGCCTATAGAGGAGTTCTTACAGAATGAAGAAAAATTGTATATTAGTATAGGATTAAGGAAAATCTAACACAAATAAATTTTAAGAACCAAATTTGTTTACTGGCATAACTAATAATTGTATGTAAGTAAAGTAAACTAATCTAATGTAACTTCTGATTATTTATTTATTATGTATAGAAAGTACATAACGTGTTAGAAAATATAAGTGCTTATATAAAGGAAGCACGTTCTAAAAGCCAGTCACATCGTAAACAGTCTACAAAAGGTTCCTGCCGCGGATTAGAAGACATTTAAATGCATTGCGCACTCTGCCTATTTTAGATTGTTAGCAAGTAATCTGCGCCCCAACTTCGCGGAATCTAGATAGAATTGGCTGGAACCTCGTTTTCCTTACATTTGCGGTTCCATAAAATATTATTTACGCCTTCCTAAAACGATTCCCGAGCGAATGTACCAGCATCTTTTATCGAAGACATTTTAGAAGCTAATGAGTGGAACCTTAACATTTCGTGTTCGAAATTCAAAGTTGCTCGCCTGGGAACTTTACCTCCTTGTAGAAGATCGCTGTAAAATAATACTACCCTAGAGGCTAGGGTAGTGTTGGCTATGTTCAGTAAGTGCCCCATGGGTACGGGGGATGTGATGCGGGGGCGCTATGTTATCTATAGAACCCCTTTGTTGCGCACTATGTTTGCAATAATTTCTTAGTGTTGCTAGTTTACTGAACTAAAGTTCTTAGAAAATCTCATTTGACTGCCTACATAAGCTCACGCCCGTTTTCCCCGACCGTGGAGGCAGAGGTGTTGTAACAACACCCACAGTTCACCGAATAAGATTAGGTGCCAACGTGACAAACGGTGAGTCTATCGCCGTCTCAGGTTCACTACACATTTGGGTTTGGCAGTCGCCTGCTACGCATGCGACACAAGTTCGAATCCCGAATGATTTTTCTAAAAACTTATGTGCAGTAATTTCACACCACGTGCTTTGCGGTGAAGAAAAACGTGAGGAATCCTGCATATGTCTGAGAAGTAATTCAAAGACATATGTATTGTGCCTGAAATGGCAATGGACTCACCCTTTGTCACGTTGACACTTAATCATATTCCGTGAAATGTGGGTGTTGTTGTTACACCTCTGCTTACCCTTTTGGGGTGGCGAGAGCATATTTATTTATAGTTAAAATGTTAGTTTCATTATTGGTAGTAACCTATTCGCCGAGTTACAGTTCTTAAGTCATTGTATTTGAACCTGCTTAGAAATCTTATCAAATCCCTTCGACTGCTCAACAACTGAAGGGATTACCGCGTCCTATATATCTGTCATATATGACTCGAGTGGAAATAAGGGCTCAAACAGTAAAACAAAAAACCTTTCATTAAAAATGTAGCTTTTAATTACGGTCGCTTTGAACATTGCCCTTTCTGTATTTAATATTCCTTTGTTCTACGGTCGAATCGACGGATCGAAGCCTACCCTGGACCTACATTATTTAATTTTATAAATAGGCCTTTAATATTATTTCTACCCTAACCCAATTAATTTAAAGTTTATATTCCTAATTTGACGTTGACCTTTGAGATTGTACGTAAACAGTGATTTAGGTAAAAAACAAAGGAAAAAGGAAGGAGAAGATTTACAATACCCACTTATAACTGAAGATGATAAGGTGCCAACGTGACTGAGGGTGAGTCCATCGCCATCTCAGGCACTATACATTCGTCTTTGAATTACTTCTCAGACATATGCAAGCTTCCTCACGATGTTTTGCTTCACCGTGGTGTGAAATCATTGCACGTATGTTTTTAGAGAAGCTCATTGGTATAGGTTCCGCTGGGATTCAAACTTGCGTCGCTTGCGTAGCAGGTAACTACTCAAACCCCACGGCAACCGCAACACTACGATACAAATATCTGTGAAATAAGTGTGGAAAAATACGTGACAATTCCAATCTGTCTAAAGTCATAAAACCAAGGAAGAATTAATTAGTTTCTAGATTCTAGGCATTCGTTAGTCACCATCGTTGAACAAAAGGAAGCCTGCTACCGACAGCCGCGGGAATAGCTTTGTATTGAATAGACGAGCGGATTGCTTCTGTCAAAAAAATTATACCGATTTCATACTGTTTTCTTTAAGACGGTATATGAGATGATTCAATATATGAATCAGCTGTTTCCAAGGAATATAACATGCCTATCCGAGTTTCTTGCCAGTTCCTCTCAGAATGCTGGTTTCTGAACCATTGGTCAGTGGCCTGATTCATATAAAACAAGCAATCGAAATATCTTTGATCGATTGAAATCCTCTGCCTATGTGGTATTCACCAGGGGCGTGCATTCCATATAAGCAGATATGCTTACCATTTGTGATGACTGAATACGCTCATGTCCTTTGTGTGTGTGTGTCTATACCTAAACGTATGTACCTACGCCGCGCCATATTGGCATGTACTTAACCTAATTTCAAAGCACGCCTCTGGTATTCACGTGATCTGAAATTGTAGTTATATGGGAATTTAGCTCAACAGGAAGTTTTCGCGACGATGACCGAGCTATTTATATTTTTTATTTTTTCTTAGTAATATAAATAAAAATAATATTTATTCACATGAAATATTGTACAAAATTGGTCTTATTAAGGTCACAAGAATCACATATTTCACCCAATTTTAGGGCATGTAAATATTAACTTAGTTATCTACCCATTTTAACCATATAATAATATTAAATATAGTTCATATATTCATGAGTTACAACATTATATAACATACTTCTCTATCTACACTACTATTATAAAGAGTTGAGATTTGTATTTTTGTGTGTATGTTTGTAATGAATAATCTCAAAAACTACTACGCCGATTTCAAAAAATATTTCACTATTGGAAAGCTACATCATCAGCAAGTAACAAGGCTAAGGCTAAGGCTTTATTTTATCCCCGTACTCCCACAGGAACAGGAACTATGCGGATGAAACCGCGTGACGTCCGCTAGTATTTTATATTATAATTAATTCGAAATCGACAAAGTCGCTACGACGTCATTACGCGGATGACACCGCAGGACACAGCTGGTTTTAAAATAATCAATGGCGCCTTCAAATCCGCTCGTCTGCATAAAACGCCCGATTAGTTAAGCTCTGCGGTCTAGGAAAGTGAAATAGGTTCAATTAACACTGTTAGATGCTGCATTCCCGGGAAATTCTGACTTAACTAGTTGACACGAATATAATGAATACCTTACTATTTCCCGTAGCTTAATATTAACACTTTGTGACAACGAACAAGTACTAATTATAATTTTGAGATATGCATATATGTATAGTACCTGAGACAGCGATGGACTCACCCTCCTTCACATTAGCACTTAATCGTATTCCGTGAAATGTGGGTGTTATTGTCACAACACCTATGCTTAACCTTTCGGAGACTCTTCTGGGAAGGCGTGAGCATATTCAACTTTGAGATAATGTATAGTATCCCAAAAAATATTAATCATGCAAGTAAATTTATACAGTCAAAGATAGCAGGAATAACTTATTAACCAAGTACGTAATAACAGCAGACATATTATGTTTAATTAGCCCACACCTCATAAACATACTTCTAAGAACATAAAATCTTAATTTATAGTGCTAAGTATTACATTCCCTAATTATGATTCAAAGACTTTGTACATAATTACTTTAGTGAGCGCTATAACTTAGAAACTTAATTAACACTACTTATTTACGATGTACAAACTAAGTAATTAAGCACGTCCAGTGAGGCTCTCTGAGTGGCGACCAGGCGAGTATAAGTAAGTTGTTTGCTGTGAGGATTTCATTAGTACAACTGCTGGGATCGTTTTAAGACTAATGAAGGATCAAGGATAATTACTATTCGTACGGTAGAATAGAAAGAAGGGCCGTAGTGGCCGTGGGGCTTGAGCAGTCATCTCCTTCGCAAGCAATGGAAATTGCGAATCAATAAGTTTTTCTTAAATCGAATGTACAGTGATTTCACACCATGTGCTTTACGGTGAATGGAAACATCGTATTGGGTCTGAGACGGCGATAGGCTCACCATCTGTTCGGTGAAAGTGGTTGAGTATATTTATGTATGTAGAATAGAAATGGGTCATGAAGGAAACGTTGTAATTTTAATCTTAATACAAACGCTCGAGGCATTAATTCTCTATGACCATGAAGGTAATTTGATAATATCTAAGGCCTAATTTACTTGGAAAATGGAAAATAACTTTTCGCACAAAATGGTCAGAGTATATTTTTCCTTCGTACGAATACGAACACAAATTCACAAGACAAAGGTATATTTACGACCTCCTACAAAACTGTGCGGTTTTCTTCCAATTAACTACCGCTGCCGATTGTGTCGTTTCTGCCCATAATTTCCACATATTCATTTATTGTGTTTCTTGCCAGGTTCTTCTCAGTAAAAGCAACCTTCCGAACCTGGCGGTAGCATGTATAATCCTATGTAATCGTGTCTTTCTGACGATTTGAAAGTACTTTGTAAAACGTCTAATCGAATTAAGATAATTTTGATTTGATTTAATTAGATTTTCATTATTATTTACCCTATACAATTATTATTATTTATTTTGGGTGTGTGTGTGTGTCTGTGTGTGCGTGTGTGTTAGGTTTGTATATATATTTGTCCACTCAGCTTACGCGCCAAAGGTTGGGTTCGGATTAATTAATATTAGGGACAGCCACTGAATTGGCACTTATGTGTATGTTTACTGTAAGAACAATATGCATGAACTATTCATTCAGTTAAGCATCAAGCATTCAGTTTTATAGTAATTGAGGCCTAGTAGCCAATCGATAATCTTACGCTTACATTCCCGAAGGGAAAGAGGATAAATATTAAATATTTTATTGTGGGGGATGTGGGTTAAACCAGTTGTCAGACTATTTTAGGCCTCCGACTGACCTGTAACGATTGCCAAAGATGATAAATTGGCAACCGGGACCGACGGCTTAACGTGTTCACCGAGGCACGGAGGGAACTCGGGCGGTTGCTTAACCTCGCTGATCGAATGATATGCGCAATAGCAACTGTGCTATGAGCTCGTCAAGTTCTGTGAAGTTTATTCGGATCCCTGTTAAAATGGCACCAGCCCGCCAGCTTTAAATAACCCTTCCGATCATTTTCCAAACCAGTGAACTGTCGCTTAGGTACTCCTTATAGCTATGTGTACCTACTTAGTTAGAACTAGCTGTTCCCCGCGGTTTTACGCACGGAGATTTATAGCATAATAACATCTAAGTTATTCCTTGTAGTATTAGCTATCTGCCAGTGAAAATCCCGTTAAAACTGTAAAAAGCCGTTTTGAAGATAAGCCGGAACGAACAGACAGAAAAACAGAGAGTTTTTTACTGTTCTATTTTTATGTACGTCCTTATGCATTTAGTGAAATCCTGGAACTACAAACAGACACTTAGAAAACTAACTAATTAGAAAATAGATTTTATAGTTAAGATTTCATCATCTCAATGTATTGAATGCAACTGAGTTTAAAGATTAATTAAGTTACCAATCTTTCAAATATATGCACGGAGTTATTTAAAGCTTTATTATTATTATTAATTAGTTAAATGTTATACAAACCCATGAGAAATCAAATCATAACTACAGTTGAGTTAATTAACTTAAAACACACTCTTAACTAATGCAACAACATAAACGTAGCACCAGCCGCCTCCATTATAATAACGCATCAACTAAGATGGATATAATCCATTAGAGGGCACGCCATTTCGCTGGTAACAAAGAAAAATACAATACATTTGTACGTATGTCGCAGTCTCGGCTCTTTACGGATAAAACAGGCTTGCTCATTATGACAATGGATGGTAGCGTCGGGCAGGGTTAAGAGGATCCTAAAATAAACGGCTCCAAATATTAAGTCACAAGTACACTTTTAAGAGGAGTTAATATAGGTCTAATATAGAGCCTGCTGGCGGTGGTCGGGGTGGGAGCTTTGACCACCGACGCGGGTCCGGGATGGTGGCCAAGCGATGTGGCTCGCGCTGCCGCCCACAGCGAGGTCTCTAGGGGCGGCCTCACAGCTGCCCCGGCAAAGTGTGGGGGGACACCGATGCGTTCTATCAGAGTACCCGGAGTCCCTCCTGAGCACTGAGGATGGCCACCGGGGGGGTTTTAGTGCGGTAAGAATCCCACATACCCCGATCTGCCTCTCCCAGGGCGGTCGGGGACCTTTTGAAGGTTTCCCCGTCGTCAACAAAAAAAAATACATATGCCCACGCCTGTATTCCCCGAAGGGGTAGGCAGAGGTGTTGTAATCACAACACCCACTTTTCACCTAAGATGATGCCAACGTGATGGTGAGTCCATCGCCGTCTCAGACACTTTACAAACGTCATTGAATTACTTCGCAGAAAATATGCAGGTTTCCTCACGATGTTTTGCTTCACCGTAAAGCACGTGGTGTGAAATCACTGTACGTAATGTTTTTTGAAAAACTCATTGGTACAGGCCCCGCTGGGATTCGAACTTGCGTCGCTTGCGTAGCAGGCGAGTGCTTACACCTCAAGGCCACCACGGCTCACTCTTTTTTTTTTTATTAAAATTTTCTAAGGCACTCCTTGTGACATTAACAACAGTGAAAGTTCCGTTGAAATCGGCCCATCAGTTTCAGAGATTACCCGGAACAGACAAACGTACGGACGGACACGTATATACTTTTATGAGCATTTAGTGAAAAACTGTCGATTTTAATTATAAACAGACACTTTAATGTTATTTGTTTGTATAGATGTATACAGATACAATGTGTCAAACTACCCATAAAGCTTGTACGACCCTTGATTTAAGCTTTGCTAATGCCAATCATATTTTTTTAAATGAAAATGAACTACCTATTGTTCGGTCGAATTTCAAATGATCGTTTTCGGTGTTTCGGCGAACACGAAATATAACTGTGTCTGTTTGAAAGGGAATTTATTTTTACTCTGTGTTTACATGCTGTCAAAATATCCTTCCATTCACGTAACGCTGAATCTACGTTAACACTGAACATTAAGATAATTAAGGCTGCGACGGACGAAATGCCAGCTCTATGTAATCACTGTTTCCGTATGTGGCCGTAACAGGAAAACCGGAACCGTATCTTTTGAAAGGTTGCTCGTAATAAATGATAACGTAGTAATTTATTTTTATTACACAACTCTCTGAACAGAGAGAGCATTAAATTATAAACGGAGTTCGTAACATTCTTTTTTATTACACCGTCGCCATGTCTTTATACAAGACGTAAGGTGACTTCTCACGATGCGTGATTCTACGTATTGTCACGCACGTCCTTGACTGGTTGAGATGGTTGAGGAGGTCAGGCTGGCATTCACGTCATACTTGTGAACAGGTGCTGCTTGTGGGGGCTGGTCATCTCAAGCTACGCATTTAGTTATAAGTAGATGGACTAGATTTTTTGTTATGTTACTTTTTATCGACATTTGTGCATTGGAACATTGTCCATGAGCTTAAGTTTCTTAAATTATTTATTTTGTATTCTTTAAATTGTATAATATTTTTGAAAAGAGTATATACTGAGTTTCTTGCCAGGTTCTTCTCAGTAAAACCAACCTTCCGAACCTAGCGGTAGCATGTATAATCCTGTATAATTATGTCATTCTGACGATTTGAAAGTACTTTGTAAAAAGTCTAATCGAATAAAGATACTTTTGACTTTGACTTTTGACTTTGACTACGGCACAGTATATTTATAAGCAGTATCAAAACCAGACCCAATCTTAGAAATAAGAACGATTACTGTGTACGACTCATATTTTTTTTCTTCTTAATTTTGTGTCAAAGATATGTTTTGAAACAGTAAAACTTATCGGATAAGCGATCGGCCATGACGTGACACCCTATACTGTCTGAATTTCAGGGTGCATGTAATCTCGCAGATGCACGTGTCTGTGTGTGTGCCATTTCTAACGATATTTTCCTAGTTTCCATACTGCTTTCTATCAATAATAGGACAGCCAGTTACGCACCCTTGATGTTGCCTACTCGCCGCGGAAAACTCGCGCTACCATGAGCTATACAGGGTGTCGGAGAAAATAGGACAGCTTTTAAAATATGTAATAGAGTATAATTTTAGGAATCAAATAAAATTATTATGACAAAAATATCTTCTTCCGTTTTCGAGTAATTGACGTTCAAAGTCGACCATATTGAGTTCGAGACCTTATTTTCGCAAAAAATAGCGGTAACGTAGAGTTATTCACGTGAAATCTATGTTTTTATTTTTCTCTCCCACTTCGTTCCTGAAATAATCCCATAAAACCATTTTGCGAAACCATGAACCTTCTTCTTAATTTAACACGTTTAACCACCGCGTACTTAATGTAGGTAAACGCGGACGCGCGTTCATTCAATCACTTAAGGCCGCGAGCTCTTCGGCCCTTAGCAACCATAGCCTATAACTAACTACGTTATCGTTGGAGCTAGATATTATACGACTTCAAAATAGTGATATATTCATAAAACCCTACAACTTCTAGAAGACAACTGCTCCTTTTTCTCCGATAATCTGTATATACTCCTCCCATGATGAGCTCGATGCGTCTGTCCTCAATATCAGGTACTATGGAAAGCCACCTTTAAAATGCGAATGTGACAGTTTATGAATTATCCGACTCATTTGACTTAAACATTTTAAAAGTATTTTGGGTTATTCCCAGACATGATTTTATTACCACCACCTCCAAATGAAAGAAATCTCCAAGAAATACACAGTAATACATGAACAAGGGTTTTATGATTGAGATGATGAATCGCGAAGGTATTATTGTAGTTGTTACTTATTAACGGGTTAATATAGCACTTTGGTTTTAGCGTAGCTTATAAATTAAAAAAAATATGCTCACGCCATCTCAGAAGGAGCCCCAAAGGGGTAAGCAGAGGTGTTGTAACACCATACACATTTCACCGAATCGCCAACCTGACAGAGTCCATCGCCGTCTCAGGCACTATACATACGTCATTGAATTACTTTTCAGACATATGCAGGTTTCCCCACGATGTTTTCCTCCACCGTAAAGCACGTGTGAAATGACTGCACATAAGTTTTTAGACAAACTTATTGGTACAGGCCTGCCTTGGATTCGAACTTGCGCTTGCCCAGCTCGGCCAGTTGTCCACCTGATTGGCTATTGATGCTATACTTAGTATCAAATGAACGCTCCCGTTTGCCCAATTAGTGTCTGATGAAAGCATTCATTTAGGCTACAAGTGTTGAAACTATTAAACCAACATGTTGGTATGTGAATAGCCGCTTTACTCGTCTCGTAATTAACTGCTACAGCACGAACCGCCAAGTTTTAATTAGTTCACGGACTGAATTAATGGAAGCTTTGCAGCTGGCATTGTTAGCTTAGAATGTTGTACCTAGCACTTTGCTATTACTGTTCTCGAACATATTAATTTTATGGTTATAAAAGAGTATAAAATATGTTGCAATGCTTTATTCTGCTGTTATAAGTATACAAACGACATAGTTATCGTAGTAAAGTGCAGTCCAGTATATACTGGGGGTCCACCAGCCTGCGGACGACCGTCTGGTCCGACTGCAGCACGCCCACACAGTGTCGTGTATACATACATACTTTCCTCGTCATAATATTAGTGTAGAATAAATAACATTATATGGTAATACTTTTTAGTTTTTTTCTGAATAAATTATTTTCATAAATATGTTAACGTATTCCGAGATGGGATGGTATTATAATAATAAAACCCACATTTCACCGAACATGATCAAGTGCCAATGTAATAGAAGGTGAGTCCATCGCCGTCTTAGGCACTATACATACGTCATTGAATTACTTCTCAGACATGTAGGTTTCCTCACGATGTTTTTCTACACCGTAAAGCATGAGGTGTGAAATCACTGCGCATCAGTTGTTAGAAAAGAACATTTGTACATCCTACTGGGATTCGAATTTGCGTCGCTTGCATAGCAGGCATCAAATCATTTTCAAACTAATAGTGTTTAGAGTGAAGCCACAGGACAAAAGGTAGTAAATACTGTGGGTAGTTCATGATTTACGTCGCTTACATTTTGTTTTGACTGCGTCATATTGTTTCTATTCTCTCTATGACGCACGAACACATATACCAACGTATTCGTAACTAGATACTAATATGAACTGAGAGCCTTAATGAATAATATATTCGTTATACTTGTGAACAGGTGCTGCTTGTGGGGTGGACAAATAGCCTTATTATTTGTATTTATAGAGTAATTGTGTAGAGGATTTATAATTTTTATTTCTATTGACATTTGAGCATGGACACTGTGTCGAAGAGCTTATATTTTCGTTATTTTAATGATATAGATAAACTTAGTTTTGAAAAAGTTTCACGGGAAAAGCAACCTTACAAATACGGGGGTAACATTGAATTTTAAGGGTTATTCCAAGTTAAAACCATATTTTTTATTGTAACGGGTACGGTAGGTTGATTTCAGTCAGATTAATTTTAAGGTCTAATTAAAACAAGATCCTGAATTTTATTATTAATACGCTGGGCTATACGGGTGGTTATTATGAAAAATATTATTTTCGTCTCGTGTCCAAAACGCCAGCCTAATTACAAAGGCACCTAGCAAATTGGACGTATATTTTTAATGAGCAGCATTAGTTCTCTTCAACGAAATGAAATTTGCTTCAAATTAGAAATTCTCTTTCAAACGCTATTCTACAGAATATATATTTACGGATGGTCGGCTTCCTTTCATCAGGAACAGGTGTATTAGTACCCAGAGTCCCCGCTGAACACTGAGGATGGCCACCGGGGGGTTTTAGTGCGGTAAAAATCCCACATACTCCGACCTGCCTCTCTCAGGGCGGTCGGGGACCTTTTGAAGATTTC
The DNA here is from genome assembly GCA_929442735.1 of Watsonalla binaria. Taxonomy (NCBI): domain Eukaryota; kingdom Metazoa; phylum Arthropoda; class Insecta; order Lepidoptera; family Drepanidae; genus Watsonalla; species Watsonalla binaria. The sequence goes on along the minus strand of OV838937.1, from coordinate 8,817,415 downwards.
CTCACGTCAATAAAAAAAAATTATCAGGTGTATTATATGGGTACTTGCGATCTTACTAAGCCGAGTTAGCTGATTGGTTTAACCAAATGCCTTTGGCAAACGAGACGCACTCAAATCCTACAGATCTGTATCGAGTAACGAGGAAATCTGAAAACGTGTATAGTGCTTGAGATGGCGATGAACTCATCATCTTTCCCGTTGGCGCCCAATATTTATTCTGAGAAGGCGTAAGCATTCTATACAGTCTCACTTTATTACATACTAGCGGACCTCACGCGGTTTCACCCGCGTAGTTCCCGTTCCCGTGGGAGTACGGGGATAAAATAAAGCCTATGTTACTCGCTGATGATATAGCTATTCAATGGTAAAATGATTTTTGAAATCGTTACAACCAAACAAATAAAGTTTTCCTCTTTATATTATTAGTGTAGATGCTCACGCCTGTATTCCCCAAGGGGTAGGCAGAGGTGTTGTAACAACAACACTCACTTTTCACACAAGATGTTTAAGTACCAACGTGACAGATAGTGAGTCCATCGCTGTCTCAGGCACAGGGATACATACGCAGGCTTCCTCACGGTGAGGTAAGAAATCACTGCACTTAAGTTCTTAGAAAAAGTCATTGGTACAAACCCCGCTGACAGATCTCACTTTATTGTTACTTCTAATTATTTTTAAAGAATTGAATTACTTTATTGTTAAAGAAGAGCCGTGGTGGCCTTGAGGTTTGAGCAGTCGCCTGCTACGCAAGCGACGCAAGTTCGAATCCCAGCGGGTCCAGTACCAATGAGATTATCTAAAAAACTTATGTACAGTGATTTCACACCACGTGCTTTACGGTGAAGGAAAACATCGTGAGGAAACCTGCATATGTCGGAGAAGTAATTCAATGACGCATTTAAAGTGTCTGAGACGGTGATGGACTCACCATCTGTCACGTTGACATTTATTCATCATCGGTGAAAAGTGGGTGTTGTGACTACAACACCTCTGCCTACCCCTTCGGGGAATACAGGCGTGAGCATATGTATGTATGTTACTTCTAATTTTGCCCGGAAATACTCGAACGTTGCCTATAATATTATACATGTTTAAAAAGAGGTGCATTTCGCCTGTGTGTGATTCGCGATGCATAAATCAGTTGCAGTGTTAGTTTGACTTTGTGGTTGTGGTTTGTGGTTGTTAAATTTATTAGTTGCTAACCGTTTGCTAATGAAAATGAAAATGACATCTTATATGTAGAGATGTTAGTAAAATTGTTATTTTTCACCCAAATGAATTGTATTCTTTTGAGAAATAAACATCAAAAACCAGATAAACTATGGAGGGAGAATGGAAGCCGAATTTCTGTTACTATTATATTTAGTGACTGTTCGTTACAACTGATGGGTCATGAAAGCTTTTAGAAATCTATTAATCTTTGTTAATTTAGTGAGCGTAGCCTTTTTCATGTTTTCAAAGGCCGTGCTGGCCTTGGGGTTTGAGCCGCTTGCTATGCAAGCGACGCAAATTCGCATCCTGAGACGGCCATGCACCACAATCAATGGAATATTACAGAAATAAAATATAATTAATAAAGTATTCCTGTAAGCTATTTTTAGAAAAATTGGCAGGCCATTGGGATTTGAGCGCTTGCGGCTCTTAATTATCAACAGCACAATATTCAAAACAGTATTTAAAATTCTGCACCAAACTGCATCGTATTCTGTACATTACCGACTGCCAAATAGAACGTTTGTTTAGTTACAGCAGGTGTTTGTATATCCCGGCCGCTGGCAGTTAGTTAATATTTACACTATGCAAATGGGATTTCACCGCGCACCGTTATTCCTAGGTATTTAAACGCAAACCTGGATTTAGCTTTGTAATAAAGTATTCCTGTGATTTATATTCCCTAACTGGCATTTATTTTTCTACTACATGTCTACGATATGATCGAGTATGAAAATTATATATTTGAGCAGGGGTCCCACGCCGTTTCACCTGCTTCGGATTACATTAAAAATTATGCTATTTAAATTCAAATTCAACATTATTTGATTAGACTTTTAACAAAGTGCTTTCAAATCGTCAGAACGTCACGATTACACAGGATTATACATGCTACCGCCAGGTTCGGAAGGTTGCTTTTACTGAGAAGAACCTGGCAAGAAACTCAGTAATTACTCTTTTCAAAAAAAAATATTACAATTTTGTGTAACACAATATAAATCATAAAAAATATATGTATATAAGCATGGACACAGTTCCAGTGCACAAAAGTCGATTAAAATATATATCATCATCATCCTCCTGCCCTTATCCCATTATTTGGGATCAGCGCAATGTGTTCTTCTCATCCATTTCTCTCTATAAGCCGCCATATCTGTACTTTCACTCCTATTTTAGCCAAATCATCTTTCACACAATCCATCCATCGTTTTTTAGGTCTTCCTTTCCCCTTGTAACCATCCACATTCATAAACAAAACTTTTTTGGCAACATTATCCCCATCCCTCCATAACATGTCCATACCACGACAAATGTTTATTCTTTAACTTGTCAGACAGTGGTGCTACTTTCAGACTTCCCCTTATATACTCATTCCTTACCTTGTCCAATCTCGTTACGCCACACATCCATCTCAACATCCGCATCTCAGTTGCATGCAGCTTTCTTTGATCCGTCACATTTGTGGCCTATAATATATATAAAAACTAAAAGTAGGTACTACATATAATTGTGTAGCTTGAGATGACCAGCCCCCACAAGCAGCGCCTGTTCACAAGTATGACGAGAATGCCAGCCATTTAGTGAAATTTATCCTGTTTTTGTAACATTTTCCATTTCATGCTTTGCTCCTTTTGGTCGCAGCGTGATGTTATAAAGCTATTTTTATAAGGTTGGCAATGCCAGCATGATATTGGTGTTTAAATGCATACATTTCGGACGCCGCTTAGTATTTGGACTGCATACTTGTTTACCACTTTTGTTGATAAAAAGCTAAGACAAGAAAAAAAACAGCTGAAATATTTAGCAGACATGTCTTAAAGCCTAGATGAAAGGCAGCATTAGCAGTGTGAAAATCTCTCGACCGGATTCCTACTCGATCTTATCAAAATAGTTTCCTCAACTTTGAGCTTTACGCCCCATTAATACGGTCCTCAAAAGGTTTTCGTATCGGCACCGTTAATTGAGTCCTGTCGAACTTAGTTCTGTTATAATAGAGTCGTCTTTTGACTGGCTTCAATCCCAAGCGATACTAAGTATCAAATTAATCCGATACTGCTAAATTTATAGGGGTTCCGAGGGATAAGGTCATGTTACATTTGCTGAGTGAGATCTTTTAGAAAGTCTCTTTACCTAGAAGGTATCTCTCTAACATCGATTCAATGAAAAATATGTTCGAACGAGTATACTATAATGTAAACTTAATACAAGCAGTATAGTAACTGAGAACAAATGTTTAGAAACTTCACACTCACACGCACGCATTAAGAATGTGTCACCTCCTGGACCTTATTTACGTGTGCTTGTGAACTTATATTGTTATACGTATACGGTGGTATGGGGGTTCTTCAAGAAGGGTGTGAAGAGATTTTGTATTTCGAATCCCAATTATTCAGAGTGTAGCACGAAGCTTGAATCAACACTTAACTCCTGATATAAGGAATTAAAAAAAAACATATTAGGATTTTTTTCGAATTCGGGATTCGTTATATACCTTTGCAGATATGGTTTCAGTTTTATGTATTTTAACCCGGGATCGTATCGAAAACCTCGCCGACGGAATTAAGCCAATTACCATCTAGAACCTGAAAGAAGTGTCTGCCTAAAAAAGTTTAATGCCCTCAATGTCAATGAACTTTAAAGACATTACGCTTAATTGGCAGGCGAGACTACCATAAAAATAAAAGCGAAAATTCAGACGATTACGTTAATTGCCTGACATAATTGTCGCTTTCCATTAGTACAATTTTTTTAGGAGTGACTTCAATTTTTGTGGAACAAAATACAATTTGTAATTAAGTTTCCGTAATTTCCTTGATGAAATCGTAATTTTACGTAAAATTATACAGTGTATCTAAGTGAGTTGGGACTTGAGATCTCTCGTTCCATATTTGAGCTCCCTTCCTGGGGACTGTACCTCCACCTAACAGAATATACTAGACAAATACTTACGACTTAATACTTGCTACCTTAGATATTGCGAAATTGGTGACGACTAGGAAGAATTTAGAATATGCTGACGCCATCTCAGAATGGTCCACGAAGGGGTAAACAGAGGTGTTGTAACAGCAACACCCACATTTCACCGAACATGATTAAGTGCCAACGTGACAGAGGGTGAGTCCATCACCGTCTCAGGCACTAAACTTGTACATACGTCTTGGAATTACTTCTCAGACATATGCAGGTTTCACGATGTTTTCCTTCACCGTAAAGCACGTGGTGTGAAATCACTGTACATAAGTTTTTAGAAAAACTCATTGGTATAGATTCTGGGATTCGAACAAGCGACTGCTCAAGCCCCGAGGCCACCACGGCTCTATTTAAAATATGTAGCACTGTTATTTATGTTTGTTTATAGGCTGCAAACTTATATGGCAGAATACCAATACTATCACCATATGTCACCGAACTCCCCGAAATAGGCAAAGTAGCAAATTGTATCTACACCCACATTTGTAACAAATTAAGAATCCATTGACGTCTCAGGCACTATATATATATATGTCTTTGAATTTATTATCAGAAAATCTCTTTCGTACATACCGCTAGGATTTGAGCTGGCGTCACTTGCGTATGCGACTATACTTAAACGACTAGACCATCACGCTTTTTAATTATTTGTTTCGCCATGTTTTATGCTTGTTCGTTTTCGTTTCAGCAATGTCATCGTGCCGAGTAGTGACGTGCCTGGCTGCGCTTGCGGCGGTCAGCTGTGCGCTGCCCAACACCGTGTTCGCATTGGACCTCAATCGTCTCTACGGCCACCATACTAAACGATCCGGTTAGTAAACTAAGGCCTACTATTTATATCTCTACAGATAAATACAGTTGAAGTGTCTGTTTGTAATTTCAAATTAAATGCATATGAAAGTATAAACGGTTAATATATAAAAAAAACTCTGTCTCTCTGTATGGTGTAAATAAGGCTACTTTTATTTAAAAAAAAATATTAGTGTTGTGTCAATAACGAGTGCTGGCCACATGAATGGCCAGTGTCAAACAAAGAAAATGTAAGAAGGAAAAAAAAATCGTTATGTCATTCAGATAAAATACAATATACAAGCACAAGCCTTCTCTCACTACAAACCCGAATATATACCCAATATAATGGTCAATAATCGAGCCGGATTAATAAGGAACCAGTGCACAAGTTTAAATAAGATATTTAAGTGCATTTTATTAGTAATTTTCTCAAATTTGGATATCGAGTCCGTCGACGAAAAAAACAAAAGCCAAACATGGCGGCAAGTTATACTAAAGGCATTATTTATTTATTTTAATTTCTTCTGTTCGATACAGATTTCTGTATTCTTAAAATTAATAAGTAAGTAATATATACATCTCTAAAGATAAATAAAATTGAAGTGTCTGTTTGTAATTCCAAAATAACAGCTTGTCACTAAATGCAAAGTAAAAATATAAGGAAATGACATGAAAAAAATTTTTTTTAGAAAATTAGCTGTACGTGGATAAAACCGCAGAGAACGGATATTTATTAAATGAATATTACTAATACTTTGGCATTCAAAAGTACAAAGGTCCCAACTAAAATAAATATCTTTGCTTATATAACGTAAATAAATGTTGCCAGCACAGAGCGTCAGATTGGCTTAGCGCGCTCCCGGAACTCTAAGGGGATTATGCTTGGACAAGCCTTGAACAGCGCCGTCTGCAAATAATGGTGCTTTACTTTAGACGTCGATCGATAAGCGTTCCCTCTTTCTTATAAACCTTAATTGTGAATCAATAGCTTTAAACTTGCGTACAGTGATTTCACACAACGTGCTTAACCGTGAAGGAAAACATTGTGAGGAAACCTGCATGTCTGTGCCTGAATCTTAGGTGAAAAATGGATGTTGTTATTACAGCACCTCTGCTTACCCCTTCCGGGACCTTTTTGGGATCGCGTGAGCATATATTTTTTTTTAGTAATTTTAAGTTCTTTTCCGTAAAAGCAACCTTCCGAACCTGGCGGTAGCATGTATAATCCTGTATAATTATGTCATTCTGACGATTTGAAAGTACTTTGTTAAAAGTCTAATCGAATAAAGATACTTTTGAGTTTGACTCTGACTTATTATTTATTCAATGTCAAAATAATGTGAATTCAACAACAGAGCTTGGCATGTGAAGCGGCCGAAAAAGCTACAGCTTGCAAATACAGGGGTCTAGGCTCCGAACATGATTTTGTCCCATTCGGTGTCGAGACCCTTGGTCCGTGGGGTCCTAGTGCTATAAGGCTTTTTAAAGAAATAACAAAAAGGTTAGTCGACGTCATAGGAGACCGAAGAGCTGGCAGCTACCTCGGTAAAAGAATTAGTCTTGCCATTCAAAGGGTGGAATGCTGCCAGTATCACGGAACCTTGCCTACAGGGACTCCTTTTAATAATATATCTTAGTTATTACATTGTACTTTTAAAGGTTTGATGTAGATTTGTCATTTTGAAGTTTCGAAAATGTCTCTAAAATGTATGACGTATACTCAATCGGCTACAATGTGACACATGTTACACCCATTCCACTTATTTCCTTGTAAATGCTAACGTCTCAGTAAGTGGTTCGTTGCGAACGTTTTCCTTGACACCTAACTGCTTGTAAAGCTTATATTTAAATTGTGACATTGGTGCCTAATGAAAAGGGGGTGGCGTAATACCTCTGCTTACCCCTCCAGGGACCCTTCTGGGAAGACGTGAAATTACACACACAATCGTAAGAGATAATCTTTATTCCATCGAGGTTATGTATGTAGGAAGTGAAGTAAATCCATTATTTCCAACTCTTTTCCTCGCACAGTATTCATTGCGAGGCCAGATTTATGATCTTTTCTTAGATTTTACTTATTCAAATAGGACAAGAGGGTGAGATATTGTGTTTAAATATGAAATATTGTTATCGTTGTAGATTCTATAGAGAAAAATATGTCCTATATTATTCTCCTGTGAGTTTCACCAAATTTGTAGAAATTGTTCTAGCCCAAAGTTAGTACTCTTTTTAAAATCTATATACAGGTAATATCTGCCGTCATGAATTATGACGTCTTAGCAAAAATAGTGGTGGTAACTGCAATTCAGGACGGAGACAGGGTCATACAATGACTTCTGCGAATTCATATCATTTATATAAAGGTCAGCGCTCATAAATAGTGAAGATACGCCATAACAACATCTTACTATATACATGATGAGCAAGATTACCTTCCATTATCGATTTACTCGCATCAGCAATATCTTATGTTATAATCAAATTACCTTTACCATGAGAGGACATAGAAGGTATAATTAAATCAACTCCCCTGGGAAGCATTCTCCCCGTACTTAAAGATACTTGAATCCGTCCTTACCTCTGCTTAACGACCGTTAAGTTATACTGTTTAAGTGTAAGGTAATCTTGTGTACTCAGTCGTGATGGGTCAGAGGCTTTGAGCTAAATTAAATCTTCTTATATGAGTATCTACTATTCATATATGAGTATATACATAAATAATATTTGGACATCAGAAAACGCCAACTAGTCATAAATTATGGGCACTAGTTAACGGATATAATACTTTGTTTTAGTAAATAAATCTTATACCTTTAAACGAACAATTCTTGTATATATATAGAATCCGAATCTCAAAAACGGCTCCAATAATTATCATCAGAAAGTTAGTGTGTAGGGGCAAAAAAATTATCTAGCCAGGTTTCGTCTTCAGCAAATATTGTTTTAACCATGTTTTCAGGCAATGATAAATTGCTACAATATCATTACAATACGAAGTTAAATTTCGCCGACATCTGTCAAGTTTTGATAGCTCAAAAGGCAGGCTTTCAGACGAAATTAGACTATACCCCGGATCGGGTTCAAATGACACCGGGTCCGTTTTCTTTCTCAGGCTTGTATCTGTTGGGGTAGACAGAGACTACGATATCCTTGCATACTTCTCGGTTATGAATGCTCCGAATTAGACACTTATGTGGAAGATTCTTATATCTTAAAAACATATAATAAGAACACGTCGTACTATAATCCGATTATTAGAATGTGCCGACAGTACAATGAAATAGCAATCAAAGACAAGAGCATTGATATATTTAACAATAAGACACGCTTTGAATAGATGGTGCCGGGATAACCTCCACAAGTATTGGGTATTGATCTATTACAGTCTAACTAAGTGATTATCTTTTAAATTCTTCTTAATTATCATACATACATACATATGCTCACGCCTGTATTCCCCGAAGGGGTAGGCAGAGGTGTTGCAATCACAACACCCACTTTTCACCGAACATGATTAAGTGTCAACGTGACAGATGGTGAGTCCACCGCCGTCTCAGACACTTTACATACGAATTGAATTACTTCTCAGAAATATGCAGGTTTCCTCACGATGTTTTCCTTCACCGTAAAGCACGTGGTGTGAAATCACTGTACATAAGTTTTTTAGAAAAACTCATTGGTACAGGCCCCGCTGGGATTGGAACTTGCGTCGCTTGCGTAGCAGGCGACTGCTCAGACCTCAAGGCCACCACGGCTCTTAATTGTCATATTTTTATTATTATTGTTGTATTCATGTTTCTAATAGTTTATATACGGTACGGTTCTTGATACGGTTCGTATTTAATCTCAAATGATTTTCCCAATGAATTCATCGCACGAACTAAGCATATTATCCTGGCTTTCACGACCAAAGTAAATTAGTACACCTCAGTATTCCAGCTTAAATGCATTTTAGCCCATTTCCGTATTCAAAGCCATAGTGTGTTTTATAGTAAGGAGATAAGGTTTGGAATACCTTGCTACACTGAAACATAAATTGAAATTTGTTTGGAATATTCTCGTGAACTTGTTCAGCGTGTTTCAGACAGCATATTCAGAGCATGACGTGTCTTTATGATATAATCTTCTGCTACGTTTACTTAAAATCCCTTTTAATGTAGGGTTTTTCAAAGAAGTTGCACGTCGTCTGGTAGAAGCTTCTCGTGACAAGCGAGTTGGGGCTTTTCTCGCTCAGAGAATCAGCATTGCTATTCAACGTGGCAATGCTGCCAGCTTTCTTGGCACGATCCCGAGAGACACCATTTTAGAGATTTGGGCCTTGGGGAAAGTTTTCTACTTGTAATTAGTTTTTAGCTACATAAAAGGGCTTGGGGAATTTTATGAATGTGTGTTTTTAGAAAGGCGAAAGTGCTCTGTGGTAGTAGTAGGCAGTGTATTTATAGTTCATCCACAGCCACCAGTTATGATTAAGTCCAATGTAAAAGGAGGTGAGCCTGTTGATGCTGTTGCCATGAATCAGGCACTAATCCAGACTACTGGCTACTACTGGGATACATATATTCATCAGATAAATAAAATTGAAGTGTATGTTTGTAATTCTATGATATTTTTGAAAGTAGTTTAGAAGTAAGTATATGGTACTGACTTAAAAAACTAATTTTCAAAAAATTCCTCTGTCTGTCTGTTGGTACCGAATAATCTCTAAAACGGCCTTACCGATTTTAACGAGACTTTTACTGGCAGATTACTGATGTTATAAGGAGTTACTTAGGCTACTTTTATTTAAAAATAATAATTATGATGTCGCGAAATTAAGTCAGCCATAAATATAAGTCTATGGGTAAAACCGCGGGGCACATCGATTTCATATTTTATCTTCAAGAGCCCATCATCCTTTACTCTAAGATTAATATGTGACCTTAGGGTCTAGTGCGAGTTTTCTTAAAATCGCCGTCACAAGTCATCGCGTGGACGTAAACGCAGATTTGTATGGGCTCACATGGGTAATAGTGTCATCTTTAGGCCGACAGACGGCGCTGTTTCGATCCTATACAAATCTGCGTTTACATCGACGCGGTGACTTGTGACGGCGACTGTGAAAAACTCGCACTAGGCCCACTTGTCTTTAAAATGTTTGCAAGGAAAGTAAAAATTAAAAGTTAAATTGAAAACTGATGAACCACAAAGAAGCCTCATTGTAACTGAAATCACTCCGAGATCCGTTCAAAACGCACCTAATTTAGTTTTACTCACAAGCCGCCCTGTTCTTAGCGCCTTTGTTAAGAAGAAAAATCTATATTACTGTATACCCTGTGGAGATAATAAGAATTTCCCGAGGGAACACCGTAATGAGGTCATTTAGACACGGTGATTTAGACTTGGAGTCCTTGTTATAAGAACTAAGTGGGTAACATAAGTCGTTTTACTTATAAATTGTTCTAGATAATACTTACGTAAAGAAACTCGTCGTTTTATTAAAGAAATCTGTAATATTATATTTTATTATACAGGATAGTCTGAATTAAATAAGAGGAGCTCGTGGCACAGTTGCTATTGCGCATATCATTCGATCAGCGAAGTTAAGCAATCCTCAGCCTAGCCAGTAATTGGATGGGTGACCGCCCGAGTTCCCTCCGTGCCTCGGAGAGCACGTTAAGCCATCGGTCCCGGTTGCTAATTTATCATCTCTGGTTTAACCCAGATCACAGAATCACAGATTTTCCTCGTCAAAAGGGTTGCGATGGTCAGATGACAGTCGCTTCGTATAAAAATCAGGTGATCAGCCACATCGGATTGAATCAAGTGCCGAACCCAACAATGTATGGGATAAGGCCAGGGAGACGATGATGAGTCTACTATTAATATATAACGCCATCCCAGAATCCCGAAGGAGTAAGCAGAGGCAGAGGTGTTGTAACAACACCCACATTTCACCGAATATGATCAAGTGCCAACGTGACAGAGGGTGAGTCCATCGCCGACTCAGGTATACATACGTCTTTGAATTACTTCTCAGACTTCTCACGATGTTTTCCTTCACCGTAAAGCCCGTAGTGTGAAATAACTGCACAAAAGTTTTTAGAAAAACTCATTGCTCCTCTGGGATTCGAACTTGCTTCGGTTGCGTAGCAGGCGACTGCTCTAACCCCAAGGCAACCACGGTTACTATTAATAAAAAAAAATTGGGTACCTACCGTGAGCCACCCACAAAATTAAGTCTACGTAGGTGAAACTGCGGCCACAGCTTCATATCTATTTATATTGAAGCTCACAAATTGCGAACAACTGTCGTAATGAGTGTTTAGCATTCCGCATAAATTTCCCTCTAATGTAATTTCCCAATGAAGCCTCTCTAATGCCCGCGGAACCGTTGGAAAACATGACTTAATTCCGAATATCGACCTGGGAGCTTTGGGTTTGAAGCACTTTGCGATATTATTGAGTTAAACTGTTTTTATACGAAATATACGTGAGTATTTTGAGCAAACGAATTGGTCGGCCTAAATTTTATGGCTTACTAGCTGTCACCCACGTTGATTTAATTTCATTCCCACGGAACCCTAAATGTTTATCTTAAATAAAAGTAGCCCAATACGAACACGAGGCAGATAACTTACTGCCTCGTGTTCGTATTTTTTCTGACATATAACTGAAAGGTGACTGACTGACTGACATAGTGATCTATCAACGCACAGCCCAAACCGCTGGACGGATCGGGCTGAAATTTGGCATGCAATTAGATGTTATGACGTAGGCATCCGCTAAGTAAGGATTTTGATTAATTCTAGCCCAAGGGGATGAAATAGTCCATGAAAGTTTGTATGAAGCTTTGTCAATTTTAAACCAACAGCTAGTATTAAATATATAAGTTACCCGTCTAACACAGTAGCTAATGCGCCGAGACAACATGGTACCTACTTAGTTTTATATAAAGGTTCTCAATAATAAAAGTTCCGAGGTCGCATTCGAAGTAAAGGGATAAACTTCCTGTCATATCAAATGAAGAAATATATTCAAAGCATAAATAGCTTTGGCAAATTGAAGTCAAAATACGAGCTTCGAATCGAGTCTCATAAATCTTAAACGAGCTGGCAGCGGGAACAATTGATGACGATGATATTTCAACGGTAAATCGAGGTTGAACGTTTTGAATTACTTCCCACAAATACGCAGGTTTCCTCATGATGTTTTCCTTCACCGTAACACATGTGTTTAGAAAAACTCGTTGGTGGGTTCCGATCTTGCTTGCGTAGCAGGCGACTGCTCAAACCTTTACTGTAAACAGTAATTAATTAAATTAAATATCAAACACGTAATTCAAAGGGCGGATATCAGCATTATCTCTAAGGGAAGTTCATTATTGTACTTAGAACTTAGATCAAAGGACTGTATAGTTCGCAAACAATGTTTTGTTGCATACAATATCGATAGGTACATTATATTCCTTCACGTATTTGCTCTACATATGTGCAAGCCTGTATTCCCCCAAAAAGGTGGGCAGCCTATATTTAGCCGTATACGTTTATAATCCTATAAAATAGAGAGCCACCCTATTATTAATCTAGATTCCTGACTGCCGTATAAGATTTTGCCCTCCTATATAAAAAAAATCTCACAATAATAAGACAACAATTATGTAGTATCTATGGCTTGTAAATCTAATGGTTGTGGAATCTAGATTGACGACATTTTCCACAATTCTATTGAAATATAATTCTCAATCTCTAGACTCATTATTCCGTCCGAGTTAGCTTACTTTACCTCAAACGAAACCAAACAAGTAGAACAACTTATATATTTAATAATCGTAAGAATAAAGCCCAATCTCTCTCTCATAATGACCTGTGAAGAAAATAAACCTTAATTTAATAATTATTTGTAAAGATCTATACGTCAAAGGAAAATAACGAACCCTTATAGCATAACTCATCGTCTTGAAAGTAATTAAAAACTTTCTCCCTTATTACCTAACGTGGTGTAAACCAAAACTAGACCAAAAACTATATCCGTTCCTTTTGAAATCGTATCACAAAGCTAGGCGATGTTTTGTAATATGAGAGTTTAAATACTTTCATTTGACCTAAAATCATTTTCGGAAAAAGGCATAATCTTATATTCAACACAAGTTACGGAAAATACCCAAAACCTATGTACTAAATCTAAGGATAATTGTAAATTTGCAAAGAAAAATTGCTTAGTTTCTTGCCTTAGGTTCTTCGCAACAAAAGCAACCTTCTGAACCCGGTGGTAACATTTATAATCCTTTACAGTGAATTGTTAGTGTCCTTCTAAAGATCTGAAAGTACTTTTTAAAAAGTCTTATCAAAAAATGATATTTTTGAGTTTGAAAGAATGTTTGTATAGAACCTTGGAGTCAAACACGCACTTGACTGATACCTACTGACAAGTCATTCATAGCATCAAAGCAATATGTACCTTCTATACATTATTTGAATGTTCACATTTCCGAAGCTTTCATCAATAATACCGCTGGCCGAAGAAGTGAAAAGGTATTAGGTACCTACGTTTCGTTTTGACTAATTGCTATTCATCGTGAGCTTACGAAAAAGGTTTTTAAGGGTTCGGTAAACGAACTCATTATAATTACCAGGCCTACCTTCATACATTTCTTGCACCAAAAGCTTTGCGAAGATATTTGCCTATCTTGATAAGTACTTTGAATAAGATCTTGAGAAGTACTTTGATGAAAATGGTCTTCTCAAGCTACTCATTCAGTTATAAGTAGATGTACTAGATTTTTAGTTATGTTATTTTTTATCGACATTTGTGCATTGGAACTTTGTCCATGAGCTTACGTTTCTTAAATTATTTATTTTGTATTCTTTAAATTGTATAATATTTTTGAAAAGAGTAATTACTGAGTTTATTGCCAGGTTCTTATCAGTAAAAGCAACCTTCCGAACCTGGCGGTAGCATGTGTAATCTTGTATAATTATGTCATTCTGACGATGTGAAAGTACTTGGTAAAAAAGTCTAATCGAATAAAGATATTTTTGAGTTTGAGTTTGAAGAGAGGTAGTACCATTATGGTATCTTTCTTTTTGAAATACGGAACGTGCCGACTGGGTACAGTACCACCACCTTACAGAAGAACGCAACCAAATAATGCACTTTCAACCATTGAGCTTCTGCAGTGAGCTTAGACAAATTTAGCGATGATGAGGAGAAGCCAATGGAGGCGCAGTTCTGCATAAGTTTTCACCTGTCTAAAATAAGAATAAAATAACTTGAATGATGTATATAAAACTAGCTGTGCCCCGCGGTTTCACCAGCGTAGATTTAGTTTTATATAATACTTCTTTTCGCAATAAAAGGTAGCCTATGTCCTATATTTCGTCAAAATCGGTTGAGAGGAAAGCGTAACAGACAGGCAGAGCTACTTTCGCATTTATAATATTAGTAGGAATGTGAAGTAATCGATTGATTGACTGACTCGAACTTGCGTTATTGAAGGGAGAAATACAGTGACGTAAGACGTTACCAAAAAGTTTATTTGCGTGATAGGTCACGTATCGTTCCACAATACGACTTTGATGTTAATAATACCGGAGTACGGCGAAGATACATCAAAACATCTTACCTAGATATTACATAATTAATACGACTTTTAGTTATTTATTTATAGTGTCTCCTCGGAATAATTAATATTACCCTGGTTGGAGTAACTTTTCTAGTACTTACTTAGGTAGGATTTATTCCATCAAAATAACACAGATAAATAAATAGGTATTTATACTATGATGAATATATGAGCCGTGGTGGCCTGGAGGTTTGAACAGTCGCCTTCTACGCAAGGGACGCAAGTTCGAATCCCAGCGGGGCCTGTACCCAATGAGTTTTTCTAAAAAACTTATGTTCAGTGATTTCACACCACGTGCTTTACGGTGAAGGAAAACATCGTGAGGAAACCTGCATATTTCTGAGAAGTAATTCAATGACTTATCTAAAGTGTCTGAGACGGCGATGGACTCACCATCTGTCACGTTGGCACTTAATCATCTTCGGTGAAAAGTGGGTGTTGTGATTACAACACCTCTGCCTACCCCTTCGGGGAATACAGGCGTGAGCATATGTATGTATGTATGTTAGTATGTATTTACACTAAAATTTAGCAGTGTCCCTCGTATGTTACTGAGTGATATTTCTTCCCGCTATGTAACATTTTTCATTGATATATAGTCGCAGCGTAATGTTTTAAAGCCTAAAGTATTCCTCAATGAATTATCTAGCCGACAAACAAACTTCCTGAGGTGACAAACTCTTGAGCTTTATAATGTTAGTATGGATTGATTCAGGAAAACGATATTAACGACACCGTAAAAAGTTTATACAGGTGTCCGGACTACGGTCGGAGCTTTTAATGGTATGAAACGCGAAGAATTTTATAGACAAATCACCAATCAGGAGACAATACATATAAAGACCTGGCATTAAAATTAAATGTTACTAAGGTATGCTCGTGTGTCCATAAAGGTCTTATAGACAATGGAGGAGAAGATACTTTTTACGTTCATTTGCAGTGAAATAGCCTTTACCAACCTAGATTTCGTCCAATCTAATCTCAGTTGTTCGCTCTTAAAGCAGTCACAAATTTACTGGTACCTATTACATTAATGCTTTAGATCCTTACCTCATCCAATTTTCTTCGCGTTTCATAACTTCTCGATGGAACTCTTACTAATAGTATACAATATTTTTAATAATATACAAGGAACAGTACTAGAAACTAATTACAAGTAGAAAACTTGGCCCAAATCGGTGTCTCTCGGGATCGTGCCAAGAAGGCTGGCAGCATTGCCACGTTGAATAGGAATTCTGATTCTCTGAGCGAGAAAAGCCCCAGCCGCTTGTCACGAGAAGCTTCTACCAGACGACATGCAAACTCTTTGAAATGTTGATGAGCATCTTGACCCCAAGGCCCCAGAGTTTCAACCTTATATTGTTTTCAGAATACTGTCACCCATACGAGCCGTTCAAGTGTCCGGTGGACGGCAACTGTATCTCCATCCAGTACCTGTGCGATGGAGCCCCGGACTGCATCGATGGTTACGACGAAGACTCCAAGCTATGTACTGCTGGTGAGTTATACATTCATGATGATCTCCTAACCAAATTTCGTTCAAGGCGGCGGCTAACCTCAACAAACATGACGTTAAATGAGTGGAATTTAAGACCAATTTAATAGGGAGCCTATTGCCACTAACCTGGCATTAACCTAATCAGGAGTGTTACTGAAATACGACCTCCTACTAATCCTAAACTGGGATATATTGAAGAGACATTTTGGACAAAGTAAATGTATTGAATTTTGTCTGAAAGAATCCTCCTACATTCTAAATAATGTAGCGGCAAGCGGCACGACGGTGTAGGCAATTTAAAACTTTACCCCTCCCAAATAAAGTTTGGAATTGTAAGAAACCACCGGGGCATTATCAGTGTCAAAGTTTTTACGAGAAAGCACCTACGTACTTTAATTTAGCCCATCATTTTATAATGTACTTATTTAACTTTCTGTTTTAGTGTTGCCATAAAATGACGCATTAAACTTGAAATGTGTGATTCAGTCAAGATCTGAGCAAGGGATTAGGTCAACAAAAGCAAATACATACATTGAATACCATTTTAATTAATTAAAGGGGGCCAACTATGATCGTTAAAGCAGCTCGTTCGCACCCTCAGAACGATAGGGGCTCAATCCAAAAATTTTGTTTTCTTGAAATCGCAATCGGCAAGTTTAAATTTATTACTAAATAAAAAAGGCAGTAATTACTTACCAGTTTTGAACACAATGTATTGTATATTTTAGTTTGTGCATTGTCGATAATATTTTTTCAATCTACGCGTAGAAATACATTTTCAGGTCTGTGGTCTTAACATATTTATTTTCGCGATTTTTTAGGGTTAAGCCCTTGTTATTCTGAGGGTGCGGTATTATGAACATCTTAGATTTAACGCTTAATTTTACAGTACCAAATGAAACGTCAAAGCTCAGAAGCTCTTGTTACGATCTGCTTAAACCGATGATGGCAGGTCCCGTCACCGTCACTAGTTACTTGTTTACATACTTCTTCCGATATTAATGTTACTTCTGGCTTAAAATCACTTGTTATCACTAGTTCTAAAACATAACGACACAGCTATTTATAAATTACACTAGATTCTGACAAAAAAAACATAATAAGTAGAAATAGGAGTTATTTGCGGAAGGCCATAACCAAATAAGTATTAAGGTTACATTTTACATACTTTATCCATGGTAATCATCAAAGCATCAAAACATTTTATATTTTCAATTACAATAACCTAACCTCTTTCTGTGAAGTTGGAAAATATTTAGAAGTGACTATTTGTTCCCACAGGGGCGATATGTAAATTTGTAGAATTAATGTTATGCCTGCGTTTATTCAACCGATCCCATAATATAAGGTCCCAGTGCAAATAACCACCATAATATCATATCCGTATCATAAAATGCAATTTTATCGCTTTCTAAGCAATTTGATGGCAACATGAAAAACGCCAGCAATATGTTTTAGCCCGACATATGTTTTCATTGCTTGCTACGTAATATTACCACGTTCCGAGTTTAGGAAAAGATCATTATTTTCAAATTCACTTTTCAAAGTGTTACTATTTAGCGATAATGTGGTGAATTTTATAAACTGGGGCCCTACCACGATCTCTTATTGCCATGATAGTTTTACTCTTATTATGAGACAGATGTATATGACGGTATAAGTCTGTCATTGTCGCACAGCTGCACTAACATTGCAATAAGAGCTCACCCAACCATGAGCTCTGTATTGAAACTACCAATTCGAAACCTCCGTAGTGGAAAAAAATTCCAAGATATCAAATTCTTGCCTGTGTCACATAAATTTCACGGTAAATAACAGAACAATAATCTGCTGGGGAACTTCAATTTCAAATAAATTCAAAGGCGTGTTTCAATTAGTTAGTAGGGAGACAGAGAGGGTAATCGACCGCCTTGTAATCTTCTGTTATGTAGGTATAAGTGGATATTATTATTGACACACCTGCCTGTATGGAAAGTCGTGAAAATAGAATGAATGATTTGATGAATAGGTACTTAAAGAGCCGTGGTGGCGGTGGGGTTTAAACAGTCGCCTGCTACGCAAGCGACGCAAGTTCGAAACCGCCTATGGAGGTATAGAGGAGAAAATTACGTAACAGCTGTTCTATTTTTCAGGTGCGTTATTCTGTAAGGTTTCTCAGCGTCGAACTCGACGACGAGCGTTGATTTCAATAATTTTATTGGTACATAATACATATAGGATAAGGTTCAATTTAGTTTAATTGAAACCGACACTCGACGACGACTGCGACCCTGAGAAACCTTAGTGAATAACGCGGCTGGTCACCCCGCATTTTTTCACGTATGTAGGTACAATAATGCTCATGAAAAAACGTTATTTACATATTTAATGCCAATATCCCAAAAATCTAATCCAAATTCAATTTTTCCAGCCAAACGCCCCCCAGTAGAGGAGACAGCGTCGTTCCTGCAGTCGCTCCTGGCTTCCCACGGGCCCAACTACCTGGAGAAATTGTTCGGCAGCAAAGCTAGGGATGCTCTGGAGCCTCTGGGTGGTGTCGAGAAGGTTGCTATTGCTTTGTCAGGTGAGGACACTTCAATGCTCTTTCATAAATCTCTTATCACATGCGTGATACTGGCCGAATTAGTTAACGACATCATTATTCTAGTGGCTTGGGTTCCATTCCCGTGTCAGGGCAAATAGTTAATGGGCAAATCATATCTTCCCATAAAATATTCGCTAAAATAAATTATGATCTCATTGAAACTTCACTACACTTTTCCACATCATTCACATTCATCACCGCACAACATTGCATAAAAAAATAAGCCGGAAATTTTAGAATTTTCTTTCAATGAGTTTTCTGCTTCCAAATGAATCTCGATTGCCATAGGTATAGGCGGAACAAATTCCTTGACCATGAATAAATTGTATAAATTTGTAAGTACTATTTTTTATTTACAGAATCCCAAACGATTGAAGATTTCGGCGCGGCCTTGCACCTGATGCGCTCCGACCTGGAGCACCTTCGCTCCGTGTTCATGGCGGTGGAAAACGGCGACCTTGGCATGCTCAAATCCCTCGGCATCAAAGACTCCGAGCTCGGCGACGTCAAGTTTTTCCTGGAGAAACTAGTCAACACCGGTTTCCTCGATTGAATAGCACCGGAGTCTGCCTCTGACTACTACTCCGTTGTCCAGTTCGCTCCCATCAGCTCCTCCTTCTACTCCTACCTTCCCTACGACTCCATCAAATATAGGAGAAAGTGAATCTTTCCCTCCCCTAATAATCCTGTGAGAATGTGATCGGTAATTCAACTCGTCGTGAATCATGATTGACTTCCACACCGGCCACGTGGACTCAGTCTGATCACGACGACTTTCATTCTTAGATAGACAAAGAGGGTATTTTTTATAAACATGCTTCATTAGATTGCGGTCGTGTTGATTTCGTAGGCCGTTTGTTTACTCAGGGCTCCATCCTCGCGTCTTGGTCATCGGGTGCGACAAAATATTGAGATAAATCACTCATTTTGATGCAAATATTATGTCAAGGCAAATATTATATGTGATGAGCAATTTTGTTTGCCTTGCACCTGGATGTTTTAAAAGTATATTATAAATATTATATCCGTTATCTGGTACCCAAGCTTAGTTTGGGACATTTATTTAAATCGTGATTGTCGCAGCCAATGATTACCCTGAGTAGCTATATATATATATAACCAATCGGTGTGTGTGTGAGAGAATGTCGCCCTAAATCCAACACCCTTAAAACCTTGAACTTCGAGTCAGAGGCGACTCCATTATAAACGTGAAGGCGTCCAATATAAGCAAGATATAAAGCCGACTATCGATGATAAGCTAAAATGTCCCTAGATTAATAAAAATAAGGATCGTTGAAAGAATGCATGCGCTTTATATCTTTTGCTTTTGGAATAATCCTGAGTAGGACCATGAACACATATCAAATATAATGTTAGAAGTAGGAAATAAACGATACATATCATAGATTTAATCAGGGGCCTTACCATGACCTCATATTGCCATGATAGTTTAACTCATATTATGAGACAGATGTATATGACACGTATAACTCTGTCTCTGTCGAAAGTAGAACTATGATGGCAATAAGAGCTTATTGTAGGGCCCTAGTAGCTGATAAAGTACAATTATTTTAATATGATCGATTTTGTAGTGTTTACGATACATTTTATAGGTCCTTTTAGTAGAAAACTTTAACACCATTTTGAGGAACTTAACATTTTGCGAGAGCATGTTAAACTATGCTCTCTCGTCTCGATACATATCAAAGTTAATGTGATTGACCTACATTAGAAAATATATCTTATTTTAGCGTAAAAAGTAGATGCATATAATTATAGATATAATAACCTTATTTGGTAATTAGAGATCAAATTTTCTATTTCATCTTTTCAAAAATTGGTGTTGTCTTGTAATTAATACTTTTGTCAAATGCGGGCTAGGAGGAAGACAACGAATTAATTAATATCGAGAGAATCGTTAAATTGAGAAGGGGACACCAAGGAAACGACATTTACTAAGAGAATAGATGAATATATCTGTATAAATGCGTCAGAGAACTAAGTTAAATTGTTCAAGTTTCGAAATACTATCCCAATCAAATTGGTTTAAAATGATGATGTTAATGAAAAAGTATTGTATGTTAAATTTGTATGTTGGCCTGTATTTGCCAAAGTTGTTAAAATCAGTCCTGTCTCGACACTTTGATCGCCAAAACTTAGCCAATCACGTTTCAATGTGTACCTGTAGGCAACTTTCTCTATTAGTTCCAAAAAGTCCTCTTACTCATAACTTACTGTTTCAATCGATGTTTTTGCAACAGATTTTAAAATACCACACTCGAGGAATTGTCACCTAAGCTATTGTGGCTATGTATTCAATACGGGAGTTTTATGAGTTAGAGGGTAAATATCAGATTAGTATAGAAACTAAGTAACTAATAGGTACCAGATTTCTTGGAATGATGAACTCGCGTCAGATCTTTATTGTAATAGATCTACTTAAATGGCAATCTCTATATTATTATGTGTTTTAAATAATATAAATGGCTTATCGTTCTTAAGTAACACCAATAAATGAATTCTTGAAGTTGCGTTTTATTTCCGCACCTACTTATAATTTAAGCTTTTTCTATATACTCATCCCCAGGGGCCTTCATGACCTCTTATTGCTATTGTTTTACTCTTATTATGAGACTGGTGTATTTGACGTACATACATCTGTAACTGTCACACAACTGTAATAACATTGCAATAAGAGCTCATGGTTGGCCCCTGTTCCTACCTTCAATTTCATAATAATGTTAACTGACGATACGTTATAACAATGAAAGCAAGAACAAAATGATAGATATGTTTATCTTTAGTAAGTATCTTAAAAGTCGATAGATGGAACGTTGAAAATGGCTGTAAGCGTGCAGTCCGCTTGATGGTAAGCGGGTACTGCAGCCTGCGAATGTGACTTTGAAGTTCTCGTGTATTCACTTTACTTACGCGTATGATTAGTATCATACTACAGGTTCCGTCATAAGTTTTGAGCGCTCAGCAAAAATAGTGGGGATAACTGAGCATATATTATTCACGTTACGCCATACAGACAGACTCATAAAATTACTACTGCGCATTCAAATCCAACGGTCAAACTCGTGACAGTACTTGCTAGTAATACTCTACTAACGTCAGTTACCATTTGGCAGTCGTAGCGAGGGGATCTAGGAACTTAAATACATCGAATATATAACCTCTGGATTTAAAAAGAACGGATACATAGAAAATAATTCAGTTACCACTAATATATTTTCTGCACTTTATTATTTATTATTTAAAATATTTGTAGTCTTATACACAATAACAATTATTTATTCTTAAACAAATATATTTAACCTATAACCTACAACTTAAGTCGTACCATTAGAATTTTTTATTAATACACTAAATGTTGGTGAAAAAAGTAATATGAAATTACAGATCTGTGACAGGCAACCATTAATTCCTAGGGATTTTAGTTCCAGTAGCAAGATAGGGATACAGCATTCTTCAGATAACCGCAACATTGTGATCGTTCCACAGCAAAATAAAACATTTTGAAGCAAATGTGTCTTTGTAACTAATGCACTAACTATTATTTCGGTTTAAAACCATTATAGTCAAATTACAATAACGTTATGCCCAATTTCAAACAAGCAAAGTACAATTGTGTAACTTTAATAATTTATATTATATATATATATATATATATATATATATATAATCAAATTACTACTAATATTAATTGCACTTCATTCAATCAGATGTGGCCGATCACTTGATTTTTATACGAAGCTGTTATCTTATTCTGCCGTCTGACCTTCGTGACTTCCTTTTTTACTGTCTTAATTCAATTCAATTATTGGAATTACTAGAATCAAAATCAACTCTCGACTTCCTCAACCTGTACCCATATCACGAGTTTGCCACCGTTTTCGTAATTTATACTCGCTAGCGTCTCCGCCGAATATTAGAATGAGAAATTGTGCAGCGACTCCCAGCGGTGACGTGAAGAACTAAAATATCTCATACAAATATTGCTAGTGAAACTAGCGAGTATAGTTTACGAAAACGATGGCAAACCCGTGATAGGGGTACAGATCGTTAAAGAATTAAATACATTTTATATATGGTATGGTAATAGTGTAATTATTTAATTAAAATAAAAAAAATATTGGTTTGATTTAACTATTCAAAACATGTACTTTTCTAGTAAACATAGCCCAAAATGTCAACCTATTTATACAGATACATTTGCTTCAGTGTGTCAGCGACATAATATACAGCAAAATGTTGTATTCAACTGCCACATGACGTAGTAGCTGATTGTTTTTCGCTCGACAGAACGAGACTCGACGCTACGCCACTCGGCGTAAAGAGACTCGGCGTGGAGGGAGTTGACGTCGCGTACATAATACGAACGACACGGGGATGATTAATTAAAACATTGCTCCAGCTTACTGTTTCTATTTTCGATATTCTTACAGAATAGCACTGCC
This sequence comes from Watsonalla binaria, assembly GCA_929442735.1. Taxonomy (NCBI): domain Eukaryota; kingdom Metazoa; phylum Arthropoda; class Insecta; order Lepidoptera; family Drepanidae; genus Watsonalla; species Watsonalla binaria. Next base: position 8,794,295 of record OV838937.1, on the reverse strand, counting down.
GCTCCCATATACGATATATGAGTTACATTATTAAACTAAACAAAATATTATCTTCCATTAGACAGATTGAAAAGATCCTTAAAGCTTAAAGAACAAAATCACATTCTTCATAAAAAACAAATAGCAAACTCGCCTTATTCCTGACAAGTCTCTATACTCATACTACTAAAGGGTCCACATAGGGATTAAATGCCTATGAATTGTGTCTCATAAAATGCACTTTGAGGCACATTATGGTATTTTTCATTGCATACATATTATACTGTAACTCGTAAATAAATAATAAAACCAATACTGGCTCGAACTGGAGATCGAACCTTTATAAAATCTTGATATCAACCAATGAGCCAAATTACAGTAGCAGAGCTAGCACCTCAGGGCCTGTAGACAAAGTAACATTATCCTCACGCTTGCGCTAGTACAAACGATACAAAATGTACGGGAATGATGTCACGTGACTGATTTATGTCAATCTCATACATTTTGTATAGTTTCTGTTAGCGAAAGCGCGAGAGAATGTTACAAAGGACTACAGAGGACCAACTCCTTCTCCGAAAACAAATTTTCCCAAACGAACGAAAGTCAAACGTAATTTCACTATCGCTTTATTTTAATCAAGCTCTAATTTTCGTTCGTCAAATATATCTAAAGTAGGTGTAGAATATATAAACGATAAAGAATTTACTAATAAACCACATTAGGAAGTAAATTTAGAACGAATAAGAGGCGTGGTAGGATCTTTGCGAAGCTTCGTTTTTGGCCTCCAGATATAAATAATGTATTTACATAAAAAACGCACCTACCCACATTTTGGCAATGCTCTAGATCAAATGAGTAATAGGAGAAAATTAAAATGAAAAATGATACAGTCTGCTACACATATTTAAACGTATGATCAAATTACGAAGAGTTAATTAATACTCGTTAATGTTAAGAAATACTCGTTTCATGTAACTGTAGCTTACACTAAATATTATTATGACCTCAGTAAATCAAGTATTTTTATACATTCAATTATACATATATTTTGGAAATCGCATGCATAATCAGGCCTACATACATATTTTAAACTTTACAACTGTGATCTAACAACATGAACATGAAAATATGTCATTTGGCAACAACACAGGAAAAATAAAATAAATTTAATTGTCATCTGTGATTTCGAAATTCTGGAAACCTTATTCAGTTAATATGACAAACAAACACAAATAATTCCTGGCAGAATGCCATTAACTATTTACAACATATTAAATATACTATAAATATAGTAAAAATCTCATACGAGAGAGTTTAAGAAATTTTTTTACACTATAATTAGTGTATCGCCACCTAGACTGCACTTAGGGCGAGAGGGATGTTGCAATCTCCCTTCCGCCCCATCTCATGTCCAATCAACATATCTCTTGATCTCTTAAATGGCAGTGGTAAGGTTGATAATAAGCATTCAACTTAATGCCATTATCTTATTTTCTTCCTCTCTTCTTATTAACCTTCTCTCTTTCCTGATCTTCAGCATCCATTTTAGTGAAATGAGACTGAATATGAGCGAGTAACTTCTTTTCCCTAGAAAACCTTTCTTCGCACATATTGCAAGAGTATTTGTCTTTGGTTTCCGTGGCACTCTTCGCCGCTGGGGTCGATGTTGTGATCTGTGATTCTTGAATTATATTATCTGTAGGTAAAACATAGGAGGGCTGCAATAACGGGTCCACATTAATGAAAGTAAAAAACCCCGGGTCTTTCTGATGATTTGCATCTTCTAAAGTCACTGAATACGGCTGTTTTGGTTCGAAGTCCGATCTTACGTCTTGTTTTGATTTCCTTTGCCGTTTCTTCGTTAACTCCTCTAGTGGTTGCGCCTTGGTTGATATAACCAATTTGTTAAGATTCCCGGTCTGGACCACTTTGTAAGATTGTTTCTTCACAGCTGGTGTAGTCAAAGTGGGTTTTTCCACCGGAACAGGGGGCACATACATACTAGAGTGGTGTGAAACTGTTTGAAATAGACCTACTGGATATGGTTGATTAGACTTGGGTTTTGAACCCAATGTTTCATCAATTTCTATTACTTCAGGGCTGGAAGACTTTCTAGCACTCTGTGATGACTCCCCATACTTTCGAATTTTTTGGTCCACAAGCGTAGGGTCACCACTTTTCCTTTTTCGTGATGATGGCTTTTGCTCGATTTCTGCTTCTGGTGTAACAGTTGGAGTTTCAAGGGTTTGAGGTTTATCTGCTACTAGAGTTAATGTGTTGTTCGGACCTAATACAAGTTTGAAACTAGTATTTGGAAGACCAGGAATGTTCAGAGAAGGCATTGTAAAAGTTGAATTTGCTGCTGGGGTTGGCTGTGGGGTGGGGATTGGCTGGGCTGGAGGGGGTGTTGGCTGGGGTGGAGTAGCTACAACTGGTTCAGAGCTGGGTTCCCTGTGTCGTACTGTCATACCAATAGTTGCACTCAAATCATCGACTTTACGTTTCATTCTGCTAGCAGGTCCTGCTTTTGGTTTGGGCTTAGCTTCTGGTATGGGTATCTTCTTTTCTTCTGTATCTTCTGGTATGCTCTTAACTCCGCTATCATTTCTAACATTTATTTTACCATCATTAGTTAAGGATTTCCTAAAATCTGTATCCATCTTGATATATTTGACAGTGGGTACTTTGGGAGGTTCAGGTGGAGCAATATGTTTAGTGAAATCTACCTTGGGTTTACCCTTTTTAGCACACTCATGAGACAAGACAACATCTTTCTTAAGGAAATTTCTGTTACATAACTTACATTGGAACAGAATGCCTACACCATTAACTGTTATTTTGCTGACATGGTCCATGATATTGAAAGTTGGTGGAGGGGGCTCTTGAGGTTTAGGCGGTTCAGGTTCCTTAGGAGTAGTTATTTTAGGAATATTGCTAATTGGTGTAATATCTTCGATGTCTGACTCACTTCCACTATCACTAAATGTCTGTTTTTTCTTCTGAGCTGCAGCTCTTTGAGGCCTCCTAGTATTTAATTCTACATTTGTTTTTGCTTCCTCTGTTGACTCTGTCTTAGATCGCAGTGAAGATCGAGTCTTCCTATCCTCAGCTTTATCAAGTGGTAATTCCTTCACAGGAACATTTTCATCATCCTTCTTTAAGGGTGCTTGTTTTGTTGTGATTTCAGGCTTATTAGGAATAACAGGTGGGAGCTCTTCATCAGGTACTGGATTCAAAGGAATGTCTTTAATGCTCTCCATTGCTTTTTTAATTAGCGCATCACAGATATCATCATTGGACATATTTGATTTATTTAATTTTTGTTCCCAAATCTTTCTCGTTTTAGTTTTGAGTGGAACTGAACCTTTCCTCCCAATAGCTGCCCGCAAACTATTTTGTGTATTGGAACATTTCTGTATAAATTCGTGCAACTCCACCACTTTGGCTGAGCATCGGAAGCAGATTTTGTGTGGCAGGTCATCATTTTCGGAAATCTGAAAATATTGAGAAAACAAGAGGTTGAAACTTCATGATTAGGAAGGCATCATTTTGATATTTTAATATACAGGTAATCATGCATGACTTGTAATACAATACTCTCCGATATTCAACAAGTATTATTTAGGTTGCCAAAGCCAAATGGCAAAAAACTAAATCCTTATGGATTCATCATGTCTGTCTGTCTGTCCTTCCGTATGTCACAGTCACTTTTTCAAAAATTATAAGAACTATTAAAACTTGGTAAGAAGATGTATTCTGTGAACGGCATTAAGATTTTCACACAAAAATAGAAAAAAAATAAGATATTTTGGGGGTTCCCCATTGTTAGAACTGATATGCAAAAACTTTTTTTATCAAACCCTAATTCAACCCTAAACACCAACAATAAAAATTATATTTATATTAGAAACCTCAATATTGTTTATAGTTTAATTTGTTTCAAACTTAATAGTTTAGGCATTGCAGTAAAAGTTAAAAGTGCTCAGCAAAAATAGTGTGGGTAACTGCATATATATTTTATTCGGAGCCGGCCATATAGTCAGACAGAGATAGATATTAAATGACTTCTACGCATTCAAGGTCAGCGCTCATAACTATTGACGGCACCTATACCTTGTTAAAAAGAAACTATTCCTACTCTATGGATTGTTGTCTTTCAAATCAATTCATAACAAATCAAAGATCTGCTAGCGATATAATTTATATGAAAATATAATTGCAACTTTTTCACTTTCCTAATGTCGGGTGCCTGCAACTCATATATTTAAAAAGTTCATAAGGCATTCAGTTGAGCTTTAATGGGACTAGATCGTAAAACATACGATGAGTCTCACCTCAAACGGCATCAGATCTTCAATTTTCTTTGAAGTTACTTTGTCAGGGTCGAAAATGTTGAGAAACGGGCCATCTTTGGATTCGCAAAGTCTACAAACTTTCAACAACGTCGGCTGATTTACTGAGCTCAGAGCCTCCGCTATCACCTCATTATTGATCGCAGTTGATAAACATGGCTGGTTACTCGCAGCGCGCTTGTGAGATTTCGATTTCTGCTTTTTTTTAACCATTTTTACACACGACTACTTTCAATCAACACGAGTCTCTCTCTTCTGTACGATATATTACAAAAAGTGACAAGGGAAAATGGAATATAATACAGCTTCTACATTAAAAATACAGTCAGATCATATTCAATACAACGCCAGCGTATTTAAATAAAAAATCAAAATTTTTAAAATCCAACACTACAAGAAACATGGCAGGCTGAATGAATGTAAATTAAATTCTTCTTCTTCTTCATGTCTTGCTTGAATGGATGGAATGAATGAACGAAATAAACATATGAAAGTCACAAACAATAGAACTTAGTGTTGACGTAGACTAAACAATACTGACACAGGTAAGAATATATAAGTTCTTTTCATAATTATTGAGAAAGAAAAAATTCTAACTGTTTAAGCGAGCCAGAAGAATAACAAGGGTGCCATTGAAATAACTTCGTAAACTTCTTAGAGACCTTCAGCGCTCTTTTTTTAATGGTAAGGCAATTACACCGCTACCACATCCGTGTAATAAAACTTCATTTAATAGCCTCGTTGTTCCAGCCAAAGGTCGCTAAAAGGTTCAATTGCCGGGTCAGACACAGTTTTTTTTTTCTATTATTGTCCAGTAGTAGGCAGCAGCTATGTTAAAAGCAATAAGTTTGCTTCCTGGTATATTTTATATAGATGGCGAAATGTTGGTTCTGCCTGCCTACCCCTTCAGGGACTGCAGAAGGACAAAATGTATGTAAAACTGCATTTTTTAAATCGAATTGACGTTCATCGAATCATGATGAATAGACAGTTATGAACTTTATAAATAAGTGGCAACACAGTCTCTGACTGCGCGCCGCCCGCCCGCCATCTTAAATTTAGTATTCTGCCAGTCGGGGGGGCGGTGACATATTTTACCCGTCATCGTAATTTTTATGAAATTTGTTGAAAAAACGCGAAAACCTGTGTAATATCGCTGTGTGGATAGTTTATGTCAGGACTGAACGTGAGGATGGCGGGTCAGACAATAAACGATAGGCTCTTAGCCGCCCGTCACAGCATCGCCGGGCAAGGCTTAGCAAAATCAGTTTGCAAAGCCACTACCGAGGAAATGATAGCTCCCAAGAAGAAACATTTAGATTGTAAGTATTGTTGACGCTATAAGGAACAAAATAATTCTCAATTTAGAGGGGTAGGTATGTTTTTTGCGTTCAGCAAACGAGACTGTCGCCTGCAGTTCGACCTATGGTCGATACTCGATAACACAGAATAAGTCATGACGACCGCTCTTCCATGTCGCTCGGCTTATTACCGCCGTTTAACAGCGAAACAGCATAAAGATGATATTTGCAACGTGTTACAAAGGCAGAATGCACTGAAATGTTATTTTACAAGTTAAGAAATTGTCCCACGGCCGTAATACCCGACTTGACATACTTTCTGTTATGTCATATTAGACATAGGTACTGGAAGAATCACTTCTTTTAACGTGCTGGTGAATCGAAAAAAGTTGATTATTTGTTACCTACTTACTGGTTTTATATAAGTGTGAATGTAAAACTAATGTACTTGCAGTTCACTGTAGGTATATAACCTATAGGCTGTGTAGGTAGATGCAATGAATGTTTTTATGTATTTTGACAGCTCACAATATCTGCATTATTTAGTTGTTCTGGGTTCAAAACTAGGTATATAGTAATACTAAGTACTACCTAATAATATACCTAGGTTCTTGATCTTCAATATATAATTTTCATTTATAATTAATATCTTCATAGCTATGTTAGTTACATTTAGGAATTAATGATACTCTAGCTCAGTTGGGAATCAAAAATGGGTGGTTTTCGAAAACAATAGAAAAAAATTATAAAAATATCTTAGTTACTTATAAGTCAAATAAATATGCTCACGCCATGCCAGAAGGGTTCTGAAGGGGTATAGGGGCGGGGGGCATAGGTGTTGTAACAATTTATTTAGAATGCTTCATGTAATGATTGTATAAATATAATGTATATGTAAATATTATAACTTGTAACTTACAGCGATAGACTTGCCATCTGTCACATTGGCACTTGATCATATTTGGTGAAATATGGGTGTTGTGATAACAACACCTCTGTCTACCCCTTCCGGGAATACAGGTGTGAGCATTTGTATGTATGTAAATTTATTTCTTTAAAATGAAAATTATGATTTTACATAGATTTTGAGTTTGGTTAAACATAGACAATTTTAGCTCAGTTGTGCTAACACATCTCATCTTAACACTTCACAAGCTAAAACATTAACTGGAAAATATCCCAAAACAAACCTATAGCTCACTGATAAATATATTGGACTGGGTTTTCTCAGACCAATTAGTGCAGACTAGTGATTATATCGTTTAAATGTTTGTTATAGTAGAAATTTATCCTCTGATAAGGTAGGTCAGCATATTTTTCTGAGATAATTAGCACTTTATGAAAGTTAAATAAATGTAATTCAATATGCTCACTCTATCCCAGAAAGGTCCCTGAAGGGGCAGAGATGCAACAACAGCACCCACATTTTACGGAATATGTTTATGTGGTAATGTGACATAGGTTGGGCCCAATGTCATCTCAGGTACTATACATATGTCTTTGAATTACTTCTAAGACCTATGCAGCTTTCCTCACAATTTTTGCCTTCACCATAAAACATGTGGGGTGAAATTACTGTAAAGTTCTTATTTAAGTTATAGGCACAATGTACATACATACATATGCACACGCCTGTATTCCCCAAAGGGGTAGGCAGAGGTGTTGTAATAACAACACCCACATTTCACCGAATATGATCAAGTGCCAACACGACAGAGGGTGAGTCCATCGCCGTTTCAGGCCATATGCAAATGCAGGTTTCCTCATGTGATGTGAAATCACTTTACATAAGTTTTTTAGAAAAACTCATTGGTACAGGGCCCGCTGGGATTCGAACTTGCGTCACTTGCGTAGCAGGCGACTGCTCAAAGCTCAAGGCGACCACGGCTCTCACAATGTGTACCCATTAGTGAGACAGAGATTGTGTGTGAGATCTCTCTGTCACCGTCAAGTTGACGTAAACCTGAAGGTGGAACCCCATGGGATCGAAACAGTGTTGTCACTGGGATGACAGATACAGCTGTTTCAATTCCATTCATAGTTGGATTTACTTCAATTCAAAAGCAGTAAGGAGAAACACGCACATCATTGTCAAGTCACACAAAATAATTGGGGCACTGGTGATTAACATGAAATTTTGTACTATGTTGTAACATAGACTATTGTAGAAATTCCTGAGTTACCAGCATAAAAAAAACTACTTACTTGCCCATCATCTAATTAGGAATATGAGTTAGAGCTTCTTGCCAGTTCTTATCAGAAGGCTAGTTTTCCAAGTGTCTAACCAGGGGTTACACTGAATAAAAAATTTTCATTTTCAGTATTGTTATTTATTTCATATGAGTAACTATAACTACTGTTTTTGGCTGTCTGTGTGACAAGGCTTTATGAAAAAACTGCAATGACTCATTTTTAAATATTGCACCCTAGATATAACCAACCCTAAGTTGTAAATCAACTGATATTAAATTGCTGTATGCAACATTGTGCGGCCAAAACCTATGATTCATCCGTTTCTGTCCTCTACTTACTTACTAGTTGGGTAATAAACAGTGTACGAATGATGATTCAAAAGTATAAAGCTATTACTTATGTGCGTTTCCTCTATTAATATTTGGCTGCATGAAAACGACGCCAGTTCGAATCCCAATGAGTTCATCTAAAGAAAACTTTGTGCAGTGATTTCACCCCACATGCTTTATGGTGAAGGAAAACATCGTGAGGAAACCTGCATATATCTGAGAAGTAATTCAAAGACGTATGTATAGTGTCTTACGTTATCACTTAATCATATTCGGTGAAATGCGGGTCTTCTTATTGATTACTAGCTGTGCCCGGCAAACTTTATATTGCCATTTTTTTGTAGGGTGGTCACCCTTATCATTTAGGGGTTATGAAAAATAGATGTTGGCCGATTCTCAGACCTACCCGATCTGCACACAAAATTTCATACAAATCGGTCCAGCCGTTTCGGAGGAGTACGGTAACTAACATTGTGACATGGAAATTTTATATACATACTAGCTGTGCCCCGCGGTTTCACCCGCGTAAATTTAGTTTTATACAATATATCGGTTTAAAATTGACAAAGTTTCATACAAACGTTCATCCCCTATTTTATCCCCTTGGGGATAGAATTGATCAAAATCCTTTCTTAGCGGATGCCTACGTCATAACATCTACCTGCATGCCAAATGTCAGCCCGATCCGTCCAGTGGTTTGGGCTGTGCGTTGATAGATCACTATGTCAGTCAGTCAGTCACATCATATTTCCCACCGTTTAAACCTTCCGTGAACTTCAACAAATTTATCAATACCAAAATCACCCTAATCAGTCCAGCCATTCTCAAGTCTGGCTAACTAACGAACAGCAACTCATTTTTATATATATAGATTAGATAACACCTCGGCATACCTCTTCGGGGATCCTTGAGGGATGGCGAGAGCACTTATTTTGTAATTTAGTTTTGTTTGAGGAAGATCCAAAGACCCGTGACTCATCTCATTCCGTCTGGACGACAAGTGTCTGCTCTGAATGATATTATCTCCACAATGTTCATTGATTTACGAGGCAAGAGTTTAAGCTTCTCGGAATCAGTTTTAATTGCAATTTGTGTGCAAGTACATTATTATAAGGGATTTTGTCGCACTAGCTTTTCGTTACACTGTATTCAAAGATTTTTAAGTACCTTATTTAAGGAGAGCCGTGGTGGCCTCGGGGCTAGAGCAGTCGCCTGCTACGCAAGCGACGCAAGTTCGAATCCCAGCGGGGCCTGTACCAATTAGTTTTTCTAAAAAAACTTACGTACAGTGATGTCACACCACGTGCTTTACGGTGAAGGAAAACATCGTGAGGAAACCTGCATATTTCTGAGAAGTAATATAAAGACGTATGTATAGTGCCTGAGACGGCGATAGACTCACCATCTGTCACGTTGGCACTTAATAAAAAAATTCGGTGAAAAGTGGGTGTTGTTATGATAACAACACCTCTGCCTACCACTTCGGGGAATACAGGCGTGAGCATATGCTTATTTAAGGACGTTAAGACGTATGTAAAGCACCTGAGACGGCGATAGACTCACCATCTGTCACGTTGGCACATAATTATCTTGGGTGAAAAGTGGATGTTGTTATTACAACATCTTTGCCTACCTCTTCGAGGAATACAGGCGTGAGCATATGTATGTATGTATGTATAAAATAGGTAAAGATAATATTTATAGCATATAACCGGTAAGCGTGGCTTGTATCATACATCCTTTCGTAAAACAATTTGAATTAGTTAGATCATACCCAAAACGGATCCAAATTGTATTCTCTGTTTCCAAGTGGATGTTGAACCCGCCAACTGAGTCTATCTACGTAGTGCGGACACATGTTTATTGTTAATTTGTGTGATTGAGTGATAAACAGGACAATTTCCTGTGTTATCTGTTCGTGTAGTCTGTTATGGAGCTGCTTTGGACACGTTATGTGCATTTGTTGCAAATCATTCGCTTTTGAAGCTTGGTAAACAAGGAAAACAACAAAAAAAGAGCCGTGGTAGCCTTAGCTGTTTGAGCAGTCGCCTGCTACGCAAGCCACGCAAGTTCGCATAACAGCGGGGCCTGTACAAATGAGTTTTTCTAAAAAACTTATGTTCAGTGATTTCACACCACGTGCTTTACGGTGAAGGAAAACATCGTGAGGAAACCTGCATATTTCTGAGAAGTAATTCAATGACGTATGGAAAGTGTTTGAGACGGCGATGGACTCACCATCTGTCACGTTGGCACTTAATCGTCTTCGGTGAAAAGTGGGTGTTGTTACAACACCTCTGCTTACCTGTTCGGGGACCCTTCTGGGATGGCGTGAGCGTATTTTTTTGAAGCTTGGTAAACAAGGTCTGGTCAGAAGTGCTTAAGGAAACGCATTATAATGAGGATGAGGTATTATACTACTTAATCTTATACCTTTAAACGAGTAATTCTTGTATCTGTATAAATTCTTAAATCTCTGAAACGGTTCCAACGATTTTCATGAAATGTTGTGTGTAGGGGTTTCAGGGGCAAAAAATTGATCTAGCAAGGTTTAATTATTGGAAAAAAATCGTTTAGACCATGTTTTCAGGCACTGAAAAACTCATAAAATATCATTACAATACAACAGCAAATTTCGCTGAGATCTGTTAAGATGCGATAGCTCACAGTGAGGCTGCCAGCTTATGTGGCGTTAACGAGTTTAGAGTACCCCCCGGTTCGAGTCTGACGTTCACGGGTTCAATTTTTGCTTTTTTTCTTTTTTTTAAAGTTTAGTTTTTTGTGAGAAAAAGAAACCGAGCACAGCTCGGTCAACCAGGTTCTTAATTATAACGTCACATTATCATGCATAGAAAGTAAATTGTAGTCAATGTTCAGTTGTGTCTTTATGATCTCCTGATACGATATGCATGACGAACACAATCTTTAAAAGCGAAGATTTTTTTCTAAAGAATCCTTGATGTCTTTGGAAAAAGGTTAATTCCGCAACAGCTCTTAACAGTTAATTAATTTACAATATGTCTTTCATAGAAGATATACTCCAAAATATCTTTATTTGATTAGAGTGTTAACAATTCGTCAGAATGACATAATTACCAGGCTCTTTGGTTCAAGATATGGACTGCTTGTGCATACGTTTTCAAGCTCTAAATCTCTTTGTGTTGTTCAAAGGCTATCTAGTACTACTAAAGTATTCACAAATTCCGAAGGGCACAAGTCTAAAGCCGCTATCGATCGCGTCTTAGTGGCTGCGAGATTTGAAAGCTTAAATGGTACTGAATTGACTTATGAATATCTGTGATTTTAAAGTAAACTTATCATTTACAAAGTTTAAAGCTGGTCAGGAATATGCAAGACCAATCAAATTATTAAGTTTAATGATCTGGCATTTGCCAAAGACGCGGTGTAGTAATGATCCTAAGAGCTATTATGATTCATTTTTATTTTTATTATTATGATGATTAAATATTTCTTATATGTAGAATTATATAATTGACTAGATATTAATTAATTAGCTGCAGCTAGCAGTTACTTGATTTTATTTCATCGGTGTTTTCTGCCTCACTCACCTTTTATACACTACTATTATAAAGAGGAAATATTTGTATTTTTGTGTGTAGAATTCAAAAATTATTTCATCATTGTAAAGCTACATCATCAGAGACTAACAAAGTTATTTTATCCCCGTACTCCCATGGGAACGGGAACAACGCGGGTGAAACCGCGTGACGTCCGATAGTTATTTATAAAGAATTTTTTTTCTCGAATTTTTCTGTTTACTTTCATGTAAGCAACGTCCTAACTCCAAGTTTATTTCCTTTGGTTGAGGGCATTTTTTGATTCTCATTTGCAATTTAGATATAACACTTAACTGCATCTGGATACAATTAAATATGTTTGTAATAATCATAAACAATTCCACTAGGTCTCATTTGAAGGCACTAACCAACTGGACCTCGTTCCACTTTATCGGGTTTTATCATTAGTCTGGCAATGTGTAATGTTTTTAAAATTTTCGTTATGAATTTAACTGGGGCTTATGTTATCCAAACGATAGACGTTGGGTGCGTAGTTGACTGCCTCATGACCTCCGTGACCTACATTATTGCCTACAATGTTACGCTCGCGATTTTGTAGTTAGAAGTTTTAATCGCCTTGTAGGTATAATTAATAAAATATGGTCACGCCATCTCAGAAGGGTCTCCGACGGGGTAGGCAGAGTTGTTGTAATAACAACACCCACATTTCACCGTCTATGATTAAGTGCCAACGTGACAGAGGGCGAGTCCATAGCCGTTTCAAGCACTATACATACGTCTTTGAATTACTTCTCAGACATATGTAGGTTTCCTCACGATGTTTTCCTTCACCGTAAAGCACGTGGTGTGAAATCACTGCACATAATATTTTTAGAAAAACTCTTTGGTACAGGCTCTGCTGTGATTCGAACTTGCGCCGCTTGCGTAGCAGGCGACATCTCAAACCCCGAGGCCACTACGGCCATCTATAATGAAATATGCTAAAATTGTAGCCTCAAACAGCACGTTCAGTCACGTTATTCGCTAAGGTTTATCAGCGTCGCAATCGTCGTCAAGTGTCGGTTTTAAATATACGAAATTTAACCTTAACTTCTATGTATTATGTATCAATTTCCTATGATTGAAATCAACGCTCGTCGTCGAGTTCGACGCGAAACCTTACACATTGGTGCGCATCTTTTTCGCATGCAGACAGAGACAGATATAAGAACTTGTAATGACTACTCTACATTCAAGGTACGCGCTCTTAACTCGTGACGTTGCCTGTAGTTTGTCATACCACGATCAAAAACGAATTCAAAGACGTCTGTGAAGTTAAGCAAAGGCTCGTAACAGTTCACCATCTGTCACGATGACACCTTATCTTCGGCCTTGGGTCTTGTAACATCTCAACGTAACACTTCGGTCGGAGACTGGCGAGGCGTGAAGATTAATAATTTAGGCTTTCACGAAGCCGCGAATACCTACATCCGTTTTTTCGCAACCTCAAGGCCGTTGCGGCAAAACTGAATGTATAAAAAGTCGGCAGAATTTACCACCATCACGCCTTACCGGGTCAAGTTCAAACGCACAAGTCACATAATACAATTGTGTACTTTAAGGTCGGCTCCCATGCATTTATTAGACTAGCTAAAAGCCTTAGTACTAATGGATGCACACTTTCACGCAGACATCTCGCAGTACCGAACATAATGAAAAATATCAATACATCCGCAAACAAATCACATGCACGGAGCGTTGAGTGCGGAGAGGTTGCGGGGGACGACAAACGCAATCGCGCGACTGCTGCCGATGAATAAGAATAAAAATAATTTATTTGCGAAAACATTAGTGTCTGTTTGTTTGTTATGTTTTTAAGCAAAGTTTGTATCGATTAGTTAAGGCTTATATGGTTATAAACATTTATAGGTGAAGATTTGTTATTAACATATAATTAAAAACATACATATGCTCACACCTGTATTCCCCGAAGGGGTAGGCAGAGGTGTTGTTATCACAACACCTACTTTCACCGAATTTTTGATTAAGTGCTAACGTGACAGATGGTGAGTCTATCGCCGTCTCAGGCACTATACATACGTCTTTGAATTACTTCTTAGAAATATGCAGGTTTCCTCACGATGTTTTCCTTCACCGTAAAGCACGTGGTGTGAAATCACTGTACATAAGTTTTTTCAGAAAAACTCATTGGTACAGGCGCCGCTGGGATTCGAACTTGCGTCGCTTGCGTAGCAGGCGACTGCTCAAACCCCGAGGCCATCACGGCTCTCTTGTAATTAAAAAAAATCAATATTTGTGATAGGTAGATTACAATTAGTATCTTCATGGTATACCCTATGATGAACATTGACGGAAAGTTACTACTGGAATAAGCCCAATCGGGTCTTCATCGGCGATACATACTTAGTAAGCGCATGTCACGTGTAAAACGATTTTAGACAAATGTTGGGAGCAGAACTTCTGTACCCTTTCTGTTTTGTGACAATAGTAGGGATTTTGATACGCTATTCGCGACCTCCGCAGACTCCAGTGGCGTAATCAACTTGTCGTATTTTCTATAGCCGGAGACACAGTGTATACGTTATACGATTGTTACGCAGAAATTGTACCCCAGTGTTGTTTCTCGAGAGTTGTCGTTACGCTTTTAGAGAAGACATCTAAAGAAGAGATGATGGAGTAGAAACAGAACATCCAGGCTTCTTCATAAACCGTTTATGGGATTATTATTAACTGACTAGCTGTGCGGTTTCACGTGCGTTGATTTTATTTAATTCCCGCAGAATGCAAAATTTTAAATTAAAGTAGCCTAAGTGACTCCTTGGAATATTATATCTACCTGTCAGTGAAAGTCGTTAATCATCGGTCCATCCAACAAACAAACAGAGAGACAGTTTTTTTTTTTAAATTAATTAAATTGGTTTTATTGCGTATACTTTCATATACATTTAGTGAAAAGTTGCTATTTTGGAATTAAATACAGACAGTTCAATTTTCTTTTTATGTCCTTTAAAATCATAAGTGCTCGTCGGTTGCAATTACAGAATACTTCAAACTTTCAGAAGTATAACTATGTAGGTAAACCACAATGCTCATTATTTGTGACTCTCAAGCTGTGCACTAAGCTCGATAACTTTCTGCTTTAACCGATGATGGTAGGCGCCCGGGTAGTCGATAGTATGATTATTCAGCCTTACTAAAATCAATAACATCATCGCAAATTTCTTCAACTTGCATCATTAATCAATCAGGAGGATCTTCACCCTCCTTCAGAATTACATCAGTGATTGAGTAGTTGCAATGCTTGCGATATAAAGCCTTATGTAATGTATGATTGCTCTTTGATTTCTCAATCATGTTATTTGTGGCAGTATAATTTTTACCACTCTGTTTGGATTATTGATGATAGGTCGAATGTAAAAGTCCGTACTAGTCAGTAAAGCTAGCGAAACTCTGCAATATGTTTGCAACTAAGATTGCAAACCCCCTTATAGTTAGATTTTAAATCGTTACTTTCGTATGTGTGTAGTGTTTATTGTGCACGTTGCTATCGCGCATATCACCCGATCACCGAATTTAAGCAACCTTAACCCTAGGCAGTAATTGCATGGGTGACCGTCTGAGTACCCTCTGTGTCTCGGAGATTACGTTAAGCTGTCGGTCTCGGTTGCTAATTTATCGTCTTTGGCAATCGTTTCAGGTCAGTCGGAGGCTTAAAATAGTCTGACAACTGGTTTAAGCCAGATTACAGTTTTCCTCGTCAAAATCAATGTATGGGATAAGGCTAGGGAAATTATGATGAGTGTTTGTTGTGCAAGTTACACATTTTTAAAGACAATGATGACTTTCCTAATGTCGAATCCTAGCTCTGGGATGGTGTGAGCGTATTTATTTATATTGAATTTGAATTTGATCCGTTCTCGCTCATTGACACGTCATGTTAAAAACATGTCGGTGGCGACACCGATATGTTTTTAAAGGCACAGACGTCTGGGTGTAGTCCCCTTACTTGCCCATGGATAATTGCCAGCTGTAAGCTAGTTTGGCACGATCCTAGTACCTACAATGTTTTTTATGATATTTATCCAGCCAATGTTAGGCGCCCTGGATCAATTAATTGTTTATCTATTGTATCTGTAAACGGGTGGCCTTGCCTGTTTTATTGAAAAATTATTGCCTGGACTTCACCGCACCCATATCTAGTTCAGTTCGTAACGTCTGGTAGGTATTTATTGAAAATAATGATAAGGTAAATGGTTTATTATTTTCTTACATTGAGGAAACATTTGGAATATTAAAACAAACGTACAAAGCATACAAATACTTGGAACCTTATGTACATACAAATGTTCACGCCTGTATTCCCTGAAGCGGTAGGCATAGGTGTACTTATAGTCCCCACACAATAGCCAGGGTCTAAGAATATGGCTATGGTATCCCCTGTCTGTCGTAAGAGGCGACTAAAAGGGGGCCGGAGGGCCTGCTGGCGGTGGTCGGGGCGGGAGCTTTGACCACCGAGCCGCGGGTCCGGGAAGGTGGTCTTGCACAGCGAGGTCTTCAGGGGCGGCGTCACAGCTGCTCCGGGGATGTGCTCCGGCAAAGTGTGGGGGGACACCGGTGCGTTCTATCAGAGTACCCAGAGTCCCTGAGCGCCGAGGACGGCCACCGGGGGGGTTTTGGCCAGTTATGTTTAAGTCCCATATAATAGGTGGCGAGTCTATTGCCATCAACCGGGCAGCAATTCGGACTCCGGGCGGCTACTGAGAAATTACAGATGGAAAACCTAATAAGAGATTTTTATATAATGTATAGAAGATTAAAAGTGATAGTTACAATGTTATTGCGGTCAATGAAAACATGTTACATTGTATTTTATCACCAACAGAGTGTTTATTCGGCACATCTGGTTTAATATTTTGTAATCTAATTTGGGTTGTAATGTAAATACATACGATACCTATATGTACGAGTTGTACATAATATGCGAGAACTGGTTTTGATATAGGGAAGTTATATTACCATTTTTATAGTTATAAAATACCCAGGTAATAAATACAAACGATAATGTTTTACTTACACTTATTATATCTTGAAATTACTAGTAAACAATATTGAATTTATTATGCAGTTATTATTTTCCCTAATAGAGTTCGAGTAGGGTGCTAGGGTGGTCATGAATTATCGTGTAGACATCACATATCCGATTGTACCCATATGAGTATGAAAAACTGTTGCAAGATTTTTTTTCAATTATTAAAACATACATACATAAATAACAAACAGCCGTGGTGGCCTCGGGGTTTGAGCAGTCGCCTGCTACGCAAGCGACGCAAGTTTCAATCCCAGCGGGGCCTGTACCAATGAGTTTTTCTAAAAAACTTATTTACAGTGATTTCACACCACGTGCTTTACGGTAAAGGAAAACATCGTGAGGAAACCTGCATATTTCCGAGAAGTAATTCAAAGACGTATGTATAGTGCCTGAGATGGCGATATAGACTCACCATCTGTCACGTTGGCGACAATGACTGATGGTTTCTACGCCATCAGTCATTGTCGCCCTTTACTTTGCTCATTGTCACCTATATCAATGACATTTCTTCAAAGAATCTCCACATTAATCTCGCAAAGTGACAGCTAACGTGGCCCCTATCAATGGTCGCTTAGAGGTCTAATATGTTTTCGTAAACTTATCGGTATGTTTATTTGCCTTCCAGATCTAGTCCACTGCACAAACGAGCCCAACGTGTCGATCCCCCAGTTGGCCAACCTGTTGGTCGAGCGCACCCAGAACACTAACTGGGTGGTGGTCTACAAATCACTCATCACCGTACATCATCTACTAGCATATGGGAACGAAGTGAGTATACAATTGAAAATGAAAATTATATATTCAGTTTAGGCCCTGGTGAGCTGAGGAGCTCTTGGCACAGTTCCTATTGCGCATATCATTCGAACAGCGAAGTTAAGCAACCCTAACCATAGCCAGTAATTGGACGGCTGACCGCCCGAGTTCCCTTCGAGAGCACGTTAAGCCGTCGGTTACAAGTCAGTCGGAAGCCAAAAAATTGTCTGACAACTGGTTTAACCCAGATCACAGATTTTACTCGTCAAAGGGGTTGCTAAGGTCAGATAAGGGTCGCTTCGTATAGAAATCAGGTGATCAGCCACATCGGGTTGAATCAAGTGCCGACCCCAACAATGTATGGGATATGAGGCCAGGGAGATGATGAGAGAGACGTTCCCATACAACATGAGGAAAATACGCAGGCGATATCGTCTACCGTCAACGTAAATCATGTCACAACCTTGTTTATACATGTGGTACAATAAATATACATTTTATTGCAAATAATTATGTTAATATATAATAATAAAATATAATATTAATGTATATTTTCACTGTTGCGTATTTTTAAAAAATTATTCACGATACTGAAAGTTTTATCTGAGTGCAAATGTAAATTTGTATAAAAACTCTTCATACCTATGAAAAGGCTGCAGTAACCACTTACCACCAGACTGAGTGTACCCTTCATCACCACTCTTGAAGTTAACCTACCTAATTAGTACGAGAACTAAGGAACTCGTGACCTTTGTTGGAGTAGTCGTAAAATGTAGGTAGTTACTATCCCATTACTATAATCTTTACGAGGTATTGAGGGATGGGAGGGCAAAGAGGAACGCATCACTCGAGGTCACATGCGCAATAAACTCCCGTGCCTATAAGCATTAAATATATCAATGAATTCCACACATTTTGTACGATATTTAATATACCTTCTTATTGTTGTCTTCGCCCATTCAGTGAAGATGAAATAATGGACCCTAAATGTTTTTTTTAAATAAAGCAGCCTAAGTTACTCCTTGTAAAATTAGCTTTCTATCAGTGAAACTCGCCTAAAAATTTACACAGCTGTAACAAACAAGAAAAATGTTATTTCAGTACCGTATATATATTTTCATATGCATTTAGTGAAATGCTGTTATTTTGGAATTACAAACAGACACTTCAATTTTATTTATATAGTTTGATATATTGCATACGAAAATGCTGTTGACGACTTAGCCGCTACGATATCGTTACGGTTTTCATTACGTGCTTCAGGCTACAGATCGTCTATGAATTCAATTTATATTGTTTAGATCTATTTACAGTTACTTAACTAGCATATGGATTCTTGTAAGACCAGGCATGTTTACTGCACAAACAGTCCGAGACTTCGGCCAACCCACGCACAAGGGGCTAGGAAATGATACGAACATTAATCCGGGGTCGGACTCCTCTCAGCCTGTGGCTATCACGTTCTATGACGTAGTTTCGTTTCAGTGGAATGTATTTGTGAAAGTACTTAATTGCCATTAGTAACGGACATCAAACTATTAGTCGGATTTGTAGCTCGACTAGCGGTGTCACTTGCAGAATGATGCTGCACTTTAAGAAAGAGGGATCTGCTGTTCGTAATTGACAGCTGCCCTACTGGGGACTGCACCTCCTTACAGAAGATCCCAGCCAAATAATGCTTTCAAAATATCTTTATTTGATTAGACTTTTAACAAATTACTTTTAAATTGTCAGAACGTCAATATTATACATAGCTATATATTATACAACTGGCTGGAATATTTTTACTACGACGTTTATCAACGACAATCCCTTGCGTAAGGATGAAATTACGCACATTGAAAACGTTATCGTCGATCATCTGTACGTAGTAGCGTAATTCTCTAGACGAAAATAGCCGATGAATAGCTACGTCACCAGGTCCGGCTCTCGTCGCCAGATTGTGCTGATAATTTTGCTATAGTCGAGTCCATAACAATCACCGTAATACGTCATAATAAGCAACAGATTTAGATTTTAGCGCATAACGGGATGTCTAGTTCGAATTTCAGAGTTGCTCGATCGAACTCAAATTCTAAATATCTTTATTTGGTTAGACTTCTCGATGTCATCGTCACTCGATCTGTTGTCACCATCTGCTTCAATGATGAGAGTTGAAGAGTAGAAGATAATACACAAGTGTCACGCGTTCATAGGCTGCAATAGTCGTCATCTTTCATCTCCTTGGCCCTATCCTATACATTGTTGGGGTCGGCACTTGATTCAATCCGATGCTGATCATCTGATTGGCATACGCAGCGACTGCCATCTGACCTTCGTAAGTTCACGAGGAAAATCAGTTATCTGGATTAAACCAGTTGCTCACTTCAGATTGACTTAAGCCTCTGACTGGCCTGAACTATTGCCAAAGATTTTAAATTCGCTTCCGGTACCGGCGACTTAACGTCTTATCCGAGGCAGAATTCAGGCGGTGACCCATCCATCTATATGCTTGGCTTCCTTGATAGATTGATATGCGCAATTGCAACTGTGCCACGAGCTCCTCAGTACCTATCATATAGAGTATAGAAAAATATGTATTAAATAAAGAAATATGTTGATGTTGTTGTCTAAATTGCAAGCATTCATCATATACCACATGATTAAAATAACAAATTACTTTAGAACAATAATTCAGGTCTTATCAAATATTAATTTGCCGAGGCAACGGTTATCGCAAATAAATTTTCAGCATACACGTAAACCGACTCATGCGCATAGAAGCCTGTTTTACATGCATACATCGGTAACAATAGTAACTGCTAAGGCGTTTACCAGTCATCAATATACACACTTGTGTCAATAAAACTATAAGTACATATATGGATATACAGAAGAGCCGTGGTGGACTCGGGGTTTGAGCAGTCGCCTTCTACGCAAGCGACGCAAGTTCGAATCCCAGCGGGGCTTGTACCAATGAGTTTTTCTAAAAACTTATGTACAGTGATTTCACACCGCGTGCTTTACGGTGAAGGAAAACATCGTCAGGAAACCTGAATATTTCTGAGAAGTAATTCAAAGACGTATGTATAGTGCCTGAGACGGCGATAGACTCACCATCTGTCACGTTGGCACTTAATCAAATTCGGTGAAAAGTGGGTGTTGTGATAACAACACCTCTGTTTACCCCTTCGGGGAATACAGGCGTGAGCATATGTATGTATGTATGTATGGATATACAATCGTACATTTGCCGTCACTAGTTAGAAGCGAGCAGCGAAAATAGTGGGGATACTGCGCATATTTCTATTCGCCTCACGCCATACATATAGACAGAGACAGACTCATAAATTACTACTTACTGCGCGTTCAAGGTACGCGCTCAATACTCATGATGAGACCTACCAGGATCAATAATTCCTTAGAAGTTTGAAACATTTCACTGCCTTCTAAATCTTACTCATAGGTAGATGAGGTACATAATATCATTTAGTAATTACACTAACGCAATACGCTTTTCCGATATTCATCAGATTGTTTTATGCTTCTGAAAATTTTGTTTATGTATTGAGACGCAATTTTAATTTTCCCCCAGCCAGACTGAATTTGATGGAAGGTTTTTTTTAATTAAATTAGCCTAGGTTACTTACTCCTTCCACCCAATAGCCAGGGTCTAAGAATATGGTATCCCCTGCCTGTCGTAAGAGGCGACTAAAAGGGGGCCGGAGGGCCTGCTGGCGGTGGTCGGGGTGGGAGCCACCGACGCGGGCCCGGGAAGGTGGCAGCGCGATGTGGCTCGCGCTGCCTTGCACAGCGAGGTCTCTAGGGGCGGCCTTACAGCTGCCCCGGGGATGTGCCCCGGCAAAGTGTGGGGGGACACCGGTGCGTTCTATCAGAGTACCCGGAGTCCCCCCTGAGCACTGAGGACGGCCACCGGGGGGGTTTTAGTGCGGTAAAAATCCCACATACCCAGGGCGGTCGGGGATCTTTTGAAGGTTTCCCCCTCGTCAACAAAAAAAAAAAATGTTACTTACTCCTTGTAACGTCAGGTACCTATGCGAGTGAAAGTCCCGTCAAAATTGGTCCAGCCGTTTTTGAGATTAGCCGATAGCTTGGCCGATAGATGATGGTAACTTTACTTTTATTTTAAACAGAAATATATTTGGTAACAGTTTTTATTGTTAATCGTACACATCTTCACTAATATTATAAAGAGGAAAACTTTGTTTGTTTGGTTGTAATGAATAGGCTCAAAAACTACGGGACTGATTTCAAAAATTCTTTCACCATTGGATAGCTACATCATCAGCGAAAAACATAGGCTTTATTTTATCCCCGTACTCCCACGGGAAGGGGAACTACGCGGGTGAAACCGCGTGAGGTCCGCTAGTACCTATATATCGAACTAGCAGTTGGCCAGACATAATTAGTGAATGTGTTACAATTTAGTGGGTTATTGCCTCTCAATTTGAATGTCGCGATCCCTATAAAGCGAAAGCATTGATTGGTCTCCTGTATAGTCAATGATTCTGACACCATTACCATTCGAAATCTTCAATGTATACTTGACTACATACATACACGCAACAGAGATGAACTCCGTGTCCCTGTAACTAGACTGCACAAACTATTAACTCTTTTGTGGGGAAAAGTATACGTTGAACTACTATTTTTAAGTTTTAAGGCAATCATCAAGCAGAAACTTTGTGAAAAAGCATATTATAGTGTATCTGAGTATATAGAGAGAGCCGTGTTGGCCTCGGGGTTTGAGCAGACGCAAGTTCGAATCCCAGCTGGGCCTGTACCAATGAGTTTTCCTGAAAAAAAAAACTTATATACAGTGATTTCATACCACGTGCTTTACGGTGAAGGAAAACATCGTGAGGAAACCTGCATATTTCTGAGAAGTAATTCAAAGACGTATGTATAGTGCCTGAGACGGCGATAGACTCACCATCTGTCACGTTGGCACTTAATCAAATTTGGTGAAAAGTGGGTGTTGTGATAACAACACCTCTGCCTACCCCTTCGGGGAATACAGGCGTGAGCATATGTATGTACTGAGTATATTGATGATATCCAAGCACGGCAATGAGTTACCCACTCTTCCATTATATTGTACTAAAACAACCCTATGTATAAAGAAGGGTCTCAAGTAAAAAAAAACGCCAAGGAGTATGTTTCGCCGTTTGTTCTCCTGACAGGCTAACATTTGTAAACGGTAGTAAATTAACATAAGCTATCGTAATAGAAATGACTTTCAATAAGTGTTCCAAGTGTCCCTTATGTTGAATAAAACAGTTATATAGCATGTATAATTTATTTAGCATGTATAATCCTGTATAATTATGTCCAAGTCAAAAGTCTAATCGAATAAAGACTTATTTTTGACTTTTTTTTAACATCAAAGACCTGATTAATTTGTATATCAACGCACAACCTATACCGCAATATTATATTAAATACCTAATTGTGTATTATTTTCTTCTATTTCAGAGGTTCACACAATATCTAGCATCAAGTAATTCAACATTTCAACTAAGTAATTTCCTAGATAAAAGTGGAGTTCAAGGTATGTACATTGATAATATATTTAATTAATTAATTAATTACATACATACACAAAAGATATGCTGCAAATGAAAACAAAAAAAAAAAAATTCATAATCGTAAATTATAGGTTTAGAAGTTTTACCAATGATTTTGTAATTTTAATGGATACAATTAGGCCATTGTGATATGCGGCTCCAAACATAATCCCTCTTATACAAAACATAGGCTACGATAGGCATTGGTTTAATAGTAGCTCCATCTCTTTCTGTGACACGTATTTAAAAAGGGATGGACATAGTTTTTGACACCTATAAGATTATTAGCCGAATTATCTTCTTTTATGGCAACTACGGGACTAACCACTACAATCCCGTTTTAATCTTACAAAGTACTAGCTGTGCCCTGCTGTTTCACCCGCGTAGATTAAATTTAACTCCCGCGGAACCCTATATGCTTTTTTTTTTAATAAAAGTAGCCTAAGCTACACCTTGTTACAATAGCCAGCGAGTCCCGTTAAAATCGAAATAAAAAATATTCTCAGTACAAAAAAAGTTTTACTATCTCAGTACCGTGTATACTTTCATTTGCATTAAGTCAAAAAGTGTAATTTTGGAATTACAAACAGACACTTCAATTTTATTTATCTCTCACTTATCGAAAGCGTCAAAAAGTAGTCAATTTGCGAGTTATATGTCAAATAAAAAATGTTGTAGGTCTCTTCGAGATTTAAGCCTTATTTCAAAATGTCTGATTAATTTATATCCATAGGATACAATCTCGTTTGCATTGCATTCCGCATATTTTTATTGTCTAGTCTTATATCCGTCCCACTTCTGAATATCTGTAAATGTATAGTATATACATCCGCCGACTTACGAACCAACATGGGGCGGATATTAAACTCACGGTGGTACTACCATTTGTCTTTTATAACTCTTAAATGGGTTTCGAGTTTGCAGTGACTTTCATCATTTGGAAAAAAATATTAGTATAATATCGAGTTACTAATAGGAACAATTATTTTATTTATTGTAAGTTATTAAATTTTAATTTAACAAAAAATCTATTATTAAAAATATAAGGGCGTTTAGACGAGGTAGGTCATTGGCGGCTGTATTTTCTGAACCAATTTGATTATGTTGCTTAATTTGACCTTAATTTAAGCCAAAAATATATCTATTCATTCATCATAGGTGTATATATTACAGGTTATAAACTGCTGTTTGTTAGTCTAGCTAAAAGTTGAGAATGACTGGACCGATTTGGATGATTTTGATATAATTGTTGAAGTTCAGGGAAGCTTTTAACGGTGGGAACATCATAAATAATACATAAAAGAAATGGTGATACGAATTTCCCGGGTCATCTAGTATTTAATAATTTTATTGGGTTACGTGATAGCGACCTCCATAGTAGTATAAAAAAAATTTTTGAATGTTGAGCGAGTAATTTCACAATCGAGTACAACAATTAGGGCATCTGTCGTCGGCACTGTTATGCAACTAGGCTATGTGTGAGGAAGATTTTCACATCTTATATGTTATATGTTATTATTGCCAAGTATGGCTGGCGCCTGTTTGGCAAGGGGACTTATTACGCGTCCATTACTGTTTATAACTACTATACTATGATCTATGAACTTCAATATGTGGTGCGGTCGGTCGTTGCCATTTGATTCGTGAATTGGAATTCATTTGGTTGAAATTTAAATGAAAATTATTGTATCAGTTAAGCGTAACTAGAGTCTAAATTAAAGCTATAATGTTTGCTTCTGAAACTGATTGTACCATGGAATCCGTAGAAGATAATCAGCCAGGAATACTTCAATCGATATAGGTAAAATCTATTAGGTTTTCTTAGGAACGGAACTTATCAGGTAGGTTGGTAGGTTTTATTTGTCCGTCGCTGGTCGAGAGACTTGCAATTTTGAGCATGTTTTTTGTCGTAATGGGTAGAGATGTAAAGAGATTCTATCTTTATAAGGGTTAACAATAGAATATATATTTTTAAATAGTTTAGATTATTATCTATACCTATTAATATAAAAGTTTAACCTCTTATTACAAATCATGGTTTAAACAAATTCGGAATAAATATATGTCCATCCATTTAAATCTTTTTAAAGAGGGGCACTTTTTAAACCATGCACTAGATCTATGTTTCGCAATAAGGGGGAAAAATATAAGTCAAAAAAGGCGACTGGGACCACTAACAAGAACCGCGTTCCCAGATGCCTGATTCGTTTTTATTAATTTTTATTATCAGACAAGTGGGACCACTCGTAATATTATTAGCCTCATTGCGTCTTCGATCATATACAATCATGTGTGATACATTGTTGCTAATTAGGTATGTGGTTCCAGTCGACCGATTCAAAAATGCTATCAGGTGACTGGGACCGCGCTTTCAGTTCTTAGTGGTTCCAGTAGCCTGTAAAATGTAGCTGATCGAGTTCATACGATAATGTCGACAATTTTATGAGCAGACTTCAGAACATTTAATTGTCACAGTGAACTCTAAACATTGTAAAAAGTGGGCGTACGTGATACTACGTATCTCACACCGGGCTAACATGACACTCTCAATGTCATAGTTATAGATACATTTTTTAATGCATATCTGTTTCCTCGATGGCCACATGGTCCAGTGATTAGAAGCAATGACTTTTAAATGTATATATAGGTCGCGAGTCAGATGTCTGTCGCTTTGTGTATTCAGGTGATCAGCCATGAATCCTAGTATGAAGAGAACTATATAGGATCTAGATTTTTTAGACATACATTTTTTACAGAGTGCATCGGTTGGTTGTAGATAAAAAAAAATATTAAAAAAAAAAAATTTTTTTCGTTGATTTTCTTATCAATTGTTGTCGTAATGTGACTTTGTTAGAGGTTCGAGGCTTATTAGATGACTAGCTGTGCCCCGCGGCTTCACCCGGGATAGCATACCCTACGTTTTTTATTAAAAGTAGCCTACACTTTTTATGCCCTTAGGGGTAGAATTAATCAAATTCCTTTCTTAGCGGATGCCTAAGTCATAATATCTACCTGCATACCGAATTTCAGCCCGATGCGTCCAATGGTTTGGGCTGTGCGTTGATAGATCATTATGTCAGTCAGTCACCTTTGAGTTATATATATTTAGATATGTGGAACATAGATAATACTTATTTTTGCTGTAAAATGAAGTTCTAGAACGTATATTGCCTTCAATTTTAATAAATTAAAGGACGCAACTTACGATAAAATTTTATTTTTTAAGCGGTGTGTCCAGCCGAAGCTCTGTACCAAAATTGTGCGCCTTAAATGTCTCCACTCTGTATTTGTTTACCTTCTCTAGACCTAGGTTTTAGTATTTTACGCATTCCTCACGTCACGTTTAGACAGAGTGTTAGTGTCTAGTGGGGTAATCGCGCACACAATCTTATTACATGTCTAGGTGAATGAAAAACGTTTATGTAATACAAGTAGATACATAACTGTAAATGTAACATACATTTTATGCGTTCGACCTATGAGTTCGTTGACTTGGCGTGTCCTCGCCTCGCTGATTTTTGCTGTCCATACTATCAAACACAGATTTATTACCTATATACACATACGCAATAGGTTCAATTTCGAATGACGGAAGTTTATTATATAGATCACTGCGAAATTAAGTGACGATGTTGATGAAAGAATTCGATAGTATACGAAGATGTATGATGAGTAGGAAACAATCGCATATTTGATTGAATCGTATAATCAGAGAGTACTACATGTAGGTCGTAACCTACCTTGTAGTATGGTACTTTACTCATATAATGAGACAGATATATTTGACGAGTCACTGTCTGTCACTGTCAAACGACTGAACTATCATTGCAGTAAGAGCTCATGGTTAGGCCCCAAAGAAAATGTTAGCTTGAGCACCTTACACTAACATCTGACTTTTTAACTTTGGCATAATATAATAATAATAAATTATATTTATTTTTATTTTATTGGTGACAAATACACAACAACAGACAAAAGTATTAAATAAATAAGGCATTAAGTCTATACACGTATAGTAGCAAGGTGTCGCCGGGGCTGGTGTGGAGTGTTACGTCGGACGTTGAAGTGCACTTCACCAGCAGGCAACACTCATCTGTGACCCCAACCCAGACCAAGTCCAAGCAGGCGAAGTTGGTTTTCAGTGCAGCCCCTGATTGGCGCTATATGTCATGTTAACTTGCGAAGCTTCGCGTGCGTGGTAATCAACCTCTATTTAACTCGTAGGGTTAGAATTCCGGAAAACACTTTCTTAGTAGACCCATACGCCTTACAAATAAAACACTACAAATGTCATGTCTTTAGCACCAGGGACTTTGAATTTTATGTGGGCTTTACGTTGTGTCTCGAAAAGTAAGTTCCATTTACACTGTGGCCTTAATTCTTTTTTGATTGAAATTTTACTTGAGTCTCGAACAATCGTGCCACAGTGTAAGTGATCAAAATTAATATTATTTGCGGCGCTTAATATTCAGTATCTATTATTTATTATGAGATCATTGGTGAAAACTAGAAAGTCGTTTGTGACTGTACCATTAATAATATAATTACTTGTATCAATTCTAAAGTTTGTTATTAGTTTCGTCATGTAAGAAACATCTGTTGTCATACAAATTATAATGTAAACATGGGACGAACGTCGCGCATAACTTTGTTTTAAAGATAAATATAATAATGCTATTACTATAATAATTATTATATTTGTACGTATAGATAGAGAGAGAGGTTGCCACAAATACAGAGATATCCACGCAAAAAACACGAAATATATGAAAATTCTCATTGTAACTAGGAAGTTCTTGGTTCCTATATCTCAGCCATTATTTTACATTGTTACAAACCCTACAAAATAAATCAACCAAAATCTCTTAAGGTTTATTCACACTAATTAAGAATGTACTTTCATTTGCAGCATTATCTGTTGATTACATTTCAAAGATAACAAAGCAATATGTTTAAATGCAATTTTAGTTTGATAAGCAAATATTATTACTTCACATTGAATAGGTCCGCTAAGGTCCAAATTTTTTTTTATCAACTTACCGAATATTGTTTATTTGTTAGGAAACCAGTATCTTTATATGTTATCGTATCGTAATCACTCAATCGTCAATGTGTTAATGTCGGATTTTCACGAGTAGTATTGCTGTGTAATCAATAGCTTAGAGTCAAAACAATCATCGAATTTAGTTTACTCTCTTGGGACAAAGTAATTTAAAACATATCATTATGTTTCATACATTATCCATGTTAAATCAATCAGTCAACATGAGATGACTACATTTTCTAGTTCCTTACTCTATGCTTGATTGCCAAATAAATTCAAATAAATAAATAAAGCGCCCGTAAGCGAACTGTACATCCAATAAATTTTTGAAAAAAAAAGGAAATTTACGATTTCACTAATAGAATTTTTTGACGTAGTGTTATACCGTTATCGGTTATGAAAAGATAAACCTAACTATATTTATCTTTCTTATAAAGTACTTGCCGTCATTACAATGTCATGAGTAAACAATAATATAAGATAACAAAGTTATTCATAACATATACTCTTATGTGTATCTAAGTAAAATAAAAACAGATTTCCATTCATTACTCCATTATTAGTGTAGATTTGGGAGAGCTTGCATTTTTTTAATGTACATACAATTTCTTCTTGGTAGTACAAAAATGGCTTGATTTAATTTTAATTTCTTTAGAAGCCGTGGTGGCCTTGAGGTTTGAGCAGTCGCCTACTACGCAAGCGACGTAAGTTCGAATCCCAGCGGGGCCTGTACCAATGAGTTTTTCTAAAAACTTATGTACAGTGATTTCACACCACGTGCTTTACGGTGAAGGAAAACATTGTGAGGAAACCTGCATATTTCTGAGAAGTAATTCAATGGCGTATGTAAAGTGCTGAGACGGCGATGGACTCACCATCTGTCACGTTGGCACTTAATCATCTTCGCTGAAAAGTGGGTGTTGTGATTACAACACCTCTGCCTACCCCTTCGGGGAATACAGGCGTGAGCATATGTATGTATGTATTTAATTTCTTACAGTCATGTCAATGTCATGAGCACATGTATAAAAATAGTAGTATCCTGTCTGTGTGCACAATAATCTCTGTAGAGTAACTGATGTCTTACTATTATATTCCAAGCTACAAATTTATGCATCCCAAGAAATGATTATCTTTGTAAAGAAACAAGCCCTGATTAAATAATAGTTAGTCTATGAAGTGTGTGTAATGTAAAACGTAACAACTCATAATTTCTCATTTTCACGTAAGTATACTGGTTTCCTAACAATTATCACCCAAAACTTTGATTTCCGACATTCTGTGTAACTGAATCTTTCTTAATTTTTCCCTATTGCTTACGGAAAGGCGCGGCCGGTGCCAGAATTGGTGAGTTAAAGAAAAAAATGGCGGGTTTTTTTTTTTTCATCTTTCCGTCTGTAGTGTCATAGATCACGCTTTGTGGGTTTATTCTGTCTTCGTCGTCTTCAGCACTAGAGTGTCGCTTTTAAGGAACGCTTTTAAAAATAATTCTTACTCAACTAGTAAACAAAACGAGTACTTAAAACATTTTATATACTTTTACATACATGATACAATGTAAATTGATCAATGATGTTTATAGGCATGTATGTGCTTGCTATTTCATTTCTTGGATATGGTATCACAAGAAAACATGAAACAGATGAATTGGGTTAGCACTGCAATATTTTTTTCTTTGTTCATATATTAGATCGCTTTAATTGTTTATGTTGTCCAACATTATACATGATTGAATGTAGATGCATTTAAGCAAAGCTTTTGTCGCATGTTTTGTCGCTAGGCTATCATGAACAGCTAGAATTGCACGTGCCTTTGATTTTTGTACCACATAATCGCGTATTTAGGCCATATATATACATATATCTTCTCGTAAAAAGTTATTGTTGTAAACGTATGATCGCACGCTTTTGTCGTATGGCGCACCTAATATTGAAAAATAAAATAAAAAAGTAGCTTTCCAATTTTAAAAGAATTTAGCGTTATACCATTTTGCATTTGACATACTGGTGAGCACAATATTGAAGTTAAACTATATAAAAAGGAGTATTTGAAATAATTGAAATAATCATAAAGTGCACTGATAATTGTACAGTTAAAATCCATTGAACGATTAATTACATTATTATCTCTAAATTATGTTATTAAGCACGTTGTGTTCACCACAAATCAATTAATCGTTATTATTATTACCCACGTTAAACCAATAGACATATCGACAGACCATTATCGGCCATGTTGACCTCTGTATTAGCATAATTAAATACTGGATGGTTTGATTAAAATGCACCTTATGCAGATGCACTTAGAGAAGTCTTTGCATGGCTTTTTATTACGTGTTCGAATAGTGCTAGTATGAGAGATCGGACCTTATACGATGTTTAATAAAGAGTATATTGCCATACATGATTATGATTATTTTAATCTTCAGTTGCGTATATAAATAGTAAGGTCAATTATCCATGTATGGAATTTAATTAATGTTTAGAATTGTACAATAAAATAATTTTTGTATTATTTGGTATTATATTAATATATTGAACTAGCGGACCGGACGTCACAAAAAAACAATCACATCTTTCCTTTTTATGTTATTATTGTAGATGAAGTAGATTACTATTACATACAGTATTGAATCACTCATACTAGCACTATTAAAAACTGCATTTAGCTGAATGCAAGTTTGACACCTGTCACATGTATAAATGTCAATAGAGGGATGTATTGTTTTACACTGCATTTCAATAAAACTTGCACACAATGTAAACAAGCTTGTGAATATTGAAAATAATATTTTTTTATAATGAAAAAACGAAAGAAAATTCTTCGCTTTTTTTAGTTCTGACATTGTTTACATCGTACGCAATTTCAATTGAAACGAAGTTAGCAGCTTTTTAGGCGCAACACAGACGACAGACAAATCTTTCCGTGCGAATTACCACCTTATGCTTATAATAAGGTCGTGGATCGTCCGTCGTCTGCGTTCTGCTTTATACCATCTTGCTTAGAGAATAAGACTCATTTTCCTTATAAACGTGCAGGCTATGACATGTCACCGTTCATCCGCCGATACGCCAAGTACCTCAATGAGAAGGCGCTCTCCTACAGGACGGTGGCATTCGACTTTTGTAAGGTCAAGAGGGGGTGAGTGCTACTTTCATTATACTTGTATCTATTACGACTTTCGTTTGACACTCGAAATTTAAACAAATTTTTCGCATACAATTTTGGTGCTCAGTACCACAAGTACCTATAGCTTAGTCACTAAAACGCAAGGTCGAGCGACGACGTTTCAACGTGTCGAAGCCTATACTCGCTTCCATGAGCTTTACCGTGATGTTCACGAGGAAACCTATGTCTGAGAAGAAATTCAAAGACGTAATTGTATGTATTTTACATCTGACACGTTGGCACTTAATAATCATTGGTTAAAAGTGAGTGTTGTCACACACACACACACTCACAGACAACAACAAAAAAATATGATAATAATATATACTAACCTTGTTCCTCTGGAGATAAGCGCAGTGTTTTTTAATAATGTTATTAAATAAATTCTTATTCTTATAGTGTGAAGCTGTGCTTATGCTATTTAAGATACTAGGAAAACTTTCTGGGTCTTGATTCAGAGTGCTTGCAATTATATTATAATTGATTATAATGATCGGTGTTACAGCAAAGAGGAAGGCTCTCTCCGCATGATGAACGCGGAGAAGTTGCTGAAGACGCTCCCAGTGCTGCAGGCCCAGCTGGACGGGTTGCTGGAGTTCGACTGCACCGCCAACGACCTCACCAACGGCGTCATCAACATGTGTTTCATGCTGCTCTTTAGGGATCTCATCAGGTAATTGGGAGGTGCCCGACTGGGGACAACCGACTAGACTCGGCGCCCAGAGTGTCAAGTGCGAGTTTTCTTAAAATCGCCATCACAAGTCATCGCGTTGACGTAAATGCAGATTTGTATGGGATCAAAATATTGCCATCTGAGGGCCGACAGACGGCGCTATTTCGATCCTATATAAATCTGCGTTTACATCGACGCGGTTACTTGTAACGGCGACAGTGAAAAACTCGCACTAGACACACTGCTTAACCCGGAGATCTTTCTGGGATGGCGTGAGCATATTTATTTTAATTTAATTATGGTACATTGTCTTTTTTGTAGACTGTTCGCGTGCTACAATGACGGCATCATCAACCTGCTGGAGAAGTACTTCGACATGAACAAAAAGAACTGCCGCGAGGCTCTCGACCTCTATAAAAAGTTCCTCATCAGGATGGATAGGGTCGGAGAGTTCTTGAAGGTATGCCTGTACCACCGTTTTTGCAATCTTTACTCGCTAGGATCGAAGGAAATATTTGGAGGTGATATTTTAGTTCTGTACCGTTAGGAGGCGTTGCACAACCCTTACTAGTCATGAATGATTGGAAAAGCGCTGGTAAACTAACCACGAACTTTCAATCGCTTTCGTAATCTGTACTCGCTAGCGTCTCCGACATTATTGTTAGTATTTTTGCCCAGCGCTCATAAATCGTGAAGGTCTGTACCTGTACCGTGAAATTGTCAATTTGCGCCGCCTATTGCCAAAATGCATGTAACAATTAAAGAACCGAAGATTTCGCTGTATACTTATTGAGTCGTGATGTAATGTTGACAGGTAGCAGAAAATGTGGGCATAGACAAGGGCGACATCCCGGACCTCACGAAGGCCCCGAGCTCTCTGCTCGATGCTTTGGAGGGACACCTCGCCACCCTTGAAGGGAAGAAGGGCTCCGCCGCCAATACTCCCACGCAAACTGCCAGGTAACTAACATTTGAGTGGGCAATAACATCACAACACACTTTTAAGGCTTTATGTAAACACTATTGTGTCTTCTGTACATGATACCAGCTGAGTTCCTTACCGTTTCTTCTCAGAAGGCTAGTTTCCGAACCGGTGGTCAATTCTTCGAAGTTCATAAGTGCCTTACTAGGACCTAAACATTTTCAAATTTATTAAGATTTTTTTTCTTCGTGTCCTATTTTCACTGTCTCTTAAAATTTTAAATCTTGGAAATTTAAACCTCTTTAAGGCTGATCTTCCATGAAAAGAACGGGATTTTTTCTTCTTGTTACAGTGCTCAAAAGAACGTGGCAAGTGTAATGGGTGCCTTGTCTTCAACATCCTCGTCATTTGGCAACGCGGCGGCCTCCACCAGGCTGGACAATCAGCCCAACGGAGCGTCTCCACTCTTCATAGACGACTCCTTGAGGCAGCAGGTGCTGGCTGAAGAAGAAGCGGCTATGAACCAGTATAAGGTATGTTCCTATGTTAAGGTACCAGCTTGAAGCCGATACGAATATGTAAAGACGTTTTGGATGTAAATTGTAGGACTCCCATTAATTACAAAAAGTCTGGATAGTGGATTTAAGTGTTGTTACTTATGGTGAATGTTCTTAGTTGAAGCCAAACGTTTTTTTTTATTTCGGCGCGACATTTGACAATATTTCACGTAATTGAAATGTTTGGTCACTTTCATGCGAAAATTATGGAAAAAATTTGGGTCGTAGAATGGACTAGTATTTTGCACAAGATGTGGTATGCACATTTTGAACTCCAAATGCACAAAATAGATTGACCCTAATGACCCTGTCAAATTTCATAATTATATTTGAAACAGAAAAAAATATCAACCAAATTCTTCTAGCAAATTTCCATTCAAATTCGAGATACTGAAAGAATAATATCTAGTTATCCAATATGAAAGGGTTTTCCGAGATTCCACCCTAAGGGGGTACATGGGGGTTAAGCGTTCCTACTGCCATGCACGCGCTGCGGGCGCAAGCTAGTGTCTAATCTCCAATACTGCCTGTTTTTTTCCAATGGCTGGACGAAGGCATCTCTAAGTTTATTACAAGTTTTCTTTTTCCGGGGCAAATTGGAAGGGGCTCAAAAATATAACTTGACGTGGGTTTCCAGGTGCACTTGTTGCAAGGTGACCAGTGGACCGGGGACGAGGAGATAACAGATATCATTGTAAGCCACTGGTTTGGTGGGATGTGGTGCTTGTATTATTGCTTTATTACTTAAACATCTTCATGTATATTGTCCAACCAATAACTAGCCCACAGTATATACTAGAGGATGTTATATTCTATACATCTGTACAGATAAATAAATCAAAGTGTCTGTTTGTAATTCCAAAATAACAGGATATCACTAAATGCCAAATATGAAAACATATAAGATAGTGACTAAAAAAATCGGGTAGTCTGTAAAAGAGCTGGATTGATTTTAACAGGACTTTCACAGGCAGATAGCTAATGTCACAAGGAGTAACTTAGGCTTCTTACTTTTATTTAAATAAACATTAGGGTTCTGAAATTAAATATACTCTGGTGAAACCGCAGGGCACAGTTAGTTATTGAATACAAATCTCTTACACAGAGCTCTTATGCAATGTACATAAACACATAAAAATAATGGAATAATATTCAGTGAGTTATTTAAATTTATTTATATAACAGTTACCTGGTTATCAACAAAGTTTTGATTATCATTATATTCACTTCTACATCTACACTACTATTATAAAGAGGAAACATTTGTATTTTTGTGTGTGTGTTTGTAATGAATAAACACAAAACTACTCAATACTACAATTTCAAAAATTCCATAGGCTTTAAATACGCGGGTGAACCCCGTGACGTCCACTAGTCATCAATAAAAATCATATTCCGGACTTTTACATTATTATTCAAAACCATTCGCAAATAGTTTAGTATAATATTAGTATCGAATATAAATTTGTCCTAGAGTTGAAACAAAACTCACTTGTGTAATATAATTGGTACATCATAGGGCATCATTGACCTGTCATAAGGCAAATTATTCGCTGGACAAGATACCCTAATGTTTATGTAATAACGCTCATTTTACGCTAATGTTGTTTTTGATAGCTTCTGTCACGGGATTGCTCGGCGATGTGCTATTCAATGCCTTTATACATTATCTTCTTAATAAGGTTGTCATTTAAGTACGCTGGGGTGTGTTCGACCGTCATATGCCGGTTAGACCATATGACGTATATCTGACGCAATAAGCCATATATTAGATACGGACATCGTGTGGATTGAAACCGTATAATAGGGTTGTGTTCAATGTTGCCCGCTTCACAAAATATAAGGCTTATTTCGCTGGAAATGTCCATCATGGTCTTTTGCCATTGTCGAAGTTATCCCAACGTGCTATAATTACGGAGAATAGTTAAATAGACCTATTTAACCTTTAAATTACATACAAAAAATACGGTCCATAAAGTTCCCTTTTTACTGTATAAAAAATATATTTAAAAATCACAATATGATTTAAATATAAATAATGTGTTGCTTGTGATATTAGATGTTAACTTGCACTTTTTATAAGCATTTTTACTTACAACTTTAACCAACTTAATTTGAATATCTCTTTGATTTTTTTATTCTTAGTATTTATTTTATGTATTATAATGATTTATTTCTATAAAGTGACAACCCTGGTACTGACCTCTTTACGAGTGAGAAGCATTTGTTCGTTGTCGTTGTTATATGTATGTGTGAGCGATATATATTTATAAATGGATTTGTATATATTGTGTTATATTATATGGTGGATTTGTTTCATTCACGTCATACATGCAGTTCATAAACCGTTTATCATTACATATTATATCATACATTTATCGATTATGGTTATTGAACGATTGCATTTTAGTCCTGTAATATTTTATTGTATTGTATCTATACAAAATTAACAGCTTTTCAGTTAATGTATATGAACGTTTTTATAGTACCTGCATAAACCTGCACCCTCTGACACGGCTGGACCGATTTTAACGTGACTTTTATTAGCAGATATGTTTACAAGTAGGTACTATTTTGTAAACAAAATTGGCTCCATGAAATCAAGTCTATGAGGTTGGGGGAAACCGCGGGGCACTATCTAGCATACACAACATGGTATTTCTGATACCGTTATATCAAATATTATTAGTATAGAAACTGCATATTAGTAGGTACATCTATTGATCAAATTTTGCTTGTTACTGATAATATCCACAAATAAAATCTGATTGACATAGACAGTTGCAAGTTGAAGAATGTTGTGGTGACCAGAATTGAAAAAAGTCTGTTTAGATGGTTTAGACATATCGAAAGGATGAGTGAAAGGCGATTAACGAAACACATTTATAGAGCGAATGTGACCGGAAGTGTAGTAGAGTGGTAGAGGGCGTCCAAGGAACAACTACTATGACACAATTAATACTATTTTTCAGAAAGGTCAAACTCGTAACTAATGAAAGTGTATGAAGAGATGCAGCGAAAGAAGTATGTAAGGATCGTAGCATGTGGCAAACGGTGGTATCTGCCTACCCCCATGGGATACAGGCGTGAGCATATGTATGTATGTATGTAAATTTCTGATTCATATTTATTCATAATCGTATCAATCGGAATCGTAATCAATCTGAGGAATATTCCATAATATTTTCATCGCTTTTACATAAAGCGTTATGTTTTTCTGTACATAGCTTTAAGACCGGTGATGGTCAACGAATACCAGAAACACAGTTACAAACTAACCCTTATATCTTTCAGAATAAGGTGCAATCTCCAACAAACGCAGCGAACAACCCGTTCCTAGCCTCAGCCCCGGTCAGCCAAACGCAGAACATTGTGGATCTCTTCGGCCCCACACCGGCTGATTCAATTAGCACCACAAGCAAGGCGTCCGACGATCTACTTTCGCTTGGCAATCCCTTCGCTGATATGTTCGGAGGTAAGTTTGAGGTTATTGCCATTGCAAAGTGAACTTTACGGTCTTAGATGAAGGTTGAAAATTAAATTTTACGTCAGTTATTCGAATAAATAAGCGGTTTTAAAGGGAAATATGTTTCGCTCTATATATGTTTAAATCTAATGCAGTAGGTTTATAGGTTGAGTAGTGGAAAGGTAAGGTAGTAGTAGATAACCAGACAGACAGACAACTTACTTACCTACAAAATAGCGCCACACGTCAGTTATATATAATAAATGATGTCAGTTGCATAATAATTGAATATTTCTAATCTGTAAAGGGTAGTCTAAAACTGAAATGATTTTTCCCCATTTGAATATTAATGAATATTGACATATATTTTAATAACATATAGGATGCTTCATTAAGAAGTATAAATATTAAATATGTTAGATTTAAATTAAGTACATGTACCCCGTGATAAATATTCCACATCAACCTTTGTAAAGTATGACTAGATCGAGCCGGGTCCGAGCCGGCCGACGGCCCTAGCACGGTCAACTGCTATTGCATATATTTAATATGGACACACCTCACGGCAACCGAGTGACGGCCGAGAAGCGGTAACGGCCTCAGCTGCGGCCGAAGCTCGGTTACAACCGGGCACGGTCTAATGAGTCATTCATACAGAGATAATCGGCTAATTTCGGCTTTGTATCTAAGTCGCTTGTCCCTTTCTTGACATCGAACTGCAATATTTATCGCCGGCGACTATAACAGAATGTCAAATAATTTATTCCTTCTGTAATCTTAACATGATTAACTTGTAACACTTTAACAGAACAGTAGTGAAACAATAATTCAAATATCAAAAAAAGAGTTCAGAATATAATGCTATATATTAATGCTATGTTTTTAACATATTTTCGTTTAGAAAATATAGTATGCGTTACTCAAGAGCAGCGGTGAACGAGTCGTTTTGTTCGACGTGTAAATATTTATATACAAACAAATCAAGTTGTACATATAATCATAATATTAATATTACTATACAAATTCTTGTGAATTTAATAATATACGTACTAATGTGAGAAGGTTATTGGAAAAAGGGGGTTATTGTGAAAGGCACCGGGGTATCATTATCATGACGTCAAAGTTTTACCATCCGCATGAAATAATTGCTCTAAACCTTTTAATGTTCTTTAAATTCAGTTTCTTCAAGAAATGGGGGTAATTTATAAAACACTACATATTATTTTGGTAAAATTTTGATCAATGATCTTGCAACACTGTACATGAAAGGTAGCGCACCACTATAGAGCACACTTTTAGCTTTTAAAGCACTATAAGTACCAAATCTATACAGAAAAATAAAAATTAATTGTCTGTTTGTAGTTCTAAAAGATCAGCTTTTCACTAAATGCATATGAAAGAATATACTGCGCAGACAATAAACAATTTGAAAAATAATCTTTCTGTCTGTTTGTTCCGGCTAATATCCGAAACGGCTTGACCGATTTCAACGGGATTTAATCATAAAACATACGAGTCCAATGCAGACAATAAAATGTCAAATACACGTAGAGTAGTATAACATAAAAATTGCAGTCTTACTCCAGAATATTTTTATGCATGAAACACATGGATAAAAATCCTCAACACTAAATAAAGGAAAATAGAGAGTCACATGTGTCCCTACCTTGGTTAGAATCCCACCCCATGTTCATATTTTATATATATATATGCTCACGACATCCCAGAAGGGTCCCCGAAGGGGTTAGCAGAGGTGTAACAACACCCATATTTCACCGAATATGATCAAGTGCCAACGTGACAGAGGGTGAGTCCATCGCCGTCTCAGGCACAATACTTGGGTCTTTGAATTACTTCTCAGACATATGCAGGTTTCCTCACGATGTTTTCCTTCACCGTAAAGCACGTGGTGTTAAATAACTGCACATAAGTTTTTTTAGAAAAACTAATTGGTACAGGCCCCGCTGGGATTCAAACTTGCGTCGCTTGCGTAGCAGGCGACTGCTCTAACCCCAAGGCCATCACGGCTTTTTTTATAGTAAACATTTTAATAATGTAATAATACTATTCCTATTTCTTTAAGTTACGTATTACATTTTACTTAGTAGGATAAATTATCCCTAGATGTATTATAGTGTCATATACATGCAAAAGTGAACTTTGTAATGTTTGACGTAGAGTTGATTTTACCGAATGTCAAGTGATGTAATCATCACATGAGTAAATATTCTATCAGATAGCAAACTACATACAAGCGGCGCACTCACACTATGAATGCACAATTGTAATATTATGAAAATGTGTGTCTATATGACGCGACGCGAATATAGTAGCTAATAGAATGAACAGTCAATCTCCACTATTTTCACCGAGCGCTCAGAACTCGCGACGGCGCCTGTACAAACCGTGAGCGTGAGAAACCAAGCGTATAGATAATCCGACTAAAGTGCAAGCGGCAAGCGGTTACTGTATCCTATTAATGCTTGGAACACAGTGTCACTCGCGCGTTGCCTACAGCGTCTCCGTTCCTCACCTTATGAAGACAATACTACTCAAATTTAGTATTATTTGTTTCCAATCTTCTGTAAGGTGGAGATACAGTCCGCAATCGGGCAGCTCCAAATATTGAACGGGTGATCCCGTAATCTATACAGATAAATAAAATTGTAGTGTCCAAAATTCCACCGTTTGACTACATGCATTTGAAAATATACACGATACAGACATGGAAAAATCAATATTTAAATTTGATCTGTGTCACGATGAGTGCGTCGCTTATAAGAAGCTCGTTGTCTGGTAGTATATTGTCTCGTGTGGTAGTAGTGCAGTTGGTACGAGGGTGACTGAAGTGGGGTTGCACATTCTAGCGTCTCAGCCGGCGCCGGCCGCGTGGCCCGCCGCGGCCACCAATGGCTTCGCGACCTCCTTCCCCCAGCAACAGGCGAACAACACATTTGTGTCTGAAGCTAACTTCTCTAACGTATTCGATAACACTGACTCCACGGCAGGTGAGCCGCTTTATACACTCGTAGTTTAACATGGGCGTGTTGCCATGTGCTTGGATTGTTGCCCTATTTTGGGTGGGAAATGAAATTTACATGTATGATGTTATTTTCCAGAAAAATATAAATGGCAAATTTTGTTTGATTTTTTTTTATTCTATCGAGAGACTCGCATAGCACATGGCAACGCCTCCTTAGTCTAAAATATTTACTATACTTACTGATAATGTAATTTACAATTTTCTCGGTGTTGGTATATTTATTGTATGTACAATATTTGTTGCAAGCTGCCGCGGCTAACCCGTTCATGGGTATGGGAGACCCCACCCAGCCAATGACGGCGTCCCCCGCCCGCCCCCCTCCCCCCAATATCCCCCCTCAGCCCAAGTCAGCCTTCGACGATCTTGAAGACGTGATGCGTATGTCCCTCGGAGGATCCCCAGCCAAAACCCAACCCATCACTCAACAGCCAATGGCAACGCAGCCTTTCAGTGACGTCATGTCGATGCCGATGTCCCAGCCGAACATGTTCGGCTCCCCAGCGAGACAGCCAATGGCGCCGATGACCGGTTTGAAATTTGAATTGAGAATGCGACGTTTTTTTCCGTTAATGACAGCTTAAACGGCCAGTAACAGAATGCTTTCTTTCAGTATAGCGTTTTTCTCGTGTTGCACAGCAATTTATGTAAATAGGCAAAATAGTTTGTGTTTCTGTGTGTATGTACATAGTTGTGTATTTTTTATGTTTGATGTAACACGAAGCTCATTCTGCCAAGCTCATCTTATCGTTTAAACACCATCACATGATAGGAACTCATCGACGTTCGGTTTTCAGTTGCATCTAACGATTATTTACCCAAATGTTAAAAAGTTTTGTTTTGCTCTCGCTAGTGTCAACCGCCACGCGCCGGAGTGAGACGCCATTCATTTTATTAACGCCTTTTTTCATCATATCGTGTAATAGAAATTGTACCTTACTGTTAAGTAAATAGAGCTCATTCACCAGGTCAACAACAGCAACAGCAGCCGGGCAAAGTGCTAACTGGTGATTTGGACTCCTCACTGGCATCGCTCGCAAATAACTTGAGTATCAACAAAACAGCCGCGGCACAGAAGTGAGTACATGCCAATATATTCAAATACTCAAGTACTATAGTTCTTTTTATTGATAACCGAATGATTTTATCATTTTGTATATAGAATAAATTTATACTGTTTTTCAATTAATCATTTTTGACAAGTTATTTATATAGACCTATAATATTCTAAAAATTGTATGTAGGAGGTAATCTTCAAAAACCTACATGCTAACTAAGTACATAATCTTTATTTAAGCACCCTATGTGGGTCCTTCTAGTGAATGCTCATTATACCACGTGTCTTTTTAGCCAGTAACATACAGACAAACGGAGACACTTTACCATTTAATATGAGTATACGGGTCTACAAATTCTGACCAATTAATAAGTGGCTCACTTGAAATCTGTCAAGTTTTAAATTTAAGTTATAAAATTACCGTCATTCCAGCATTATATAATTTTTTTGAAATGTAGAGTTTGGAAAACTTGAATTTAAGGCGAAAATCACTTCAGATCATCATTTCAGATGCAATATATATTTTTTACAAATAAAACTACGTCACTACGTTTCTTATTGTTTGCTAAACTATACTTTATCATATTGTGAGTTCTAGAATGCCAGGTACATATAAAATCCCAATTAACAGTACTTATCTTTATTTTAATTAATAATAATTATCATATCAATCATAACTGATTATTAATCACTTTTGAGACTGACTGTATCTTATTTATTTTACTCAGTAACTTACAGTTATTCACAAA
The DNA here is from genome assembly GCA_929442735.1 of Watsonalla binaria. Classification (NCBI taxonomy): domain Eukaryota; kingdom Metazoa; phylum Arthropoda; class Insecta; order Lepidoptera; family Drepanidae; genus Watsonalla; species Watsonalla binaria. The sequence continues at coordinate 8,752,517 of OV838937.1, read as the reverse complement.
AGTACTAATGAATTAAATTATCTCGATATTGTATTAGGTAAGTTTACCATTAGAGCAATAATACAAATGTGACTATTGTAAATTGGGACCGCACTTTTTAAATAGCGTAGGTTTTGATGAATTTTATTCTCGAATTTTTGCTTGACTTACTTGAGATAATATTATTATAATGCTATTTTAAGTTTAATGTGAGTGAAAGCATCTCAAAACTCAGATTTACACGCAACTCTGCATTTCTTTGTCATACAAAAAAGATAAAATTTATAGTATGTCATCACACATTACCTACTCTTTGGAAATATCTTTATAGATATACTGCTCAAATTGTTTATCAAATTAAATGACAAGTACCACTTCTCTAGTTGGCTGTCCGTGTAGATAATTCGAGCAGTGCCACCAAATTGGATACCTTACTTAAAATCATTACGATAGCTTAATTATTATTAACTAGTATTATATATGAAATTAATTGGAATGATAGTGGCGCCATCTGTCGAAGATTGGTCGTACCTACTCAGAAACCTTCTTGCCACATGCAAAACACTGCAGATGAAATTCATAGTTTACGTTCATATAGATACAGACAAACATTAAATATATACATATAGAAGATGTTAAGATGAAGAAGGCCTATGCCCAATAGTGGGCGTCTGTCGGCTGAGAAAAAAAAATGTTACCGCCAACAATCCAGCCTGGACTATTTATTGATATGAAGCCCTTTATCCAATGTCACTTTAAATAGATGCTTCCACTTACAAAGTAATGCATGTGTATTTGTGGTGTGGCGTAGACCTATGCAGTGGAACTCGCCGAAGAACGCGTCAAAGCCAGGAGCCACGTGGACCCCCCAGCCCATGCAGGCCACCACAGGCGCCGGATATCGGCCTATGGTAAGATTATATAGCTCTTTATATCGTCGCATATGTTAGAAGTTACATCAGCATTACAATTTACGTGGAACATTACGGCTAATGCTTTCAGTATTATAATATGCTTTTGATTTATGCCTTTAAACGAACAATTCTTGTATATATATAGAATCTGAATCTCGGAAACGGCTCCAACGATTGTCATGGAATTTTGTGCGTAGGGGGTTTTCAAGGGCAAAAATTGATCTAGCTAGGTTTCATTTTTGGAAAGCATCGTTTTAACCATGTTCATAGCTATGAAAAATTGCTGCAATAGCATTAAAATACGAATGTAAATTTCGCCGACATCGGTCAAGTTACGATAGCTCAGACGGGAGGCTTCAACCCTGGTTCGACTCCAAATGACACCGGGTCGGTTGTTTTTTTAATTTGTTTTTTTTTATGAGAAAACGTAAGCTGTTTTCTTTTGTTGGAAAAGGTTAGTTTTTTGTTAGAAAAAAAGTCTGAGCACAGTTCGGTCAACCAGGTTCTAATCTGAAATACGTCTTCATTGAAAGCTATTAGACCAGCGTCGATAATTTTTGAAACAAAAAAAATTACAGTAAGATTAAAACCCATTAGAAAAGGAGGGGAATGTGATCAAAATGAAAGGAACAATAAATTCCGGTCGATCCGAGTTCGGGAAGTGGGAGGGTGTGAGTTTTTAAGGGTAAAAAATGGTTTCCCTCGATTGCCGGCAAAACTACAAGTCCTATGAAGAAAAGTTAAATGGCAAAGTTGTAGGTAATAAATAGATCTACAACTTTTGTACTTGCAATTTTTTCACATAACCTCAAAATTTTGGTGAAAAATTCAAAAAACCAAATTTTTGATTTTTCATTTGGATTTTGATCATATTCCCCTCCTTTTCTAATGGGTTTCATCCTACTGTATTTTTTGAAATTTTTTAACCATTTTTTAAGGCTTGGCCCTGGTCTATATATATTAGCTCCAACGTGTGCGCGTGCTGTGGTCGGATCTGTCGCTCCCGTATCGGCCTTCATAGCCATTGGCGGAAGTGTCGTCAAAATTACCTAAATGACGCTGCTTAAATCATCTGTCATAGATGCAAGAGGCCAATTATATATCTAAACTGCCGTCTATAACAATTGTTTCTCGAAATCTTTCTTCAACGTACAACATTACGTGCAAATGTAGGTACAAATATAAACGTAAATGTTGCTGTTGCTACTTCTAAAATATGTTCTATTCATACTTATTTATAAACGAGTGGAAAAGCACATAGATTAGGGAACGCTTAATTTAATTTGTAGATTGCAAAGCTGTAGTACGTAGATCATTTTCGTTCAATGCCTTAGATATTTGCATTGCCATTATCAGCCTGTGTTAATATATGTCTATTCTATACAGATTAATAATAATTGAAGTGTCTGGTTGTAATTCCAAAATAACACCTTTTCACTCCATACATATGAAAGTAAATACGGTGCTGTCTTAAAAAACCAAATTTAAAAAAAAAACTTTGTCTGAATGTCTGTTTTTTTGTGCCGGGTAATCTCTGAAACGGCTGGACCGATTTTAACGGGACTTTCACTGGCATAATGCTACAAGGAGAAATTTAGGCTTAAACCGCAGGGCACGGTTAGTTTAAAACGTGATTTTAAAAAGCTGGAAAGATACAATATTTATATATATATATATATATATATATATATATATATAAAGAAGCCATCCCAGAAGGGTCACCGAAGGGGAACAACACCCGCATTTCGCCGAATATGATTAAGTGCCAACGTGACAGAGGGTGAGTCCAACGCCGTCTCAGGCACTATACATACGTCTTTGAATTACTTCTCAGACATATGCAGGCTTCCTCACGATGTTACGGATAATATATCCCTATAAATTTGCAATTCTAGCAGGAATACGATTTTTAAAAGAATGTGGAAGGCTAAATCCGCACCTATGAAGAATAGATAAATGTACAAAGGAGTATCGGGTCCAATTATCATCGGAACTGTTTAGTTTGAAAAAAATAATAGATTGATTCATGTTTTAATGTACTAAAATATACCCAGCACTCGGTGGAAGCCGGCCCGAAGTTAGTTCAAATTAAATGTACCTGTTAAGGTTCATATTACAAGCAATCTGTATTAGTAGTTAAACGATATTATGCCTTATTGCTGCAAATTCGACCTAGTTACAACGACTAGAAAGTTGAAAATTACTCTCAAGACATTTCTCTAACAGCGTCACATTAAATGTTATAACTAGAATGCCGCCTTCCTCTTTTGCTTTTTATGTTGCATATAAACGCTAAAATGTACTTACTAGCGCTCGATTTAAAGCTCTAATTCCTTTGTCATATTCTTTTTTTTTGTTTTTTTTTCCGTAGCATGCTTCCTTTTGCGTTTTACAGGGCCCCGGCATGAATCTTCCGTCAATGCCTCACACTATGCCCCATACATACCACCCCCCGCATTATATAATGGTAAGTCGTATGCTAATTACTTTTTTATTTGCGTACTTAGATTTTTAACCTACAGGCTTAGACAAAGTAACATTATCATCCAACTTGCGTTAATACAAACGATACAAAATGTATATAATAATAATAATAAAACGTTTATTGATTTCAATAAGCAGCAACAAAACAAATAAAACTCATACAAAAAATATATACACAAAAGAAATAAGAAGTGTTTTTATGGTGCAAAGTGGTTCGCACCAGTACATCGGGTGTTGCCGCACATTGTCATCAAAGGGCCACAACTCAACTATACCCGCAGACCTAACTGGAGTCCAGTTCAATCTAGCGGAGCTGATTTTCAGTGTGACCCACTATGTGTTCAGTATGAACATTAAAATCTATCTATCTAATAAGCTGCAGAGTGTGTGTGTTTAAAGCGCTAATCTCAGGAACTACTGATCCGATTTTAATAAATCTATCAGTGTTGGATAGTACATTTATCGAGGAAGGTGTCTGTCTGTTTGTTCCGGCTAATTCGAAACGGGTAGATTGATTTTAACGGGGCTTTTGCTGGCAGATAGCTAATGTCACGAGGAATAACATAGGCTATGTATATTTAAGAAACCATCACGCGGGTGAAACCGCAGGGTGCAATTAGTTAAAAATATTTATTTAGTTATTTCTCTGGTAAGGCGCTTAGGAATGTCTAAGGTTTACTTATTTAATTTAAATTTAATTATAACTAGCGTTCTGACAAAAACCGGCAAGAAACTCAACCAGGCATGTACAAATGTCTTCAATACAATACAATATTGAAAATATTTAATGAAGGTGCATTCTATTGGGGATGACATAAATCACGCGCTTGACAAATATAAAATTGGCAGACAATGTCCCTTGAGATTCCGTTCGCTATACGTAAACGTTTGTGCATCTAATTGACAGAATAATTTGACAGTTTGTAGCATAGGGGCATCTTTTCTATTCGTTTGATCGTTGGCTTGAATCGTGATCTATTTGCCTCACTTCCCTCTATAATGGTTGAGGAGGGCGATGGCTGGCATTCTCGTCATACTTGTGAACAGGTGCTGCGAGTGAGTGTGTCCATGGGCTTATTTATATTTTTTATGATTTATATTGTATTACTCAAAGCTGTAACATTATTTTTTTAAAAGAGTAATTACTGAGTTTCTTGCCAGGTTCTTCTCAGTAAAAGCAACCTTCCGAACCTGGCGGTAGCATGTATAATCCTATGTAATCGTGTCTTTCTGACGATTTGAAAGTGCTTTGTAAAAAGTCTAATCGAATAAAGATATTTTTGAATTGGAGACAGATTCGCCCAAAACGTATGTTACTTTGTCCAGGCCTGCTTACCCCTCACGGCTTGCGCTTCGCCAATTCTACTTTTATACCAGATGTAGTTTTTTTAGGACGAGTAGGTATTCCACTGGTGCGTTGTTGAAATTAATTGTGCCCTTCCTGAGCTTACTAGGAGTATGAGTCGTATTCCATAATCATAAGGTTTAAATTCGAGTGAGATTGTTTTTGATATTAGTGACTCACAATAATATTACAGGGGTACAATTAATTTAATGTAACTGAAGGATTCCGTGCAATGTTATCAATACATATAGTTTCTTCGTAATAAGGTAAAGTAAACTCTATCTCTATCAAATGAACAGGAGGCCTAGCATGTGCGCCACAACACAATCCTTCTACAGGTGCCGTCTCGTACTATGAGCTCTTAGCGAAAATAGTGGGGGTAATTGGGCTTGTATTATATTTTCGTCTTGCCATATACAGACAGTCACACAGAGAGTATGACTATTGCGCATTCAAGGTTGGTGCTTAGTGACCTTGATTGAGCCACCTATGGCGTGATGCGAATTCATTACATGTGCAGTTACCCCCTCTCCTCCCCCTCTCTATTGTCGCTGAACGCTCATAACTCGTGACGGCACCTGTAATAGGCAGTCCAGCATAGTAGAGTTATTAAGTTGAATTCATGCATGAGTGTATGACATGTTAGCATGACTACTGGTATGCTAGGTGTGTGTATTTTTGTTTGTTTTCCATCTCATACAATTCTGTTCTCATGCAACTCATACATTTCTCTATTCATACCTTTTGTTAAATGTTAAATGTTTGTCATTGAAAATAAAAATAAAATACAATGTTTTTCTTAGTCAGCCATGTGTATAATATTATGTACTTAACCATTGCCATTGAGTATCTTCATATATTTTTCAATAATTTAATCTAGGCGACGTTTTACCATTTTAGTTTATTCATTTATGATTTTAAAAAAATTGCAGAAAATTAAATAATACACCATATTTCAAAATTAACATCAAAGTAATGTTGTTGTTTCATAAAGAAGGCACTTAAGGATGATTAAGCGATGGAAGTATGCGAATTTAGAATAACATTGTCTCTAAATCTGTCTGATACATCTGTCAGGGATTCGTGTATAGCCTTAGAACAAGTGAACGAAACCTTTCCGAAATTGTATTATTATAATATATAATATTTGAACCTCTTACTTTCTGCCATAGACAATATTTTATTTTTACGTTAGAATTGAGTGTTTGCGAGAATGTAGTCAGAAGACGAATGTACTATAATTTTTTTATTTAGTATTTATTAACAATAAGCTGTCCCCTTCCAGCAACAGCCAAGCATGGTAATGGGCATGGCCGGCGCGCCCATGATGCCCATGGGCATGGGGCAGCCCATGCGGCCGCCCATACCTCCGCAACCCACCACCAACCAGTTCAGCTAAGCACCACACACTACGTTTTGGTATTAACTAAAGTAATCAGACTGCTGAAATATGCCATCAGACATGTCAAAAAAGATTTATTACTCCTCGCCTAGCGGTCGAATAAGCGTTTGTGATTATTTAGCATGCACTTAAATTGTATTCTTTTAAAATGTCGTTTTGTTCTATTATAGAACGTATCGACGGCGATATGTCAATACAATCCAGCTTAAATCGAGAAAATCACTCCTTAAAAATGATTTTTCAGTTCGTGTCAATCCTTGAAAGCCATAGTTAGTAGTTATTGGCACTTCGCCTTCGATATCCCTCTTTATTAAAAACATAGACCATGGATTAAAATTAACTCCATCTCTGTCTGTGATACGGATTAAAAAAGGGATGGTCATAGTTTTAGTCCGAGTTTGGTCTTCGTTGAAACCATGTTTTGTAATAAAGGCGGATCGGGTTCTGACGTGATTTTAACCGACTTAAAAAAAAAGAGCAGGTTATCAATTCGTCCATATGTTTCTTTGAGTGTTCATTTATTAGCTGGATTACTGTAACAACCTCATACGTTCTATATTAGTATGAATATTGACCGCATTAGTCGTAAGTGTATGTTTCGGTTGCCACAAGAGATTGCGTGTTATAAAATGATTGTAGCGTCTGTTGACATGTTCAAAGCAGTCTTGTTTAAATTAAATGAATATCGCCAAAGCTGACGTGTGAGACGGATAGGTATTCCTTTCAACTTTGATCGATTCAATTCGTATTTCGCCTAGTTTTTATTCATATAAAAACAACTACTTAATTTCCAATTATAGCTGCGTTACATTGTAACGGTCTGAATAAAGAGCGGGGCTTGAAAACTTACAAATTACATGAGTAAGATGCGTTTTGTCTCCTTACTCTCATGGTGAATGTCATACGAGAGAGCGAGACGAAACGTATTTTGTCCGATCAATGATTAAGCAACTTTCAATGTCACTATGTTTTGCCAAATCGTTTAGTTCACAGAAAAGTCATGTAATATTTTTTTAAATTCCTCGCTAGTATAGTGTAATCTTCTGTATACTTATAACTATCGTATACTTCAGTTTAGCTAAGGTTCTGTCTGTATGTTTTGAAATATAATTATTATATATGTATATAATTTTATTTATATTTCGCTGCGTCGTTCATCACTCCTAAATTGAGATTGATTTGATTTATAATTTATATTTATGTGGCCAGCCCATATTTGTCCATGATAAAATGAATTGCCAGCTTTAAAAATCTATATTTATTTATGGAAAATTTATTGTTACCCCAAAATAATAATCATGAATGCTTATCAATTTTTATATTGAGAAATTGTTTTTAATTCGTTTCCTAAAACAGACATCACATCACATTCCATATATTGTACAAAAGTTTCATAATTTATTATTCTGAATGTTTAAGTCACACGTTTTATCTTATGTTACGTATGCAGGGTCTTTCAATAACAGTACCTAGGTCTAAAAAGGCCACTTTGGGAGAATCTAAATGACAAAATGGTCACTTATGTGCAATTCATATTCTGAAAATGTGATATCTGGCTTTCAGGACCCCTACAATATGCACAAGGCATTTATAGACAATATTTTCGAATCGGTTTGATTATTATGTTATCGCCTTGTTAGCGCACGCGCATGATACGACCAGCTTTTGCGAGACCAATATTCGCGCTTACAACTTATACTGGCCTAATGTATACTCCAAGATATTGTTATAAATGTCATGTGCTTGTACTTGATAAGACCCTGTGTATACCTACCTTGACATAGTCAGCATTTATGAATTGGAATTGATAGTGGAATCTAGTTTTGTTTTTAATACCCTCCGGTCTAACGCGACGTGTCTGCGGATGCTGACCCGTGCTCATACCGTTACGATCTCAACCTTCTGATGCAAACGATTCCAGACCTTATACCGTTAGACCCTGGGTTTGAAATTGTCTAGTTCTAGTATATGATTGCGTAGTAACATAGGTACTATATCTTCAATATTAATGTATATGAAGCTAATCTTGAATATTGTTAAGGGCATTGTATGAAAAACAAAACGCACTTTTGCTGTATTGCAAAAGTACAATTAAAAAAAGTTATTTCCATATCCTCTAGTATTCTTATGTAAAAAATACCTATATTTGTCATATAGAAAATATATATGTATAGATGGTTATCGGATTAGATTGTTATGAAATTAGGCGTTACGGGTGTATATTTTTTATTGTATTGCTGTTGTGAATATATGAGCTAGGTGCTTCTGTACATAAACATAAGAATATTAAATATATAAGATCGATCATTCACAACAAACTATGTCTCGCTGTCTTGCTCTAATACAAGCATTAGGAGAGGGAGGGCAGGCAATCATTCTAATATTTGATATTCTTATGCTATAACTCTGCATTGCTGTAGTCGCAGAGATGGAAATTTATGGAAATAGTTTCGTGACACGAAGATTAATACTCGTAATTTAAGCACGAAACACACGAAAACTAAGATTTCGTGCCACCAAGGAATGAAAATCGGTTGGAATTTGCCAAATATTTCGCGAAATTGAGGTGAACGGACCTTGCCTTCAATAGGTTTAACAATTTGAGCAATACCACAGTATAAAATATAAGCATACTAAGCAGTATGGAATTATTATAAGAACGTCTGCTCAAATGAGCGCGGGGGTTGTCACTGTATAAAGTTTTCAAAAATTTAATATCAAGGTAATGTCAATTTGTCCACCTGAAGTTAAGAAATATTTAAATGACGTTTATGACCCTAACGGCCATGAATTGACACCTCTTACAAACATTACTCCGATGCCGCGTATTTTATTTTCGAAGCACGTGTGAATGTGTCATTTCAAACTATTTGTTCCTAGATTCCTATTGGTATCTTATATTTATACTGTGGCAATACTTTGTACAAACGTCGAGCAATTTTTTTTCGTGTGGATATATTGATTTCTAAAGACTGCAATCGCTTTCAAAGTATTATTATGGAATTTATTAACACACCTAAATATTTTTATCTTCCACTTAAACATCGTTTGGACAAAGTATTGTACTTGTATTGTTGCCATCTTCAAGACGACAAATTAAATAATTGCCATATATAAATTCGTGCTTATCTTATATTTATTGGTAGAAAATGAGGATATATGTATGGTAACGCCAATGTTGCTGCACTAAATCAGTGTTACTTGTAGAGAAATATGTATCACCAATATTGTATTGAAGTGTTGTAGTCGTATTGTATATTTAAATATGCAAGCAGGTTTAAATGAATCCAATTAAGAACACGCCTATTCGCTTCTTTTGACTATTATTATTTTTTATATATTTACTACGGTTTAATCAGCAATTAAATATTTATGTATTAGTAATATTCGATCTTATAAAATTTGCAACCGTCATGTCGTAACCGCAAATGAATATAATTATTATTTTTTATTATTGCTCCTCGTACCAGAAAAAACAGTCGCCATTAGCGAATCGAGCTCGAATCTTATGAAGAAACTGACAGCTGTCACTTTCAAAAGCGATATGTCAAATCGTAAATGTGCTATGAGCTGTTTATAGAATAACCCAAGAATGATGTATAAATTATTCCAATGCAGTTTTATGCAAGATGGGTTTTTTTTTATTTTAGTTTTGTGCAATACTTTACTAACGCCGCACGTGAGATTCAGAATCGTTATGAAATGATTTGATTACCAAATCGGTTACTTTATATCTTAGTGTATATTTTGGTTTTTTGTATAATTTACTTATTTGGATGATATGCAACGCAAACAAATCGTTACTCCGTACTTTTTTTTTATATTATAATACGCTGTGATGCGTGGTACGACTGATTTATTTGAAATAATGAAATGTACTGCTATATTACATTAAGATTTGATTTTTTTAAGTGGAGATGAAATACATAACCCTATTGTGTACACATCATAACGAAGCCTTAGAATAGCATAACTTGGCTCCTGAAATTCATAAGTTGTATATTTTATTCTATTATTTTTATCGATGAGTTATGTTTTATGTAAATATCCTCTACTATGTTATTTACTAGTTTTTTCGTCTAGATATTCAGTTTAGTTTATTTATGAAAATAATAAATCGATTAATATTATTTTGTTTATTTTATTTACTCCTGTTTTGCAGCCATTATACAACCCATGGGTCCATAATGAAGCCTACGTAGGAAGTTCAGTCGTTTTCACTAAAACAATCAGTCAATGCAATTTGAACCCTAAATCTATAGAAAAAAGATTTCTATTTGTAGTAGCGTGTCTATTAATGTTTACCTCTTGGTCCGATGACAATACTTAACGTGTTAATGTCTGTTTCCACGTATGCAATATAATATTACACTATTCATTAACACTCTGTATAAGCATTTTTCTCGCATGGACATACGTGTACAAAACAGAAATAGGAAACATTATAATCAAATTATTTAATACAGTATTATATTTAAAAATATAAGTGAGTGTAAATCTATCCTAGTGTAAAGCTGTTAAAATTAGCTGGAACTTAGTGATAGATCAGGTTACATTTTAAATGTTGAATTGCATTTCATCAAATAGCTTTGAAAGCTCGATCTGCTCGGAAAATAAAAATAGTAATATGCAGTTAAAATGAAACCTGCTAAGTTGGAAAATATATTTTTGTTAGGAGTGGTATTCTTAATCGTAGCTATGTAAAATTTCTATCGTACTTTAAACTGTCCAATTATCCTTGTTCAAATCACTCCCAACTCAAAATAAACGCTTTCGAAAGTTGTATCTTGTTAAATCGCAGATAGAGGGCGGTTGATCTATAAAAACAATAAAATTATAAGTTTAATACGGCGTTTTATTTTTAAAAACCCTGTATTACGATCCACGTAGCAGTTATGTCCCTAACAGTACCTACACGCTCGACATGAAGTTTCTTCTTATTCGTCATGTGATACTATTCGGCGTAGATTTATTTATTTATTGGAAAACCAATTTTAAAATCATTACAGTATTATAACTAAGTCGAGGTTAAAGGTAACATAATACAAAACTAGAAGAATAATTTAACTTAATATCTATATACATACATACATACACATACATACATATGCTCACGCCTGTATCCCATGGGGGTAGGCAGAGACCACTGTTTGCCACATGCTACGATCCTTACATACTTCTTTCGCTTCATCCACATTCATGCATCTCTTCATACACTTTCTTCGGTTACGAGTGCTCCGAATTTGACCTTTCTGAAAAATACTATTAATTTGGTCATAGTAGTTGTTCCTTGGACGCCCTCTACCGACACTGCCGGTCACATTTGCTCTATAAATGTGTTTCGTTAATCGCCTTTCACTCATCCTTTCGATATGTCGAAACCATCTCAACATACTTTTTTCAATTCTGGTCACCACATCATTCTTCAACTTGCAACTGTCTCTTATCACACTATTTTTCATACGATCTATATACATATAAGTAACTATATACTATATACTACGCAATAAAACATAAATACATTACAACTTATTACTAATATAAATATAGATGTCACTCGCCTCATGATGTCTCGCCATCGATCTCTGTTGGATGTCATTCTGGTGCACTCGTGTAAGGGTCCGCCGACATGAAGTAGCAGCAGGCAATTGTTTTTGTCTCGACACGAATAGACTCCACGTAACACTCGGCGTGGTGGGAATCGGCAACACTGGCATGATTCGCTTACACTATACTATTCTTCTACACTAATATTATAAAGAGTAAAGATTTGACTGATTTAGATTTTTGCTTGATTTTTTTTGTTTGTTTACATTGAATAGGCCCCGAAACTGCATGACCGAATTGAAAAATTATTTCAGCATTGGATAGCTACATCATCAGCGAGTATCATAGGCTATATTTTATGCCCGTACTCCCTCGGGATCGGGAACTATACGGGTGAAACCGCGTGACGTCCGCTAATATTCAATAAGTGGAATCAAATCGAAGTCTCGTGTTGGAGTCCTCAGAAGCAACAATTAATTTCTTTAATGATTATAGAAAATAGTTACCAGTGACCACAGATATAAAATAATTCTTACTACTGTACTAAATCATTTTATTATGAAAATAAATAGTATTTGGCAATCGTATCGAATCATAGAATAACTAACATAACTAAAAACCTTAAAATTTATCATCGTAGGCATTCTTGCTTTCAAAATTGAAATATCAAGTTGCTAAGCCTTTTTTTTTTATTGAAGAGCGGGAAACCTTCAACAGGTCCCCGACCGCCCTGGGAGAGGCAAGTCGGGGTATGTGGGATTTTTACCGCACTAAAACCCCCCCGGTGGCCATCCTCAGTGCTCAGGGGGGACTCCGGGTACTCAGCCGCCCCTGGAGACCTCAGCCTACTTTACTCAGACAGGCAGCTAGCAAGCATGTCAAATCCAAGTTTAAATAATTGGAGTCCAGGATTTCTATGATTTATACGTACTCACAACTAATTGACGCAGCCATCTTTACATTTTATCAAGGTAAGTTTTCCATATTTGAATAACATGCCCAAAATTTGAATGAAGTTAGGTAGGTACAAAAATATATATTATTCCTTTATATTACATGATAGCATGTCATGTACTTAAGTACAGGAATACTTAATATAGCTCGCGAACAAATTTGTATGGACGGTTCATGACAACGTGCTATATTCTAGCTGGAGAAATACCTAATTTTTAAATATCTAAATAATTAAGTCGCCATGTCTATACAAAAATATTTTGTCTATGTGCATTCACGCATCTTTCTTCTAAAGTGCTCTATGGATCTTATTACGGCACTTACCACGTTTTACTAACATTTTGTAGGTAGGTATAATTGTAACCCGACGTAACTAAGGCGCATCGCAAATTTTAAATATAAAGAAATATTTCTGAACACGGTTTTAATATTTATTTATTTATATAATGAAAATTTTATTTTATTGAATAATAATGAAAATTACTAAAAACTAATTATATATTATTTTATATAATTATTAATGATTGTGATTTTTAACAATTACAATTTATAGTTGATTATTTTTAGATTTTCTTTTAACATTGGTATTCTTTTCCACTCTGGCAACATTTAACCAATCGATGACAGCGACGGGATTTAGTACTTCGAGTTTTCGACGACATTTTGTCAATAAATTGTAAAATTTTGGGAATTGCAGTAATTTCTATTAGTATTTAGTGTTAAAAAAGCCTAAAATATGGCAGAAAATGAACAGAAAGCTTTACAGTTGATGGCGGAGGCGGAGAAGAAGTTGAACTCTTCTAAATCCTTCCTCGGGTCTCTTTTCGGGTGAGGACAATGACTTAATTATTTTGGAGAATAATTCTATTTATGGGGTGTTAAAGGCACCTATGTATAGTCTTTACGCTAGGGAAAGAGGCTCTTTACTATTTAATTTCCATTTGATCAATATCCACGAAGTATTGATATGTGAAAACGTTATTACGTTACTTTGTGGGCGATGATCTCTGTTCCTACTTTATTGAAATGAAATTATAGTCTTGTATTTACTTTTTGTATTACATTTGTTATACATTTTCTTATTAATGTATATAATATTATAAATAAAATGGACGAGAATGATTAAAATGTAATAAGGTCTGAGTCATTCATTAACAATTTGAAAGTGTTGATTCAGTACAATTATTGCCATGCTTCCCTCTAGATATTCTAATTAAAAATTAGTCAAGATGACGTAGCATGACTTCATCCAGATATTATAGATACATACTGCATATTATATCATGGCTTAAATTGATGCCTCCAATCATAAATTAGAGTTTGACCTAAATTAATAGGACAATACATTACACTTAGATGAAAATCAATTGTAAAAAAAATTATATACCCTTTGACCATCCAACCTATAGATAATTGAATATCTGTAGCAATCAATTACAGATTCCTCTATTCCATTATCACATTCCCACATTCCAATTTCAATGGAATTGGTTGGGTTAAGCAGTATATTTGGATTTTGAAAAGACCCAGCTAAGAAATGACCATTCTTTGAGAAAAAATATTCTTTGTACAAAATGTTTAATGTATGAAGAAATTTGCATTTTTGTACATAACTGCCAACAGAACTAGTACTGTACAAAGAATGAAAATATCTTTACATTAGCTGGTTTTGTATGAAGAATACTGTTGTCAGTAATGTAACTTGGTAATGTACTAAAAAATTGGCAATAAAAAATTAGGTACAGTACTAATAGTAGTTTTTATATCTGGAATCTGTTAAATATCATTAAAAAATAAATCACCCTGTTGGCATTATACATTGCATGCTAATTCTAACAGAAGCAGCTGATCATCTAAATTTTACACAAAACATATGCCATTTGAGCTTCACAACCACTTTTATGAGGAAAATGGGGAACCTGAATGTAACCAGTTAAAGTATTTTTTTTATAGAAAATTATGTTATATACATTTTATAATAATACTATTAAAACTCATTATTGTACACCACAGAGAAAACAATAATAAAAGATACAGTAAGAAAGAAAATGATAAAATGAAGAGAAGAGTGTATACAAAAGGTGGTGTCATCGCTAAAGCAATCTCTTCCAGACAATCTTTGAGTACAGAAAAGAGAAGAAAGATAGTGGAAATGATGAGGGGAAAGAGGAAATTAAGCGATGTATTACAAAGCTTTATACCTATTGGAAGTTTTTTTAATTCTGAATTTCCTATAGTGGGTCGTCGAAGGTAGAGGAGGCGGTGGACTGCTACCTCCGAGCAGGGAACCTGTTCAAGATGTCGAAGAAGTGGTCCCAAGCCGGCCACGCATTCATCCTCGCAGCCCAACTCCACCTCAAGGCTGGTGTAAGGCATGACGCTGCCACCAACTTTGTCGACGCTTCCAACTGTTACAAGAAATGTGATCCCAATGGTAAGCCATATAAGGTCTATATTAGGTAATTGGTTTTACAAAGGAAATTTAAAAAATATGTGTTCATATACAGTTTTAAAGATAACTTTTGTCTGCTACGAATATGATGCAAGTTCAAATCCCAGTGAGGCCTGTACCAATTAGTTTTTCTAAAAACATTGTGCAATGATTTGACACCATATGCTTTACGGTGAAGGAAAACATAGCGAGGAAACCTGCATGTGTCGGAGAACTATTTATAGTGTATAGTGCCTGAGACGGCAAAAAAGTTGTTGTTGTTATTACAACACCTCTGCCTACCCCTTCGGGGAATACAGTCGTGAGCATATGTATGTATGTAAAACAGACTAGCTTTCGCCCGCAGCTACGCCTGCGCGGCATTAAGATTTCATATTCAAATTAAACACCCAATTCGGTGTGTGATAGAGATAGTTTAAAAATATTAGCACACGAGAATACGTAACAGATGTTTACAATGTTTACATCAGCCCGATAATCAATTTAAGTTTCGCTGTTGATAATACGATAACAGCATTGATAACGACCAAGGCCTGGGTCACTCTTACTGCTCGGAAGCTTATCAGCTGGCTGTTGTAAAGTGTAATCACTTACACTTCCATACAGGTACCGTCACGAGCTATGAGCGCTATCGAAAGCAGTGATAAATTCCATTATATATATATTGTTCGCACCCGCTCCGTACAAGACCAAAAAAATGGTTACTACACCACTGCTGTCAGAGAGGAACATGTGGCACAATTTCTATTCCTCATAACATTCGATCAGCGAAGTTAAGCAATCCTAACCAGTAGTTGGATGGTTGACCGCCCAAGTTCCCTCCGTGCCTCGGAGAGCACGTTAAGCCGTCGGTCCCGGTTGCCAATTTGTCATCTTTGGCAATCGTTACAGGTCGGTCGGAGGCCTGAAATAGTCTGACCACTGGTTTAACCCAGATTGCCAATTTTCCTCGTAGAAGAGGTTGCGAAGTTCAGATGGCAGTCGCTTCGTATAAAAATCAGGTGATCAGCCACATGTATGGGATAAGGCTAAGGAGATGATAACTACTTCTGTCAGCTCTCATAACTGGTGATGGCACCTGCTTGATGAAATATTTTACTCGCACTTTCCTTGAAGGAGTAGCTGACGTGATTATTTTAGCATATTTAATTATGTTTTTGATTGCCTCGTTGGTCATGTCGTCCTAAAGGCTACTGCAGAACATGAGATCCTGGGTTCGATCCCCGCATCGGGCAAAGTGTTATTGAGTTTTCCATTTTTATCGGCCCCTTTTACATGGGACTGTAAAATATAACTGGCTGATGTGGGTGTACTGATTGACCTACACCGGCCGAATTTTCCCTCCCTCGCGATTATTTCTTTCACTGTAAAGCCATTTACAATGTTATTGTGCGGTATATATGTATAGTACTGTATTGTTTGTGTTGTCTGTTACAGAGGCCGTCTCGTGCTTGCTGAAAGCTATTGAAATCTACACCGACATGGGACGATTCACTGTCGCTGCTAAACAACACCAGGTAATTTTATTTTTAATTATAAATATATTCTGGCCGCAATTAGGTCGCAAATTTACTTCGTTCTCTTTAAACATGTAATTCTCTTTTAGAACGTGTAAGGTTTTGTGCATTTATCACCTCTTCATGACGGAGTGGGATGGGAGCTGAACGTAAAACTTACTACTCGCC
The DNA here is from genome assembly GCA_929442735.1 of Watsonalla binaria. Lineage (NCBI taxonomy): Eukaryota > Metazoa > Arthropoda > Insecta > Lepidoptera > Drepanidae > Watsonalla > Watsonalla binaria. The sequence continues at coordinate 8,735,755 of OV838937.1, read as the reverse complement.
GCTAGAGGCACTTTAACTAGGCTATTAAATCGCTAGGCTACCTACATACATTACTTGGGGTACTGAGTGACTTGAAGAGCCAATACAGGACACTTCACATACAGTTATTAAAATTTGCACTTAAATAAAAATTTTACCCGTACTTTTCACTTAAGATGCCAACGCTATACACACGTCTTTAAATTACTTCTCAGACATATGCAGGTTTACTCACGATGTTCTCCTTCACCGTAAAGCATGTAGTGTGAAATCACTGTACATAAGTTTTAGAAAAAACTCATCGGTGCATACCGCAGTTTGCATAGCAGGCGACTGTTCAATCCCCAAGTCCACCAAGATTCTCTAAATCTATTATAATAATAAAAATAAATTACGTATAAACTGAAATCCCATCCAATAATGATGTCGCCTCGTCCAGAACATAGCAGAACTGTACGAGACCGAGTGCGTGGACCTGGCCCGCGCGATGCAGCATTACGAGCAGGCGGCCGACTACTTCCGCGGCGAGGAGTCCACGTCCTCCGCCAACAAGTGCATGCTCAAGCTGGCCCAGTACGCCGCGCAGCTGGAACATTACGACAAAGCTATACAGATTTATGAACAGGTAACACTCCTATACTATTTACATTTTATACCCTGTATTCCCGAAGGGGTAGCCAGAGGTGTTGTAATCACAACACCCACTTTTCACACAAGATGATTAAGTGCCAACGTGACAGATTATGAGTCCATCGCCGTCTCAGACACTTTACATACGTCATTGAATTACATACATACATATGCTCACGCCTGTATTCTGCGAAGGGGTAGGCAGAGGTGTTGTAATCACAACACCCACTTTTCACCGAAGATGATTAAGTGCCAACGTGACAGATGATGAGTCCATCGCCGTCTCAGACACTTTATATACGTCATTGAATTAATGCTCTGAAATATGCAGGTTTCCTCACGATGTTATCCTTCACCGTAAAGCACGTGGTGTGAAAACACTGTACATAAGTTTTTTAGAAATACTCATTGATACAGGCCCCGCTGGGATTCGAAATTAAAACATAAAAGCATATTATAAAGAGTTTTGTTTACACGTATGTGTACAGATAGCCAGATCGTCGTTGGACAACAGCCTTCTGAAGTACAGTGCCAAGGAATACATGTTCCGAGCGGCGCTGTGCCACCTGTGTGTGGATCTGCTCAACGCGCAACACGCGCTCGACAAGTACTGCGGACTGTACCCCGCCTTCACGGACACTCGGGAGTGCAAACTGATTAAGGTAAGGGAGTCTACAGGTTACAGTGTCACTGGTCTTTTATCTACACAAATTTGAGCGATGCTAAAAAAAAATTTTTATAATGATTAGTCAGTTAATTGTTAAAAGAAAATTATGTCATAATAAACATGCTACCGCCAGGTTCGGGAGGTTGCTTTTACTGAGAAAAACCTGGCAAGAAACTCAGTTATTACTCTTTTAAAAAAAAAATTCTACAATTTTAAGAGAAATAAATCGCTTATGAATCATAAGCTCATGGACACAGTTCCAATGTACAAATGTCGATAAAATTCACAAAATTAAAAATCTAGTAGTTCTACTTATAACTAAGTGCGTAGCTTGAGATGACCAGCCCCCACAAGCAGCACCTGTTCACAAGTATGACGTGAATGCCAGCCATTGACCTCCTCAACCATCATAGAGGGAAGTGGATAACCCGTCATCCAGACGCCGCCGCAAGCAAAGGCATTTTAGTGAGCATGACAACTTAGGAAAATCCCAGCAGGATGCGGGACTCGAACCAACGATCTCTGCAAACGTGGAGTTGCTCGGCTAACTGAAAACCCACTTCATGCGTCGAATTTCTCCTTCCCTTGCTGCTTAGGAGTTGTTTTTGTGAAATGACAAAATGCTCAAAAATTTTAATATGTTTATAAAAAAATTAATCTAAATGACAGGTGTATAAAATAATATTAGTGTAGATTGGGGGGATAAAGTTTTGGAAGCTACTTTATTTTATGCTATCTATAATAATATATAAATCTGAAGAGTTTGCTTGAAGGCGGTAATCTCAGGAACTTCTGGGCCTATTTCAAAATTTCTATCAGTTTCAGTTCAAAAATGTGCGCCTAAAAAGCCTCGACCCTATTTATAACATTAGGTAGGGGTATAATGCGGATTACTCGGAATAAGGCTCATGAATGTACTTGTTCAGGAGTTGATCGAGCACCTGGAGGAGCAGAACGTGGAGGCGTTCACCGAGGCTGTGAAGACGTACGACAGTATATCCCGCCTGGACCAGTGGTACACCACCATGCTGGTGCGCATCAAGAAGCAGATCAACGACAACCCTGACCTCCGTTGAGTGGCGACCCATGCCTACTCACATCGCGCGTGTCTCGCGTGAGTTGCTCGCTTCGTTTAGTCACTCGAGTAGGCTATGACATCTCATAGTGACATATTACGGTTGTCTAATCTGTATGCACTGTCTGACACTTAAAGAAATCGTTGATTCTTGTATTTACAACATCTACCTGTGCCCCGGGTTCACCCGCGTAGACTTAATTTCATAGGTGGGCCGTGGAATCCTCCTTTTTTAAATTTAAAAGCCTAAGTAACTAACTCATTGTAACATTAGCTATCTGCCAGCGAACGTCCCGTTGAAATTGGTCGATATAACCCGTTGAAATCGATCGAGATTACCAGGAACGAACAGACAGAGAATAAAAAATTAAATTTATTTTTTTCTATGTCTGTAAAGTATATATTTTAATATACATTTATTTTGGAATTAAAAACAGACACCTCAATTTTATTTATCTGCATAAATATAGATATCGATGAAAACATCCGTAATTAAATATCAATTTTGGCTTGTATCAAAGTGACTCTCTGTCACTTTGATATTACAAAAAAGGAAATTCTTAAAAATTATCAGGAAAGGAAAAATACGAACACGAGGCGGGACTCGAACCCTCGACCTCTGCAAACGATGCAGTTGCTCTTCCAACTGAGCTACTCGTGATCCTACCTCATGCGTCGGATTTTTCCTTCCCTTGCTTTGCGTTGTTAGGGACCGTCTTATGCAATCTAAAAAAGGCCGTGGTGGCCTTGGGGTTAGAGCAGTCGCGTGCTAAGCAAGCGACGCAAGTTCGAATCCCAGCGAGGCCTGTACCAATGAGTTTTTCTAAAAACGTATGTGCAGTTATTTCACAACACGTGCTTTACGGTGAAGGAAAACATCGTAAGGAAACCTGCATATGTCTGAGAAGTAATTCAATGACGTATGTATAGTGCCTGAGACGGCATTGGACTCACCCTCTGTCACGTTGGCACTTGATCAGCCGGTGAAATGTGGGTGTTGTTACAACACCTCTGCTTACCTCTTCGGGGACCCTTCTGGGATGGCGTGAGCATATTTAAAAAAAGGAAATATTAACGTAAACGTATGTCAAATTTAGATTAATTTTATTAACAACAAAATCATATTGGATTGTATATACGCTGTCAGTCACTTTGATTTAAAGAATAAAGACAAAATTGGTAACAAAGAAAAAACATGGAATTATTTTGTTTACAACATGACAATAGCTATTTTAACAACCGTAATAATATATCAGATTTGTGTTGTTTACGATGTCTGACACTTTGATTAAAAAAAAATAACATTGTTAAATGTTAATTTATTTTATTTAGAACATGAATATAGCTAAATATTCAAAATAAAAGTAATTAAAATCATTGTTGAATGCTAATCCTTGCTATGCTATGCTAATCCTTTAAACATCAGCTCTCTGCCAGTGATGACACATGATGACGTTACCAAGGGAAATTTTTTGAATGAATATTGCAAAATTTCCCTTGGTATTATATTAAATACAATATCTCCATATATTTTAGGAGATGTTGTCACTTCTAAGTAAGTATTACTGCCAAATATTGGTAGATTTATTTTGACAAGAATCAACGATTAAAAATAACAATAAGATATACATCACTAAAGTAAGTAAGTAATCTTAGTGATGTAAGATGATAGTGAACAGGAGAGATGGTAGACAACCCTATTTATGTCACTGTGAATGCTGTGAATATGCTGGCTCAGTTATTATGTATGTTAACAGTATATCATTGTTAGTAACAGATCGAATCTTAGTTGTTGAATATGTTAAACATTCTTAAAAGGAATCATTAGGGTGAACGCACACCTATCAGTGCCGAAAGAACTGAAAGAGAATACAGAGAACCTTAGAGAAAGTAACATTCTCTCGCGCTTGCGCTAATAGAAACTATACAAAATGTCACGTGACTTATCGTTTCTATGAGCGAAGCGTGAGGATCTACCCTGAGGCCCTGTAGACAAGTAAGGATGACCGAGGCTTGCTAGTTTTTATGACGTTTTCTAAAGATGAAACCTAGCTAGATCAATTTATCGCCCCTGAAACCACCTTCATACTAAATTTCATGCAAATCGTTGGAGCAGTTATCGAGGGAGCTCGTTTAAAAGTAATAGATTTGTACGTGATCTTATAAAACGTGACACAAAATAGGACGAATATCTAGAAGAATTCCGAAAGGTAGAAAGTCTTCTCTCGGCATAGACAAGTGTGCATTAAACCATTATTCAGCTATTTTATGGTTACAGCAAGCTAATCAAGTCCAACTTTCGCGTATTCATTTACAACGCAATTCATTTCAACGCATCGAAAAGTGTTTTGAAAGTCGTGCGTCTATTGTTACTGAAAATGTCACGTTTGTGAAAGTCACGTGTTAACCAAGGTGATTGTACGACGATGCCAGTTTATATTGAATGATTTAAATTAATTACAGCACTGGACAGCAACGCTCGTGACGTCACCTTGGTCAAGTCGTAGGAATTAAATACCTACTACGGAGGTATGACGCGTGAATTTTTTTTTTAATTGGGCAATGGAAATCTTTTTTTATAACGTTCAGTTGAGTTGGGTGTTATTCAAAATCCCTCGTGCATTAATTCTAGAAAGTTCAAATTGCCACTATAAATCTTAGTTGTAGTGTTGTAAGATTAGAAAAAAAAATATTGTATACTTAAGATAATTTAATCTGCATTCCAGCATTTTCAAAGCAACTTATGTGCGACTAAAATGCAATTTTTTGATAAAATTAAAAAGTTGAGCGACAAGTGGTGGGCATTATTGTCTTTATAACCTAATTATGTAGTATTCATGCCTATTTCATTGGTTAGGCGAGTACCGTTGCGGTTACACTGGCGACCTTTAGTCATATCATTTACTTGCTAATTAACGTATTTGTAGAACGCAACTGAATCCACATTTATAATGTATCATTAAAACTATATACTTAATAACGTTTTGATAATGCTACTAACTCGCATTTATGATATTAAGGCGTATGACAGCTTAAAATGTCGGCCATCTTGGATTTTAAAATGGACGGTAATTATGAATTATTAAGCTTGTTCTATTAATTATGTTTTCCTAAAGGTCGACAGTGGACCATATTAATATATTTCTAGTATTCGACGTTTAGATGATATGATATAAAAAATTAGATATTAAGTCGGGCTAATAATCAGGTTTTTTAATAATAGAAAATCAGTGATTGTACGATATAAAGTTCCATGTTTTTAATATAAGTACACAATGTATGTTTTGTATACTTTATTATCTGTGTTTAATATAATGTTTTTGTATATATTTATTTTAGTGTTACAGTGAAATGTCTGTATTTAAATTCCTTAACAAAAGTAAGTGCTCTGTTTGATCGTAATTTTTCCCACATTTCCAGTAAATGCATAATTAATGTAGTTAATATTTGTATAAAATCGATTGTTGATTTAAATGGGAACTTACAGAACTCGTGCTGTATTAACCGAACTGTAGGTCTCGGAATTGTATTGCCACAAAAAGATCGTATATAATGATATTACTTACTGCATAAAGATGAGCTCGTAGCACAGTTGCTGTTGCGCATATCATTCGATAAGCGAAGTTAGTTACCCTAACCCTAGCCAGTAATTGGATGGGTGACCGCCCGAGTTCCCTCCGTCTCCGGAGACCATGTTAAGCCGTCGGTCCCGGTTGCCAATTTATCATCTTTGGCAACCGTTACAGGTCAGTCGGAGGCCTAAAATAGTCTGACAACTGGTTTAACCCAGATCACAGATTTTCCTCGTCAAAGGGGTTTCGAAGGTCAAATGGCAGTAGCTTCGTATAAAAATCAGGTGATCAGCCACATCGGGTTGAATCAAGTTCCGACCCCAAGGATGTATGGGATAAGGCCAGGGCTGAATAATGTTATATTATACGAATATTACTTTGTCATATGTTTAAGTAGATTATTGTTGTGTGATTATTTCATTGATAACGCTTTTGAATCAATATAACAAAAATCTAAGTTTAAGATCGATAAAACATTTCGTGGGCTCAGGGTAGCCCTACTCAACATTGAAGTGCTGCAAATAAATTGGGATTCTTTTTCTGGTAATGATAATTCCAATGGAAATGTGGACCTATTCTCATTTAGATATATAAAAATTTTTATGTAGAACATTAATCTATTTGTTGCTGTAAATACCTTGTTTCGTTAATAAATTTTATATTTTAATTTCGCTTTCATTTTTCGTTTCCTTTTTTTAATAATCGTAAGCTTCCTTTATTAAGGGTACACGAGTTATAAAATGTATTTGTATACTCCTTAATTGGATGCAGATAAGCAATAATGTGTCAACCCGCATAAACTTGGTTTTGAGAAAATGGCGTCTTAAGATGATTGTATACGTGATTTAAGATTTGTTTTATGACATAAATCCATTTTTTACGTACTTTTATGTTTCAGATGACTTGAAACACTTTTTTAGAATGTTAAATACGTGATGCATTATCAAAATATATCAAAACCTTTGAATTTGACTTTTTGTGGGTTGACACATTATTGCTTATCAGCATCCAATTAGTTTGTGGAAAGTTATAACCGTCGTATGAATAATAGTATATAATATAAGATAACTTCGCCTTGTATAAGGCTTACAATTTTCAATGATATCAACATTAGTTAAATGTGTTTGAAACTGTCATTTGGTGTCCTTTATAAAATGTCAGTTGAAATTTATACCTGGTTGTAAGACCCATTGACGTTAGGCAGCATTCCTAACGGTCATTGAACATGAAATTTATTTATTCAGTTTAGGTCCTGGTAAGGCACTTATGGAGGTCGAAGAACGACCACCGGTTCGGAAACTAGCTTTCTGAGAAGAACCAGCACAGAACCCGGTTGGTATCATGAACGTTTCATTATATAGTAAATAATTATTAATTACCATAAGATGCATAATAAGTTAGTCACAACACGCATTGCAAAATCGGCTTTTCACTAAATGCATAAATACGAGAATTTTATAATTTTTGTCCGTCTGTCTCGACTGATTCTGACGGTGTCTTTCTCGTGAAGATGTTACCAGATGTAAAATCGTAATTATTTCTTAAAACAGAAGCGTTATTTTGTTTGAGAGAAATAATTAGGATTTCACGCAAAAAGTCTGCTATTCTACGCGGAAGAAACTGGGCTAGTTAAATAAATTTCAGATTTTCCTTGTTATTATGATAAATGCATAACAATTCAGAAAGCCAGACATCGGGTTAAATCGGCTCTTGGATTGATGGCCCAAGATAAAAAAATGGTTACCTTTTTAATTTTACATTAATTATGTAAGCCACGTGTCTGAAAACTCTATAGGCAGTGATCGTATTTAGTTCGAGGCACCTACTTATTTGTACCGAATCCGATAATTCTATTGGATAGGTATTGTGATTTTTTTGACCTTTTGTATGGAAGTTATTGATAAGATCTATTTTTTCGTTTTTATGCTGAAGAGCAAATGTTTCGACCTAACCTCGACTACTAAAAATACTTGTATAGGAGTATGTAGGTAATGTTATCAGATGCATGTTGCGACTGAAATACATCCTATTGTGTTTGAATAGTGTAGGTAATTGTTAGAAAGACATACGCCTTTTGTTCAGTAACGATACGATGTACGATTAGAATTATCGATAGGATGTGAATAAGTTATGAGTTGAATATAATACTTGCACTCTTTTTTTAAAGTCGGTTAAGATCCCTAGAATATTGATATAAAGTACCTCCTTATACTAATATATTTTTTGGGTAAGGTGGGGCTGATTACAATATTTTTGATCTTAATCCTAACATCCAACATTGTAAAGTCCATATGATTTTTTATATTATACATACCATCTTAATTTTTAAATTATTTTCTACTAGCTTCGCCCCGCGGTTTCACCCGCTTAATTATATGGATAGCCCGCGGTACCCTATTTTTCACTAATGAATAGTAGCCTAAGTTACTCCTTGTAACATAAGCTATCCATCAGTGAAATTCCCGTTCAAATCGGTTCAGCCGGTTCGGAGATTAGCCGAAACAAACAGACAGAGAAAAAACAAAAAATTTGTATTTTCATGTCAGTACCGTATATACTTTCATATGCATTTAGTGAAAAGCTGTTATTCTGGAGTTATAAACAGACACTTCAATTTATTTATCTGTACTGAATGTATAGATCATAAGAAGAAGCAAATGTCGGTTGGTCATAAAAAATCTTTAATTGATAAGACTTAACAAAGTACATTAAAATCGTTAGAACGTCATAATTATACAGGATTATACATGCTACCGCCGAGGTCGGGGTGTTGTATCAAATGCCCAAGAATGTATGGTATCACGCCAGGGAGATGATGATATGAAGTTAATTATCTAAAAAATAAAAGGACACAAATGCGCAGTATCTACACGTTAGTATTATATTAAATGATAGAGTTAAAGTTTTGCAAATATCCGTAATTATAGCAAAAGCAGTTATGTACCGCATTGTAAGGCGCACTGATACTACTCATTCAATGTAAAACAATAAAGTGTTAAATACATACAGCTGTTTGATTTTTGATTAATATCACCTAATTAAAAGAGCCGTGGTGGCCTCGGGGTTTGAGCAGTCGCCTGCTACGCAAGCGACGCAAGTTCCAATCCCAGCGGGGCCTGTACCAATGACATTTTCTAAAAAAACTTATGCACAGTGATTTCACACCACGTGCTTTAAGGTGAAGGAAAACATCGTGAGGAAACCTGCATATTTCTGAGAAGTAATTCAAAGACGTATGTATAGTGCCTGAGACGGCGATAGACTCACCATCTGTCACGTTGGCACTTAATCAAATTCGGTGAAAAGTGGGTGTTGTGATAACAACACCTCTGCCTACCCCTTCGGGGAATACAGGCGTGAGCATATGTACCACCAAATGATTAACTAGAGCTTGTGGCACAGTGTTATTGCGCATATCATTCAATGCGTGAAGTAAAGCAACCCAGGGGCGCCCATTCCTTAAAAGCAGATAAGCTGTGCTTGCCAATTGTGATGACTGAAGACTGACTGACTGACTCGTGTCAAGTGTGTGTGTGTGTGTATATACCAAAAAGTATGTACCTACGCGTCACATTGGTATGTAATTAACCTACCTACCCTATTTATTGTTTATGCTTACCCCTCTGTGAGGCCGCCCCTAGAGACCTCGCTGTGCAAGGTAGCGCGAGCCACATAGCGCTGCCACCTTCCCGGGCCCGCGTCGAAGGTCAAAGCTCCCACCCCGACCACCGCCAGCAGGCCCTCCGGCCCCCTTTTAGTCGCCTCTTACGACAGGCAGGGGATACCATAGCCATATTCTTAGACCCTGGCTATTGGGTGGACAATGCACGCTCCTGACCCAACCATGCCAGTAGTTGGATGGGTGACCGCCCGAGTTCCCTTCATGCCTCGGAGAGCACGTTAAGCCATCGGTCCCGGCTGTCAATTTAACACCTTCGGCAATCGATACAGGTCAGCCTGCGAGAGTTTACTACGATTTTCCTCGTAGAGGAGGATGCGAAGGTCAGAAGGCAGTCGCTTCGTATAATAATCAGGTGATCAGCTATATCGCCTTAAATCAAGTGCTAAGCTCATGTAGGGGAAAATGCCTGGGAGATGATGACTAACAATCTACTTAAGACTACTATACTATGATCAGTATACTAAAAAGGCCACTTTGGAAAAATCATAATGTGATCTGAATATGATTCATCATCGAAATGGTCACTTAGGTGCAATTTATATTATGATCCACGAAAGTTTATATTAATTGTAGATGTTAGTCCCTAACTAACTTTTTATGATGTTATTTGTCATAAAAGCAATTCATATTTTGTAGACCATTTTAGGAATCTTCATAGGAAAGTGTGAAAAGATGAATTGCGAAATATTAATCATTCGATGATGAATCATATTATGATTCTCCCAAAGTGGCCCTTTTAGAACTACTGTACATACCAACAGCACTAGATAGCTATGTATTCTAATAGCTCCGTACTTAAATTATTTAGCAGACATAATGACTACCTACCTACCTACCTACCTACATTTCTTTTAAATAAATAGTTTTTTAATTTGGTAGTAGGTAGCAGTACTTTGTAGCACGGGACGTACCTACGTACCCGTGCAAGGTCTTATTATCTATTACAGCTAAATACTATCAAAGTGTCTGTTTGTAATTTGAAATTAACAGCTTTTTACTAAATTTAAATAAAAATTCACTAACTATGTTTGTTTATTTGTTGCGGGCATATTTAAAACGGGTGAACCTATTTTTACTTTCAGTGTCAAATAGCTGGTGTTACAAAGATTCCCTTACTTAGGTTATATTGATTTTCAAAAAGAATTAGGTTAAGGAGTAAAGCCGTCCATTAAATTAAAGTCTACGTGGGTGAAACCGAAGGGCACAGCTAGTTAGAAAATAAAACTACATTTTTAACATGCATAACATGAAAGTGCAGTAGGTCTAAAAAGGCCACTTTGGGAGAATCATAATGTTATCCGAATATGATTCATCATCGAAATGACAAAATGGTCACAATGTGCAATTCTGCCATCCTCTTCGGGGCAGGCGTGAGCTTGGTGTCATATTAAATTTGATACTGATTAACTAAGTTTACTCACCGCGTCACAATATTATTAGACGATAAATAATAGTTTATCTCCATGAATAGAGTCGTTGGCATTTTCTTATATAATTTCAAATACAAATATTAATTTCTGCAGTGCCGCGTCGAGTACGGTCTAAGAATTTGGCTATGGTATCCCTTGTCTGCCATCCAAAGGGCCTACTGGCGGTGGTCGGGGCGGGAGCCTTGATCACCGAGCCGCGGGCCCGTGAAGGTGGCAGTGGCGATGTGGCTTGCGCTGCCTTGCACAGCGAGGTCTCCAGAGGCGGCGATAAAGGTGCCCCGGGGATGCGCCCCGGCAAAGTGTGGGGCAACATCGGTGCGATCTATCAGAGTTCCCGGAGTCTCCCCCTAAGCACGGAGGATGGCACCGGGGGGGTTTTAATGCGGTAAAAATCCCACAAATCAAATCAAATCAAATCAAAAAGTTTTATTCAATATAAGGGACACTTGGAACACTTATTGAACGTCATTTTTCTTACGTTAACTTAAGTAAATTTACTACACATACCCTGACCTGCCTTTCCCAGGGCGGTCCAGGACCATTTGAAGGATACTCCCTCATCAAATAAAAAAAAGGGAAGAGGATTTGTATTGCGGCATAAATACAAACAATATTATACGTTCAACGAATTGTATAGTTCTGACATACGGCCAGAAAGTAATGCCCTGTCTATCTCATTCACCAATTCGATTAATCAGTGAGCAAATATCGATTCATCTTCGTCATCTAATACAAACTGATATTCGATTTTAGACTTTTATAACTAACTTGATTTTAGCTATCAAACTATACAAAACCTATTCGTTGGACCAGCAAGGTATAAAAGACATATTGTATTTAGCTGTGTATTTAAAAAATCGCCAGCAGTAGGTATCACGTTCACAGAAACAATAGAAACATATTATTCATCCCGCAGAACTTCCTTCAGCAAATCCGTTCGTACATTTATATTCTGTGGCCAGTGGTGATTGTTGGGGCTGTATGACTCTCCGTAACTCTCTGGTTTCTCATTTCTCTGTGGATAAGGGTTATCTTGGTTCCCTGGCGCGAACAACTTATACACACTGCCATCTTGGTTTACCCCTCCATCCATTCCATTAACGCCCACACGATTCATTATCTCACCGAGCACATTTTGGAGTATCTTCCCTGCTTGATCTCCGATTTCTACGTTACCCCGTATTTTGATGGCATAATTGTGCACTAGAGATGGCAACACTGAAAATTTTAACATGCCGTAAAAATACTGCACAAGTGCAAAACTTAGAAAGTGGGTAGGTTTTAAATGTAATATTTTTAAAATTACCCGCGATAATGCTAAAAAGAAGGTGTCCTTTGGAAGGTGGTGCAGATCGATATAAATTTGAAAATTACGTGATGGTACCCTTCAAGAAGGAAGTAGACTTTACCCAGCCCTATGCTTTCAGAAGATACCTTTGTGGGCGACGCCAACGGTGCTGGAAGGGGCGGCGGGTATGTATGGTAATGTTAAGGAGAACAGGAGCCTTACCTTAAGCTGTGACAGTGACAGACTTATACACGTCATATACATCTGTCCCATAATAAGAGTTAAATTATCATGGCAATTAGAGGTCATGGTTAGGTCCAGGGGTGTTTTGTAACACCAATTTTTCACCGCAGATGATGTCGTGCCAACGTGACTGATGGTGAGTCAATCGCCGTATAGGCACTATACAGATGTCTTTGAACTGATTGTTAATGTCCCAATCGGTGTCGAGACCCTTGGTCCGTGGGGTCCTAGTGCTATAAGGCTTTTTAAAGAAATAACAAAAAGATTTGTCGACATCACAGGAGACTGAAGAGCTGGTATGAGCTACCTCGGTCAAAGAATTAGACTTGCCATTCAAAAAGGAACCTTGCCTACAGGGACTTCTTTTAATAATATATTTAAGTTATTATTTTCAGGTTAAGGTTTAAAAATTAATTTTTTATATTATTTTGAAAAAAAAATTTTCAAAAGTGATTCTTAGAAACATGTATATGTCCTTCTGCGTGAAGTTCCTAAGATCTTATAAAATTTCATTTTATTAAGATGGTTGGGATTTTTGTACTTTCGTTGCTTACAGATTACTCAGGCTTGATCACCACAGCAATTATTTGCCTACATTTTATCTTACAAATTGTATTTTAACTTACATAAGAATATGACGGCCAAGTGAAGCATTCTGCAGCTCTGGAACTTCCTTTGTGGGTAACAAAAAAATTACAGAATCATATCGCCGTAAAAATGCAAATTAGCTATAAAACTGTTTGAGAGCTGTAAATTTTGTTCACGTTAATTAATTTGCTAGGTACATACCTACTAATCATAAATAAGGCTTGATATATTATTTCTCTAGCATTTTAATGTGAGGTATGTAGGAGGTGTGTAAAAGGTAAGATAAGGTGAGGTAAAATCTTCAATTTCAATTTCAATTTGGTCAGAAAATATGAACCCGAGGCGGGACTCTAACCCACGCCCTCTGCAAACCGTGCAGTTGCTCTGCCAACTGAGCTACTCGTGATCCGATCTCATGCATCGAATTTTTCCTTCCCTTGTTTTGCGGTTTTATGGGCCGCCATGTGTGTCATGCACAAAATCAATCTTATACTAACGTAACGATCCATATGAATGGAAGACAGAAATTGCGCTGGGCTATCCACGCTCAGTAAAGGCCCAAGTACGCCCAAACGATATACTGGGATAATTACAAATGAGGCCTATATTCAACATACATAGGTATCTTATACATAGATAATATCCCACGAGGGTCAAAATCAAAACCGGGTGATAGGCCTTGTTGTATATGTCAATAACGAGTGCTGGCCACATGAATGGCCAGTGTCAAACAAAGAAAATGTAAGAAGGATAATAGTGTAATTATATCATTCACATAATATACAATTACAAGCTTTCTATCACTACAAACCCGAATATATACCCAACAGGCCTAATATAAGCCATAACAGTGATTAGAATGATATGAAAAAAAAATCAATGTTTTATATTTTACCGAACTATCTATGTGGTAGGACGAACTGGGGGCTGACCATGACGTCTTATAGCAATGTTATTGTAAGCTTTCTTTGTGTTTTCGTATCACAAAATCATTAATAGCAGGCTTACAACCCTATAAAACAATATTGTTTCCTCAAAAGGCTGACATCACTCCAAATCATTAAATTTTTTTCGGTTATTTCATACCTCAACGCGATTTTTGACAAGCCATCTTAATTTCTTTCTATCAAATCTGTAAACATTTTGCAATTATGTACATACAAATTACTCAACGGAATTAAAGTTCCACATCCTGTAAAAGCGTATAACTCTTTGTGAAAAAATATTTTTTTCCTAATCTTGAATAATGTCTTGAATAAAGTTCGTCGCTTCTATGTGTGTGTGTATCTAGGTACCTATGATTTGGGGGGCGAAGCATGTGAAGACGTATCACGTGGGTGCACGTAGGGCACACCCACTTAGCGACTTGGAGGAACACCGTGGAGTTTAGTCGGTGTGAGTCCGACATAACCCTTCCGCTGCCCCCGCGGCGGTTGGTGTATCCATAACGGATTCTCCACGATAAAAAAAAAAAAAAAAAGGTACCTATGATTAGTAGCGTTACTAAAACCATTTAATTTTCAAACAGAAAAAAACTTAACAAATTAATTACCGTAACTAAATACAAAATTTCATCTAAACCTTCCGAGATGTGTGATCAAAATGATAATTATTTAAATAAATGTTTGTAGAACAATTACTCGTTTTGGAAGATAATATCTAAATTCACTAAATTCATTACAATTGGGTATTCACGCAAATCACAATTAACTTACCTAATTATATAATTCGCACCCAAGGTAGACTGTTAGTTACATGTATAGTGTCAACCCTGTGTTCCGTACTTTATGTGGAGCATCATTAATTCCATTAATTAACTAGTTGTGCAACGCGGTTTCACCCATGTAGACTTAATTTAATAGTTAGCCCGCGGAATACTGATGTTTTTGTAACATTAGCTATCTGCCAGTTAAAGTCATCTTGAAATCGGTCCAACCGTTTTGAAGATTAACCGGAACAAATAGACAGACATACAGACGGACAAACACATACAGAAAAAAAATAAAAAATAGATTTTTTTTATCTGCGTACCGTACCTATACATACATATGCTCAAGCCTGTATTCCACCATACCACACCCACTTTTCACCACTAGATGATTAAGTGCCAACGTGACAGATGGTGAGTCCATCGCCGTGTCAGACACTTTACATAAGTCATTGAATTACCCAGAAATATACAGGTTTCCTCACGATGTTTTCCTTCACCGTAAAGCACGTGGTGTGAAATCACTGTACATAAGTTTTTTAGAAATACTCATTGGTACAGGCCCCGCTGGGATTCGAACTGGCGTCGCTTGCGTAACAGGCGACTGCTCAAACCCCGAGGCCACCACGGCTACCGTACCTATATACTTTCATATGCATTTAGTGAAAAGCTGTTTATTTGGAAGAACTAGTAAGGCACGTGCTCGCTTCTTCCCTCATCAACTGCATCAAATTGAGCAGTCGGTAATGCCAATGGCTTAACCTAAGCTGCCATAAGCCTTGAATATCGGTGCAGGAAAAATCAATTTTATATTTATAACCAGGGCCCGACTGGCCCGGCAGTTTCCAGCCTCAGAGAAGGAAGGAAGTGCTCTGATGATTCTTCATAAGCCTGAGGAATACTGAAATCTCACATCTTGTAAATGTGGCCGAACAACCCTCAAGGTAACATTCACTCGCAACATGTATGGAAATGAAATCAGTAATTTTTTACTGGCTACAGACCCAGAACCCTCAAATAACCGTCAACGGAACTCTAAAAAAAAATCTGATTAAAGTATCTTTAGTCTTTTGGAACGCGTCAAACTCTTTTATGTTTAAACGTTTCAATAATTCAGAGGGTTCATAGGTCCTCATTGTTATGTATAAGGAATAGGTGGGTACCGAATTGGATATGGGACCGTCAGTAGCGCATCGACACTTAGCCTGCATTGACCACACTTGCGGGATACTAAAGTGTATTTTTAAATTAATATTTCTTTAAAAATGTATCAGGAATCAGAAGTAGGGTCTAAGTTGGAAAAAAAAAAGTTCGAAGCCTCTATCAGTGAATTGAAGAAGAAAACCTTTCTATCTGCCGCCGATATCGAGAGCTATGGTAAGTCTTGGTTTTCAGTAAATGTTCTGTAAATCAGCCAGTGTTGGAAGCCATTCAGGCATTCATACTTCCACTGTAACGCCATAGATAATATAGACGTCAATTTAAATACGTAGCACACGGACATCACATGACACAATTCCAGAATCAAACAAAAGAGAACTATAAAAATACATTTGAATTGACGTCTATACTATCTATTACACGTTACACCACGAAGTATCTAGGCTTAAGGTTGAGACTTTAGGACCACGGATTACTGCAGAGACTAGTTACATATTACGTAGATCATCATCATCTCTCTAGCCTTATCCCATGAATTGTTGGGGTCGGTACTTGATACAAACCAATGCGGCTGGTCACCAGATTTTTAGACGAAGGGAATGCCATCTGATCTTCGTAACCCCTTTTGCGAACAAAATCGGCAGCCTTGGTTAAACCAGTTGTCAAATTCAAATTCAAATTCAAAATATTTTTATTTGTCAGAATATCTTAGGACTCCGAGTGACCTGTAAAGATTGCGAAGGACACATTGGCATGGTGGATGGAACTCGGGCGTTTACCCATCCAACTATATCCTTGGGCTAGAGCTGTTTAACTTCGCTGATTTAAATATATGCGCAACAGTAACTGGGCCACGTAAATACAGCCAGCTTCCATACACGTATAGAGTGTATGCAGATTATCTTGAATCCTTCCTCAGTGCTCTAAGGTTTTAACATGATTTAACGTTAACGATATCGCCCACGTATTCTCCTCGATTTGCATTAAAAACTGCCCCAAGCGAGTGTAGGAAGTTTAACGTCATCCAAAAAAGCGCAAAACGTTTAGTCAAGACGACGTTCGTGTCAATACCTTGGACACTTGGGACATTGTAAGTGCATTCGAGTTACATTCTAGAACGTTCTAGGGAATATGGATTTAAAAAAATAAATACTTAATACTAAGTTGACTGGTTGACCGAGCTGTGCTCGGTTTCTTCGTCACACAAAGAAACAGGAAAAAAAAATCTGGCGATCGTCAGTCTCGAACCGGAGTACTCTAGTTTCGTTATCGCCCCATAAGCTGGCAGCCTCACCTTTGAGCTACCATAACTTGTATGTATTGTAATGATATTTTATGAGTTTTTCAGTGCCTGAAAGCATGGTCAAAACGATGTTTTCCATAAATTACAACCTAGCTAAATCTATTTTTTGCCCCTGAAACCCCCTACATGAAACATTTCATGAAAATCGTTGGAGCCGTTTCCGAGATTCCGATTATATGTATACAAGAATCGCTCGTTTAAAGATATAAAATTGTCAGTATAACTCAGTGTCAAGGTTAAGGAATATATTAAAATGTTAACACAGGTGAAAGTGGCATAACTCCAGAATGTCAGGAGGCACATCGGCGTTCTTTAAACGACCCAGAGGGATTCTGGGGTGAAGTGGCCAATGAACTGGAATGGACCAAACCTTGGGATCGTGTGCTGGATCATAGCAACCCACCATTTACGAAATGGTAAGGTACATAAAGTAAAAGTGATGGCTGTGGGGTTTACGCAGTTGCCTACTACGCATGGGACGCAAGCTCGTAGCTTCAGCTTCAGCTTCAACTTCAGCTTCTTCAGCGGCCTTTCACCAATGAGTTATTCTAAATTACACATTACGCTTACGGTGCAGGATAACGTCGTGAGGAAACTTGCATAGGTCTGAGAAGTAATTAAATGACGTATTTATAGTGCCTGAGACGGCGATGGACTCACCATCAGTCACGTTGTCACTTTAATATTCAGTGAAATGTGGGTGTGGGTCTTTCAACATCATCTAGACTGAGATAGTCCTTAGTTTAAAGGAAGCTCCATCTCTTTCTGTGCTACGTATTTCGAAAGGATAGTATAGATTTATTCGGAGTTTGGTCTTTGCTTAAACCATGTTTAGTAATAGAATTGTGTTTGTATTTGCCGTGCTGGTCTCGGGGTTTGAGCAGTTGCCTGCTATGCAAGCGACGCAAGTTCGAATTCCAACGGGGCGTGTGCCAATGAGTTTTTCTTGCCTAAAAACGAATGGGCAGTAATTTCACACCACATGCTTTAAGGAAAACATCGTGGGGTAACCTGCATATGTCTGAGAAGTAATTCATAGATACGTGTGTATAGCCCTTTAACTCCGAAGGTGTTGTTTCAACAACTCTGCTTAGCCCTTCAGGGACCCTTCTCGGATGTCGTGAGCATAATTATTTTTTATTTAGATTTTTTATATAGGAAAGTATTTGTAGGAACTCGGTGGTGGGGGTCGGAGGCACGCTTGCGCTACACCTTAAATCTTAAAGGTTTTTGGATTTCTTCTCTAGGTGGGTAGGAGGCGAGATGTCAGTGTGCTACAACGCAGTAGACAGGCACGTGGCCAGCGGGAAGGGAGATCAGGTGGCCTTGGTCCACGACTCCCCTCTCACAGACACCGTCAGGAAGATCACATACAATGAACTAAAGGACCAGGTACTTAATCCTACTAATATTATAAACTAATTCTAAAAATATTGATGATCTTTTACCAAATTTCGGTTACGGCGGCTAATCTCAAGGAGGATCAGCCATGTGCGCGGGAGATATTATAGTGCTCGCTTGTGTGCGCAAACACAGTTGCACTCTTTATTCCCTCACTCTCATAGTGGGATGGGAGGAAATCCGACACGACCGGAGAGAGATCAGGCGTAGGACCAACAGTGCAACGTGCTTTCCGAGGCACGGGGGTGTAAGCACCGCCAACTTCCAAACTCCTGGCATTTTTATTGTGAATTTCTGGACAGAAAAACCCAATATATTTTTTTGACCCGACCCGGGAATCGAACTCGGGACCTCGTGATCGGCAGGCGAACGTACTAACCACTGGACCAACGAGGCAGTTATATAAAAATATTATAAACTAGCTGTGCTCTGCGGTTTAACCCGCGTAGATTTAATTTGATTCCCGCTTTGCCCTAAATGTTTTTTTAAATATAATTAGCCTAAGTTACTTCCTGTAACATTAGCTATATGGCATTGAAATCCCGTTAAAATCGGTGCAGCCGTTTCAGATATTACCCGGAACGAACAAACAGACAGACAGGAAGAGAAAATACCGGATAATATACTTCGTTTCATATCCCTTTAGTGAAAAGCTGATAATTTTGAATTACAAACAGACACATCCATTTTATTTAAGCTGTATATATTTGTTACTGTTTCGAGCAAAAAGTACTGAATGGATTTTAATAATCATCATCTCCCTGGCCTTATCCGAAGCGACCTTCGCAACCCCTTTTACGAGGAAAATCTGTGATCTGGGTCAAACCAGTTGTCAAACTATTTTAGGCTTCCAACTGACTTGTAACGATTGCCAAAGATGATAAATTGGCAACCGGGACTGACAGCTTAACGTGCTCTCCGAGGCACGGAGGGGACTCGGGCGGTTACCCATCCAATTACTAGCTAGGTTTAGGGTTGCTTAACTTCGCTGATCGAATGATATGCGCAATAGCAACTGTGCCACGAGCTCCTCATGGATTTTAATAATACTTTACATTAATTAAACTTATACATTAAATGACAATACCACATAGACTGTACGATATATTACATATTTAAATTTGTGTAGGTATTTATGAAGATACTAGCTTTGCCTAAATTTTGTTTTATATAATAAATCGGCTTAAAATTGACAAACTTTCATCCCCTATTTTATCCCCTTGGGGGTAGAATTAATCAAAATCCTTCATTCTTAGCGGATGCCTACGTCATAACCTCTAGCTGCATGCCAAATGTCAGTCCGATCCGTCCAGTGGTTTGGGCTGTGCGTTGATAGATCACTATGTCAGTCAGTCAGTCACATCATATTTCCCACCGTTTAAACCGTGAACTTCAACAAATTTATCAATACCAAAATCACCCGAATTAGTCCAGCCATTCTCAAATTTTAGCGAGACTAACGAACAGCAACTCATTTTTATCAAATGTATTCGCCCTAGGTATCCCGTCTGGCCGGCAAGCTGTCCTCCCTCGGTGTAACCCGAGGATCCAGGGTGCTCATCTACATGCCGCTGGTACCCGAGGCTATCATCTCTATGTTAGCCACTAACAGGATTGGGGCGATACACTCCGTTGTTTTTGGAGGTGTGTTGAAGTTATACTTAGGGTCAAAGAACATCATCATAGACGTTAAGAAGTTTTGGCCTTCTAATATATGGATATTTAATAGTTTAGGAAATCGCGATGTTATTGAATAATATATTTACTTACCTATTATTTACAAAATATATTTACCCACTTAATTTGACCTTATGCAAATTACGTTCAAATTACAACTCATTCGAGAGTGTATACCAAACAATTTCTATAATAGTATGTATATATAAATATATTATAAAGTATTTATTTAAATACATTAATTTAGTATGTTCCCGGAACCTACGCGTAGCGATCATTTAAAAAAAAAACGCTTATGTCAGTGATTTCCCACCACTTTACGGTGAAGGAAAACATCATGAGAAAACCTGCACGTATGTCTGAGAAGTAATTCAAAGACGTGTGTATAGTACCTGTGACGACAATCTATTTTTATGATCTTCCCAATACAATTTTATTTGGCGAATCACTTATTTAAATTCAACAATTCGTGAATGACTATGTTATTAAGTTACTAAAAAACACAAATGGCCAATACCTACGTATTTACATTAAAGTACCTATATGTAAAATAGATATAACCTATAACTTTAACATTACTAATGCTAAACGAATGGCGGGTTATAAGGTTGCTGTTACATTTCTATTGATTAAGATGCGATAATCAAGTAACTTAGGCCTTAGCAGGTAACTGCTTATTTATTTATTTATTTATAATTTGAATATATAAATTTACAGCTATTGCCAAAGCGCTTATATATAAAAACAAAAGAAAATTATAATAGACACTATTTACAAATATATATTCTCAAACTCTGTATGAGTGATGGCAGCGAATCTGCGAATACGTCAGCATCTTGGATCATGGCGACAAAGTCGTTGAGAAAACTAAGCGCTCGAGCAGTGGGACTGTTTTTGGCGTGACAAGAACGTAACGCGGGAATGGCAAACAGTGGATGTTTTCGGCGGCAACCACCCCTAATATAATTCATTCTTATGTCCAGGTTTCGCCGCTCGCGAGCTTAGGATGAGGATTGAGCACGCAGAGCCGACCGTGATCATAGCGGCCAGTTGTGGCGTGGAGCCCAACAAGATTGTAAGGTTAGTTGTCTTTACGTTTATAAACAATAAAGAACTATACTTTGTTATGGTTATTAGGTATCTTATCTCTATCCTCCATGATAATGATTGTCCGGTATGATAATGATGATTGATGAATTTTGGCGACGGCTTTTACCAAGACATCAACACCCATAGATTTTGAAAATTAAACTTGCTGAAAATGAAAATGATTTATTCAGTTTAGTCCCTGGTAAGGCACTTATGAATGTCGAGGAATTTACCACCGGTTCGGAAACTAGCCTTCTGAGAAGAACCGGCAAGAAACTCAGCTGGCATCATGTACATTTAATTACATAGTAAACAATGATAATTACAAAAAAAAATCATCAAAAATTATTCACAATAGTAAATATTGTATCAGCATGCATGTGTAAAAATTATAATTAATAAAGTAAAAACAATACCAAATGATTTACACATCATGTTTGCATACCATGTCATTGTCAGGAGCTAATTGTGCAGAGTTTTAATTGCATATGTCATTATCATTTATATAATCCGAAATTGTATAATAAGCTTTCTTCATCAGTACAGTTTTGATATGTGTCTTAAATTTATCATAATTTAACGCGTTTGTTGACTTTTCATACATTAGATCCCGCGACCTCCACAACAATTCAATTTCTTGGAAATTGTGAGAATTCGTTTGTATACGAAAACAGAAGCCATGGTAATAAATCATAGTCTGGGAATAAGCCGACCGGTTGACCTCTAAACAGCAGCAGGTACCTTGAGGTTGAAATCCAAAGAAAGCGGTTCGACGTATTTCCCAATATTGTTAAATATAGAGCCGTGGTGGCCTCGGGTTTGAGCAGTCGCCTGCTACGCAAGCGACGCAAGTTCGAATCTCAGCGGGGCCCATACCAATGAAACTTACGTACAGTGATTTCACACCACGTGCTTTACGGTGAAGGAAAACATCGTGAGGAAACCTGCATATTTCTGAGAAGTAATTTAAAGATGTATGTATAGTGAGAGACGTATAGCCTGAGACGGCGATAGACTCACCAACTGTCACGTTGGCGCTTAATAAAATTCAGTAAAAAGTGGGTGTTGTGATAACAACACCTCTGCCTACCCCTTCGGGGAATACAGGCGTGAGCATATGTTTTAAATATATATATGTACATGGAACAGGAGGTACCTTAAACTGTTCTATAAGTAGAAAATTTGCCCTAAAACGGTGGCTCTCGAGATCATACCAAGAAGGCTGGCAGCATTGATTATTTGCCATATATTTGACGAAGGAATAAATGCTAAGTATAATAATAAGCAGTACTGCATATATCAAGCTACACTAATTCGCAACGAAATTCTTCAGCATTGAAATATGTCAATATCTATTATACTAGAGCAACAGATCCTTACATACATCCATATGCTGACGCCTGTATCCCATGAGGGTAGGCAGAGTCCATCGTTTGCCACATGCTACGTTCCTTACATACTTCTTTCGCTTCATCCACATTCATGCATCTCTTCATACACTTTCTTTGGTTACGAGTGCTCCGAATTTGACCAGCAACAGATCCTTGTCCCCCTTATTATGATACCTTGGTCTACATGTAGTTCCATCTCCTTTTCTAATACGAATTTCAAATGAGATGGACATATTTTTAGTCCGACTTCCTTCTTCGGACTAGGTTTGGTTTACACCAAGTTTTTAATAAGGATGTTTATATATACGTTCCTGCAGATATAAAGACATCCTTGACGAAGCTCTATCCCAGAGTACTCACCAGCCAAACAGCTGTATAATATTCCAACGGCGACGTGTTCTGGAGTGCCAACTGGAGCCCGAGCGTGACATATCCTTCGAAGAGGCCTTGGAGGCCGACCCTACGCCCTGCGTCTCTGTGGAGGCCAATGAACCGCTCTACATTTTGTACACTTCTGGTAAGTTACCTTCGCGTAATTCATGCAAAATTTAGCTTCAACGAGAAAATGGATGACATGTCCCCTCACTTCCCTCTACAATGGTTTAGGAGATGGCTGGCATTCGCGACATACATGAACAGGTGCTGCTTGTGTGGGCTGGTCTCAAGCTTAACAATATACATCGTACCTACTATTCGTTTTAATAATTTTTTATCGACATATGTGCATTGGTACTGTGCCCATGAGCTTATATGTATATACATAATATACAGTTCCACGTCGGGTTCTTCTCAGTAAAAGCAACCTTCCGAACCTGGCGGTAGCATGAAGAATACTGCATAACCAGTAGTACTGACGATTTGAAAAAAGAAGTATTTTTGAAATGAGTTTGAATTTGAAATGTTGGGTAGAGGAACTGAGGAAATTCTTATTTTTTCTAAATAGTCTACCACAAAAGCCGTAGGCCACTTCAATGAACTTATTTCCTTGATACATAAGTTAATGTTTGGAGCCAATGTATATTGAAATTAAATTTGCAGATCATGGAACGTTTTACAATCCAGCGTGAGGTCGGAGACAAAGCTCACATTTCGTTAAATTTTAATAACGGCCGATTGAAATGAATTCGGAAATTTTTAATTTACCTAGTTGGCACTTATTCATCTTTGGTGAAAAAGTGCCTACCCGTTAGGCGTGAGCATATGCATATGTATGTACCTCGTGTACGTACTTACCTACGTCATGATCATCATTAGGTACTGTCATATGTACCTACTTACGTACTTACCTACTTACATATTCGTGATGACGTGCATGAAGTGTCCGTGAGTCTAGTAAGCGCCAGCCTAAAGAACCATCTGTTACTGTGTTTCTGCTGAGAATATGTGCATCACCCCTTCGAGGCCACCCTTTGTGGGCAAAATGAAATTTAATACAAAATATATAACTACCTCATAATATAGTGACGTAAATTATTTAGAACAATTGCGTTGTACTGTAATTACGTGAACAATATATTCTTGATTGAATTTGACTTTTGACCCGCGGAAATGTAGCTTTATAATGAATTATATGCTTCGCTATAAATTATACTTGGAAATACTATTGTACGCCATCTGACCCTATTGACAGAAAGTAGTTTATACCAACGGAATTTTGAAATTGAAACGGCAAATACTGCGTCAATTGTGAATTACCGACCAATTATGGCCCCTGATTGTCCAATTGGTGATTAGCCTATTTACTTACTGTTATTTGGAAATCTGAAGTTATTTTTGAGACTAAGTACTTATATGCTCATGCCTTTATTCCCCGAAGGGGTAGGCAGAGGTGTTGTAATCACAACATCCACTTTTCCCTGAAGATGATTAAGTGCCAACGGTGAGTCCATCGCCGTCTCAGACACTTTACATACGCCATTGAATTACTTCTCAGAAATATGCAGGTTTCCTCAAGATGTTTTCCTTCACCGTAAAGCACGTAGTGTGAAATCACTGTACATAAGTTTTGAGAAAAACTCATTGGTACAGGCCCCGCTGGGATTCGAACTTGCGTCGCTTGCGTAGCAGGCGACTGCTCAAACCTCAAGGCCACCACGGCTCTAAGTAAACATACTTTATTAATTACGTAGGTACTTACGAACCTACATAAAAGTACAGTCACAATGAAAAAACACAAAATGAATTTAAAAATAAACAAGCTAAAACTTATGGCCTTCCTACAAAAATTTAAGAGAGTGCGTTTTTTTGCAAATAGCACACTCACTCTTACGTTCTATTTTGTTATTTTCAGGCACAACAGACGCGCCAAAGGGCATCCAAAGACCATGCGGGCATGCAGCCACTCTATGCTGGACCATGCGTACTGTATACGGCTTGAAGAAGGGCGTGTGGTGGTCGGCCTCCGACCTCGGCTGGGTGGTCGGCCACTCGTACATATGCTACGGACCCCTGCTGGCTGGAGTCACCTCGGTGCTGTACGAAGGGAAGCCGGATAGGACGCCTGATCCAGGACAGTACTTTAGGTAGGTACCTTTTAATAAGGAGGGATTGGCTTCATGCCGGACACACACCGTACTGTTTCCTCCAGCTTATTTTTTCGGCGGAGAAGTGTTGCCACATGCTTCGCCGTGAACCTGCGCCCTGTGTCTAGCCACCAGACGGCAACCTCCTCATGGGAGAGATTATTTTACTTCATCTTTGGCTACTTTCTGAGGTAAAATGCGTCGACTCAATGGTCCACGTCTGCTAATAATTGCTCAGAATTGCATTTGAGTAAGATGAAAATGTAAAGGTAGACAAATTTTCGTCATTTTATGAGTTCGTCTCTGTCCATATAATATGCGCGAGGCGAATAAAAACATTCGCAGTATCCCCACTATTTTAAGCTGCACTTTCTTTACTCGCGACGTGACCTGTACCATAACACTACTCATCACATTCTCAGCAGTTCGTCCGTACTCATTCCCTGAAATTAATTGCCAAAATACCCTTGGTTTTAAACAAGTCTTTATAATAGGTTCGTCTGTCGAAAGATAATTATTACATTTCTTTTCCCTGCAGGATAATAGAGCAGCACAGAGTGAACGCTCTGTTCACAATCCCCACTGCAATACGCGTGTTGAAGCGAGCAGACCCCAACGCCAAGTACGCGAGGCGGTACTGCAACAGCTCCTTGAAGACAGTCTTCATTGCTGGGGAGCATTGCGACCAGGATACCAGGGTGAGATGGAGATACTTGGTTATAAACATACATACATTCCATGAGAAAAAGGCAGCGTTCACTGTTTGCCATATGCTACAATCCTATCATCTTTTGCCGTTCATACATGTCGTCATACATTTCCTTAACTTCAAATCAGACCATTCTGATAGAGATTTCAATATTTATTTTATTCTCCTTTCTCTTCTCGCTATAGGCGATCAGTTTTCCTTCACCATAAATCTTGTGGCGTTGGCATATTGGCCCCTTGATTTGGACCCGTTTGCCTATGGTTTGCAGGCAAATAAATTACATAACATGGTTAAAACTAGTGGTGGACAAAGTACGGCCCACGGACTAGCTCCAGCCCGCGAAAGCATTTAATCCGACTCACCGACGCCGACGGTCCTACATCTAGTATATGTCACACGATTATATTTGACGGTTCAGAATGATTATCAGTTTCAACACAAATTGCATTTTTCCTATAATTCTGCTCCATCTCTGAAACATTGTTAAGAAAGTTTGCCTACCCCTTATTTTAACGAGGACTAGACCAAACCAGGACTAAAACTCTGTCCATCCATTTTTTAATGAGAATCACAAAAAGAGATGGAGTGCCTTTTATACCAAGGACTATATTAAGTTTGGGACTATAACTATGTTTCGTAATAAAATCCTTCATCCACTACATACAACAGATCATCAGCACTCTTAAACAATTCAACAATACATAATGAAAATGTAATAATACCCAATAATGTACCATACTTAATATAAATACTCATTCATTTTAATTATCTTATTTATCAACGTATTCTGTATAAAATAGCAAAAATAAAGTCCCCCAGAAGGTGGGTAACCTTTTGGGGACAAAATAAAAAATGTTTCGTAATAAGGGTTTGTGTTTTAGCAATGGGCTGAGAGAGTGTTCAGCGTTCCGATTCTGAACCACTGGTGGCAGACGGAGACAGGGTCACCCATCACGGCGCCGTGTCTTGGATACGGAGTCAAAGCCGTTCCCCCACACTCTGCTGGATATCCTGTACCTGGCTATGACAGTGAGTTAATATCTCGTCTTCCTCGTTGCAGGGATTTAATATTAGAATAATATAGGAAGGTAGACCATCGGTTAAAGGGACGTATTTAATAATATACATAAAAATGTCTGCCTCGCAAGCGCTTCGTGTGAATCATGAGCTCCTGAATTCGATCCCCGAGTTCTATAGGGCTTTGGTATGTATAAATTCCTAAGCCGCCCGATGTGTGGATTAGTACCCGGAAGTTGGCAATAGCCTCGACACCTATTACATGGGACATGAACGTAACTGGCGAAATGTGGGTGTACTGAAGGTAAACTACAGTTATGTTTTAATAACTACATTTAATTTTTAAATGTTAAAAACAACTTCAACGCCTAGAAATGTAAACTCCGCAATTATAACGCATAGTAGAAAACTGGTATCGAAAATGTAGTTTGGCAAATATATTGTTTTCATAAAGGATGCGGAGGCTGCGTCACGGAATAATCTAAACCTTTACCGCCCACGAGAACTTGTGCGTGGGTTCCGCAATAATGAAATGCCCTTTAGGGAGTTAGATTACAATGTGGGAGTTCTAATTTCAGAAACCTTTGTACCAGGTTCTTCCCTGAAAAAAAACCTTCTGAACCTGGCGGTAGCATGTAGTAGATTTGAAAGTACTTTGTTAAAATGGTAATCGAATAAAGATATTGTTGAGTTCGAATATACTCCTTGTACCTAAATCGTATCAATACATGGCGTTCTGGATAGAACCATTTATATAAGAGGTCTCAGTAAACTGTATTATAAGGCATGACTAGAGAGCCATGGTGCGTTGATTTCACACCACGAGGTTTGCGGTCAATGAAAATGTTGTGAGGAAAGTGCATGATAATATATTTTGTTCAGTTCGCGTGCTCCGTGAAGAAGACGGCTCGGAATGCGAGCCGGGAGAAGTGGGCAGACTGGTGGCCAAACTCCCCCTACCCCCCGGATTTGCCTCCACTTTGTGGAAAGCTGACGAGAGGTTCAAGAAAATATACTTCGAGGCTTATCCGGTAAGATTTTTAGCCTGATAATAGGTAAAGCTGAAGAGAACTTTGAATGGAATAAATACTATAATAGGAGCGAAGCATCAATGGATAATGTTACAAAAACAGGAAAAATTATCACAAGTAACATAGTTTTTTAAGACTTTAATGTTAGGTTAATCACAAGTAATATACTTTTTGATGACATTAATGTAAGTAAAATGTAAATAATATGCACATGCTTTAACTGTCCTTAAGGGTTACTATGACACCCAAGACGCTGGGTGGATTAGCGCGGAGGGTGCAGTCTGGGTGGTGGCACGTGCCGATGACGTCATCAACGTAGCTGGCCACAGGCTATCGACAGCAGCCTTGGAAGATGTGGTATTGAGACACGCTAGAGTCGCCGACGCTGTGGTGGTCGGGGCTCCGGACCGGACTAAGGGAGATGTGCCATTGTGCCTGTACGTCATGAGGCCTCCGCAAGATGGTGAGTATTTTATGAACTACAGGTCTCGCTACGAATGATAAGAGCGTAGGTACCTTTCATTCACAGAATTCATTTTATTAATAACAGCCGTGATGGTTGGGTGGTTTGAGCATTCGCCCGCTACGCAATCGACGTAAGTTCGAATCCCAGCGGAGACTGTATCACTGAGTAAAATTTAGGTACAGTTATTTCACCCAACGTGCTTTACGGTGAAGAAAAACGTATGTATAGTGCCTGACACGGCGATAGACTCACCATACACGTTGGCATTTAATCATCTTCATACCAGTTACGTAAATATTTTTTTGTCCTCAGATGAAGCGATAGTGGACGAAGAAACAGTAACGCAAGAGCTGATAGCCCTAGTACGTCACTTAATCGGTCCTATAGCTGCGTTTAGAAAAGCTGTGGCAGTCCCCGCGTTACCACGTACTAGATCAGGCAAAGCCCTGAGAGGGGCTATAGCTAAATTAGCTCGCTCACAATTAGTGCGACTAACATCGACTATAGAAGACCCCACAGTCTTTGCAGAAATAAAAACAGCGTTACAGAAATTCGGTTACGCTATCGATGCTCCAGATCCCGAGTTTTAGTTGCATTATTTAGAAACTGAAATAGTTGATATTAATAAGAATTAAGAGGCTTATCGTCGTTTAAAATTACACATGCATATATAAGTAAGTAATTAATAAGCGGTTATCTACTAGCTGTGGCAAGTTAGACACATCTTAAAATGCAATTATTTAAAGTGACCAGGGGCCTTACCATGACCTCTTATTGCCATGATAGTTTTACTCTTATTATGAGACAGATGTATTTGACGTGTATACATCTGTCACTGTCACACCGCTGAAATATCATTGCAATAAGAGCTTAAGGCTGGGCCCCTGGCGTCAAATTATCACACACATGTGATGGATTTGTTTTTTTTTTGAAGAGTCATTGAAGCTCACTTTCTATTGAGTTAAACTTAGGTACCTATTGAATATTTATAGCTTCTTTAAGAACCATATACAAATATATTTTACCTATACCATAAAATAATTCATCATCATCATCATCATCATATCAGCCATAGGACGTCCACTGCTGAACATAGGCCTCTCCCAATGATTTCCACCTCACCCGGTTGGAAGCGGCCTGCATCCAGCGGGTCCCCGCGGCCTTGACCAGATCGTCCGTCCATCTCGCGGGGGGACGCCCTACGCTGCGCTTGCCGGTACGTGGTCTCCACTCGAGAACTCTACTGCCCCAGCGGCCATCAGTCCTTCGAGCAATGTGGCCTGCCCATTGCCACTTAAGCCTGCTAACCCGATTGGCTATGTCGGTCACCTTAGTACGTCTACGGATCTCCTCATTTCTGATTCGATCTCGTAGCGAGACACCAAGCATAGCTCTTTCCATGGCACGCTGAGTGACTTTGAGCCTATTCAAGAGGCCTACAGTTAGAGACCACGTCTCGGCACCGTAGGTCATCACTGGTAACACGCACTGTTCGAAGACTTTGGTCTTCAGACACTGAGGTATTTCAGATGAGAAGACGCTGCGTAACTTCCCGAACGCTGCTCAGCCGAGTTGAATTCGCCGAGTGACCTCCTTCTCGAAGTTGGATCTTCCTAGCTGGACTGTTTGTTCTAAATAGACATAATCGTCTACCACTTCGAGAACCGAGTTTCCCACTGATATTGGGATAGGCGCTACATGGGCGTATACTCTTCGGTCTTCTGTATAATCTGCCGTAGCGTGTGGATGTGGTCTATGGTACTGTACCCTTTTCGGAAACCGGCAATAAAATAATTACTAGATATAAATAGTAGATAGGTATCGATATTTGGTAAACATACCTATAGGTCCCGTCACGAGTTAAGAACGAGTACTTATTAATGCGCAGTATTCATTTTATGAATCTGTCTCTATATGTATGGCGCGAGGCGAATAAAAACATGCGTAGTAACGCCACGTTATTTCTGTACTGACAAATAAATATTTGACATATCTAAGTATGTTTTCACTTTATTAAGGCACTTCTAGGACCAAGGGTCCAACGATGACCCAATTGATTGTGATTGTTTTTAAGCTATGCTACGTATGCTTCAGCCTAGAGATAGTTTGAGTTTCTTAATTTTCAGTCCAACTCTGAGTTTTACTATATGTAATTAAATATTGTCTACTGCCGTTTGTTTCTTCTCTCCTATCCATCCACGTTCCATCAATAAAACACACCTTTTTCATCAAAATATTTATGTCGTCGAGTGTTTCATAGAATATAAGTTTTACATTTTCAAATTGTGATAATTTATTGTACCTACTTATTAATTTTATATTGTAATTTAATTTATACCTTAGTTGACATATTACAACATTAGAATACGTAGGTTTTAGAGATAAAAGAGAAAATGTTAAAAAAAATACAATCGGTTTCATAAGTAATACAAGTATTTTCATTTTCAATTTCGTTCACATAACCTTCCGTTATACTAAGGTATAAAAAGCAAATTTCATTGATTTTCTCTTAATATATGCGACTATTTGAAAATATATCTACGACGCCTATTGTATCAATAAATAATGTTGCAGTATTTTAGGTCTGTCTTTAAAAACTAAAGACTTCAATGTCAACAAAATGAGATGATGGCAAAAATAATATTTTAAGGACGAGGCAGTATGGTCCGCTAATCTTAGCTTGCTGCAGTTGAAAAATGCCGTTTCCAATCATGGCAACAAATAAACGTCAAATTCAATCGGATGGATATAAAAAACGATAATGTCAAAAAGTGACGAATGAGTGACGCATCGAATCACAAAATTTCGTCCAAAACTATTTTGATAAACAAAATAAAATTGATTCCTGCACCTATTCAAAACATTTAATAAAAGCGGTCAGTGAATTGTATAGATTCTTCTCATAAATGTTGATAAATCCATGCTGATTGCTGTGCGTGAAAGTGATTAGTTACGTGTTGACTGAAAACCGGCTTGTTGAAGGTAATTTTATATTTTTTCTTGTTAATAACATTTATCTGCCCACTTTTATATTTGCTACTCGTAAAAATTCTCCAATAATATCTCACTAAGTCAACGATTTATGTTCGAAAGCATACGTTTCGTAAATACACCAAATTATTATCTTTGAGATTATATGTGATAAAAATTATTGCAACAAGACTGAAATAGATTTCGATAGAATGAACAAAATTTCCAATATATACGCAATTCAACCACAATAAAAAAGGAAACCTGTTCTTTAAATTCATCCTGTAGGGCAACATTCATATTATCTATCAATACATAGATACAATTAAAATTGTATCACAAGAATATTCTATAAGACTGTCTCATTTTAATTATAAGTAGCAGCCTGAAGTCAGGATTAATGCCTGGTTAACACATTCACTGCTAAAATTTCAACTTCTTCGTAAATTCTCTAACAGTTGGAAGCACATATGCGTCGTTAGCAGTGAACACGTTAACAAGTTCATTGCTAAAAATGCATCTATGGATCCAATGGTAAGCAAATTTATGAAGAAGATGAAATGTCAGCAGTAATTGTGTTAATTTCAATAGGCTCTCCCCCTATTACATAGGACTAATTATGCCCTTTTATATAAAACTGGGGAAATGTGGTTGTTCTATAAGGACACCTCTGCAAAACCCTTTAGGGAATATATGCTTGTTGTGGGTATGTATTTGTTCAATTGCTGTGAACACCCAGCATGTTTCAAAATTATCATTTCCAATACATATAACAATAGTTTCAAATACAAGGTGTATGCTTAATCATATTTCCTTAGATGTGGAAAGCTTCAACTGGAGTAGCAGCTCCGGCACCTGAAGAGGCAGATGACTGGGAAACTGATCCTGACTTTGTCAATGATGTCACGGAGCATGAGCAGAGATGGGGACCGGGGGGAAGGAATGTGGAGGCTATTGAGTAAGTATTAAAGATGAAATACTTCATTAGCCTAAGAACTTTGTGTCAGTAATAAGCTCAAACATTTGTTACAATATACAAGTTATTGTGAAAATAATTACTCAAATAAAAACTCATACTCCAAAATACCTTTATTTGATCAGACCTTTAACAAAGTACTTCTAAATTGTCAGATTGACATATCTATACAGTATTATACATGCTAGGTTTGGAAGGTTGCTTTTACTGAGAAGATACGGGCAATAAACTCAATAATTACTCTTTTTGAATATATGATATAATTTTAAAAATACAAATTTAATCACATAAGAAATGTAAGCCCATTGTGCATTGGAACTTTGTGGAGAGGAGCTAAGTAGAGCAGCTAGGCCCCAAAAGAGTTGGGGGTTCATTGCAAAGCATGTGAGAACATATCACATGTCCCCCCAAAAAGTGAGAACACCATGGGGTTTAGCTGGTGAGAGCCCGGCATAAGCTCTAGCTGCCCCCGCAGTGAGTGTGGTATCTGAAATGTACTCCCAATGCAAAAAAAGGGCCTCAATAGAGTTTGACAATTGATTTAATCCAAATTTCCGATTTTCCTTCCATTATCTATATATGTATATCAAAATAAATTACTGTTCGTTAGTCTTGCTAAAACTTGAGAATGGCTGGATTGATTCGGGTGATTTTGGTATAGATAAATTTGTTGCAGTTCAGGGAAGGTTTGAACAGTGGGAAATATGATGTGACTGACTGACTTACTGACTGACATAGTGATCTATCAACGCACAGCCTAAACCACTGGTCGGACCAGACTGACATTTGGCATGCAGGTAGATATTATACGTAGGCATCCCCTAAGAAAGGATTTTGATTAAATCTATCCCTAAGGGGATAAAATAGGAGATGAACATTTGTATGAAACTTTGTCAATTTTAATATATTACATAAAACAATAAGTAAATTACATAAAACTAAATTTACGCGGGTGAAACCGCGGGGCACAGCTTGTTAGTTATGAAAGTTAGAACCCAACAATGTATGGGATAAGGTTAGGGAAATGATGATGGAGAAAACGTGATTTTTGGTAATCACTCACAGGCACAGTGACATAAAACTATTAATTAATCAATAACATTTTATTGATGTGTATTGAAGTGCATCAAAACATTAGCATACCGCACTTAGGTCAACAACATTACAATTTATAATTAGGAATTGTGAAGGAAATACTTTGTTATTGTGATACAACAGGAAGTCATTATTCATGTCCCGACAATTGAACTTTTGGATATATCCTCAATGATGTTGTTTTTGAAATAACATTTTACTTAAATACCCATATACAAGGGCCGTCATGAGCTATGAGCACTGACTGTATACAGTAGTCATTTGAGGAGTCTGTCTCTGTCTGTCAGTTTGATGTGACACAACTAAAATACATATGCAGTTATTTCCTTTATATTTATTTATTTATTTGTTTATTTATTTAATTATTATTTTATTTTTATTTATTTATTTATTTTAGGGTAACAAACAGTATTATAAGACCTTACATATTAGTAAATAAAAATTATACATAAACAAGTGAAGTTTCTACTGATAAATTAAACATATTCAGAGGATGCTTGCAATAAAGGTACATTTCTGTGACTGCGATCACATCTGTTGACAATGTGATGTTTTTAAGTATATGTAAGGTAAACTAAGTTTATATAATATTTATATCTAACGCCAACAAATAGTCTCTAATCCCCTTTTTAAAGTTACTTAATTGAAACATTGAGGACATCAATGTGCGTCCTATATATAATTCATGTAGAGGAGAGGAGCTTAGCACAGTTGTTATTGCGCATATCATTCGATCAGTGAAGTTAAGCAACCCTAACTCTAGCCAGTAATTGGATGGGTGACCGCCCGAGTGCCCTCCGTGCCTCGGAGAGCACGTTAAGCAATCGTTACAGAACAGTCGGAGACCAAAAAATTGTCTGACAACTGGTTTAACCCAGATCACAGATTTTCCTCGTCAAAGGGGTTGCGAAGGTCAGATGGCAGTCGCTTCGTATAAAAATCAGGTGATCAGGCACATCGAGTTGAACCAAGTGCCGACCCCAGCAATGTATGAGATAAGGCCTGGGAGATGATGATAGCATTCATGTAGACTGCTTCATTGTTGTAATGGTTGTAAGTTCTCAGTAGACTTGAGCCGGTTAATGCCAATTTATAAAGTGCTTTCCTCGTAATATCAACCTTCGGAACCCGTAGGTAGTATGTATAATGTGATTTGTTTGCGGATGCGTGGAACTATATTTTGTCTGAATGTTTGAGATTCTCTGAGGTTAAGTATGCGAGAGTATCCACGATTTTATAAGGCATAAGATCACTGAAAATGTTAATGTTAATTATTGTAATTGGTATGTCCATAATAATTAACTGTTAATAAATAAATAAATAAAATGTTTATCAATTTGTCCCCCTATTACATGGGACTTAAATATAACTGTGTGTATGTGTGTATAATATATTTGCAAGCACACCTCTGCATACCCCTTGTTATTGGTAATTTCTAAAAATATTCTAGTTTAATAAATTTATGACTGTGGTTATAATGAGGATCAAAACTATCTCTATTCTTAGTTAAGTCATAATCAGTTGAACCATAAAAGATCCTCCTAAACCCAGCTTTATTCCCATTATTTTTTCCTCTTTGTAGCATGGCAAAGCTGAGGGAGGAGGCGTTGGAGGCTGATTCAGCTTCTAAGAAGAAGCAGTTTGATGATGGACCCAAGTCATCCTTTGGGTATGTGCATAATTTATATATTCAAATTATATTAATGGCCGTGGTGGCCTTGAGGATTGAGCAGTCGACTGCTACGCAAGCGACGCAAGTTCGAATACCAGCGGGGCCTGTACCGATGAGTTTTTCTAAAATACTCATGTACAGTGATTTCCCACCATGTGCTTTACGGTGAAGTAAAACATAGCGAGGAAACCTGCATATTTCTGAAAAGTAATTCAAAGACGTATGTATAGTGTCTGAGACGGCGATGGACTCACCGTCTGTCACGTTGGCACTTAATCAAAAATACGGTGAAAAGTGGGTGTTGTTGTGATAACAACACCTCTGCCTACCCCTTCGGGGAATACAGGCGTGAGCATATGTCATTGGTATAGGCCCTAATGGGATTAGAACTTGCTGCTCAAACCCCGAGGCCACCACGGCTTCTATATTTATACAAAGTAATTGATTATTTACAGTTACGGCGGTAAGTTCGGCGTACAAGCAGACCGTATGGACAAATCAGCGATGGGCCACGACTACATCGGGAAAACTGAGAAACATGTGTCCCAAAAGGATTATGCTCAAGGTAATGCTTTGTTTCTAGTGCTACGATTTACTGTCCATCTATAGTTATACTAGCTGTGCCCGGCAAACGTATTGCCATATTTTTTTTTTGGGGTGGTCACCCTTATCATTTAGGGGTATGAAAAATAGATGTTGCCGATTCTCAGACCTACCCGATCTGCACACAAAATTTCATACAAATCGGTCCAGCCGTTTCGGAGGAGTATGGTAACTAACATTGTGATATGGAAATTTTATATATTAGATATACAGATAAATAAAAAAATTATAATTAAATAAAAAAAGAGTAGTGGTGGCCCTGGAGTTTGAGCCTGATACGCGAGCGACGCAAGTTGGAATCCCAGCGGCGCCTGTGCCAATGAGTTTGTCTAAAACCTTATGTACAGTGATTTCACACCACTTGCTTTACGGTGAAGGATGACTATATACGGTGATTTTCACCAAATACTTATGAAAGTATTTACGGTTATTTTTTATTTAAAATTTTTTTGAAAATTTCGCCATCCGTCTGTTGTCACTGACGATGTCACTGACGGAGAAAGATTTTTCCGAACAGACAGGTTTGTTCATTCTAATCTGAAAAGGCTGGACCAGTTTTAACGGGACTTTTACTGGCAGGTAGCTGATGTTACAATAAGTCATCTCCCTGGCCTTATCCCATACATTGTTGGGGCCAACACTTGATTCAACCCGATGTGGTTGATCACCTGATTTTTATACGAAGCGACTGCCATCTGACCTTCGCAACCCCTTTGACGAGGAAAATCTGTGATCTGGGTTAAAACAGTTGTCAGACTATTTTAGGCCTCCGACCGACCTGTAACGATTGCCAAAGATGATAAATTGTCAACCGGGTCCGACGGCTTAACGTGCTCTCCGAGGCACGGAGGGAACTCGGGCGGTCACCCGTCCATTTACTAGTATTTGAAAAAAAAGAATTAGGCTCTAAATACTAAGCTTAAAATTAAGTTAGTAAATATGGTGAGTCTACCGCCGTGTCTTATTTTGTTGTGCCACTGTTATATGGTATTGAAAACTTGTTTAAAAGGTTTCGGTGGCAAGTACGGTGTCCAAACGGACAGGATGGACAAGTCAGCAGTGGGCCATGATTACGTGGGAAAAGTGGACAAGCATGTTTCTCAGACGGACTACAGCGCCGGCTTCGGCGGCAAGTACGGCGTACAGACTGATCGAGTCGATAAGGTGGGTATGGCTTATAAAGTTCCTGCTTTAAATAAAGCTGGATTTATTTTTTACTAGCTATACCCCGCGGTTTCACCCGCTTAGATTTAATTTTATATAATACTTTTTTTCGCAATTAAAGGTAGCCTATGTCCTTTCTCAGGGTCTAGAGATTGTCTGTGCCAAATGTCATCGAAATCGGTTGAGAGGTTTAAGCGGGAAAGCGTAACAGACAGACAGAGTTACTTTCGCATTTATAATATTTATATTAGTAGGGATGGAATGGTCCAATGAAATACGTAAGATACATAAGAGAGAGAGAGAGAGAGAGAAAGAGAGAAGTTTGCATCCAGACGGCCATACTTTTTCCCAATTACAAAATAAATATATATGTATGTTAATCTTTGTAAGTTGTATTATAACAGAGTGCCGCCGGCTGGGAGCATCGGGAGCAGATAGAGAAGCATTCCTCTCAGAAGGACTACAGCGTAGGCTTCGGGGGCAAGTTCGGGGTCCAAGCCGACAGGAAGGACGCCTCCGCCTTAGGCTGGGACCATCGCGAGGAACATCACACACATGACTCGCAGAAAGGTGAGATAACATTACTAACATTTACAATTTTTTCTGCAGTTTTTATCATTTTGCGGTACTAATTGGGGTTAGGCCCACAGACATACAACTAATAAGCAACAGGGAGAGCAAGAATGTCTTTGTTCAAGAGTTAACGCGTTCACTGCTAACGACGCGTATGTGCGTCCAACTGTTAGAGAATTTACGAAGAAGTTGGAATGTTAACAGTGAATGTGTTAATGTATGTCTGTGACGTAGAAATATACTTAAAATAACCATACATATAGTACTTTATCTAATTTTAATTAAGGCTGCGTCTCATTTTTGTTTAATGAAAAATATATTTTCTTTCTTACTGTACAGTGCCTAGTGCGAGTTTTCCACAAGTCACCGCGTTGACGTAAATGCAGATTTTGTATGGAATCGAAACAACACCATCTGTCGGCCCACAGATGGCACATTGACAGATTTACGTCAACGCGGTGACTTGTGACGGCGAGTTTTCTTAATATATATTATATTAAGAAAACTCGCACTAGGCACTCTGAACGCTTCAGGAGATAGAGCAAAAGATACGTGTTTATTAGAAGAAAAACTTTCTCATGATAATAAAAAAAAACTTAGTAGTAAGCAACTTTGGTACAATCCGGTATTCGAACAAAGCGTAGGAATTGGATAAACATTGAATACTAACAAATTTCTTTTTTTTAAACTTACTTCAATAAGCCGTGGTTGCCTGCGAGTTTGAACAATCGCTTGCTACGCAAGCGACGCAAGTGACGCAAGTTCGAATCCCAGTAAGGCCTGCACCAATGAGTTTTTCAAAAAGCTTAAGTGCATTGATCACGTGCTTTACGGTGAAGGAAAACATCGTGAGGAAACCATACTGCCTGAGACAGCGATGGACTCACTCACTCACGTTGGCACTTAATCATATTAGGTGAAATGTGAGTGTTGTTGTTACAACATCTCTGCTTTTTAAAAAACCAGACGCAGCTTTATTAACGCGCTCACTGCTAACAACGCGTATGTGCGTCCAACTGTTAGAGAATTTACGAAGAAGTTGAAATGTTAGCAGTGAATGTGCTAAAAGATAGTTTCGTGAACATGCACGCTTCTCTGAAAAGAGGTTGCTCGGTTTTAAGGTTAAGTCGATTTGTGTGAAATACATACATACATATGCTCACGCCTGTATTCCCCGAAGGGGTAGGCAGAGGTGTTGTAATCACAACACCCACTTTTCACCGAAGATGATTAAGTGCCAACGTGACAGATGGTGAGTCCATCGCCGTCTCAGACACTTTACATACGTCATTGAATTACTTCTCAGAAATATGCAGGTTTCCTCACGATGTTTTCTTTCACCGTAAAGCACGTAGTGTGAAATCGCTCTACATAAGTTTTTTAGAAAAACTCATTTGTACAGACCCCGCTGCGTTTCGAACTTGCGTCGCTTGCGTAGCAGGCGACTGCTCAAACCTCAAGGCTTTATATTTGTGTGAAATTTATAAACCTTTACTCGTTTCAGATTACGCCATTGGCTTCGGTGGCAAATACGGCGTTCAGACAGACAGACAGGACGCCTCAGCCTTGGGCTGGGACCATCAGGAGAAGACGGCGGCACACGCTAGTCAAGTCGATCACAAGAAGGTAACACACACATTAATAAGAACATTTGGAATGGATATCATTTAAACTTTGTTGCAATGATATAACGTTTAATTTTAATCGACAAAAATAACGAAAAGTCACTTTTCCTTTTATTATTAAAAAAATAAAATTCAAGCGTCTGTTTGTGATTCCAAATTAATTGGTATTCACTGAATCCATATGAGAGTATATTCTTACATATTTTTTTTACATTTTTTTGACTTTGTTCCGGCTAATCTCTGAATGTGTACGACAATACATGATAATACGCACTTATTTTGCCCCTTGCAACTTTAATGCAATACGCTTTTGTAATAAAAACAATTTGGTAACCGGTGGTAATTTTTTTGGTAACCGGTGGTAATTTTTCGATAATTATAAGTGTTGCAAACTTACATTGATGTATTTAATGTAATTATTTATGGTTTTTGATTGGTCTTTTTATATGTCAAAAGTTACAGTTAGTTGTCAATAAAATATATTTCTGGTCAGCTGCTTTGTCACTGCTCTCGCACAAATTCAGTTACTCGATATCGTATATAATAAGTGCCTTACCGCAGGCGAAGCAGAATAAATAATTAATTTTATTTTGCCGGGGTTTCGGTGAAAAGGTACTCAAACTTTGCAATTGTTAGCGAGAAGCGCCATCTATGTAGCGAGTGGAGAAACGCTACAAAATGTTATGAGTGTGTCACATCACTAGCAATAGGTCAGATTGGCGGGAATGTATAAAAAATATGGCGTCAGGGACTGATCATAAAAATTTAGTTAACATTATAATAAAACCACTTTAAGTTTCATACTATTTATTCCAAATCTACCAACAAACAAAATCTTTATCATTTTAATTTTTGCCAGGGTTTCGGTGGAAAGTTCGGTGTAGAAACAGACAGGGTGGACAAGTCGGCGCATCGCTTCGACGAAGTGGACAAAGTGGGCACCAACTACACCAAGCACAAGCCTGACATTGGGGGCGCCAAGCCCTCCTCCCTGAGGGCCAAATTCGAAAACATGGCCAAAGAAAAAGAACAGGTATTTTCATTGATATCATCATCTCCCTGGCCTTATGGGAGATGTATGGGACATTGTTGGAGTCGGCACTTGATTCAACCCAATGTGGCTGATCACTTGATTTTTATACAAAGCGACTGCCATCTGACCCTCGCAACCCCTTTGACGAGGAAAATCTGTGATCTGGGTTAAACCAGTTGACAGACTATTTTTGACTACCAACTTGATCTGTAACGATTGCCAAAGATGATACATTGGCATATTTATATACAGGTATTTTCATTGATATAGAGTGATTTTTATATTGCTGTTGTTGAAATTTTATTCATATTTTCTAGACTAAGAGCTGTGATGGCCTTGGGGTTTGAGCAGTCGCCTGCTGCGCAAACGACGAAAGTTCGAATTCCAACGGGGCCTGTACCAATGAGTTTTCTAAAAACTTATGTGCGATTTCACACCACTTGCTTTACTGTGAAGGAAAACTCTAAACATCGTGAGGAAACCTGCATATGTCTGAGAAGTAATTCAAAGACGTATATATAGTGTCTGAGATGGCTATTTGTCACGGTACTTAATCATCTTCGGTGATAAGTGGGTGTTGTTATTACAACACCTCTGTCCACCCCTTTGGAGAAATACAGGCGTGAGCAATTGAACAATCGCAAACCAGACATATTTATTTACTAAAATATACATGCATACATGAAGGACTCACGTTGACTAATTATGTTCGTGGTAAATTGATTAATGCTCATTTAAGGTCAGCTCTCATAATTCGTGACGGCAATGTTGGTGAGATTTTTATTTGGGGAGTACAGGAGGTACATGTTATTGTTATATTATTTTGGCAGGAAGCTCTACAATCGGTGCAGAAGATAAGACAACAGAGGGAGAAAATTGACAAGGACCTCTCGGAGAAGGTAATTTATGTTAAACTTGTTTTATAAGTAAAAGTAAAAGGAGTAACTTAGGCTAAGGTACCCCTTGAAACATCAGCTATCTGCCAGTGAAAGTCCCGTTAAAATCGGTCCAGCCGTTTCTGAGATTAACCGGAAGAAACAGACAGAAAGACGGACAGACAGCCAGTAAAAAAATATAAAATTGTTTTTTTTTTTATTTCAGTACGTATATACTTTCATATGTTATTTTGTAATTACATACAGACATTTAAATTTTATTTATCTGTATATATGTAGATATAAATTTATTGTACTTGGACTGACAGATGGCGCTGTTTCGATACTATACAAATCTGCGTTGACGTCAATGCGGTGACTTATAACGTTTAATTAAAATCCATTATCTTAATGAAACTGAAATAATATAGTTTTTACATCAACACAGATTAATAGCATTTTCGTGGTAGTTAAATTATATGCGGGTGCTACCGCGGGGCTCGGATAGTATTTGATAACATAATATTTGAAATTCTTCAGGAGAAAGATCGCGTGGGCCAAGAGGATGAATCGCCAGCTCAACCGCATAAGTTTCCGCAACCAACCCAACAGCAACCAAAGCAGCAACCACAAGTAGAGCCATCGCAACCACAACCAGAAGGCAATAGGCAAGAGGAGGCGCGCGTGGTGGCCGAAATAGAGACGGTTATGGCGAAGGAAGAATCCAATGAAGAAACGAAGAATCTACCCGACGTTACTCTCGTTGGAGAACCTAAGGAAGAAAAGGAAGAAGTATGTTATGCTTCATTTTTGACAGAGATTTTACGGTACATCCGGTTCGAGATCCAGAGTTGTCCTCGATTTCAGATTTGGGACTGTATTTGACTGATTGAGATCTTATATCAGACAAATATGTATATTTATTCACAAACTGCGCCTCGCGATTTCATCTGCGTGGACTTAATTTTATGCATAGTTTATATTCACGGAACCCTCATTTAAAAAGTAACTTACGCTAAGTTACTCTGTGTCATTACATCAGACAACAAACAGACACACAGACTTTTATGCATACATACATATGCTCACGCCTGTATTCCCCGAAGGGGTAGGCAGAGGTGTTGT
Organism: Watsonalla binaria; assembly: GCA_929442735.1. Classification (NCBI taxonomy): domain Eukaryota; kingdom Metazoa; phylum Arthropoda; class Insecta; order Lepidoptera; family Drepanidae; genus Watsonalla; species Watsonalla binaria. The sequence goes on along the minus strand of OV838937.1, from coordinate 8,693,415 downwards.
TATCACAACACACACTTTTCACCGAATTTGATTAAGTGTCAACGTGACAGATGGTGAGTCTGTCGCCGTCTCAGGCACTATACATACGTCATTGAATTACTTCTCAGAAATATGCAGGTTTCCTCACGATGTTTTCCTTCACCGTAAAGCACGTGGTGTGAAATCACTGTACATAAGTTTTTTTGAAAAACTCATTGGTACAGGCCACGCTGGGATTCGAACTTGCGTCGCTTGCGTAGCAGGCGACTGCTCAAACCCCGAGGCCACCACGGCTCTTTATGCATTTAGTGAAAAGCTGTTACTTTGGAAAAGCTTCTTTTTCTTCAAGTGCCTCTCCAATTAATGAAGGTTGGCAACCAGCTCCGAATATCTTCTGCCATCCCTTGCGAGGTGGAACAACTCTGTGCTCTTGATGCCGGTCCATTCGCGAATGTTCCTCAGTCAGGACTTCATTCTTCCGGCTATTTTGCCCATCATGATGAGTTGGAGCAGCACGTATCTCTCGTGACGAAAGACGTGTCCGAGATAAGCAACCTTTTTCTGCTTGATGATCTGTATAAGATTGCGTTTCAATTTAAAAACGGACACTCAATATCTTGTCATCTTTATAGATGTAGATATTGATTGCGACTGTTAGCGAGAAGCGTCGTCTATGTAGCGGCTGAGTACTTCTGCTACATATAATTAATTTGCTTACCATTTTGTTTTGTATATAGATAACTCGGCAGCCCACTATAGTAGTGTCCCCCGTGGGGTGGGAAGCGGGCGACGCCGACGAAGCGGACGAAGCCGACGGATACACCGCGCGCGCGCTCTACGACTACCAAGCAGCCGCTCCTGACGAGATCTCCTTCGACCCTGACGACATCATCACCAACATTGTGATGGTAACTATTAGGCTGCAACCTCATGCAGCCGCTCGTCGCTCGTTTTCAGCGACAAATGTGGTCACGTGACGATTCAAAAAGGAACTACGTCATGCGTCATCGTCGCTCGTTTGGTGATGGTGGCATTTTTCGTGCATTAAAGATGGGCCAAAAGTTCAAGTAGAGAGAAATTAGTATACCCGATCCAGAAAAGCTAACGGTTGATGGAATGGCTTCACCATATGTGGTGGTTGGTGACGGGTCATTCCAATTAACAGACTACTTACACTCTCGATACTTCCCAGCGATAATGCTCAACATTTTTAGCTTTATCGCTATATATCACGTGACCATATTTGTCGCTGGAAACGAGGGTCGGGCGGCTGCTTGTGGTTGCACCTTTACACAACTCATACGGGAGGTGGTGATTAGACTTTTATAAAGCACATTTTTTGTTTCTTCATTCTAATTATAATCCCACCTTGTGTTGATCTGTACCTTACCTTGGGATCACCTAAAATTAAGGCGAATAATAAGGTGCAGGATGAAATAACTTACACACATACATATGCTCACGCCTTCGTTCCCCAAAAGGGTACTTCTCAGTAAAAGCAACCTTCCGAACCTGGCGGTAGCATGGATAATCCTGTGTAATCGTGTCGTCCTGACGATTTGAAAGTACTTTGTTAAAAGTCTAACCAAATAAAGATATTCTGAATCTAATTGAATGGGTAGGCAGAGTTGTTGTAATAACAACGCTCATTTTTCACCGAAGACGATTGAGTGCTAACGTGACAGATGGTGAGTCTATCGCCGTCTCAGGCACTATCCATACGTCTTTGAATTACTTCTCAGATATATGCAGATTTCCTCACGATTTTTCCGTCACCGTGGTGTGAAATCCATTTTTTGCATTCCCAGATCGACGAAGGCTGGTGGCAAGGTCTCTGTAAGGGTGCCTACGGACTGTTCCCGGCCAACTACGTTCAGTTGCAGGACAAGTAGGTAAACACCCTAACATTCCTATATTTCCATACTATCATTGTTTAAATACATCGACGTCACGACTTGACAGTTATTTTTTACATTTTATTTATAAGCATTTTAGCGTAATATTGTATTCAATTATGGTCTTTATTTAGCTGAGATTACAGTCGATTTAGAAATAATACATTTATATATGTAGGCGACTAGATATACAAGTAAATTTAGAATGAGGTTGAATTGAAAAAGCAAAGAAAATATATATTTTCCTTGTATTTTGTGTTCCCATCTCTTTTTAATTCTGCTCGCGAAAAGAGACAGAGTTATTGGAAATTTGATTCAATATGATTTTTTTCTTTAAAAAAAATACGATGCATTTTATAATCTAATGATAGGTAACATAAAGACATTATTATGAATAAACCTCATCGTTACAGAAATAATAGATTTTATCCTATTGAATAAGGAAAATAATGATTAATATTATATCTAAAGTTTATACTAAGCCATGAAGTAACCTTACCATCAATATCATTTGCTTCCAATACGATAACAAAGCATATTTACTTTTGAGCTGCTATCATATACTTTTAGCGAAAAGCTGTTAATTAGAAATTCCAAACAGACATTTAAATTTTTATTTATCTGTATACATTTGAGCCATAAGGATTTCCTATTGCATAGGAATTTTTGTCAAAATTAATACTGTTATTTCATGGCCATGAAATTACGTAATGAGTTTGATTACTGTATGGTCCCAGCGCTCATAACTTGTGACGGGTAATGTACTCCTTTTATTGTTATAAACGAATGTTTTGAACATCGATTTTGTTTATTCATTTAATTAATTATGTATATCAATGTAAGAAAATGTATTTTGTAAGACATTTAATTTTAACAGCAATGTTATTTGTAATTTGACTGAATACGGCGTATTATTTATAATCGGAATTGTGTCCACTAATTAACGATTTATTATTTTACATTAATGTCAAATTCAACTTTTTATTAACAGACATCATTATCGTTTATTTTTTAACATAGGAGGCTCACGTATGCTAAGTATCTCATGCTAAGTGCCAAAAATGCATCCCTCCGTGCCTCAGAAAGCACGTTAAGCCGTCGGTCCCGGTTGCCAATTTATCATCTTTGGCAATCGTTACAGGTTACGGAGGCTTGAAATAGTCTGACAACTGGTTTAACCCAGATCACAGATTTTCCTCGTGAAAGGGGTTGCGAAGGTCAGATGGCAGTGTTGCTTCGTATAAAACTCAGGTGATCAGCCACATCGGATTGAATCAAGTGCCGATCCCAACAATGTATGGGATAAGGCCAGGGAGATGATGATACATACATTTTGAGCACGCCTGTATCCCATGGAGAGACGTTCGAACTCTTTCTTTGTATGGACATGATAAGCTTCCTACGCTTACCTCTTTGGGCGCTTTTTAACGATCTCACGCAAAATAATGAAAGTACATAGGTTATATCGCTTACGTAAAAACATGGTTAAACCCTTTGGTCTTGTGCGTCATAATCCTACAATTCTTGCATACTTCTTTCGCTTTGTCGATAAAAAATATATTATGTTTTGAAGGTAAGCAAAAAGTAGATGAACAGATATGATGTGTATACTTTACCCAAATACTAATGACTAGCGGACGTTACGCTGTTTCGCCCGCGTAGTTCCCGTTCCCGTGGGAGTAAAAAATATAGCCTATGCTACTCGCTGATGATGTATCTATCCATTGCTGAATTTTTCAAATCGGTCAAGTAGTTTTGGAGCCAATTCAATGGATACCGTCATTCTTCTATTTTGTGTGAGGAATTGTAGTTTGACGATGTGTCAAATGGTTAATGCCCCAATATCAGAATGTTTCAATATCAGACTGTTCATGACCTTCTAGACAACTTAGTAATTACCTAGTTGTAAATAGATAAGATTTAAATGAAACTGTTATTGACAAACTTGATAGAATAAAGGGTAGTTTTGTTTAGGAAAATTACAAATATGAAACAAAAAAAAGAAGGTAGTGTAGGAAAATTATAACTACCTAAAAAAAAGACGAGGTTTTGCACAGTAATTTTACCATTGACGTTGTATGAAAATAAAAAAAGTATTAAAATTTTATTCATGACACCTATTTACATTCTTAATTCTTAAAAATGCTTAGGAAGAATACGAACACGAGTCTGAACTCAAACCCACGACCTCTGCGAACTGTACAGTGGCTCTACCAACTGAGCTACTCGTGATCAATCTCGTGCGAGGCTTGGATACAAAAACCAATAGATGGCGCAAGGCGGCCTCTATAGCCGCAAAACAAGGGAAGGATAAATTCGTAGGATCACAAGTAGGTGAGTTGGCAGAGCAACTGCACGGTTTGCAGAGGTCGTGAGTTCGAGTCCGTTCGTATTCGTATTTTTCCTGAACATTTTTAAGAATTAACAACAGAGGTGTTTGTCAATAGTAAAATAATTGTACGTACATTTATTGTTTTTAGACTATTACAGTGCTCAGAATCAGTTTATAAGTGTATTATAATCTTAAGTTTAGATTAATAGATTTAATAAACTAAAATGCAGTTTGTATAGATATAAAAAAGTTGAATATTAAATGCTTTAACACTACGCTTTTGCTGAATATTCTAATTAACTGTATCTGGATATCGGTACGGAACGAATAATAGAGCAGTTTTACCTAGAAATAAAACTTATGTGATTTCACACCACGTGCTTTACGGTGAAGGAAAACATCGTGTGGGAACCTGCATATGTCTGAGAAGTAATTCAAAGATGTATGTATAGTGCCACAGACGGCGATGAACTCACCCTCTGTCACGTTGGCACTTAATCATATTCGGTGATATGTGGATGTTATTGTTACAACCCCCATACTTAACCCTTCGGGGAACCTGGAATGGCGTGAGCATATTTAAAAATAAAACATACCTATTATTCTTCCACTGATATCCGGAATACAGGCAATGCCTACCTGGTATAAAGATCGTTCCCCACCACTTTGGTAAGAGATTATTGTCCGCCAGAGTCAAGCGACAAGTGTTGTAAAAGGTTATAAATATAAAACTGTTCTAGAAAAAACTAAAATTAAAAAAATATGCAATTTTTGTAACTGTAATATTTTATTGTAGTATTTTTGAGAATTATGTAGGTATTTGAAAGCGGACGTAGTGTTAAAGGATTACCAAATACAGTAAGGTATATAATGCCGAAATATGTTTTATAAAACGATTTATTGTTTCAAAGTGAATAAATATTTTATAGCTAACGTCATTGTTTTATTTTATACCTTGGATAAATCTATTGAATGCAGAAAAAATACTGATGTAATGTACAAAAGTTTCTTGCAAGGTCTTTTTCTCAGAAGCCTAGTTTCCGAACTGGTGATAAGTTAACACGCAAAAACAGAATAAATCTTTTTTTTTAATTTCGTGATCGTTTCAGTACGTTGCCCATAATATTTTTTTTAATGCGCGCGATGTATCTAATTTCAGAAGATCTCTAGATACTAGTGTTCAATGTTCGGATAGCCGCTCCCTCGGCAATGCCCTTCAGCTATGGCACACCATGCTGGGCCATAACTACTTAGGTAATTTTTAGAAAAATATTCCCATATCCTAAAACTGGCATGTAACCTATATGTAACAGTAGTTGTTTTAATAAATTGCTATAGAAACAGAATGAAATTAAAGTAATTTTTCATCACTTTTTGATTGGATTTATAGACAAAAGTTCAAAGACTTCACTAATCGTTTTACATCAAAATTAAAATGAGTAAAAATATATCTATAAAAAAGTTCGATCGCAATACGCCCGCTTTGTCCGTATCAATCCAGTCTGTATAAGCAGACACTCGAGTGAACAGCGTCGTTTTGTCAAAATTCTTTCCACTAACGACCCCTACAAGCAAATTATCTTTGCTGTTCATTCTCCTACTGTTCCATTTACACGCCAGAGGTCCCCCAGAGTCGCCCACACTGACGTCAGAGTACGCTGAATTCGTGCAGATGAAGGAATCCATTGGCATCTCCCATAGACGACTACATTGCTTTCGAGTCATCAAGTGTAAAGGAGCTACACGTAGAAACGAAGATATCACATCCTTTTTACCATGTCCCAGCTTACCGTAACCAGCCGATACGCAGTTATACATGGAGTCTGAAGTACTTCTAGCCAGGGGTATGAGGTCGACATTAGGGGACTGTATCCAAGGATCGCTGATGAAAATCAATGCTATATCGTTTGTGGGGAAGTGGAAATCATTGTGAAGTTTCACATTTGACGGTTCTCTCCATTGAAATTGCGTCGTGGTCGTGACGTTACCGCTGTGAGAGATGTCTGTCCTCAAATCTCCAGCAACGACTCGTAATCTATAGAAGTATTTTTGATGGAAATAGTTGTTGAGTTCGAAACAGTGTGCGGCTGTCAGTACCCTGGTCGCTGATATAATGCTGCCGCCGCACAAATTCAACCAAAACTTCTTGCCTTCCCTAAACTTCCCGACTGGCTCTTTGATTGAGACCAGGAACGGTAAATCTCCTTCCGAAGCTGGCAGCCCATTCACCACAGTCGGTTTCACATAAAACTTGGAGTACTTCAATGATGTTATCACTCGCTGATCCTGTTCGCCGGTTGTTAATTGTATGGTCAACATTAAAAGTAATGACTTTGTAAACATTGAATTTCGATAAAATACAGTCTAAATTTAGACCATATTGTCAGACGTCAAAAACTAACTGACATTCATAACGAAAACTTTTTTATTCCGCGATGGAACTTTGATGAAGGTTTTTGAAAAAGAGTTCCTTTAATTCAAAATAAATAAGACTACTTTCTTGGTCTAGTGGTCATAAAGCATAAATAACACTATTTCAACTCATAACTTCCACTCCTTTATCGCTACATTATACTTGAAACTCCAATTTATTGGGCCCAATCTCCGGGGTTATACGATAGAGCGTTCTCTATTACCAGTTTTTAACGCCTTTGTAGGATCTCTGGTTATTACTACCTCTTTAACAGCTCATGTAAAACTTGTTCTTATTACCAAAATGTTATTTGGGCTTGATTCGATTCCTGAGTCGGAAAAAGTTATATTAGTTTTTCCATCTGTAATTTTCCAGTAACTTAACTTAGCTATTAGTATAGGAGCATGGATTAGTGCCCGGTTAGTGGATATTAGGCTCGCCCGAGACTTAAAGAAACGTCTCTTGGAATCTGTTGGTGCAAAAAGCATGTGAAAATTATATGTGACGCATAATTGGTGTGTAGGTTAGTATGTAATAAAATTTGAAGAAACCACAATTCCAAAATGTAAGCAAACAAAAATAAATGCTGTAAAAAACCTTGGGCGCAGGCCGTTCCCCACATCACTGTCAATCCACTTAGCGTAGGCAGAAACGCGCGTGAATATTGTCGTTTTATCAAAATTCTTCGCACTAACGACTCCTACTAACAAATTCCCGTGCGACTTCCTACTGGACCACTTACACGTCAAGGGCCCCCCAGAGTCCCCCACGCCGACGTCAGCGTTCAATGAATCCGTGCAAATGAAGGAGTCCATATTAACTTCCCATATTCGACTGCACTGGTTCCTAGTGAGTAAATGCAGGGAAGCAATACGTAGGAACGTCGACACTTGATCTATTTTATTGTGTCCAAGCTTACCGTAGCCAGCTGACACACAACTATCGTGGTAGTCTTTGGGACTTCTCGCCAGCTCTACAAAGTTGACATTGCCTGATTGCATCCAAGAAATAGTGACATAGACTAGAGCTATATCATGCATAGGGAAGTTAAAGTCATGGTGGAGTTTGACTGTACTCAGTTCCCTCCATTGAGGTCCTCCTGTAGTTAGCGACTGACCGCTGTGTGGGATTTTAGTTCTCAAATCGCCGGCGACGATTCGAAGTCTGTAGAAGTGCTTGTGATGGAAGAAGTTGTTCTGTTCGAAGCAATGTGCGGCTGTTAGTATTTTATTGGGGGAGATTATGCTACCCCCACACAAATTCGACCACAGTTTCTCTCCGTCACTGTCACTGTCCGGCACTTTGATTGATACCAAGTAGGGTAGATCTCCCTCTGACGCTGGTGATCCATTAACTATAGTCGGCTTTACATAGAACCTAGAATACTTCAAAGTGGTCACGACCCGTTGATCGAGTTGACCAGTTGATAATTGTATGGATACTAGGAATATTAAAGGCCCTATTAACATTGAATTACAGACGAAGTTTTTATATATTATTGTCACATGTCAAACATAATGGCAACGTGATGGCAAGTGTTAACCATAGATAAATATTTATTCTATATTTTTATGAATGGTAACAGAAAAGCAAATTAATTTAAAAAAGAGCTTAAAGCATACTATGGCGCAAGAAACTCCTCATGTAGAATAATAGAGATGTAATTGATTCTGTAAAGTTCATCTCAGTAAAAGCAATCTTCCGAACCTGGCGGTATCATGTATAATCTTGTAAATTATGACTTGAAAATATTTTGACGATTTGAAAGTGCTTTATAAAAAGTCTAATCGAATAAAGATATTTTTGACTTTGACTGACTTTGATTATGAATATGAATATTAGCTCTAAGTATCTATTGACAGAACAGTACAAAGTTTTACAGTTTCATTTTTCCTTAACATTTCTAGATTTTCTAGACCCAAACGAAGTTCTATTAAAACTTTTCATAACACGCCAAATGTGTGTTTTCTAAAAGAAAAAACTATCCAAGAAGGGCTCTTCAAGTTACAGAACGTGTAATATCGTGAACCTAGGTCTTAATTATGTAATCCTGAGTAATAACTCAGGCCTAAAGCCGTCAAATTACGCTTGTTTGTTAATGTATTAGATTATAAAGCAAATTGTCTGCTTTGAGTATAATAACAAGCTTAAGCTACGACCCTATGTAATTAACTATTTCTCGAGACCTATTCGCTCTTCATTCTCTTTAATAAATACCCGCTTATTGTGAACTGGTTGCGCCAGAATTTAGGTTTCTTACAAAACAACGCTATTCATTCATATAAACTGACTAGCGGACGTCACACGGTTTCACCTGCGTTGTTCCCATTCTTATGGGAGTACGGGGATGAAATTATAGCCGCATCTGGACCCCAAGGCCCCAGAGTTTCAACCGCAAACGCAGAAAATATGTATCCTTGACCAATGCAAGTATATTTCCGGCGCTTCAGGCACTCCTGCTGAACAGCAGCAGCACCGAATTACTGTTTTGAAAAATATTATACAATTTTTAAAATAAAAAATAAATCACTTAAGAAATGTAAGTCCATAGACACAGTTCCAATGCACAAATTTTCTCACAGAAGAAACCTTCTTGTCAAATTGTCCTCCAGTCAAATTACCATAAAAACAAGGAAAACCATATGTCAGTCAACAGGTTGTTAGAAATGATACAACAATGCCCGGACTATTGAGAAAGTTTTTGAACAAAATTCAAAATTCAAATGAACAAGTTAGTTATCGCAGCCCTTATACTATTGTCCCAGTCAGTGATGTGCGCGTACGATCGACGAGTCATTACTTCGTTGAAATACTCGAGGTTTCGAGTGAAGCCGACCATTGTCAACGGAGACCCAGCGAAGTCAGGCCAAGTACCGTACCTTGGTAAGCCTACTGCTTTTTTAAACATATGTCAAAGTCAAAGTCAAAGTCAAAAGTATCTTTATTCGATTAGACTTTTACAAAGTACTTTCAAATCGTCAGAATGACATAATTATACAGGATTATACATGCTACCGCCAGGTTCGGAAGGTTGCTTTTACTGAGAAGAACCTGGCAAGAAACTCAGTAATTACTCTTTTCAAAAATATTATACAATTTAAAGAATACAAAATAAATAATTTGAAAAAGCCGTGAGCTCATGGACAATGTTTCAATGCAAAAATGTCGAACTAAAAATCTAGTACATCTACTTATAACTAAATGCGTAGCTTGAGATGACCAGCCCCCACAAGCAGTTATGTCGTCACGAGTGCTCAGCGAAAAAAATGGAAGTAATTGCGTTAGGATTTTATTTGCGTCGTGGCATACAAACCTACAGAGGTTTTTCAAGGTCAGCGCTCATTGCTCGTGACAGCACCTGTCTTTATCCAATTGCAAGTGTCAGCAAAATATAACCCGATTGGACTGCAGTCGGAATCTCATTGAATATAATAATAATAATAATAACTTCAACTATATAAGTATATATATTATAATATAAATCTGTCACACTTGGCTAAGGCCCGTGTGCCAGCAATTATACCCCTCTAAAAATGGGAGATCATATTTTGATAAGAATATATAAATAATAATAATAATATATTTATTTGCCACAGTAAGTAAGTACTATTAACACACATAGTCATAGATAAGTAAATGTTATAGGAATGATTTTAAACCGTATCGGGTCCGAGCCGAACGACATGGTGAACTAAATATTGTTTATATTTTGCATGGACACACTCATGCTATACCTCACAGCAACCGAGTGGCGGCCAAGCAACGCATGAATTAAGCTAACGGCCGAAGCTCGGCTCGGATCCGGCACGGTCTAGAGTCATCCTTAGAGGCGTTCAATAAGTTTTCGTAAACTATACTCGCTAGCGTCTTCGCCGAATATTAGTATGAGAAATTGTACAGCGACACCTAGCGGTTACGTGAACAACTAAAATATCATCTCCCTGGCCTTATCCCATAGGTACACTGTTGGGGTCGACACTTGATTCAACCCGATGTGGCTGATCACTTGATTTTTATACGAAGCGGCTGCCATCTGACCTTCGCAACCCCTTTAACGAGGAAAATCTGTGATCTGGGTTAAACCAGTTGGCAGACTATTTTAGGCCTGCGACTAACCTGTAACGACTGCCAAAGATGATAAATTGGCAACCGGGACCGACGGCTTAACGTGCTCTCCGAGGCACGGAACTCGGAGAGCACGTTACTAGCTAGATGTAAGGTTGCTTAACTTCGCTGATCGAATGATATGCGCAATAACAACTGTGTCACGAGCTCCTCTAAAGAATTGGAATAGTGAAGAACTAAAATATCTCATACAAATATTGCGAATGACGCTAGCGTGTATAGATTACGAAAACGTTGGCAAACCCGTGATAGGGGTACTGAATAGGATCGAAACTTAACAGTATCTCAATGAATTTAAGTCATTAATTTTTTTCTCTTATTAATTTAAATTTAAAGCATATCGAATGCGAAAACACTGTTAAAGTAAGTCGCTACAATACCATCACGGTTTTCATTACGTGAATCAGGGTAGTCACATCAGGTAGTAAGTGAAATTAATAGTTTCTCGGTTTATTCAGTATCACTCAAAGAGCCAGCGTCCAAGGTAGATACAGAGATGCGAGTCTGGAAAAACCTATGCGGAGGCACCATCATCGGAGAGACCAAGGTTCGATTATACATTTACTAGTTTATACAAGTTAATTTCCTGAGATGGCGATGATCGCGTTGGCACTTAATCATAATATATTCGGTGAAATGTGGATGTTGTTGATACAACACTTCTGCTTACCCCTTCGGGGATGGCGTGAGCATATTTGTTATTTAACATCTACACTACTATTATAGAGAGGAAAGATTTGTATTTTATGTGTATGTTTGTAATGAATTAACTCAAAAAATACTGTGACGATTTGAAACATTCTTTCACCATTGGAAAGCTACATCATCAGCGAGTAACATAGGATTTATTTTATCCCCGCACTCTCACGGGAACGGGAACTACGCGAGTGTTTCTATAAAGTTTTTATTTCCATTCTGTCATACATTCACAGGTTCTCACAGCGGCGCATTGCTTCGAAAGTAACGACTTTTACTACGCCAAAAACCCTGGAAAATTACGTGCTGTCGGCGGCAGCCTCCTCACCGATATGATACACGTGGGAGACGCGAACACGGGCCTTTTTGCCCAATGGAGGAACATCAAAAAAATTATCATACACAAAGACTTTAACTTCCCAGCGAACGACATAGCTCTAGTATTCGTCAAAACGCCCTGGAGATTCACCGATTACGTAGATTATGCAATTCTTGCACATGAGAACATAGATTACCCGACGACGTGCGTCACAGCTGGTTACGGCAGAATTGGATATAAAAAAAATGATAAGAAATCACCTATGCTGCTCGTAGCCCGCATTAGTACGTTAGCTAGAAGCCGCTGCTCATCCTTATGGGGGATGAATATGGACCAGTTTATCTGTACGGATTCTGTGCTCCGTGACGTGTCGCGTGGAGATTCCGGGGGACCATTAACCTGTCACGGGACCATAGACGTCAGAGAAATGCCCGACCGGGACCTCGTAGTAGGTATTGTCTGCGGTAAGAACTTCGACAAAACAACTATCTTTACACGTGTCTCCGCTTATAAAGATTGGATTAAAAAAAATGACGGACTTTCGTTGGTTGGAAATTATAACTTGCTCCTGACAATTATACTATTGATTTTAATATATCTTTTGTTTTGTTTAATATTCACCAAAGAGGAAGTGTGCTCTGAAGCGGGTTAAATATTAATGACTCACTTTGCATTAGAATGGAGGATTATTATTTTATGTAAAACAGAAGAGCTTTCTTTAGTTTCTTAAAGGTTTTCAATTCTAGCCTCAATAATTGCGGGGGTAGATGTGAAAAATAAAATTTGAAATTTCATGGTATAATGCCATATTATATTCTATTTTAACAATAAGGAGCCGTGGTGGCCTCGGGGTTAGAGCAGTTGCCTGCTACGCAAGCGACGCAAGTTCGAATCCCAGCGGGGACTGTACCAATGAGTTTTTCTAAAAAAACTGATGTACAGTGATTTCACACCACGTGCTTTACGGTGAAGGAAAACATCGTGAGAAAACCTGCATATTTCCGAGAAGTAATTCAAAGACGTATGTATAGTGCCTGAGACGGCGATAGACTCACCATCTGTCACGTTGGCACTTAATCAAATTCGGTGAAAAGTGGGTGTTGTGATTACAACACCTCTGCCTACCCCTTCGGGGAATACAGGCGTGAGCATATGTATGCATGTATGTATTTTAACAATATTATAAAGCTGAAAGCTTTGTTTGTTCGGTTTGAATTTAAATATTTTTTCTTTGGATAGTTAATTCATCATGGAATTCTTTATAATATCTCGGCGAAAAATAGGAGCGAAGGATGGCATCTTAATAATCCGTGCGTTTTTACAATAACGCAAAACTACGTAATGTGATACAATACGATATCGAAATTGGTGAAATAAGAGACCCTTTACGAGCAAATGTGTTATCAAATATTGTAAGCCTATTGCATCATAACGTATTGTTTAAACTCAGGTTATAACATAATTCCTTATCGGGGTTGTGAAGGTTGTTGAATGGCAGTCAAACCTCAAGCGTTACTTTAGAAATATCTAGATTCTTTAAACTGACTGGATCTGCGTTTCTTAACCCTGTCTGAGCTGCCATAATTTATGCAGGCTGAGTCGCAAGACACATTATTAAAAACCAAGTCAGTGTTTCTCAAACAATTTTCAAGATTAAATTTTTTAAAGAGAAAATAACTTGAATGACGATTGTAATTATTTATACTGTAGCAAACAGGCATATTGGTAAGTGGCTACGACAGCACGTACATCAAGAGTAGCAGCGTTATTCTGTAAGGTTTTTCAGCGTCGAGCTCGACGGCGAACGTCGATTTCAATTATCTATACATCTATACAGTTAAATAAAATTTAAGCATCTGTTTGTAATTCCTAAAGAACAGCTTTTCACACAATGAATATTAAAGTAAATATATATAAAGGATACGGACATAAAAAAAACGATTTAAAAAAATCTCTGTCAGTCTGTCTGTTTGTTGGGTGGACCGATTTTAACGGGATTCGACAAACACAATATACTAAAAGACGAAAATATATTTCTTGGGTAGCACAACTCTACATTCTCAAGTCTCTTTACCGGCTTCAAACAGCAAAACTATTCTTTCGCTGCGATTAAGATAGAGAAACATTCTCCTCGTCGAGGTCCAAAATTTGATACAAGCATTTACTGATACCAAACAAAACTGAATAAAGTTTCGCTGGACAGAATATACTTTATTTTTATCTTTGGAAATAATAAAAATCCATCAAGGGTATTTAATCATGGGTATTGAACAGCGGAAAGCAGTAAGATGTAATTGGTATCGGTAATAGTTTGAGAACCAGTGCTTCAACCATTATAATGAGATTAACAGACAAATATCGTCGCCCCATGCAACCTACATCCATACATATAAATAGTGCGTAATTTGTGTCAGTAATGCGTATGGTGAACTGGCGTTTAACATTTTTATGAAACTATGAATACCAATGGACAATTTTGCGTATGTTATAATGTGCTTAGTCGAATGGAAAGCATATAGAATGCTTCCATTATGGTTGGTATCAAAAAACAATGATGGGAGGAGTCAAGTGTTAAAATATGTATTTATTGATATTTGAACACTGGAAATGTCTCCATGGGCTTATTCATATTTATACTAGATGTGGCCCGCGGTTTCACCCGAGTGGATTTTATTTTATTAAATAAAAGTAGCCTGCGTTACTGCATGTAACATTAACTATCTGCCAGTTAAAGTCCCCCATTATAATAAGTCCAGCCGTTTCAGAGATTACAAACAGGCAGACAGACTAATAGAGAAAAAAAAAATGTTTTTTTAAGTCAGTACCGTATATATTTTCTAATCAATTTAGTGAATAGCTGTTATTTTGAAATTACAATCAGACACTTCAAATTTATTTAACTGCATAGATATAGATTTCGATCAATATTGTAAATATATCATATTTTGTTAACCTTTCGAACACGTAAAACATGTATAATCCTGTATAATAATGTCATTCTGACGATTTGAAAAGACTTCGTTAAAGTGTAATAAATAAAGACATTTTTAGATATATTGAAAGATAGGTTTGGAATTTATCAAAGCCATATTAGGCTTTATATAAATATACACGAATATATATGGAATATGATATGAATTTATAAAATTGGCACACTCCTTTAATACGATCGCGAGAAATTCTGATTTGTAAATACTTTGATCTCAATATGACGACAAAAATTTAATCGTAAATTCTTCGAAAATATACCAACATACTATCGTATTCTCGATATCTGAAACGAAATGATGGAATTCTGTTTTCCTATATTGAGTTATCGGAAATAAACACACACAACTGGAGGTAATCTTGTTCTGAAGATTATGAGTCGTTGAGGCAGAGTGATTTAAGCAGTCGCCTGCTACGGTTACGACGTAAGTTATTTTTTGATGTCAAACAAATTCAAATTCAAAAATATCTTTATTCGATTAGACTTTTTACAAAGTACTTTCAAATCGTCAGAAAGACACAATTACATAGGATTATACATGCTATCGCCAGGTTCGGAAGGTTGTTTTTACTGAGAAGAAACTGGCAAGAAACTCAGTAATTACTCTTTTAAAAAAATAATTTTACAGCTTTGAGTAATACAATATAAATCATAAAAAATATATATAAGCCCATAGACACAGTTCCAGTGCACAAAAGTCGATTTAAAAAAAATTTTAACTAAAAATAAGTACTACGAATAATTGTGTAGCTTGAGATGACCAGCCCCCACTAGCAGCACCTGTTCACAAGTATGACAACGTGCTGTCCGATTGATGGTAAGCAGCGACGCTGCCTGTCAACGTGACCAACACCAGAGTGTCACTCGCGCATTGCCTGCCTTATTAAGAATGGAATCACTATGCTATCATAGGTGACGAAAAGCGTCCGACCGTAGGTAGCACAGTAATTCTTCTCCCGAACCCTCAACATTTTCATCATCCCGAGAATAAGAAAGCTGTGCCATATTAAATACTTAAATACTATACTACTATACTATACTATGCTGCCAGCCTTCTTGGCACGATCCCGAGAGACACCGATTTGGGCCAAGTTTTCTACTTGTAATTAGTTTTTAGTTACTTATTTATGTTAAGATAAATACTTATTGATATTTAAAAAAAAATACTATACAGATAAATAAAATTCAAGTGTCTGTTTGTAATTCCAAATTAACAGCTTTCAGCAAATTTATATGAAAGTAGGTATATAGGGTACGGACTTAAAAAAAATTCTTAAATTTTTTCTCTGTTCCTGTTTGTTCCGACTAATCTGTGAAATGGCTGGACAGATTTAAACGGGACTTACACTGACAGACAGCTGATGTTTCAGGGAATAGCATAGGTTACTTATATTTAGAAAACATATAAGGGTTCCGCGACATTAAAAATGAAATTTGAGCGTAGCGAGCTACTTTCCAAAATAAGTATGTTTTTTACAAAAACCTTATTTATACAGACTGTTAAGAATTGTGAGATTGCAACTTTCGTAGCGTACATTGCAGGCCCCTATTCAATTCACTGGACCACTACTCTCAGTGATGTTATCAATTATGAGGAACGGAAGCACTCAGTATTATCACTATGACAATAACAATTTCAATCTAAATCCCCGTCAATAATCCATTAACTAATGTACATACTTACTTAATTATTGCGTAACACATCACGTGCGTCTAATCTTTTCAATACTTGTATGTAGCACACATACAGAGTAGGTGTGTAGGGTGCAGGGTAGGTGTGTAGGGGTGCAGTGGATTGAAATGATTGTCTTACATGATATTAAAATATGTATATGCCATGCTCACAAATATTTGTAATATTTTAGTTATTATATTTGACAATTGAGCATTTGTGCTGTGTCCATGGGCTTATGAGATATAAATACTGTAACCAAAAACATTGTATAATATATATTTTTTAAAAGAGTAATTGTTGAGTTTCTTGCCGGGTTCTTCTCAACAAAAGCTACCTTCCGAACCCGGTGGTAACATTTATAATCATGTATAATTTATTTTGTGTCCTTCTGACGATTTGAAAGTACTTTGTAAAAAGTCTAATCAAATAAAGATATTTTGATTTTGATTTTATATACTATATTTAGTATATCTTTTAATATATTTGGACAGCATGCCACCACAGGCCTAGAAACTTACCCTTGGGTAGCCGTGTTTCTCTACTGGTAATCTTCATATTAATCCGGCACAGGGACAGTGAGATTACCTCCAAAGTCAGATGTAAAATGTTCAATTTCTTTATGAATCTTTATGAATTTTTCACAGAATTACAAAATACAAAGGCACATAACACAAATTATAATTCCCAAAACTTTGCATAATGACCGCCTTAAAGTTGGATAACTTTACACTTAATATGCATAAGATCCGTCGCTAATTAAACTTAGTTAACTTAGTAAGAATATTCATTATTACATAGATCACGAGATGTGTACATTTTAATCCTAACTTTGTAAATATATGTTAATAATTTTAAGAAAATACATGAGACGTCTCAAAGTCACTTTTAGTTAAATTCAATTTAAAAAATATCTTTATTTGATTAAACTTTTAACAAAGTACATTCCAATCGTCAGAACGACACGATTACACAGGATTATACATACTACCGCCTACCGGAAGGTTGCTTTTACTGAGAAGAACCCGACAAGAATCTCAGTAATTACTCTTTTCAGAAATATTGTCAGTTCTTCATAATATACCAGATACATTTCCAATGCAAAAAAGTCGATAAAAAATGTATATGCTCACGAAATCCCAAAAGGGTCCCCGAAAGGTTAAGCAGAGTGCCAACGTGACAGAGGGCGAGTCCATCGCCGTCTCAGCCACTATACATACGTCTTTGAATTACTTCTCAGACATATTATGCAGGTTTCATCACAACGTTTTCCTTCACCATAATGCTTTACGGTGTGAATTCACTGCAATAACTTTTCTAAAGCAACCTTTCATGTTTAACTTAATAGGAGTTTTTGTATTGTTCACAGATCCCTAACTGCTGGTTGTAGCACTTTATTTCCATCAGTGGAAATTTATTTTGAATTGAAACCGCTCTTAGGACGCCGCTGGATTTTGTGGTCCTTGATTTATATACTGGTTTTATTGTATCTATTCTTGGGGAAGGTGTGGGCGATTAACTATGCTTATTCTATTATCTTATCTTTTTTTGTGGCATTATTGGGTCCGGTTGCCCGGAAGCACGTCGACCCCTGGGATCTTTTGTGCCTCCCTTGCCCTTTTGCTCTACGTACATGACTCCTCAAATACTCCCTGAACAAGCCGGTAGATCTTGCCCATGGGGAAGAGCTTGTAGTCCTCTGGTTTCGGATACGCCTTACCCAGTAGGTCCATTCGCCATCTGGCCAGTGCGTCGCAATTGCATATTAGGTGACTCATGGTTTCGGCTTCTGATTGACAGTACCTACACACCACATCGTTAGATAAGTTCATTTTATGAAGATGTTTGCTTATTCTATTACTGTACCCCTATCACGAGTTCACCACCGTTTTCCTCATCAATACTCGCTAGTGTCTCCGCCGAATATCTGTATGACATATCGTACACAGCGTCCTAGCCGTGACGTGAAGAACTAAAATTTGTTAGACAAATAAAGTTGGTGATTCGCACTGATGTCAATCTCATCATCATCATCTCCTTGGCCTCATCGCATACATTGTTGGGGTCGGCACTTGATGCGGCTGATCACCTGATTTTATATAAAGCGACTGCCGTCTGTCCTTTGCAACCCCTTTGACGAGGAAGTATAATTTTTGGCCTCCGACTGACCTGTAATTATTGCCAAAGATGATAAATTGGCAACCGGGACCGACGGCTTAACGTGCTCTCCGAGGCACGGAGGGAACTCGGGCGGTCACTCATCCAACTACTGGCTAGGGTTAGGGTTGCTAAACTTCGCTGTTCGAATAATATGCGCAATAGCAACTTATGCCACGAGCTCCTCTGATGTCATGCAAGTATATTAAACTGTTGTATAAGATTGAATGAAGCAATTTACAGCCTTTACTCAATGCAAGGTCCTTATAAAAAATATATTTAAAAGCAGATTATTTTATAGAAAATATTTAATTTTTCAAATCATTATGAATGGGACCCAATTTTGAAAACGCCAAAGTCGAGGGTAAGAGTCAGTTTGATATAAACATATAGCAAACATGCACAAGGCATGTTACTACACAAACAGACACACCTAGCTATTACAAGAGTAATTATATTTTATATGAATGCGTATAGAATTGATTCATGCTGCGATCCTAATTAATGTAACACTATTTGTTTCGTTGACTGTTCATTTGTTGTTGGTTTATACGTAACATTAAGTATTATAACATTTTAGTATAATTCGAACATTAAGAGAATAAGAGTCGTGGAGGAGTGGTTTGCATAGTGACATGCTATAAAACTAAATAAATGGAAATTACATAAATCAGTCACGTGACATACGTATGTCATTACCGTACATTTTGTATGTTTCTATTGGCGCTAGCCCGAGAGAATATTTCTTTGTCTAGAGAATACTTAACATTTATAACACTACTATGGACAATAAACTCACATTTTTCAAGTCGGTTAAAATCCGCATAAACATTGCCCATAAGCCTTGTATAGACAATAGCTGTGAATAACTTCTGCCATTAAGTTTACCGAAAGTTTGTGCGAAAAATAACAATTAATATCAATATAAAAGTTAATATGTGTACGAATGCAATCTTGGGCGGAGGGCGGGGAGGCCGTGGGCGCCGCCCTGGAGGATATAAAGCCGAGCTCCCGGCTCCATCGTAGCAGTCCTAGCAGATTCGTAGCAGCATCGTAGCACCGTAGCACCGTAGCACCAAACGTAGCAATGGCTTTTGGGTAAGTACAAACTACTATATATTTTATGTATAAAATCTTTTTTTTTATTTCAATTTCGTTTAGTCGTCGGATATAACAAGGTGACATTTTTTTTTTTCGAAAATTTTCTACAAATCCAAAGTTATATTGGGTTAATTCCAAATGTATTTTCTCAATTCATAATAAAGATTTAATTCATTTAATAGGTTTACAAAAACTAAAATATAAATATATAAAATAAATCAATTTTAAAAATATTGAACTATTTGAATTCATAAAAAAATACTTATAAAGATTTATTTCATTTAATAAAAGTTAAATTTTAAAACTTAAAGAATTCTATTCATTTAAAATCATATTAATATTCATGTTTTCAAAATATATCTACTATTCTATTGTTTTGGAATAACTTAGTTGATAACCGACACAGTTTATTTAAAGAGGTCTCGATTATTTTGCTAAGAGTTGAAACAACCTAAGTCTTCAATATCATTACAAATGAGGTGAATCCTCAAAATTATTTAAATATTTTCATACCTTTTACTACGTATTACCTATTACTACGACAGTGTGGAAAATGAAAATGATTTATAAGTTTAGGCATTGATAAGGTACTTATGAACATCAAATAATTACCACCGGTTCGGAAACTAGCTCTAATATGAACCGACAAGAAACTGGGCCAGGTACATTTTATCACAGTAGTTTTTGTAATCATTCATTCTCACATACTTTCACATTTATATTAGTAGGATAAAACAATTCAGATACATTATTTATTATAGTGAAATTTATTAATTACATGTTGAGCCCGTGGCCCGCGGATCCTTATTGTTTTTTTTTAATAAAAGTACGCTAAGTTACTCCTTGTAGCATTCGCTATCTGCCAATGAAATTTTCGTTGAAATTGGTCCAGCTGTTTCGGAGATTGGCCGGCACAAACAGATAAAGCAAACAAATTTTAATAGATTTTTTTTCTACGACAAAAAACGGACACTTCAATTTTATTTATCTGTATGGAGTATAGATATAGATTAGCTGAGCCCTGCGGTATTATTTCTACCACATCTTTTCAAACGCGGTTTAGTATCGGTAAAATAATATTTGATTCAACCCGATGTGGTTCCATGTTAGTCGCAATCAATGTATTAACTCCTTGTCCGTTATGTGCGCCTGGTACTTCGTGTACTATATCATCATCTCCTTGGCCTTATCCCATACATTGTTGTGGTCGGCACTTGATTCAACCCGATTTGGCTCCATGTTAGTTGCAATCAACTTATTAACTCCTTGTCCGTTATGTGCGCCTGGTACTTCGTGTACCATATCATCATCTCCCTGGCCTTATCCCATACATTGTTCGGGTCGGCACTTGATTCAACCCGATGTGGCTGATCACCTGTTTTTACTGCCCTCTGAAACCATTATTAAAAAACTTGCAAAAAAGATATTATTCTCTTACAGTGGGCACATTTCATAAAAAAATACCTTCTCAGTGTAATCTCCATTGACACAACTGCTAAAATTTTATTTAAATGCTGTTTTAATTCGATTAAAAAATGTATCAGAAAACGTGTTGATCTGTGCCGTGACGTCCTTCACACCCTGGTTTCAAGGGAAGACCAGCGCTGGCTTGTAGCCAGCATTATGCTGATTTTGAAGCCTTTTTGTGGCATTTGGAATTATTTATTTATTTCATTCAACATGTATTTTTATAACTGTATGCCTTAAGTCACAAATAAACAAATATTCTATTCTATTCTAAATAACCACAATAACACAATGCAAAAATCAGCATGAAAATTCAAACTTTCAAGTTCTTCAGAAGAAAAACGTTTTACTAACACTTACAATAAATAATAAACTTCCGTATTTACTTAACTGGTAAAAAAAGTTGAGAAAATCATATTTTGTTTTGTGAAAGCAGTTAGAAAGTAAGTTATCCCTTTATCGGGAATCTAACATAATTTAATATTTCTTCGAGGGGAGACATCTTCGATCATGCATTATTTTGTTATTTTAGTTAAATTGGTTTTCTCTCCTCCCCTATTTATAAACGAAAGCCCAAACTCAGAAGCTAGTATAGAACGGATGGAATTTTATCCCATTTTTATAAATAAAAAAATATATATGCTCACGCCATCCCAGAAGGGTCCCCGAAGGTTGCCCCGTCTTTCGTATCTTTTCGTGGTAGTAACTGCATTATATGCAGGTCATACCGCAGGGATAAAGCTAGTTATTAATAAAAAATAAAGTATGATAAATATGCTCACGCCACCCAAAAGTGGTGTTGTAACAACACTCACATTTCACCAAACATGATTAAATGCCAACGTGACAGGTGAGTCCATCGCCGTCTCAGGCACTATACATACGTCTTTGAATCAATTCTCAGATATATGCAGGTGTCCTCGCGATGTTTTCCTTCACCGCAAAGCTCGTGGTGTGAAAACCTGCCTGTAAGATATTAAAAAACTCTTTGGTACAGGCCCCGCTGGCAATCGAACTTGCGTCGCTTGCATAGCAGGTGACTGCTCAAACTCCAAGTCCACCACGGCTCGGTATTAAAGTAACTCCGTCTCTGTGCTACATGATGATTAAAAAAGGGACGAACAAAGTTTAAGGCCGAGTTTAAGAAGGCTTACGTTTTAACGTTATAGTCACACACCAAATACCCAGATACATTATCACAAACATGTCAATTTTTGCCTTGACGTGGGAACCCGTGAAACATAGTGCTGCAATCGGTTATACTAACCACTGAACCGGCGGCGTCCTCAAATAATACATTAATAACATGCTGAAAAACCTGCGGGCGTTTCGAATTATTTCACTTTATGAAAGCAATTGTAAGCGCCCCACATATTTTAAGCCTCGGATGTATTTGCTACCTGTTGCGTAGTGAAGTTACGAAATTCGCTTTTTATTGTCGGCTGCAAGTCCGTTGATTGAAAATATACGATCTTATAAACAGTAACTGACGGCCTAGACAAAGTACCATTCTCTAGCGTTTGCGCTAATACAAGCAATTCTAAATGTATGGAAGTTACATAAATCAGTCACGTGACATATGTCATTCCCATACTTTTTTTCGTTTCTATAAGCGAAGCATGAGGATAATGTTACTTTGTAGACTTCTTCACACAAATTATGATCTACTGTCTTATAAGAACGTTTAGAATAGAAATATTGATAAGGACTACATTATTATGTAGTTAGACAAGGGTCTAACCACAAGCTGTTATTGCAATGATAGTTCAGTTGTGCGACAGTGACAGATGTATAGGCCTCTTATACATCTATCTCATAATAAGAGTTGGTCATGGTAAGGCCACAGAAATATCAAAGGTATAAATTATTATTTGCCAAATTAAAACGACGACATAATAATATTTGTGAGCGTGAGCTTTGGCTTCAGGCAAAAGGGGTTGAACGATGTATCACAACACTCACTGTTGAAAACTGCTTTGTATTCTATTATGGTTTATGTTTTTTAATCGTTGATCTTTTTTTTATATCTTTCAAAATATACAGTTGTCAAATATACGTATCAGCAGCTGATCACGTCAGCTGATTTTTCTTTTCTCTCTCTCACGAATTTAGTACACATTTTAAGCTATCGTCTACACTGAGTTTCTTGCCGGTTCTTCTCAGAAGGCTAGTTTCCGAACCGGTGGTAAATTCCTCGACATCCTAAGTTCCTTACCAGGGCCTAAACTGAATAAAACATTTTCATTTTCACTCACTTTCACCGAAGATCGCCATCACGGGCACTATACACATGTTTTTGAATTTCTTCTCAGACATATGAAGGCTCCCTCACCCTAAACCCACTGTATTTAAGTTTTTAGGAAAGCTCACTGGTTTAGACTGCTAGGATTTTAACTTCCTTCATTTGTCTATGAATTAATATAATACAGCACCTCCTTGGAATATTCAAAGAAAAAAAATACTCTATTTCTTGGTAAAGGTTTGAAACGTGGTTTACGCCCGGATATTACACCTTAAATAAAACAACAAAATGGCGGGTTGTAAATCGCGCGGGACACGTCCGTAATTAAGGCCCGTGAGTTTTCAAAGGGCAGGAATTTTTAAGGTCCCTTTTAAAACTAAGCGACGTTATTACATTCTGCAAATTGCCTCTTTTTACGTCCATCCATCTTTGAAGCATTTAACTTTAAATGACCCTTACCACTATTTCGCTTAGCAAAGCGTTATTTGTTTTGTTTTTAGCAAATACATTGAACAAAATTATTGTGAATAAAAAAATGTATGCTCTCGCCATCCCAGAAGGGTCTCCAGAAACACATGCAGGTTTCCTCACGATATTTACCTTTACCGTAAAACACGTGATGTGAAAACACTGTATTTTTTTTTTTAAAAACCTCATTTCTTTGCTAGGATTGGAACTTGCGTCGTTTGCGTGACAGTCTGCTCAAACCCCGAGGCCAACACGGGTTATTCATTTATTTATTTTTTTACACTTTATGCACAAAAGTACAAAGGTGGACTTAATACTATAGCATTTTCTACCAGTCAACCAATTATCATAGAACACAAAAAAATCAAATATATAATAAATAAAAAATATATATTACATGAATTTCAACTTTTTTATGTAAAATAATAACTTACAAAAAGAACCCACCTTACAAGAAGAGAAAATATGATCCTATCGACTATGATTGATGAATTTTGTCATAATTTTCTATTAGTTAATAAAATATGTTTAATTTTTTTATCTAGATTGTCAGTGAGCAAATGACATCCTAAAGAAAGACTGTTATAAAACGCCGACTTTTTCGACTGTTTATAATTATATATGTTTATAATTTTCAGCTATGAACCTATCACAATTCAACTCCAATATGTTATTAATATGAATATGTTATTAAACACCGTACCGAGATGCGTATCGTAGCTTAGAAGAAGGATGCGTTCAAACAGACATTTTTGTATGGAAATTGCGATTGCAATGTGCACCCAATTAAATTAAGTCCTAATAGCTTAATAAAAAAGAAGATTAATATACTACTCGCCACCATCCTCCTGCCCCTTATTCCATATTATTTGTGGTCGGTGCAATGTGGTCTTCTCTTCCATTTCTCTCCATAAGCCGTCATATCTTCTTTTTTTTGTTGTCGAGGGGGAAACCTTTCTAAAGGTGCCCGACCGCCCTGGGAGAGGCAGATCGGGGTATGTGGGATTCTTACCGCACTAAAACCCCCCCGGTGGCCATCCTCAGTGCTCAGGGGGAACTCCACACTTTGCCGGGGCCCATCCCCGGGGCACCTGAAGACCTCGCTGTGCAAGGCAGCGCGAGCCCCGTCGCGCTGCCACCTTCCGGGGCCCGCGGCTCGGTGGTCAAAGCTCCCACCCCGACCACCGCCAGCAGGCCCACCGGCCCCCTTTTAGTCGCCTCTTACGACAAGCAGGGGATACCATAGCCATATTCTTAGACCCTGGCTATTGAGTGGAAGCCGTCATATCTGTATTCACACCCAAAAAAACATTTTCTAATATGATCGTTTTGATTTTTTTTACATATGATTTCAAAGGTTCCCTCAATACGCATGAAAAAATTGTTGGGGCAGGATAGCGACGCTTTTGTATAAGGCCGACAGCAAATCTAATGGCATTTTTGTAGTTGCGGGTTAGGTCCCGCCTCGTATTCGTGTTTTTCCATTAAAGAATATCGTTCTGTAATAAATATAAGATGTTATAGAAATGATAGAAAGCACTTACGACATCTGAGTGCTTTGAATCAAGGGCAGATTGGAGCATACAGCAAAAATTAAGACACTACAATATTGGAGGATAAAAAATAAATTAAAGATTTGGTCAAACAAAAAAAAATAACTCTTGATTCAAATTAGATACGATATACTGTAAAAGGATCATCGCATATCATTCGATCAGCGAAGTTAAGCAACCTTAAACCAAGCCACAGTGGGCCTACAGGCGCATGGTTGCTATAGCGACTTATTGGACAAAAACGGGCGCTTTTGAAGACCGTCAAAAAGAGAAAAGTTTCATAATTAGGCCATGAGTTACGACATGACCGATATAATTTGCTACAACTTATCATGATGGGAAAAGTAGCTGGCAAAAGGAAGTCTGGTCGTAGGAAGAAGTCGTGGCTACGAAACATCAGAGAGTGGACCGGGACCCGGTTACCAATTTAACATCTTTGGCAATCGTTACAGGCCAGTCGTAAGGCTAAGAAAATCTGACCACTGGTTTAACCCAGATTACCGATTTTCCGCGTAAAAGGTTACGAAGGTCAGATGCTAGTCGCTTCGTATAGAAATCAGGGCCAACGATGTATGGGATAAGCCAGGGAGATGATATTTTCAGCTTAGGTAAATTTACTTAGCAAATGTTGACTCGACAGTATTTCATCAACTTTAATTTATTTACCATTAAAACGTAAAAACGACCATCTCTCCATAAACAAGGGGAATCACCTCATTAGCACACGCTACCCTCAATTAAGTAAACAAAAGTGTCTCGAAATTTGAGCAGGCAACACTCATAGCCTCTTTGTCTGTAAATTGGTCGTTATGTCAGTATAACTTGGGGAGTTGGGGGTAAAAAGCACCAAATAGGAAGTTACAAAACAGAAAGGCGGCTTCGTAATGCTAAAAAGAAAAATTAAGGTATATTATTTTGACAGATGGCAATTCATATTGCCATATATAAATCACGTATTTTTTTCGTAGAATAAGATTACCTGTACTTTTAAGTCTGTGTGAGAAAATAAATGCTTTTATAAATAAATTTTATATACTCATGTCATCCCAGAAGGGTCCCAAATGGGTAAGACAGAGATTACATTACGCTGAATATGATTGAGTGCCAACGTGACAGAGAGTGAGTCCGTCGTCCGGTTATCTCAGACACTATACATACGTCTTTGAATTACTTCTCAGACACATGCAAGTCTCATCGCGATGTTTTCCTTCACCGTAAAGCATGTTGTGTAAAATCACTGCATATAAGTATTTAGAAAAACTCATTGGAACGGGCCCCTCTGGGATTCAAACTTGCGTAGCTTGCCTAACATGCCACTGCTCAAACCCCGGGGCTACCAAGGCTTTCAGAAATTAATGTTGTTTTATGCACCAAATTCTTAAAAGTATTCGGAGAAACATGACAAGTCATAACATGGCGTTTGCTTGTTACTTATGTATGGAGCTGACTTTCTGTAACTTTTTATTTACTAAGGTAGTGTAGGTTTGGCAACATTGTTGAAAACAATTTTACGAGTTAAAGTTTGCCGATGAAAATTTCAATGTGTTATTAACGATCGTCAATTGATTTATTGCTGCATCATAGATTGGATATTAGACAAGTTAGATATTGCGTAAAATATAACGTTTCTTTGAAATTTCATCATCATCATCTCCCTGGCCTTATCCCATACATTGTTGGGGTAAGCACTTGAGTCAACCCGAATGTATAGTGCCTGAGACGGCGATGGACTCACGCTCTGTCACGTTGGCACTTAATCACATTCGGTGAAATGTGAGTGTTGATGCTACAACACCTCTGCTTACTCCTTCGGGGACCCTTGTGGGATGATGTGAGCATATATATATAATCAAAGATAAGGTTTCTATACAATGTTTTCCTTTACCGTAAAGCTCGTGGCGTGTCATGCACGAGCGTTTACATATTCTAGGTAAAGATTGAATTTGCATCCCAGGCAATAATTAAGTACACAGCCACCGCGATGCCTCTTTATAATAAATATACTTTAATTAATTGTCATTGAACATGTATCAATACCGATGGATCGCTCTATAGGCTTCCAATTAATACAACTATTGCAAAATAATTGCATGTTATTTTGCGTGTAGTCTGTTAAAGTACATCGCTGCATCCATGTCAATTTTAATAATTAAATACAAGATGTATTTTGTATATCACAATATGTTTAAAACTGTGTTTCAATTGAAACACAAACAAATATTCTATTCTATTCTAAATACCAAAAACCTAAATAATTTTACGTACGTAAAAACGAACGAATGACAAATTTTCGACACTCGTAAGGGGTAATGAGTTCTTCTAAAAAACTTATGTACAGTGATTTCACACCACGTGCTTTTCGGTGAAGGAAAACATCGTGAGGAAACCTGCATATTTCTGAGAAGTAATTCAATGACGTATGTATAGTGCCTGAGACGGCGATAGACTCACCATCTGTCACGTTGGCACTTAATCAAATTCGGTGAATAGTGGGTGTTGTGATAACAACACCTCTGCCTACCCCTTCGGGGAATACAGGCGTGAGCATATGTATGTATCGTAAGGGAATCAAAACTTCCTGTGTACTCAGAGTCTTGAAATTTGGTACGAAGTAACGTCTATTCTTATTTTATGATCTGTGCACAGATAATTAAAAAAATTGCGAAATTTACTTTTTTAGTTACAGTAGGTTTGTACCGAACCCGAAGCAAGTCCGACTTGCGCTTGGCTGGTTTTTAGAGAGTATAAATCTTCCTTGCTTTCGCGGGACAGTCAGTACCCCTATCACGGGTTTGCCATCGTTTTCGTAAACTACACTCCCTAGCATCACTCGCAATATTTGTATGAGATATTTTAGTTCTTCACGTCACCGCTGGGAGTCGCTGAACAATTTATCATACTAATATTCGGCGGAGACGCTAGCGAGTATAGATTACGAAAACGGTGGCAAACCCGTGATAGGGGTACAGGTACCTATTTAAGGTTTTCCCATGGAGAAGAAAGGTAAAGGCAATTTTGATGCAGAGTTCGTTTAGGTTCGCTGAATAATAAATACCAGGTTTTTTTTCAACTTTAATTAACTTGTAAAAGACCTTCCCGTTTATGTAAATACACATTCATGATTACATTTTCTTTATACTAAAAACCAGCTTATCTTAATCCCTATATTATGAAAAGTGTTCATAAAAAAATATCTATTTCATAACTAAATTACGCAATTACTAGTTGCGCCTCGCGGTTTCATCCGCGTAGACTAAATTTCATGGGTTATATATCGCAGATCCCATTTTTTAAATAGAAGTAGTCTAAGAGCCGTGGTGGCCTTGAGGTTTGAGCAGTCGCCTGCTACGCAAGCGATGCAAGTTCGAATCCCAGCGCGGCCTGTCCCAATGAGTTTTTCTAAAAAACTTATGTACAGTGATTTCACACCACGTGCTTTACGGTGAAGGAAAACATCGTGAGGAAACCTGCATATTTCGGAGAAGTAATTCAATGACGTATGTAAAGTGTTTGAGACGGCGATGGACTCACCATCTGTCACGTTGGCACTTAATCATCTTCGGTGAAAAGTGGGTGTTGTGATTACAACACCTCTGCCTACCCCTTCGGGGAATACAGGCGTGAGCATATGTAAGTAGTCTAAGTGACTCTTTGTAACACCAGCTTTACTTTCACTAGTAGATGCTGAAATCCTGCTAAAGTTTATCCAGCAGTTTCAAAGATTTCGGAACAAAAAAACAATGAAAGAAAAATATTTTTTTTATTTTAGAAAGGTGAAAAGCTGTTAATCTGTAATTACAAAAAGAAGCTTCAATTTTATTTATCTGTGTAGATATAGATATACAAATCACATAGATGAATTGTAATCATTACGCAGATGTGGAAAGAGGTTTTATGTAAGCATGATAGGCAGCGTGAGATCGGTAGAGCTTAAGCTCCATGAGCTTACGTTTCTTAAATTATTTATTTTCTATTCTTTAAATTGTATAATATTTTTGTAAAGAGTAATTACCGAGTTTCTTGCCAGGTTCTTCTCAGTAAAAGCAACCTTCTGAACCTGGCGGTAGCATGTGTAATCCTGTATAATTATGTCCTTCTGACGATTTGAAAGTACTTTGTAAAAAGTCTAATCGAATAAATATATTTTTAACTTTGACTTTGACTTAGAAGAAGAAGTAAGATGTGACGGATGAAAGACGGGTTGATTATTTTATTATTATAAGACGTATTTATTTTAAGATGTGTCAAGTTAAAGACGGAGTAAAGAAGATTCAGTCAAACCTTTTATTTATTTTTTATTTCAATCTTACACAAATATTTATAAAGGTTTGACGAGATGGAACCTCACGGGTTTTCTAGCTTTACAATCTTGACCACTTGGCTATCGCGTCTACATTAAATTGATATTATTAAAAATACACATTGCCTTTACCTTAAAATCATAGAGTATAAAATATGACGGCTGAAGTAAATTGTTATTAATTGTTTGCTCTCGATACGGGGAGTCCCGGAGGAAATTCACTCACCTGGATTGGTTTTCAGTTCAATATTATATTTTGCCAACGTCTTCGTACACCTTGAGAAAAATAATACCCTCCATCCACTGAGAAAATATGTATTTGCTTTTTAAAATCAAAAGTTAGAACCTCAAGGGATAGTTACGTACGGACAAGGTCCCAAGGTATTCTACTTTGTCGAGACGCAATTTTGTAAATTAATGACCGTTACTTCCTTTCGTTATTTATTTTATTTTACATACATGCTCACGCATGTATTCCCCGACGGAGTAGGCAGAGGTGTAATCATAACACCCACTTTTCACCGGAGATGATTAAGTGCCAATGTGATAGATGGTTAGTCCATCGCCGTCTCAAACACTATACAGAACGTCGAACTTACGTCACTTGCGTAGCAGGCGATAAAACCTCAATTCCATCACGGCTCTTTACTATTTTATTAAAGTAGGTAACACTTCATTTTCTACTTCAATGTCTAATTTTGATTTGAAGAGACATCTTCATAGTTGATTTCAGTATAAATTCAAATATCTTTATTTATATACGTTAATCAGAAAAATATAATTATGTGATAAAGACACTCTTTTAAAATGAACTTATAATCTATAATTTAAACAAAATAAGATTCTGATAAGAAAAGTCAAAGAAGATTAAAGCAACTGGGGGCCCATTGTAAAAGTAATTAGCGACAACTGTGGTGTAATTAACAAGGCTGAACGCGTTCGTGCCATTGCATAATGTCCACTATCCATCATGGCCGCGTCAACTGTCACTTGAGCTGTCAGTGTCACTTTTTAGCAAAGCGCGCGTTGACTACGTAATCAGATTTTCGGATGCAATTAACTTAGCGTTGCGCTTAATTTTACATGCGAATTAGATGACCGCTCAGATTCAAATTATTGCCTACAATTTAAGCATGGTTTATTAGAAGTAGGTACTACAATTACCTGCAAACACTATAGTATATTTTTGCATTAAATACCATCATAATTGTTTTTAAGTAGACTCCGCTGTCTATCTGTAACAAGTGGGCTAGACAAAGTAACATTTTCTCGCGCTAGCGCTAATAGAAGCAATACAAAAGTACATAATACAGGCACGTGACATATGCCATTCCCATACATTTTGTATCGCAAGCAAAGCACGAGGATAACGTAACTTTATCCACTGGCGCTGGTTGTATCCCAGGAACCTTCAAAGATATTTTTAGTTAGTTTTTTTAGACAATTGAAATTTTGACAGATGATGTTTATCGGTATTTCTGTTGCCACTATAACATTTAAAAAAAATAATGAAATAAATAAATTGCTGTATCTATAGACAATAAGTGTGGGATGTAACTCTTCGTGCGCGAGTCAGACTTCGCCGTTTTTTTTGTTGTATAAAATTTTCGTTCGGAAATATAATGCACTTGGCATTTAATTTTCCGGACGAAAATTATTAAATTATATTGTAGAAAAATACCGAGTTTAGCCCTTCAGCGCTTACCCTCATCCTATTTCGAATCGTATTATTCAGAGCGACTTAGTAATATCAATTAAGTCACTGAGCAAATAATAATGCGTTTGTTTTGGGTTCTTGTGTTTACACTCATGTCGTATATTTGCACCCAATTTGTGCGAAGCAGACCTTGATAATAATGTTAATACACAGTTTAGGATATTACATGATGTAGTTGAACATCCATACTCCACATCTTATACCTACTAGTAAAACTTAGCACATTCACTGCTAACATTTTAACTTCTTCGTAAATTCTCTAACAGTTGGACGCACATACGCGTCGTTAGCAGTGAACGCGTTAGGCCTGGCTAACTGACTTTTAATTCAACGAACAGCCTTAACCGCTGATCCTAGGGACATGAAATATAACCCACCTCGAATCGAAATTAGATTGAACAATACTTCAAAAAACATTCATACACGATAGCGTGATTGCATCTCTCTCTCTCTCTTACACACACACACATATCCACTCAAACATTTACAAGCTTTCTTTCAAGTTGTACACAATTTATAGTAGGTAAACAAGCCGTGTTCATCTATAAGTAATTTGTGACCAGATCTGGTCAAGTCCGCGGGGACCCGCTGGATGCAGGCCGTTTCCAACCGGGTGATGTGGAAATCATTGGGAGAGGCCTATGTTCAGCAGCGGACGTCCTATGGCTGATATGATGATGATGATGATGAATTTGTGAATTTAGTTTATAAAGATTTAGATGTAACGAATGTATGCATAAATGTAACAAATTGATGTTGAACCTGGTCTCTGGTTGGGGTCGAGTTGGTTCTTACCTCGGTCAGAGGATTAGTTTAGCAATCCAGCGAGGTAACGCAGCCAGCTTACTGGGCACCATTCCCGCTGACACTTTAAATTATGTGTGCTATTTATAATTTTTATTTTTATTTTTCTCGTGCTTTATTGTACTAGACAAGGAATTCCAAACATAGCATTTCCACATTTATGTTATTGAATCAGAATCTAATTAACATTGTTGAATCTAGATAAATAAAAAATGTACATTTGGAGGGTGTGTTCTTGTGGCTTATTCTCAGACATCTATGAGTTTATTACCACCCCCTCCACGGCTTTTGAATTGATTTTGAAGTAAAAACTAAGGAAGTGTTGTAAGAAAGTGTAAGGTTTTCCATAAAACGAATTAGTATGATTTACATGCAAACTAGCAAACATCATTGCTAGTTTGCATGTAAATCATACTAATTCGTTTTATGTACGTCTTCCTTGTATAAATAATTTGACTGTACCTAAGTGCTTAAAAAAAGCGACGGAAGCCGCGAGTAAAGCCAGTGGTTTAATATGCGAAACATTATATAAATTACTTTAATTAAGCGCCATTCAAATCTGTTTGTAAATCCACTAACTATAACATAATTATGTGTGATTGCTTTGACTCAGTACGTTAGTAATTTGTCAATGCGGAGAAATTTGAAGACTATTGCGCAACAATTATTGTTTGACATGCGACACAAATACGCAACGAAATACGTCAACCTTGAATTTCTTATTTTACACTGTATATAAGTTTTTTAGAAAAACTTATTGGTACAAGACCCGCTGGGATTCGAACTTGCGTCGCTTGCGTAGCAGGCGACTGCTCTAACCCCGAGGCCACTACGGCTCTTTGAAAATATTATGTGAAAATTTAGAAGTTCTTATTAGTAGGTACGCGTTGCTTAAAGGATTCAGTTTGCTCATTGAACTTACTTAAAAGTACTGTGAAAATTTATACAAATAAATAAAATTAAAGTGTCTGTTTGTAATTCCAAAGCTTTTCACTAAATGCATATAAAAGTATATTCGGTACTGACATAAATAACGCATTTTTTTAAATATTTCTCTGTCTATCCGTCTGTCTGTTTGTCTCGGTTAATCTCCGAAACTACTGGACTGATTTTAACGGGAATTTCACTAGCAGACAGCTAATGTTACAAGGAGTAACATAGTCTACTTTTATATTAAAAAAAAACAGAGATCCGCGGACCATCAAATAAATTAAGTCTGCGCGGGCAAAACCGCGCGGCAGTGGCAGCTAGTCTTATCTATATGCTAAACAGTAATCGTGGTCACTATAACGGTGGTATGTAATCATGAACACCTCTTATTTAATCATTTGCATGTCAAAGCAATGTTTCAGCCACCACGTGTTTTGATAATTTACATATTTTGCCCTTTTGAAGGCATGTTCCAAATATTTGGGACATAATAATTTGTAGTGTCTCAACAACGACTGCCTCGCCAACGAGGCCAACTTTGCCAACAAAGTACATGAGGTTGAGTAAGGCAAAGTTTGGGTAATTTCGTAGTAGCAGCTTGGAGTCTGCGTTAGTTCCCGATTGATGGCAATAGGCGCGCCCACTAATATATGGGACTTAAACATAACAGGCGAAATGTAGGTGAACCTGCTAGAAGCACATCTCTGCCTACCCCTTCAGAGAACATCAAAAACTAGTTAACCTTAAAGTCAAAGTAGAAAATAGACTTTTTACAAAGTACTTTCAAATCTTCATAATGATATAGTTATACAGGATTATACATGCTACCACCATGTACGGAAGGTTGATTTTAAATCACTTAAGAAACACTTAAATAACAACACCCACTTTTCACCGAAGATGATTAAGTGCCAACGTTACAGATAGTGAGTCACCATCTCAGGCACTATACATACGTCTTTAAATTACTATATAATATGCACGTGGTATGAAATCACTGAACATAACTTTTTAGAAAAACTCATTAGTACAGGCCCCGCTGGGATTCGAACTTGCGTAGCAGGCGACTGCTCAAACCCCACGGCCATCACGTTTGAATCTATCATACTATAGCAATAAAAGGCCATTGTAAGGTCCTTAGGCCTAACCACAAGCTCTTATTGCAATGATATTGCAGTGCGACAGCGATAGATGTATACACGTCATATAGATCTATCTCATAATAAGCGTTAAACTATCAAGGCAATAAAAGGTCATGGTAAGGCCCTGGTCCCATCTAAGAGTATTTGATAGTGTCTCTATAATTGTTACAAATCGCACCCCCGTCTGTCCGTCCGTCCTAAATTACTTCCAACCGGATGTAATACAAGCGCGCTGGAGACAGGTAAGCTGTTTTCCAATCTGTCTGTTTGTTTATTTAATCTACGAACATTTCTCTACCTTAGACGTCTATTGTTGAAAACAGCTTCGGTGGCCAAATTGCGAACTGGCGTACTTTATGGACGAAAGTCTTTTTTTGGAATGTATTAACGCCTTATCGATGTTTAAAAAATTAAATTTTATGACATTAGTTTAAACATTCAACAATGAACGCGAATTATTATGGTACTTCTGTACTTACAAAAGAAAATAAATGTATTATTTGCTTTCCAGTCCCATTCTAAGCATAGTAACCAAAAAATTATAAAATATAAAGTTATTCATAATTTTGTTTTTAGATACCCTTCTTCAAGTCATTATCATCTCCCTGGCCTTATCCCATACATTGTTGGGGTCGGCACTTGATTCAGCCCGATGTGGCTGATCACCTAATTTTTATA
Organism: Watsonalla binaria; assembly: GCA_929442735.1. Lineage (NCBI taxonomy): Eukaryota > Metazoa > Arthropoda > Insecta > Lepidoptera > Drepanidae > Watsonalla > Watsonalla binaria. Next base: position 8,658,436 of record OV838937.1, on the reverse strand, counting down.
CGAAGCGACTGCCATCTGACCTTCGCAACCCCTTTAACGAGGAATATCTGTGATCTGTGTTAAACCAGTTGTCAGACTATTTTAGGCCTCCGACTGACCTGTAACGATTGCCAAAGATGATAAATTGGCAACCGGGACCGACGACTTAACGTGCTCTCCGAGGCACGGAGGGAATTTGGGCGGTCACCCATCCAATTACTGGCTAGGCTTAGGATTGCTTAACTTCGCTGATCGAATGATTAAGCAATAGCAACTGTGCCACGAGCTCCTCCCCGAGATACCCTTCTTCAAGTATTATGATAAATAAGTACTTTAAATCGGTAGATTAGGAAATACGAACACGAGGCGGAATTCTAACCTCCTGCCACCATGCAGTTGCTCTGCCAATAGACTCATGTCGTCTTCTCCTGTGTCAAATTTTGAGCCTTAATAAAAAAAATTGATAATACGTACTACTTATGTAAATTATTATAACACTTAAGTTTTTGTTAAAAGAATCGATATTAGAATCATAAAAGATCACAAAAAACTTTATACTTTTCATAAAATAACGAGGAACATTCATATTCGAAACGGAACGGCAGGGAAGAGTTCTTAGCTATTTGATAATTTATTCAAGATCAAAGAAATCATTATTTATTCAGGTCACTTTTCGTTGGGGTCCAGTGAGTAAATGGATAACTTATTACTTTACCAATCGCCACTACTTAACGGACTCAAGCTATGGGCTACTGACAAGGGGTCTTGCCATAAGCTCTTATTGCCACCATAGTTCCACTGTGTGACAGTGACAGACTTATACACGTCATATACACCTGTCTCATAATAAGAGTTGAACTCATCATCTCCCTGGCCTTATCCCACACATTGTTGGGGTCCGCACTGGATTCAACCCGATGTGGCTGATCACCAGATTTTTATACGAAGCGACTGCCATCTGATTTTTACAACCTCTTCTATGAGGAAAATTGGTAATCTGGTTTAAACCAGTGGTCAGACTATTTTCCGACTGACCTGTAAAGTGCTCTCCGAGGCACGGAGGGAACTTGGGCGGTCACCCATCCAACTACTGGCATGGGTAAGGGTTACTTAACTTCGCTGATCGAATGATATGCGCAATAGCAACTGTGCCATGACCTCCTCGTGAAATAAGAGTTGAACTATCATGGCAATAAGTAACCGTTATATAATATTCGCGTCCGCCCATTTCAACATGATTTTACATTGACGATATCGCCTACTTATTTTCCTGTGATTTCAAAACAATTCTCAGGCTATTTCGAGTCCAGTGCGCCAAGTAGGTTTTGACGCATTTGAAAAGCCGTCGCTTGACCTTGCGTTTGCGCTTTTTTTATCGAGACCTAAGACTTCCTACACTTGTTTGAGGCGGTTTTTAACGTTCCCATACAAATGACTAAATAAGGAAAATCCACAGATTTTTTTGAATTAATTTCTCACAAATCTACTACGTAGTACTATGCTAATGAAGGCTATAATATTATTGTTATTCGAGGTAAATTTGTTAAGATATTATCATCCCCCTCCTGCCAGTATTCCATGTTGTTTCGGGTCGGCGCAATGTGTATTTATCTAAATTAATAAGCCAGTGTAAATTAGGTAGCCTACATATTATCTACTAGCTGTGCCCCGCGGTTTCACCCGCGTAGATTTAATTTTATAAAATACTTTTCTTCGCAATAAAAGGTAGCCTATGTCCTTTCTCAAGGTCTAAAGATTGTCTGTGCCAAATTTCATCAATATTGGTTGAGAGGTTAAAGCGTTACACACAGACAGAGAGAGTTACCTTCGCATTTATAATATTAAGTAGGGATATCTATACTTATATATAAAGCTGAAGTTTGCTGAAGGTAGTATTCGGTGAGTGTAGGAAGTGTATGTCTCCATACATAAAAAGCGTAAAATGCAAGGTCAAGCGACGTTCAAACGTGTCAAAACCTATCTATATTCTATACAGATAAATAAAATTGAAGTGTCTGTATTGTTGTAATTCCTTAATTACCGACCCCCTATTTATAGTTACAGAAATTGTGTTTTCATTTCGCTATGCTTGCGATATTAATTTATTTAACAGAATGGAATTTGAGTGAGACGTGGTTTGTTAGTTTCCTGCTATTTAATTAAATCTACATTTTCATTACGTGTGATCGAAGTTTATGATTAAATTATTTCATAATATATCAACGCGTATAGTAGGCAAAGTAGATTTAGGAGTTTTGTTCAGAAGTAAGTGATCCCTGAAGAGCCGTGGTGGCCTCGGGGTTAGAGCAGTCGCCTGCTACGCAAGCGATGCAAGTTCGAATCCCAGCGGGCCTGTACCAATGAGTTTTCTAAAAAAAACTTATGTACAGTGATTTCACACCACGTGTTTTACGGTGAAGGAAAACATCGTGAGGAAACCTGCATATTTCTGAGAAGTAATTCAAAGACTTATGTATAGTGCCTGAGACGGCGATAGACTCACCATCTGTCACGTTGGCACTTAATCGAATTTGGTGAAAAGTGGGTGTTCTGATAAAAACACCTCTGCCTACCCCTTCGGGGAATACAGGCGTGAGCATATGTATGTATGTATGTATGTAAGTGATCCCTAAACAACTATATTCCAAAGCGATCCTGTAGTAAGAAATCTTGTTTTTTATTGTTAGTATTTTTCAGATATTTTGTTTCATAAAAAAATTATAGAGATATTTTTTTGAAATACTCATCTAAATTATCACGCCTGTATTCTATGAAGGGGAGGAGCTCGTGGCACAGTTGTTATTGCGCATATCATTCAATCAGCGAAGTTAAGCAACCTTACCTCTAGCCAGTAGTTGGATGGGTGACCGCCCGAGTTCCCTCCGTGCCTCGGAGAGCACGTTAAGCCGTCGGTCCCGGTTGCCAATTGATCTTCTTTGGCAATCGTTACAGGTCAGTCGGAGGCCTAAAATAGTCTGACAACTGGTTTAACCCAGATCACAGATTTTTCTCGTTAAAGGGCTTGCGAAGGTCAGATGGCAGTCGCTTCGTATAAAAATCAAGTGATCAGCCACATCGGGTTGAATCAAGTGCCGACCCCAACAGTATGGGATACGGCCCCTGGCCTTATCCCATACATGATGATGATATTCTATAAAGGGATAAACTGAGGTGTACATATAGTACACCAACATTTCGCCAGTTATTTTTAAGTATGTAATAGGGTGCAAGCCTATTGCCACTAACCGAGCACTAATCCAGACTCTGGGCAGTTACAAATGGAAAATCCAGGTAAGTAGAATTGTATCGAACCTAGGACCTCGCGTTCCTCAGTAGTGTTGGCGAGCACTAGACCAAGGAGGTAAATTTTCTAAAAGAGTTCCTATTTAATTGTAATTATTGTCAGTAACATAACTTTCCAAATCCGGCGGTTATTATATTTTTGTAAAATTTGTAAACTTTCGAAAGCCACTTCTTTGTCGAGTCTCATGAACTCAGTATTAATTTCGACTTTGACACTTAAGGAAAGTATAATAAGGTTAGTAATTGAGTGACAGTTTGAAAGTAAACAATGTGAGTAATGATCCTTAACAAGTGTGCTTTTAATAGCATCAATTAAAGCGCTGAAAAACATCATCAATTGAATATGAACCCTATACAGATTGCTTTAAAACCACAATTAGTCTGCATTATTTCAAGTGAATGTTTCGAAAGACGAGCACTTGCTATACATCAAAATTATTTAGCCAATCAACTTGCATGCTTAATAAAAGCATGATAGAGTCGAATATCATTTAAAATATAATTCGGTGTCGGTATTTTGGTTTTGTTAACCATACATACTTAGTTTAAGAATAGGGTTGTGTCGTATGTTTAATAGATCGATTGCGTGCGAATTTGCACGTACACACGTCCCTTTGACTGGTGATGTGCAATGTCGATAAAAATATTGATCGATATTACAAAATCTACATTTAAACAGTGCTGTTTATTGTAGTCAATAAATCTTTATTCATCTCCCGGGCCTTATCCCATACATTGTTGGGGTCAGCACTTCAACCCGATGTGGCTGATCACCTGATTTTTATACGAAGCGACTGCCATCTGACCTTCGCAACCCCTTTTACGAGGAAAATCTGTGATCTGGGTTAAACCAGTTGTCAGACTATTTTAGGCCTCCAACTGACCTGTAACGATTGCCAAAGATGATAAATTGGCAACCGGGACCGACGGCTTAACGTGCTCTCCGAGGCACGGAGGGAACTCGGGCGCTCACCCATCCAATTACTGGCTATGGTTAGGGTTGCTTAACTTCGCTGATCGAATGATATGCGGAATAGCAACTGTGCCATGAGCTCCTCCTAAGAGTCAATAAATGTTTATTATTATTATTAAAATAAACGTTAAACTAAATATAGGATGATATGCTTAATTCCCGCATCGGAATAGGTTAAATTCTGAAACCGCACGTACTAAGTCGTAAATACCTAATTGCTAGCAGGCTTTTCTTAAATGCCTTATAGGTCCTACACCTTTATGACATTTAAGATAAACCCGCTAGTACCTATTTTTTTGTGTTAAAAACTATTTGATGTGTTAACCTTATTGAGACAGTACTGGCAGGTACGTTTATTTTTATTTTTGACATGAGTCTTATTCTTTTCTTTTTTAATTGACATGATTAAACAATAGGAATTTAACAAATACCGTTTTCTATTATTTCCAACAAAATAACGTATTACGAAGAACACCTATAAGTTTCCTTTCCTTCAGCTCCAAAGAACCTCTTTTAGCAATACGATATCGATCTTGCAACGAAATATGTATCATAATGAAATTAAGGAGAGACAAAACACATTGCAGCTCTCTACCTATTATTTTTCTGTCTATATATTCACTGTATTCTATTAGATATAATACAGCATATGACATGATATTTAAAAAATATTTAGAAATTTAAAAGGGATCTTAATAAAAAATATATATCGATAAACAGAGCACAACATTATCTCCGTCCATCGTGAGATAAATTGATGCATAACTGACGTTTACCTTCAGTAACTTGTAAATGCGTTCAACGCATCAGTACTGCGACTTTCTTCCTTAAACCATCGACTCGATAACATTGTTTATAAACATTGCCTGCACTAGTTTTGTATTGTATTTAATAAACTTATATAAGGTGATTTGAAGTTTGTGTGTTTGTGTAAAATGACCGTGTTGGTAGTGAAATATAACTGTAACGTGGCACTCATATTGGATTAGATGTCTTTTATATTGTAAGTAACCTAATTATGTATTACAAATGTATGAACATACATACATACAAGCTTCCGTCCGCGGCTTTGCCTGCGTGTTAATACGGATGCCTATTAAGCCTCGGGTAACAATATAGCCTCAAAGTTCAAAGTTTATTTATTAGGTGAAATGCATGCTATGTATAAAAATAGCCGTTTATTTATGGCGTGGAGGCTAGCGATATAACTATTTTACTGAAATACCTTATGTCTATAAATCATTATTATTATATTTTACACAATATTGGGTCAAGTTAAAGTTAACATTTCGAAAAATAACAGCCTATGTTACTTACTCAAAATATGAGACTATATCTATACATATAAATACAGATAAGTAAAAGTGTCTGTTTGTTTTCACTAAATGCATATGAAAGTATATAGTTACGGTACAAAAAAAAAATTTGTTCTCTGCCCGTCTGTCTGTTTGTTCCGGGTAATCTCTAACGGCTGGACCGATTGTAACGGGACTTTCACTGGCAAATAGTTAATGTTACAAGGAGTAACTTAGGCCACTTTTAACTAAAAAAAAAATTAGGGTTCCGCCGGCATTTCATTAAAAACAGCGGGGCACAGCTAGTTTGCAATAAAAATTCGCGTTACGATTTCATAATTCGCTTCTTAGAAGTGACAGAGAGTGGGAGGTCCCACATAATAAAAAATTGCAGGTTTCCTGTTTGGGAACAAGGTATTGCTTCGACGCATTCCCTTAAACCAGTTCAGAATGATGTAATTGACGGTCATTTTGAATTCGTTCATGACTTTGAGATATGTTTGTACTGTGCATGTATGGACATATTTAATGTACGTAGAATACTCTAAAGTGAAGGTGTATAATGATTTATTTAATAATGATGGAAGTGTTACATAACTAAAAACCTTGTAAAGTTGTAAAGAATCTAAATATATATAACTCAAAGGTGACTGACTCATTGACATAGTGATCGGGCTGATTTTTGGCATACAGGTAGATGATGACGTAGGCATCCGCTAAGATTTTGAGTATTTCTACCTCCAAGGGGATAAGAAAGGGGATGAAAGTTTGAATGAAACTTTGGCAATTTTAAACCGATATATTATATAAAACTAAATCTAAGCGGGTGAAACCGCGGGGCACAGCTAGTGTTATTATGTAAGTCTAGTGTGTCTCGGAGCAATCTGTCTTGTCTGTGAAAAGTGTCGATGTCTAGAACTGAAATTAATATCGAATAATCAGGGCCCTTACCATAAGCTCTTATTGCCATCATAGTTCCGCTGTGTGACAGTGACAGACTTATACACGTCATATACATCTGTCTCATAATAAGAGTTAAACTATCATGGCAATATGAGGTCATGGTTATAACTATATAAACAACTTTTAGCTCCTGGCAAGTACATTGTATACAAACACTTGTAAATATATCTGGTACTGTTTTTTTTTCTTTCATTGTATTTTATACTTACCCGCATGCTAATACAATTTGACACTACTGTGAATATTAATACCTGATGTCGATTTTGATTTTCGTATGATGCACCTACTTGAATCAAATTCTGTGTATCTATTTTGTACTAATACTAAATATTTGTAATATTGTTTTCACGAAATGTACATGATGCCTGGCTGAGTTTCTTGCCGGCTCTTTTCAGAAGGCTAGTTTTCGAACCGGTGGTAAAATTCCGACACTCATAAGTGGCTTACCAGGGCCCAAATTGGATAAATATTTTTCATCTATATTTTTCTTAGAATAGATCCACTGCCAAGAAATTTGGGGTAAAATTCGTCTCTGGTCCAAAGACGTAGCATATTAATATGTCAATAATGGTCATTCTGGAAGCGTGCATGAAGAGGGAATGACAAAAGTTTCACTCGGTTCCATAGTACAAGAGGATTATAGGATTTATCTTGTTTACACTGCCGCTAAAGCCCAGTATTATCCAATAAAGGCATATTTATCGCGTATTAAAGGCTGCTTTATTGCCATTTGTTACATTTAGGGTTTAACGTGAGCTAAGCTCAATGCTCAAACAAATTTAAAAGTATCTAAGGAGGGGAAACCGTCTCTCCGTGTTCTGTAAGCTGAAGGTTCTAAGTAGCGTCTTTGACGATCGCAAACAGATCTTGGTATAAAAACGTCTTGAAGGATATTAGGAAACTAATTCCTTTTAATTGTACCTCAAAACACAGAAAGACGTTGTGCTTTATGAAACCCAAAATGCATTTGACATACGATTTGATGATAGACATTTGACATGTATGTCAGTCGACATTGTAATCAAATCAAAGTAGATGATCATCCTTTCAGCAACCCAATTTGCAATTGTACATCGATCAAACTCAATTGTAATAAAAATATAGCATATTTTTAGAATTTTTGGACTTGGATATAGAGGCTAAGCATAGATAGGAACGTTTCGATAGTCAGTTATAATATAGATCCCAAACCAAATGTGCCTATATACCAAATGAGTATCTGAATATACATGGAGATAAATTCCTGCATACATTACCACGGTTCATTTTTGTGTAAGTTCTGGAACGACGATAGTATTATAAAAACTAGTCATGCAATCTCAAAAGGGTCCTCGAAGGAGTAGCGCCAAATTTAACTGAAGTAAATTAGATGCGGACGATAATTTTGTGGCGAATTTTCGCCTTTTCACGATGTTTTCCTTCACTGTAAAGCCTGTGAAATTACTACACTTTAGTTTATAGCAAAGCTCATAGGTATAAGCTGCTGGGATTTGACTGAACTTGCTTCGATTGCGTCGCACCTAACTACTTAAATCACTCAGCCAAACCGGCTCTACGACTGGTATCTTATATCTGTAAACGAGCAATTCTTATATATATAAACGGAATCTCGGAAACGACTTAAACGATTTTCATGAAATTTTGCATGTAGGGGGTTTCAGGGGCAAAAAATAGATCTAGCTAGGTTTCATTTATGGAAAACATCGTTTTGACCATCTTTTCAGGCACTGAAAAACTCATAAAATATCATTACAGTACGACAACAAATTTCGCCGACATATATCAAGTTATGGTAGCTCAAAGGCGAGGCTTCCGGCTTACGGGCGATAACGAATATAGAATACCACGGTTCGAGACTGACGTTCACCGGAATTTTTTTCTTTTTTTTTCCTTTTTTTTGTGTGACGAAGAAACCGAGCACAGCTCGGTCAACCAGATATTAGTGATTAAATATGACTCCTTTTAGCTGCTCCCTCGACATAATTGACGTTTTCTATCGATCAGGAATTCTTAACTACCATCATCGGTTTAAGCTAAATCATTAAAACTAAACGTCTAAGCTAAGAAGTTCTTAATACGCGCTGCTTAAACGATCATACTTGGCCTCCAGGTATTGCTTCCATAATAACAATCGGCTCTCACTATTTTATGGAAATCAGCTATTTCAACCTAACTCACGAACGAACATACAAAGCCTTCATTATAAATATAGATTTACGTATTAAAGTCGAGAACTTAACTGTTCGCATGTGGCCATCCACCGATCTAATAGAAAAAGTAATACAATATCCTCTTGTATTGCGGATCAAATCTCAGAGACGCAATCCTTTGCTGAATTCCAAAGATCGACCTTTTACGAGGAATAAGAAACGTATACGGGATGGAAAAACCTCTGAGAAAAATGTGAAAACCCGCCCAAGTGCGAGTGGAACTCTTGCACGAATTTTCCGTATAGTTATCTATGTCTACGGCAAAATTATCACGTTAATTCAATGCAACGGTTTTGGTAAATAACGGCATTATAGATATACTACGGCAGCGCTGGCGGTAGCATGTATAATCCTGTATAATTATGTCATTCTGAAGATTTGAAAGTACTTTGTTTGTCGAATAAAGATATTTTTGACTTTGAGTATGGGAGCCCCTCTATATATTTCGTTTCTTAGTATTTGATGTTATAGCGGCAAAAGAAATACATCATCTGTGAACATTTTAACTGTCTATTAAGATACAGCTTGGTGACAGACGGACAGCGAAGTCTTAGTAATAGGGTCCCGTTTTTACCCTTTGGTTACAAAATCCTAAAAATCACACAAAGGTTAGTTTTTAGTAGTGTTGTCAGTAGGAAACCTGCATATTTCTGAGAAGTAATTCAAAGAAGTATGTATAGTGCCTGAAACGGCGATGGACTCACCCTCTGTCACGTTGGCACTTAATCATCTTCGGTGAGAAGTGGTCGTTGTTATTACAACACGTGCTCTCCGAGGCGCAAAGGGAACTCGGGCGGTCACCCATCCAATTACTGGTTAGGGTTGCTTAACTTTGCTGATCGAATGATATGTGCAATAGCAACTGTGCCACTAGCTCTTCTTAACTAAACAAGCTTATTACTGAATAACTGTATTATTGACCGAGGTTTAAAGATCCGTTATGTGACTGGAATACACTATACTCAGGATTTAAATGAAATTATCCTCCACCGTCATAGCATCCTTTCAAACAAAAGTTTGAAATAGTTGACAATGTGAAATAGTTCCCGCAGATTCTACAAAGCCAACTTTCAGGCCTGCTTCACTTGAAAGCGTTGTAAATTATACATTAAGGCTCTGCTCAGGATAATGGTATAAATCTTTAATATTATATACCTCAGTTGGGGATTTTAGACCGGAGAAAACTAGGAGATTTTTTTGGGGAAATAGAGTAGTGAAGCATTTTACTAACGAGCTTTTTGTAGAATACGAACATTAGTTGTTTCAGTTTGCGAGCGTTCCCAAATACAATTTTGTCTGTTTGTTTATGTATGTATACATATGGTTTATTGATTTTGCCATATACATGGTTTCACCAGCGTAGTTCCCGTTCCCGTGGGTTTCCGGGGATAAAATATAGCCTATATCAATGATAATGAAGCATTAAATTTGTGAAAGAATTTTTAAAATCGGTCGAGTATTTTTGAGCCAAACGTTACAAACATACTTACATTCAAATCTTTCCGCTTTATAATATTAGTATAGATATAGAGCCGTGGTGGTCTTGAGGTTTGAGCAGTCGCCTGCTACGCAGGCGATGCAAGTTTGAATCGCAGCGGGGACTGTACCATTGAGTTTTTATAAAAAACTTATGTATGCTAAGCAAAAAATTAAAAAATGTTGCTGTCACTCTCAAAAACCACATTACGTCGGTCTCTTAATTGCAATCAATGACGTAACTAACTGGCTGAGTTTCTTGCCGGCTCTTTTCAGAAGGCTAGTTTTCGAACCGGTGGTAAAATTCCGACACTCATAAGTGGCTTACCAGGGCCCAAATTGGATAAATATTTTTCATCTATATTTTTCTTAGAATAGATCCACTGCCAAGAAATTTGGGGTAAAATTCGTCTCTGGTCCAAAGACGTAGCATATTAATATGTCAATAATGGTCATTCTGGAAGCGTGCATGAAGAGGGAATGACAAAAGTTTCACTCGGTTCCATAGTACAAGAGGATTATAGGATTTATCTTGTTTACACTGCCGCTAAAGCCCAGTATTATCCAATAAAGGCATATTTATCGCGTATTAAAGGCTGCTTTATTGCCATTTGTTACATTTAGGGTTTAACGTGAGCTAAGCTCAATGCTCAAACAAATTTAAAAGTATCTAAGGAGGGGAAACCGTCTCTCCGTGTTCTGTAAGCTGAAGGTTCTAAGTAGCGTCTTTGACGATCGCAAACAGATCTTGGTATAAAAACGTCTTGAAGGATATTAGGAAACTAATTCCTTTTAATTGTACCTCAAAACACAGAAAGACGTTGTGCTTTATGAAACCCAAAATGCATTTGACATACGATTTGATGATAGACATTTGACATGTATGTCAGTCGACATTGTAATCAAATCAAAGTAGATGATCATCCTTTCAGCAACCCAATTTGCAATTGTACATCGATCAAACTCAATTGTAATAAAAATATAGCATATTTTTAGAATTTTTGGACTTGGATATAGAGGCTAAGCATAGATAGGAACGTTTCGATAGTCAGTTATAATATAGATCCCAAACCAAATGTGCCTATATACCAAATGAGTATCTGAATATACATGGAGATAAATTCCTGCATACATTACCACGGTTCATTTTTGTGTAAGTTCTGGAACGACGATAGTATTATAAAAACTAGTCATGCAATCTCAAAAGGGTCCTCGAAGGAGTAGCGCCAAATTTAACTGAAGTAAATTAGATGCGGACGATAATTTTGTGGCGAATTTTCGCCTTTTCACGATGTTTTCCTTCACTGTAAAGCCTGTGAAATTACTACACTTTAGTTTATAGCAAAGCTCATAGGTATAAGCTGCTGGGATTTGACTGAACTTGCTTCGATTGCGTCGCACCTAACTACTTAAATCACTCAGCCAAACCGGCTCTACGACTGGTATCTTATATCTGTAAACGAGCAATTCTTATATATATAAACGGAATCTCGGAAACGACTTAAACGATTTTCATGAAATTTTGCATGTAGGGGGTTTCAGGGGCAAAAAATAGATCTAGCTAGGTTTCATTTATGGAAAACATCGTTTTGACCATCTTTTCAGGCACTGAAAAACTCATAAAATATCATTACAGTACGACAACAAATTTCGCCGACATATATCAAGTTATGGTAGCTCAAAGGCGAGGCTTCCGGCTTACGGGCGATAACGAATATAGAATACCACGGTTCGAGACTGACGTTCACCGGAATTTTTTTCTTTTTTTTTCCTTTTTTTTGTGTGACGAAGAAACCGAGCACAGCTCGGTCAACCAGATATTAGTGATTAAATATGACTCCTTTTAGCTGCTCCCTCGACATAATTGACGTTTTCTATCGATCAGGAATTCTTAACTACCATCATCGGTTTAAGCTAAATCATTAAAACTAAACGTCTAAGCTAAGAAGTTCTTAATACGCGCTGCTTAAACGATCATACTTGGCCTCCAGGTATTGCTTCCATAATAACAATCGGCTCTCACTATTTTATGGAAATCAGCTATTTCAACCTAACTCACGAACGAACATACAAAGCCTTCATTATAAATATAGATTTACGTATTAAAGTCGAGAACTTAACTGTTCGCATGTGGCCATCCACCGATCTAATAGAAAAAGTAATACAATATCCTCTTGTATTGCGGATCAAATCTCAGAGACGCAATCCTTTGCTGAATTCCAAAGATCGACCTTTTACGAGGAATAAGAAACGTATACGGGATGGAAAAACCTCTGAGAAAAATGTGAAAACCCGCCCAAGTGCGAGTGGAACTCTTGCACGAATTTTCCGTATAGTTATCTATGTCTACGGCAAAATTATCACGTTAATTCAATGCAACGGTTTTGGTAAATAACGGCATTATAGATATACTACGGCAGCGCTGGCGGTAGCATGTATAATCCTGTATAATTATGTCATTCTGAAGATTTGAAAGTACTTTGTTTGTCGAATAAAGATATTTTTGACTTTGAGTATGGGAGCCCCTCTATATATTTCGTTTCTTAGTATTTGATGTTATAGCGGCAAAAGAAATACATCATCTGTGAACATTTTAACTGTCTATTAAGATACAGCTTGGTGACAGACGGACAGCGAAGTCTTAGTAATAGGGTCCCGTTTTTACCCTTTGGTTACAAAATCCTAAAAATCACACAAAGGTTAGTTTTTAGTAGTGTTGTCAGTAGGAAACCTGCATATTTCTGAGAAGTAATTCAAAGAAGTATGTATAGTGCCTGAAACGGCGATGGACTCACCCTCTGTCACGTTGGCACTTAATCATCTTCGGTGAGAAGTGGTCGTTGTTATTACAACACGTGCTCTCCGAGGCGCAAAGGGAACTCGGGCGGTCACCCATCCAATTACTGGTTAGGGTTGCTTAACTTTGCTGATCGAATGATATGTGCAATAGCAACTGTGCCACTAGCTCTTCTTAACTAAACAAGCTTATTACTGAATAACTGTATTATTGACCGAGGTTTAAAGATCCGTTATGTGACTGGAATACACTATACTCAGGATTTAAATGAAATTATCCTCCACCGTCATAGCATCCTTTCAAACAAAAGTTTGAAATAGTTGACAATGTGAAATAGTTCCCGCAGATTCTACAAAGCCAACTTTCAGGCCTGCTTCACTTGAAAGCGTTGTAAATTATACATTAAGGCTCTGCTCAGGATAATGGTATAAATCTTTAATATTATATACCTCAGTTGGGGATTTTAGACCGGAGAAAACTAGGAGATTTTTTTGGGGAAATAGAGTAGTGAAGCATTTTACTAACGAGCTTTTTGTAGAATACGAACATTAGTTGTTTCAGTTTGCGAGCGTTCCCAAATACAATTTTGTCTGTTTGTTTATGTATGTATACATATGGTTTATTGATTTTGCCATATACATGGTTTCACCAGCGTAGTTCCCGTTCCCGTGGGTTTCCGGGGATAAAATATAGCCTATATCAATGATAATGAAGCATTAAATTTGTGAAAGAATTTTTAAAATCGGTCGAGTATTTTTGAGCCAAACGTTACAAACATACTTACATTCAAATCTTTCCGCTTTATAATATTAGTATAGATATAGAGCCGTGGTGGTCTTGAGGTTTGAGCAGTCGCCTGCTACGCAGGCGATGCAAGTTTGAATCGCAGCGGGGACTGTACCATTGAGTTTTTATAAAAAACTTATGTATGCTAAGCAAAAAATTAAAAAATGTTGCTGTCACTCTCAAAAACCACATTACGTCGGTCTCTTAATTGCAATCAATGACGTAACTAAAGGGTGGTCCCTTATAAAATAAGTAACTTTTTCCAATAAAAGCTTGAAAATATCACATTTTAGATCGAATGTGGTATTTAATTTAAAGCAACCTCGTGTCGAATGTTGTTGAGGAGGGTAACATTGCTTTTTTAATTCATTCTCAGCGAATGGCCCTTTGTCATTTAAAATTGAATTCCACTGAAGTTTTTCTACTGTATACTTTTAATATATTAGAAAAAACATACTGGACATTTGGGCTCGATGGCCGTCGAAATCCAGTCTGTTGGCGCAATGAGTTTTAGCATAGCATTTTGAGAATAGCATTCTCAGAAGGAATTTTAAGACACATCGAAATCGAGCTACCTATGCGGCATCTTATGAAGCATGGCTTCAAATAATCTGTCATATTTTCACTTCATTTCCCATTGAATTATCATCGGTGAAAAATTGGTTCAATAACACCCTTGTCTATACTTTCGATAGCTCTGGGAAGGCGTAAAAAGGGGGTAAATAAAATTATTTTGCTGAAAGTTTGTACAAAGCTTTTGTATCAAACTCGAAGACGTATGTTTAGTGCGTGAGACGGCGATAAACTCACCATCTGTCACGTTAACACTTAATAATCTTCGGTGAAAAGTGGGTGTTGTTATTACAACACCTCTGCCTACCCCTTCGGGGAATACAGGCGTGAGCATATTTATGTATATATGTGTCTACTAGCCGTTCCCCGCGGTAGCAAGTTTTTTATTAAAAGTAGCCTAAGCTTTCATCCCCTATTTTATCCCCTTGAGGTTAGAATTAATCAACATCTTTTCTTAACGGATGTCTACGTCATAACATCTACCTGCATGCCAAATTTCAGCCCGATTCGTCTAGTGGTTTGGGCTGCGCGTTGATAGATCACTATGTGACTGACATAGTTAGTCAGTCAGTCACCTTTGAGCTATATATATTTAGATAAGTACGAGAACTGCACATCAACGATATGACTGAGGCGTTATTTACAATATCCATTTACAAATAACTGTAGCAATAATATTATTGTGAATCCTCCTTTGTACCGTTTCTTTGTGCTCGCGTTACTAACAAGGTCTGCAAATCGCATTTAGGTGTTATACGCCCCTTTGATGTGTGCTGTAACATATATGGTTATTCTGTGACGTCATTATTTAACTACTGCCTATATAGATCCTTATCTACTTAAAAGTATTGTTTATTTTATCATCAAGTTTTGTATCAATCCTACTACTTAATCCTACTTATATTATAAAACTAGGAAAAACAACTGAATGAATTTTAATGAAACTTTATTACACACCACGTGCTTTTCGGTGAAAAATATGTCTGAGAAGTAATTCAAAGACGTATGTATATCGCCTGAGACGGCGATGGACTCACCCTCTGTCACGTTGGTACTTGATCATATTCGGTGAAATGTGGGTGTTGTTACAACACTTCTGCTTACCCCTTCGGGGACCCTTCTGGGATGGCGTGAGCATATTTATTTTTATTTCATATTAGAACTTTATAAAAATACAGCTTACATGTCAGAATAACACATAGGCTATTTTAAGAATTGTCTAGAATATAAGTCAAGTCCTCCGCGGCCGGAGAAGCGGGCACCAGATAGTACCTAATATTTTTAATAATATATTGATGATATGTACATGATGCCTGGCTGAGTTCCTTGCCGGTTCTTCCCAAAAAGGCTAGTTTCCTAGCCTGTGGTATATTGTCGATATTCATAAGTGCCTTACCAAGGCGCAAAAGGTTGTGTTACTGTTTACCGGAAAAGATGGATTACTTTGTTGGTCTAATGAGTAGAGTAACGAGGCAAGCAACTTCTAGCAGGTAACAAAACTCTACATCGCAAGCGCTAGTGCGGAACAAGAGGCCTTGGGTTGGATCCCTTCATTTTTTTATGGTCAAAGTCAAAGTCAAAAGTATCTTTATTCGATTGCCTTTTAACAAAGTACTTTCAAATCGTCAGAACGACATAATTATACAGGATTATACATGCTACCGCCAGAAGCAGAGAAGAACCTGGCAAGAAACTCAGTAATATAACAAAAAATCTGGTACAACTACTTATAACTAAATGCGTAGCTTGAGATGACCAGCCCCCAAAAGCAGCACCTGTTCACAAGTATGACGTGAATGCCAGCCATTGACCTCCTCAACCATCATATGGGAAACCCTAGTAAGATATCACAGTGCCTAGTGCAAGTTTTTCATTACCGCCGTCACAAGTAACGCAGATTTGTATATGATAGAAACAGCGCCATCTAGGCAAAAATTTGGAAAATATAGATAGGTCTACTTATCGACCTAAGCTGGCGAGTCAGTTTTCCCCTTTGTACACCTATATTTAATTGCATGTAAGTTAGTTAAAAGTTATAATTACTTTGGAAAAACTTAGCTGACGCATGTTCAAACTCTGATAAAGTTGTAGGTTTACTGTATTCTTACCCTACCCACTTATTAATTAATACAATTTACTTATATTTAGTTTAATAAATCTATTTTAATAATAGAGATAAATTAACTATAAGATAAACTTACATAAGTACTCAAGTACTTACATATTGTAAGTTCATACGATACCTAAGTAAGTATTTACCTACATAATTTTTTTTTATTTTTTTCTGAGCCTGTGTGTCTGTTTGTTCCGGCTAATCTGAAACTGCTAGACTGATTTTACGGGTTTTACTTAAATTAAAATAAGGTTCCGCGAAATAAGGAGCCATAAAATTAAGAAAACCTGGGTGAAACCTCGGGATACAGAGCTAGTTAAAAATAACTTTCTCCCTGATGGCACTGTATCTAGTTGCTTGGAGACTTGTTGCATTCTGTTGGTATCGTAACCTAATTAATAGTTTTATTTCCAAAACTGCTTCATAAGTCTCAAGCGCTATTGCGGAACAAGAGCTCCTAAGCCGGGTTCGAATCCTGTGTCGGGCATTGTTATTGGCTTTTTTCTACTGCAATTTCCCAGTTATAGCTCGGAGATGTTTTGAACATTGTATAATATATTTTTTTTAATAGATTAATTGTTGAGTTTCTTGCCGGGTTCTTCTCAACAAAAGCTACCTTCCGAACCCGGTGGTAACATTTATAAACATGTATAATGTATTCTTGTCCCCAGAATCGAAGTAGCGAGGCTAGTGTTGTTATGCGGCGTGGCGGCGTGGTGCGCGGGCGGCGCGCTGAGTGCGCCGGCGCAGCTGTGCTCGGGCGCCGCCGAGGACGACCCGCGGGCCGCGCGCTTCTGTCAGGCCCTCAACACCTTCCTCGAGCTCTACGCCGAGGCCGCCGGGGAGCAGGTGCCAGAGTACCAAGGTAACAGCCTTATTAACTATAACCTTGTCCAAAGTAGCCCTGCCACGTTATTCTGTTAAGTTCATCAGCGTCTGCTCGATGATTTCAATCATTGAAAATATATACACAAAACATAGACCATAAAGTTAAATTTCGATGTCGAGTGCAACGCTGAGATCCCTTACAGAATCTAATACCTACTGTTTCATAAACCTATAGTTAATATCGATTCAGCTCTAATACGAATTGATATTCGATTGCATTTCGTAAGTAGGTATATTGTTTAGATGCTTCACTTGTACACCTAAGTGTCGTAACACAAGGTACCTATATCCTACCTAATCTAGCTTTTAATGTTTTTAGCCGACTTTAAAAAAGGATGTTATCCATTCAACTGTTTGATTTCTTTTTTTAAAATGTCTATGTGTTCCAACATGACAATTTCACTATTCCAAGATCAGTATAAATATAAGCTCATTCAGTGCCAAATAACATACAAATCCGTCTCGAACTGTTAACGCTTAGATAATTGCGTGAAATTAACACTAATAAACTTGTACATTTAAAATTACTCATGCAAGTTTTATCACTAATTGAAGGTCATTAAAAATGTTAAGTAATTGTCCTTTGTGATATGAATTTAAGAAATTATGGAATATGTATGTAACATTTTTGTGTCGAATTTTAATGTCTATAAAATATAATGGCAAATCACAATACCTTAGATATCTCCGGCTCGAACACTGCAGCCGTATGTTTGCCTGTATGTTTCTTGAGATCACAAAGCTACTACTAAATAAGCCTAATTAACCACCGATGGCAATATGTTAGGTTAGAAAAGGAGGTGAAAGCCGGCTGAATCGCTGTGCATTAAGGTGACAGAACAATCAAAAACAATTCTTGAACTACCCTCCAATTTTAGATGTCATATGCAAACCATTTTTTTTTCTTATTAACGACTAGTATATATGTGAACAGGATTGCAAAAAAATAACTAGAAACTATTATTAAATTTTTTTCTAGAAAACTTAAAAATCCCTGCTACTACTGATTTGGGGGCAAGCATTTTGACAGGAACCGGATACTTTGTAATTTTCTTTTAAATAATCTGTCTTTCCCAGCTCTCGTCCGCGACTACCCTCAACTGCTGGACACAGGCATGAAGCGCCAAGACGTGGTGCACTCGTTCCTGCGCTTCGGGCGCCGCCGCTGACGTGTCATTCACGCACGTCCCCGCAGCGCACACGCAACTCTACCATAAAGCTGAATTTATCTTACGAAACTTTTTAGTTAACCGCCAACAACCGTTAGAACGAATTCAAATTGGTGAAACTATCTTAAACTACCCACTAGTTTCGTAATATAAACTTGGCATTTAACTTACCGACGACGCCCCCGCTAAAACCTAAGTTTCATCGTCCAAAATATTATAGTAATAAAAAAAGTTCCTTTATTCATTAGTGTTTGTTATTGTGAAGGTATCCGAACGCTACATTAAAACAACCTCTCTCTCCCAATTTAAATTAATTAATTAGATTAATCGCAATGTACTTATCACAAGTATTAATAGTTGTTAAGATGTAATTAAAGATCTTGTTGTCAACATTTTTGTGGCATTTCATTTTATATGTAAGACTATTAATAAATGATGTTTGAAATAAATTAATAAATACATATTTACGACAAGATCGGCGTTCATTAATTTCGCCTTTCCTTATGAAATTACAAATGGAGTCAATAATTCCCTCTCGCTCACACCGCATACACTGAGTGAAACGAAATATATACCGCCATTTTAGATTCCTATAAATTCATGAAGTAGCAACAGTGCAGTTGAAGAATAAGCATTTGTAATGGAATGGATTTTTTTTTATTTTACCCCCTAAAGGTTACCCAACCTCTGTGGGACTTTATTTCTGCGATTTGATACAGAATTTTATGAATTAAGTCTAAATATAATTAAAATTAATGAGTATCTGGAATGGATATGTTAAGTGGAGGGGAGCAGAAAGGTCTCCTTTGTTAAAGTAGATGGTTAGGTCAGGGAGATGAAGACCTCAAATACGATGTATAGTGTTAAAAAAAATTCTATGTCTATGGTGTGAAAGACGAAATGGCTAGAAAATAGTTACAACAGATATGACAGATCATAGAGGAAAATAAAAGAGAAAACCATATTACGCGTGTTTCTTGAAAATGTTTTTTTTTATCTATAAAATTAACATTAAACATAAATTGAAGAGTCCGTTTGTTATTCCAAAATAACAGATTTTCACTAAATGCATATGAAAGCATATACGGTACTGACTTAAAAAAACTAATTTCCTCAATTTTTCTCTCTGATTCATGTAATATAAATATAATCTCTGTTTGCTGTCTGTTTGTTCCGGGTAATCTTTGTAACAGCTGGACCGATTTTAACGGGACTTTCACTGGCAGTTAGCTAATGTTACAAGGAGTAACATAGGCTTACTTTTATTTAAAAAAAAACATTAAGGGTTCCGCGCGAATGCTATTAAATCCAAGCCGAAACCGCAGAGCAAAGCTAGTTGTAAATAAAATCCCACACAGTTTAAAGATCTTTATTATGGACTACACACATTTGTATACATAGAAGAAAAATACATTAAAAACATCCAAACATCTACATTATATACTTAAGCTATTCTCTCTCGTTTCAACAATAAACAGTTCATAATGACAGAAAGAGACAAACAATTACAACTGACAGGGTTCAACAGATAAAATAACAGTGTACAGATAAATAAATTATGTCATTCATTAGTTTGTCTTTAACATTAGAAAATGGCGTGGTGATAATATACGCTTGGAAAATTTTACTTTCAGTAATCCTATCACGGGTTTGCAACCGTTTTCTAAATCTATACTCGCTAGCGTCACTCGCAATATAGGTGCAACCTGATGTAAGCCGCTCGACGTTCGTTTCCAGCGACAAATGTGGTAACGTGATATGTAGCGATACGTGATAGGAGCGACTGCATGACGTAATTCCTTTTTGAGTCGCGGAAAATTTTAAATGGGGTCACGTGACCATATTTGTCGCTGGAAACGAGCGCCGGGCGGCTGCATGTGGTTGCACCTTATTTGTATGAGATATTTTAGTTCTTCACGTCACCGATCGTTGCACAATTCCTCATAGTAAAATTTGGCGGAGACGCTAGCGAGTATAGATTGTAAAACGGTGGCAAACCCGTGATAGGGGTACAGGGCCTGTAGACAAGAGTAACATCTTCACGCTTCGCTAGTAAAAACGATGCAAATGTACGGGAATGACATATGTCACGTGACTGATCTATGTCATTTCCATACGTTTAATACTTTGTCTAGGCCTACTGGTTAAATTATTGCTAAAAATAGGACACTGATAGTAAAATTTGCGAATTGACAGCGTAATGTAGTGGAACAATTTTCACTTAACTTGGCATAATTGACATTGCCAAATTTGCCTCTAGCTTTGACAACTTATTTGCAACAAGCATAATTGCATCTCGTAACTCCAAATTAAGTATGTCATTATTCGTAATATTCGTAGTCTTAAGAGTTTTTATCCATGACATTCATGTTTAAATTCCAAATTCTAAATACGAACACGAGGCGGGACTCGAACCCACGACCTCTGCAAACCGAGTTGCTCTTCCAACTGAGCTAATGGTGATCCTACCACATACGTCGAATTACCCTTACCCTTTCCTTTGCGGTATAGGGGCCGCCTAGCGCCATCTGTTGGAAAAGCAACTGCACCGCTTGCAGATGTCGTACTTTTCTGTACCCTTTTAAGAATTTAGAATTTAAACATGTATGTCACTAATATTTAGATTAGGATAGCGTCATCTATTTGATATGTAGCTAAATGTAACTATAGACGTATCAGCTGAGTTTGGATACATCGACCAACAGATGGCGCTAGGCGGCGCGAAGGATGTATTTGTAGTATGTTTCCTAGATGCCCACTTCACACCAAAGCACGCGGAAAAAGTCACAAGTAAATGCTACTATATAAATGTATATAAACTATAATGACGTAGCACCCTTTACACTAACCACGTGTTAAGTACGTACAAAATTGCACATTGAAATAAACATATAAGTACTTCATTAATAAAATATGTTCACGCCATCCCAGAAAGGTCCCCGAAGGGGTAAGCAGAGGTGTTGTAACAACATCCACATTACACCGAATATGATCAAGTGCCAACGGGACAGGTGAGTCCATCGCCATCTCAGGCACTATACATACGCCTATGAATTTCTTCTCAGACATATGCAGGTACTTAATTAATACAATGTGATCTATCGACGTCATACACGATAATAGCAACACCTCTTTTAGTATATCTATAGGTACCTCAGACTTTTAATCGTATTCAGTAACTTGACAGTGTTGCGGCGGTGTTATTCACGAAGGTTTCTCAGAACTCGACGAAGAGCATTGATTTCCATCATATGAAATTGATACATAATTCGTAGAGTAATAAGGTTAAATTTAAAACGTACACACGACGACAAGTGTTACGCTGAGAAACCTTACTTACAAAATAAAGCCTATGTTACTCGCTGACGATGTACCATTCAGACGGTGAAAGAATATTGGTCCAGTACTGTTTGAGTCAATTCGTAACAAGCATACATACAAACCTTTTCTGTTTATAATATTGGCAAAGATAAAATTCTTTATTTACGCAAAATCCTTCAACTTTAGCATGGTAACATTGTTTTTCTCTGAATTGTCAAGTTGCTGAGTCGATCAAAAGTTAGAGTATAACAGATAATATTTCCCTTGGCAAGATTGCGAAATAAATCTTAAATATTTTTCGAGAGCATTCAATTGCCATTTAAAATTACTCTAAGCAATATTTACGCAAGTGGCGAAGGTGACACTACACCGAAATTTATTAGGTGATGAGGCATATGGTGCATCTGTGCCGTTTGTTAGACACAAAGTATGTATAGGATGAATGAAGGACAGAGTGTGAGTCTATCGCCGGCTCAGGCACTCTACATACGTCTTTGAATTACTTCTCAGACATTTGCAGGTTTCCTCACGATCTTTTCCTTCACCGTAAAGCACGTGGTGTGAAATCACTGTACATAAGTTTTTTATAAAAACTCATTGGTACAGGCCCCGCTGGGATTAGAACTTTCGTCGCTTGCGTAGCAGGCGTCTGCTCAAACCTCAAGGCCACCACGGCTCTAAAAATAATATACTCTTAATTTTTTATGGACTTGTCCAATGAATACGTCCTACATTGTACTGAGCACGGAACACGTGGTGTCCTGCCGATCTATCCCTGTTTCTTTGTATTCCCGCCACATTCGAATGTGTTGGAGACCCCATGGAGACACGGTTTTCTCGGCACTTTACGATATTACCAGCGACGATTATACGAGCAATCTGAATCACGGAAACGACTCCAAAGATTTTCATAAAGATATGTATGCTTATACGGGGTTTCAGGGGGTAAAAATGTATCTAGATGAAACCTGGATCATCTTCAGAAAACATCGTTTTAACCATGTTTTCATTGCAACGAAAAATTGCTACAATATCATCAACACGAAGGTAAATTTCCCCGACATCTGTCAAGTTACGATAGCTCAGACGGGAGGCTTCTAGCCTATCGGCTGATAATGAATGACTATACCCCGGGTCGAGTCCAAATGACACCTGTCCGGTTTTTATCGACTAGCTTTTTCTATGTATTTCTATCGTAGGTAAAAGTTTTCAAAGGTCAACCAACCACTCGTAAATATGATCTATCGACTGCTTGAATATGTCCTTTTTCATCCTAACATAGTGAAGATATTGTATCGCTTCCTACTTGCTAACACGATTATTTTACTAACCTTTGCAATTCAAAAAGGCACGATAACACAACATTACAATTTAATTGTTAATTAAGATTTCAATAACAGTCAAAATGAATAATTAATATCTATTTTATTAGCTACCTACTTGATTAGTCACTAGCATTGTCCCGCAGCTTTGTCCGCGAGGTACATTTGTTTTTTAATTATTTTATAGCCACGTAGTTATATTCGTACCAACAAACTTTATGACCAACCCATTAAACATTACGGATTATATATTATTATAAAACCTTCCTTCTACAATCAGCGTTGTGTTGTGTTTTAATGAATAAGTGAGTTGAGTGAGTGAATAAGTGAGTTGAGTGAGTGAATAAGTGAGTAGAGTGAGTGAGTGTTTTGAGATGAGATACATTGCGTATAGAAAGTATAGTATTCATGTGGAGGTTTAAGCTTAGTGGAAGACTTAAGTGTAAACAGGGTCGCAGGTTCGAGGCATAGACAACTTGTGTCATATTTAAATGTATGTGCACTAAGAAAGATACAGATATCAAAGCGTCAATTTAATCGTACAGCTAAAACATAATCCCCTTATTACAAAACATGGTTTAAACCAAGACTAGACTAAACTCGGACTAAAACTATGTCGATCCCTTTTGAAACAAGTGACATAGAGAGAGATAGATATACATACATATGCCTGTATCCCATGGAGGTAGGCAGAGACCACCGTTCGCCACATGCTACTATCCTTACATACTTATTTCGCATCATCCACATTCATGCATCTCTTCATACACTTCCCTAGGCTACGAGTGCTCCGAATTTGACCTTTCTGAAAAATATTATTAATTTGGTCATAGTAGTTGTTCCTTGGACGCCCTCTACCACTCTACTACACTTCCGGTCACATTCGCTCTCTAAATTTGTTTCGTTAATCGCTTTTCACTCATCCTTTCGATATGTCCAAACCATCTCAACATATTTCTTTCAATTCTGGTCACCACATCATTCAATTCAAGAGATAGATCTGTTTTTAAAACAAGGGGGCCAACTATGATCGTTTAAGCAACACTTATTAAGAATTTCTTAGCTTTGACGTTTAATTTTACGGGACAAAAATGAGCCGTGGTGGCTTCTGGGTTTGAGCAGTCGCCTGCTACGCAAGCGACGCAAGTTCGAATCCCAGCGGGGCCTGTACCAATGAGTTTTTCTAAAAACTTATGTGCATTTCACACCACAGTGAAAGAAAACATCGTGAGGAAGCTTGCATTTGTCAGAGAAGTAATTCAAAGACGTATGTATAGTGCCTGAGACGGCGATGGACTCGCTCTCTGTCACGTTGGCACTTAATGATATTCGGTGAAATGTGGATGTTGTTACAACACCTCTGCCTACCCCTTCGGGGTACCTTCTGGGATGTCGTGAGCATATTTATTTTTTAATTATTATAAGAATGAAACGTCAAAGCTCAGAAGTCCTTAATACGATCTGTTTAAACCGATGATGGTGGGCCCCAAGGACTATTCTCGGCTATGTTTTGTAATAATCGGGAATGACATTACGCAGAGGAACACATATTTAAATACATATACAGTCTCTCTTAGTAACCATGTTTTGTTAATGTACACCTAATTTTGAGTGCGTTAAAGCTTAAAGTTATTTAACCAATACGACACTATTCATTGACTCGCCAGTAATGAGACTTGATTGTAGAAATATGAACTTTATTTACAGTGTCATAAAGTTTAATAAATATCAAAAGTTGATACAAGGATGTTTATAAATAACTTTAAACTTTCTTAAACACGCCGATAACCAAGCTATAAATTTCCAGTATATAACTCGCACCGTTTGTTTTATACAAAGGCTACCTACCTAGTGTAGAATACCTACCTAGTAAAGAATTATGACTTTCTGTGATAATTTGAAGAAATATAGCTGCATTTTAATAGCTGAGTTTCTATCAGTTCTTCTCAAGAGGCTAGTTTCCAATCTGGTGGTAATTTTATCAACTGCCTTACCAGTGCCGGAACTAGAAAGAATATACAATTTTCAATGTTATTTTACAAGCTTAGAATGCAATTTATACTGTAAATGTATAGCTTGATATATCGTAAGTCTCAAACACTTTACCACTTACATTATTAATTATATAGATATGTCATGTTTAGTAGGTTATGTGGATTACATCACCGCCCACGGAAAGCAGACATTGGCCCTGAAATACAATAATCATAATTATTAACATATGTATTGCATAACACAAATTACCTTCTTTGTATTACAAATGTACATACATATGCTCACACCTGTATTCTCCGAAGGGGTAGGCAGAGGTCTTGTTGACACAACACCCACTTTTCACCGTATTTGATTCAGCGCCAACGTGACAGATGGTGAATCTGTCGCCGTCTCAGGCACTATACATACGTCTTTGAATTACTTCTCAGAAATATGCAGGTTTCCTCACGATGTTTTCCTTCACCGTAAAGCACGTGGTGAGAAATCACTGTACATAAGTTTTTTAGAAAAACTCATTAGTACGGGCCCCGCTGGGATTCGAACTTGCGTCGCTTTCGTAGCAGGCGACTGCTCAAACCCCGAGGCCACTACGGCTCTTATTATACTAATACTATATATATATAATATAATTACCAATTTGAAGTATGTATTTATGAAAAAATTATCTACAGAATTCAGTCCGTCTGACAGATGATCAATTTGAAATCACTAGGAACTGAGTTTTAAGAAGGAAAAAGAACCCTAATTGTATATAGTATAAGGGTCAGTTTTCCTTTTGAAGTGCAGATAAAATCACCTGATTCTTGTGCGCGTTGTCTTGCAGCATTAGTTGTGTGATGTAGAAGGATGAGAGCGCGTTGCCTCCCAACGCCGCGGTTGATGCGCGGGCGATCGCTAATACCTACAAACATATCATCTCTCTGGCCTTATCCCATACATTGTCGGGGTCGGCACTTGATTCAACCCGATGTGGCTGATCACCTGATTTTTATACGAAGCGACTGCCATCTGACCTTCGCAACCCCTTTAACGAGGAATATCTGTGATCTGGGTTAAACTAGTTGTCAGACTATTTTAAGCTTCCGACCGACCTGTATCGATTGCCAAAGATGATAAATTGGCAACCGGGACCGACGGCTTAACGTGCTCTCCGAGGCACGGAGGGAACTCGGGCGGTCACCCATCCGATTACTGGCTAGTGTGCCATGAGCTCTTCTAACATCAGGGTATGTAGCTGTTCAAACCTTTCAATTTCAAACTCGCACTAAGCTTTTAGAAAAAAAATCTTTGGGAATTAAACTTGCATCTTGGCATTCTTTCATAGCTATGAATAAAGTTAAGTGAGCCTTATGTACATACCTCGCAAGTAAATGTATGTAAGAATCCACTAAGCCCCCCCAGTTCTCTGACGGCGGTAGTTTCTCGTACAAAGAGCAGTCTCAGCGCGCACACTCTGCGCACGCGGCGCGCGCCACTAACGTAGCTCAATGACGTTAGCGACACTGTTGTTGGTACCTGAGGACATGTTATTTCGTTGTTACTAAAAACCTGAGACGGCGATAAACTCACCATCTGTCACGTTGGTACTCAATCGTATTCGGTGAGATGTGGGTGTTGTTGTGAGTGATCGAAAGTGACCAAAATCTACCAACCTGTTCACACTTCTCCTCGACCGGTTCGCTCGGACTCTTGACTAGTTGCTCTTCGTCTAATGTGAAGATATCATCATCAGCGTCCCCGTGGCCGTTCCCATGGCTGCGGTGACCGCCTTCTCCGCCATTCGCGTCCACTTTGGACGGATCTTGGAGCTGGATCGCTGCTCCAGATACCACCAGTTGGATCTCATCCTGTAAGCAATTTGGTTTCATTAAATACTAGTGTGGGGAGAGCCAGTGATCATGCTCATCCCCAGCAAAGGGTAGATCTTCCAGCCAGGCGGGTGTCAACGTGACAGATGGTGAGTCCATCGCCGTCTCAGACACTATACATACGTCTTTGAATTATTTCTCAGACATGCAGATTTCCTGACGACATTATCTTTCACTGTAAAGCACGTGGTGTGAAATCACTGCACATGAGTTTTTACAAAAACACATTTGTACAGGCCTCGCTAGGATTCGAACTTGCGTAGCAAACCCCACGGCTATCACAATTTAGTGATATGCCGTTAATTTGTAATTACAAACTTAAATCTCATTTATCTGTATGTATATACCAGTGATGACTTGCGGTGCCGGGACGTGGTCTCTAACTGTAGGCCTCTTGAATAGGCTCAAAGTCACTCAGCGTGCCATGGAAAGAGCTATGCTTGGTGTCTCGCTACGAGATCGAATCAGAAACGAGGAGATCCGTGGACGTACCAAGGTAACCGACATAGCCAATCGGGTTAGCAGGCTTAAGTGGCAATGGGCAGGTCACATTGGTCGAAGGACTGATGGCCGCTGGGGCAGTAGAGTCCTCGAGTGGAGACCACGTACCGGCAAGGGCGCCCCCCGCGAGATGGACACGAGCTGGTCAAGGCCGCGGGGACCCGCTGGGTGCAGGCCGCTTCCGACCGGGTGAGGTGGAAATCATTGGAAGAGGCCTATGTTCAGCAGTGGACGTCGTATGGCTGATATGATGATGATGATGATGATGATGTACGTATATATATGTGTATGTATAGAAAAGATACAAAAGAGAGAATTGTCATACATCAGGCAGTTGTATGTGGAATCGCGGTGCTAGTAGCGCGGCGGGCGCGAGCCTCCGCAGTTTGTAGGCCACGCCGTCCAACGCACGAGACACGTGGCGGCCCGCGGCTCCACCTGCCGTCCCCAAACGACCTCGCCACACCTACACACCGACACAACAAACCTTCTTATATAACTTTTCAAATTCAAATTCAAAAATATCGTTATTCCATTACACTTTTTACAAAGTACTTTCAAATCAGAAAGACACGATTACATAGGATTAGGACACCGCCAGGTTCGGAAGGTTGCTTTTACTGAGAAGAACCTGGCAAGAAATTTTTTTTTCGAAACCATTAATCTTTTCCTTATTTGGACAAATTTAATTACCGCGTACGTAATGTAGGTAAACGCGGCCGCGCGTTCATTCAATAGCTTAAGGCCGTGAGCTCTTCGACTCTTAGCAACCATAGCCTATAACTGCGTTATCGTTGGAGCTAGATATTTTAGGACTTCAACATAGTGATATATTCATAAAACCCTACAACTTCTAGAAGACAACTGTTCCTTTTTCTCCGACAGCCTTTAGATATAGGTGAATGTTATAGGGACCTGCGTGAAGGCGTGTGGCGGCACGCCGATGGCGGGCTGAAGTGCGGAGGTGAACACCTGCATGTGGACACATCGGGTCGACAGCCAACGCGCTGTTTCCACCTGAAACATCATCACCATCATCACCCCCCTGCCCTTTACCCTTCAAAAAAAGGGGATGTTACACAATTCCTATATAGTTTTATTTTTATTTTAGATATTAGGTTAAACTTCTAGATATAGTTAATTCATATATGTAGGGTTCAGGGGCGCGTGGGCATAAGCAAGTGGGGTAGGTAGGTAGGTTAATTACATACCAATGTGGCGCGTAGGTATATATATATATAGACACACACACGACTCGATACGAGTGTATTCCTTCATCAGGAATGGTAAGCACTGCTTATATGGAATGCACGCCCCTGGTAGGGTTTACACTCAAGATAATTACTTTAGCCTTGCAATTTACCTCAACCTCATAATTTCATTGGCCACTTGGTCAATTAAATTTAAAAGTAAGTTTCATCATCATCATCCTCCTGCCCTTATCCCATGTTATTTGTGCTCGGCGCAATGTGTTCTTCTCTATCAGACGTCATATCTGTATTCACTCCAATTCTAGCCATATCATCCTTCACACAATCCATCCATCGTTTCTTAGTTCTTGCTCTCCCCTTGCAACCATCCACATTCAAACACAGAACTCTTTTGAATTTTTTGGCAGAATAACCCAATATCAAATTTTGACCCGATCCGGGAATCGGGAACAATCCACTAGACCAACCAGGGATTTTCATAGGGGTAAGCACAGCCTCCCTAGGTACTTTAAGCACATACCAAATTGGCTCGGCGTAGGTATACACACGACACGAGTGTATTCAGTCATAATAAATGGTAAGCACTGCTTATATGGAATGAGACCAACGAGGCAGTTAAGGTGCCTGTGTATAATATTGGTATGTCCCTTACGTCCTCAGCTTCGTCCAGCTCCAAGACGCAAGCATCCTTGTCTGCGCAGAGGTCGAGCACAGGTGCTTCGTCGTCCACTTCAGGCAACACGCCATTGGCTGCGTGCTCCGGACCACCTATTAATACATTTATACATATATGGATTTACAACACAGGTAAACATACAGACACAATCTTAATATATCACTACATAGTATAAAACAAAGTCGCTTTCTCTGTCCCTATGTATGCTTAAGTATTTAAAACTACGTAACGGATTTTGATGTGGTTATTTAATAGATAGAGTGATTGAAGGGGAAGATTTATATGTATGTTTATATCCCAAGTAATATTATAAATGCGAAAGTAAGTCTGTTTGTCTGTTACGCTTTCCCGCTTAAACCTCTCAACCGATTTTGATGAAATTTGGCACAGACAATCTTTAGACCCATAGGCTACCTTTTATTGCGAAAAAAAGTATTATATAAAACTAAATCTACGCGGGTGATACCGCGGGGCACAGCTAGTAGTTTATATAGTGGCAGTCGCTTCGTATAAAAATCCGGTGCTCAGCCACATAGGGTTAAACCAAGTGTAGACCCCAACAATGTAAGGGATAAGGCCAGGGAGATGATGATCAACATAAAAACCAAAAACAGGGAATATTACGAGAGTTAACAAAGAGCTTAACAATATAAAAAATCTGATAGTATTTCCTTGTATATTGAGAATCGATCACCAATATAAAGTTCGTGTAACTTGGACAATAATTTCACTGCCAACATACCCTTGGAGTGGGTTGTTCAAATAATCACCATAGAAAATTCCCATCAATGGGGAATACAAGTAACAATATCACCCAATAGGACCCGCGGCCTATCAGTGTGGTATTCTACCCAAAGAACAAAAACTTTCATAACTCAACACAAAAATATCTGCATTTGAGTAGACTTTAACAGAGTAAGGTAACCTACGCATCTCAAGCTACGCATTTAGTTATAAGTATATGTACTAGAATTTTAGTTATGTTAATTTTTATCGACATTTGTGCATTGGAACATTGTCCATGAGCTCACGATTTTTTCAAATTATTTATTTTGTATTCTTTAAATTGTATAATATTTTTGAAAAGAGTAATTACTGACTTTCTTGCCAGGTTCTTCTCAGTAAAAGCAACCTTCCGAACTTGGCGGTAGCATGTATAATCCTGTATAATTATGTCATTCTGACGATTTGAAAGTACTTTGTAAAAAGTCTAATCGAATAAATATACTTTTGACTTTGACTTTGACTTTGACTATGTTGGACGCGGACCAATCATGGACTCTTGTTTTTTCTTCCAAAATTAAAGAAACGCAGTATTTTTTTTTATAATGCGATACCGATCAGTCGTAGCAGTATTATAGCTGTCATAACAACTGTTTTTGACAACTGACACCCATTTCGATTGCGGCCATGACGGTTGTTAGTTTCGCGGTGTCATTTGGTGTCGTAATTTGGGTATCGTAATTTCTTACTAGAATCGCGATGCAAGCAGATAATCATCTTGTGTTGTGTCTGTTGTATCGTCGTTGTTTGAAATAAATATTATTTAATGCTGCATCAATGGAAATGCATCAATTTTATAATGTAACCCATACTGTAAATTATCATTTTGGCTTAAAACCCAACACTGGAATTTTACTGTCCATTAATGGTGTCTAAGTAGGAGTGTTGTTTATTTATATTATTTCATTGTACTAAGTACTAAACTGAAATTAAACATTAAATTCTGATTAAGAAAAGAGCTTTTAATTTACCTCCAAATCCTTAAAAATGTATGTTAAACAATAAAGAAATTACAGAGCAAATATGAAAAAATATCGCTTATACTGTCCATGACATAACCTTACCTACTTCTAAATTGTCAAAATATAGAGGATTATTATAAATTAGTTTAAGGGCTTTTTTGTAATAAGGAAGAATGTATGTACAGTACCCCTATCACGAGTTTGCCACCGTTCTCGTGAACTATACTCGCTAACGTCACTCGCAATATTTATATGACATATTATAGTTCTTCACGTCACCGCTAGATGTCAGCTGCACGATTTCTCATACTAATTAATAGCATAACCGAGCATAGATAACGAAAACGGTGGCAAACCCGTGATAGGGGTACTGGAGATTGTTACTTCAACTCACCAGTATCGTATCCATTGGTAATTCTGTTAGCGTTGAATGCGTCCCACAACGCTTTCTGTATATTTAACGCATTCTTGTCGCTCTCTGAAGCCTGCCAAATGTAAAGAGAGACAAGATGAGATAAATGTATACATTTATGTATTGTTATATTGCTAGAATACGTTTTACCTGAGATCTCATACAGATCTAAGACTTTTGACACACATTTCTGGGACAATCTATACATCTATTAATCTCTCTCTATGTCTATAAATCTATAATTCCTCAATAACAGCTTTAACTAAATGCCTATGGAAGTATACGCGACATAAAAAAATATTTTTTTCTCTCTGTAGCGTCCAGCGCTGTAGGGGAAGGGGCGTGGTCTATTACGTCTACGAAGTAGGTCGGCTCCCTACGCAACGGACGTTGACTTATCCCGAACTTTTAACTTGAAGTATTACGCGGTATTTCTAAAGCGCTACATAGTTATGGGAGCTCGTGTCACAGTTACTATTGCGCTTATCATTCGATCAGCGAGTTAAGCAACCCTAACCCAGTAGTTGGATGGTTGTCCGCCCTTGTTTCCTTTGTGCCTGGGAGAGCACGTTAAGCCGTCGGTCCCGGTTGCCAATTTAACATCTTTGGAAATCTTTACAGTTCAGTCGGAGGCCTAAGAGAGTCTGACAACTGGTTAAACCTAGATTACCGATTTTCCTACCTAAGGGGTTACGAAGGTCAGATGGCAGTCGCTTCGTATGAAAATGAGGTGATCAGCCATAGGGTTGAATCAAGTGCCAACCCAAATAATGTATGGGATAAGTCCAGGGATATGAAGACTTAGTTATAATTATAATAATCTTACCTTTATCCTAGGGGGAGTGGGAGGCGGTAGGGCAGTCAATCTGTAAGCAGTACCGCTTGCCAACGCCATTACACACCGCTCCCCGATCGCTATTTGTGTTTGAAGGGAGAATATTGCGTTGGCACCCTGCGAATGGAAACTTTGATGAAGCCTTAGCCCACCCAGAGGGGTCGCCGAAAGGGTACGCAGTTAAAAAAATTAGGAGATAGCGGCATAGCACAATTTCTCAGTAGCAGCCCGAAGTCTGGTTATGTGTGATTAATGGCAAAATCCCTTAATTATACATGACTTAAATATAACTAACTAAAAGCTGTGGTGGCCTTGGGGTTTGGGGTTCTTTCTTCAGACGATTTAATATTTTTTAATGATCATAAAAACGGTTATTTGGACTAAACTATGATAGTTAGATATGTGGTCTCGCGGACTTTTTTGTAAATCGTAATAAGACCTATAAACCCGTAGTACATCGTTTCGTTCTATTGTGCATAGTTTTTGCAGCGCATAAATAGGTTTTGGGGTTACTAAATCGCAATTTTCTTACCGAAGTCAAATACGTTGTAAATAAAATATAGCCTATAACCTTTCTCGACAAATGGACTATCCAACAATGAAAGATTTTTTAAATCGGGCCAGTAGTATCTGAGATTAGCGCGATCAAACAAACAAACTCTGCAGCTTAATAATATTAAGTATGCCTGCATAATACCTGCATCCTCAGTTTGGCCAGCAATAGTTTGTGCAGTTCGTATTCCAAGAAGGGTAGTTGGTCTGATATGTCTCGCGCCCCGGGTTCACCCGCCGGCGGAGCTCTCCTTACTCTCGCCGCTAAACAACATAACATTCTAAATAGAAGTCTGCTTATTCAAGTTTTTATTGAAAATATCGATATGCATTGCAACTAAAGTCGCGACCTTACATTTATTCAAATTTAATTCAATTCAAAAATATTTTTATTTGATAAGACTTTTAACAAAGTACTTTCAAATCGTCAAAACGACACGTTCGGAAAGTTGCTTTTACTGAGATGTACCTGGGAAGAAATTCAGCAATTACTCTTTTCAAAAAACACAAATATACAATATTGAGTAATATAATATAAATCATAAAAGAATATAAAAATATAAGCCCATAGACATAGTTCCAGGACTCAAAAGTCGATTAAAAAAATATAAAAACTAAAAGTAGGTACTACGTATAATTGTGTATCTTGAGATGACATTACTGAGTTTCTTGCCATCTCAGTTAATTTACAAAAACATCGCCTAAAATATTAAATATTAAATATAATGCCGAGGTGGCCTTGAGGTTTGAGCTACTACGCAAGCGACGCAACTTCGAATCCCAGCGGGGCCTGTACCAATGAATTTTTCTAAAAAAACTTACGTGCAGTGATTTCACACCACGTGCTTTACGGTGAAGGAAAACATCGTGAGGAAACCTGCATATTACTGAGAAGTAATTCAATGAAGGCGTGAGCATATGTATGTATCGCCTAAAATAATCCTTGTTTTAAAAGTAATACCATCTCTTTTTGTGACATGGACATGAAAAGAGATGGCCTTAGTTTTAGTCAGAGTTTGGTTTAGGTTTTGTAATAAGGGGGTACAAGTATAAGGGTTTTGAGTCGAGACCCGTGCACCCACTTGTTGGTAATCAGGAATTACCCATGGACCCATTGAATCAAAGGTATCTTTCATGTAACAAACTTAGATATGATAAATAAATAATAAACAAAACTAACCAACGGCGGTGATAGTGAGTGCCTTGGAGTATGAATGTAGTCTGTTGGGCTTGGCGCACGTGGCCAGCATCACGGTCGGCACGCGGGCTCGTCTGGAACAAGGAAATAATACATCGCTTTTACTATTACAACTTGATATGGATAAGAAGGCCGACATATTGCTATGGATGAGAAGGAGGACATATTTCTATGGATTAGAAGGATGACATGTTGATATGGATGACAAGGGTGACATATTGCTATGGATGAGAAGGAGAACTTATTGATATAGATGAGAAGGAGAAAATATTGCTATGGGTGAGAAGGTTGACATATTGCTATGGATGAGAAGGAGAACTTATTGATATGGATGAGAAGGAGAAAATATTGATATGGATGAGAAGGAGAAAATATTGCTATGGATGAGAAGGAGAAGTTATTGATATGGATGAGAAGGAGAAAATATTGCTATGGGTGAGAAGGTTGACATATTGCTATGGATGAGAAGGAGAACTTATTGATATGGATGAGAAGGAAACAATATTCATATGGATGAGAAAGAGGTCATATTGCAATGGTTCACTTACCTGCAGCCTCCACAAGTAGCCAGTTCAGCCCTATAAGGTCCTGATCCAGGCGAGTAGGGCACGTGACTGATGGAACAAGACTCAACCTCCGACTCCTCTATCGTGTGACGGGATCCTGATGATGCTGGAGAAGCATTTTAGTAACTGTTTGTCAGAGCCCCAAGTATATGTTTTCACACGTTCAATCATCGTTACTTGACCTTGCATTTAGTTCGATATGTGTATCAACACGTCTCGAATTAAATACAGGCTTTTCAACATGTCAGCTTTTTGACAAACACATTTGAAAGTACAAAAGGAAGATAACTGTGAAATGAGGAGACTGGTGTCAACTTGCAGATAGGCACAGTCGTAACGGTCACGGCCCTTGAGATGTTTAAAAATCCCTCGTAATGATTCTAGACAATAATTCTCAAAATATAGTGTTCCCACAGATACTACTGCTCTACATCGATCAATTGACATTTACGGTGACACACAGACTTCCTATGGCATATCCACAGATAAACACAAACACGACTATTCGTTCAGTGCTATATACTCTATGTAACAATACCAAATATGGTACGTATAAGAATTGAAATTAATCAAATTTGCGCACTAAGGCGCACCTCTAGCGGTCATATAAAGAGCAAAAAATTCTTTGATAGATATTGTGTCGTGACGTATCAAGTATAGATTACGAGGCATTTATAAAATGAATATTAAAAATATTTATTCAATTTGGTTCGGAAATGAGCCTTCTGAGAAGAAATTGCAAGAAACTCAGCCCGGCATCATCTACATTTCATCAATACAGTATGTATTAAAAATTATAGTATTGGTACAAAATAGGTACCCTAAAAAGGATGCAAATAGGTATAAAGCTGTTATGCATTTCAACTATATTTATTTTTATAGATTAAAGATAGTTACCTCCAGGTAGGTCTATATCGGCATTGAAGTCACAGTCCAGATTGATGACCACCGCTGTACCCGACGCTGACAGCACGCACACATCTTCACTGTAACGTATACAATACTATTACAATCACATTTACAGTCCTAAACGCGTGTATGTGTCAGTTACCATATGTTGGCAGTGTCGGTGTAGGCGAGGATAGCGTTGCAGCGCGTGTGTGTATGTGTCAGTTACCATATGTTGGCAGTGTCGGTGTAGGCGAGGACATCGTTGCAGCGCGTGTGCGTATGTGTCAGTTACCATATGTTGGCAGTGTCGGTGTAGGCGAGGACATCGTTGCAGCGCGTGTGCGTATGTGTCAGTTACCATATGTTGGCAGTGTCAGTGTAGGCGAGGATAGCGTTGCAGCGCGTGTGTGTATGTGTCAGTTACCATATGTTGGCAGTGTCGGTGTAGGCGAGGACATCGTTGCAGCGCGTGTGCGTATGTGTCAGTTACCATATGTTGGCAGTGTCGGTGTAGGCGAGGACATCGTTGCAGCGCGTGTGCGTATGTGTCAGTTACCATATGTTGGCAGTGTCGGTGTAGGCGAGGACAGCGTTGCAGCACGTGTGTGTATTTGTCAGTTACCATATGTTGGCAGTGTCGGTGTAGGCGAGGACAGCGTTGCAGCACGTGTGTGTATTTGTCAGTTACCATATGTTGGCAGTGTCGCTGTAGGCGAGGACATCGTTGCAGCGCGTGTGTGTATGTGGTAGTTACCATATGTTGGCAGTGTCGCTGTAGGCGAGCACCGCGTTGCATCGCAGTGCGCGGGCGTGTGCCCGCAGTTCAGTGCGCAGCTCGGCCCACCACGCCGCGCGCACAGCACTCTCACCGCCGCCATCCACTAGCTTCACTGACCGCGCACATACTGTGCCCCCTGTACCACAAGTATTCACGTAAGACACCGTAACGATATCATACATGCTCACGCCTGTAGTAGGGTTCGGCAGAGACTACTGCGCGCCATATACAACGATCCTTGCTTCCTTCAGTTATGAGTGCTCTGAATTTGACCTTTATCGTATCGACTAAGTCTTTGACAGTGTTTCCGTATTCAATGTTTCTAAGAAAGAACGTAATGACTCAAACTAACGGAGAAACTGTTTAGTTTCGATCCTATAGAGCTGAAATCATATAGAACTACGATTTTGGAACACGACAAGACTTTGGATCAAATTATTTAAATCGTTTCATGTTTCAATTGTGACTCACCTATATGCACTATGAGCCCAGGCGGGCAGTCCGTGATGGTCAGGAATGGGTACTCCAGCATATCCAAGTTGTTGGTGTTCATCGATGGCTTTAGAATGGCACCGCCACCACTACCCACGTTCACTGCTGACGTGTTCAGGGAACTACCTGTAGGATACATTTTGACTTTAGAATCTTTATTTTTTTATTAAGATCACAGAAACAAAGGGCTAGGAGCTAGAAAAAGAGAATAATTAGAATATTATAATGACCTTGGTGGATTGGTGGTGGACGATTTGCAAACGCAGAAAACGCGTTTTCATTCACACTAAAAGATCAAGAAATGATCGTGTTCTAATTCTAGCTCTTTTTAATTTTTTTCTTAATGCCACCGTTATTGTCCCCGCATAAGGTCTTATGCACAAATTATACAGTGGCGTCACGACCAGGGGCGTGCATGGGATTTTCAGAAGGGTAAGCATATACAATAATTAGGGTAGGCAAGTAAGTTAATTACATACCAATGTGACGCGTAGGTACATACTTTTTGGTATATACACACACGCACACACACACACGAACCGAGTGTATTCAATCATCACAAATAGTAAGCACTGCTTATATGGAATGCACGCTCCTGGTGTCGACGTTCTTGATACTTCTGAAGTAGCTTTACAATGGTAGGGCGTAGTAATAAGTGAAGACACTTTGTAAACAACCGTTCATAGGCTGTAGCCTCACCTTTGTTTCTATAGTAAATCAATCACACGTGTCATAAAATTTCTTACTCTTCCGTATCGCACCCTCAGAACGACAGAGGCTCAATATTCTTTTTAAAATCCCGAAGAATGAAGGCCCGCAGAATATAGCCCACTACTTTTTTTTAAATTAAAAGTAGCCTAATTTACTTTTTGTAACATTAGATATCTGCCAGTGAAAGTCCCTTTAAAATCGGTGCAGTCGTTTTGGAGATTAGCCGGAACAAACCGGCAGACAGAGATTATTGTTTTTTCTATGACTTTACCGTGTAAACTTTCATAATATGCATTTAGAGAAAAACTGTTATTTTGGGATTACAAACAGACACTTCAATTTTATTTATGTATATAAATTATGCATTGTCGATAAGTGTTAATATTGTTGCATATATTTCTAAAAACTACGTGTAGAGTTTTGAGTTTAGACCCTTTCGTTTTTGGGGTGTGGTGTGTAGGTTTTATCACAGTGTCCATTCTCACGACCAAACATGCACTCAAAGTCATCTAATCGTACGTAACATCAAAAAACTAACCTTTCGGAGTGACGCTTAAATCGGAATCCGACGACCTTCGATGTATACCCATAGGCGTTGAAGACGCGTTCAGGGAAGAGTTCTGGACGTGGGAAGAGCCGAGGGTAGGAACTGGTTCGCGACCGCCGTAGGACTCATGTCTTGCGTGCCTTGGAGATCCTTTCTCCTTCTCTTCTTCTCTCTTCTTCTCCCGTTCACTCCTGTCAAAACGGCACGCTGCATGCGAGTTATCACACACACTAGCCTTGTTAGTATCCTCTACTCCATCGGTGTCTAAGCTCTCGGTATGATCGAGACTGCTCTCGGGCAAAGACGGTATGGTCTCTAAAGGTGCGCCGCTAAGTATGGGGTGGAAATGTTGCAACACAGGGGGCTTTTTAGTCGCTATACATGGTGTGACTATGTTAGCTTCCTTGGACATTTTAGGTTCATCTTCAGTCTCCGTTGTGGAGTGTACACTGTCTTGTCTCATGAGTTTTTTGTCTTTTTTAATCTTTGGGATTTCGCCCACGATTCTTGCTGTTGAATTACTTTTATTTAGGTTCTGAACATTAAGTTCAACTTCTACATTCTCTGGCGCTTGTAATGATTCTGATTGCCCCACTAACTTGGTATTGACAGGTTGAAGATTTTCTATTGCATCTAAGAGTTCTTTATTTTTCCCGTCTGAGGGATTATTAATGTTAGAAGTTTTTGATCCAACTAATGATTGAACTTCCTCAATGTGCACTATACCAGAACATTCTTCAACATTTCCAGCAGTTTTGGCATCATTAACCTCATTTTTAACGTCATTATTTTTCGTTGTATCTGGCTCTGGAGTTTCAGGACCAAGGAGAGACTGAACTTTATCAAAAAGTATTGTTTCCATTGCACTATGAATTAGCCCAGAGGATTCTTTTGCAGTCGATTTTTCTTTCAGTTGTTCATCTACGAATGCCTCAGTGTTAGGATTTGGAGTCTTAGGACCAAGCAATGATTGAAATTTATCAAAAAGCATTGTTTCCATTGCAGTATGAACCAAGCCCGATGATCCTTGATCTTTACAAACCGATTTATGTTCAACGTCAAATATAGACGCTTCTGGTTCGGGAGTACTAGGACCCATTAAAGATTGTACTTTGTCCATTAGAATAGTTTGCATCGCAGTGCGCACTAGGCCTGATGTGTTATCATCGCTAAGCGAAGACTTGTGACTCCTAGACTTAGTGCTTTGAGTATCAAAGTGCTTTTCTTTATGGTCATGATCAGGTGTTTTAGGACCCAAAAAAGAGTGTACTTTATCCATAATAATACTCTTCATAGATCCTGATGATCCTCTTTTATGTTTGTGTGCATGTTCTTCTTCGTTATGAGTAGGTTCTATTTTGGGTTCAGGAGTAGAAGGTCCCATTAGCGATTGTACTTTATCAAACAATATAGTTTCAACAGCAGTATGTATAAGACCAGATGATTCATGACGTTTATCGACTCTCCTTGTTTCATGAGCTGGTTTGTCCAATGCCGTAAAATGCGGTTTGACTTGCATAGATTCTGCATCTGAACTTGAGCTGTATTCCTTTGAAATATTGGAAGCACTTGTTGTACCGTGACTTTTGTTTCTATCTTCTTCGACTTGCCCCAACTTCTCACTAACATCATTGAAAAACTGTTTATTTTTAGCTGTATCGGGTTCTGGCGATGTTGGTAAAAGCAAAGACTGAACTTTATCAATGAGTATCGTTTCCATTGCAGTGTGAACTAAGCCAGTGGGTTTGAGTGCTGGTTTCTTATGGTCGTGAGAATGGTCGCCAAGATATGGGAATAAGGAGCCACTGAATGAAGCTCTAGAAACTGGTTCTGAGCCAATGTACATGGACACTTTATGCTTGCTAAATTCGTCACTTTTGTGAAAAACACGATTTTCATCGAGGTTTTTGTTATCCAAACTTAACAAGTCCGCATATGAAAAGAAGGGTGACCCCAATACAGTATCGCTTGGAGTTTTAGAAGGAATATGTGATGAGGAACTGGGGCGACTCAAATTCTTTGTCTCATGCTTTTTCTTTGGCAGAAGGGAATATTGCGAGATGCTTTTGATCATGCTGTTTTTGGATAACTTGGAAAGTTGACGTTTTATTCTCTTCGATGAGCGATATACAAAGCTGTGTTTCTCTACCGGCGATGATGGGGCGCTCACGCTCGTAGTTGGCTTTTTCTGGGCAAAGGGATTATGTATTTTAATGTAATGGCTATTCGGTTTTGTTACACACGTTTCAGGGTCCTCTGTTGCCGTAGCTGTTGGTGGTTCTTCGTTTTCTTTAATATTTTCTATTTCTTTTTGTAATTTTTCTCCTTCGTTCAAATCATCCTTCTCTTCATTAATTTCTATAAAATCTTGATCTTCTTCTCTTTGAGCACTAACGATATGTATTTCTGGATGCATATTGTCAAGTACGCTCAATTTCCTATCCATTTGAGCGATCAACACGGGATCAACCGTATGACTCATAATAGACTGTACAATTGAACTAGTTGTTTCATATGACTTTTCATTATCAGTTCTGATGTCAGAGCTTTCGTCGTCTTCATCAGCTGAACTGGAGCTGGAGTATATTTCTGAACTTTCACCAGACAACGCAGACGAAACTGAATCAAAATAACCTGGATCACCAGGCAATTTGAGCAAATTATCACTTCTGCCAACCATTGGAGTTGTGGGACACGATTCGGATATTCTGCGCACTCTCTCCTTAACGGCAGTCGCAATGTTTTCTGATTTAATATCATTAAGGGAATTGAAATGAATATCAGGCGTCGTTTTATCGGAATCTTTACTCTCTGTTAGCTTTTCATTACTTATTTCATCATCGGACAAGTTTAAGGTTGGCTCAGATTCACTAGTACGTCTCAAAGTTGAGCCTGGTGAGTGCTCTGAGTCCTGGCTCTCTGCAATACACGTCAGGTTTGTATGAGCATGTATTACTGATCGAGCGAGAATAGAGGCCATGCCAACGCCCTCATCTTCCTTATTAATAACAACTTTCTTCAATATAGGTTTCTTTAGTCTTTTCAACTTCTTAAACTCGTTCCTGATATCTATAGACAGACGTGACGCATCGGATGAGGTGGATTTAATAGATATTTGATCATCTTGTTTATCAGATTTCTTAGAACGCATACTGGAGAACTTTTTAGTGAAGAAGTTAGCTTTTAGCTTTTTAATTTTCTGTAAAGGGCCTGACGAGTCGGAATCCTCATCGTCTTTCTTATTGAGAAATTTGTACAGATCTATTTGGTCTTCGCTGAGATGTCTTAGGCTCTTTTGAGAGGCGTAGTCATCTGGATATACCACGGTACCCGTGTAACTGGTAACGCTTGAATTACGAGTGACGTCAGGGGTCTTTTCTTCCTCATCTATAGCATCTGTCTCATCTAGTAAAGATGGTGTTTTCGGATTCAGGATTGTAAGTAGTTTCTGCAACTCTTCTTGATGTGTTTGATAGTACTGATTCAGATCTGTGACGTTTTCGTCGTCATTCGCTAAAATGTCCAAGTATTTCTTTAATTGTCTGTTTATGATTGTTTGTTTAAACACGAAAGCACACCACGGCAAACCATGCAAACATATATTGATGAATATATTTCCTTTAAATTGTATTTGTACTAATTGTTACTATTCGTGGGAGACAACATTTATAATGCACATTTAAAGCTTGTAGACTTTAACGCAATATACCACGACGACGAGCGTCAGTTTCAATCATAGCAAATAGATACATAATACATAGACAATAGAGTTCAATATCGTATGTGTAAAAACGACACTCGACTTCAACGGCTGAGAAACCTTACAGAATAACGGGACTGCTTTCACTATACAAGTACGTATATTACACAGATATAAAAAATAACTAGTTATGCCTCGCAGTTTCACCTATATAAACTGTGTATTTATGAATCAAAATAATGGCCTATTTCGCCTAATATCTCCTGCTATATATGCCGCCATATATGCGCTTTCTATTCTCTTCCGCAAATGTTTTTGGCAAGTATGTGTAGAATTATATATATATATAGTAATGTTTTGATTCTTTCGTCGGTTGCAGCGTCAAGGTCCAACAAACACACATACAGACAAACAGGAGCATAATTAAAATATTCCTTTTAACGGAGAAATAATTACATAACCTCCGAAATGTTAAGAGGTCACAAGTAACATACAACTTGGTATACTAAATTGTAACTTAGCTGTATGTAATACGGTGCAATATTCAATACTCACTGTTGGGAGCATGGCGGCATATTTAAAGGCTGACTTGGAGTAGGCAGAGGCGTGATGCTAACTGCGGTTCCTGAGAGAATAATAATTATTTACCACTGAATCATTAAAATAATGTATGTCGAAACTATAAATTAGATTTAATATTTTAGAACTAGCTGTGCCCTGCAGTTTCACTCGCGTAGATTTAATTTAATCCCCGCGGAAACCTAAATGTTTTTTAAATAAAAGTAGTCAAGTTACTTCTTGTAACATTAGCTATCTGGCAGTGAAGGTCCCGTTAAAATCGCTCCAGCCGTTTCAGAGATTACCCGGAACAAACAGACAGGCAGAGATTTTTTTTTAAATCGATTTTTCATGTTGTATTGCTGTATATACTTTCGTATGCATTTAGTGAAAAGCTGTTATTTTGGAATTACAAACAGACACTTCAATTTTATTTATATGTATAGATACTTCTAAATGTGTGTTAGTCTAAGCTTGCAAGATTTGAATAGGCTGGTTCAAGACGCGTTGGCTCAATTGGCAACTGCACGATTTTCACGAGTGCGTGGGTTCGAACCACACCTTGTGTTCGTATTTTTCCTAAACATTTCCACCAAGTATGTAATATCAAAGCATTCGTGTCATACAAGCTTCCGTCAGCGGCTTTGCAAGTGTTTTATTAAA
This sequence comes from Watsonalla binaria, assembly GCA_929442735.1. Taxonomy (NCBI): domain Eukaryota; kingdom Metazoa; phylum Arthropoda; class Insecta; order Lepidoptera; family Drepanidae; genus Watsonalla; species Watsonalla binaria. Next base: position 8,615,369 of record OV838937.1, on the reverse strand, counting down.
GAACCCTAATTAAATTTAATGAATAAGGCAATCATCAAACAAAATCTTTGTGAAAAGCATATATATAGTCAGTTCACTCTTCTATTAAAATATGCTCATGCCATCCCAGAAGGGTCCCCGAAGGGGTTAACAGAGATCGTGTAACAACAACACCCACATTACTGCGAATTAAATGCAAACGTGACAGAGAGTGAGTCCATCGCCATCTCAGACACAATACATACGTCATTGAATTACTTCTCAGACATATGCAGGTTTCCTCACGATGTTTTCCTTCACCGTAAAGCACGTGGTGTGAAATAACTGCACATAAGTTTTTTAGAAAAACTGTTTGGTACCGGCCCTGCTATAATAATAATAATTTTTATTTCAGAAAATATTGTTACAGACAATAGATACACTATAACAATTTCGGATAGTTTTACAACTATATTGCAGTCATTATGCCCACCAAATATAAATATTTTTAATATAATTATAAAAGATACCTTACATTGTATATATTTTAACATGAAGTATAGATAAGGATGATACAATATTTATTTGGGTTACCTATAGCTCTAGCTACGACCCCCGCCTCTCCTTCCAGATCGAAGTCCTGTTGGTAGCCCACCACTGCATTGGCACCCAACTCCGCTGCTTTAAGACCAACTAAACGTTGCACCTGACAATAAAAAAAAAACATTGTTTTAGACGAAATCTATACAAATAAATAAAATTGAAGTGTCAGCCTCACGGCGAAATTTACCGACGTATTGTAATGATTTTATGAGTTTTTCAGTGCCTGAAAACATTGTCAAAACAATGCTTTCCAAAAATGAAACCTAGCTAGATCATTTTTACGCCCCTGAAACTCCCTACAAACAAAATTTCATGAAAATCGCTGGAGCCGTTTCAGAGATTCAGATTCTTTCGTCGTCGAACTCTCTCGTCGTTCTCTGCTCGTTTAAAGATATAAGATCAGGCTCGCCCCCTAGTATATGGGACTCAAACATAACTAGCGAAATGTGGTAATTGTAACACCTCTGCCTACCTCTAGGCGTGAGACATGAGAGTGAGATGTATACAGACGATATAGAATAGCTGTGCTCCATCCACATCGACAAAATTCCGTAGGTGGTAGCTTTATTTCGCGGCGCCCTTTTTTTCAAAAGAAAAGAAGCCTAATTTACACCTTGTAACACAGCCAGTAAGAATCCTGTTAAAATTAGTCTAAACGAGTAAATTCTAAGGGAGTAAGAGATTATGCGGAACAAATTTTTATTTTATTTTTAGAGAGCCGTAGTGGCCTTGAGGTTTGAGCAGTCGCCTACTACGCAAGCGACGTAAGTTCGAATCCCAGCGGGGCCTGTACCAATGACATACATACATATGCTCAAGCCTGTATTCCCCGAAGGGGTAGGCAGAGGTGTTGATATCACAACACCCACTTTTCACCGAATTTGATTAAGTGCCAACGTGACAGATGGTGAGTCTATCGCCGTCTCAGGCACCATACATACGTCTTTGAATTACTTCTCAGTAATATGCAGGGTTCCTCACGATGTTTTCCTTCACCGTAAAGCACGCGGTGTGAAATCACTGTACATAATTTTTTTGGAAAAACTCATTGGCACGTTGGCACTTAATCATCTTCGGTGAAAAGTGGGTGTTGTGATTAAAACACCTCTGCCTACCCCTTCGGGGAATACAGACGTGAGCACATGAATGAACTTTCAATAAAAGCTTATATTAAATGCAAGTACTGTATCTTTCCAAAGCGGAGAACCTGTTTCGTAAAATATCAGTTACCTGATTGCTAAGCTTAATGAAGGCGACCTGGCGCGCCTCGTTGGAGGCCCGGGGGGTGCGGATCTTGTCGATCCACTGGTACTCGGGGTCGTCGTTGACCACCAGCTCCTCCACGAAGCCGTGGATGGCCGCCGCCCTGTACCCGGCCGGGATCATCGGACCTGAACAGACATTCGTTTTACTACTAGCTGTGTTTTTATATGGAATCGCCTGAGTTAGGCTCCTCTTCCTGTCATGCGTATTTTATCCCGCACGCGGTTCTCCCGCATCCTCATCCTCTCCCTGGCCTTATCCCATACATTGTTGGGGTCGGCACTTGATTCAACCCGATGTGGCTGATTACCTGATTTCTATACGAAGCCACTGCCATCTGACCTTCGCAGCCTCTTTTACGAGTAAAATATGTGATCTTTGTTGTCAGACTATTTTAGGCCTCCGACTGACCTGTAACGATTGCCAAAGATGATAAATTGGCAACCGGGACCGACGGCTAAACTCGGGGGGGGGAACTCGGGCGGTCACCCATCCAATTACTGGCTATGGTTAGGGTTGCATATATCGAATGATATGCGCAATAGCAACTGTGCCACGAGCTCCACCCGCATCCTATCATTAGATAAATAGTTTTTCCTAACATGCGGCTAGCACGCGGATTAACTGCGGTGATCTTCAGAGATATTTTTACTATGAAGCGGGTCTAAACCATAACGTAACCTCCGCCGCGCCACATTGGCACGTAATCAACCTGCCTACCTACTTATTGTTTATGCCTGCCCCTCTGAAAATCCAATACACGCCCCTGCTTATAACATTAGCTATATGCCAGTGAAATTACCGTTAGAATCGGTCCAGACGTTTCGGAGATCAGTCGGAAACAGACGGACAGAGAAAAAAACTTGCTTAATTGTTATTTTTATGTGAATACCGTATATACTGTACCGTGTCATTCTGACGATTTGAAAGTACTTTGTAAAAAGTCTAATCGTATAAAGATATTTTTGAATTTGTATTTGAATTTGAATAATTTCATATGCTGGGATGTATGGGTCATACTTACTTTCCTTTATAAATGATCCACCTTAGTTGTAATGTAACAGTTAATAAACCGTATATAACCAGAACTTTTCTAAGAACAGAAGCAAGCTTTACCCGATGTTCATATAGTGCCTGAGACGGCAACGGACTCGCTATCTGTCACGTTGGCACTTAACCTTCGGTGAAATGTAGGTGTTGTTGTTAACACACCTCTACCTACCCTAGGTAGATAGCGTTAGCATATATATTTATATAGGTAATTGTCTCGGGGTTAGAGCAGCCGCCTGCTACGCTAGCGACGCAAGTTCGAATCCCAGCGGGGTCTGTACCAATGAGTTTTTCTAAAAACTTACGTACAGTGATTTCACACCATGTGTTTTACGGTGAAAGAAAACATCGTGAGGAAACCTGCATATGTCTGTGTAACGTTACGCCTAGTACGCGCCGTTACATTTTACTAAATAATTAATAATTTATCTATTTTCTATTAAAATACTCATATTACTCCTAATTAGCTATAACTATACCCCTACTATCATAATATCAACTTAATTACCTATAAAACTAACTTAAAAGCTACTCTTATCAAATACCTAAACTAATTATAAATTGAATGAAATATAAAACAGCTAGAATCGTGCACAATGACTCAATCCGAGCGTAGCATCGGGGATCGTCGGGAGTTGTCGGCAATGTTGTGCGCAGTAGATTGCGCACCGCGCTCTTTTGTTTTGCCGCGCATTCGCATCTCCCGCCGCCACTGCGACGCGGGGCTTGGCGGCGTGTGGTCACTCCACTCGTCGTCGGGAAAGCCCGCCAAAACCTAACTGCTATGTACTAAACATACTATATATTGTTGCCGAACCCGCTGGGGTGAGTTCCTAGTGTATTTTATTAAGTGTAGCTATTAATAACTGTGTAGCGCTGTGCCAACCTTTGTAAATTGTTCTCTCTAACATCTGCTGGCTGAGGCTGCTCAGCAATGGCTAGGTGCTACGGTTATAGGGTACGATGCTGAGCTGCGACTAGGGCATGTCCGTGCATGGTCGAGCGAGCGAGTTAATGCCCGTTGTTCCATTCCAGGATCCTGGTGACATAATTACCCAACACTAACTACTGGCCCGGACCCTACATCTGGTGCAGTACCTACCTCTGGCCCAGACCCTACCTCTGGACCAGTCCGCCTCCAGTCCAGGCACTACCCTGGACCAGGCGCTATCTACCTTCCTGAGGAAGACCAGGCTGCTCCCAGCCGGACCCTTGACCCTACGTCAGGCTAGTGTTCCCTTTCCTACCACCTACCTCTACGCACCACCACTAGTGAAGGAAACAGACGTTTAATAAACGAACCCACTTATAAAATATTGACCACTCTTCTTATTTCTACACACTACCTATCCTGTTCCCGGGTACCGAAGGCTCTCCTTTCCCCTCACCCGGGACATCTGAGAAGTAATTAACAAAGACGTATGTATAGTGCCTGAGACGGCGTTGGACTCACCCTCCGTCACGTTGGCACTTAATCATATTCGGTGAAATGTGGGTGTTGATGTTACAAGACCTCTGCTTACCCCTTCGGGGACCCTTCTGGGATGGCATTAGCCTCAACGGCTAGTGAATAACTACACATAGACTCACAATGAAAGAACTGCACGCCACAACTGGAAGTCTTGTACTTGTTGAAGTCGGAGAACAGTTCCACTTTGACGATGACGTTCAGCTCGCCGCGGATTCCGTGCATCGTGTCGAACACCGGGATCCAGCCGGACATCACCGCACCTGATCATAAGGTTACCTATTAACTGAAAATCTCTCTACCCATGTCATCATCGCCCTTGCTTTATCCCATACATTGTTGGGGTCGGCACTTGATTCAACCCGATGTGGCTGATCACTTGATTTTTTTGCGAAGCGACTGCCATCTGACCTTCGCAACCCCTTTAACGAGGAAAATCTGGGATCTGGGAAACCAGTCGTCAGACTATTTTAGGCCTCCGACTAACCTGTAACGATTGCCAAAGGTGATAAATTGGCAACCGGGACCGACGGCTTAACGTGCTCTCCGAGGCACGGAGGGAACTCGGGCGGTCACCCATCCAATTACTGGCTAGGCTTAGGGTTGCTTAACTTCGCCGATCGAATGATATGCGCAATAGCAATAGTGCCACGAGCTCCTCAATCTCTCTACCCATGTAAGAAGGAATAAAGCGATACAAAATCAATCTGCTTGTATTTAATACAATATTCAAAGACCTGTAATATTGCTGAAATTTTTAAAATAGCTGCAACCCCAAATACTTGGCATAGGAAACTTAATAGTTAAGTACAGATGCCTTCAAGCGCTTACCGAAAATAGTGGGGATAACCACGCTCATATTTGTTCGCGCTCGCCCCATAAAGACCCAAAATATTCAAGACCAGCGCTCAAAACCGAAGACGGCACCTGTAGCTATAATATAGTTACCACCAGGCGGCACCACCCCGCCCTTGGCGTTGCTGGCTTCCCTGGCGAGCAGGGGCGAGAGGCTGATGACCACCTTGCCGATGGCATCGTTGGCCGAGTACGTGTCGTGGTCCATCAGCCGCAGCTGGAGCGGCTCGTCCTGCAGCTCCGACTCATCTACCTGGAGGGACAATGTATAACTTTTTTAATAATATTTTTTACATTTACATACTGATACAAGTTAGGGATACTATTGTGAATCTATACATATAGAACATTCATAAATCATTTTCATTTTCATCTATACAGATAAATATAATTGAAGTGTTTGTTCGTAAGTAATTCCAAAATATCCATTTTTCAGTTTTACTAAATGCATATGAAAGTACATACGGTACTGATATTAAAAAAAACTATTTAAAGAAAATCTGTCCCTCTGTCTGTTTGTTTCGGGGTAATCTCTGAAACGGCTGGACCGATTTTAACGGGACATTCACTGGAAAATATGTAATAAAACAAGGAGTAACATAGGCTACTTTTATTAAAAAAAAACATTTAGTGTTCCGCGGGAACCAAATTAAATCTATGCGGGTGAAAACGCAGGGCTCAGCTAGTTGTGAATAAACTTATATTTATTTTATTGTAATTTGGATTATTTATTCTGCGATGAAATTTACATGATGCCAGATGAGTTTCTTACCGGTTTTTATCAGAAGGCTAGTTACCGAACCGGTGGTAATTTTTCCACATGCCTTAGAGAAGCATTTTCAACTTCATAATTGCTGGAAAGGTTAAGTCAGCAATGAAACATTAAATATCAGGAATGCCATGAAACTATTACATTATAGCGCATCACGATAACTATCGAGCTGGCATTTCCCCAAATCATCCAACTGTACTAACGATTATTTTACTGAACACAAGTACCAAACACATCTGCCAACAGATCGCTCTACAACAATGGAATTTAACGAAAGGTCGGCTCACTACATTGGTTATGACTGAAATAATTTGACGCGTTGACGCGCGCGCATGTGCATTTCGAAATATCTCGCGCTAATATTATACCAGTATAGTAAGCGAATACGACTGCAGACATAATGCAAAATTGGCAGACTGCGTTATAGGTATTCAGAATACACGCTATAGATACCATAGCTCGTATGTGAACTCAGTACCCTTATTACGAGTTTTTCACTGTTTTCGTAATCTATTCTCGCTAGCGTCACTGCCAATTATTTCTATGAGATATTTTAGTTCTTCGCTAGGCGGCCCGGCGCCGTGCAATTTCTCATACAAATATTCGACGGAGACGCTAGCGAGTACATATAGATGAGGAAAACGCCGGTAAACTTTTGATATCTCTCTCTCCTATCAGTATGTGAGTAAGGGTGCAGACTATGAAACCAACCTGAAGAGCCTTAACTTCTACATATTATGTTTCAATTTCCTATGATTGAAACGCTTGTCGTCGAGTTCGACGCTGAGAAACCTTAATGAATAACGCGGCAATATCATATTCTGTATACGAGCCGAACATCTGTATGTTATTATTATAACAATAATGCGCATGTTGTAAACATCGACAGCAGACGAGTTGCAGACGACACGCATACAGAAATACTTACAATAGTAAGTACGTAGTGGGTGACAAGTTCTACGTAGTATTTGGATCTGCCGACCGAAATACCGCGGCGATAGCCAAATGTTCCCGGCAGACTGGCGAATTTGATCATGACCTTGATGTATCCAAACGATGTGTGGACATATCTATTAGATTTTCAATGAAGCAGATAACATCTACTGCGCACCAAACTGCTCAAATAATTCGGGGGTCTGTTCTTTTCTCCGCAAGCGAAACTTTCACAAACGAACGAAAATCATAAGTAGTTTTAGGTAGTATCGCTTTGTTTTCATCAAACTCAAATTTTCGTTCGTTTAATAATCAGATGTAGGCCATCAGATCAAAAGTAGTACCTATGTAGCTACTACGAATTATTGGTCGGGACATCCTCCTTACAGAAAATCGCTGCCAAATGACTACTTTGATGTGTTCATCCGGTGAGTTACGTTTCTAGAGGTTCTTAAGGCAATGGGAGTAGAGGTCACAATACCATGGTAGGTATTGTATCGAAACAATTACGAAATTTATGAATTTATATTAAATTCCTAATTGTGATTATAAATAAATTGAAATAGAATTTGAAATATTACTTTAATGACAAGCAAGCCGGTGGAAGGGTGTCCATGTCGAAAAGGTGGAGGGAGGAATTTTTCAAAACCAAAAATTATGCAAATAAATAAAATTGAAGTGTCTGTTTGTAATTCTAAAAAATATCTTTAAAATTTACTCTGAAACTTCTGCGTTGATTTTAACGGGTCTTTCACTGGCCGATAGCCAATGTTAAAAGGAGTACATTAAGGTACTTTTGTTTTAAAAAAATTGTATTTCGCGAAATAGAGCTAACGCGGGTGAAACCGCGGGGCACAACTAGCTAGCATTTAAATGAAACAAGTATTGGGTGCCAAATAACAATATAGAACCTTGACCCCATTCTATGAAACTTTCAGAAGCTCATGAATTATGACGATTTCACTGTGACAATGTAATTTATTTTTTGTGTGGGTAGAATATTGTTGAGGAACTCGTGGCACATTTGCTATTGCGCATATCATTTCATCAGCGAAGTTAAGCAACCCTAACCCTAGCCAGTAATTGGATGGGTGATCGCCCGAGTTCCCTCCGTGCCTCGGAGAGCATGTTAAGCCATCGTTTCCGGTTGCCAATTTATCATCAATTGTTACAGGTCAGTCAGAGGCCTAAAATAGTCTGACAACTGGTTTAACCCAGATCACAGATTATCCTCGCTAAAGGGGTCGCGAAGGTCAGATGGCAGTCCCTTCGTATAAGAATCAGGTGATCAGCCAAATCAGGTTGAATCAAGTGCCGACCCCAACAGTTTATGGGATAAGGTCAGGGAGATGATGATATTGTAAGTGGATGAATATTAAAATTCATGTTTAATTTATAATACCAATAGTTTTTCTTGGAATTTGCAATCTATTTATTTAGCTCATCTATACAGATAAAAAAATTGAAGTGTCTGTAATTCCAAATTAACAGCTTTTCACTAAATGTGTAATATAAAAGTGTATGTAGTATTCCCATAAAATAAACCAATGTATTTCTGTCCGTCCATTTGTTCCAGCTAACTCTGAAACAGCTGGACCAGTTTCAAGAGGACTTTCATTAGCAGATGATAGCTAGTATTACAAGGAGCTACTTACTCCAAATTTCATGTCTCTAGATGCCAGTTTCTTAGGCTATGTGTTGATTTGAGTCTATCAATCAGTCTGTTAGTAGACTTTGAATTTAATATTTTAAAATATTTTAGTAGGATAAAAAAATATATATATCATTTTAACTTTGTATATGTTTCTGTCATAAATATTGAGGATGGTAACTTTGTGCACACTGCTTTAAACTTTGTGCAATTATTGAATTTTTTTTTAAACTGGTAATTAAGTTAAGTAGATATTTAAATGAACTAGTCATTGCATTTATATTGATTATAGATTAGCTTCTACTTGTGACTTAATTAATTGAAATTAATGCTTACTAGCCTAAATCTAATCTGTAAGTCATTTCTAAATATTGCTGAAACATTTTTTAATTGGATGAATAGTTTCGAAGACTCTTATGTACAAATGAAATAAGTTAACAAATTAAAATGAGCAAACATTTTAAATATAAAAATTTATACATTCACACATTATATGATGTCATTTGTGATGAATAAATAGCTTATTAATCATATTTACAGTGAATAAAAAAGTTATCATACTTTTATAAATATGTAGCCTACTGTGTGGAGCTGACATTGTCTTTGTTAAAAATAAGGTTCCTAAAATAGATTAAAAAAATAACCATATTCTTGAGATTAATAAGCTATGTTAGAATAGAGAAAAGTCCAATGTTTTTTTTGGAGTTCCATGCAATTAAAAAAAAATTTAAACAATGGAATGCTCACCTCAAACCTATACCACTCTGTGCTGTTCCAGTGTGGGTTCAACGACTTCCGACACACATCAGTCTTGTGGGTGACTCCTCCGAACTTGATCTCCACAAACGCATCGGTGGTGTCACTCGCTCTGTCCATCACAGGCAGGTTGCGACCCGCCAAAACCTTCACTTTAATTTTTCCCGGCATTTTCACTTATTTATTTAACCCCTTAGCGCCAATTCACAAAGATATAAGATATTATAAATATTACAAATATCTACATGTTAGCCACGATTAACACGTCCTCTCATAATATTATCACTTGAACACTCTAATCAGTTCGAAAAACAGATTACGATCATATCAAACAAATTTGTGTCTGCGATTGATTTATCACCTATATTTACATAACTAGGTCGGAGATGTAATTTGCAACTTTTAGAATAGTTAAATACTGTCTTTAATATTCATTTTCACGAGTAATAAGACTTTTATTGAGGGTAAAGTCGTTTTGTTTTCAATGCGTATTACGTTCGTTAAATAACACAATTGTATTATAAACACTACACCTCTTAGCGCCTCAGGCGAATCTAAATGTTGTTCCAAAAGTAATCTGATGGTTTATTAATAGACAAATGTGAAATTTTATAAATAAAATCCATCCGCAAGCCGAACACACGCAGAGAGAGAATCCCTTCTTTCAAAATCAAAACCTCCTATTGACACATAAAGTGTCAAGTCTTTTATGTCAAATTGACATTGGACAGATGTCATGCCAAAACACGGATACGTTTAGTTTCATCGCGTTGTTTATTTACAGGATCAATTTAAATCCAACTTTAGTGAAAATTTGTTTCAGCGATTTCTAACCAAAATAACTTTTCAGGAATATTTTTTTTTCTGTGCCCCCAAATCCACCAGTAATCCATACTCCATGTTTCCTTCTCTTAGAATATTTTACCATACCTCTGTATCATCGTAACGAAGAATGTATTTTTAAAAGAATAGAAGAAACCTTGGGGGATCATGAGGATTTTGTTTTGTGATTTTGTTATGGTGCTTTATATACCAACCAACAGTCAAATTCAAATTCAAAATAACTTTATATGAAAGACTTTCAAATCGTCATGACATGATTTTACAGGATTATAAATGTTACCACTAGTCAATACATTATATTATGTAGCTGGTTTACTACAGACCCATTTTACATTCGTGCAATATTTGCGTAGATTCTAATACGTAGTGTTTTCAAATTTTGTACGAAAAATACTCTTCACATATAGATCACTCTTTGCACATACTAGATACAACAATTTAGCAGGTACGCTATTATTTTGCTTACCTAAGTAGGTAAGTAGGGAAGTGAAATAATAATTTAGATCAATATTAGAATCAACACATTTATTTCTTACGCCATAACAATATATATATATATTACACAAAGCGCACATACATAGGTAGCCAACTAACGCGGTAATAGCACCGCCATTTGAGTTCTTGCTCAGACGTTACACATGCGAGTAAGATAAATACATAATTTATACATCATATTATATAATTAGACAATAAATGATTATGTTTCGTATCTACTCACTGGGTTTTGTTCAATTTTAAAGTGGCAATAAATAATTAATCGGTGGTTTATTGACCTTAATACTAAAACTTTTTGTAAGCAACTGCTATGCCGTGACTTCACATAATTAAAAAAAACATTTTACAAACATAAAATCTATAGTTGCATATTATGTCTTCATACTGCCAGCTCTTTGTTTATGGTACTTTTGTTGAAAAGCCCTATATTAACAAAAATGAGAGTAGGCATATAAAAAAAGTCCAGCCAAAAATGCGCCTACTAACAAAACACTACTTATCCTTGATTTTGTCCAACATTTTACTAATATCCTGACTACCGGTAGGGTTGGGTCTTTTCAATTTATGCTTAGCTGTCAATTTGGGCACGCAGCTCTTCAACGGCGGTCTTGTTATAGGCTGGGGGAAGGTGTCCAGTTTAGAATGACCCCCCAGACCGTCATAGGACACGTCGAATTGTGATATGTTCATATCTTTGTCATCTGTGGCTAGTTTAGCTGGCTGCTTCTTGTGAAATATGCTTCGTGGAATGTTTTCTGTGTGCAATTTCTTATTGGCGTTCCTCGCTGAGTTGATTATCGCGAATTCTGATGGCTGTAACAATTAATTAAAAAAAATTTAAAGTTAGGTAAAAAAAAGTGACGTTATATGCATAACGTTAACTATAAGCTTTTACCGCCCATGCTTCTCTGGTTCAAGGTAAATCTCAAGTTACAGCTTGTAACGTACTAAAAATGACACTGACAGCGAAATAGACAGTTGACAGCGTCAGTCAAACAGCTACTGTCATGGTGAAATGTGTCTTAAAATTTCACTAAATTTAAGATGCAAACAGGAAACAGGAGGAATCCAATGGGTACCTCCACATTTTTTAACAATTAACAAAATGTTTGTTTTTCAACAATCACTTGACATTGGCGGAATAGCTGCACTCGAGCTAATCGCCATAATTTTTTTTTATTTCACATATAACGAGACAAATGCTTATACCTAGCATACCAAAAACCACTGAGGCTTGTCCGGTATGCCGTACAGTCTGCTTTAATGCTAACATACTACATACACAATAGGTATGTATTACAATTACTTATACACTAGAAAAAAAAGTAACAATGTCTGTGGGTGACTAACTAAATAACTTAGCTGCAATAATAAGTTCAACACAATTAAAACATTACTTATAGTATATTTGTAGGTAGTTAGATATAATGTGATGTGCTTGGTGGTGAATGGAAGGTGATTTTTAATGAATGCTTAATTTATTCTGAAAGACTTGTGTCACCTTAATTTTTATAAACTTTTATTATTAGAATAGTTTGTCCTCTTATTTTTTTATATGTTCATATTTGTCTCGTGTATTTTATCATCTGTGTTAATGTTTGTCTTGATTTTATAATTATCGTTTTGTCTAATTAGCGTAATTGGATGCTGATAAGCAATAATGTGTCAACCCACAAAAAGTCAAATTCAAAGGTTTTGATATATTTTGATAATGCATCACGTATTTAACATTCTAAAAAAGTGTTTCAAGTCATCTGAAACATAAAAGTACGTAAAAAATGGATTTATGTCATAAAACAAATCTTAAATCACGTATACAATCATCTTAAGACGCCATTTTCTCAAAACCAAGTTTATGCGGGTTGACACATTATTGCTTATCTGCATCCAATTGATGTTATGTCGTGCTGATATATGAATAAATAAATAAATAATGTCGAGCTAACAAGCAATTAAAAGTGTAAACAAATAAATCAGTGCACCTTCATTTTATTATCAGGGATGTAGTGCGAGGGTGCCCGCTGCAACGTCGACAGAGCCAGACTGCTCTGCTTCAGACTCAAATATGGAGAATCTGCATTCTCTATCTTATTCACCATCGTGTTCTGTGAATGCAAACATACGTATTTCATAATTAAATACCTAGATTTTGGGTAGGCAGAGGTGTTGTAATCACAACACACACTTTTCACCGAAGGTGATTAAGTGCCAACGTGACAGATGGTGAGTCCATCGCCGTCTCAGACACTTTACATACGTCATTGAATTATTCTAAATTTTAATTCATTAATAATAGCTGTGTCCGCGATGTCACCCGCGTAGATTTAATTTTGTGGGGCGCTCTTTTTTGGTGAACCCTATTTTTTAAAGAAAAGTAGCCTCAGGTACTCCCTGTAACATCAACTATCTGCCGGTGAAAGTCCTGTTCAAATCTATCCAGCTGTTTCAGAGATTACCAGGTACAAACAGACAGAGAGAGAAAGTAAAATTTAAATAAAAAGATTTGTTTATGTATCATAATATATACTTTCATATGAATTTAGTGCAAAGCTGGTAAATTGCAATTACAAACAGACATTTAAATTTTTATTCATCTGTATAGATAGGATCTAGACTTTTTAGCCGCTTATTTTTATCACACGGCATCGGCTGGTGATAATTCAATTTAACAATAAAAAATCACAAATTTTTTTTTCATATATATACTTACAAATTATTTAAGTGGTAAAGTGTAGATGTTTGAAGTTGCAAAAGGTTCGATACTTATTGGATGATATGTGGAAAATAAGACATTTTTAATTTTTGTTGTAAAACGAAATTGATTGAATTTTAATCAAATAAAACACGATAAATTAAAAAAAGTCCACATCGACCCTGACCATGATATCACATTGCTTCAGCAAATAATGTCTCAAAAGCACTAAACAGACCATTGTACCGTCCTCGCCGGCGAGGCTCGTCGCGAACTCTACGTCATCGTCCCCCCCGTTCTCTGCTAGGGCCGGCGCGCGCCGAGCCACTAGCCTTAAACATGTCCCTAAATAATACCAGTCAGATCCAGCTCCCTATCTCATCCCCCAGCAACGCCCTAAGCCGAGGTGCCCTTAGCTGTGTTGCTTAGTTTTTAAGTTTGAGCTCGGCTGGAGGCCCTTTTTTCCAGCTGCGAAAGACCATTTCTAGAAAATTATTGTAAAAATTCTCAATAAAAGCATGACTAAAATATACTTACAAAACTGTTGTCGTCATCAACAACAATGATGGCGTCATTATGTCGATCACAAGACGGGGAGGGCCTGAGATGCTTCGCGGCTGACTCCGCCGAGTCCTGTGCTGGAGTCTTGTCGGGGCTCTCTGACGCCTTCCTCTTCATCTTCAGACATTCATACCTTCGCTCCGCAGACGACACTCGCGTCTCTAGTTGCCTGGAGAAAAATAAATACCTATACATCTATTGGCATGTGCAGGCCCCGACACGAGTTTTGAGCGCTCAAAATCGCGACAGCATCCGTAGACTTAGCAGAGTCATTACACCAATTATATATACAGTTTATTCTAAACATTCTCTTATATTAGGACGTCATATACTAGGCGTAGGACGTTCCGCGGTGGTTCTCGTTCCCGTGGGTGTACGGGAATATAATATAGCCTATATATTTTCAAATCGGTCCCGTACTTTTTGAGACAATTCATTACAAACATACAAATATTTCCTCTTTGTAATATTAGTATAGACAAATTAAAGTACGAATATTTTTTCTCCATTCTAGGTACAGCTAGAATCAGGGGGGCCATTATGAAAGGCATGGAAGGTCGTCCTCTTGAATTATAGAGGAATAATTATTGATGCTCCTTCTCTTCATGAAGAGTTGTGCCATAGAAGCACAAGTATTCAACACTTTCCAGGATAATCACCCTGAATGTGATTTGTTTGCGGATGAATGGAAGAATATTTTGTCTGTATGTTTGGAGTTTTGTGAGGAGACTGCATGAAGGTGCTCCTTTAGTTTAAGTGACTTCAAGCCATTCTATGAGGTTAACTAAATAAAATTAAAATGCCTTACAATATATTGGCCTTCAACTCCTTGACATGTTTCTCTTCCTTGGCAAGCTGCTGACGAGTGGCGTGCAGAGCATTCCTGTATTCATTCTTCTTCGCTTCCGACTCACACAGAGCTCTGGAAGATATATAAAAATAAATAAATATTTATGGTCACGCTGGCATTCTCGAAGGAGTAAGCAGAGGTATTGTATCAACAACACCCACATTTCACTGAATATGATTATGTGCCAACGTGACAGAGGGTGAGTCCAACGCCGTCTCAGGAACTATACATCTTTGAATTACTTCTCAGACATGCATGCAGGTTTCCGCAAGATGTTTTCCTTCACAAAGCATGTGGTGTGAAATCACTGCACATACGTTTTTAGAAAAACTCATTGGTACAGGCCTCGCTGGGTTTCGAACTTGTGTCGCTTGCGTAATAAACAATAAGTAGGTAGGCAGGTTAAGTACATAGCAATGAGGCGCAGAGGTACATATGATTTGGTATACACACATACACATACACGACACGAGTGTATTCAGTCATCACTGGTAAGCACTGCTTATCTGCTCATACATTGGTATACTGACCGTTTCAATGCCGTGGTGAAAATGGCTATAGTCTTCACATCTGTGTATTCTTCTAGCATATTTTCCACATCCATCGTAGTCGCGTTTAACACCTTTCGCAATCTAAAACAAAACACTTTTTATTTATTTATTTAGTTTAAGAAAGTTTACAGACTAATTATATTAATAGAAAATACAATGTATCTATAAACTAAAGATTACTATTAACACACCTCCACAGATATATAATTATCTAAGTCAAGGCAAGGGAAAATACAAAACTAATAATATAAAACTAAAAACAATATTATTAAAGGACATGATATAATTTACATCATTCTTCTGCTATTTGATTGAAGTCTTTATTCTGTAGCTATAACACCGACTAAAAACTGGGAAGTTCACCAAATAAAAATTTAAATTATCTTTAAAATTTTGTTCCCCCCCGTAGTTCCCGTTCCCGTGGGAGTACGGTAATAAATTATAGCCTATATTTTTCGCTGGTAATGTAGCTATCGAATGCTGAAAGAATTTTTAAAATCGGTCCAGTACTTTTTGAGTTAATCGTTAGAAACATACTTATATACAAAACTTTATAATATTAGTATAGATAACTGTTCCAACTCGTTCGCTGGACCAAATTTAAAGATTTAATTGATAAATAAATATGCAGTAAGCAGGGGCGTATTTAATAACAGCACCCACTTTTCACCGAAGATGGTTAAGTACCAATGTGAGAGTCTATCACCGCCCGCACTATACATACATCTTTACTTATCAAACTTGTGCAGGTTTCCCCACAATGTTTTCCTTCACCGTAAAGCTTGTGGTGTGAAATCACAGTATAAAAGTTATTGGAAAAACTAATTCGTACAGGCTTCGCTGGGGTTCGACTAAAGCCCCAAGGTCACCACGGCTCTCGGATTCAATTTATTTCTAAAACAGATTTTTATAATTCACCTGATTGATTCCTCGGTTCCCTTAACCCTTAAGATCAGCATACTCTTACTAATTGTATGAATTGTACCTGTTATGAGTAATGTTTTTGACTCACCCATCCAAAGTTTCAATACTCTTTTGTAAGAATTGATTCTCCTCTTTCAGCCTATTGGTTTCTTTGTTCTGTATTTTTAAATATTCCAGTTGTTCCTTGAGGGCATTCACAGCGGAATCTCTGCTTACTAATTTCTTTTCATATGCCTTGAGAAGATCCCTGGAATGTAGCAAATATATAATTATGACGATACAAGGATTCTATTGCTATTCAAATATATTTACAATATCCCTGCTTTTATAAAACTCAAGTTTTCATTAAATTAATAATTAAATCTTAGTTTTAGAGTATATCAACGTCAAACTATTTTCTAGTTGACCATGTTCGGACGTTATTTTGCGAATAAGAACCATGTTAGGTATTTTGCAAAATTTCGGATGAGACTACGTTTTTGAAATAACTTAAATTTACAATGTCAGATTGATTATTCAGCTTATAAAAAGTTCATTTCTAAGCAAACTGATTAACTGATTTATTCTGTATTTATCCTAAATATTGTGTGCATTATTAGGTCTGATGTTTGAACCTTTCAAAATATCTTTATTTGATTAGACTTCTTACAAAGTACTTTCAAATGGTCAGAAGGACACAAAATACATTATACATTATTATAAATGTTACCACTATACATATAATACTCACTCATTACGCTTCAAATCAGCACTGATGGCAGCCAACTTTTCCTCTTTGTCCTTGTAAGTGGACTTGTATTGTCGCAGCTGCAGCTGTGCATCGTCTAGCTTGGACTGCAGCGTAGTTACATCGTCCGCTGAGTTCTCGTTTGATATTGTAGCATATAAACGAAACATACACCGTTCTGTCACTTTGTTGCGGCATTGTGGGCAGGATTTTGATCTGATAGAATATTTGATTAAACATAGAATTTGTCTATATCTATAGCATGGGATAGAACTGCAAATTGATCACACAGAGGTTCTTACATCATCATCATCAACCTATGTTAGTCCACTGTTGGACATAGGGTCTTACATAATTACAGAAAATTCATGAAAATGCTCAGAAAATTTTGTTTACTGGGTTATCATATTTTTTCATTTAATGTATGCTAAAGATGTTAAATACTCGCTTGCTATTACCATCCTTATAATTTAAGGATATATGTTAAGACTATGAAAGGAACTTGGCCTACTTTTAATTTGTAATCATATTAGGGTACCGCAAAATAAAGCATGAAACCTGTTAATACTTGTTAATACATAATATGTATGAGTTAGTCCAATAATTTTGATTTTGGCTAGACAACAGAAATCAAAAGTAGACGGTAAAAATAGGACACACTTAGAGGAAAATCTAAGTATTTTACTCTTAATCCCCACATAATATCTAGCAGAGGAAACACAGTACCAGAAATAGTCACCATCCACATTTAATACCAAAATGAATAACTTCGCAAATGCAAACAAATCAAATGTATTCATGCAGTTAAGTTTACATAGGATTTTGTAATACATTAAAGCCTGTGCACAGAAACACAGAGGTTTTATTTGCAAGGAATATTTGATAACTTTTGTTAAATATTATCATCTCCTTGGCCTCATCTCATACATTGTTGGGGTCGCCACATGTTTCAAGTTGATGCAGCAGATCACCAGATTTGTAAATTTTAGATATGGGATATAATTTTTAAATTTCGCATTGGGCAGTTACGACGCTTATTTTAAGGCAGGAAAAATTTACAAAAATTATATTTACCTCTCTATCCACTGAGACAAGCAATGGTGATGGAACAAGTGTCCACATTTTGTAATGTAAATACTATCAGCTTGGTTCACTAAGTCACTGCATATTGTACATATGATATGCATTGTCTGAAAACAATAAGGTTTCATTCATTTATTTACATCACCAACAAGATGTACATCATCACAAGCAAAAACAAACATTGTAATCATTTTGAGAGCATGCTTAATGCCATCTTACAACCAATATATAGGTAACAAGCGCACGTCACGCGGTTTCACCCGCGTAGTTCCCGTGCCCGTGGGAGTACGGAGATAAAATATAGCCTATGTTACTCAGGGTGAATGTAGCTTTCCAATGGTGAAAGAATTTTTGAAATCGGCACAGTAGTTCTTGAGTTAATTCATTACAAATATACACCCAAAAATCTTTCCTCTTTATAATAGTAGTGTAGATTTAAGCTACTAAACTCTTCGAGTTAAATAGATAGGTAGGTAAGAAAATGAGAAAAATTATATTTGAGGTCGTAGATAGTATTAGAACTAGATTATAGTGAGTTTTTGGTACTTAGAAATTTAATAATAAAACTATTCGAATTTACTTACCGTACTGCAAAGTCCGTGCCGTACCGTCAAAAATCACAACATTTGAAAATGTACACTGTGAATACACACACTAAAATGTTTGCTTAAAAATATGATATTGATTTGATTCTGTTAATTTATTTAGAGACCATACAATAAAAATCAACTCGCATATTCTCCTGTACCTTTCTTTCTTTCGTGTTTGTTTGATTGATTTAATTCTTGTCAGTTTATTTTGACATTTTTAACAGTGTCGTATAACTTTTGACAAGAAAAGATTATGTTTGCTAACAAACTGCAACACGGTTGTTTTTGACAGCGAGGAATCCAATGGGTTCCTCCACATATTTTTAACAATTTACAGATATTTTTCTCAACAATCACTTGACACTAGCGGAATAGTTGTACTTAAGCTCATCGACATTAAATAAATAAAGGAAAGGAACTTATGACAAGTTTTTTTTTTATTCCATTAAATTTTGAAGCAAGCTAGAACGAGAGGCCATACTGCTTGAGTTATGTTGTTTTTGATTGCTCGCTCTTCGTTTTCTTGTTCCTATGATGTCAAACAGTTTTATTGAAGCAGGAGATTCCACGTTCGTATCCTGGCAGAATCGCCATGCGATGTGTGCGTATTAATGGGAGACGTCAGACGTCAGACGTCGGGTTAAGTGCGTACTATTAACTGTTCTCTTACAGCTAAGGTGTATGAGGTTTACCTTTTAAAATGGTATTGAGTGGAGGTGAGTCATACATCACAATATTGCTGTTAGCCAAAACTTGGACATTGAAACAGCATTATCTCTACAGGCTGGGATACCACAGACTAAAGTGTAATGTAACGTATTTGTCGTTATGAAACTTTAGGCATCGTTGTGTAAGGCAGGGTAATAGGAGGGAATAGGACAAATAAATATGAGGAAGGCAGAGTATTGTTTGCTTAATAAAAGTCATAAAAGTATGTTATTAGTAGACCATTATTATTATTTATTAATAGTTTATAATGTTGCATCAATACAATGGTAAAAAGTCTTTTTAAAGTTACTGTCTATCTAACTCTTCCATCTTTTTGTAAGCTTTTTTCAATTCCTCTAAAAGAGCTTTAGCTTGTGACTTCTCTATGAGTAGTTCTCTTTTCTTCTGTTCCCCTGTGATCGCGTCGTCTGTGTGGAGGGTAAGTTTCAATGCATCTATTGCACCTTCTGGAGCTGATGATAGGGATACGTCTGTCACTTTGTTAACTGAAACAAGATGGTAGGTTAGTTTTGTATCTATGCTGCTTACTAAAATTAATAATATGTTAAAACAAATAAGGAAAACGTTTCGTCGTTATCATGATAGAATAATATATTAGATCTTCATTCTCATAAAGGGATAGGTGTCGTTTAAACAAGTAAGTTAAGAATGTTTTTTCAGTGCCTCTGAGATGGCAATCAAGCAGCCATCATACTGCTGGCCTTAAGGTACACGTGCCACGAGTTATGAGCCCTGATTTTGAATGCGCAGTAGTAATTTTGTGAGTCTGTATGGCGCAACGCGAATAAAATATATGCAAAGGTAAGTATCCCTTTCTTACGGTGAGCGCTCCTAATTCGAGACGGCACTCTTAAAGAGCCCAAATGGGTTGGTCTTACCCATGAATCCTTTCTCTTTAGCCCGTGTGACGTGAGCGTTTCTATGGGTGTCAGCAGCTTCGGCGAGAGCAGCCGCGTGTGCCCGAGGGACACCCAACACCAACAAATCTCTGGTTAGCTGTGATCCAGGACACGCACATCTCCAGGTCTGGTGGAGAACCCAGCGGATAACGGCGGCGGCGCGGGCGCATTCCTCCCGTGATGCTGTTGGGTTTATTCAATGGTGGTAAAAAATCATTAAGTCAGGACTGGAAAGTTACCACTTTGATGTACTAGATGGCGCTGTATTCCAAATTTTGCGAAATGAGTTTAGATCATAGACAGAACTTCCTGAGCTCCTGAGACAACCTAGACTTTTCTATAAAAATACGACCAACAGAGTTAGCCTCAAATTAAATAATATGAAATCGTGTGCAGTGTTGATTATGATAATGTAGAATTTCCACGTATCTACATACTCATCACATAGTATAAAATTATCAGAGTTGTTAAAATATATAAATCTAGCAACTGCTACTGATTTTGTTGCCAGTGCCTCTCAGAAAAAAATCCTGGGATTTTTATTGCCCTTTCACCCCTTGCGTAAAGGTAAGATTTATATGAAAGAGACCAGATTGAAAAGCATCGAATGTCTCAAAGACACGACAAGAGAACACTCACCCAAGCTTGTGTCCTTTAATATCTCCATGATACCGTCATCCTGAAAAACATATTGAGTGAGTTTTTAAAAAATATGTCAAGGAAGTGAAACAAATTGATAAAGTATTTAAATGGGTTAATTTTATAGCTAATAGGATCGGTCCCGGGGTAGTTGGCGGACAAAGATAGATTCATAAAATGGCTAGTATATAACACTAATAATATGAGAGCCGTGGTGGCCTTGAGGTTTGAGCACTCGCCTGCTACGCCAGCGACGCAAGTTCGAATCCCAGCGGGGTCTGTACCAATGAGTTTTTCTAAAAAAAAACTTATGTACAGTGATTTCACACCACGTGCTTTACGGTGAAGGAAAACATCGTGACGAAACCCGCATATTTCTGAGAAGTAATTCAATGACGTATGTAAAGTGTCTGAGACGGCGATGGACTCACCATCTGTCACGTTGGCACTTAATCATCTTCGGTGAAGTGTGTGTGTTGTGATTACAACACCTCTGACTACCCCTTCGGGGAATACAGGCGTGAGCATATGTATGTATGTACTAATAATATTACAAAGAAGAAAGAATTGATTGATTGTTTGTTTGCATTGAATAGGTTCCGAAACTACTTGACCGATTTGAAAAATACTTTCAGCAATGGATAGCTACATTATCAGCGAGTAACATAGGCTATATTTTATCCCCGTACACCCACGGGAACGGAAGCTACGGGGGTGAAACCGCTTGACGTCCGCTAGTTAAAAATAGTTTTCTCTCTCTAATGTGTATTACTTAGGAATAGCGTAACTGTACGCAGATCGATAGAACCTATAATTTAATATGAATTGAGTATTTTCGTTTCTAATATCTCAGTATCAGCTCGGAGTCATGGCAATAGGTTTGTACCCTATAACAAGAGATTTAAAATAACTAGTGAAATTTGTGTTCACTATAAGGACACCATTTTTATTTAATTATCTGCTAATTCGGTGACATTTTCATGAAAGCGTGAACATAGGTAAGAACCTGTTTGAATGTATATCTTAAAACAATTTTATTACGTAGAAGGTACCTAAGTATACTAGCAACACAGACATTTTATCCAATTACGTAATACAAAGACGAACTCTCCGTAGGCGATGTGTTACCATATAAATGTGTTGCTATTATAATTGTCAAAGGCGCCTCTTAATGCCCGTAAAGTACATTTTGTGACGGACACATACACCCACCTACGTAAAGACATAGTAAGTAGGTACATACTGTCCAGGCGTCAATAGATAGTGCATAAATCATGGTATGGTATTATCTGGGTGGCAACTATGATCGTTTAAGCAGCGTATTAAGAACTAGTCGTAGTGGCTTTGAGGTTTGAGTAGTCGCCTGCTACGCAAGCGACGGAAGTTCGAATCCCAGTGGGGCCTGTAGCAATGAGTTTTTCTAACAAACTTGATTGTACAATGATTTCACACCACGTGCTATACGGTGAAGGAAAACATCGTGAGGGAATTCTGCGTATGTCTGAGAATGGGATGGCGGGATATTTTTTCTTTATTTTTATTGTGTAGCTAAACCTATAGAAACTAGACACGTCTTGTGTCGTCTACAGAAAAGCACGTTTTCTAAATTCAATAGAGATATTCTATTCAATATACAATAGTAATATCACATTACTAAATTCTAAACGGTGGAGGAAAGTTTGACGCAATTTACGTAGGTACTATATACTTGCGGAAAAATCTATATAAGTAGGAACAAAAACATATCACGTGCTTACTTGAAAAATACTTTACATTACTTAATATATAGGTAACTTAAATTGTAGGTAAATAAGTGAAATTACTGCACAAAACTTATTGGCAGCGTTTGCGTAGCAGGCGACTGGTCAAACCCCACAGCCAATATGGCACCAGGTGGACATACCGCATAGCAGTGAATGAACATACCGGTCTTGGAGTCCGGTCTAGTAACATCACATCTTCTTCGTCCACACCTTATACACAGATTATAGGCAGCACACCACACTTAGGTATCCTATCATAGTATAATATGTGTGTTTAAGCTATAGTTAGGTACTCACATAGCCATCATCGAGCACTTGCTGCAGCAGATTCCTGAACAGAGGCGCCGGCAGACTGCTGAGGGCGTGCAGCGCGGCCAACGCCCACAGCGGACAGTCCCCGTCAGAGCAGAACTTGAACTTCTGTTTTTATTTCAAAAATATCATTATTTGATTATTATTTAAATATCAATATCATCACACTTTGAAATTGTCAAATGACAATGTATACAGAGTATATTTATATGATATTTTTGATATATTTCCCGAAGAGCTTTTTTTATTTATTTTATTAAATTATGATACTTAAAATTATTTACACATAGAAAACTTGTCCCAAATCGGTGTCGCCACGTTGAATAGCAATGCTGATTCTCTGAGCGAGAAAAGCCCCAGCCCGCTTGTCACGAGAAGCTTCTACCAGACGATTTCTACTATCTATACAGATAAATAAAATTGTATTTTCTGCATCTTCAAATTTACAGCTTTTCAGTATGTTTTTTTCTTTGTTTGGTCTGTGTGTATGCCTTTTTGTTCCGGCTAAACTTCGAAACGACTGGACCGATTTTAACGGGTCTCTCACTGACAGATAGCCAATGTTACAAGGCTATTTGTATATTTAGTAAACATCAGGGTTCCGCGGATCACCCATGAAATTAAGTCTACTCGAGTGAAACCGCGGGGCACATCTAGTATGAATATAGTACAGGCCCCGGTGGGATTTGAACTTGCGCGGCTTGCGTAGCAGGCGACTGCTCAAACCCCAAGCTCTTTCGCGCTCGATTAGTTCCTGTAAACTAATATTTATACTGTGGAATGTATTTGTATATTTTATTTAAATAGATATGTACCACCAGTTGATACTCTGAGGCACAAATTTGCAACTAAAAAACTTCGACGATAACAGAAGAATCCGCACCATGACCACATCACCTACCTTCCATGTCTGAACTTGACAATAGCATTGAAAAAATTATGTCATCCATTAATAAAATTATTCCTTAACATTAAATGAACTTACCATAGCGCACTCGTATGTAGATCTGTAACAAACAAGTTGGCTATAAAATTTGCATTGGAATAAGTGACATGACATACACCATACACGCACCATCAAGTTTTAAGGACTGTATGAGAGCTGTATGGAAATGTTATGTACAGTTGCGGTGGCATATGGGCGTATCTGCTCTGCTTAGTAGATCGCGTCGCCAAATACTTAGATAGATAGTTACATCTTCTTACAAAGTAGCTTTTCATTGACATTTATCAATTGTTTTATGGTAAATATTATTCTTGGTGTGGTGCCTCCATTGACACCTATGCTCACGCCTGTATTGCCCGAAGGCAGATGTATTGTAACAACCAACTTTTCACCGAATATAATGAAGTGTAAACGAGACAGATGGTGAGGCTATCCTTGTCTCGGGCATTATATATACGTCATTGAATTACTTCTCAGACATATGCAGGTTTCCTCACGATGTTTTCCTTTACCGTAAAGCACATGGTGTGAAATCACTGCATATTTTTTTTAGAAAAACGCATTGATAAGACCCAGGATTCGAACGTGCGTCGATTGCGTATGTTTTATAATTACTGCGTAAGTAATTACATATCATAAGCTCGAATCCACATAAGATACAGAAAAAGCAGCGAGATAAAGCTACGTGCGAATGAAATAAATAGCATAATATAATACACTCTTAGCTTAAATATAAAAGTAAAGATATACTGAGAAACTACTTATGTTTTATCACGGGGGAGAGGTAGGTTAAATAACGATTTTGAAATGAATCAACCGTAATACGAAGGGGCCAAATGCGAAGGTCCTTTTTAAGGATCTTTCAAAACGCCTGGTTGACGTCTCTGGTGACCGTCGAGCTGGTTCTTACCTCGGTCAGAGGATTAGCTTAGCGATCCAGCGAGGTAACGCAGCCAGCTTACTGGGCACCATTCCCGCAGACACTAATTTAAATTCCGTGTTTTATTTATAATTTTTATTTTTATTATATTTTTCCTTTTTCATTGTTAGCAATAAGTTACTCAAATGTTATATTTCATGTAAATAAAATAATCTTTCTATACACCGTAATACTGCAATATATTAAAATAACAAACATACATTTTATGTTCACGCCTCTATTTCTCGAAAGGGTAGGCAGATGACACCTATAGTAATAGCCATATTTCGCCAGTCATGTTGTAAAAGGGAGCGAGCCTATCGCCAGTAACCTGCCACTAATCCAGATTCCAGGCTACTAAGAAATTGCAATAACAGGTAGAAAATACAAAACGTCCCACTCCTTATACAAGTTTTCTAGTCGCCTCTGTACCTCGTCATTGTACAGGCACAATGGGAGCTTGTTTCGTCATGAATATTAAAGCTACTGTAAATATATCGACGTTGAACCAACCTCGGGTGTTTGTTCACATCCTAATACCGATAAATTGGGTAAATAATGATATTCTCCCAAATAATTACATACAGAAAACTCAGGTATTTTCGTGTATTTCGAACGTAAATTATCAGGATGGTCTCTTCTAGATACAGAGCCGTGGTGGCCTTGGCGCTTGAGCAGCCGCCTGCTACGCATGTGACGTAAGTTCGAATCCCAGCGGGGCCTGTACCAATGATTTTTCTAAGTACAGTGATTTCACACTACGTGCTTAACGGTGAAGGAAAACATCGTGAGGGAACCTGCATGTCTGAGAAGCAATTCAAAGACGTAGTTATAGTGCCTGAGACGGCCATAGACTCACCATCTGTTACGTTAGCACTTAATAATCTTGTGTGAAAAGTGGGTAGTGTTATTACAATACCTCTGCCTACCCCTTCGGGGAATACAGGCGTGGGCAGATGTATGTATGTTTATTCTCTTTCTCCGAAAACGAAACTTCGCAAACAAAAATCAATTGAAGTTTCAAAAAACTACATTTGTTAGATTAAATTATACTATATATAAACTTCAGATAATTTTGTTGCAGACCACGTTAGGTCGTAATTTTAAAACTAATAAGAACCGTGGTAGGAACTTTGGGAACTTTCGGCCTAAAGTTCCCAAAGTTAAGGGTAAGCAGAGATGTTGTAATAACAACACCCACATTTCACCGAATATGATTAAGTACCAACATGACAGATGGTGAGTTTTTCGCGGTCTTAGGCACCAGACATACGTCTTGAAATTACTTCTCAGACATATACAGGTTTCTTCACGTTGTTTTCCTTCACCGTAAAGCACGTGGTGTGAAGCAATTAGGTATTATTTTCAAAGTTATTGGCGGATCTCATTTCGAGCCACACAAATTTTACTAAATACGCCATCGAATGCCGGCAACGTTACAACATGTACAGGTGGAGTCAAGAGTTATGAGCGCTAACAGTAAATGTCCAGTACCTAGTCATTTCATGAGTCTGTCTGTCTGTAGAGCGCGAATGAAATACATGCGCAGTTATCCTCGCTATTTTCGCTGAGCGCTCATAGCTCGTGACGGCTTCTGTACAAAACCGTACTGGGGGAACAGAATGATCTAGGATTCTGAATGGCCAATAGGAAAGTACCTACAGCCGATAATCAAACTGAGAATATATTTAGGTGAGATGATCAAGACATCAAGTATCTCTTGAGAGAAGGGTGACCATGATTTATTTATTTAACACTAGATTCTGCTTGAGACTTGGTTCACCATAAATAGTTACTATAGCACTTTAAACTAACTTTAAACCGTAATTGAAAATTATTTATTCAGTTTAGGCCTTGTTAAGCTACTTATAACATACATTCATTCATCACGCCTGTATCCCATGGGGGTAGGCAGAGACCACCGTTTGCCACATGCTACGATCCTTACATACTTCTTTCGCTTCATCCACATTCATGCATCTCTTCATACACTTTCTTCGGTTGTGTCATTTGGTGTCGGGAATCGTAATTTCTTACTAGAATCGCGATGTAGGTACACTTATCATCTTATTTTGTGTCTGGTGTATCGTCGTTGTTGAAATTATTAATATTTAATGATTTATCAATAAAAATGCACCAATTTTATAACATAACCCATACTATATATAAATTATAATTTCAGCCCTAAAACACAACACTGGATTTTTACTGTCCATTAATGGTGTCTAAGTAGGAGTGTTGTTTATTTATATTATTTTATTGTTTAGTACTAAACGGAAATTAAACATTAAATACTGATTGAGAAAAGAGCTTTTAATTTACCTCCAAATCCCTAAGAATGTATGGCAAAAAATTCAGAAATTACAGGTAAATATGAAAAAAAATCGCTTATACTGGTCTTTACTTTACCTTACTAAGAGTTAAATTATCATGGCAATAAGAGGTCATGGTCCCAGATTTTTAGCAGAGAATAAATTTCGAACGATTGGATTTTTTCCACTACCTACAACAAAATGAGTATTCGTCCTAAAGCCCGGTGAAATATGTACAGTTGGCGACCCTTAGCAGGGGTCGAATTGTCGTCCCCAGCAACTGGTAATAGCAACGTTTGTTTTCTTTCAATCAACTCAGCACCAGGTGTTTGTTCGTGTTAAACGGTTACTGCTAACTATATAAGTATGTTTGACAATTGTGACGCTTAGATAGCGAAAAGCGAATGTGGGCTTCTTAAACGCTCCTGTTGGCACAGCGGTAATGCAAGATCTTGATCTCAGGGAATTGATTAAATACTAGCTGTGCCCTGCGGTTTCACCTGAATGTTTTTTTTTAATAAGGGTCAAGTTACTCCTTGTAACATTAGCTATATGCCTGTAAAAGTCGCGTTATAGTATTTTTCAGAAAGGTCAAATTCGGAGCATTCGTAACCGAAGAAAGCTTATGAAAAGATGCATGAATGTGGATGAAGCGAAAGAAGTATGTAAGGATCGTAGCATGTGGCAAACGGTGGTCTCTGCCTACCCCCATGGGATACAGGCGTGAGCATATGTATGTATGTATGTAAGTCGCGTTAAAATCCATCTAGCCGTTTCAGAGAGTGAAAATGTGTTTTAAATCAGTACCGTATATACTTTTATATACATTTAGTGAAAAGCTGTTATTTTGGAATTACGAACAGATACTTTAATTATAATTATCAATATAGATATTTTAATGAATTTCAACTGCGGATTCAAGACCAGCGCTCTTGTGACGCCAAATATAAGTATTTTTTGAAATTTTCCTCGGATAGATGAATGTTCTCCGACTGTTAGTAGGTATAAGATGACTGAAAAATGCGAGCAATGCCCGGTTATTACAGATCATTGTGTTCAGTTTCCAACAAAAATGATTTACAAACAATAATTTGTACACATTAGGATCCATGGTGCCACTGGTGATCTTCAAACAATAGCAAATGTAGAAGAGTTTTAAATCAATTGTTAAAATTATCCTCGGTCTGTCTGTTAGTTCCGGCTAATCTCCGAAACGGCTGGATTGATTTTAACTGAACTTTCACTGGCAGATAGCTAATATTACAAGGAGTAAATAAGGCTGCTTGTATTTAAAAAAATAGGGTTCCGCAAAATATAGGAAACCGCAGGGCACAGTTAGTGTATAGATATAGATCATAAGATAACCAGGGGCCTTACCATGATAGTTTTACTCTTATTATGAGACAGATGTATTTGACGTACATACATCTGTCACTGTCACACAACTGAAGTATCATTACAATAAGAGCTCATGGTCAGGTCCCACTATAACAATCTGCAATCTTCTGAACAGTGGAAGGAAAGTCCCCACAAGGGTATCTCCAAATGTCAAATATCTGAAAGTACATACATACATATGCTCACGCCTGTATTCCCCGAAGGGGTAGGCAGAGGTGTTGTTATCTCAACACCCACTTTTCACCGAATTTGATTAAGTGCCAACGTGACAGATGGTGAGTCTATCGCCGTCTCAGGCACTATACATACGTCTTTTGAATTACTTCTCAGAAATATGCAGGTTTCCTCACGATGTTTTCCTTCACCGTAAAGCACGTGGTGTGGAATCACCATACATAAGTTTTTTAGAAAAACTCATTGGTACATGCACCGCTGGGATACGAACTTGCGTCACTTGCGTAGCAGGCGACTGCTCAAACCTCAATGCCACCACGGCTCTTTTATCTGAAAGTAGGTAATTATATAAATTAAATAGTCTGACTTTTGTCGTTGTAACCAATGCAATTTCCTCTATTCGTTTCTATCCAGTGCCAAGTAACTATAAGCAAGGTCACATATTTTTTTATGACTTCCAATACCCTGGTCAGGGGCCCAACCATGAGCTCTTATTACAATGTTAGTTCAGTTGTGTGACAGTGACAGATGTATACACGTCATATACATATGTCTCATAAAACTATCATGACAATAAGAGGTTATGGTAAGGCCCTTGGTTTGACGTGCTCTTCCCATAGCGTTAGATATATAAAAAGATCTAGAGAGATACATAGGCTACCTTCTACAACAAAGGGTACATCCTCGGACGTAAGTAGCAGGTACAAAGAAAGTAGGACACAATTTGACCCCTATAAGACCTTACAATGTAGCAAATCCCTTCATGTTCTCAAGGAAACAATTTTTACAAGTTGCTTGTTATAAGGGTACCGTTATTTGCAGATAATGAATACAGATCATACCTAGTCCATATAGAGACATTTCGTTCTACGTAGGAGCTCAAAATGTCCTATTGCAATTCAACAGTTGGCCGCAACATGGTATACGTACAGTCAGCAAAACAACACTATCTATACAGATAAATAAAATTTGTAAATTCAAATTAACAGCTTTTCACTAAAGGCATACGAAAACATATAAAGTACCTACTCACATTTTTTTCTCTGTCTGTCTGTCCGTCCGTCTACCTATCGGTCTACCTGTCACGGATAATCTTCGAAACGGCTGGATCAAATTTAAAGGGACTTGGCTGATAGCTAATAGTATAATATAATAGTTACAAGGAGTAACTTAGGCATTAGGCTTAGTGCTGCAGAAACGGGCTGTTCGTGCAATCTATAAACTCAAATCTAGAGATTCTCTCAGAGAGAAGTTTAAAGAAATAGGGATAATGACTGTGGCATGTCAATACATATTTGAAAATTTGATATATGTAAGAAAGAATATAGATAGTTTTAAGAAAAATAGTGATATGCACAATATAAATACACGCAAGAGGGATAAACTCCGTGTCCCTGTGACTAGACTGCACAAAACTAGTAACTCTTTTGTGGGGCAAAGTATACGCCTTTTCAATAAACTACCATTAAAAATGTGTGAACTACCATTTTTAAGCTTTAAGGCAAGCATCAAACAGAAACTTTGTGAAAAAGCATATTATAGTGTAACTGAGTATATTGATGATAGCCAAACAGGGCAATGAGTTGCTCACTCTTCCATTGAAATGTACTTAAGCAACCCTATGTATATAGAAGGGACACATGTAAAAAAAAAAAAAAAAACCGGGGAGTTTGTTTCGCCGTTTCTTCTCCTGACAGGCTTACTTTTGGAAACGGTAGTAAATTTACTTAAGTTAACGTAAGAAAAATGACGTTCAATAAGTGTTCCAAGTGTCCCTTATATTGAATAAAACTTTTTGATTTGATTTGATTTGATTTGATTTAGTTAAAAAAATTGGGTACCGTCATTTATTTAAAAGAAGTCTATGCGGCAGAAACCGCTCAGCTAGTTTGTAATAAAATAAAACAAAACAGCCTTTTTTCAATATTTTTTTAACGTTTCTCCCAGTGGTGATATACTTACTTGTATGTACTTATCCAGAAAGATATATGAAGACATGTTCAGAAAACTTAAATGCGTACTGACAGAATTAATTTCTTGAAGAGATGCATTAATGTGGACTCCACATAAAACAAACGGGGGCATTTTTCTTAAATCGGCGATTAAATTTTTTCCTGAGTTATATATTTTTCTTAAGTATTTTATTACAAAGATCATTATCTACAAATCTATAAAAATAATACATAATTATCTACAAATCATCAAAGCATCACCTAATTTTCAATTTTAAAGCAACTTGAAATTTTGTTCAAAATTATTCATTAGTGTTTCAGTAGTTATGTAAAGTGGGTTGACATAACGAAAAGGCTATACAGAAATAAATTCCGCATTATGTCAAAAAACAGTGTCGTTTATGAATACATGGCTAAGTTTTGTTATGCCCTCAATGCCCTCCTAGATGCCAACCCTGAATGTGATATGTTTGCGGATGCATGGAACTATATTTTGTCTGAATGTTTGAGATTCTGTGAGGTTAAGTATGCGCGAGTATCTACGATTTTATAAGTGTATATTTTATAAGGCATAAGATCCCTGTTCTAGAATGTCAATGTTAATTATTGTAATTGGTATGTCCGTAATAATTAACTATAAATAAATAAATAAATGTTGTTTGTGGCCACCAAATCTTTGATGTAATGTATGTTAGACTTTTATTCGAATATTTTTGAAAACAAAATGTGAAACCACGTGAAGATAAAAAACCAAAAATAATATTCCGTATTTGTACTTAAGACTTTTTTTTGCTATCCTTACACCGCGTCACCTAGCCGTATATAAAGCCGATGAGCGGCCAGGGAGGATCATAACGTCAGTGCAGAACATAACACGCGAATGTACACCCCCTAGTACCGGGTTGCACTGTGATCTACTGTTATGCTGGCATTCTGATAACAAGGTAACTTTATTGGATTAACAGTTTAGAATTTGAAAATATAATTTTAATTTAAAAAAAATCTTCAAAACTTTTTTTTCTTAATATCTAATGTCAACGTTAATTTTTTTGGGCTGATTTTTTTGGAAATCATAATTGATTTGGATAATTATTCCTACTGACATGTATTGATCTATAACATTTCAATTATCTGGAATATGTATTAAAGCCAAACATAATTTTGATTTGATGCTACATAATTAATACCTATTTGTAATTAACCTGTTTGTTTGTAACGGAAGGTCAAACAAATCATGAAAATGAAATTGATTTCAAACATTCGGTATTTGTAATTACTTTTTTAATGACATTCTTATTTATATTAACGGTTACATTTCTGAGAATAAATCTTATACCTTTATATCTAATCTAATATAATACCTTTAAACGAGCAATTCTTGTATATATGTATTATATAAGAATCTGAATCTAGTAAACGACTCCAACGATTTTCATGATTATTTTTGTGAAATGGGTTTCAGGGGCAATGAATTGATCTAGCTAGGTTTCATCTACAGAAAACATCGCTTTCGAAAACATGCTTTCCGGCAATGAAAAATTGCTACAATA
Source organism: Watsonalla binaria (assembly GCA_929442735.1). NCBI lineage: Eukaryota > Metazoa > Arthropoda > Insecta > Lepidoptera > Drepanidae > Watsonalla > Watsonalla binaria. The sequence continues at coordinate 8,583,151 of OV838937.1, read as the reverse complement.
TTATTACAATACGCAGGTAAATTTCGCCAGCATCCGATCAAATAATAATTGCTCAGACTGGAGGCTCCCAGTCTATCGGATGATAATGAAATTAGGCTATACCCTGGATCGAGTCCAAAGGACACCGATTCGGTTTTTTTATGAGAATACGTCAAGTTTTTTTTTATTTTGTAAGAAAATTTTAGTTTTTTTTGAGATAAAGAACCCGAGCACAGCTCGCTCGTACCTAGGTAATTAGAAATATGAATCATTAATGTTATTTTTATCCCATAAATTTAGAAATCTATGTCACACGTTTGGATTCCGTCATTTCAAAAGATTTATATTGGATGAAAATTCAATTTAATTTAAATAATTCCATGAAAGTTTCGAATAAACATTACATACTTTTATTTTCAAAAGTATTTGCCATTTTTCATGAGATGGAGCAATTTAGTAGGGACGGTCTAATTATGAGTAAGCGGTTACCGTCCGTAAATATACCTGGTAGATGAAAGGGCTGAGCATGGGTAGAAGCTATCCTTTCGATGTCTCAGGCGCTATACATACTTCGAATTTCTTCTCAGACACAGGTTTCATGATGTTTTCCTTCACCATGAATTTTTGGAGCTTATTCGTTACAAACAAACAAATATTTTCTTTTTATTATAGATTATTCAACAAGAAGGTAGTCATTAGAAATAACAATAGAAAAAGAATACTTTCGTCTAAAAATAATCATACAGAAACAGGATCCCATGAATTAATTTAGACCAATAGAATTTATTTTGTGCAATGACCTGTGTTTCAGCTATTATTCAAAGAACTTCCATATTAATAAAGTTGCAACTCGGAAATTCAATAGGAATATTTGTCGTATTGCGCTTTCGCAATAGTTTATTACCAAAGAGATAGGGAGATAAGAAAATATATCGTGCTCTCCCACGGGAACACGATATTCAAAACTATTTTTGCTTAGCCGTAAATACTTAATCCTTTCATTCGATCAAACAATACGGGCGTGCCAAAATATTGTCAATTTTTGTTCTATTTTGTTTTGTATTCGACAGATTTATACCTAGGCCGACCAATATAATACTAGCACGTAACAAATCTACAATCAAAATGTATTTTAAGCTTTTGAAAAACTACTTCATAATAATCACACTTATCAAACTCAAAATCAATCTCAAAAATATCTTTATTCGATTAGACTTATAATAAAGACTTTCTAAATGTCAGAATGACATAATTATACATGCTTCAGGTTCGGAAGGTTGCTATTACTTATAAGAATCTGCCAAGAAACTCAGTAATTATTATTTTTAAAAATATTATACAATTTTTAAAATACAAAATAAATAACTTAAGAAATCTAAGCTCATGGACACAGTTCCAAAGCACAAAATTTGTCGATGAAAATTAACATAAAGTAAAATTCCAGTTGTTCTACTTATATCTAAATTATCCTGCCTAATTATATTACAGATAATAAAATTTTATTTTTTTTTATTTTTAACGATTTACAGTTTAATTTAGAACGTAAAGTAAGTTGAGGAAAGAAGAAATAAAAATAAAAGGGATCGAAACAACAAGAGATAAATAAACATCATTATATCTAAATGTGTAGCTTGAGACGACCAGGCCAGACCAAAATGACATGATTATTATTTAATAGGAAGTACCTACTTACAGAAGAGCCGTGTTGACCGCGGGGTTTGAGTAGTCATCTACTGCTCAAGTGATGCAAATTCTATACCAATGAGTTTACATACATACATACATATGCGCACACCTGTATTCTTCGAAGGGATAGGCAGAGGTGTTGTTATCACAACACCCACTTTTCACCGAATTTGATTAAGTGCCAAATTGACAGATGGTGAGTATATCGCCGTCTCAGGCCCTATACATACGTCTTTGAATTACTTATCAGAAATATGCAGGTTTCCTCACGATGTTTTCCTTCACCGTAAAGCACGTGGTGTGAAATCACTGTACATAAGTTTTTTTTTTAGAAAAACTTATTGGTACAGACCCCGCTGGGATTCGAACTTGCGTCGCTTGCGTAGCAGGCGACTGCTCTAACCCCGAGGCCACCACGGCTCTCTTGAGTTTCTCAACATGAGTTTTTCTTTAATAAAACTTATGTGCAGTGATTTTTACACTACGAACTTTACAGTGATGGAAAACATCATGAGGAAACCTGGATATGTCAAAGATGTATTTGTATGGTGTCTGAGGCGGCTATAGACTCATCATCTATCATGTTAGCACTTAAACATCGTCGGTGAAAAGTGGGTGTTGTTACTACACCACCTCTGCTGACCTCAAACCGAGAAAGTTGGTATCATGATACTAGCCTAGGTACTTAGATAATATAAGATGGATATATCAAAGTTTCTTTTCGTGAAGTTGGGATAAGTTTAGCTTGTAGCAACCCTTGACTGTCATCTGTGCTGTCAATATAGTAATTCCGAGAATGACTTTTATACATACCGACATATTGATTATCGAAGTTTAACTTCGACACGTCGTCTTTATAATGATAATCGTTGATTTTAGCAGTTTGTCACTTTGTCACTAAACGGTGTGATAGTGACAGACCTACATCTGTCATAATATGAGTTAAAAAATCATGGCAATAAGAAGGTAGGGCCCCTGATTAACCATGATAACTTTTTTTAATTCAGTTCTTGCTGTTACCATCCGTTCTGTTAGAAATAGTTGTATACACCACCTTAGACCACCCTTCTAGGCATTAACTTCTTGGATGAATAACAACGTCAATCCATTCCAATCCAAATATCCAAACACCATTAATATTATACGATTCATTCTGATAAGTCAATGATGACAAACCTTTACGTGTCATTTTTTTTCAAGAAATGTCATTCGTTTCACACACGAGCCGTCAAATAATTTTTCACTTTGAGATTATTGGAAAAATAATAATACTTAATACTTCATATTAACTAAAACTCTTTATTTACTGCAAAAAATAGAAACATTTTGAAATGTTGCCAACTAACTAACAAAATATAGTGTCACGTACCATTTGATGACATTTCTATACCTATAATAGAAACGTCTTACATTCTGCTGATTTTGATGACATTTCTATACCTATAATAGAAACGTCTTACATTCCGTAATGCGCCTTCTAAAAGAAGATAGGCTACATAAGCCACATGCGAGTGCACGACCGAGAAGTTAATTGGAGTTGTAGCAGTCGCCATGGCCGAAATCAGTCGGACCATGGCCTGGTAGACAAAGTAACATTATCCACACGCTTCGCAAGTACAAACGATACAAAATGTACGGGAATGACATATGTCACGTGACTGATATATGTCATTACCATACATATTTTATCGTTTCCATTAGCGCAAGCGCGAGAGACTGTTACTTTGTCTAGGACTAAATCAATATCATCATCCTGGTAATCAAACCAGAGACTTCACTGTCTCGTGCTCATAGCCGCTGAGTCACGGCGACTTAATTAACAAGTAAATAAAACCCAGTAATTAAAAGGTCTTAGCAAATCTTCCAACATACTTCATGTTTGCATAGGACCTCACATCTCGCACTAAATAGAACCTAAATAATCTAATTATATAGTTTATTTTCCAACATTTCTGTTGAATCAACATACGGTAATTATGTGGGACAGTATTGTATTACTATCTGTGCCCCCCGGTTTTACTCATGTCGGATTTTATCAATAAAGACTGCATCACTTGAGAGACATTTGTTTTATAAGATACTAGCGAACATCACGCGGTTTTACCAGAGTAGTTCCCGTTACCTTGAGAGTACGGGGATAAAATAGAGCCTATGTTACTCGCCGATAATTTAGCTATTCATTGGTGAAAGATTTTTTTAAGATCGAACTATTAGTTGCGGAGCTCACGCAATACAAATATTTCCTCTTTATAATATAAGTATAGATAAGAAGCCTTCTCATGAAATCAGCTATTTGCGAGTAAAAGTCGTGTTAAAAAAGGGGGTTCTAACTGGGGGTTCACTCTGTTGCTCCGAAAACAAAACTTCGCAATCAAACGAAATTCAAACATAGCTGAAACTATCGCTTTGTTTTAATCAAACTCGAGTTTTGGTTCGTTTAATGATTTAATTGAAGTAGGTTTAGTTTAGAATATATATATACACGTCCTATAATAGACTTCAATTTTACTTACCTGTATGTATAGAAGATATTACGTTGGTAAAACCACAGGCACGGCTAGTCCTCAATACGTGTCATTTAAAGATTGACCCCACGAATATCTCCAAAGTTGATACATTTAAAATGTGGAAAATTAAACACCTGGGTAGGTGTTAAGCCCACGCAATATTCCTAATACATTTTACCTAAACGCTATTGTTTTTGTTTAAAGATGGGCGAATAACAGAATTCCAATCATTTGTCTTGTCGATTACGTTCGGTCTATCGGTTCGTTTGACATACACCAACATATTTATATATCGTGCTAATATAGCATCAATAATTTGAAATGGCAGGTCATTTGTTGCGTAACAAATATACATTTATTCGTCTAATTCAGGATAATCTTGTACAGAGACTACATATATACATACATATGCTCACACCTGTATTCCCCGAAGGAGTAGGCACAGGTGTTTTAATTACAACACCCACTTTTCACCAAAGATGATTAAGTGCCAACGTGACAGATGGTGAGTCCATGCGAGATGTGAGGTCCTATGCAAACATGAAGTATGTTAGAAGATTTGCTAAGACCTTTTAATTACTGGGTTTTATTTACTTGTTAATTAAGTCGCCGTGGCTCAGCGGCTATGAGCGCGAGACAGTGAAGTCTCTGGTTCGATTACCAGGATGATGATATTGATGTAGTCCTAGACAAAGTAACATTCTTTCGCCGTCTTAGACACCTTACATATGTCATTGAATTGCTTCTCAGAAATATGCAGGCTTCCTCACGATGTTTTCCTTCACCACGTGGTGTGAAATCACTGTACATAAGTATTTTAGAAAAACTCATTGGTACAGGCCCCGCTGCGATTCGAACTTGCGTAGCAGGCGAATGCTCAAACCTCAAGGCCACCACGGCTATTTACAGAGACTACGATTAAATATTATGTCTGTATTCCTCGAATTAATCGGGTACTTATCCTGACTCTGGGCTGCTACGAGGAATTATAGATGGAAAATCGAATTGAACAATATATGGGATAAGGTCAGGGGTCTGATGATGACCTAAGTATTTAATGTAAGTTTAGGCAGTAACTAATACAAAAAATCTTGTCTATTCCAGAACTATGTCTCATCATTGGCTACTGATCACCTTCTCATGGCTGGGTTCCGTCAGCTTGCAATACATCAACACTGGCGGGCCAGGAGCCAACTCCATTCTCGACCCCTTGGAACCCGCCCTTCAGTACCCCCTGCCCTACCTGAACAACTTCAACCTACCCACATCACGGAACGAATTCGAAACGTTCCAAAACGACGCACCAGACATAGAACCAACATTCTACCAGCAAGGAGAACAAGCCGACTTGCAGAGAAAGAGAAGGACGGTCGAAGAACACGAGCCAGTGAGAGACAGGCGATGGCTTCCAAGCTCAGTGGACACTGATAAAACCATGTACTTGCAAAGGGACGATATTGCAAGTCCCTTTGTTATAGGATTCTCGGGCACTATTGAAGAGAACGCTACAGACGTCCTGGATACTAAGGAAAAGAGGAACTTCAGTCCTTGGGGCGGGAAGAGGGATAAATCGGGGACCATGGAGCATACGTGGACTTGGAAACGAGCTTCAAACATGAGGGAGCCAAGCATGCCAAAGAGAGTACGGTTCAGTCCGTGGGGCGGCAAACGAAGCGGACAGATGATCTACAAACCGAACCAAATAAACAACAAAGGATCCAAAATCATTTTCTCCACCTCAGTGCCTGAGTTGACTCGCATAGTATCAAACTTCTCTCCGACCGGCGAGCGGTTCAACCTGGCGGGGTTTCACTTCATCCCCACGTTGGACAAACGGCATCCGATCAAAATCCTCGCGCTCGGCAGTAAACTGGACGACAGGAGATTAAGAGAGGCCCTCCCGTTCAAAACCTTCATCGAAACTTGGCCTAAGATCTTCAAGCCTGGCCATCCTTATTCAGACGTCAATCTCAAGACCGATGGCAAGAGGAAGGTCAAATTCAGCGCTTGGGGAGGAAAACGAGCTCCCCCAATCATTGGTCCCATCTGGACCCCTGCTCCTCAGGACATCAAGGAATCTACCCTCGACACAATATACCTCATTAGGAATACTGCAGACCGCGACACGGCAAAGGCAATGTAAAACGGTTCTAAATTTAAATCGAAATTTAACTCCCGAACTTTGTTGTAAATTTGTAGACTGTATTATTTTATGCTAGTGCCATAGATTTGTAATTCTTTGCTGATTGGATAAAAAAAAACTAAGTTCGAGAGTTATATTCTTGTCATTGGCGGGAGGCTGGGCCCATCAAAGACCTAATCATAGTTAACCTTATACTTCTTGTTTAGTGTATAATAAACTCTGTTAAAATACTCAACATTTCCAAAGTTCTATGGTGAACAAAGGCTATTAAATAAAATAAATAATGTTCATCGGACTAAAGAGTTTTATTTGACCTTAAAAATGAGATTATAACAATCTTTTATCCTAAATAGTCTTGTGAGAAGTCTTTAAATATTTTTATTTAATCATCCAATAATAATACAAACATTAAACTGAGTAAGATTTATGAAGACTTACAAACTAAAGACATTGCCAATTTGAAAAAAAAAACATCACATATTACTGACAATTTGCTTTTAATTTTAGACATTGATATTAAAAAATAATTATACCAGAAAACATTGGAGGACTCAATTGTTTTTTTAAATTTGGGCATTTCTATAGAATCAGCCTTTTGGTCCTGAGAATTAGAGGTTGAATCACACTTACTGCATGTGAATTTGAACTACCAGTAGTGTAATTTTTATTAATTTAAGTCACACACAGTAAAATTGTATGGTTTCAGTAAATATATTGTTTGTTATAACAACACATAACAAAACTGTGTGAGTATACAAATGCATTTGGAAGATACATTATAGAACAAAGTAAAAATAATTAAGCTGTCCTCAAAATCAAATGTACTCCGGAATCTGTTTCGACGGGCTTGCTGAGCTGTCCAACCTTCAACTTGAATGATTCCTCTTCAAATGCCTGCTGCATCTGACCGCGACCAAACATACCAAGATCTCCACCACGTTTTGCTGATGAACAATCAGAGTACTTTGTAGCAATCTCCTCAAATAGCGCATTGTTTACAACAATCTGCTTGCGGTAACCTTTGATGATGTCCAAAGCTTCTTCTTTAGTGCGAGTTATGTTTTCTTCTCGCCAAGACGAGGGCCGGCGGCTCTCAGCGTGCTTCACCAAGATGTGGCTGCATCGGACCTCACCAGCATCGGCTGGGGCGTCAGGGCGCTCCCACTGCGACTTCTTGGTGTAAATGTTGAGGTAGTATGTCATACCTGTCGAGCGGCTCGTGCGCATCTCCCAGCCCTTGGGCAACGGGGCTTCGTTGTCATTCGACATTCTGGAATTTTCATGGTTGTGTTGGAAACATACATAGCTTTTGACAATTACAGAATGCTTAATGTTAGGAAAGAAATAGATGGGAAAGCTTTTAATTATTAACTCCCTACGAGATGAGTGTTGAATTGTACGAGTTTTAACGTAGTAAGTAGATAAAACATGAAATTGACATGTCAGGGAGCTGGATAGGTACCATAAAACTTTTAGTCATATATTTAACGAACTTTTGAATCAGTGACTATTTAGTTAGAGCCTTTGTTCAGCATAAAACAATTTACTTACTTATAAAACGGTAACAGTTCAATGAGGTAACCTAAAAAGCTTTAAAGTAATTTAGCACTCACCTTATTGATCACGAAGGATTCGGGACAGCAGGCGAATATTAATGAATTAACGATTAATCGTATAATTTAACAGAGAAGATATGGATAATGTATGAATTCAACTTATAGGAAGGGTAACTTTATTTTCTTTCACGTATTCACTGTGAGTGGAACACAGGACGCTCTTTTTTTATGACAACAAATTGACAATTTGCTTTGACATTATTTCATTCAGTCAATAGACATTGACAGATGGTTGGTACAACCATAGATTATGAAAAGAAAATATCTATTGATTAAACCCACAGTCAGTATAAAGAAAAGCACATTTATCATATTATATCTGTGTTATTATCACAATCTCCTTTATGTAAATACGAACAATGTTTAGGAAGATATTCACAACAGTTTTTGAAAGAAATATCCTTCCTTTTATTATTTGCAAGCAAAGTACGGTATTCTTACTGATTTTGCGTTGAATAATATTTATCAACGCCATCTATACATATAAAACTGCAACAAAATTTCAACAGAATTTATGAATCTTACTGAAGCTGAAGTTCCTGCATCGTAGCTACAGTGTACGTTATATCTCCATAGATGGCAGTAGATAACATACAATGTAGGATTTAAAATATATGGGCTAGCCAAATAATTTTCTGAAGCGTAGCGGCTTTTTAATCTATGGTGTAGGTCAAATTCATCTTGGTTTATCGAAATCTGTATCATATACGATACAGTCAATGCAATTAGGTAGGTAAAATATAAAATGAAAGTTCTCAATCGACTTAAATTCAGCAGATTTCTTTTTTCAAAAGTTCGTTCTGCAACAGGCAGGCCGTAAGATTCCTGCTCGTAATACATAAGTACTTAACTAGGTAATAAATATTTTATTAGAATTCTTCATGGTTAGCGTTAGATCTCACACCCGATTGATGTTAAATTTGGACATAATTGCATTAGCAAATGAAAACGTAATTTTAATTTACCTTACTTAATTTGTTACCTAATATATTAACAATAACATTAATCTACATTACGTTATGTGGTAGGTAGCAAATAGGTTTGGTACCTAATTAATAGTATCGTCTTCAATTAGCATACAGTAACAAAAGATTCCTGCAGAGAGACGTAGGCGCCTAAGTTCTAAGTAACTAATACCTACATTAGCATAGATCGAAATTCGTACAATAGTTTAGTAGATAATAGTATTTGATGAGTAGGTAATTAGTGCTTTAAGAAAGAAAGAAAGAAAATAAATTTATTCATACAAAGATACATTAAAAAGCGAAAAGGTTTGTCGTACAGTAGGTTATAGTTGTTACAAATTGGATCCAACTCAGCATAATCTGGCTGTCACGGTGATGACAACCATCACTATTCTCCCTTTAGGACCAAGGCGTGTAATGCGCTGAGGTATAGGTGCCGTCACGAGCTATGGGCGGTGACCTTGAACGCGTAGTAGTCATTTTATGTCTGTCTCTATCAGTGTGTCTGTCTCTATCAATTGACGTGGAGGTCGCGGGAGTTAATTTATCAAAGTTATTTATTTATATCTATGGGCTGTGGATGTCTGGGAATAAGCTGTCGTTATACGTTACAAAACATTGCAGCGACGATACACCAGACACAAAATAAGATGACTTGATACTTGACACCGCGAAACTAACCGCGAAACTGACCGCAATCAAAATAGGTTTTAGATGTCAAAAACAGTTGTTATGACAGCTAATAATACTGACAACTGATCGGTATTGACATTTGATAAAAAAAATACTGAGCGTTTCTTTAAATTTGAAAGAAAAAACAAAAAATGGCCAATGGTTGGTCCGCGTCCAACATAGGTGCCTTTACCTTATATACAAATATCAAATTTGGTTAGCTAAGAGCTCGCAACTAGTTACCGTCGGAGTATTAAATACTAATGTGCCATTAGACATATAAATTAATTAAACACATTCAAACATATTTCGAATATGAGAATGAACATTAAAACCATGGATATGTTATATGTATATTCAGTTCAAGCTAATGAGCGACGAGAAAATTACCACAGGTTTGGAAACATGCAATTTTTTTTTCAACAAGACAAAATAAACTTAATAATATATTATTTATTAGTAAGTACGTAGGTATGTAGGTCCTCATATGTAAAAAGGCCGCTTTTGCTATACTATACTCGGATTTTTTTTCGACGATTTTTAGAAATGAAACCAAGCTAGATCGATAAGCCCTAGAGCGATAAGCGCCCGAAATCCCCTGCATAGTAAATTTCATGAACATCGTTGGAGCCGTTTCCGAGATTCAGATTATAATGCATTAGATTTATCAACGAGAATTTCTCGTTTAATTGTATTAAATAGATAGATAGATAAATCGTTATGAATTTCACGGATCTGAATTCGGTAAAAAACTTACCTACATAATAACAGAGAGTATCTAAAAGCGAGACTAAATATACAAACCAAAACCAAATATATATTTTGCAACAGTTAAATCGAAACACATTACATACTCAGTACCCCTATCACGGGTTTGCCACCGTTTTCATAATCTATACTCGCTAGCGTCTCCGCCGAATATTAGTATGAGAAATTGTGCAGCGACTCCCAGCGGTGACGTGAAGAACTAAAATATTGCGAGTGACGCTAACGAGTATAGATTACGAGAACGGTGGCAAACCCGTGATAGGGGTACCGTCCGTAAACTCTCTAGCGTCTCCGCCAAATATTTGTTTAAAAAATTGTACAAGCCTCCTAGCGGTGGCGTGAAGAACTTAAATATGTCAAACAAATATTGCGAGTGACGCTAGCGAGTATAGATTACGAAAACGTTGCAAAACTCGTAATAAGGATTTACGGCATTGGGCATCGATCGTTACTTAAGTTAAATAGTGTATTTGATCTCTTTCACTGTACAAAGATCATTTAAGAGAACATTCGAAGCAAAAGAATTTCGTACAGCGCTGCAACAATGCCACAGTACAAATACTTTAAACCTTACAAGGAGTAAGGATACTATGTCTTTTTTTTTTAAGAACGTTTGCTACATTGGGTGCGAGGCTTGTCAAACTAAAAGATTTAAAATGTTACTCTTATTAAAAAAAAAAAAATTAAATATTTTCTTCACCGAACATTTCACCTTTCACCGAATATGTCATATTGAAATTTTGAAAAATGACGGCATCATTCGTGAATTTCGCACAAGCGATCGATCACGACGTAACACATCATACCGTCATTTTAAAGAAAGATTTGTTCCTAGATTCCTAACTGCATGTAAAGCTTACATTTAAACTATGACAATGCTCCTAGCCGTATTTGCACCCAAACAAAGCTTGACCACTGTAATTACAGTTGAGCAAACTGAAACATATTGCACTACAGGTGCGTTATTCTGAAACGTTTCTCAGCGTCGAACTCGATGACGAGCGTTGGTTTCAGTCATAGGAAGTTAATACATAATACATAGAGGATAAGGTTTAATTTAGTTTCTTTAAAATCATTTAATTAAACTAAATTGAATTTTTTAAATCATTATCAAAGATCGTGAAGTTTGAATTTATAATTATTTTACCAGATTTTGAGGTGTCTTATTTTCGCAAATGTTTAAGTCACGTTCACTTCATCGACAATACATACATACTCATACTCAAGAGCCGTGGTGGCCTTGAGGTTTGAGCAGTCGCCAGCTACGCAAGCGACGCAAGTACCAATCCCAGCGGGGCCTGTACCAATGAGCATTTCTAAAAAAACTTATGTACAGTGACTTCCCACCACGTGCTTTACGGTAAAGGAAAACATCGTGAGGAAACCTACATATTTCTGAGAAGTAATTCAATGACGTATGTAAAGTGTCTGAGACGGCGATGGACGTTGTTGTCTTGACGTTGTATCTGTCACGTTGGCACTTAATCACCCTCGGTGAAAAGTGTGTGTTGTGATTACAACACCTCTGCCCCTCTCCGACCCCTTCGGGTATGTTTATTTATCTGCGATGCACTTTCGTTAGCATGTCAAAAGCTTGAGACACATTGAGCTTTGATAAATAATTCTATTTGTCGTTGTTTTATTCGTGTGCAGTGTGTGCTTGAAATAAACTTTCAATGTTTGTTTGAAGATCTATTAGCTCGCAGTACCGTATAGATAAGTCAAAATGTACTTCATCCTGTAGTCAAAAATTCTTATAATTTTATTGATTAGCTGTGCCCGCGGTTTTACCCGCGTGGAGTTAATTTCATGGGTGACCCGCGGTAAACTAATGTAAAATATTTTTTTTAGTTTAGTCCACCTATATTTTACACCTTGTAACGTCAGCTATCTGACATTGAATGTTAAAATCATCATGAAGTGCCAACGTGACAGATGATGAGTCCGCCGTCTCAGGCACTATACATGCGTCATTGAATTACTTCTCAGACATATTAGAACGTGGTGAGAAATCACTACACGTAAAGTGTTTTTTACAAAAACTCATTGATACAGACCGCTGGGATTCCAACTTGCGTCGCTTGCGTAGCAGGCGATTGCTCGAAAATAATGTTATGTAGGTAGGTTCCCATTCAAACTAGCCCAGTTTTCCTCATAGTTGATGTTATACTTATCTCACGTGATGTAGGTACAGTCACAATGGAATATTTTATCGCCAACTTTATGCTATTCACTCGTCGGGACCAAAAATGTCACACTTACCCCGTTTACATGTGAAAAGAGAATTTAATAAAAATATTCAGTTAATGTGTGAAGTTTTCGTAAAGTAATTCCATCCAGGCACTGTTTGCTTTGCAAAGGCCTTTGATGGATTTCAAATATTATTAGGTAGGTTTTTCGTGAAGGAAAATTTTGTAAGAGGTAGCGAGGTACATAAGGCGTGAGTAACGTCATGACAGAGAGACGGTCACGAGGTACATGAGGTATCCTTCATGACTGAGAGATGGAAGTGATGGTGGTGGACTAGATAGAGACAAATAGACAACATTACAACAGATACACCGACAAGAGATTAATTTTTGAATGTTACAAGAGAAGAAAATTTGATTAGTGTAATGACACTATAACGGTCTAGAACCTTTTTTATGCGAATATTATTGGCACAGAGCTCGGTTGATATTACATATCAATATACAGGATGTCGGAGAAAATAGGACAGCTGTTAAAATATGTGATTGGGTATAATTTTAGGAAACAAATAAAATTATTATGACAAAGATATCTTCTTCCGTTTTCGAGTATATTGACGTTCAAATTTAACCATATTTAGACCTTATTTTCGCATAAAAATCAGCGGTAACGTAGAGTTATTCATGTGAAATCTAACTACGTTTTTATTTTATTTCCCCCAATAATAGTTCCTGAAATAATCCCATAAAACCATTAACCTTCTCCTTTATTTAACAAGTTTAATTACCGCGTACGTAATGTAAGTAAACGCGGCCGCGCGTTCATTCAATCGCTTAAGGTCGCGCGTTCTTCGGCCCTCAGCAACCATAGCCTATAACATTATCGTTGGAGCTAGATATTTTACGACTTCAACATAGTGATATACTCATAAAACCCTACAACTTCCAAAAGACAACTGTTCCTTTTTCACCGACATCCTGTTTACTAATATTTTAAAAAGGAAAGGTTTGTAACTATGTTTGTAACGAATAGGCTCAAAAAGTAATGGACCGATTTTAAAAATTCTTTCACCATTAATTGCTACATTATCATTGATTAAAATGGGCTATCCCTGTTATCCTGCGGGGACGAGAACTACACACATGCAAGTCCGCTAGTTTAAAAAAATCGTTCAACTATTTTTAAGGTATTCGCCGTTATATTTACCACACTATGTTGTTTTAGAATTCCATTACAATTTTAAGAGATTAAAATTTTTTTTTTTAATTATGTCCTCCTACCCTATGCCGAAACTAATCTCCTTATAATTGTCTATTAGACATATGGATGCTGATAAGCAATAATGTGTCAACCCACAAAAAGTCAAATTCAAAGGTTTTGATATATTTTGATAATGTATCACGTATTTAACATTCTAAAAAAGTGTTTCAAGTCATCTGAAACATAAAAGTACGTAAAAAATGGATTTATGTCATAAAACAAATCTTAAATCACGTATACAATCATCTTAAGACGCCATTTTCTCAAAACCAAGTTTATGCGGGTTGACACATTATTGCTTATCTGCATCCATATGTGATCACGTATGTATAATAATCACGTATGTTTAATAACAATCGATTGTTGTAGTAACAAACTAAACAACAATATATGACTACAATATGTACTTAAAAGCAAATAGCAGCAATTAACGATTGCACTAATTATTGTTTATTCCACAAACAGTGCATTAGCAAATGTTGTATTGACTCCATTGCAATTAGAACAGCCTAAATGCCAATTTCACCATCCAGCCATTTAAGGTTGAATGATTGCAAACTGACTAATAAAGGACATTACGTGTCAAATCACAATACTTATTGATGCTTATGCTTCTAAGGGTGCAACCTCATGCAGCCGATCGACGCTGGTTTCCAGCGACAAATGTGGTCACGTGACCCCATTTAAAATTTCTCGCGAATCAAAAATTTACTGCGTCATGCAGTCGCTCGTCGCTCGTTTCATGATGGTGGTATTTTTCGTGATTCAAATATGGGTCAAAAGTTCAAGTAGAGAAAATGAGTCCAGAAAAGCTAACGGTTGATGGAATGGCTTCACCATATGTGGTGGTTGGTGACGGGGCATTCCAATTAACAGACTACTTACACTCTCGATGATCATTGTTTGACTGGCTTGAGTTGTCAAGCTCACTAAAATGCCTTTGTTTGCGGCGGCGTCTGGATGACGGGTTGTCCACTTCCCTCTATGATGGTTGAGGAGGTCAATGGCTGGCATTCACGTCATACTTGTGAACAGGTGCTGCTTGTAGGGGCTGGTCATCTCAAGGTACGCATTTAGTTATAAGTAGATGTACTAGATTTTTAGTTATGTTAATTTTTATCGACATTTGTGCATTGGAACATTGTCCATGAGCTCACGGTTTTTTCAAATTATTTATTTTGTATTCTTTAAATTGTATAATATTTTTGAAAAGAGTAATTACTGAGTTTCTTGCCAGGTTCTTCTCAGTAAAAGCAACCTTCCGAACCTGGCGGTAGCATGTATAATCCTGTATAATTATGTCATTCTGACGATTTGAAAGTACTTTGTAAAAGGTCTAATCGAATAAAGATACTTTTGACTTTGACTTTGACCCAGCTTGACAAAGCTCAACATTTTCAGCTTTATCGTTACATTTGTCACTGAAAACGAAAGAGCGGTTACATCAGGCTGCACCTTAAATGTCATATTGACATTAGGATGATTTTGTCTCTGTTAATGTTGGTAACATTGTGTCCGAAATGTGATGATGTAATGCCACGCAATCACTGGAATTTGCTTTGAGGGCTTGAGTATTGGGGACCAAATATAATCGTTTCCTATGACGTTTAATTTTACATAACATAGAACATGCATTATTCTTAGTATATTTGGCTTATACAGATAATTTTATCCATGAAATGTTAAAACTCTTTGCTAAGATTTAAAAAAGTACAGTTCGTTGTGACCGAGCATCATGAAAAATCGAGCGTTTTACAGCACAAATACGTAATGAGATACAATACGATATCGAAATTGGTGAAATAAGAGACCCTTTACGAGCAAATTGGTCATAAAAGTATATGCGGCCGAATTGAGAAACTTCCTCCTTTTTCTGAAGTCGGTTAAAACTAGGGTGCAATGTTAGTGTCACGTGGGTGTCATGTGTCATCAATGGATGTCGTAAAATAATACTCTAGGTACATTTTGGCAAGTATGATACAAATTACTAGGCGGCCTTTTTATCCTTTTATCGTTAAAACCTTGATTTAGCGAGAAATGATTGCTATTAAGCGTTTTATCATGACTCAATTAACGCTCAATAGAGATATTAGTGATAATTTTTCCAATAATACGAACGCATTCAAAAGTGTCAACATGAAAAGCCTATTAAAGTTTTTAAGTGTTTCCCCTTTAACGTGATTGGTGGATGTAGGTTCGCGGAGGCGTTCGAGCTCTCCCATTGGTCAGTATTTCACGTAAGAAGCGATGTTTTCGCGCGCTTTCCATCAGTTGCCGCTAACTTTCTCGCGTGCAGTACTGTGTGCCAGTATTTTAAAATCCGAACTTGCGTTCAGAAGTTATGCGGCGTGCTTAGCGTTTGCAATCAATCATTGTTTCTGCTGTGTACTGAGGTAAGTGTATTTTTTTGAATATTTTTTTAAAATTGGAAATCGAACATGGCTTAGATAATAGAGGTTTTATTTTTTTTACATTAGGTTGTCGAAAAAGTCTTGGATATCGAACTTTTGGTTTGTTTAGTAGCGTAATCATTTTATAGGGGCTCGCTGCAGAACTGATATTGGCTAATTTAAAAAAACAAACAGGAACAGTCTGTTTAAATAAACTTAATTATAAACTCTTATATTTTGCCTTATTGACGATTCTGTGGTTGTTTTCGTAGGAAATGCATAATATCGACCACATTTAAATTTAAACCATCATTGAACGGTAAATACATTGTGTAAAGAGTGGAAGTAAAAATAATACCTAAATATTTAATCTGGACACGACTGCTGATAATAAATTAGAAATTCCTTCATGAAGACAAGTTCAAGAACATTTTATTAATCCGTTAATAAATATACAATAATATTATGTCACCGCGTAAAATTTCAAGGAATAAAAAAAAATTGCAACAGTAGGTTAATGTGTGTGACAAAGTTACCACAAATATATGAATTTAATATAATTAAACTCCGTCGGGATTCGTCAAATTTAAGATTTCAATGTAGAAATATAAATAATTTTATTCAACACACACACATACATTCACTCTTGTATCTCAAGGGGGTAGGCAGAGACCACCGTCTTTTCTATACTATTTTTATATACGGAGTTCCTTAAGGAGATCCACAAAAATATAGTTCCGGGAATTTGCAAAAATATATACAACTAAAAATAACGTTCTCTAACTGCAGTCGCAAAACAACTGCGAATTTGATGTGTTAAATGATACAGTGTATCATTTAAATTGCAATATTACAGTCGGTTAAATTGTACATATTAACGTTCAGACATTTTAATATATCTACATATCATCATCATCATCTCCCTGGCCTTATCCCATACATTGTTGGGGTCGGCACTTGATTCAACCCGATGTGGCTGATCACCTGATTTTTATACGAAGCGACTGCCCATCTGAGCTTCGCAACCCCTTTAACGAGGAAAATCTAAGATCTGGGTTAAACCAGTTGTCAGACTATTTTAGGCCTCCGACTGAACTGTAACGATTGCCAAAGATGATAAATTGGCAATATATCTACATATACAGATACATAAAGTGTCTGTTTGTAAATACAATTAACACTATATTACTACATGCATAATATTAAAGTATATGCTATAGTACGCACATAAAAAAAAATATTTTTATAATATATAAAAAATATTATCTCAGTCTGTTTTTGTTCGAGGTAATTTCTGAAACTGCTGAACTGGTTTTAACGAACCTTGCACTGGCAGATAGATAAAGTTACAAGGAGTAACTTAAGCTGTTTTTATTTAAAACTAGCTGTGTCCCGCGGTTTTACCCTCGAGATGCTTAAGTTTTTTAAAATAAATGTAGTCTAAGTTACTCCTTGTAATATTAGCTATCTGCTAGTGAAAAGTCCCGTTAAAATCAGTCCAGCCGTTTCGGAACAAACTGACAGACATACAGGCAGACAGAGAAAAAAAAAATATACTTGGTATTTCATGTGCATTTATTGAACTGCTGTTATTTTGGAATTACAAACAGACACTTCAATTTATCTATATATATGTGTAGATAAGTATGAATAAAACCACCCATGAAACCAAGTGTACACGATTGAAATGTCTAATAAGTTTTTATGCGGAACATCTATTTCTTGATCAAATTAACTTCGTTGAGAAATTGTTAATTAACGATTAACATATCTAACTAGTCAAACAATAATGCATGTACGTTATAACAATGTACTGTGAGCGGTTAAACATAATATTACTAGTAAGTTACAAGTTCGTAACTAAGTTCACTACCCCATGGATATAATAACATACTAATTTGAACCAACGAACCAAGTTACCGCAACTTAAAACTACCATACGAGATTTTTTGATACAAAAAAAATAATCTCACGCCATCCAACGACACCCACATTTCACCGAATATGATTAAGTACCAACGTGACAGAGGTTGAGTCCATCGCCGTCTCAGGCGATATACATACGTCTTTGAATTATTTGTCAGACATATGCAGGTTTCCTCGCGATGTTTTCCTTCACCGTAATATCATATCATATCATAGCACATAAGTTTTTCAGAAAATCTCATTGGAACAGGCCCCGGTGGGATTCGAACTTGCGTCGCTTGCGTAGCAGTCTGCTGCTCGAACCCCGAGGCCACCACAGCTTCTTTTTAAATATAGGTTTATTGGGAAAAATAGATATTGAAACTATATTTTACCAAGTTTGCAAATTTAGTCAACTAACCTATTTTATAACAAATTATAAATAAAACACGGAATTTAAATTAGTGTCTGCGGGAATGGTGCCCAGTAAGCTGGCTGCGTTACCTCGCTGGATCGCTAAGCTAATCCTCTGACCGAGGTAAGAACCAGCTCGACGGTCACCAGAGACGTCAACCAGGCGTTTTGAAATATCCTTAAAGAGGACTTTCGCTTCGGACTATATTTTTCTTTTTCACTATGTGATAGGGGTTAAATACGCTATGTATATACAGAATTATTAATTAATAAAATGAATTGAACCTATTTTATTTACGAAAATGTAATTTATCATATAATCACTAAATAGTGATTATAATCATAGCAAACTTGAACACAGTTTGTGACATTATGTCTGAATCTTTCCTATCTCAGACTATAACTCATTCTTTGAGGACATTTTGCAAAACTTTTTCACAAATTCCTTGTGAGAACTTTATTACATTTAAATATGCCCCCTTTTATTTCAAAATCATATTACATTATATCTTTATTCGAACTTTAGAAGTGCTGTATATATACTAGCTTACGAACACAGCTTCACGTGCGGGGCCGTGATATATTATACATACATATGCTCACGCCTGTATTCCCCGAAGGGGTAGGCAAAGTGTTGTTATCACAACACCCACTTTTCACCGAAGATGATTAAGTGCCAACGTGACAGATGGTGAGTCTATCGCCGTCTCAGGCACTATACATACGTCTTTGAATTACTTCTCAGAAATATGCAGGTTTCCTCACGATGTTTTCCTTCACCGTAAAGCACGTGGTGTGAAATCATTGTAAATAAGCACATAATTTTTTAGAAAAACTCATTGGAACAGGCCCCGCTGGGATTCGAACTTGCGTCGCTTGCGTAGCAGGCGACTGCTCAAACTCCGAGGCCACCACGGCTCTACGGTGATATATTATATTTATTTATTTATTGTGCATAGGTTCAGGTTTACAATTCGGTGACATATATTAAATAATTCTGCCGTGGCATAACTAAAATGCCATTATTTGGCCGATTTTTAACTTTAATGCTATTATAATGAGAAAGTCAAAGTCAAAGTCAAAGTCAAAAGTATCTTTATTCGATTAGACTTTTACAAAGCACTTTCAAATCGTCAGAATGACACAATTATACAGGATTATACATGCTACCGCCAGGTTCGGAAGGTTGCTTTTACTGAGAAGAACCTGGCAAGAAACTCAGTAATTACTCTTTTCAAAAATATTATACAATTTAAAGAATACAAAATAAATAATTTAAAAAACGTAAGCTCATGTACAATGTTCCAATGCACAAATGTCGATAAAAATTAACATAACTAAAAATCTAGTACATCTACTTATAACTAAATGCGTAGCTTGAGATGACCAGCCCCCACAAGCAGCACCTGTTCACAAGTATGACGTGAATGCCAGCCATTGACCTCCTCAACCATCATAGAGGGAAGTGGACAACCCGTCATCCAGACGCCGCCGCAAGCAAAGGCATTTTAGTGAGCCTGACAACTCAAGCCAGTCAAACAAAGATCAAAACTAATAAATATTAAGAATTATAACATAAGTACAGTGTCCATGAGACTACTTACAATATTTATCTGGTAATACATTATTCCAAGTTTCTTTATCACATATATAATCACTAACTGTATAATAACCCTTTTTAAGTAATACAGATTTTACAGTCTCTTTAAATTTATCAAAGGGTAAATTTACAATACATGTAGGTAACTTTTTATAAAAGCGTATACATTGCCCTAAAAATGATCCCTGGACTTTCTGTAAGCGGTGTGTAGGTACTACTATTTTATTTTTGTGCCTTGTGTTGACATTATGTACATCACACTTCTTTTGAAAAGAATTAATATTTTTATGTACAAGTAATAAATTTGCTAAAATATACTGCGAAGCCACTGTTAAAATTCCTATTTCTTTAAATTTTTCCTTCAAAGATGCTCTAGATCCTAAGTTATAGATTGATCTTACAGCCCTTTTCTGTAATATAAATATGGCTTCTATATCGGCAGCTTTGCCCCAAAGCAGGATGGCATACGACATAACGCTATGAAAGTAACTAAAATAAACTAAGCGTGCCGTGTCTACATCAGTGAATTGCTTTACTTTCCTAACTGCATATGCTGCTGAGCTGAGTTTCCCAGCTAGACTAGATATATGTGGGCCCCATTGAAGTTTATTATCGAGTGTTACACCTAGAAAAACTACTGACTCCACAATATCCAGTTCTTCACCATTGATCATAATTTTGGTCGGAACAGGTTTGACGTTAGGTAAAGTAAATTTTAAGCATTTTGTTTTTTTTGCGTAAAAAATCTATTGATCTGTGTTTCCGAATGTTCAATACCTTGAATAGTTTCGTAAATAATCCAAGTACTTACCTCCAAGTTTCAAATAGGTGTTGTCATTGGTTTACATTTTTGCATGTTATTTAATGCAACGGTTTTGGTAGATCACGGCATTATACATATATGAAGCCAGAATTGTGATTAATAACCAGCTGATCATTGTCATTGCAGGCATCATTTTTATCGGTAGATATAATATCCATACACACAACAATATCACTTTTCCTAAATTTATAAATATATAGAATTAGTGGACATACGCAAACATTCATATCCCTTTTCTCAGCTTCAGAAGAAGAATTTTGGATAATCCAAATTCAAATTCAAAATTCAAATTTAAATTCAAATTCAAATTCAAAAATATCTTTATTCGATTAGACTTTTTACAAAGCACTTTCAAATCGACAGAAAGACACGATTACATAGGATTATACACGCTACCGCCAGGTTCGGAAGGTTGCTTTTACTGAGAAGAACCTGGCAAAAAACTCAGTAATTACTCTTTTAAAAAAAAAATGTACAGCTTTGATTAATACAATAAAATCATAAAAAATATATATAAGCCCATGGACACAGTTCCAGTGCACAAAAGACGATATAAAAAAAAATACTAAAGATAAGTACTACGAATAATTGTGTAGCTTGAGATGACCAGCCCCCACTAGCAGCACCTGTTCACAAGTATGACGAGAATGCCAGCCATCGCCCGTCAAGTGAGCGATTCTTAAACCTGATCAAGAATACACTGTCCGAATTTCATGTTCCTCCAGGGTTTTAAGATGTAATATAAGTCAGTCAGTCATGACTATGAATTTTATATGTAAAGATTATAAATGTTACCACCGGGTAACACAGCTAACTATGCCAAGTCACTATCTAATTAAGATATTCTTGAATTTGTGACGGGGATCAAAAGTAAGTTAATTTACTTAAAATATTTTGACAGTTCACAGCTGAGTTTTGAATTTCTATTAACTTTTTTGACAGGCTTCAACTTAAATAAGTTACAGATATCGACAAAAACAACTAGGCGCGTACCGGAGGCATTTATAAGAGATTACGTGCAGTTGCTCTGCCAATAACGTATCTACTCGTGTCTCGATTATTCATATCATTTACTTTTTACGTGTTGAGGAGCCACCTAATTATATTTACGATGTTGAAAGCAAGTGATACATCCATGAACAATGAAATAAAAAAATATTATGGTTTTGTATACTTTGTTGTCTTTGGATTAACATTTTAAGGCAATCGTTGCAAGTGTATTTGGATGACTCACAATTCGATCACCAGTCTGCGAGTTGGTTGTTGTATAATGTTGTTGTTGTTTTAACAATAGATTGCTTGAAATAACTGATGCCATAAGCGGTTATAATATTATTATAAGAGCAAACTAGACAATAAACTGATTCAGTTGAGGCTCTGGTAAGGCACTTATGGATTTTGAAGAATTGACCTTCTGAAAAGAACCGGCAAGAAACTTAGCTGGCGTCATGTACATTACATAGCAAATAATGATTAATTACAATAAAATTGGCCTATTGACTACCTCGTTGGTCTACTGGCGAACTAGAACACGAGGTCCTGGATTGGATTCCTGGGTTGAGCAAAGTGGTATTGTACACCTCTGTCTATCCCTTCGGTGAATACAGGCGTAAGCATATGTATGTTCTAGACAGGGAACGGGATTGGGTATTTTCGACCTTATGTTAGCTACTTATAAGGTGGTATTTTGGTCCAGCTGACAACGTCTTCTACAAACATATTTCTAAGCTAAATCAAAGCTCTAAGTTCCCGATAGAAAATATTTTGAAGTGTATTCTTTGCGATTTCAGTGTGGTTACACTGAGAAGAATAAACAAATAGAACCGTTTCACAAATATTGGAACAGAGAGGTAATAGAGAAAATATTTATGGACCACAAATATAATATTAATTTAAAATTTTCTGGGAGTTAAGCTCAGACGCTCATAATTAAGTTTATACTTGAAAACATGGTTGGGAAGCTCGTGGCACAGTTGTTATTGCGCATAACATTCGCTTAGCGAAGTTAAGCAACCCTTACCCTAGCCAGTAATTGGATGGGTTCCCGCCCGAGTTCCCTGCATGCCTCGGAGAGCACGTTAAGCCATCGGTCCCGGTTGCCAATTTATCGTCTTTAGCAATCGTTACAGGTTAGTCGGAGGCCTAAAATAGTCTGACAATTGGATTAACCCAGATCACAGATTTCCCTTGTCAAAGGGGTTGCGATGGTCAAATTGCAGTCGATTCGTACAAAAATTTGGTGATCAGCCACATCGTATTGAATCAAGTGCCGGCCAACCCCAACAATGAATGGGATAAGGTCAGGGAGATGATGGACTTGAGAACATGGTTTGTAAGGCTAACCGCACACACGCAATAGTACTGTCAATATTGTGACAATAATATTGTGTGTGACCCGTATTGCGATATCTTTATCTATACACATATATATATGATTCTACTGTATGTGTGTATGCCTATCAGCCTATGAACTCCTCCAAAACGGCTCGAACGGAATCGTTTTTTTTTTGTTTGCGTTTGTGTGGCGCCACGGATGGTTCACAAATCAGCCCGGCAGATGGCGCTGCGGTCGGTATGCAAGACAACGGTAGGGTCCGGTAGTATATATACAAAAAAAATGTCTCAAAATGTTTGTGACCATACTCCTACGAAACGACTGAAGCGAATTCGATGAAATTTTATATTCACACTCTGTAGGTCCCAGAATAGGTTGTTCATCTCCCTAAGTGATTAAGTACACACGGGCCAGGTTTTTCAATAATGTTGTGAACATTGACAATGTATTGACAATTATATTGTGTGTGTGTGCGACTAGCCTAATAGCGACGACCGACTGACTTGAGTATTCGCTTGCGATAGAATAAAATTCCCACTAAAGTTCCATGGAAAAGTGGAGACCTTACCCTAAGTGGGAACACCACTCTAGGGTAGCTGTATTTGCCTGCAGAGTTTTGTAAGTACAGTCTCCAGTCGGGCTGCGAATTTCACTCCTTAAAAATACATTGTACTAGGAAATGAACCCACGACCTTAACCGCGGAAGAAAATACGTTTCATTTTGATAAAAATCATAAAATAACATGGTATTTTTTGAACAACATACGCACAGTGAAAACAATTCGCGGTCGAACGGAGCCCATTATCTTAAATCAACAAAGGGCCGAGTTCAAAAACGTACATTTTTTTTAATATCATCTGCTGAATGTCCTGAGTGTCACCTGCTAGGCAGAAGGATAGCATTATATCATAATAAATAAATAAAATATGCTCAGCCATCCCAGAGGGGTTCCCGAAGGTGTAAGTAGAGGTGTTATAACAACGACACCTACATTTCACCGAAGATGATTAAGAGTAAACAAGGGGTGAGTATATCCCTGTCAGGCACTATCCATACGACATTGAATTACTTTTCAGACATATGCAGGTTACCTCACGAGGTATTCCTTCACCTTTTCACTTTCACCTTTTTTTGAGCTCAAGTGCCTATTCTAGTGAGTAAACTATTAAGATAAAATATACGTCACGCAGTTTCACCCACGTAGTTCCCGTTCTCGTGGGAGTACGGGGATAAAATAAAGCCTAAAATAGTATTTTTCAGAAAGGTCAAATTCGGAGCACTCGTAACCGAAGAAAGTGTATGAAGAGATGCATGAATGTGGATGAAGCGAAAGAAGTATGTAAGGATCGTAGCATGTGGCAAACAGTGGTCTCTGCCTACCCCCATGGGATACAGGCGTGAGCATATGTATGTATGTATGTAAAATAAAGCCTATGTGACTCGCTGATGATGTAGTATTCTTTCCAATGGTGAAAGAATTTTTGAAATCGGCACAGTAGTTTTTGAGTTAATTAATTACAAACATACACACAAAAATACAAACTTTTCCTCTTTATAATTACTAGTATGTGTAGATGGGTCAACGCGGTAAGAACCAGGGGTATAACTGTGGTATTATAATATGACTTATTTAAATGTAAGTCATGATTGAACTGCAACTTAAGGCTAGTTAGTATGATTATCGTGTACATTGCGTTAATTTAAGCTTGAAGATCTCCAATTAATTTTTATCGCAGTTTCAAACACTCGTAACTTTACTTCTTGGGATCGGGTCCATGGATCGGATGAACGCAACGAAGGCAGATTATCTGACCCTGGATTATGTAATGCGTTGCGATACGAAGGTTTATTTTTTAACTATCTTCTGACCGTGAATCCTTTGACGTACCCTGATATCCTATAACCATCCTCAAAAAATGGGCTATCTAACACTTAAATAATTTGTCAAATCGAACTAGTACATACATACATATGCTCACGCCTGTTTTCCCCGAAGGGGTAGGCAGAGGTGTTGTTATCACAACACCCACTTTTCACCGAATTTGACTAAGTGCCAACGTGACAGATGGTGAGTCTATCGCCGTCTCAGGCACTATACATACGTCTTTGAATTACTTCTCAGAAATATGCAGGTTTCCTCACGATGTTTTCCTTCACCGTAAAGCACGTGGTGTGAAATCACTGTACATAAGTTTTTTAGAAAAACTCATTGGTACAGGCCCCGCTGAACTAGTAGTTCCTGAGAATAGCGCGTTCAAGCAAACAAACAATCTCTTCATCTTTATATATTATACATTTTCTGTGCCCCGTGTAGATTTAATTTCATGCTTCAGTTTGCAGAACCCAAATATATTTTATAAATAAAAGTAGCCTAAGTTATTCCGTGAAACATCAGCTACCGGTCAGTGAAAGTCCCGTCAAAATCGGCCTAGCCGTTTCAAAGATTAGCCGGAACAGATACGAGTTGATAGACAGAGTTTTTTTTAAATATTGGTGTTTTAATGTCAGTACCCTATAAACTTGCATTTGCATGGAGTGAAAAGCTGTTAATTTGATATTACAAACAGACGATTCATATATGCTCACGCCATCCCAGATGGGTCCCCGAAGGGGTAAGCAGAGGTGTTGTAACATCAACACCCACATTTCACCGAATAAGATTAAGTGCCAACGTGACAGTGAGGGTGAGTCTATCGCCATCTCAGGCACTATACATACGTCTTTGAATTACTTCTCAGACATATGCAGGTTTCCTCACTATGTTTTCCTTCACCGTAAAGCACATGGTGTGAAATCACTGTACATAAGTTTTAAGAAAAACTCATTGGTACAGGCCCCGCTGGGATTCGAACTTGCGTCGCTTGCGTAGCAGGCGACTGCTCCAACCCCGAGGCCACCACGGCTATATATACTGACACTTCAATATATATGAATATGTATGTATGTTAATAATAAACACACCATAACCCTGTCCATTTAAGTAGCCTTCAGATAGAGCCAAAAAGTGATGCCCTGTGCCGCTCCGGTTCGATAATGCAGTGAGTATCGAGTCAACTCTAGTACAAATGGATAATCGATTTTGTTTAATTGTTTTTCTTCAAATGTTTTTATTTGATTGTCAAGAATACAAAACGTCAGGGCTATTTATTTGTTGGACATGGTACAAAGGCGTAAATATAATACTAGAGGGGAAATGAGCGTTCGTCTTTATGGTGGAATGTGCCCAAACCAAACATTAGCAAAATCGTTTTTTTACCGGTTATTATAGTATTCTAGAATATAATAGGCATCGATATAATTATTCCGGAAAAAATATTCCCTTTGATAATTATTAAGAAAATAATTCGTAGTCAACCCTAAACCAGATCAAGTTAGATCGAATTAGTTCTAACCAGATATTGCGAATTGACCGCAGTCATTCGGAACGCATTGGAATTTATCGCAGACTGATCGACTAGGGTTGAACCTCATGAATATTTGGAATAACGTGACGTTCAGGGTTATCGCCCACATTTGTATATGATGGTATAAGTTTATAGTTTGGTATTATGATATTTTAGTTTATTGTTGGTATAAAATTTGTCCCCTTAAAGCGAACCCTTAAACCCTGTAAGGATACTAATAAAATCTTCCGTTTAGGGGTCCATAGCCGAATAACAAAGTCAAACTTACACGATTGGAAAAGTGGTATGATGCGAGTAGCTTCCTCGTGGAATAGTTACTTTGGGCTAACGCTAACCTGAACGAATTTGTTTTCATAGCGTGATAATAATATAAGCATAGCCTTTCTAGATAAATGAGTTATCCAATTTTATAAATACATACATATGCTCACGCCTGTATTCCCCGAAGGGGAAGGCAGAGGTGTTGTAATCACAACACCCACTTTTCACACAAGATGATTAAGTGCCAACGTGACAGATGGTGAGTCCATCACCGTCTCAGACACTTTACATACGTCATTGAATTACTTCTCAGAAATATGCAGGTTTCCTCACGATATTTTCCTTCACCGTAAAGCACGTGGTGTGAAATCACTGTACATAAGTTTTTTAGAAAAACTCATTGGTACAGGCCCCGCTGGGATTCGAACTTGCGTCGCTTGCGTAGCAGGCGACTGCTCAATCCTCAGGGCCACCACAGCTCTCAATATGAAATAATTAAATAATCATAGATTAGGTAATAAAGCCCTTCCTGTGTTAAATCACGTGACATTTAACGAGTCCCTAAAGTGACGTTATATTTCACAGAACACGGAGAGACGTTTCTTAATATTTTAATATACATAGCATTGTTCTAGAATCAAATGTCTGTGTTCCGGATTTTTCCTTCCCCATTCATTCTTTTTACTTTTTTATTTTTTCATTAAATATAGTATCAATTATGTAGTTGATAGTCTCGTATTATGTATCAACTAGCTTTTACCCACGGTTTTGTGATTAGCTTATTGCACGCACTTCTCAGAAATATGCAGGTTTCCTAACAATATTTTCCTTCACCGTAAAGCAAGTGGAATGACATCCACTGTACATAAGTTTTGAGAAAAACTCATTGGTACCCTAAGGCCACCACGACTCTTATATATGTTGATGTTAATACCTCCAAAAGTTTTCGCTTGAAAGCGTACCAAACCGACTTATTGACTGACCTTACATTCACGTAAGTTCGAATCCCAGCGGGGCTTGTACCAATGAGTTTTTCTAAAAACTTAAGTACAGTGATTCACACCACGTGCTTTACGGTGAAGGAAAACATCGTGAGGAAACCATACATAACATACTAAACAACACCATAACTATATTAAATTAGCAGACGTCACGCGGTTTCACCCGCGTAGTTCTCGTTCCCGTAGGAAAGCGGGGATAAAATAAAGCCTGTGTTACTCGCTGATAATGTAGCTTTCCAATGGTGAAAGAACTTTTGAAATCGGCACAGTAGTTTTTGAGTTAATTCATTACAAACATACACACAAAAATACAAATCTTTCCTCTTTATATAAGTAGTGTAGGTAACAGTTCTGTTTATAGAGACATTCTGCATACTACTGATTGTATTCACAAACTATGGTTCAACGAAGCCTCCATCCGAACCAATCGGTTCACACCAATTAATCATTCAGGTCCAGTCATTGTAGCATATTGGAGCAAATGTTCGGTTAACGTTACAATACAATCCCGTGCTTGTATACACATATGCTCAAGCCCGTATTCCCGAAGGGGTAGGCTGAAGTGTTGTAATATGCCTTCGTATTGTAATGATATTGTAGCAATTGTTCATTGCCTGAAAACATGCATTTCACGCCACGTGCTTTACGGTGAAGGAAAATATCGTGAGGAAACCTGCATATTTCTGAGAAGTAATTCAATGACGCATGTAAAGTGTCTGAGACGGCAATGGACTCACCATCTGTGACGTTGGCACTTAATCATCTTCGGTGAAAAGTGGGTGTTGTGATTACAACACCTCTGCCTACCCCTTCGGGGAATACAGGCGTTAATGGAAAATTGATTGAAACACAATTTTACGTGGATGCAAGGACATAATATATTTTACAGTGACACAACACAATCACTCATAATAGACGTAGGTCTAATTCAAAACATATGGAACAGATTAATATGCCAGTATCAAATCTAAGTGGCTTCCAACACACCCCCTTAATCTATTACATATAATACAAGCAAAACATTCAACAAAAAATTCACTTCTGTACTTGCCTGTACTCAACATTTAAAACAACAAATAAAATTACAAAGTTGTGCTAACCCTATACATTTATCTTTCTATAGCGTATCGCGCACCAAATTCAAAATTATTCTATTACACAAAACATAAAACATAAAAACGCAAAACATAACACTTTAAATCGTCTAACTACTTATCCGCCCCTTAATAGAGTAATACGTCAAAGATAACTGCCCTAAGAACTCTTTAAGTTTCGGACCATGTACAGACTTAGTTAAAATGTCAGCTATCATTTTGTCAGTTTGCATGTATCTAATTTCAACTGTTTTACTTAGTACACATTCCCTAATAAAATGATGTTTTATATCAATGTGCTTTGTCCTATTATGCATCATTTTGTTGCCTGCAATCTTATGTGCCGACTGGTTGTCATTATAAATGACGACCGCTTTACTATCCACAGATATTAAACTGCTAAGTAAATTACGTAAATAAATCGCTTCTTTTGAAGCTTGACTTAGTCCTACATATTCTGCCTCCGTGGAAGATAAAGATACAGTAGCTTGTTTCTTACTCTCCCACGTCACAACATTATTTCCTAATTTGAAAATTAATCCAGTGAAAGATTTTCTATCATACGCCCCACCCCAATCTGCATCTACGTATCCATTCAAATCTAATTTTCCTGACTTTCTAAACGTAAGACAAAGATTTGACGTACCTTTTAAGTGTCTAAGGACTCGCTTTGCGCACCTGAAGTGTACTTCATCATAACATGAATTAAACTGGGAAAGTACACTTACAGCATGTGCGATGTCCGGTCGCGTATTGCAAGCTAGGTAATTTAAACAACCTATCAAACTTTGATATGGCAGTTTACAATTAGAATCGGGTGATTTTTCCAATTTCATTCCGACTTCCATTGGAGTAGTAACAGACTTAGCATCTGTCATGCTAAAATGGTCTAAAACACTCAGAATGAACTGCTCCTGATCTAAATAAATAACACCTTGATCCTTCCTCAGTCTCATCCCTAAAACATGTCTAGCCGCGCCTAGGTCTTTCACTTTAAACTTTTTAAGTAGATTCTCTTTTAACTTTTTCTTTTCTTGTTCGCAATTTCCAAAGACAAAAATATCATCAACGTAAATTACCACTATTAGCTTCTTGTTATCATTCAGTTCTTTTTGATACAAGCATGGTTCTATTTTTGACTGTGAAAATCCTAAACCTAACATCTCTTTATCTAACTCATTAAACCAAGCATTTGAGGCTTGTTTTAATCCATACAAAGAACGTTGAAGCTTACATACTTTAGTTTCCTGACCCTTAACTACAGCTCCTTTAGGTTGAAGCATGTAAATGTCTTCTTTAATCCTACCATATAAGAAGGCAGTAGTGACATCCCATTGGTCAATAAACCAACCATACTCAACCGCCAAAGAAAATAACAAACGTAAAGTAGAGCTTCTAACAACAGGGGAATAGGTGTCATAGTAATCTACACCACGTACCTGTGTAAAGCCTTTCGCTACTAATCTAGCCTTGTATTTCGTCACCTTACCATCGCTATCTTTCTTGACCTTGAATATCCATTTGCATTGTATTGGCTTCTTATCAGCTGGTCGATCAGTCAAAATCCAGGTCTCGTTCTCCTTTAACGACTGTAGTTCGTCATCCATCGCTAGTTGCCATAAATTACCGTCAGGTCTCGCTAACGCTTCTTCAACAGTCAATGGATCATCATCAAT
This sequence comes from Watsonalla binaria, assembly GCA_929442735.1. Lineage (NCBI taxonomy): Eukaryota > Metazoa > Arthropoda > Insecta > Lepidoptera > Drepanidae > Watsonalla > Watsonalla binaria. The sequence continues at coordinate 8,552,461 of OV838937.1, read as the reverse complement.
CATGCTTTCCATAGCACACATGACATTACAGCCATAGTGATCGACTTTTCTTCTCTCTCTGAGAGGATACCTTCTGACAGTCTCTTCAGGAACAGCCACTACCTCTTCAGGTATCACCACGTCTTCCACAGCGTCACTAAATGTACCACCATCATGCTCCGAGGGTCCCACTTCATTAACAATTATTGGTTCTGTAGAAACAGTACCTGGGTCTCTTGCCACATCCGGCTTAACGCTTTCTTCATTATCGAGGTTAATCGTAACGACGGAATCGTCAGCATTTGCTTTCTCGTCTTGTAGAAAAACATGTACTAAAAATTTGACATCTCTTGCCGTTGTTACTTGCCCTGTCTTGGGGTTCATCAAACGATATCCTTTTTGATTATCTGGGTATCCAATAAAAATCATAGTTTCTGTTTTCATGTCTAGTTTACGTCGCTTTTGCTTCGGTTTCAATGAAAAAGCCAAACAACCAAATATTTTCAGATGACTTACATCTACATCTTTTCCCGTCCACAGTTTCTCCGGTACAGCATTGCTTACAGCCTTTGTAGGGCTCCTGTTTTTTAAATATACAACAGTTCTCACTGCTTCCGCCCAGTATTTTTTGCTCAGTTTGGCTTCCGACAACAGTGTTCTCGCCTTTTCTATAATGGTTCGGTTCGCCCTTTCCGCCACACCGTTTTGTTCCGGCGTATAGGGTACAGCCGTTTGGTGCTTTATACCTACAGACTTCAAAAAAGTATTAAATTGTCCACTACAAAATTCTCCACCATTGTCAGATCTCAAACATTTTATTGATTTACTCATCTCATTCTCAACTTCCGCTTTATACTCACGAAATTTATCAAAAGTCTGACTTTTATTCTTCAAAAAATAAGCATGAGTTTTTCGAGTATAGTCGTCAATAAAAATTAGCACATACCTCGAACCACCGAACGACGGTTCCTCCATCGGACCACATAAATCAGTGTGAACGATCTCTAAAATATCTTTCGCTCTCGTACCTTTGTTTTTAAATGGACTCTGACATGTCTTCCCTTCTATACATGGGACACACGGTTCGTACAAATCACAACTTTTAAATTCCATTCCGGTAACTAGGACTTTCAATTTATTCATATAATTTCTGCTTAAATGAGCTAATCTTTTATGCCAAATGTTCGAAATATTTTCACTTTGTTTTGACAATGTCAAATTGACGACGTTATTTTTCTTTTCTTTCAACTCGAAAATTCCGTCAATTTCTTGACAGGTTGCAATAACTCCATTTTTATTTTTAATCATGCATTCTCCATTGTCAAAATTCACGCTATATTTCTTCTTCATTAAATTGCTCACCGAAATAAGATTCATGGATAAATTGGGTACATGCAAAACGTTGTTCAAAATAAATTTTTCTTGTCCGTCAACTTGGGGTTCAACGTTTCCTCGTCCTTTTACACTTATCTTTTGACCATTTGCTACCGAGATCTTCATGTTGCCTTTTTCAGGTTTATAGGCTAACAACTTAGATTTATCGTGGGTCATGTGATTTGAACATCCACTGTCGAGATACCACTTGTCTTTATTAATCGCCTCCTTTGCATTCAGGCAGACAGTCGCGGTTCCACTCCGCGTTTTACACTCAGACGCTTTGTGTCCTTGCTTGTGGCACTTATAGCATTTATAAACAAACTTCTGCTTATGATCACCGGATTTCATAGGGGATCTGGCATTGTTCCATACTTGTTTTATAGCCAAAGCTTGTTCCTGGGTTGTATTACTTGTATTTACATTGCTCTGTCTCGTTCCTTCCTGAAGTAACTTGGTCTTCATTTGCTCTAACGTGATCGCTTGACCACAATTATCAACAGCCATTATAAGGGGGCCGTACTCAGCAGTCAATCCACCCAGCAAAATTGAAATGACCCAGTCATCAGACATTTTGGCATCTATATCTGCCAACTGCTGTGCGAGAAAGGTAACCTTCGCAATATACTTTTGAATAGATTCAAAATTCTCCAATTTACAACTCCAAAGTTCTCGTTGAATAGAAATCCTTCTACCCCAACCCTTGTCCTCGTAGGCATTTTGTAAATTTGCCCACACCTGATTCGCAGTTTTTGCATCGTATACGTGTGTAAAACACTCTGGTTCGAGTAACAAACATATCGTGGTTCTTGCCATACGGTCTACGTCTTTTTCTGTGTCAATGACAGCATCTTTTTCAACTACAGTCCACCAGTTTTTATTTTCAAGGTAATTTCTTACTAAGAATTTCCAGTTTGGATAGTCCGACGTACCTTGTAATTTTCTTATTCCGCTCAATCCGCTTATGCCAGGGGAGTTTTCTACCGACATAATTATTGTGCAAGATATTTTCGCAAATTTAATAACCACTTTCAATGTTTTATTTAAAGAACGTTACTCAAATACTATAGGCTCGTTTCTGGGGTTCCTGGGCCAATAACCTAATGGAAAATTGATTGAAACACAATTTTACGTGGATGCAAGGACATAATATATTTTACAGTGACACAACACAATCACTCATAATAGACGTAGGTCTAATTCAAAACATATGGAACAGATTAATATGCCAGTATCAAATCTAAGTGGCTTCCAACAGGCGTGAGCATATGTATGTATGCTGAAAAAATGGTTAAAACGATGTTTTCTGAAGATGAAACATAGCTAGATAAATTTTTGCCCTTGAAGCCCTTGAAATACATTTATTTTAAAAATATCGTTTTAACCATGTTCTCAGGCAGTGAAAAATTGCTACAATATAAGATATTGTGCGTAAGATAGACTCACCATCTGTCACGTTGGCATTTGGTCATTCTGTGTGAAAAGTGGGTGTTGTTATTACAACACCTTTGCCTGCCCTTCGGGGAATACAGGCGTGAGTGTATGTATGTAATAATCATGCATATGTGAGTAAGACTAGTCACCTAATTTATAATTTCTCTACGTGCTACGGACCTCGAGTAAACACGTCATAGTTCTACGAGAAACGAGCGCTACGCATATGCTACGAGATTTCGTAGCACTTGTCTACGAGCTACGTAAATACAAACACTTATCAGATTAATTAACATAACGTACTTGATAGTAATGACATTAGATGTTAGAGTGGACCTTATGTTTAGTGATGTAGAGTGCATAATAACTTGATAACTAGTGATTGTATGAAGTTTAAGATTAATTTTATAAATGCCTTCATTTTTAGTGTCTTACTTTCAACCTGTTTTATATATTTATATTGAGCAAGAAAATGAAAATATATAATTACGTCTTTAGTAAAAATTCGGTGCCAATACACTTATTCATAAATTTAATTTTGAACTATCATCATCTGTACATCTATACTATACAGATAAATAAAATTAAAGTGTCTGTTTGTAATTACAAATGAACAGCTTTTCACTAAATGCATATGTATGTATATATGGCACAGATAAAAAAAAAACTGTCTGTTTGTTCCGACTATTCCGAAACGGCTGATTTGAGACTTTTACTGACAGATAGCTAATGTTACAAAGAGTAACTTAAGGTACCATTATTTAAAAAAATAGGGTTCCAAGGATTACCCATGAAATTAACTATACGCAGGTAAAATCACGGGGATAGCTAGTGCATTTAAATAGTCCAGTCGGCATCAGAAATACAGAATGTCTGAGACGGCGATGGACTCACCATCTGTCACGTTGGCACTTAATCATCTTCGGTGAAAAGTGGGTGTTGTGATTACAACACCTCTGCCTACCCCTTCGGGGAATACAAGCGTGAGCATATGTATGTATGACATACTATAAATCGAAACCACACTTTTGGAAAGTGCAATTTCCGTAACTGTTACTTTCCTCGTTGAGTAACGCTTTAGAAAGTAGTTTGGTAACTGTTAAATGCTAAATAGTGGTTAAAATTTAACGAATCCAGTGAGAAAAGTTACAATGTTATCAATGGACTCATTCCGTGCCGTGGAGCGGAGTAGTTCTCTGGTAGTTAATTACTTGTAACAGTTTAAATATAAGCATTACAAGCAGTAAGGCATCTAGGAACAAAACTAAATACTTCAACAGTTTTAATAAAGAAATAAAGAAATGATTTATATTTCACACAGACGCGAAACGATAAAAATTCATAAACATGACTACAGATGAATAATAAAAATTGATGACATAATAAAGAACATAAATGAAAACTATAACAATTAAATATTTTCTGCGTTTGCGGTTGAAACTCTGAGACCGTGGGGTCCGGATGCTCATCAACTTTTCAAAGAGGTTGCACGTCGTCTGGTAGAAGCTTCCCGTGACAAGCGGGCTGGGGCTTTTCTCGCTCAGAGAATCCGCATTGCTATTCAACGTGGCAATGCTGCCAGCCTTCTTGGCACGATCCCGAGAGACACCGATTTGGGCCAAGTTTTCTACTTGTAATTAGTTTTTAGTTACTTATTTATTATTAATAAATGTAACAAAAATTTAAAAAAAAAAACAAATATTAAATAGATGTTGTTTTGTTTTTCAAAAAAATCTAGATGCAATACTGCAATAAGCTTTATATTTACTGTCACATTGTGTTAGTAGTTTCAAAGTGGAATTTTCAATTATTTTCTTACTTTAATCTTTGATTTTTGCAAATTGATGTGGCGAATACCATTACATGTCTTTTTGAACTCATCGTTCTTCTAAACTACAACTATTTATTAATATGTTGTGAGTTGAACTCCGATGGGTTTATAGCTAACAGACCCATATCATACTTAAACTTAAACAGTGGAGACAAGTCATTTTTTAAATCTTAACCGTGGAACCCTAAAGTTTTTTTTTAATATAAGCAGCCTTAGTTACTCCTTGTTATATTTGTTATCTTCTAGTGAAAGTCAGGTTTAAATAGAAAAATAAATAATATAATTTTTTTATGTGAGTATCTTACTTACATATATGTACTTTCATATGCATTTAGTGAATATGGAATTACAAACAGACACTTAAATTGTATACATTAAATTTACAACACAAAATCCTAATCCAGAAATTTCCAACAATAAAACATGAATGATTATTAGTCTCCAGATATTTTAAAGGGCTTAAAGTTAAAATTTAGTGGTGTACCCTAAGGATATTGTATAAATTACCCTCGCATCTCGAACGATCAAAGTTGGTCGGATGGGTAATGTAAGCCGTGCCTCGCTTGCCTTATGGCGTCAAGTGCGTCTGGACACGCATTAAGGCAAGCCCAATCCATAGTTATAATTATTCACTAACTTTTGCACCCTCCTACAATCAATATAAGTGAAAATCGTTCTCTAAAAAGATGTCTCGTTTGTCACATACGCCTCCTAAGTTCAATCCCTGTAAGCTTAGACAAAGTAACATTCTCCCACCCCTGTTTAATATTTGGAATGATGCAATTTGCACAGAATATTACACAAACAACATCCAAATACGAGACAACAACACGTCACCACACAGGCAATCACAATATAATAAAACTTGTCAAACATAGTTTACACTCCGGAACAACTACGTCAACTCTGGGTCCAGTCCGTGCTGTGTAGATGCAATATTGACCATAACGCACTTACCAAACTTTCAACATTCGCCAAAGTGATGTGGGACTAGCAATTTTGAGCAATATCTTGGCTTATTTCACGTTTCTCGTAAACAAAATTAAAATCTCATTCACATATTCTCACGCCCATATTCCCCGAAAAGGTAGGCAGAGGTGTTGTAATAACAACACCCACTTTTCACCGAAGATGATTAAGTGTCAACGTGACAGATTGTGAGTCAATCGCCGTCTCAGGCATTTTACACACGTTTTTGAATTATTATTCAGGCATATGCAGGTTTTCTCATGATGTTTTCCTTCACCTTAAAGCACGTGGTACATTGGTCTCAGGTCTCATTGGTACAGGCCCCGCTGGGATTCGATTCGCGTCGCTTGCGTAACAGGCGACTGCTCAGACCCCGAGGCCACCACAGCTCTTGTTGCTTATAATAATTCACTACAACAGCTAACCAAGAGACGATGACCCGACAGCACACATGCAATCACTATATAATAAAACTATTTACAAACATAGTTTACACTCCGGAACGACTCAGTCAACTCTGGGTCCAGTCCGAGCTATCTGGATGCAATATTGACCATAACGCACTTACTAAACTTTCAACATTCGCCAAAGTGAAGCTTCATCACTTTGGCAAAACTTTATCTATACATCTTTATACAGATAAAAAAAATGAAATGTCTATCTGTAAATTTTAAGAATTATTGTCTGTATATACATAGCTTATTTAACCCTATTACATAGTGAAAAAGAAAAATATAATAAAAATTAGTGTCTGCGGGAATGGTGCCCAGTAAGCTGGCTGCGTTACCTCGCTGGATCGCTGGTTTGTTAATTGTGTGAATATACATGTAATGTTAAGTATTGTATCATTGTAACTAATCTGTTAACCCAAACTATTCGATTTTCACTGAATGCATATGAAAGTACATAAGGTATTAACATTTAAAAAAATATAAGTACCGTGAAACGGACCGGCCCGATTTATCGGGACTTTCGCTGGCAGAGATAGCCATGTTACAATTAGTAACTTAGGATACATATTTTAACTTTTCAAAGAGGTTGCACGTCGTCTGGTAGAAGCTTCTCGTGACAAGCGGGCTGGGGCTTTTCTCGGTCAGAGAATCAGCATTGCTATTCAACGAGGCAATGCTGCCAGCCTTCTTGGCACGATCCCGAGAGACACCGATTTGGGCCAAGTTTTCTACTTGTAAATAGTTTTTAGTTACTTATTTATTATTTAATAAAATTATTGTAATATTAATTTAAAAAAAAAAGTAACTTGAGCATTTTTATTTTTATTTTTAACAAAAACATTAGGGTTCAGTGGACCACCCATGAAATTAAATCACATAAGATGAGTCAAATCACAAGGATTCACACTTGTGGTTTCATTATGTGACTATTGATATTGTAAATCAAATAGAAGATCATATTCAGTTCGGATGGCGATCAAAGAACATAAGAGACTGCCGAGGGCACTTGTGGAAAAATAATGCCCTTACTTTGGCTAGTTATTTTTACATTTACCTCAGCCCTCTTGGCCCTACAAGATTGTGTGTCGGATAACAATGAAGTAAAGTGGTCTCACTCTTATTGTAACTTGATATAACTTAAATTTCCGTATTCCATTCACTTTCGTGGAAAATATATCTGTTTTAATATCTGACTTCAGAAAGAGTAGGTTCTCAATTGAACTGTATATTTTTGAAAATGTATTGTTGAATTATGAAGATTTATTATTTACTAGCTGTGACCCGCGGTTTCACCCGCGTTTTTTATTAAAAGTAGCCTAAAGTTTCATTCCCTATTTTATCCCCTTGGGGGTAGAATTAATCAAAATCCTTTCTTAGCGGCCTATGCCTACGTCATAATATCTACCTGCATGCCAAAAAATTTCAGCCCGATCCAACCAGTGGTTTGGGCTGGGCGTTGATAGATCACTATGTCAGTCAGTCAGTCGAGTCACCTTTGAGTTATATATATTTAGATTTATTTACCTTGAAATGGGTTATTAAGAATATGATAGGATTTAAATACTGAACTGAATGAAACAGTTTAACACAAGTTCCTAGAACACCGACTATTGCTCTTTTTTTTCTGTTTTAAAAAAATGAAACGTAGCTAGATCGATTTATCACCCCCAAATCCCCTGCAAACAAAATTTCATGAAAACTATTGCAGTCGTTTCCGAGATATTAACATACATACAAGAATTTCTTGTTTAAACGTACTAGATACCAGTTTTTAAATATCATTCAACCAGAGCTGAAAATTATAATTTGAAGGTAAAGATTGTCTCAAACTGAAGAGGGTAGTTGGAAGGGTTGATAAGGTTCCCGCGGGAATACCATATTCATACGAATAAGATTTGGACAGATAGTTGCTTGAATAATATAACCAAGAGCGGATACTTAACATACCATTATTATCTATGTACAGTGGGAACTGCGTTTCTCCATAGAGCTATCTTCCGTTCTCGCTTGCAGTCCCCGAAGGCACGGTATCTATACATTTACATTTACAGAGAAATAATATTAAAGTGTCTGTTTGTAATTCTAAATAAATTGTTTATGACTAAATGCATATGATAATATAACAATTTTTTTTTAAAAAGAGTCGTGGTGGCCTTGAGTTTGAGCAGTCGCCTGCTACGCAAGCGACGCAAGTTCGAATCCCAGCGGGGTGATTTCACACCCCGTGCTTTACGGTGAAGGAAAACATCGTGAGGAAACCTGCATATTTCTGAGAAGGAATTCAATGACGTATGTAAAGTGTCTGAGACGGCGATGGACTCACCATCTGTCGTTGGCACTTTATCATCTTCGGTGAAAAGTGGGTGTTGTGATTACAACACCTCTGCCTACCCCTTCGGGCAATACAAGCGTGAGCATATGTATGTGTATACTTAGATTGTATATATTACGCGAATGATTCTTACTACTAACCACAAAAAACATCATCGTGCTCTGAGTTTCCAATCCAATTCCTCCTTCAAGCTTAGAATTAACTACAAAAGTATTTAATTAAATTTTTAATGATTAGTATAAAGTTTGTATAACCAACGATTTTAGCAAGCAAGTTGTCTAAATAAATACACCTATTTGCAATACAAAGTAAAATGCTCTACATTCAAGAAAATCCGCATTTTGTGTAACATTGTTGCGAAATGAATATTAGAAAGTTTACAAAATAGACAGCTAATCTTGGAGAGGGAACCTTCATTTAATATCTACAAAGGTTGCAAACAAGACTACAGTCGGACTATGAAGTACGTATCTAACTATAAAGATAATGCAACAAATTTTAGCCAGCGGAATTCAAAATTGCTGCACTGTAACATTTTTTACAAGATTTTATTTTTGCGGGCTGCGTCTTTTCTCGCTCAGTATCAGCATTGCTATTCAACGTGGCAATGCTGCAAGCCTTCTTGGCACGATCCCGAGAGACACCAATTTGGGCCAAGTTTTCTACTTGTAAATAGTTTTAGTACCATTTATTGATAAATAGATAAAACAAAAAAGCTTTGATTTGACTTGCAATGTTTGTATGTTTGTCCGGATGGAATTTTGAGCAAGAATCAGTAATCTTGAGCTGTAATTTGGTGTACACACTTATTTTTGATGACAATGCTTAGGCTATGTGACGTCAACATAGTTCCAATATGACGGATAATCCAAGATGGCGGACTAGTAATTTTACTGCACCAGCACAGTAGGCCTAGACCAAGTAATATTATCTCACGCTTGCGCTAATAGAAATTATACAAAATGTATGGAAATGACATATGTCACGTGACCGATTTATGTCATTTTCATACATTTTGTATCGCGAGGATAATGTTACTTTGTCTAAAGGCAGGTCATCTCCCTGGCCTTATCCCATACATTGTTGGGGTCGGCACTTGATTCAACCCGATGTGGCTGATCACCTGATTTTTATACGAAGCGACTGTCATCTGACCTTCGCAACCCCTTTAACGAGGAAAATCTGTGATCTGGGTTAAACCAGTGGTCAGACTATTTTAGGCCTCCGACCGACCTGTAACGATTGCTAAAGATGACAAATTGGCAACCGGGACCGACGGCTTAACGTGCTCTCCGAGGCACGGAGGGAACTCGGGCGGTCACTCATCCAATTACTGGCTAGGGGTAGGGTTGCTTAACTTCGCTGATCGAATGATATGCGCAATAGCAACAGTGCTACGAGCTTTACAGGCCCAGTATGGATATCAAAATGAAAAGTCTTGCTGAGGAACACACGAAAGCTTTTAAAGGGTTTTTTTACCATTACGCTTAATTTCATGTACAGCCAGTAGATGTTTCTAAGAAAAGAAAAAATGCTCGTGCCATCCTAGAAGGGTCCCCGAAGGGGTAAGCTGAGGTGTTGTTACAACACCCACATTACACCGAATGTGATTAAGTGCCAACGTGATAGAGGGTGAGTCCATACGTCCTTGAATTACTTCTCAGACATATGCAGGTTTCCTCACAATGTATTCCTTCACCGTAAAACACGTAGAGTGTAATCACTGCATATAAGTTATCAGAAAAACTCATTGGTACAGGCTCCGCTGGGATTCGAACTTGCGTCACCAAAGCCACCACGGCTCGCACGGAGATGTTTTTCTTCATCGTAAAGCTCACCAAAACAATCTTATTTACAACTGACCTATTTCCGCAAACAGCCTGACTACCACACATTCGTAAACTTACTTTAAGTGTAGGAAGTGACGTCATGAGATGAACGGAAGGTGGGTAATGGGCTGATCCACAGTGCTTCGGAACTGCGCCTATTAATCGTGCGGGAGTCAATCAAAGTTGGTTTTAATTATCGCATGTTTGAACGGATTGAATGTTCTTACTATAAAGATAGATTCCAAGCCGACATGACTTACTTTCTAATTCTGGGTAGCTGTGCCCCGTGGTTTTACCCACGAAGAGTTGTTTTTTTTAAATAAAGATACTCCTTGTAACATTAGCAATCTGCCAGTGAAAGTCCCGTTTAAATCGGTCGAGGTATTTCAAAGATTACCAGGAAAAAATAGACAGAGAAAAATCCCATATATATATACTTTCATATGCATTTACTGCAAAGCTTAATTTGTACCTACAAATACACACTTAATTTTAATATATTTAATTAATTAATGATTAATAATATCTGTATAGATATAGATATATTGAATATAATACTGGTGCCGCATATATAATAATTAAAGACAATTTTTTAAGGATCGCAAATCGAATTCCACACAGACGATGTCCAGTAATCATTGAAACATTTTAACCTATTATGTATCAAGGATGTAGTGAGGTGGTTACCTCAGCGCCCCGCGGGAATAGCGTACTAACTGTCAAGTGATCCCGGTTCCCGACACAAATCTATTACTTGGACAATGTGACATTGGTATTAGGGATTAATTTGAAAATATTTTTTTATTAAAAATCCACGCAATCACCGATATTATAGTGAATGTCGGAATATATATCTAAACTAGCTGTGCCCCGCAGTTTCATCCGCGTAGACTTAGTTTTATATGATATTTATTTATTTAGACAACATATAAACTTCAGCTAACGCCAACACATTTATACATTTAGATTACAATTCAATAGAGATAATAAATAGTAGTTCTAAAAAACTTATGTACAGTGATTTCACACCACGTGCTTTACATACATACATACATATGCTCACGCCTGTATTCCCCGAAGGGGTAGGCAGAGGTGTTGTTATCACTACACCCACTTTTCACCGAATTTTTGATTAAATGCCAACGTGACAGATAATAAATAATAATAATAAATTTGTTTATTTGGCATACATTATGGTACATTTTAATTATCGATGTCATCCGCAGAAGTTATAAACTGTGTGTATAAGATGATGAGTCTATCGTCGTCTCAGGCACTATACATACGTCTTTGAATTACTTCTCAGAAATATGCAGGTTTCCTCACGATGTTTTCCTTAATTAAACCGATATGGTTTAAAATTGACAAAGTTTCATACAAACCCTTAACCCCTTATTTTATCCCCTTGGGGGTAGAATTAATCAAAATACTTTCTTAGCGAATGATTACGTCATAACATCTAGCTGCATGCCAAATTTCAGCCCGATCCGTCCAGTGGTTTGGGCTGTGCGTTGATAGATCGCTATGTCAGTCAGTCAGTCACCTTTGAGTTATATATATTTAGTTCACCCTAAGGTAACTGTTAACAAAATGTTTATCTTGCTTTATTTACCAAGAAGTTTAAAAACATTTAGAGAAATTATACATTTTGAAGTTGGTACTAACTATCTGATTTATAAGGATAGCCCGCGTAACCCTAATGTTATTTTTTAAATAAAAATAGCCTAAGTTACTCCTTGTAACATTAGCTATCTATCAGTGTAAGTCCCGTTAATCGGTCTAGTAGAGAAAATTAAAAAAAAAATGGATTTTCTATGTCAGTATTGTGTATACTTTTTTTGTGAAAAGCTGTTATTTTGGAATTACAAACAAACACTTAAATTTTATTTATCTGTATATATGTATAGATATAGATTAATTAAATATATATATATATATATATATATAAAATATAGATAAAAAAAATTATCGTTTATGTTGAAGTCGGTCTAAAATATATATTCAAATTAAAAAACTATTACGAACATTACCAATTGTTGAAAAACCATTGTGTTCGCAAATGCGTTATAAAATATTCACAGCGTAAGGGTAGCGACGTATTTAACAAAATTATCCTGAAATGTAAGGTGGTTAGTATAGGGTTAACCCGGCAAATTTAACACTCCACTGCCACAATAGTTTAAATTGGATAATTATGTTACCAACCGCCGTACAAATTAATTTCGTTCCATTTTGCGACCCATTATTTCAGTAAGCGTTTTAATGTTAAGACTTTTTTGACACCAGAAGTACCTCATTAAAAATATAAATATAAAAAATATTAAAATTATGTTTTTATTTTTATTCTCTTCGTTGCAATAGATTTCTTAATATTTATTTCAACAACAATTAAGTTATACTTAGAATTTATTTAGTTTTTAATTTTACTATTGGCTACCATAGTGGCATGTGATTTTACCGATGCTAAAATGTTTTGTGTCTATGGTTACTCAATCTGCCAACGAGTAAAAAAAAAGCATTTTTTTGATTCTTTAATTCAAATACATTCGAATTCTTTAGATCTTTGCCCATTCTAAATTCAAACTATTTTCAAGAGTGTAATCTCGCATGCAGGGCTCATGAACTATTGGCACAAGTAAAACGGTTTGAGTTCAGGGGTTGGAAACATTGCCATTTAAAGTACTTTGTCAACACACGGCTTTGTGAGCGAGCTCCTACGACGTCAGGTGTTGCCAACATTTCTTTATTCAATCTAAATCTTTATTTAGGACGTGATCTAACACAGCCCTTGTAAATATTTTGAGGAACAGACGAAGTTTATTTTATTTAGTTTTGAACATGCTATGATTTGGACCAAATATTATGATAACTATGACCTCTTGCAATCTATATATATACAGATAAATAAAATTAAAGTGTTTGTTTGTAATTCCAAATTAACAACTTTTCACTAAATGCATATGAAAGTATAAACGCGACTGATATAGAAAAACATTTTTTTATTATTTTTCTCTGTCTGTATGTCTGTTTGTTCCGGCTACTCTCCGAAACGGCTGGACCGACAAACTCTACGCGGGTAATACCACAGGGCAGAGCTAGTTTTATATAAGTCCAGGTCAAGTAATATGAATAAACCTAAATTATTGAGTAGTCTTGTTAAAATATATTTATTTTTTGTTCCATAGCAATTTTTTTGACAAGTATAATTAGAAATTTCATAGTTCTTCTTTCATAGTTCATATAGTCTCAAAAAGCTCATTTGGACATAATATTTCACCCCAAAAATATGAATTTCGAATATTAAAAATGAGTCAAACTAAGTAAAATCACTCTCTATTTCAAAGGTCTAATATTGACAGGTGTTTGACAGTTGCGCGGCCATCTTGATTTATGGTTTTTATACAAACAGGGTTATCACTGATATACGCACGGTTACTCATCAAATACGTTATGAACACCAGCTGACCTCTAAATGCATGGAAAGCTTATATAATGTAAGGTCATTTTATACTGGTATTTTAGATATTCATTTGTACTGGTTATTAGCTCTATGCAAAAAGCAGATGATTTGGCATGTTTAATGTTAATTGCCGAAAGTTTTTTGCAATTTCAACTATAATTTGATATCGAAAACTTGCGCTTCCTAAATGGACCAATTTGTCTCTTAAGCTGCTGACACAAGGATTCCACTTAACGTCTGTGCCATCACTGTATATAGTATACATCTGACAGATTATACCTCTGAGTGGAGGAAAATTAGAAGATAATTAAGCACATGCCAGCAAAGAAGTGAGTGGAGTTAGCTGCTTAAAGCCAAAGCCTGCAAGCAATACAGGGGTCTCGGCTTCGAATATGACTTTGTCCCATTCGGAGTCGAGACCCTTGGTCCGTGAGGTCCTAATGCTATTAGGCTTTTTAAAGAAATAACTAAAAGGTTAGTCGACATCACAGGAGACCGAAGAGCTGGCAGCTACCTCGGTCAAAGAATTAGTCTTGCCATCCAAAGGGTCCCCCTTTGGATGGCAAGACTATGCTGCCAGTATCTTCGGAACCTTGCCTACAGGGACTCTTTTAATAATATATTTTAGTTATAAGATTATATTTATAAGGTTTTTAGCTATGTAGTTCTTGAATTTAATAATATTATGTTACCTTATGAAAAAAAGAAAAAAATATAGTGGAGTTATATATATTTACATGATTGAGATTGGAAGGTAAGTAGGTATTCCAACCACTCAACCGCAGCTCCCTTTAGTCTTAGAAGTGTTAAAAAAAAGTAAATGGGTAAAGTTTGGCGTCTTCTGGAGCTCAGTCAGACAATCTGGTATGAATTTAACCTTTACTAAGCTTTTGTAAAAATCAAATAAGGTAGGTGAAGCATAAAACAAAATACGTCGTGATTAGGTGAGTCGGTTTTATGGGAACAGAGGTTCTCAAACTGGTCTAAAACGATAATTTTAAATTATAGACATTTCATAATTTTGATTGTACACAGGTAAAGGGAGTACTTAGTGACTTTAAAATTCTTTATTAAACTTAATAAGTAACTTACATAAAATAAAACCGAGGAGTTTGTTTCGCTGTTTCGTCTCCTGACAGGCTTACATTTGTAAACGGTAGCAAATTCACCTAAGTTATCGTAAGAGAAATGACATTATTTTGGAACAAACTATTTGATTTGATTTGAAAAGTAACACAACCAAGTAGGTAATGTAGCGGGTGACACCAACTTGGGCTGCCAACTATCCTGGGACTGATTCTATCAACCGTAAAGTCTAAAAAAATTCACATTTAATAATTCAACCCGTTTTTATTTCCGTCTTCCTCAGTCCAGACTTTTACACTCCCTGACACCTTATGTTATCTTAAAAACTAAATTTGAGGAAAGAATTTAAAGTTGATTTTTAGTTGCTTGTTTTTCTTATAAAACAGTTGGCAATCTAATGCTTATGAAGTACACGTCTCATATGGTGAGTTCATCACTGTCTCAGGCACTATATAATACGCGGCATTGAATTTATTCGCAGACATTATGTGAGCAGGATTTCCTACGATGTTATTTACGTGGCGTGACGTCACTGCACCTAAGTTTTTGGGAAAACTTTTTGATACACACCATTGGTACATATTGAAACTAAGTCGCTTGCATAGCAAACGATTACTCAAACCACGGCTTAAAGCACAAGTATTGAAAAGTTCAAAGTAATTTTGGAGGTTCAAATCGCATCATATCGAGAAGTTTGAGATTCCCTGGACGCATTTTATTGCTAAGCCTTACCAAATATTTATAAAAGATATAACAGCCGTCGGCGGCGATAAAACTGGTAACACTTTCCCTATTTCCATGTTTATTATTAAATTCCTTGTTGACGGCGAGGGTAAATTTATTTTCAATAAAATTAACATTCCATAAAATTGTATCATGAACATCTCAAATTACTTACCGTTTCTCTCTTCTCTTCTCTTGAACAATTTGACTTTATTGAATTTGAAATGATTAAGTATAACATTAATATGCTTTTATAATGTCATGCCTTCCCAGAAGGGTCCCAGAAAGGGTTGGTGAGAGATGTCAACACTCACTATAACTGAACAATGACAGCGTCGACGGTGAGGCCATCGCCGTGAGGCAACATGCGTTATTCCTCATTTCTACTGACACATATGCGAGTTTTTTTACAATCATATCGTCGACACTTTAATTTTATTTATCTGTATAGATGTATACATTGAAGTATACCGCCAGGCCATACTATGTCCTAAATATGTGTATTTGAAATCTAGACCCTATATGGGGTGGATCACAGAGCAGGCAACTACAGTATTGAATAACATGGCTACGTTTACATTCACTTCTATTTTGGAATTCTTACTTCTGTAACACAACGAGCTCGTGGCACAGTTGCTATTGCATATCATTCGATCAGCGAAGTTAAGCAACCCTAACCCTAGCCAGTAATTTGATGGGTGACCACCCGAGTTCCCTTCGCGCTGTGGAGAGCACGTTAAGCCGTCAGTCCCGGTTGCCAATTTATCATCTTTGGCAATCGTTACAGGTCAGTCGGAGGCCTAAAATAGTCTGACAACTGGTTTAACCCAGATCACACATTTTTCTCGTCAAAGTTTCACTACGTATAAAAGTCAGGTGATCAGCCACACCGGGTTGAATCAAGTCCCCAACAAAGTTTGAAATAAGCCAGGGAGGTGATGATATGGTACACGAAGTACCAGGCGCACATAACGGACAAGGAGTTAATAAGTTGATTGCGACTAACATGGAGCCACATCGGGTTGAATCAAGTGCCGACCCCAACAATGTATGGGATAAGGCCAGGGAGATGATGTCTTCTGTAACACAATTTCAAACTACCCTTTTTCTGAAGGCAAGCATTATTTACCTTCAAGCAACAGGTAGGTATAACTCAAAAACTTTGTTTTATCTTAACCCAACAAGTCACAAACTGTCCTAAAGTTACGAAGTAAAACATTTTAAGTGTAAGGTAAGTTAGTTTATTAGCAACGATAACTTAGTTGGACTCTCACAAATCAAGGTAACTTTAACTTGGCAAGTTCTACGCATATATTTATTAGTTGTCCTTAACTTGACCTTATCTTCAAGAAGGAAGGGATTGAAGTGAACAAACAGAGTTAAGTTACCTTTGAGAGGTAAGTATCATTGCGCGTATTTTTTGGACTTAGAGTATATCTCACAAATGTCTGTTCTGAACTACTCACTTTACACAAAACATAGAAAGATGTTATATACAGGGTGTCGGCGAAAATAGGACCGCTGGTAGAATATGTGATACATTAAGGAACCAGATAAAATTATTAAGACAGAAATATCTTCTTCCGTTTCTATTTATCTGTATAGACGTGTAGATAGACTAGCTATGCCCCGCTGTTTCACCCGCGTTAACTTACCTTAAGTTTTTATTAAAAGTAAACTAAACTTTCATCCCCTATTTTATCCCCTTGCGGGTAGAATTAATCAAAATCCTTTCTTAGTCGATGCCTACGTCATAACGTCTACCTGCATGCCAAATTTAGGCCCGATCCGTCCAGTGGTTTGGGCTGTGCGTTGATATTTGAGTTATATATATTTAGATTAACTTCCATTTTTACTTATGTTTCGGATGGGATGTTATTAACAATACAAATGTCAGATCCCATAGTTTCCATTTACAAAAATGAAATTCATTTCAATCGATGCTCATACCGATAGCGGTTGAAAGGGTGTGGAATTTATACGGTTTCCTTTTATCATTCTTACCGGTTTTGATAAAGGATCTGTTTGCTTCGAAAAACCTTTGGTACAGAGCGACCATAGAGTAGTGATAGACGATAGTACTTCTCTAAGGATTTAACATAAAACCTTTAGCAAAATGAAAAAAGTTTCGTATATTTTTACATTTATATTTATATTTTACTCTTGCGACTATTTAATTGAACGTACAGATGCCATCACGAATTATGAGCGCTCAGGAAAAATTGTGTGGGTAAATTTTTCTCTTTATGTCTGTTTTTGTTCCAGCTAATCTCTGAAACAGCTGGACCGAAATTAACGGGACTCTCACTGATAGATTGCTAATTTTACAATGAGTAAAATAGTCTACTTTATTTAAAAAAAACACTAAGGTTCACGGGTAACAAATATAGTTAACTCTACGCGGGTGAAACCTCGGGGCTATACTCACCTATTCTCATATAACATCATCTTACCTATGAAAAAAAAGAACAGTAATTTTACGTTAAGTTTATTTCGCTGGCAACATTATTGGAATCACAATGTGAACCGCTCAGACTGAGCCGCTCGTGTGAACCGTTATCAAATGTGACGTTTGACACGATCAAGTTTAATATACGAGTAGATATTATTATATTATCTATTCAAAGTCAATTCAAGTGTAATAAGATATTCTAGAAAAGTATTGATGTATTCGAAATTATTTTCAAGTTTGAGCGTGAAGTAATAGGGAGCCACATAACAAAATTGATTCTTCCATCAATATAAGTTTTAATTACAATAAATGTTGCTCTAATATCTTAAAACTGATTGAAGTCGTCAAAAAGAGAAAAATACTAATATGATACAGGATGTCGGGGAAAATATGTGATAGGGTATAATTTTAGGAAGCACAAAAGAAATATTATGAGAAAAATATCTCTTTCTGTTTTCGAGTAATCGACGTTCAAAATTGTCCATATCAATACCTTATTTTAGCATAATAATCAGCGGTAGCGTAGAGTTATTCACGTAAAATCTAACTAAGTTTTTTTTTCTGCAACTGAAATAATCCAATAAACCATTTTTCGAAACACATTACATTCTTAATTGAACAAGTTTAATAAATAAGACCCCGTACGTAATGTAGGTAAACGCGGCCGCGCGTTCATTCAATCGCTTAAGGCCGCGAGCTCTTCGGCCCTTAGCAACCATAGCCTATAACTACGTTATCGTTGGAGCTAGATATTTTACGACTTCAACAAAGTGATATATTCATAAAACCCTACAACTTCCTAGAACAGCTGTCTTCTAGAAGTTGTAGTTCCTTATTCTCCGACACCCTATATCATTTTATTTTCTTCAGTTACTTGCTGTGCTTTGCGGTTTCACCCGCATAGAGCTAATTTCATGAGTTACTTTAACGCGTTCACTGCTAACGACGCGTATGTGCGTCCAACTGTTCGAGAATTTACGAAAAAGTTGAAATGTTAGCAGTGAATGTGTTAAACACCCTATTTATTTAATGTACCCTACTCCATGTAACATTCGCTATCAGTCAGTGAAAAGTCAAATCGACTGAAGGTCATCATCTCCCTGACCTTATCCCATACACTGTTGGGGTCGGCACTTGATTCAACCCGATGCGGCTGATCACCTGATTTTATTTTGATTTTATACGAAGCGACTGCCATCTGACCTTCGCAACCCCATTAACGAGGAAAATCTGTGATCTGGGTTAAACCAGTTGTTAGACTATTTTAGGCCTCCGACCGACCTGTAACGATTGCCAAAGATGATAAATTGGCAACCGGGACCGACGGCATAACGTGCCTGGGAAGGCATGGAGGGAGTTACTGGCTAGGGTTGGGGTTGCTTAACTTCGCTGATCGAATGATATGCACAATAGCAACTGTACCACGAGCTCCTCAAATCGAATGAAGATAATTTGAATAAACTCATTAAAAGAGTGAACGTGGTGGCAGGGCGTAATTATCAAATAATTACTTAGTTAAGATAAATGAGTCGGTTTGTTTATTTTTGAAGTCCTACCTTCCCCGCCGGTAAGCAATCTTGGTCGGTAATGCGGTTAGGCGGCCCGACTTGGACATCATACCAATATTAAATGTTTCTTGGCTAGTTTTTCAATGTTTATGGTCACTCGTTTACGAAAAATCGTAATATACTCTCATATAAAAGTACTCAAGAGCCGTATGGCCTTGAGGTTTGAACAGTCGCCTGCTACGCAAGCGACGTAAGTTAGAATCCCAGCGGGGCCTGTACCAATGAGTTTTTCTAAAAAACTTATGTACAGTGATTTCTCACCACGTGCTTTACCGTGAAGGAAAACATCGTGAGGAAACCTGCATATTTCTGAGAAGTAATTCAATGACGTACGTAAAGTGTCTGAGACGGCGATGGACTCATCATCTGTCACGTTGGCACTTAATCATCTTCGGTGAAAAGTGGGTGTTGTGATAACAACACCTCTGCCTACCACTTCGGGGAATACAGACGTGAGCATATGTATGTATGTATGTAAGAAGTACTCACTAATATACACTCACAAAAGCCGTGGTAGCAAATCCCAATGAGTTATTCCGAAGAAACTTATGTGCAGTGATTTCACAATACGGTCAAGGAAAACATCTTGAGGAAATCTACATATGTCTGAGAATTAATTCATACATGTATAGGGCCTGAAGCGGTGATAGAGTCCAACGCCGTTTCAGGCCCGACACAATCTGTCAGGGTGGCAGTTTATCATCTTCATTTGTTACAACACCTCTGTTTACCACTTCGGGACCCTTCTGGGATGTCGCGAGTTTACTAATTATGGAAATTCATAGCATAAATTTATTGAGCGAGAAAAATAAGTCTGTTCAAGCGTTTTCGGATGTTTGAGCTTCATAAAAAAAGAATAACACAACTTTTCACATTATTTATACCACTTGAAAATATACTATACCTTATATTATGTAAAACGTAAACATATTTATAACTTTCCAAATAAAACATTATACAGTAAAAATATTTTTGAAACTTTTCAGACGAATTTTTAGGTCTATAAAGTTTTAACCTCTTGAAACTTATACGTATCTATTCGCTATGAAACATTTATTTAAAAAAATATCTTAAATTTATAAAAATATGCTCACGCCATCCCAGAAGGGTTCCCGAAGGGGTAAGTAACAACACCCACATTTCACCGAATATGATCGAGTGCCAACGTGACAGAGGGTAAGTCCATCGCCGTCTCAGGCTATACATACGTCTTTGAATTACTTCTCAGACATACGCAGGTTTCCTCACGATGTTTTCCTTCACCGTAAAGCACGTGGTGTGAAATAACTGCACATAAGTTTTTTTAGAAAAACTCATTGGTACAGGCCCCGCTAAAATCTAAAATTTACTCTACATAAAATGCCCGGGATGTTATTATCAATACTTGTAACATTGTAAAGTTGAAAAGATTGTTTGAATTGAAAAAATATTTTTGTATTCGTTTCGTTCGTCGGGGAAGGCTTTACGCTTTATAACATCACGCTGAGATCAATATGAGTTAAGTATCAATGAAAATGAAAATGAAAATTCTTTATTCAGTTTAGGCTCTGGTAAGGCACTTATGAATGTCGAGGAATTTACCACCGGTTCGGAAACTATGCTTCTGAGAAGAACCGGCAAGAAACTTAACTTACTTAAATCAATTAAGTAACGTTGTTTTTATTGTTATCTATATCTATACTGATAAATGTACAACTGTCTGGTTGTAATTCCAAAATTTTCAATAAATGCATATGAAAGTATACACGGTACTGATATTGAAAACCATTTTTTTTCCGTCCGTCTGTCTGTCTAAAATAAAACAAAGGTATTTTCACACAGCGCTATTGAGTGCTATGTGTATAGTATCATAAAAATAAGTATTTATTTAATACCTTGTTTTTTTAATGTTGATATTTTAACTTCATAACTCAATATTAAATTTGTATTCAAAAGTACCTTTTCATCGTGTCATCGCGTCGTAGCATTGAAATCGAACATTACAATGTAATTATTAAAATAACGATCCCAAAAAGATAATAATGCGTGAGAAGGGACGTATTTCCAAATCTCCCTTTTGTGTTCAAACCCTTAATGTGTTACTTTTAATCCGTAAATACCCTAAAAACGTTGAAAAGAGGCAGCCCTAGGCGTATTCTTTGGAGCGACGCATCATTAAAAATAGCTTTTAATAAATATTTGGATCCCATTATACAATACTTATCGTTGATTTAATTGAAAATTCATTTAATATTTTTTAATCTGACGTTCGAGATCAACTTATTGCATCTCTTAATACATCTATACATATAAATAAAATTGAAGTGTCTGTTTGTAATTCAAAAATAACAGCTTTTTACTAAATGCATATGCAAGTAGGTACATACGGTACTGAATTAAAAAACAAATTTTCAAAGTTTTTCTCTGTGCGTCTGTCTATCTGTTTGTTCCGGGTAATCTCTGAAACGGCTGAACCATTTTTTAACGGGACTATCACTGGCAGATAGCTAATATTAAAAGGAGTAACATAGGTTATTTTTATTTAAAAATACATTTTGGGTTCCGCGGGAATGAATTTAAATCTATTCGGGTGAAACCGCAGGGCACAGTTATTCTAATATTTATTATATTAGACAATTATTCTCGTGTCGCGATGTTTGTAACCAAACTCCTCGGAAACGCAATAATTGAAATTGGTTTTATGAAAAGGAAGACATTTTCGTTATGAACGCTCCAATAAAAGGCCGGGCAGATCGTGATTACGAAATAAAGCACTACGTATTTATTTCAATACCAAATGATTCTCCCCTTAAATAGCCAGTATACTCCAGGTATATACTTCACAATAAAAGTGAGAATAAATAATAAAAACACAAGTCAACTGAGGTTTTAAGCTTGTCGTAAACAATGGTAGAGTTGTCTTTTAACCTTAAAGCAGTAGTACTTTGAGAGAACAATTAAAAGAGTTGTTAAAGATACTGTCAACAAGCCACGTCCTTAATACTTTTTGAGTACCGACAGTCAGATTTAATGCATTCATTTTAAGTAGAACATTTCCCACAGAACTTAAGAAACGATGGATGGCTTTTGTGAATACAGATATGACGGCTGATAGAGAGGAATGGAAGAGAAGAACACATTGCGCCGACCACAAATAACATGGGATAAGGGCAGGATGATTATGTTGACGACTTTAAGTAGAATATTTATTGGACTTGGGTCCTTTTTATGCTTGCAAACGTGACTATTATTACATACTAGCTGTGCCCCGCGGTTTCGCCTGCGTCTCTTAATTTCGTGGGTGATTTTAGAAAAGTAGCATCAAAGTTACTCCTTATAACATCAGCTATCTGCCCCGATAAAATTTTGTACAGCCATTTCGGAGATTAGTTGGAACAAACAGAGAATTGCCTGATGGAAATCGGCTACTGCAGCCTATGAACGCGACCAACATTGAGGTCTTTTTCGTTTGCACATTCAATGTATCTATATTGAAATGAACATCTTGAGCATCTTGCAGCAAAGAGACCAGATTGGAGGACTTTCAGAACAATAAAATCACGAAATTTTAAGTCAACCGACCACCTGCGGCTATCAACTACAATTTTGTGAACGGTGTGCTTACATGTCCGCAATGCGCGAGAACCTTCCAAAAGAAGATTGGATACATAAGCCACATGCGAGTGCACTACCGACAAGTTAATCGGAGATGAAGCGGTCGCCATGGCCAAAATCGGTTGATCCGACCGATTTTGACATCATCATCATCATTGAAATGAAAATTATTTATTCAGTTCAGACCCTCTTAAGTCACATAATATTATGTATGTCGAAAAATTACGACCAGTTGAGAGTCTATCGTTTTGAGAAAAACCGGCAAGAAACTCAGCCAGGGATAAAATAAATCTCAGTTAAAAATAATTTCGCTGCGTCTCAGATTCAGAACAATATGAGAACAGGGGCCTTACCATGAGGTCTTATTATCATGAGACAGATATATTTGAAGTGTATACATCTGTCACTGTCACACAGCTGTTATAACATTACAATAAGAGTTCATGGTTGGGCCCCAGATCAGATTCAGAATGTTTGATTGATAAGCTCTTGATCTTGCCGGTTTTTCTCAAAAGGCTGGTCTCTCATCTGATAATTATTTCTACATTCCTATATGACTTACCATGGTGTAAACTGAATTAATAATTCTCATTTCCACTGTGTAACAGTTTTTTAAAATACTCAAGTATTTTTAAGACCTTTTTTAACAGTTATTTTAGGACTCGATGTGTGTATCGATCGAAATTATACATGAATAATAAAAAAAGCGGTTTGAATGAAAATAAAACCTTATTGGGTGTTGTTATGACAACACCTCTGCCTACCCCTTCGGGGAACACAGACGTGAGCATAATGTATGTATGTAAAACCTTATTCAAATGTTTATACTGTTTTAAAACGCGTACGATTCGAACATGCACATCCATTTGTATGAAGCTTGTATAATAATCAAATTGTATTTTTTTTGGCCGTGGTGGCCTTGAGGTTTGAGCAGTCGTCTGCTACGCAAGCGACGCAAGTTCGAATCCCAGCGGGGCCTGTACCAATGAGTTTTTCTAAAAAACTTATGTACAGTGATTTCACACCACGTGCTTTACGGTGAAGGAAAACATCGTGAGGAAGCCTGTATATTTCTGAGAAGTAATTCAATGACGTATGTAAAGTGTCTGAGACGGCGATGGACTCACCATCTGTCACGTTGGCACTTAATCATCTTCGGTGAAAAGTGGGTGTTGTTATTACAACACCTCTGCCTACCCCTTCGGGGAATACAGGCGTGAGCATATGTATGTATGTATGTATGATTACTTTTTTGTAAATGTTTATGGCAAAAATATTTCTTTGTTTATTTTCGTTAAAAATTTCGTTCAATACCTATTATCGTTCTGATAATCTGTCGGCGACGAAATCGTTGACTAAAACGACTCAGTGTGAAAACACTCAGTAATTGTATCAAAATACTAGTCCTACGATATCGTGTCGTTACCAAAAATAGGCGCTTTTACATTGGTTAACGTCCAATGTAAAAGCGCCTATTTTCTGCCGGTTATGAACCGATTTCGATTTCTACTTCCCATTAAAGTATCAAGATTATTTTATAACTCTCTTTAGTAAAACCAAGCTACTAAGCTACAGGCACAGCAATCAGTAACAGGTTGTTAGCAACAAGTTAGCTAAGTTGAGTTAAGCAAAAGTTTGACTTTACTGCATTTTAAAAACTATTGAACTGTATTCAATTCAGTACCCTACTTATAATGTGTATGTATGTTGACGCCTGTATTCATCAAAAGGGTAGGCACAAGTCGCACCCTCAGATAAAAAGAAACTCAATTCATAAATATTTATTTTTGTAATATAATATAATATAATTATTTCATTAGTTTCGAGTACAATACAAATTTGTCAATAAATTAAAAACGATTTCTTAAAAAACATACATTGTAGTCTGTTTATGATCGTAACAATTTTTTGCAAAATTTGGAGTTAAGCCCCTATCGTTCTGAGTGTGCGAAGTGTATAATACATATATCTATGTAGAGCAAATACCCACACAGAGAAAAGGTAGGCCATAACGTTTCTCGTTCTATCTCCCGTTCGCCTACTGACAAAATGTAAGGTGGATAGAATAGAATAATTTATTTGCAAAAACATGAGTGACAATATTGGTGTTAGGCAGATAACAATTCGTTTCTTCATGTTTTACCCCGGGGGGCGTACAAATTAAGGGATCTGTGGTTAGTAATTAACTATGTAACAAACAAATTTGACTTAAAATTAGATTTTTATACAACAAGATTGAAATCACCAACTGACGTTTAAGAAATAGTTGATATTGTAGAAACATTTTTCAGATAGAAATAGTTTGAGGCGCTTCTTAAATAATGCAAGATTTAGTTCCTTAATGGGTTGTAGTATTTTATTATAGAACAATAGAGTAACCAATAGTGGATCAAAAGTGGGGATCAGAATGACATATCTCGATATTTGTTCGAGTAGCTGTTCGACTGGTGTCTATTCCTCTACCTTATAGAAGTTCCTTTGAGTAGTGTTATTCTCCATGCAGATGAGTAGTGGAGTTACTAAACTAGCCACGCTTGTTAACATCGATTTCATTCTCTAAGAGCCGTGGTCCGGGTTTGAGCAGTCGCCTGCTACGCAAACGACCTAAGTTCCAATCCCAGCGAGGTCTGTACCAATGAGTTTTTCTACAAAACCAATGCAGTGCACACCTCGTGCTTTATGGTGAAGGAAAACATTGTGAGGAAACATGACTGAAAAGTAATTCAAAGACGTATGTATAGTGCCTGTCATTTTGGCACTTAATCACCTTCGGTGAAAAGTGGGTGTTGTTGTTACAACAGTTCTGCCTACACCTACGGGGAATACAGGCGTGAGCATATGTATGTGTATTTATAACGTGAAATATCTTAGTGTGTCTGTAACATACACGTCGACCTCAATGAACTACATCAATCAAATAGGATTCATTCACGTAAGATCGTATCGCTTCAGTAACAGAATGGCAGCCACATTCGATTTTTAAATTCAATTCGTGTCGCCCACATTTTTCACCGCAAGCTTTCAATTCAAACGATTTGTGGGTAGTATACATATCTACATATAGAAATATGTTGTAGAATGTAGCCGTCAGTATGAACAGACATGTATCGGGTAGCTTAGAATCAGCTTGTTCGATAATTGATTACTTTATACAATCAATAAATTATAAGAAAAAGAAAAATAAAAATTATAAATTGAACACAGAATTTAAATAAGTGTCTGCGGGAATGGTGCCGTCAGTATTATTTGAGAATGTTTAGCATTGGTTCTATGAGTGACTAATGATTAATAATGTTTCGATGAATTTAGGCATCAATATAAGAATTATTATTTTAACTATTTCTCACATACATTATTTTTTGACGTTTTATTACATCTAAATTAATGTTGGGAAGAATTTTTATTTTTATTAAAATATATTATAGTCAACAGTTACAGCCCTTTTAAATTATTAAAATTGGATGAAATTCATCCTACTATCACCCTTCTTACAAGTTTCTCAAAAGGGGTGGCAGAGAGTGCTATTAATAAGAATAGATACTTTAAAAATTGCTTCTTAAAAATCTATTGAATGGTCCCACAAGGATAATAAAATTAGCTGCAATATCAATTCGATCTTGAATATCACGAACGTAGTGGACAGTGAGAATAAGCCCTAATATCCGGCTATAACCGGTTCAGTCGGAGCAAATGCACCAGAAATGCATTCAAAGCCTTATTGGATGTAAATGGCGTGGATTTCGATACATATTTTTGTATTATGGCAATTTTGATATGACGTGCGGCTTGAGAAATTACAATGGGACCATTCGCCCATATCCCGAATGTATTCCTGGTGTATTTTTCTCTCATCGAGAGTTATTAAGAAATTACCAACGAGTGTCAACGTTTCAGAAAGTAAGTCTACCGCCGTCTCAAAGACTATACGCCTTCTGAATTGCTTCAGACATATGCAGGTTTCCTCACAATGTTTCCTTGACCGTAAAGCACGTGGTGTGAAATCACTGCTTTTTTTAGAAAAACTCATTGGTACAGGCCACGCTCTATTCGAACATAGCTCAAATCCCACGACAAAATATTTCGGTGAAACATGGGTGTCTGTGACCCCTTTCATTACGTAACTGCACCCGTTAGTATGATCACAATGAAATGATTACCTCTTGCCAAACCTCTGCCATACAACGCCATAATCCTCTGAGATTGATTGCCTAATGTACCGTATTATCAGGCAAGCGGTTATCATGTCCATTTACCGATAAACGGGTACATATAGTGTCACCTTCGGATAAATGGCTGAGGATTAATTGGTCGCGATCACTTCACTATGTTGAATGTTTTGTCAGAATGCAAATCGAAAGAGTTGGGTACACGTTGTTTTGACACGTTCAAACGTAGACGAATGCGTTTTAAGTTTTTAAGTTCGGCTCAAAATAAGTTGATGCTTTTTCGTAGGCGGGTTGTGGTTAAATTCCGTAGATGGCGGATCAACACCCTTCCAACCACACCAATTACAATACGTGATCAAAATTCAATATCAAAAATATCTTTATTTAATTAGACTTTTAACAAAGTACTTCCAAATCACCAGAACGACACGATTACACTACTGCCGGGTTCGGCAGGTTGCTTTCACTGTGAAGAACCTGACAAGAAACTCAATAATCACTCATTTATACTTGAGGTATTTTTCACTGAATGAGCCGTGGTGTCCTTGAGGTTTGAGCAGTCGCCTGCTACGCAAGCGACGTAAGTTCGAATCCCAGCGGGGCCTGTACCAATGAGTTTTTCTACAAAACCAATGCAGTGCACACCTCGTGCTTTATGGTGAAGGAAAACATTGTGAGGAAACATGACTGAAAAGTAATTCAAAGACGTATGTATAGTGCCTGAGACGTCTGTCACGTTGGCACTTAATCATCTTCAGTGAAAAGTGGGTGTTGTGATTACAACACCTCTGCCTACCCCTTCGGGGAATACAGGCGTGAGCATATGTATGTATTTTTCACATTCAGTAAATGAATGTTCACAAACCTTCTCACAAAGATTCTGAGGCCTTACCATGAGCTCTTATTGCCATGATAGTTCTACTCTTACTATGAGACAGATGTATTTGACGTGTATACATCTGGTCCCCGAATGGTTATATTGTATGTATGGTAGGGAAGGAGAAGATGTTAAGATGTTGTGACGATGAGATAGATAAAATTGAAGTGTATGTTGGTGATCCCTAACATATACATATGCTCACGCCTGTATTCCCCGAACGGGTAGGCAGAGGTGCTGTAATCACAACACCCACTTTTCACCGAAGATGATTAAGTGCCAACGTGACAGATGGTGAGTCCATCGCATCGAACATAAGTTTTTTTAGAAAAAGTCATTGGTACAATCCCGCTGGGATTCGAACTTCGCTTGCGTATCAGTAGCTCTAACCCCGAGGCCACCACGGCTTGTATAAAAAGAATGTATACAAAAAAAATATAAATTTACTTAGTCTGTAAGTTACGGCTAATCTCTGAAACGGCTGGATGTATAAAAATATCCTCATATTTATATACCTTGTCTCTTCAATATACAGTTTCGCAATTTCTTCATAAAAATAATAAAATGTTACTCGCATGTAGCAATAACGCATAGTTAGCTCGTTATTGCTCTGAGCTAGTTTCGAGTACTCCTTACGGGAATTTAACTTCAAATGAACTTTGTATGAACGTCGTTTGGAGTTTATTATAATTTAATACTAAATACTATGACGATTGAGCATAATCCCACTTCCTGCTAATATTACACTCGTAAACGCAACACTTTGTATGTGAGTATGGATGTGTGTATGTTACTATTTCACGCAGAAACTATTGAAAGGATTTTATTTAAACTTTATATTCATCTTCTCTATAAAGGTTAAATTCGGAGCACTCATTACCGAAGGAAGTGTATGAAGAGATGCATGAATGTAGATGAAAGAAGTATGCAAGGATCGTAGTATATGGCACAAGGTAGTCAAACACCTTTAAAAAAATATTATCTATACAAAATATTTAAGTGTCTGTTTGTCATTCAAATAACAGCTTGCACTAACACCACAGCAGTACCGTGGAGATGGGACGGAGTCAACGTATCGACACACGTGGCATCCCACACCAGCGGATAAATATATTTTTAAACTAAAAAAAATATTACAATAAAGGTTTTAAAATGCAATACATAGTTTTGGGCTCTACCAAACTGAATCCGTGACCAATCAGCTAAACTAAAGCTCTATATGTAATTGAACATTTTATCAATCAAAAACATCGATACTTGCACAATTGGATTGGACGCACGCGGTGTTTGAAAACGGCCTTAACGAGAAATAGGGCACAGCACCTGAAAGCTTTGATATCGAGGGACATATCTATACATATATAATTCCTGGGACCCAACCATGAGCTCTTATTGCATTTATAGTTCAGCTGTGTGACAGTGACAGGTGTATACACGTCATATGAAGGGCCAACACCAACGCGTTCGGAATCGTATTTTGGCCCTCTAGAATTTTTTTCGTGCATCTATAATGGCTCCTTCTGTGAAAAAGATAAGGCCTTTTTCACAGAAACAGCCATGAAACGCGTTGGTGTTGTCAGTTCAAAATATGAAAAAATGGACATGAGGACTTTTAGAATTTGGCCCTTCATATAGTACATCTGTCACATGATATAAATCACGGCAATAAGACGTCATGGTTGGTGCCCAGGACTTTGAATTCTTCGTTCCTACTTCGCTTCTCTCTTCTCTCGTTTCTACTAGCGAAGCGTGAGGATATAATGTCACTTCGTCTACTTTGCCATGACAGTTTGTGACTCATTAACTTTATTTATTGCTTCAAAAGACTCTAAGGGATACTCATAGAATAACTAAATACTAACATAACTAAAAACCTTACAAAATATAATCTTATAACTAAAATATATTATTAAAAAGAGTATCTAGTAGGCAAGGTTCCGAATATACTGGCGGCATTCCCCTTTGGATGTCAAGACTAATTCTTTAACCGAGGTAGCTGCCAGCTCTTCTGTCGATCTTTATGTTATTTCTTTAAAAAGCCCCCACGGACCATGTTTGTGACTTATATCATGAAACCGATGTATATGACGTGTATGCACCTGTCACTGTCACACAGCTGAACTCTCAATGCAATAAGAGCTCATGGTAGGGTTCGTCTGCGCTATTAGAAAGCGAAGTAAAAACGAAAAAGATTTGCAAGCGTTCACGAACTGCAGTAGCCGCTTACCATCAAGCGGACGGTACGCTTGTTTGCCATTTTTGTAGATAAAAAAAGTTGTATACAAAGATAAAAGCTGTCATCTAAAGGTGGCAATTACGGCACGGCGTCGATAGCCGAAAGCGACGGCAATTAACAAACACTCCGGCCTTTGGTGGAAAAATCTTTTTTCCAAAGAAACCGTAGGTGCGAAGCGAAAATAACGAAGTTCACAATTAGACCACTCACCTGCGTTTAATGTGACACGTTTAATTGTTCTAGAAATTATTATAAAGAAGTAATTAGTTTTAAGTACTGTTCCTTGAATATATAATTAAGTTTTTATTCAATAAAAAAAATATAATAGAGACTATGGGTTATTTACGAGCAATTCTTGTATATCAAACAGTTTATTAATCACGTAATTAAGTTTCACAGTAATTAAAAAGCAAATAATGTTAAATAAATGTGTAACAAAATAATGGCGGAAAGAAGAGAAGAGAGAGGGAGAGAGAGAGAGCGTGCGTATAAACAACAGGAAGTAACTAAAGAATATTCATAGACAAAAGGAGATAAGGAAGCAGTGAGTCGATTACATTATTTTGAGTTATTGTTAATTAATCCACAGATGTAAAATATATATTGAACAATACATGACACTCGAAAACTGCTCCGAAGATTTTCAAGAATTTAGTATGTAGGTTTGGAGGGCATGAAATAGATCATGAGATTTCCATGTGTTATTTTCAGAAAATGACAGCCCGGCTATTTATTGCTATCAATTAAAATTATTTTCCGTACCTATAATAGGATTTACCAGAAAAATCCGAATAGAGCATCCAGGTACCAACTAAAAATGTATTAATTTGTGAAATGAATATATTATTTTATACCAAATATTAGTATATTTTCCATAATAACTTCACACATAATATAGCAAAATAACTATCATAAAGCAGATCCGACGCGGATAGGTTATTGAGCATTCAGGCGACTGGGACCGCTAGTTAACTGGAAGCACGTTCCCAGATGTCTGATTCATTTTTATTTATTTCTATTATCAAGCGAGTGGGACCACTCGTAATTTTATTAGCCTTGTAGACCTTTCGATTACATACAATCCTGTGTATACAATCCGATTCAAAAATGCTACCAGGCGCCTGGGACCCGGGTCCCAGTCCTTAGTGGTTCCAGTGGCCTGTATCTTCAGGTTATTTTATGGTCACAAATTCAAACTGTTGTTACTAAAACATTGTATGTTATACGCTCAATAAAATTTGCATGTATTTTTTTAAATACTAGCCTCACTCAAGTCCCCTATACCCGTCTTACGGTAAAAGCTATCAGCTGTTCAGCAGTGAAAATAACAGACACACAGACGACATATATATATTAAACGTAAACACCACAAATGCCATCTTAAGAGTGCATGACAGAATAAGTTATTCGAAATGCATAAACATTATCAAGACGCAATAAACTAACGAATACCTCGGAATAACTTTCAAAGTGGATAAAACGGGAATGAATGAGTTCATTTGCAGTCGTATTGACATTAAAATGTGGTTGAAAATCCTTTAGCGAGTGCGTTCCGGATGCAAACTAGTATAAACGTTCCATTAGTGCAGGACACATTGTATTTGGTTGCACGTCAGCCATGCTAATGTTGCCGAACACTGGGCTGCCAGTGCTGCCACAGTTAGTTACTAACCTACTAACAGAGTTTAAATAAGCTTTACATATATACAAGTGAGTGATGATGAAGAGAAGATGAGAGTGATGGTTACCTTAGCAGGGCCTGCTACGCAAGGGACGCATGTTCGAATCCCAGCGAACCTGTACCAATGAGTTTTTCTAAAAACTTATGTGCAGTGATTTTTCAAACATCATTCGGAAACCTACATATGAGAACACTTGGTCTGTTTGTAATTGCATTACATACAGACACAGTTTTATTTATATTTATATATTACCAGCTGTGCCCTGCGGTTTCACCCGCATAGATTTAATTTTACTCCCGCCGAACCCTAAATGTTTTTTTAAGTAAAAGAAGCCTCAGTTACTCCTTGTAACATTAGCTATCTGCCAGTGATAGTCCCGTTAAAATCGGTCCAGCCGTTTCAGAGATTAGCCGGAACAAACAGATAGACAGATAGACACCGTGTTTGCTTTTAAATGTATTTAGTGAAAAGCTGGTATTCTGGAATTACTAACAGACATTTCAGTTCAACCTCATATTAATTTACTTTTTAACTAGTAAACCATAAATAATAATTTACTAGTTAAAATGTATAATTTAAAATACATTAATAAGAGATGTATAACACAACCACATAATATGTTAGTTATCACAATATCCAGCCGTGACATTTAATACCAAACCTTAATACCTCTGGGATTAAGTTTTTGCTATTGTCGGATGGGGATGGCAACCCTCCGGTAATTATTTCATATTTGAAAAATAATTATTTATCGCCAAAGTCAAAGTCAAAAATATCTTTATTCGATTAGACTTTTTACAAAGTACTTTCAAATCGTCAGAATGACATAATTATACAGGATGCTACCGCCAGGTTCGGAAGGTTGCTCAGTAATTACTCTTTTCAAAAATATTATACTATTTAAAGAATACAAAATAAATAATTTAAGAAACGTAAGCTCATGGACAATGTTCCAATGTACAAATGTCGATAGAAATTAACATAACTAGAAATCTAGTACATCTACTTATAAATAAATGCGTAGCTTGAGATGACCAGCCCCCACAGCCGTCTCAGACACTATACATACATCTTTGAATTAATTCTCAGACATATGCAGGTTTCCTCACGATGTTTTCATTTACCGCAAAGGATCTGGTGTGAAATCACTACACATAAGTTTTTTAGAAAAACTCATTAGGCCGCGCTGGGATCCGAACTTGCTCAAACCCCACGGCCACTATGACTTTTTTGACAGTAAAACTTTTTATATATTAGCCCATAGATTAGAAAACTGCGTCGCAGCGAATTTTAACTATACGTTTATTAGTCAAAGTTGTTCCTTTATACTCTATACAGATAAATAAAATTGAAGTGTCTGTTTGTAATTCCAAAATAACAGCTTTTCACTAAATGCATATGAAAGTATATACGGTACTAACATAGAAAAAACTATTTTTAAAAATATTCTGTCCGTCTGTTTGTTCCGGGTAATCTTTGAAACTGCTGGACCGATTTAACCGGACTTTCATTGGCAGATAGCTAATTTTACAAAGGGTAACATAGGCTACTTTTATTAAAAAAACTATAAATAAGGGGTTCCGCGGGAATTAAATTAAATCTACGCGGGTGAAACCGCAGGGCACACCTAGTATACAATAAGATAACTAATATTCATAAGAAAAATTCTACAGCTTTATTTGACGAATTACCTACATGTTGGCCACCATTTTTAAAGCACCAGAATTGATGGTGTCGTAGTGTTTGCGTAATACCAATTTTTTGAGCTACGAAAGTGGAAATCACAAAAAAATTGTTTTATTTTCTGTCAGTAGTATAAAATTAAGAGAAGACTGAATATAAAAAGGGCCTGCCTACCTGCCTACTATAACTATTGCTTCAAATTAGCACAAAGCTTAATGTCACAAGGCCCTTGACCTTTGATACGGAATGACACTGTGGAATGACAGCTCATTAGGCTTCACTGTCCCTTTCTGACACTCGCACTTGAATGCTGCATCCCTCTCTCATGCCTCTACGCCATACTCATGCAATGAGTATGGCGTAGTTTCAAAGACAAGTGTCCTCTAGTTTTCCGTAGACTATTTGAGTGGCAGTTAGTAGGGCGAGTGGACAATATATTTTTTGGCTTCTGCATAAGATTCAATATATATATATTTAAATTTAATTATGTATACTACCCACAAATTGTTTGAATTGAAAGCTGGCGGAGAAAAATATGGGCGACACGAATTGAATTCAAAAATCGAATGTCGCTGCCATTCTGTTACTGAAGCGATACGATCTTACGTGAATGAATCCTATTTGATTGATGTAGTTCATTGAGGTCGACGTGTGTGTTACAGACACACTATGATATTATACATATTTCACAGTATAGAAATACATACACATGCTCACGCCCCTGGGCAGGGGTGTTGTAATAACAAGACGCACTTTTCACCGAATATGATTGTATGTATGATGTATACACGTCATATAAATTATGAGACAGCATAATCATCATCATCATCATCCTCCTGCCCTTATCCCATGTGTCCATGCATGTGCCCATGTATCCCAAGTGGTCGGCGCAATGTGTTCTTCTCTTCCATTTCTCTCTATCAACCGTCATATCTGTATTCAATCCTATTTTAGTCCTATCATCTTTCACTATGAGTATATAACTATAACGCAATAAGAGCTCATAGTAATATTCCTGATCAGGCCTACAAAATGGTGTACACTTGTTAAATTTCACGCTGCCTCAGTCAGGTCGCAAGTAACACATAAAGCAATAAACTCCAGCCTTAACAATGAGCGATCATTTGAACAAAACACCAGCTCAGAGGAGGATAAAGAAAGGATACTTACCCTGAGGATTCAATCAGACACGGCCGTATATCACAGTTGAATTACACTTGGCGGCAATTGATCACAGAACAAATTGCTAACGTCTTTCTAGAAATCGAGTGTTCGATTTGATTTTTAAAATGATATAATGCTACCTTATTGAAGAAATTAAGTGTACCACTGTGTGACAGTGACAGACTTATACACCTCATATACATCCGTCTCGTAATAAGAGTTGAACTATCACGGCAATAAAATCTCATGGTAAGCCCCCACGCCTGTTAAATTTGCTGGTTAATATGTGATTTTGCTTCTACGTAATAAGTATATTATTTTATTGTTATATTAAAATAATATTTATGAAAAGACATTTGAACATGACTGACACACAGTGACATTTGTTAATTGTTGCCTTAGTTTAAAATTATTTATGAAGTAAATAGCTGTGCTCCGCGGTTTCACCCACGTTAGCATACCCTAAGTTTTTTTAGTAACGGTAGCCTTAACTTTCATCCCCTATTTTATGCCCTTGGGGTGGAACTAATAAAAATCCTTTCTTAGCTAGCATAACATCTACCTGCATGCCAAATTTCAGCCCGATCCGTCCAGTGGTTTGGGCTGTGCGTTGATAGATCACTATGTCAGTCACCGTTGAGTTATATATATTTAGATATGTAGTTAAAATAAAGTAAGAGACGGCGTTAGACTCACCCTCTATCACGTTGTCACTTAATCATCTTTATTGAAAGTCAGTGTTGTTGTTACAACACCTCTGCCTACCTCTTCGGGGACCCTTCTGAGATGGCATGAGCATATATACGAGTATTATATCCGTTCTCTAGTACCCTGGTAGTAGATACAAACTTTGATATGGGTCTATAAAGCGTTGTGTTATAGTGTCCGAACATTATTATAATTCACTAGTGCTAAACAATCTTAATAACCGTCTTATAACTCCCGCAAAACTACTGAATAAAATGTATATTTATTGAGACAAGTATTGGATATTATATCGTTGTTATATCAACCCCTAATATTTCCTGATAAATAAAGGGTGTAATCTGTACGTGTGTCCATTAGTAATACAATAAATATATTGAGTTTCTTTATGGAATTCTGTCCCCTTTATTTAATACTTTTTCCTTCATGAAATATGATGTCCAGTCAGTTATGAGAAGATATTTTTATTTTCCTTTCATACTCTGGGCTATTGTACGTATTGATAGGGCCTCTAATCTTCGGTTGGGCAGACTTTTTGTTAACTACATACATACAATTTATAAGTACGTATGTTTTTCAGTGAAAATTATAGTGAGAAAATTGATAACAACGGTATAGCAGAATTTGGGTTTATTCATTGCAAATGATCTATATCTATACAGATATATAAAATTGGAGTGTCTATTTGTAATTATAAAATAACAATACACGGCACTATGTCAGTGAAAGACAACTCAAATAATTTTTTTTTTCTCTGTCTGTCTGTCTGTTTGTTCCGGCTAATCTCCGAAACGGCTGGACCGATTCTAACAGGACTTTCACTGGTACATAGCTCATGTTACAAAGAGTTGCTTAAGCTACTTTTATTAAACAAAATCATGAGGGGTTCCGCGGGTTACGAACGAAATTAAGTGCTACGCTAAATATAATCTTTTCTCGACGTAATATTAGTCAAGAAAGGGATAATGAAATGAATGAATAAGAATTATAATACTACGGAGCTTTCGAGTGAACGTAAGCTGTTTTATCAAAAGAAAAAACCATCGCTTGCATATTATACCAACAAGTCAAACATTGGAGGCCTAGGGCCGCGCCATGGGTCCCTGGAGGCCTTGCGTGTACACCTCAACATAACTTACTTCATGTTTACTTAACTATGTGTAACGTGAGCACACAATGGAGTCTACGAACTAACGATTTAAACTAAGTATTTTTAAGTTATATAACTTAACTGTGTCTCGCGATGTCATTAGTGGCTTTATGTCGCGGAAATCTTTTTTTAAATGAACGTAGTTTAAGTTACTCCTTATAACATTATCTATCTGCCAGTGAAAGTCCCGTTGAAAAGGTCCAGCCGTTTTAGAGATTACCCGGAACAAACAGACAGACAAAGAAAAATGTTAATAATTGTTTTATTATGTACATATATAATTTCATATGCATTTTATATTTGAAATGCTGTTTATTTGGAATTATAAACAGACACTTTAATTTTATTTATCTGTATAAATAACTCAGGTCATTACCTACACCATTGCGTAAAAGCTCCTGTAATCAAAAAATTAAAAATATATATAATTATTAAATTCTGACGGACTGAAATCAAAGTACCTTCATCCTAAGCCTATGTTCCTGGTATATAAAATTTGGAGGGTGTGTTCTTGGAGAGGTGTTGGTACACTGTGAAAAAGTGTATTTGAAAAAAAGCGATGCTGCGGGCAAAAAGCTATCCATAGCCTACGCAATAGGTCCTACGGGAACTGTAAATGCTGAATAGTAAAAGAAAAACCCGGCTTCTGAAAAATTATACCCTGGAAAGTATGAAACTAAATACGTTATTCTCATCCGGAATTTTTTATGCAACTTACACGTATTAAGTATATTATATTTCAATGTTGTAAATAATGATGTTCAGAGTACTTATTATGAGTTAGGTATCTTAAAACCGCCGTCACAAGTTATCGCGTCATGTTCTCACAATAGTGTAATCTTCAGGCCGACAGACGGCGCTGTTTCGATCTGCGTTTACGTCGACGCGGTGTCGTGACGGCGGATGTGATAAACTCGCACTAGACCCTATGCCGTAGCCATATACTACAATGTCATGTGTAATATAATGTCTCATACATTTAACATAAAAATAAAATAACGATAGTATTTGATAAAAATTATGGATCTAGACTTTAAAACCCGCAATTGACAACGCGATTTGATTATATTTGTATTGTGGACTAGCTGTGCCCCGCGGTTACACCCACCTAGACTTAATATCTATACATATACATACATACATATATATATAGACAAATACACACAATTCCAAAATAACAGCTTTTCACTAAATACATATGAAAGTATACACGGTACAGCCGAATTAAAAAATAAATAAAAAAAAACACTGCCAGTCTGTCTGACTGTTTGTTCCAGCTAATCTCCGAAAAGACTGTACCGATTTTAACGGGACTTCCACTGGCGGATAGCTAATGTTACAGTGAGTTATACAGGCTACTTTTGATTTTAAAAAATAAGTAGTGTTCCGCGGGCCAATCTCAGGGCACAGCTTTCATATGTATTTAATGAACTGGTGTAAACTTGGAATTACAAAGAGACACTTCGATTTTATTCTTTATAGATGTATATATGTATAGATAACAAATCATGTAGGTACATATTGCTTTGCAGCGCCTCCGCCGCACCTTTTCCTTATTACATAGTTAAGAACCTACCTAAAAGATATTATATTTGAAACACGCTCGATATAAATTCAACTAAGTGATTACGTCTAAATGTTTTTGACTTTGTAACGTAATTAATCGCGGATAATTAATTCGTGTTACGATTGATATACATATGCTCAAGCCTGTATCCCGTACATGTAATTACCGAAATACATTTATGGATAGACGAATTACCAATTAATTTATGATCAATGAAACTATGAACTTGTAATATGCGAGCAATCCAGACCATATTATTAATATATACATATATATGCTCACGCCTGTATTCGTCGAAGGTTGTTGTGGTAAAATTATCCACGGGCCTCAGTTAGTAATAGCAATAATAAAAGGATACAGAATTTTTATTATAAATGTTTTCTCTATTCCAGAAAACAAAAATGGGAACATCAAGGACCTGCCTCCTGTTCATCAGCCTGCAGCTGCTCTCCATCGTGATGTCCCAGGAGTTGGAGAAACGCGTGCCGCAAGGCTTCGTCGGCATGAGAGGCAAGAAATACCTCGAGGATGAGGTAACTGACCAGTACTTCAAACGAAAGCCACAATTCTTCGTCGGAGTCAAAGGGAAGAAAACTATATTCGACCTTCTCGGGGGTCCTGAAAACGACAAGCGTACTCCAACAGGATTTATGGGCATGCGAGGGAAAAAAGACATCGCAGACGATTTGTACGACAGCAACTTCGAGCTGATGCCTAAAAGGGACGGATCTTTGATTGGACA
Source organism: Watsonalla binaria (assembly GCA_929442735.1). Classification (NCBI taxonomy): domain Eukaryota; kingdom Metazoa; phylum Arthropoda; class Insecta; order Lepidoptera; family Drepanidae; genus Watsonalla; species Watsonalla binaria. The sequence continues at coordinate 8,513,406 of OV838937.1, read as the reverse complement.
AATTGATTACGCATCAGGCGAGGGCAAGGTGAACAGCTTTCCAATTCTGAACGAGATCCTATCACACTATCTGCGCAAGATGCAACCTAATAACTTTGAGGAATCAAGTGACGAGATCAGGAATGATATTGACAAACGCGCTGCGAATATACATCAGTTCTTTGGGGTTCGCGGAAAGAAATCGATAGATAAGAGGCCGTACGACGTGACCTTCCGCGGGAAATTCATCGGAGTCCGCGGCAAGAAGGAGGTGAATAGCCCTAATGCGCAGGAGATTAAGTTTTTGCTCGACAACGGACCTCTGCCGAAAAGGAAGGGACAGATGGGCTTCATCGGCATGCGGGGCAAGAAGTGGGTGGAGGGCGACGGTGAGCCATTCTTTGTTTAATGTTCTATAGCGTCAAGGTCATTGTCCTTGGAGTTTAAATATAAAATTAACAACGTGTAGAATTATTCACAAGGAAATAAAGTACAGATGCCATCACATAGTAGTAGAAGTTGAATTCGCAGTAGGTATTTGAGCTACTGCGAATTCAAGGCCAGCGCTCAGAACTCATGATAGCACCGAGAATTAGGAGAGCTTTTATATTTATAACTAGCTGTGCCCCGCTGTTTTGCCCGCGTAGAGTTAGTAGAGACCCGCGGAACCGTAATGTTTGTTTTAAATAAAAGCAGTCTTAGCTAATCCTTGTAAAATTAGCTTGTACCTAAATGAAGAAGTAAAATAGAATATTTGTTCAGTTAAGACCCTTGTAAGGCACTTATGGATGTCGAAAATTGACCACTGAAATGCGACATTATCTATACGGTTCCGTAAAGAGCTGAAACATTAAAATAAATAAATATATACGCTCACGCCATCTCAGAAGAGGATATTATATAAAATCTCAAGAAACCTTGAGAACTTACGTAATAAATCCATGACAAACGACATATCTATACAGATAAATAAAATTGAAGTGTCGGTTTGTAATTCCAAAGTTAAACAATTTGACTAAAGGCATTTGAAAGTATACACGGTACTGACTTAGAAAAACCAATTTTTAAAATTATTCTCTGTCTGTCTATCTGTTTGTGCCTGCTAGTTTCCGACCGATTTTAATGGGTGAAACCGCGAGGCGCAGCTAGTTTTAAAAATAACTTTAGACGCAAATAAATGGTAACCATCTAAGACAGATAACCAGGTAACTGAGTTGCAGAATTCTGTCCAATTTGTCAGGTCTAATGAAGCGCTTATCAACTTAGACAACACCTACGCGTAGCACTTTACAATAAAGTTATGATTAAGTGATTGTATACTAGCTTTCACGCGTGACTTTGGTCGAATGGTTTAATACTATATATGTTGCAAATAAAAATGATTATTCCGTTTGAGCCCTGCAGCGTTATTCACTAAGGTTTCTCATCGTCACAATCATCGTCGAGTTTCTGTTTTAAAGAAACGACATTATCAATTTCCTTTGAATGAAAACAGCGCTCGTCATCGACCTCGACGCTGAGAAACCTTAGTGAATAACGCGGCTGGGCTCTAACTGAATTAAGGTGCAACCTTATGCAGCAGCCCGACGCTCGTTTCCAGAGATAAATGTGGTCACGTGACCCCATTTTAAATTTCCCGCGACTCAAAAAGGAACTACGTCATGCAGCCGCTCCTATCACGTACCGCTACATATCACGTGACCACATTTGTCGCTGAAAACGAGCTTCGAGTGACTTACATCAGGTTGCACCTTTAATCATTTTTATTTTTATTATTTTCAATCTATATAGTACCTATAAAAAGAAAAAAATGGTTTGAACGTCGAAAAATTACCACCGGTTCGGAAACTAGCCTTCTGAGAAGAACCGGTAAGAAAATCAGGCATCTTATACATTTCTTCAATACAATAAATATGCATGCAGGAAACATACCTATCTACAGGTACTTTTGTGAGCTGACAATGCACAGTACTTAGTCATTTTATGAATCTGTATCCGTCTGTCTGTAAGGCGCGATGCGATTAAAATACATGTGCAGTTACCCGACACTATTTTCGCCGAGCGCTCGAAGCTCACGACGGCACCTTAAAAATACTTTGATAATATGTTACAGTAAGAGCCGTGGTGGCCTCGGGGCTTGAGCAGTCGCCTGCTACGCAAGCGAAGCAAGTTAGAATCCCAGCGGGGCCCTTTCCAATGAGTTTTTCTAAAAAAAATTATGTACAGTGATTTCACACCACGTGCTTTACGGTGAAGGAAAAAATCGTGAGGAAACCTTCATATTTCTGAGTAGTAATTCAAAGACGTATGTATAGTGTCTGAGACGGCGATAGATTCACCTTCTGTCACGTTGGCACTTAATAAAATTCGGTGAAAAGTGGGTGTTGTTATTACAACACCTCTGCCTACCCTTTCGGGGAATACAGGCGTGAGCATATGTATGTATGTAGTACGCGTATCTATAAGTAAGGATTAAAAGATCTTACGATACCTGTATCGTTCGAGTGACTCCGTGCCGTAGGTTACACGTTATTAAGAAATTATTTATTATTTTCGATAATTCTTCAATGTACTCGGTAAAATTTTCCAGTGAACGTATATTGTTAGCCCTTGGCCCTTAGGTCAGAATAAATTACAAAAACTTTATAAAAAGCTAACTTTTAATGCCGTCAATATAACGGTGGATGTAAAGGAATACCTAAATTATAAGCCTATTTAAACTCCTTTGATGTTTGAACGAACTTTTTAAAAACCATAATGTTTTTTTTTTCAGATACCAACTCAGAACCAGAGACTTCAGACTAAAGAATATCAGTATTCATTATTGTCTTTAAGAATGTTTAATTTAACCTAAGACATTCCTTCTTTAAGACCATAATATCTTAAGATACAACTTATAACTAAATTCTTGCCAATTATAATAATATTTAAGGCTTATTCTAGCGCTCATTTCACTAAGTGATTGTTTTTTTTATATTTTCTTTCATACTACTTATTAAAAAATATATAAAAATTTAATGTTATTAAGTATCATAAACAAGCATTAATGTATTAGAAACTGAAAAACAAATGAAATCCATACTTTGTTGTAAACAAGATTTAATATGAAAGTTTAATCATATACCATAAATAACGTCGTGACATTCTTTAATTTTTCTAAAAATGAAAAACTTTTACATTGTTCTTAATTTCCGATCTGTGGCTTTCGTTTTACAGCCTGTTTAATAATGTTTAAAGCTTAAAAAATATATTGTATCTAAGTTTATTTTTAATTGTTTTTTTTTAGTAATATGAAACCGACCCACAAGAAGACAATAATCGTCTTCGTACTGTCTGTGCCTATACTGTAATTTATTTATTACAATAATGCGGATAATATCTCATATACTTAGATACATCTGCCCAGGTACTTACTCCCTACTTTTAACTTAAATGTCTTCACAATTCACCCCTTTGTAGTACCTGAGTGGGGTGAGCATATAGCGAGTTTGAATGATCCCATAATATATTATTATCCTATAAGGTATATTATGTTTGCAACTACACTGTTGTTATTATGAAAAACGCATTGAAGTGTCAAGAAATACGAAGAAACAATATACCTTAAACTTGAGACCCTCCTATATACCTTATAATACCTTAGTAATTCTAAATAAATTCCAATCTATTCCCTCACAAGTGTAACGTTGATAAAAGTAAATACCAATATACATTACGAAAATAAAATTAGTAGATAGTTCAGAGAGATTTAAAAAAAATAATAGTTGTAGGTATAATTATACATTTATTTATGTTTTGAATAAATTTGTATTCTATTATTAAAACTAAATTGTTTTCTATATTTAATGGATAATGCATAAAATGTATAAATCATTGAAGAATATAGATTGATCTCTGATAAATAAGCACAGCCCTAGCCAGTGTATATCGTACATTTCTTGCCGAGTTAATTTCAAATACTATTTGCTATTAAACGCGGCAATGTATAATGCCGTACTGTCAAACTGACAGCTGTCAAAGAGATTTCTCTGTATTTTTCAACGTTTCTTCGTACCTTGTATCAAAGTACATTTTGTGAGGGCTGACAAAATGTTACCTTGTATTATACTATACCTACCAAATAATTGAATTAAACGCCAAATTTAATGTTGAATGAGCGTTTTATTTGCTAAATGTGTTCAAACAGCCAAACTCAATTACTTAGATGACCCATGAACCCAATCCTTCCAAAATAATTACAATAATTAGGCAATAAAGCACACCTCATGCATCAAGTGGTACGAGGAGAAAAATAAAACAAGAAATAAATTTCATAATATTTTTTTTATTAAAACTTCTCCTTATAAATCCATCGATTACTAACATAATATAGAACGTACTTAGAAGCATGTCTGTGATATACATAGATACATAACATACAATGTTGATGACGCCTAACAACCGTACCGATGTATGGACTGCACCGTGATTCATACATACATACAAATGTGTGTGAAGCCATTAATCAAATTATAAAATAAAAAAAATCCTTAATATTTTTCTTTCAAACTCACACACAATTTGAACCTTAAATCATTCACACAAGGATTATATTCCTGATAGCAAAATAAAAAAATCTCTCGTTGATTTGACAATCTTTCCGCTGTCAAGAACACAATCCTACGCAGAACAAGTCATAATAACATTAAAAAATAAGGCATAGTACGAAACGAATGATACAAACCGGCAATATGAGTCTTATCACCACGCAGTAGTCACTATTCAAATGACATCAATAAGCAATGCCATTTGAATTTGAACCTTAATGCAATTAGCCGAGGCATTCATTTAGCATCACCGTACATGATTTATGAAAATGGATTAGCAAACAAAATAATTTGTAAAAACCTACAAGCAAAGTTGTGAATTGATTATCACTGTCATTAATCACACCTTCTATCAATAGCTATGACAAATGACAGTGCGTTATATACCACACGACAAATATATTACTGCCTCACTTACTCTTACGCAAAACATAGACCTAAAATAGAAACAGCACTATGTTTGACGTTTGGCATTTAGAAATTGAAAAGCTACTATTATTATTTATTATGTGAAAGAAAATATTATGGAATAAAGTGTTGGGAGATAGGAGTCCCCGGTCATACCCGTTCTCTCCAATTTAAAAAAAAAACAACTCAATAATACATAAGTAAATGAAATTCCTACAAAATATCCAACAGCGAAAATGTATTTGATCTCATTCCTGTACACATAAATTGCATGCGTTAGAAAAGGATAGACATAATAACGTGATTTCATTTCAACATACTAATATATCAGTGTATACAAAACTAAACTCTAAAAACACACATCATAGATAAGATTTTCATAAGACAATAGTTTTAAGATAAGAGAAGAACGGATACAACTCCAATGATAATAATAATTAATAATTTGTTACAATAACTACTAAATAATTAAGGATTAAATAAAGTCTGATTTGTGGCCCGAAGCGTCATACCACATTGACACTTATCGACAACGCGTTAAAGTTCAAATTATAAAAGGCAAGGGACACTTTAACTAGAGAAACATTATTTTCAACTCTAACTACTTATGATACAAAGTGTTTATGCATGTTGTTAAATAACTTAAATAATATTGTTTTTATTTAATTATTATTATATTTCGTTAAGCAATATGATAGCAATTGATTATCTTGGAGTAATTATGTTAATTTTATCATTCGAACCATGTTAAATTCTTACTAAATCATAGCTAAATTAATACATTTTGAACCAAGACGAATGATATGATTAACTTAAGGACAAAATCATTCCAACGCAAATTACTTTTAACAATGTAAACGTTATTGCATATTCATTCTTGTTCGCAACGTAATAAGAACCAAAATGGATTGACGTTTTGAGTGAGTTCTTTCATTTAAGGGCATTTTGTGCAATATTAATCGGTTTATTTAACGCAAGACTGGTTTATTTACATAACGAAACATATTTAAATTATTATTGAATTTGTCTTGAACAAATATAATTAAATACATTATTTATTCAATCATTTAAATACATTACCGTTTCCGATCGAAATTACATTATACTTTTGATTAGCAGCAAGTGATCTATTAACGATTTAGAATTTTGGTAAGTGTCATGAGATCGAAACTGCGTTTAGATCGAGAATTTGCCACTTCACACAACAGATTTTTTTTTACAACTAAACCGTGTTGCAAGTTATTAAAAAGTGAAAAATAAAATCACAACAGTGAGAGACCAACTGATACGCGTGAGAGAGATAGCGCTGTCTTCGATGAAAAAATAAGTATTTTCATAATCCGAGACTAATATCACAGTATATTTATAAGCTTACTTATCAGTATGGAAATTGATTTAATTGTCGAAATGTCAATTTTAAGTTTAGAAAAATGTTTATAGAACACGTAAACAATGTGACAGTGTTAACATGTCGTCGGAGTCGCTTATAATCTCGTAGATTAGGTTTACGTGAGTGTGTAATATCGAACGATGTATTCCAAGATTCCGTACTGGTTGTAGTAAGCTTATATGTGTACTGTGGTAATATTGTCAAAATCGTGATTTGGGAATATTCCACAAAATTAGATTGACCCCTGAAGCGTAAATTATTGCGAGTGAGCGAGACAAGTACACCACCACACGAACGTGCGAGGAAGTAAGGACGAGAGCCACATCGAATAACTTAGGGGAAAATTTAAAAATGCTACCTCTGAATAATGTCTAGTATCTTTTATATTTAATAAAATCACAATAAATAAACTTAATTTAAATGACATACATCGCAATACACACAGCATACACAACCGAAATATGATCGAATAAACCATCTACTTATCATCCCCAATGCTAGTTAAAAATACACTTTATACCATCGTAATAAAGCACGTCTTACCACTCGCAAGAGCTACTTTATAACTAGGATATTTCAAACGACACTGTACCTTATTCCGATGGCATACAGTTGTTTTTAATAGACGATAAATATTAGGTATCTAAAGAATTTATTAATTAGTTGATAACGGCTAACTATAAAGGACGAAAATGATTATTATTTTAAACGTACGAAAATAGTTTTATTCATATACATTGATTAGAATTTTCAAGCAGTAATTATTAAACATTCTGTGATTCAAAAATAATCTCAACTTTCAAAGTCGACGAGGTCATCTCAAGCTACACAATTATACGTAGGACCTAATTTTGGTTTTAAATTGTTTTATCGACTTTCGTGCACTGGAACTGTGTCCATGGGCTTATATTTTAGCGGTAGCATGTATAATCCTGTATAATAATGTCATTCTGACGATTTGAAAGTACTTTGTTAAAAGTCTATTCAAATAAAGATATTTTTGAATTTGAATTGACTGTTACTGTTATAAGTCAAAATTTCAACGTAACTTTAAAAGATGAATAAACGTTGATCGGTTCGTATTTTGTTTTGTCTTGTTCCTACATACAGTGAATATCACACGTGTAACAGAGACAAATCATATCTCTATCTTTACAATTCTTACATCCGAAACCATATATATGCATAATTCTACTGTACGTGTGTATGTCACTGAACTCTTTTTTTATGTACGTTTGTCTGGCGCTCTGGATGGTTTAGATTCACAAATCAGCCCGGCAGATGGCACTGCAGTCGGAATGAAGGACAATGTCTGTGGGGTCCGCTTGTTCATATTTAAAATTCCTGTCAGTTGTCAGATGAAAATAGCATTTTTTATATTTAAAAACACATTGTCTTGCTGTCAGTTTCTATATCAAACCTGAAGCACTAAACCGATTTTGATGAAATTTGGAATATATAGATTTAGCCCTAATAACAAACGGTATTTAAAAATCATAACGCGAACAAAGTCGATGGTAAAAGGTAGTAAGAAGGTAAACATCCGTTTCGTTTGACTTTGAAAGTTTTCAAGGAGTTACCAAAGAACTAATGTTTGAATCACAGAATGATCTCGACTCGACTCGACCCGACCGGCAAAGTAAAAAGCTATTATTTTTTATTAGTTACAATATTAAGTAGACTCGTAGAGTTGCTTTATAAATGCATTGCGTAATTAAATATTGTATTTTAATGTCTTGTTTACATCCTGGCGCTCTATACACTTGTCTATACTCGAGTATAATCCAACCAAATTGTGGGCAATATTGTATTCCAGCGCCCAAAGTATGTCTGGAAGAGATCGCTTAAGCGAAAAGACCGCGTTTGGTTTACTAGTCTCATTTTTTTTCTATTCTATCATTTATTTTATATTTTTTGCAAATTAAATAGTTTAAGTATCATTTTTATTATCTCCCAAAGGGGTAGGCAGAGGTGTACTTATAGTAAACCCACATTTCGCAAATCCCATGTAAATAGATGCCGTTGCGAGTTTCAAGCTCTCAGCCAAAATAATGGATCAAAAATAATTACAACTGCGCAGTCAAGTTTAGCGCTCATAGCTCATGACAGCCTATAATAAGGCAAGCCGATTCCCCCAAGCCACTTATCCAACTCTGGGTTACTGGGAAAGTACTGATGTACTAATCCAACAACCGGGCACAAACCCAGGATCTCGGGACCAACGTGGCAATCGTATGATTTCTCACCATAGTCTTAGTATGGTTTGTTTCGAATATTATCAATTGATATTGATTCTTAATGGTATTTGAATACGTATCATTTTTCCACATTGCAGTTGGAATATACTCAAGTATAATGAAAATACATACCATATAGAGCCATTTAACTCAACGACCCCGTTTTCAATGCATACATATTGGCTGTATAACGTCCATTAACGTATAAAATGTACGTTGCACTAACAACCAACTATTCCGTTCGAAATCATAATCTAATTACTATTTTCTATTATAATTATCTAGCACCGAAGCAAATTAATTTAAACAAATCAATACATTTCTATTATAAAAGGCACCATTCTTAGTATAAAACGTGTCTATAATATTATATTATGCATTTTATTAGCCAACTTCTGATTTCGTCTGTACGACGATTATGAACCATATTAGTGTTCAGTTAAGGTCCAATTTGAAAGCAATTTGCTATTAGACTAATTCTCATTTAATACAAAACATAGGCGGAGATAGTAAAGTAAGTATTTCCATCTCTCTTTGTGATAAGGATTTCAAAAGGGATGTACATAGTTTTGTCTAGTCTTGGTATGAATAAGGGAATTATGTCTTTAAGCTAAAATTACAGGGAAATATGCCGATATAACTCGTTATAATGGTAGGTTGTTGGATTTCAAATAACTCAGTCTTGAAATATACAAGGGAATCACTAATAAGGAAGATATTAAGCAAGCGTAAATGTCGCTCGTAAAGCGGTTAGTCGGCCTGTAGACTAAAGTAACATTAGCCTCACGCTTCGCTAACAGAAACAATACAAAATGTACTGGCATGACATATGTCACGTGACTGATTGCGTGAGTGTTCCTTTGTCTAGGTCTACTAAAGTCAACCCTTGCAGCTCCAGGGGTGTCACACATAAAGACTTTTTTTAATGAAAATAAATAATCCAGTAACGTTTTTTTAATTGTGCTATCCTGTCTGTATATTTGTCGCATGTGTTAAATGACACGGCTCGTCCATTTTCCGTGTTTCTAAACCAAGCATACGGTTCTAAACATACTCATAATCCATCGTATCATCGCAAGGCGTCGCCTCAGCCAATATATACGCTATGAAAACCGACATTCAAAACTCAACTTTATTGTCACATAATTTTAAATTGCATTTTGCAACGTAAGTGGATGGTTATGGGTCGTCCCATGTCCGTTGTGCGTGGTGAAGTCATCGTCCAATAGTTTGGGAACATTCTCCGCCATCTTTGTTTGGTTCTCGTTGGATATACGTTCAGTTTGTATGAAGTTGGCCGATATGTGGCCAATGTTGGCCGGTTCTAGGTGTACGTTACCGTTGTTGGTCTCCAATGTTGTTACGTTGGTCGACACATTGTCTACGGCCGCTTGTTTTTGTATGGTCTGCTCATCTTGTTTGTCCACAGACTGGAAATAACAATAAGAACATTGATTATAAAAGCCTTACGCAAATTGATACGATCATCTTTCAAATACATACATACATACATATGCTCACGCCTGTATTCCCCGAAGGGGTAGGCAGAGGTGTTGTTATCACAACGCCCACTTTTCACCGAAGATGATTAAGTGCCAACGTGACAGATGGTGAGTCCATCGCCATCCATCATTTGAAAGTACTTTGTAAAAAGTCTAATCGAATAAAGATATTTTTGACTTTGACTTTGAATTACTTCTCAGAAATACAGTACAGGTCGCGCTGGGATACGAACTTGCGTCGCTCGTGTAGCAGACGATTGCTCAAACCCCACAGCTCAAAAAATATATGTCAATACAGAGTTTGCCGTGCTAGTCATGTATTTTGGTAGGAATCAACGTGTATGCTACTAACAATATGTAGTTGTGACAGTCCCAGCAGGTCGGCAGTGTCGTTCCCGTTGTTCTGAGGCGCCACGGTCGCGGCTGGCTCGGGACTCTCTTCCAGCTGCAATGTTATTACATATCATCAATTATTGTTATCTGTGCTGTGTTAATTTCATAGGGGGGGGGGGGGGGCTCGGAACCCTAATGGTTTCTTATTCCTTGTAACATTAGCTATCTACCAGTGAAAGTCACGTTAAAATCGGGCGGTTTCGGAGATTAGCTGGAACAAACAGACAGACAGAAAGAGAAAAAAAATTGTTTTTTTTATGTGAGTACGGTATATACACTTTCATATGCATTTAGTGAAAACTGTTTGACATTACAAACAGACACTTCAATTTTAATATATATATACATTAAACTGGCCTAGTGTTCCCTAACATTCATGCTCAGTGTCACAGGTTTGGTTTGCCTTGACACCTGGTATATCTAATAGAGACTAGGTACGAAAGTAATTTTCTTTTGTTAAACTGATTATAAAAATGGATTTTTTTGTCAAAAAAATTTGCTACCATTTCCTTGTTGGAACATTAGTGAAATAGAGTCTACGTAACACCGTGGGTCAAACACAGCAAATATTTTATATATATAATATATATATATATATATATATATATATATATTATATATATTATATATATAATAAAAATTAATATATATATAAAAATTACTCGCTTTTCGTTTGTCCGGGTAAAACTTCAGAATGGCTGCACCGATTTGGATATTTTGGTCTTGATATCTTTGTAAAAGTTCAGGGAGGATTTAAACATAAATAATAAGTAAACGCAATTTGATATATAGGTACTTACTTAATCGGAACAACTAGTGATAAATATTCATAGATATACCAAAATGTATAACATTTACCTGACTAGTAGTAAATCCTAAGAGATCGCCAGTAGCGATTGCGTTGCCATTGTCAAGTTGCTGTGGCACGGCGACTTGCGCCGGAGCGGATGCCAGTTCGGATCCCGGGCTGGCACTCTCCACGACTGAAGACGCAGTATTTGCAACTATCGGCGCGGATGTCTCCGTAACAATTGAGGATGGTTCAGTCACAATTGAGGACGTCGCGGATGTTTCCGTAACAAGAGAGGATGTCGCGGATGTGTCAGTGACGTTGGAGGATGTTGAGCCATCCACAGCGGTTGCGGATGTTTCGGCGTTGGCCGAGGATGTGTCCGTGGCTGGTGGAGCGGATGCAGCCGGCTGGCTGGGGGCTTTATTGTCTTGTTGTTTTTTGTCTTCTTCAGCCTGAAATTAGCAAACAATTTCAAATTCAAATTCAAAAATGTTTATTAATTAAACTTTCAACAAAGTATTTTCAAATCGTCAGTACGACATGATTACAGGGGCATTGGATTTCCAGAGGGGTAAGCATAAACAATATGTAGGCATAAACATGGTTAAGTACATAATCAGAACCATAATATGTTCCGTAAATCATAACATAAATTGCACTTAAGTGAATTTTGTCATTTCGTAGATGAATCATATTCGGATCACATTACGATTCTCCCAAAGTGGCTTTTTTAGACTTACAGACCGGAGTGTGGATTAGTAGTGCCCGGTTGGTGGCAATAGGCTCACCCCTTATAACACTGGACTTAAACATAACTGGCGTAAATTTGCGAGTTAGGTACTATAAGTACACCTCTGCATACCCCTTGAGCGAATGCATGTCTTTCTTCATACCCTCACCTTCCTAAGCCTCGTCCTGGCCATGATGGCCTCGACCCTCTGCTTCCTCGCCAGCCTCTCCTTCTCCTCTTTCTCAGCCTCCTCTCGTCTGATCTTCTCCGCCTCCTCAGCAGCCTTCCTCTTGTCCTCGTCTTCCTTGACTCGCGCTTTACGCTCAGCTTCTTCGCGGAGTTTGCGTTCCGCTTCTTCGCGTTCCAATTGTTGTTGGGCCTGAGAATAGAAAAAAAACAACTTTACCTTCTACCCGCGACTTCGTCTGCTAAATGACAATATAGTAGGTAGATAACATAGAGAAGGACAAGTAGTGCCTCTCACGTTGCTGTACTACTATTATAATTAAGATTATTTTGTATCGTACATGTAAGTAACATATGTATATGAATATAAATATTGAAGTACCAGCGAAGTTCCAGCAAAATCAGTCATGCGGCTTAGTAGTGAATAGGTACTATGATTGCGTTTGTTTCCTTAATATCTATGTGACCTAAAATTAGGCGACTAAAATTATATGCTAACCTTAACATAAAAATTATAATCTGCTAAACTCAAAAAAAAATTTACCAAATTACCTGTAAACCTGAATACAAAACTTAGGTAACCAAAATGATCTGCTAACATCAATAATAAAATAGACTTAACTGATAACCTCTACATAAAAATGGATCATATTTACCTGCTATTCTCGCTATAAAACTGGACCAAAATGATCAGCTAACCTCAGTATAAATATATACCAGCTAACCTCAATAGCCTTCCTAAGTTTCTCCTCGTCCATCCGCCGCTGCAGCGACGCCAGCTCCCTCGCCTCCTCCTCCTCGCGTCTCTGTCTCTCTTCCTCTTCGCGCTGCCGTCTCGCTTCCTCTTCCGCTTCTTGCTGCATTCTATAAACATACACACGAACATACTAAAGAAGGTATACTATTAAGGATTTCCACAGCAGGGGTTGCTCTTGCACGCTACCAATATACATATATATGCTCACGCCTTTATCCCACGGGGCTAGGCAGAGACAACCGTTCACCACATGCTACGATCCTTACGTACTTATTTTGCTTCATCCACATAGTAAATCTTATATCTTTAAACGAGCAATTCTTGTATATATATATATATAATCGGAATCTCGGAAACGGCACCAATGATTTTCATGAAATTTTGCATGTAGGGGGTTTTATGGGCAAAAAAAAGATTTAACTAGGTTTCATTTATGGAAAACATCGTTTTGACCATGTAAAATATCATTACAATACGACAGCAAATTTCGCCGACATCTGTCAAGTAACGCAAAGGTTTCCAGCTTACGGGGCGATAACTAAACTAGAGTACCTCGGTTCGAGACTGACGTTCCCCGGATTTTTTTCCTTTTTATTTGTGTGAAGAAGAAACCGAGCACAGCTCGGTCAACCAGGTACTGGTATTAATGTTTGGAAATTATCACACAGCTCAATCTAGTTCCAATCAAGTTTGTACTATGGATTGATACACATACACGGATATAATAGCTTGCTAGCAATAGTCATTACAGCTATCTCATTATTTATTGAGTGAAGACAATTGTACCCAGCAATAATAAAACTTTGAATATAAAAATTTGATGAACCGTTTAGGCCGTTGGATAATGCGCCTCGCTCCTTACCTAATACGGTCCAATTCAGCTTGTCTCTCGAGTTGTTCCCTCGCCCTCCGCCGTCTCTCAGCCAGGGCCGCCTTGGCCTCACCTTCAGTTGTGATTCGCCTCATTACTGCACTCGCTGGAATAAACATGGTAATGATGTAAATTACGGTAACCACTTACTATCAGACGGGACGTATAAGTGGTATAAAAAAGCCAGTGCCGTGGTGGCCTTGCCGTCTAAACAGTCGTCTGCTCCGCAAACTACGCTAGTTCGAATTTATCACCACTTGCTTTACGGTGAAAGGAAACATCGTGAGGAGACCAGTCTGAGAAGTAATTCAAAGACGTATGTATAATGCCTGAGACGGCGATTCATTTATACCAAATTACGGATCTTGATACGTGTTTTGGAGTTGAACTCCGATAGATTTATAGCTTAAAGATACTTAAAAAAAATTTAATTACACTACGTAATTATTAAGGTTCAATTAAAAAAATATTGATATTTGGTGTCCACCCAACTAATGCTGTGAACCAATTATCTCCTAAAAAATCTAGATCCTATATAAATAAAGCTAGAACTCTTACTTGTCATTTCATTATCATCAGTCTTCTCAACGAAGAGCTCTTTCTTCTCCTCCCTCTCTTCTGCCTTTTCTGCTTTCACGTCTACCTTCTGTTCAATAGGTTTAACTACTTCTTTCTGGGGTTCGATTGGTTTCACTATATCTTTCTGTGTTTCGTTTGGTTTCTGAACCTCTTTTTGGATTTCGATCGGTTTTTGGGTTCCGTTTTGTTTTTCGGTCGGATGTACAGAGTGTTCGCTCGTCTGTTTAAGGTCTAAGTTTTCTTTGTTTTCGTTTACCTGTAAAATATACATTAAATACTTAAAAAGAGCCGAGGTGGCCGTCGGGTTTGAGCAGTCACCTGCTACCCAAGCGACGCAAGTTCGAATCCCAGCGGAGCCTGTACCAATGAGATTTTCTAAAAAAAACTTTTGTCCAGTGATTTCACACCACGTGCTTTACGGTGAAGGAAAACATCGTGTGGAAACCTGCATGTCTGAGTAATTCAAAGAAGCTATAGACTCACCATCTGTCACCTTGGCACTTAATTATCTTTTCTTCGGTGAATACAGGCGTGAGTATGTGTATGTCATAATAAATATTTTTTTAAACATTGTCTATACCTTATTGGCTATGTGTGTGAGTGTATCGTGTCCCTGTAGAGCCTCTAGTTTTTGCGTCACCTCCACCGCACTCAGCGGTCGTTTGTCGCCGATCGTAGGGGGCGTCGGCTGTAATGGAAAACTATTCGTAAGCTTATTACAATAAAGGTTATTTTCATGCATACATTTGGAACGAATCGAAAGTGATCTCCGAGTTCATAACGCTTTGTTTTGCGACAATAAGAAAAATATTCCCTCGTTGGTCTAGCGGTCGCAAGCACTACTGCGGAACATGAGATTTATATAGTATAACTAGCTGTGCCCGGCATACGTTGTATTGCCATTTTTTTTGGGGTGGACTACCCCTAACATTTAGGGGGATGAAAAATAGATGTTGGCCGATTCTCAGACCTACCCGATCTGCACACAAAATTTCATACAAATCGGTCCAGCCGTTTCGGAGGAGTATGGCAACGAAAACTGTGACACGAGAATTTTATATATTAGACTGGGCCTGTAATGTCCCGATAGTAGCCCCAGATCTGAATTGAACCCCTGATGCATACGATTTTATCATAGCTGGTGAAATATGGGGAGTTCAAACAATTGTGTAAGCTAAAACACTCGAGCATAAGGTTGTATTTACCTTGACAGCAATTTCTTTGTCGACGCTGGCTTCCTTGGACACCGCGGGAGACGGTGACAGTGTACGGCCCGGAGAAGCTGATAGCGATTTACCGCGCGACTGTATTAAAAAAAAAGCTATCTATAGATCCCCTTTTCCTGTGATTTTCCTTCAGTCCTTTATGATACAATGTCTTGGTCAAATCTAGACTGGGGTTGCAAGGTAAATTGAGCCTTTTGGAAATCTATTACAGATAAATAAAATAAATGAAGTGTCTGTTTGTAATTTCAAAATAACAGCTTTTGACATAAAACAAACAAATTTTCAATAGTTTTCTCTGTCTGTCTGTCTGTTTGTTCCGGGATCTTAACGGGACTTTCACTGGCCGATAGCAAATGTTACAAGGAGTAACTTAGGATATTTTTATTAAAAAAAAATCATTCAGGGTTCCGCGGGATTGAAATTAAATCTACGCGGGTGTAACCGCATGGCACACCTAGTAAAACATAAAACTTGGATGTTCTCAGTACCAAAGTTTTAAATTCTTCTTTGCTTAATAGCATCGCCTGCATGGCAGAAAGATTCAACCCCCATTAGACCCCCAAAGAGATGGAATTTCCAAAAACCCTTTCTTATTTGTATCTAGGACCAGCAGTTATGGGACTTCTTATATGTATACTAGCTGTGCCCCTCCACTCTACCCGCATAGAATTGTGTTATACCATTATGTCACGGGATAAAAATCCTATATCCTACTCCTGGTTCTAAGCTACCTCTCCACAAATTTTCAGCCAAATAGGTTCAGTCGTTTTTGAGTTATATATACTGTAACTAGCACGACTTTATTTTATTTATATACTAGCTGTGTTCCGCGGTTTCATCCGCGTATACATAATTTTATGGGTGGATTTATTCACATAACCCTAACTAAAAAAAATATCCTATGTTAATCCTTGTAACATCAACTAATCAACTTGTAAAATCGGTAAAATCGGCCCAGACGTTTCAGAGTTTACCCGGAACAAACAGACAGACGTTTTTTTTTTTATCTATTACCTTAGATTATCTATTATGTATGTACATTATAGATATTATATACTATATATAATATAGTAACTAACACGACTTTCTTTTATATATATATATATATATATATATATATATATATATAGATGTATATACATATAACAAACCTTATCGTGTTCTTTGGATGGCTTTGGTTTCCTATGTAGTGGCGGCTTGCCTTCACCGGGACCCACTGGCGTCACTGTAACATAAATAATATCTTTATTTGATTACACTTCCTAAAGGCACTTTTAAATCGTCAGAACAAAATTTTGGATAAGGGATTATAAACGTTAGCACCGGGTTCGGAAGGTTGCTTTTACAGAGAAGGCATGAAGCTCTGCAATTACTATTTTCAAAAAAAAAAATTACAATTTGTTATGGTTACAATATATCTGAATATTATTATTGCTCCATTCTTTATAAAGTAGGCAATGCTAGTAACTCTCTTGTTTCACGTTCATAACCTGAAGTGCCCAATTACAATCAGGCACTGGACGGTTATTAGTCACCATACCAATAGTCATTAAACAGCTATGAGCGGTTCACACGTTTTGTGTTAACAAAACATGGTTTAAACCAAAACTAGACCAAACTCGGAGTAAAGCCCTCCCTCCCTTTTGAAATGCATATCACAAAAAGAGATGGAACTACTTTTAATACAAGGATTATCTTGGCCCACATTTTGGTGAGTGGTTAATGCAGCTTATAGTTGCCTGCAACACCAGTGGGACTAGACAAAGTGACATTCTTTCGCGCTTGCGCTAATGGGAACGATACAAAATGTATGTAAATGCCATAAACCAGTCACGTGACATATTCCCGTACATTTTGTATCGTTTGTACTTGCGAAGCGTGAGGATAATGTTACTTGACAAATGTGTTTATAATGAAGGGTGGGCGATATAATAATCAGAATCAAACAACTTGCTAGTTACGTTTTATATTAAAAAGGCACAAAATAAATTTAATTGTGTATGTGTTATGGGGGCAAGAAGAGAAGAGAGAGAGAGCGTGCTCATAACAGTGAGGCGATTACATTCTAGTGAGCGACCGTTAAACAATGCATAGATGTAAAATATATATTGAACAAGGGGGGTTTTGTTAGTGTAGTGTATATGGTTACCAGGTTTGTCAGTGTGCAGCGACAGAGGGCGGGAGCGCCTGGGAGCGGAAGGCGGCGTGCGGCCCACCAGCGTGTTGTCGCGCGACACGCCCGGCGTCGTGGCCGCGCTCTGGCCGCTGTCCACGCCGCCTGGACCACACGACACGACCTTACATATGCACTCGCCTCCCTTACACTTATTTTTTTGCTATGGTCTCTCGCATTTAGTAAGGGGGAGTTACCTCGACTGCTTAATCGGACAAAAGAGCCTCCAGCCGAGCTTATACTTAAAAACTAAACAACACAGCTAAGTCCCGGCGCGGTACCTCGGCTTAGGACGTTGCTGGGGATGAGCTAAGGAGCTGGATCTGAGGATATTATTTAGGGACATGTTTAAGGCTTTTACAAGAGACGGGGATGACGTAGAGTTCGCGACGAGCCTCGCCGGTGAGGGTGAGGGTGAGGTATTTGCTGAAGTTATGTGATATCGTCTTTAGGACCAATAAGGGCGTGCTTCTTACATATCAAGCTCTCTATATTTATACTAGCTGTGTCTGGCAAACGTTGTTGTGCCAGATTTTTTTTTGTGAACCATCGCTTAGCGGTTCGAAAATTAAAGTCGTATTCTCAGACCTGCTCAAGTTTACCGTTAGAAGTTTCGATTGAGAGGTGTACTTCCAAGTGTGTTGTGATCACTGGGTAGTTAAAGTTACCAGTATTACTTGGAGGGGAGGATGAATGGAATCGCTAGCATTATTGCAATATTTTGGAATTATTATATTTTTTACAGGTAAACTAGGCCGGTTATAACATTCCTCACATTGTATAGGATGACTATATTAAAAGATCAGTTTATACTGGTAACGTTAAATTTGATTTGTGGTTCAACGGCCTTCAACGTGCTTCAATGAATAACACTCGGAGAGGTATCAACTTCGCCTATATGTAATTAAACATGTACGTTAAGGCATACTTACAGTAGTTACAACATTAAGCAACATACAATTATGACTCCACACGGAACAACTAAAAGCGACATTGAACAAAAACATAAATTAGCACAATTAAAAAAAAACCTTACCTTTTTCTTATTTGATACACTTAACCATATACCTATAGAAAACCCGACATCATTCTAACCTTAGAACAAAACGATTACATAATTCGAACTAGTATACCTAATGAATACAAAATACTTACACACAATCAAAACTCAACCTTATATCATAGCGAATAGAGCAGAACGCCTAATATATGTAATTAGTATGGAAAACAAAACACGATCCAAACTCAACCTTATGTGATAGGGGATAGAGTAGAGTACCTCTAGGCGTATTGACGCCGGTGCCGGCGATGGAGGCGGGCCGCGGGCGGCGGGGGGCCGAGGACGGGCGGCGGACGACCCCCGCGGAGGACGGGGTCCCCACGGCCCCCGACAGCGCGCTGCCCGGCCGGGACCCCGGCGTCGTGTCCCCCGACCGCGGCTCTGGATACATTCACGCTTATGTACAAGCGATGTAGCGCGGGTACACACATAACAGCCAATGGATTATGCGTTTTGCAATGATGTGTTTATGAGATTTTGTGAGGTAACAAATACATTGACAGCTTTTTATGAGTTTTACAATGTAGTTGCGAAACAAAATAGGCTATGATTTTAGTTATGGTGTAAAGTAAATGTAAAATAGCTAATTAACCGACTGGTTTAACCCAGATTGCCGACTTTCATTGCAAAATGGGTTTCGAAGTAATTTCTTGTAAATCGAGTTAATTCTAGTACCGACTCCAACAATGTATGGGAGAAGGCTAGAGCGATAATTTGAAAAAATAAACCATAATAATAAACCTTAATCAAGCATCAATATTATAAGAAAATATCTTAGCAAAAATATTATTTTACATGTGTGGTATGCGATGTTATAAACAAAAGCCATGTGATATCATAATGATAATGCAATGAAAATGTGCTTTACATATTAGTGACATTATAATGAATCTCTTACCTTTGACAGAAGTGCCCTCCACCCATAGAGCGAGCGAGACAGTGCTAGACCAGTGTGTTAAAAAGAGATAAGATAAGATAAGAAGGATATAGCAGCACCCAAACCGACAAGTCCTTACATAGAAAACCTAACACAAATAAATAACTCACTCTCAAATTGAAACCAAAACAACACAAATTATTAAGCTGAAAAATAAACGAATTTTGAAGCATATTAACAACGAGCGGACGTCACGCGGTTTCACCCGCGTAGTTCCCGTTCCCGAGGGAGTACGGGGATAAAATAAAGCCTATGTTACTCGCTGCTGATGTAGCTTTACAATGGTGAAATAATTTTTGAAATTGCTACACTAGTTTTTGAGTTACAAACATACGCAAAAAAAATGTCGATTGGTAAAATGCGCTTACGCAGTTCCTTTAAATTTTAAGTTTAGATTTTTATAAATTATAAAGAGAACATATTTCTAATTTGGCAAAGACTTTCTTCTTCTCTGTCGGCCCCTCACTGCTGAGGATCGTGACGTCACAAGTACTCTCTCAATAGATTTTCCCCGCTGCCCTTTATCTTCGGCATGGTGGATTGCGAATATCACCGGAATTGTCAAATGTTCGGCCACCTGGTCTAACCATCTTTTTGGACGACCCATTAATCGTATGCCCTCTGTTCTTCCAGTTACAATTAGCTTTACTTCTTGCAATGTTGCCAAAGTACGTTAGTACCCGGAGAGAGACAAATACTTACAAAACAAAATATTAAATAAAACCGTTTAAACAAAAAAAGATTAAAAACAATTACAAAGTTAGCACAAAAACAAACGTCAAATAAGCAATCACACCGCTTAAAGCGGAGCTTGCGAAGCGAACGTGTTAGGCGACCGAGTGAGTATGGATTTTAATAAAATTTTACAATAACATTACTTACACATTAGAATAACACTTAGGTTATAATTTATAAAGATATTGTGTGAATTGTCTAAAATATAAAGATTAGTCAAATCCTGCGCAGACGTGGTCGCGGGCACCAGCTAGTTTTATATTATCGTTTAATATTATAGAGTACAGTCCAATACTAGACGCAAACTGGAGTGACAGAGACAGCGTTCAACGCATTTTAAAGTAACGTGAACGAAGTAGAAAGAGAGAAACAGTTATTTAACATTTCTGTTACGAATCGACCGACCAAATAGTATCAAATAAAGTGAAGCAGCGGCGAAGCGATCCATGATTATATCACCACACTGTTACCACGAGCGAAGCGTCCCAAATGCTATCGATTAACACCACGTGTTCAACTAAGCAGAGAAGGAGATTGTGTGAAAACTATCAGTGGGATTGTGACTTAGAAATATTTTTATATACTTAAAAATCTTTTGGGTCCTACCATATCTTATTGTCATGATAGATGGTGATACGAGATGTATGTGATGTGTAAAAAGGTGCTTTTCCATCAGAGATGTACCTACGAATATGCGTAGAACAGGATGTGTTTGTTAAGAATTAATAGATACGCATCATTTACATTCTTAGCGTAGCGATTCTATTTGTTATTAACAAACACATCCCTCGCTACGCACCCTTGCACATGTCTGAGGGAAACACACTTTTCAACACGTCACATAAATCTGTCACACAGCCAAAACACAGTATATTTTTAAGCTTAGTGATCAGAACGGAAACAAGACCAATCTTTTAAATGAATACGTTTGTTCTATTGGAACATGAGGGTTGTCACTCGTAAAATTTTAATTACTTCTAAATTTACTGCCAAAGTAATGTAAATTTGTTGATTCGACCACGACGTGACACTCCTTACCTAATTTCACATCTGTACGAGTGTAATTACGAAAGATTTATTCTTAAATCCCCTGTCGTAAACTTCCAAGTATACTGTGGCCACCAAACTATCATACTAATAAGAGCGTAAGGTAAAGCTCCCAAATACGATGAAGTCATATCACAAATGACGCGATAGTGAACACACACCCCTAAACCATGTGACCAAAGCGTTGAAGCTAATAAGGTAATAATCTTACGGGTCCTGGAGAGGTGGTGCGTGGAGGGCGAGGCCCGGGGCAGCTTGTCGAGGCGAGTCATGGAGTAGGCCCTACCTGGCGCGCGGCCGGCCGGCAGCGTGGGCACCAGGTCCGTGCGGCGGCGCGCCACCGACGACCACGGGGCGGCCATGGCCCGCTCCGGCTCGTCTGACAACATTACACCTCAATCAATTATACAGTGTGTCAGGATCAACGAGGGACACTTCTTAGGAGAGTAGTCAGTATCTGAATGACATTCTAAATATGTAAAAAAAGTACATACATCATCTGAAGTACATCTCGTAAAAAATGCCTACATAAACAGCGCATGGAATATGTCGAGTCCTGCCAATATGCCCCGTTCCCTCTGTATTCCCGCCGCTACGCGCATCGATTGCATCGGAGATAGCATAGCACGCGATTTTATCACATTTTTTCAGACATCATACGCTATACAATGACAAATATTTTTTAAATCGGACTAAACTATAAATGTTATGCGCTGTCACACATAAAATGATAAAATATATATTAGGGTTAACCAAACGTTTAACGAGCACTTTAATCCAATCTCGTTTCTAGCATCAAAAACTAAGAACATAACTTAAAGTCTTAAATATAATATTTAAAATAAAACGTTATTATTTTCGCCACGTAATTTTGTGTTGTACCTACTACAATACAAGGATCAAAGTTGGAATCGAAGACAATAAATTTATTAATAAATTTGTCAGAAGAAGATGAAAGTGTCAGATTAAACTGTCTGAGTAGTGCCATCTTATAGGTAAAGAATTTGTCTGTAGGCACTGCTGAAACAATTTTGATAAAATTTCAGCTATCACAGATTTATAAAAAAAACCTACAATCTGACTCAGCGGTGCCATCTGGTGGGTGAGTAATGTATGTATAGGTACTGCCGAACCAATTTTGAAAAAAATACTCAGCCCAAGTAAACGAAATAAGCAAGCAAATATTACCCAGCCAATTTCAATTTTGAAGATGTGTTTAATCTCAACCCTTTGGCTTTTAACATAAAGTGTAAGTATTATCCTAAATGCTTGTTTAAACATGCCAAACTCAATAATGCTACAAGCGTACACTCGCGTGCAATAAGTATGGCGCCTTAGCTCCAAGGCTGACACGGTGAATTAGCATAATCTTTTCTAATCCCAAGCGAGGTTGGATCTGCGGCTCTCGTGTGATGTATTTACTTTGTGCCCAAGAATTCGCTTGCATATTGAATTTTAAATGTACTTCGCTGAATACAATTTGTTTATTCGCTTTTATGTGGAGCTAAGCACATTCTTATTTCAATACATACATAATAAGCTATTTCGTATTAGTTTTCGAAAATAAATGTTATTGCTTTACGAATAGGTTTTAAATTAATATATTCGTCTTAAGTTCCTCACCAGGGAGGTAGGTATCTACTAAATGTTTTTCAAAAAAGCACAAATCCTAAAAACTATTTTAAGCCATGCATACTTATATTATTCAGATAAACATATATGACGTCGAAACCACCCGATGCTTAATCTGAATAGATACTTGTTCTAAAGCTTTTTACTGCAAGGACATTAGCTGTAACTCAGCCCCAAGTGCCCTATGTCGGATGCAGGTTTAGTTTCAATCGAGTTTTATTTTCGACTTTAGACGCAAGTTCGAATCCCAGCGGGGCCTGTACCAATGAGTTTTTCTCAAAACTCATGTACAGTGATTTCACACAACGTGCTTTACTGTGATGGAAAACATCGTGAGGAAACCTGCATATGTCTGAGAAGTAATTCAAATACGTATGTCTAGTGCCTGAGACGGCGATGGACTCACCCTCTGTCACGTTGGTACTTTAATCATATTCGGTGAAATGTGGGTGTTGTTCTCTATTGTGCTTCTCTCCCCCTTTGTAGCCTTTTACGACATCCTCGAAGCAGCGACAACATATTCTTGCTCCGTCACTACACGGACGGTACGAGCCCCTTTTCCATTTGAATGAATCGCAAATAAGCAGAGTGGGTTCGAAGTCACATTTATAACTTACTTAAACAAACGGAATATAAACTACGAAAGAAAAATGCTAACTAAATGAAACTTAAATATGTGGAAGAAACTTACATAAACTCGAAAACATCAGGATTCCTTTATGGACAGCGTAAAAGAAATAGGTTTTTACAATGATTTATGTATGCTCGATGGGTTATACAAATAAGGGTTAAGGTGAATATTACATTTTATTTAATAACGCAAATGCTCAGACACCCCTACTCACTAGTAATGTAGTGTATTGACCCAGCAATTAATTAGTAAAATGTATAGATTATATTATATCAAATTCTTAACGACAGACTAAGTGCAATGCAGTAAACTTCGTACAAGATTTTTAGTAAGATTTGACAGATGGTTTTATAATGTAGAGTTCATAATCTGGCTTTTGTTTTATTATCTGAGGCAATGATTTTACAAAACCAAGGAAAATAGTTTTTAAAAACCGGGTCCATTATGTACAAAAGTGCACATTTTCAAGACAATGATTGATCATGATGACGCTTTGTTTAGACACTAGCTAATAAATTATGACAGCTGTCATGTGTGACATCTGTCATCAAAACCAATCATTTTCAAAGCTACTCGTACATTGTTTCTTGAGTTAAGTCCAATTAATTGCTGCATTGAAAACCGATCTCTCTTATTACAAAACATGGTTTAAACGAAGACCGGAATAAAACTAGTTCCGTCCCTTTTTAAATTCGTGTCACTGAAAGAGATGGAGGTAATTGTAAAACTATCTTACTCTGTATTTGGTAATAAGGGGGATATATGTCAAGCTTTTGCAGATAATACAGAAATATGAGAATAAATGGGGTGAATGAGAATTAAATTGGGGTAAATACACATAATCCTAATAATATTGCCATGCAATTAATACCTTTAGTGTCAGTGTCCGATGAGTCTAAATGGAGTGCTGAGGCGCGTCTCGTGAGCGGCGCAGACGCGAACATCACATTTGTTGTTGATGCCGCCCTGAAATCATACAAACAGTAATTTATAATAACTGTGTCCATTATCCTGTACATAATATAAATACTTTGATAATTTAACTTTCTTTAGTAGAATTATTATTGTGTAGATGTTATTGCACGTAACAGAAAGATATTAAGTTTCGTGCATCGAAACTTTCGACATTGAACCATATATCAATTATGCTGAGTCGACATTTGAGTGCAATATTCTGTTGATCTTATATTGCGGGTTTTCTCGGGTTATAATAAAATTAATACCTTCATGCTAGTAGCTCTATTTACAGACATATTTACATTTAGAGGACAGACACATTTAGTTACATTCATAGTCATTCATGCATGCAAGTAAATAAGGAATATTACGAAAGAATAGTAAATAGCAATATTTATTGGTAGAAATATAACAGTTTTTTATAGAAAATCCCATCACGATTCATAGTTTTTTCATTCGGTCATTTTCTGAATCTCTCTCTGTCTGGTACCATACAGGCAGGTAGAGACAGACTCATAAGATTACCGAATATATAAGTGGTTACTTCAATGTAATGTGCCTGAGACGGCAGTGGGTGTATTAACAACCCTGTTTCTCTTCAGAAACTTCTGTGAAAGCATGAGCGCAATTTTTTGGCCAAAACGTTTTAAATATTATTTCTTTTGGCATTTGTACACAACAATATTAGCATAGCGTCAATCGTTCTCCAAAATGTCATAATTGCTTACTTGGTTGACAAATCGCAGTAAAAAAGGTATTGTCTCAAAGACAATGGAGCTAATTATAACATGGGAAGGAAGGTGACGTCACCGCTCACCAGGTCACTGGACCGCACAGGAAGTAAGCCTTATGGTCCGGTTATGGAAAACGGATGGCGCTTGCAAAACGCTTCGGCGTTGGGATTGTCCAAAAATTCTGTGGACGCGAAAGTTTGTAGAACTTAAACCATCCTATATATATATATATAAAATTCAAAGTCCTGAATGTCTGAAATCATGCAGAGCCAAGATAATGAAACGAAATTTCTTCATAGTAAAAGCAACCATCCGAACCTGGCGGTAGCATGTATAATCCTGGATAATCATGTCATTCTGTCGATTAAAAAGTACTTTGGAAAAGTCTAATTAAACAAATATATTTTGTAGTGTTACTACACAATTCACCGAAGATTTTGTGTCTACGTGGCAGACGGTGAGTTCATGGCCAGCCCAATACCTACAGCTTTGAATTTCTTCTTGGGTAATATATCCTCATACAGGTTTCCTCACGATGTTTCCCTTCATACGTCACGATGTTTTTCACTGTATAGATGTACAGGCTGACAGGAGTCGTGAGTGGATTAAAATTCCGAAGGTGCTGCTTCTCAGTAGTTGGGTACCCTTCGTATCGAAAAGACCCTAAATGCTAAATGTCCTACAAGTATATCACCAACCTACATAGGTATTACGCTTGATTGCCACCTTCCTTAATAAAATAATACTTATATGTGCTAGGGTTTTCTCAGTTTCCGCACAGGTGACATAACAAAACAATTAGTTCAATCGATTGCTCATACATACACATGTAAATATATGCATGCTTCACATAGCTCACTAAGTCCATACCGTGCAATATTGTTACTGATCGACGATATATATATACAGATAAATAAAATTTTAAGTGTCTGTTTGCAATTCCAAATTAAAATGGATATGAAAGTATATATGGTACTGACATAAAAAAAAACTAATATTTAAAAATGTCTCTGTCGGTCTGATTGGTCCGGGTAATTTCTGAAACGTCTGGACCGATTTAAACGGGACTTTCACTGACATGTTACTGATGTTTCAAGGAGTAACATAGGCTCCTTTTATTTAGCAAAACATATTAGGGTTCTACGAAATAAAGCATGAAACTAAATCTACGCGGGTGAAACCGCGGGGCACAGCTAGTCCTTAAATATAATTCATATTATGCTTAAGAATATATCCTTCAACTACTTCAACCTCTATCTATCTACCTGTGCCCACTACTTCGAGAAATACAGGCGTGAGAATATGTTGATTATTAAAATATATTGTAACGGTATTATATACTGGGCAAAACCATGGGTCTCAACTACTTATAGTTTTTAATCACAATTCAACACATTGTTAAATCAAGTTAAAGCTCATAATAACAAGATTAAAACAAAACTTTTTTTTTAATTATGATGCATTTCCTTTCAAATAAATAAGTATTTAAGTATCATAAACTGTTCAAATGTAAACGACTATATTTTTAGTGTCATTTTATTGTAAATGTTTGTAACATGTAAAACAATACTGAAAACCAGTCGCATTATTTCAGATAAGAACATCACACTCGCCTGCGTCAGTCGGTTGCCATTGGACCCAATTGTTTAAATTGTTTCAACGTTATTTTATCGATGGCAATATATAATGACAAATTCTCCCTTATTGCAATTAACACGGCACCAACTATGATCGTTTAAGCAGCGCGTATAAAGAACTTCTTAGCACATTCATTATTCGAAATTCGAAGCCATCTAGGACTGAACCTCCATCATTGAGATCCCAGCCGAATAATGCTACCGTTGGGCCGTATGTGCAGGGGCGAGCATTAGATTTCCAGAGTAGTAGGCATAAACAATAAGTAGGGTATGTAGGTTAATTACATACCAATGTGACGCCTACCTACGTACCCACGTTTTGGTATGCACACACAACACTATTCAATTCAATTCAAAATATCTTCATTCGATTAGACTTTTTACACGAATGTATTCAGTCATCACAAATGGCAAGCACTGTATATCTGTTTATATGGAATACACGCCTCTGCTTATGTAGTAAGGTGGTCAATCCCATAGTCATGTTGACACAATTAAATCGAATGACAGCTATTATATTCATATAAATTTTAGACCCTGATAAGGCATTTATGAACGTAGATTAATTACCACCATTTCGGACACTAGCCTTCTGATAAGAACTGGCAAGAAACTCAGCAAGTGATTCCGTTTACTTTAATCGCGAGTGAAAAGAAGAAAATAGACATTATTGGGTTTCCGATTTAAGCTGAAATGTACACCATACTAGGTAGACACCAATAGTAAACAATAAAACGATCTAACGATACTCAAATGCAAAAATGACCTAACCCCAAAAATCTAAAAATATCGCAAACACATAAAGTGTGCGCTCAGCTGGAATGTCCGCGTTACGTAGTTGGAATACACGATCGCTCCGACCAAATGTATCGGGTAGCGGTAGCCGGGCGACCTAAATAATTCTAGGTCTGCTAAGTGGAATGTTAGTTGTAATCTATGCGAAAATTAGACGATTACTTTTACTGTGGCATGCACAGGGGCAAAAACTGCGAGCTCTTAATGTTATATTTATTAAATAAGAGTTCAACTATCGTGGCAATACGATCACGTATCAGAGCACGAAATTTTTTTTTAAACGCATGGAATATCCAACTACCTTCTTTCAAGTGCTGAAATGAGTATGGAGTGCTCAGCAGAAATAGTTGGGAGAAATGGGACAGACAAAGTAACAGTCACGTCAGCCACGCGCTTCGCTTGTAGAAAAGTTACAAAATGTATGGGAATGACGTATGTCACGTGCCTGATTTATGTAATTTCCCTATATTTTGTATCGCTTCTATTACCGCAAGCGCGAGAGAATGTTACTTTGTCTAGGCCCACAGCGTTTGTATTTGTTGGCATTCAAGGCCAGAGCTCAAAACTCGTGACAGCACCTACAGCAAAAACAATACCAGTTTGTCATCCTCACCTTAATGAGCTGATAAATCAGGTTCAATACAAGGAAACAGTAGGTGAAGTCGAATATATCAAGAGCGTATCAGATATCAAATATATTGTAAATACTGCACATTGCATACCCTATGCTATTTCTAAACTTGTTCTCGGAATGCGAAATATTCGCATCAATATAATTGTTTATTAAGCAGCTACAGAGATGAATCATTTATTTAGAGGTTTAACCCAGATCACCAATTTCTTCGTAATAGGGGTTGCGAAGGTCAGATGGCAGTCGCTTTGTGTAAAAATCAGGTGATCAGCCACATTGGGTTCAATCAAGTGCCAATTGCCAAGGAGATGATGAATTGCGGGTTATTTCAGTAATTTGCCATAACTGAATGCTTGCTTGATCAAATGCGCCTACACAGTTAATAATGACGTAACACACCCATATCTCCAGATGAATACTAGCTAAGAGATACTGGTATAAGATACAAAAACAGGAGATCAACTTTTATAGCGTTATCATGAGTGGACTGATATAAAAAATATGCAATACATGACGTCATTACCATTTATCAGTACCAGGCGACGCATACATTATCGGAACGAGTGTTTACGTGCGTCTAAATGGGATTAAGTCGATTTACACGAAAGTAAAAATAATCTAAAATGACATTCTACAACAGACAAAATAAATGCAAAACACCTTACCAATGACCATTGGTTATTGGACATCTCAAAAGATCCCTATTGATTACAAGCATCGGGAAGATTATTCTTCATTCACGATTATAATATGGTCCTGTCATGGCATAGCTAAATAGGGGTATTAGTTCTAGCTCTACTTGAAGTTTTGCATGCATAAGCGACGCTACTAATGCAACTACACTACTTAAATGCTAAGCTAAGCTATAATTCTAGCACAAGAATGAATTTACCACCAGAGACCAAGCCTCAGAAAGCAAGCAACGCGCTGCAAGTTCACTCACACATGCGCTGCAATGTTCTCTCGCGTACGCACGCGCCATCGTTTGTACTCATTCGGAGCGTGCGTGAAACCCGTCGGTGAGAGACTGTGTGTGTGGGTGTGCATTGAAGCTTACTCTTTGGTGGAATATTGAATCTTGTGGTTCTTGCGTTAATATACTATTGTCTCAGGATATAAAATATTTATGTTAAAACTAAAACATCACAAACATAACGGGTAGTATTCAATAAACGAACTAAAATTAGTAACAAAATATTGAAATAAAAAAAACTGCTTACAGTGATTCAAAAAAGTTCATCTGATCAATGGGGTTGGTACTGGGGGTAGGAAGAAAAGAAAAAATAAATTAGTACACAAAAATAAAAATTAGGGTATCCAGTTATTCACTTGGGGTCTGTTGAGTAGAAATCATATAACCATCACCGTAAGAATCCCAAAAGGCTAAGCAAGAAATAAAATCTTAATAGACTGTAATTCAAATTAACCAACATTGTTCGATCAATTACGATTCAGCTGATCAATGAAATTACAACCTATAAATAAATAAAAAGCAATAGGTACTAGAATCTATTCACCCTTGAAAGGTCTGGAACGTTTCTAGTTAAAGCAAAACCTTTTTAAGCGAATTACTAGCCAATAACGAACCAATTTTGAAAAATTAAGATATAATCTATTTGCATCTACTGAAAAGCTAATACTATAAATTTTAATATGCTTAATGCAACTTCTGACAACAGCTATCTGTAGTTTACCATCCTGACAGTTTTAATACGGAATAATAAAAAAAATGCTAATTATCCTGAACAAGATATTTTTTATGAAATTCCTATAATTATTACCCTAGCCTAAAATATGTATGTTCAAAGGGCTCACTGGTTACAAATTTACCTGCGCGCTGCCCAGAAGAAACCAGCAGAGTCTATAGGTTCCAGTAGTCTTGGTGTTGAGGATCCGAAGGCGAAGGCAGGTCGGGGAGAGGACCGGGAGGCGCGCGCCCTCTCCAAACGCTCCGTTCGGTCGCGCTCGCGTTGGAGGAGCGCCTCGCGTCGGGATATTGATGCCTCCCATATTGCGCGTTTCCTCTCTTCCACCTGAGGAGAAAGGGACAGCTTAATTGATTACCAATATTCATAACATCGACTACCTGTACCCCGAGGTTTCACCAGCGTAGATTTAACTTCGTGAGTGACTTTATTGCGCGGAATTCAAAATACATTTATATGCTAACGCCTGTATTCCCCGAAGGGGTATTGTATTCACGACACCCATTTTCATCGAAGATGATTAAGTAGTGCCAACGTGACAGATGGTGAGTCCAATTGAAATATTTTTTTATATTTATTTAATTTCTTACATCTGCTATCTGCTATTGGAAGTGCAGTTCCATAAAAATCAGTCAAGACGTTTAAGAGATTAGCATGAACAAACAGAGAGACACAGACAAAGCGTTTAAAATGGCGGCTGATAGACAGATATCGAAGAGAAAAACACATTGCGCCGACCCCAAATAACATGGGATAAGGGCAGGAGAATGATGATTCATATCATGGAAGGAAAAGCAGTGGATGTAGAGGTGACAGCCAACATGAGTAACATGGGATATAAACACAAGGTTGCTGACATACATACTATACATAGCTAAACAAATTAATTCAACTCATCAATATTTTTTATCAGCGAGATTGAAGTCGATTTGAAGTCAATCAAATAGTGAATTGAAAAGTTACGCAAATCTCTTAAGGTACGATTAAATCATTAATACAGCAACACTAAATGGCCCACCATTGTGGACTAATGTAATAGCTTCTATGGATTTCAACAATTAGCTTATAAAGTAAATGTAAACAAAGATTGATTTCGAGCATCACGACTATCGAAGGCAGTGCATAAATATGCAGATATCGACTAGTCATGCCCTTCACGTTTGCTCTCTATCATAATCACAAATCTGCCTTCAACATAATAAGCAGACACTGCTGCAACTTTCCATAAGGCTCCTTTTATGAGGCTTATACATCGCCTATCATCAATTACACGGCAAGATCGATTTTATTCATCAACGTATTGGCGTAAATCGATGTCTTGTAACTTCGTGAAAGTTGTCAGCTTTTACCAGTGCTATTTACTATCGTAAATCTGGTTATTTCAATTTGATACCGGATGAGCATTTGATTCTAGCTATATTCCAGGGGATGAAGTCGGTATTACTAACTTCTTAAGATGTCCTCTTTATAGCCTCATCGTAGTTGCCCATTTGAATGGTGAGACGCACTCGAATATTAAAACACGAGTCTACACTACACCATTACTCAGAGGAAAATTTGTATTTTTGTGTGTATGTTTGTAATGAATAAACTCAAAAACTACTGAGCCGATTTCCAAAATTCTTACACCATTGGAAAGCTACATCATCAACTAGTAACAAAGTCTTTATTTTATCTCCGTACTCCCACGGGACCGGCAACTACGCGGGTAAAACCGTCAATATTTTGGCAAAATCCACAATGGATGAATCTCCAAGGACCACAAACTTTTCTCAGCACGATGAGGTATACGAAACGTATGATTGGCATGTCTCAATATCCATAGATTGTTGGCAAACAATGAATAATGATCAACTATAAAGATCTGATGAAGGTGAACGGTGCTCAATAGAAACTATACTAGAAATTTCTACGATAGTAATAAATAAATTACTAGTATGATCTGGTTGCTATTATTTGCGACGTAAACTACTTACTAGATGTAAAAAATTGATATATAAATTCCGATTGTAACGATGGATGATCTATCTAAATATAAGCGTTGACGTTTGTAATCAAAGTAAAGTCAAAGATCTAAAGGGCTTGATAAGGAAGTGAGCTGCGGCGCAACAAGATATCGCAGTTCTGCTTGACCGGATGGGACTGTTGATCGAATGTCTAACGCCAGTCTATATCAATATTATAAAGAGGAAAGATTTGTTTATTTGTAACAAATACGTTCCGAAACATATGGATCGATTTAAAAAAAATGTTCACCAATTCTACATTATCGCTGAATAACAATTGTTTTATTGTTAATCGAAGTTCATTAGGGAATAATAATAACATGGGGACAAAGTTCCGGATGGAAGCTAGACTTATAACAAACTACACAATGCAAGAAAATACTGAAGTGGAACTATCTGTCTAGCAAGAATATAATGGAAACAATTAGTAATGGGTACCAATGAACAAAATCAAAAACCGATAGACAATAAACAATGTTACAACAAGTCATTACCCCAAGCTGAATATTCAGGGAAAAATCTTTGTTTCGAAACACGACTAAACATAAGCATCATAAGCAGGAAGGAAATTTAAATTTAGCATATACCTAATTAGCCGGCAAAATGCGTACAGCGTCTATAGCACCAGACACGGTCAATGCCAAAGGCATGGTAAACGGGTTATTTTCGCAACATTCTCAGCCCAAACCGCCAACTGTGTCAGTGTCGTCGCTTTCTTGTCTAAGCTTCAGGTATTTATTTACAGTTTTTATGAGCATTATTTATAAACACGGGGGATCATTCATCTCTTTTAAGTCTAGAGTAATTACTCGCACAGCATTATGAGTATTCGTTAAAGCAGGAAACTTTCTAAATTGTGATATTCTCGTCAGTAGAGCACCATCATGTTTGTCTATATTCCTGGGTTGATCCGATTTTATTCCATTTCTTCACTTTTTCATCCAACTTCGTCTCTGAATTCACTTTCAAGCTACATCATATCAATTCACGTAATTCAATTTGTTTTTAGGTATTCATCTACTACCACAGATCGGCATTTATGCATAGTTTAAACTCTTCGATCGAAACATTCCCTTTATTAATTTCTTAGTAATTTCACAGGTAAAACTGGTTAAAGTTATTCCGCACAGGCGCACTACTCAATATCAAAAATACTAGCTTTACGTTCCTGTAGGATAGATGTGATTTTAGCTGTGATTTAAAGATGTTTGTACGATTACCAAAAACCATAAAATATCAGCTCGAATATCTCGAATATGCACAATAACTCCGATACCATACTGCGAGGTCGCCCACCTAAACTGTGGGTGAATGACATTTGCGAGACAAAACCAGGATAGGAGCTAATCTTGTCTCTGGATAAAACGAGTCATGACAACTATGTCAACGACAACCATGACAGGCATTAATAAAGAAACTGAAAGTGTACAATTAATTGACAGTTTGACAGATCACAATTCGCTTTCTCAAAGTCCTTGAGTTACTTTTCTTCTATCTCGATCCAAATCGTTATCAGTTCCATATTTTTAAGACGCATATGTCGCTATCTTTTTATCAATATTTTCAGTAACACAATCAACATCTGGTATAGGTAGGTAAATGTACAAGAAAACACCCATTTGTTTCCTCAATTATTCGTCAATATTTATCAACAAAATTCCATCATAATTTTCCAGTTCATTGACTGGCTATTTCATCGCTCAAATTCCATAAATCAAACTGTAAAGCTAACATTTGGCAAGATTCATTGACATGATACCATGAGAATTATAGATATGATTATTAACATTGATCATTGTGCCGATGTAACCGATCGGAAAGCCGGCTATAAGCCGGTATGCGGCTTGTCCTGAAGGAAGTGATTCCCTGTTATTTTTGTCACGACTCCTGACGCGTGGCGAGGGTTATTTCTGTACACCTATAAGCTCTAATACTCTGAATGCTTGGGACGTTTAAGTAGTTTGGAGGGAATTTGATTCAGTTGGGTTAAAGTTTATGAGGGGGTTACCAAGACAGTAACAGTTTCAGACGAGGTAAGGTCATGATTTAATAATTTAAAGATAGCGTTAGTTTGGTAGATGTTATATTATTACTAAAAGCATGAAGACAGAGGTAGCCAATTCGACTATAGATGACACAATTTTCCAAAGAACATGACTTGTGATACTACAAGTCCCATCGCCCTTGAATGTGCAGTAGTCATTTTACTACTCTTGTCTTTATTATCAGCTTTATTTTCGCTTATAACTCGTGACGGCTCCTATAGAAATGAAAAGATTTAACTCAAGCAAAAGGTAGAATAAGGTAGGATCGCGTGATGTGTTACACATATGATTCTCAAAACCATTTGTCTGCGCGAAATAGTCCTGTTGACGTACTTGCGTGCGCGCACGCTGCGAGTTATACAGCGCATGACCTCATAATTGACAATGGACATTATGCAATCAGTGACCGGGTCACCTGGTCCGTTGTTGTTTGATCTGATATACTAACATCTCATGGTAATTTGAATGAGGATGATGTTTAGTTTTGGGGGATGATATATGATAATTTGACAATTCAACTTTAGTGTTTCATATATTTTGACTGCCTCCTTGGTCCCTAGACCAATTTGCTTTGGTTGCAACTGCGGAATACGCGTTCCTGGGTTCGATCTCCGAGTCGGGCAAAATGTTATTGGGTTTCCCATCTGTAATGTCCCAATAGCCCGGAGTCTAGATAAGTGGCCAGTTAATTGCAATAGTCTCGCCCCTTATTACATGGGACTTAAATATAGATGCCAACAATTACCTGCGACATCGACCCAGCAGCCGGCACAGACTGTTCGTTCAGTCGACCTGCCGTACCGTAGCCAGGGCCCAGTCTCCGGTGTGCCATACCCTGACCATGCTCAATGCCCTCCTAGATGCCAATCCTGAATGTGATTTGTTTGCGGATGCATGGACTATATTTTGTTTGAGATTCTGTGAGGTTAAGTATGCGCGAGTATCCACGATTTTATAAGTGTGTATTTTATAAGGCATAAGATCACTGTTCTAAAATGTCAATGTTAATTATTGTAATTGGTATGTCCGTAATAATTAACTATAAATAAATGCCTGTGGGAGAGTTCTGTAAAGTGTACGCGTCTGCCTATCCTTCCAGGGACTGTAGACAAAGTAACATTATCCTCACGCTTCGCCAGTAGAAACGATACAAAATGTATGAGATTGACATAAATCAGTCACGTGACATATGTCATTCCCGTACATTTTGTATCGTTTGAACTAGCGCAAGCGAGAGAGAAGGTACTTTGTCTAGACCTACAGGGAATTTAGGCGTGAACATACGTATGTATATTTTATAAAATCAGTAAAGGAAAGTATGGCCAAGCCCAAAATGCGTCACTAATATTAAATATAGCTACCGAAATATTTCACAAAAAAAACTTGAACTAAGGTATTAATCAAGTACGTAACTATTATGCAAATTGAGGACCGTAAAATTCGGCTAAACGTTGATATCACACGACCAGACAATGTAATAGCTTAACAGCCTCCGTCGGCAAATGATTCCACCTTCATTCAACTTAAAATTACAATTGGAATGCTTGAACATGATGACATCACCTAAGCAAGGACGTCTTGCTTATGTAACACCTACGTCATGCTTTGTAGAAATGAACGAAAATATTCTAATGTTTACCGGATTCAAGATTTACAGATTTATTACTATTTTTGGGCGCTTCATTAATATAATTCTGGATTTCCGAATTAATTTCTTTAGCGACTAGTTGTGGCCCGCTCATTTCAACGGTGGCTTATTTCGCGGAGCTCTACATATATCTACATATACAGATAAATAAAATGAAGTGTCTGTTCTAATTCAAATTACACCTTTTGACTTATAAATGCAAAGGAAAGTATAAAACTTGATTTTTTATGCATGTACCGTTAATACTTTCATATGAATTTAGTGAAAAAAAAATAATTTGTACTTACAAACAGACTTAAATTTTATTAATCTGTATACATACTACGGATTTAACTATAAGCCTCCTTCAAATAGTACATGTTTGAAAAAGTAGTATCAAGATCCGAAACAGATTAAATAATCTGGTGTAAAAATCTCTGGTATGATAAAGATAAAAGAAAAGGATTCACCTCATGATCCGTTAGTAGTATACGTCTAATTAAAATTCAGTAATACTTACATTATTAGAGTTGAGGTTTCGCATGATAGTTCATAATGTTATGGCTCTAAATAATTGAATAATGCCAGCTACTACAAACGCAGTCTTAGATAACGATTATTATAATTAGCCAGCCAATGTAGAATTAATTAAATAGGCTAAGTATAAATTAACAAAAGTAGAACGTGCTCCGTAGAATCAACAAGCAGTCTTTCAAATTGTTATAATTTAGAAGATCGAATAATAAACACAGAATTGTTTTAACAAGTGATCTACAACAATTGTTAATGAATAAAAAAGAAGAGTTCAGGCCCCGGTAGGGCAAGTGGCCTACTCTTCGACGTTCATAAGTATGAACGTCGAAGAACTGACATCCGGTTCGGAAACTAGCCGTCTGAGAAGAACCGTCAAGAAGGAAGACAATGAACAAAACAAAAGGATCCAATTCTTCTTCGGTGGACAAAGAGTTTCTCATGAATCATCGTGTGAATAATATAGCATAGACCAACGCTATACTAAAATAAATTCAGGAAAATTTTGTTCTAAACGTACAGGAGGTCTCCTGGATACGAACATTTGTGTATGACATCGATTCATTGCGTAAAATTTGATACTTATTGGAAACCTTTTACGAGCAAAATCTTAAAAAACAAGCAACAGGAACATAAAGAAGCGATGGAATCGACAACGAACAGAGACTGCGTAATAGAAACGTGTTAATTGATTTCGCTGGCTCCGGCGGAGAAAAGTTACATAATGCAAACAAAACTATAATACACGAGCTTCTTCTCTCAACAGCCATTTGATTGTAATCAAAACCAATGTTAAGGGGTAACGCCAAATGGTTATGGACAAATTATTAAGTTAAACTTGCTGTTTAAATAACGGAAATATTCATCATCATCCACCTGCCCTTATCTCTTGTTATTGAGAGTCGGCAATGCGTTGTTTCTCTTCAATTTCTCTCTGACAGCCATCATTTCTGTATTCACTCCCATTCTATCCATTTCATCTTCACACCATCCATCATTCATTGATTACAAAACTTTTTTGAAGGAATGATTAACTTACTATATATTGATGTTCATCGCCTAAAATCAGCCTGTCTGTATACGCAAATGGTATCGAGCCTTCAGGTACCTACACCTTAATTATATCAACGTGCATATTTTGACATAATATTATAAACTTGAATGTGTCTGTTGACTTAGATAAACAGCTGTTTCGGAAATTTGAAGTAAGGATAGGTTTAAATTTAAAGACGAACATAATATACTCAAAAATGCTTCCCGCAGGCGAAGTCGTGGGTACAAGTTAATCTTGACGAAATATTCCCAAACTATTGGAGCACTTATTGAAAAAGAAAAACAGAAGTTTAAGTCCACAGGCGGTATTCAAATGAACAAAGCAGATATAACACATGACTTTAAATGTAACATTAGCATAACCGGCTTCTAACAGTTGGAAAAACAATTCAGCCAATGTTTAAATTGAAGAAAATACTGATAATAAGTTGACATTAATAATGAAGTAAGCGTGGAAGAATTCAGAAACAGCGTCATTAAGAATTCCATTAGTACGACGCCAGAATCTCAATCGTCCGTCGAACCTTGAACTCGTGTTTTGGTATTAGCTGAATCTGTATTATCATTATTGAATTTATCATCATTTGCCGTTTCCCGATAAGATTTTTGTCCGGAATGTAATTATCCAATATTTAACGTAACGCAGACATTTCTTAGTTCATTCACCTTGAGTATACATACGATTAGCGTTGGTGTATGGAGCGCAAAAAATACTATAGATTGGTTTACATGCGATTCTGCTGGCTTAGTCTGGGAATGCAATGCACTAACATTTATAAATTAGTAACAAAAAATACCGTGTTGTTAA
This sequence comes from Watsonalla binaria, assembly GCA_929442735.1. Taxonomy (NCBI): domain Eukaryota; kingdom Metazoa; phylum Arthropoda; class Insecta; order Lepidoptera; family Drepanidae; genus Watsonalla; species Watsonalla binaria. The sequence continues at coordinate 8,475,024 of OV838937.1, read as the reverse complement.
TCTCAAAGTTATGTTTACATGCATGTTAATATTATATGCTCACGCAATCCCACAAGGATCCCCGAAGGGGTAAGCAGAAGTGTAACTACAACACTTTTCTACAAAGATGATCGCCGTTTCGACGGTGCGTCAAAACGTCTTTGATTTACTTGCCAGACATATTTCCAGGCAGGTTTCCTCACGATTCTTTCATCATATCAGTAAAAAGGTTAATATAAAATTGCGAATTAAACAGCATTTATGAGCAGAACATGGGACACCAAGAATAAATTGTATGTAGGTATATTCCTGCAAGTTATAGGAAGATAAGGAAGAGATCGCATATAATTAATAAGGTACCCAAAGATTATTCTGCATCTATAAACGCAGACTAGTTAAAACTAGACAGAGCGGCGATTCGTTTCCACAATAAACCAAGTAATTTCTAATTTCACTCGTGTGTTACCGTAACTATTATTTTGCCGGTGAAAGTGTTGTGCCGGACCCGCTGGACCGGCAGTTAGAATACTGTCTAGTAAATGGGATACAAGATTCAATTAGGGGCAGAAACAATTGCTTTCGTTCGTGCTTGTTGTTGGTAATAAAAAATCGATGGTTCCGTTGGCTGCGACACTACTTATTTATTTTCTTTGAATCGGTATTTTTCCACTACATTGAGCTCTTACAAATTTATGCCAAACTCATCTTTTTATTTCGTGCAACCGATAATAGTCTATTCAGAAAGTGAGCCGTCGCGGCCAAAAATTTTACTAACCTAACGATTTCCACCTTGCAACCAGCTCCAGCCATCTGGGTTGGTCCAATATTCCAGACTTATATATAAATTGAAGTCGCCAGTTCCATACAAAATTATTTAGAACACACTAATATGTAGGAAATAAACTATAATAATAAATTAAAAATCTATATTATATTTAAAGAAAAGTCAACATTTGTAATAGTCTCAAGTAGTCACAATTTGTACGAAATACTCGTATGTAAGCCCGACTCACACTTGATCAGTTTAAGTCTGAAAACAGACGCGCGTGCTGAACAGTATTTTCCTTGCCTTCATTTACATTTATATGCACATGCTTCAGTGTTGATTGATGTTTGTAGCTTATTAATAATTTGAGATCTGCTTCGATAAATATTAGATTATCTACATGAATCAAATTATATCTTCCTTCTTTATTCATTCGTGTCACAACAGTGCCAACGCAGGACACTGAGTAATCAATCTGGGAACGATTACTTCATATTCGTATCACCTAAACAATAAGTCTAGATGAGGACTATTTTGTTTTAATCTTTGTCACCCATAACTGTTCTTCTACTCATTCCATTCCTATCCTTCACTTCAAGTTCAAAAGCATATCCAAAGACGCTTCCTCTCTTATAACTAAGTCCTCATTAAAATCGTTAATCATTAAATGCAAGTCACCTGTTGTCTTCTGTCGTCGTCTTTAGCTCGCTGCTCCAGCTGGCGTTTCCGTCGATCCTCATCGCGCTTCTCACGCTGCGCTTGGGCCGCTGCGGCGTGCGCGCGTAATTCGTCTAACCGTTTCCTTTGCTCCGCCTCGCGCCGTTCGCGCGCTAGTCTCGCTCTGTCTAGGGCTTCTTCCGCCGCTAAGGACAAAAGGGTTTAAGGTTAAACAAGGCATCATAACATTTCAAGACAGGATTCAATTACACTGATGTTAAAAATGGGGATGACGTGTAAGTGTGGTACACAGCCAAATATGGTCAGTATAAAACATATTCACGAATCCTGCAGACAGCTATGAACATGCTAATAAACGTAGCACTAACCGACAACGAAAGAGAGGAACAATATCATGAAACATTTCAAGATATAAAATGCTTTGCGCAGAGGCATATGAAACGGTAATAGCAACAGGCAGGTCGCAACACACAATAAACCTCTTCAATGACGAATAGAAAACGAAATGATGATCCAATTTTAAGAACAAAATACTATAACATAGTTGATACGAGTAGTCCAGATGCATATAACGACCCTTTCTCTCAAAACGATCATGAATGGCGCAATGCAGATCCGACGCGGTCGATTTGAGATGGTCTGATTATTGCCCATAAAACTATTGGTCGAAAAGTCGTTTATTAGCGCTTCTCATGTAAGTGAAAGCTCTTCATGATTTCATTATGCTCGAGGAATGCTGTGGGCGTATGATTTCTACATGATATGTCAAAATCTAACCATGTTTGGTGATGTTTGGAAATTTGGAAAACTGGAGGTTTAATATCGACTGGCGTTGGTATTTCTCAATGACGCTGAGACTAGGCATCCGGAGAATACAGTCTGCGTAGATCACAGTTAAATTACTTGTAGTGTAGGTTAGGCACATCACGGCCAATTGGTTGACTTCGCCCACGCCAAGGGCGAAGGTACAGAGAATTTACATCCGCATGATATAAAATAACGTCTATTATTCGTGTCCAGTGTCCACATTTTTTGTGATACATTGAATTATAATTTATCTATTGCTACAGAAGCCTGAATATTGGTCAAAATTTTATTTGTATATTCCGTAATTTAACGATGTGGTAAAGGTTTACAACTTGGACGACTTTTCAGGCTTTGAACATGGATTAACAGTGCCACTACAGTAAACTAATGAATATTAACAAATCGTGGTTTAAGGAAACAACCTGAACACAAACGCATTTCAAAACTCCTTTCTAGAAAAAGTTCAAACGTTTGTTTATAACTACAGTACCGCTTTTACAGTGCGTCCAAAAATATAACAATATCTATAAGAAACTCAATACTACGTACAATCCCTTAACGACGCTTTGACCCAATTAATTCCCAACACTTACCAGCACGAGTGTGCGTGCGGTAGCTGGTTTAGGGAGGGATATTCTTTATGATGTTTCAGCGGTTTCAAAAAGGATCGAAAATAAGTAAGACATTTTTTTAAACGAACACAAATGTACTGTGGTACAATTTTGTGTATGTATTAAGAATTGAATATTTTTTTTATCTAGAACCGCACCACTTAACTGTAGTATTACAGTCACCACAAACATAGAAAACCTCTGCCAAAACATAGTTCTGAATGCAATATTTCCCAGATATTTCGGTAGCTAATAAATTCGGCTACTCAAAGGTTGAAGACATCTCTAACGTGTAGTCACGCGACACCAATGTAAACTTTGATCAATAAGCAGTGAATAGAATACTTTCAATGAAGGCGTATCGACTATTTAGTAAATACTGCTTGTCATTGGAAAGGTATGTCCATTATCTTAGAATAGCAATAGACAGGTTGATCTTGCGGATTCGATTACTATTTCTCAAGATCCCCGTATACATATTGTAGATCATTTTGCTGATGTAAAAAACATGTTACCAGAAATAAGTGCGAAAATCACCCGAAAAGAAATTGAAGATGTCGAAGACGAGTCAGTCATTATACTCCTTTTTTCATTCATAAATTCATTTCAGGTGAATCAAATCTTATGAGTACACATTTCTGAATCGGATCTGTAACCATTAACATATCATTCAAAAACATAAATTCCATCGATTAAGCTAGGAGCCACGTGACGACTAACACTAAATTGTAGCACTATCTACACGCAATTAAAACTATACATATCGTGAATAATAACAAAATCAGAGCAACGGTCAAGCATAACCACGAGAACACTCGAAGCACAAGGTTAGTTTCTCCAACACCCGATTCGATCCACTTTTCCTGCAGAGCTAAAGTATAATGGCACATTTTTTGCCCCCAATCGGCTGTGTAATACCTAAGTATTAGATGTAAATCATTTTAGAGTTTCTTATAAATATCTAAAATGACTGACGAGGTACGTGAGTTGGTTAAAAATATAACCAAATCGACTTTGGCGATTGGTGACTTTATGAACGACTAACGGACGTCACGCGGTTCCACCCGCGTAGTTCCCGTTCTCGTGGGAGTGCGTGGATAAAATATAGCCTATGTTACTCGCTGATGATGTAGCTATCCAGTGCTGAAAGAATTTTTCAATTCGGTCAAGTAGTTCCGGTGCCTATTCAATGCAAAAAAAAACAAACAAAAAAACAATCAAATATTTCCTCTTTATAATATTAGTGTAGACTATACTACCAGTGGTGTTTTAGATAAAATAGATCAATATCATAAGTATCTCCAGGTTTCCAATTGATTTGAGGACCCTCGTCCCTAGAAAATGTAAATGATCTCAAGGCGATTATGTTACACAGTATAAATACAACAAAATTACGGCTTCAAAATTATTTTCTACGGTAAAATGTATTCAAGACGGAAAATTAATGAGGATGGTTTGATTATCTCAGCAGGACGTGCTACAAAATTATAGCAAATTTCGTCAAACCCAATTTGGAGTAATCAACTTTATTACGGCAAAAATTTCGCGATACTCGTAATAACCAGGATAAAGTCGATTCTAGTACACAGATTTATCAATCTGAATGCGTTGTCTTCTCGAAATCGGATTTACGGCAAATTTAATACGTAAGAGTATCCTGTCCGTTATATAAATGACAATAAACCTAACAAGAATAGAAATACCTTTGCAACACGTAGGTGGCGATATCATATTCCACCTCGTTTGAATATTGTGAATCATCCACTCTTAAAGCACTATATTACAATTTGTTGCCTGGATCAACCAATTAAGGATCATAATGATTTAGTTGTTTGTTGACTCATTCTAATTCATACAGACAGAAAGAGATAGCACGCTATTGTTTTCGAATCACTTCCACGAGACGGAGAAGAGAAATGGAAAATTTTGATTCACTTGTGAGTTGTGGGTGATAATTTTCAAGACTTCTTCAACAAGTAGTCTTTAACGCAAACAAGGTAAGGCTTATCTTTATAATCGATAAAACCAGAATACGTTTCATAATATAACTTTACGTCTGATAAACAACGATCGAAAAACGCATAACAATATCTATCTAAATCCCATTATATTATGACAGATATAACTTAGATAACATTCAAGTTATCGCTTATGAAACACTTGCAAACGTGGTAAATTAAGCCATAATATATTTTACGGTACACCCGATAGATGCAGTAACTTTCGAACAGAAAATAAACAGTCATGCACGAATTGTAATTGCAAATAAACAAAATCTTAATTGAGTTCAATTAATCATTATATCCAAACATTGTTTCAATAATAAGCTTAAGCACTAAAGGGAATAAAAATAGGATTGGACAGGGAATATAATATCTTCTTAGAAGGCAAACAAATACATTTTCATTTTCAATATTTCTGAAAAAGATTATTTCATTCTATAGCTGGCAGAAAAAGGCAAAACGCCATAGCTGACAGAAAAAGCATAAATGAAAATAATATATACATATATTCTCACACCTGAATTCCCCAAAGGGGTACGTAGAAGCGTTGTAATAACGACACCCACTATTCCGAAGATCATTACGTGCCAACATAACAGATGGTGAGTCTATCGCCGTCTCAGGCAGAAAATTGGACAGAAAATAGGAACTATCTTGCAAGAAATGATATTAAATAAGGACGGGACAGGATACAGGATCTTTATAATAATGTCACGAATACGGATATCATGTACTAAGCGGCGCCTGAGTCACATTGAGTATGTATGACATCAGAAGCAGTACAGGGGAATCCAGTAAAGGTAATAATGCTAGATGGACAGATAACTGATAGCGCAAAGGTCCTTTGGAACTACTTATGGGAACTAAATGAGCGGGAACACAATGTTGTAATCCATTAGACACTTGAGTGAATATTTTGCATGTGTTTGTTGTTGCAATGATTTCAAGAATAAATGAAAATTTTGTCGAGATTTTCATCGTCATTCTATCGACAAGAGAAACCAAATCAAAGGTTCCACCTAAAACTTCTTAATTATACACAACTTTCTAATGTTAAAATCAAACTTACTGTTCGGTTAGAATAGGGGGGGGGGGGGGTTCCACCCAATAGCCAGGGTCTAAGAATAAGAACACAAATGTACTGTGGTACAATTTTGTGTATGTATTAAGAATTGAATATTTTTTTTATCTAGAACCGCACCACTTAACTGTAGTATTACAGTCACCACAAACATAGAAAACCTCTGCCAAAACATAGTTCTGAATGCAATATTTCCCAGATATTTCGGTAGCTAATAAATTCGGCTACTCAAAGGTTGAAGACATCTCTAACGTGTAGTCACGCGACACCAATGTAAACTTTGATCAATAAGCAGTGAATAGAATACTTTCAATGAAGGCGTATCGACTATTTAGTAAATACTGCTTGTCATTGGAAAGGTATGTCCATTATCTTAGAATAGCAATAGACAGGTTGATCTTGCGGATTCGATTACTATTTCTCAAGATCCCCGTATACATATTGTAGATCATTTTGCTGATGTAAAAAACATGTTACCAGAAATAAGTGCGAAAATCACCCGAAAAGAAATTGAAGATGTCGAAGACGAGTCAGTCATTATACTCCTTTTTTCATTCATAAATTCATTTCAGGTGAATCAAATCTTATGAGTACACATTTCTGAATCGGATCTGTAACCATTAACATATCATTCAAAAACATAAATTCCATCGATTAAGCTAGGAGCCACGTGACGACTAACACTAAATTGTAGCACTATCTACACGCAATTAAAACTATACATATCGTGAATAATAACAAAATCAGAGCAACGGTCAAGCATAACCACGAGAACACTCGAAGCACAAGGTTAGTTTCTCCAACACCCGATTCGATCCACTTTTCCTGCAGAGCTAAAGTATAATGGCACATTTTTTGCCCCCAATCGGCTGTGTAATACCTAAGTATTAGATGTAAATCATTTTAGAGTTTCTTATAAATATCTAAAATGACTGACGAGGTACGTGAGTTGGTTAAAAATATAACCAAATCGACTTTGGCGATTGGTGACTTTATGAACGACTAACGGACGTCACGCGGTTCCACCCGCGTAGTTCCCGTTCTCGTGGGAGTGCGTGGATAAAATATAGCCTATGTTACTCGCTGATGATGTAGCTATCCAGTGCTGAAAGAATTTTTCAATTCGGTCAAGTAGTTCCGGTGCCTATTCAATGCAAAAAAAAACAAACAAAAAAACAATCAAATATTTCCTCTTTATAATATTAGTGTAGACTATACTACCAGTGGTGTTTTAGATAAAATAGATCAATATCATAAGTATCTCCAGGTTTCCAATTGATTTGAGGACCCTCGTCCCTAGAAAATGTAAATGATCTCAAGGCGATTATGTTACACAGTATAAATACAACAAAATTACGGCTTCAAAATTATTTTCTACGGTAAAATGTATTCAAGACGGAAAATTAATGAGGATGGTTTGATTATCTCAGCAGGACGTGCTACAAAATTATAGCAAATTTCGTCAAACCCAATTTGGAGTAATCAACTTTATTACGGCAAAAATTTCGCGATACTCGTAATAACCAGGATAAAGTCGATTCTAGTACACAGATTTATCAATCTGAATGCGTTGTCTTCTCGAAATCGGATTTACGGCAAATTTAATACGTAAGAGTATCCTGTCCGTTATATAAATGACAATAAACCTAACAAGAATAGAAATACCTTTGCAACACGTAGGTGGCGATATCATATTCCACCTCGTTTGAATATTGTGAATCATCCACTCTTAAAGCACTATATTACAATTTGTTGCCTGGATCAACCAATTAAGGATCATAATGATTTAGTTGTTTGTTGACTCATTCTAATTCATACAGACAGAAAGAGATAGCACGCTATTGTTTTCGAATCACTTCCACGAGACGGAGAAGAGAAATGGAAAATTTTGATTCACTTGTGAGTTGTGGGTGATAATTTTCAAGACTTCTTCAACAAGTAGTCTTTAACGCAAACAAGGTAAGGCTTATCTTTATAATCGATAAAACCAGAATACGTTTCATAATATAACTTTACGTCTGATAAACAACGATCGAAAAACGCATAACAATATCTATCTAAATCCCATTATATTATGACAGATATAACTTAGATAACATTCAAGTTATCGCTTATGAAACACTTGCAAACGTGGTAAATTAAGCCATAATATATTTTACGGTACACCCGATAGATGCAGTAACTTTCGAACAGAAAATAAACAGTCATGCACGAATTGTAATTGCAAATAAACAAAATCTTAATTGAGTTCAATTAATCATTATATCCAAACATTGTTTCAATAATAAGCTTAAGCACTAAAGGGAATAAAAATAGGATTGGACAGGGAATATAATATCTTCTTAGAAGGCAAACAAATACATTTTCATTTTCAATATTTCTGAAAAAGATTATTTCATTCTATAGCTGGCAGAAAAAGGCAAAACGCCATAGCTGACAGAAAAAGCATAAATGAAAATAATATATACATATATTCTCACACCTGAATTCCCCAAAGGGGTACGTAGAAGCGTTGTAATAACGACACCCACTATTCCGAAGATCATTACGTGCCAACATAACAGATGGTGAGTCTATCGCCGTCTCAGGCAGAAAATTGGACAGAAAATAGGAACTATCTTGCAAGAAATGATATTAAATAAGGACGGGACAGGATACAGGATCTTTATAATAATGTCACGAATACGGATATCATGTACTAAGCGGCGCCTGAGTCACATTGAGTATGTATGACATCAGAAGCAGTACAGGGGAATCCAGTAAAGGTAATAATGCTAGATGGACAGATAACTGATAGCGCAAAGGTCCTTTGGAACTACTTATGGGAACTAAATGAGCGGGAACACAATGTTGTAATCCATTAGACACTTGAGTGAATATTTTGCATGTGTTTGTTGTTGCAATGATTTCAAGAATAAATGAAAATTTTGTCGAGATTTTCATCGTCATTCTATCGACAAGAGAAACCAAATCAAAGGTTCCACCTAAAACTTCTTAATTATACACAACTTTCTAATGTTAAAATCAAACTTACTGTTCGGTTAGAATAGGGGGGGGGGGGGGTTCCACCCAATAGCCAGGGTCTAAGAATATGGCTATGGTGTCCCCTGCCTGTCGTAAGAGACGACTAAAAGGGAGCCGGAGGGCCTGTTGGCGGTGGTCGGGGTGGGAGCTTTGACCAACGGCGCGGGCGCGGGAAGGTGGCAGCGCGATGTGGCTCGCGCTGCCTTGCACAGCGAGGTCTCCAGGGGCGGCGTCACAGCTGCCCCGGGGATGTGCCCCGGCAAAGTGTGGGGGACACCGGTGCGTTCTATCAGAGTACCCGGAGTCCCCCCTGAGCACTGAGGACGGCCACCGGGGGGGTTTTAGTGCGGTAAGAATCCCACATACCCCGATCTGCCTCTCCCAGGGCGGTCGGGGACCTTTTGAAGGTTTCCCTCTCGTCAACAAAAAAAAAAGGGGTTTGACAGTTCGCACAATACAGATGGAAATTAACTCTCGATTTTTTGTAGCTATTAACTACCATTGATAGAAAATCCTTATCATTTGATGAAGAAATAGTTACTATAGTACAGGCAAGTATTCAGTCAGACCTACTATGAATACGAGACTCTTGGGTCAAAGCAATTTCTGTTGTTTGTTATGCCTTGGGATCACATAAAATAGGAACTTTACGAGTCTCTGGGAGCTCGATAAGATCTACTTTACTACGTCAAGGAGTTTCTTTAGGACTTAGCTTTAAGATTTTAAAGCGAAAACTCAGTTTGATGTTAGTAGAACTTATTTTGGATGAACGTACTAGGAAAAAAGTTGTGGAATACAATATGAGACTGTTCAAGGGTGTGTAGAGATTTTACAGGGTCGGCTACGCACACGTGGCCTCTGGTAACTAATCATAAGGCTACATTCCGTCGGATTGGCCGTATGTTTGTTTGACATCGACAAAATTCCACATCAGTTATCGGTATCACAATACTACTGATAACGGAGAAGAGGACAAACATCTTACTGATCACGTAAACAAATTGGTCAACTATGTTTGCGGTTGTGAAACATATTGTAAGATCTTGACTGATACTTGATCTATTCAATTGGAAGATAACACTTAGTACGGTTCTAATGGTATTGTTAATAGTTATACGAATAAGAAGTGACTATGAAAAACAGTTGCTACTTAGCAGTGAAATGTTTGCTTGATAATATACCTGATAGCGTAAGCTGCCACCATCCCAGAAGAATCCGTAGTAGGCAAAAGTTACAAGACCTAATTTTCACCTAAGATAATTAGGTGTCAACTTAACGGCAACATTCAAAACATCGCCGTCTCAGACACCTATTGACATATATTGAATTCGAATTTCTTCTCAAACATAATAACTGACACTGCACTAATTTTATATTACTTACCAATACATATTTATAAATAGTCTCAAAGCTTGAAGTGCCGGGCATTTGTCACAAGTAAGTATAAAAACCGTTAGTGCTACTGCACTTTCTATTAACAATTTGAGAAGCATTGTTTGTTCAGCCATTACGAAGGCTTCATTCTAGATTTCTAGAAATTTTACCAACCTGACATTTCTCGGGTATATTATGCAATGCAATATTTTGACTTTCTCGGATGCAGTTGAGTTTTGTATGGAAAGTTGCTACAGAAATTCGATAATGGTCGTAAATGTAAAGAGCCGTATGGTGGTTGAACTGTCGCCTGTTACGCAAGCGACGTTCGAATCACAGTGGGGCCTGATCCAAATACTTTTTCAAAATACTATGTGCAGTAATTTCACAGCAAGTGCTTCATTGTGAAGGAATACATCGTGATGAATTCTGCATATGTCCGAGTCTTAAAAAATATACATACCTATTAATTTCACAACAAATACTAACATTGAATATCTCAATAAATAACTTAGTCAGACATTAGTAGGCGTTGAATTAAATAAAAAGGTAACACACCTGTGTAAGATATGTAGGCGAACACCCAAACATATACATTTATATCGATACAATAAAGAATATCTAAGCCACACCTACGCACGTCAATCTTATTACCAAGCCCGTAGAGTTCATTTACGCTCATCAACTTTATAATTACATGCGAATATAGTCTTTAAAGGGAGTGATTCAGGGTTCATTTTATGATGAGGTCAAGAGTGATTGCAAGGACGTTGTCTTAATAAGTATGATCTGTCAGAGATATAACGAGTATTTATATAATATGGTGTTGACATTTATCTTAAGTGTGTAATCAATTGAAGTACCTAGATGTCCAGATGTAAGAGTAAACTAGATTAGGTATAGGTTGAAAGGAATTGAAAAAAAAATCTGTATTCTGCATCTATATAATAAAAAAATAAATGCTGATATGTTTAATATGTGGTTAAAGTGTAACTGCAGTACTTAATTAGATAATTAAGTTAATATTTACACGCCCTAAAATTGGGTGAAATGTGATTCTTGTAACCTTTAATAACACCTACCCTTTGTACCATATTTCATGTGAATAAATATTATTTCTATTTCTATTTCTATACAAATTAAATTGACGTGTCTGTTCGAGTGTCAATTTAACAGCTGTTTGCTCAAGTCATGTAAAAGAGATCCCAGGTCGAACCCAGGACCTCGTATTCTGCTGTAACTTTGAACATATTTCGTGAAAGATGCTAGTAAGATAGCATTATTAAAGGTAGTTACTGGCAAACACTATTAAATAATTAATATAGGAGGAAAGCTTGGCATATTGAAGTGGTGTTTGCCCAACAGTGGGGCCACAAAGCTAATTAGTTGGATACATAGGTATAATCTTATTCAGTTTGATAATGAACTTTTTTATCGTAAAGTCAGGCACATGTAGAATGGGACCGCTAGCTAACTGGAATCGTGTTCCCAGATGCCTGATGCATTTTTATAAATTTTGTTTATCAGGGGACTGGGCCTGTGGTTCCAGTTGCCTGTATCCTCTCAGAAATATCTAAAAATAAAAAAAGATGCTGCACACTGCATAGTCATTAAATACGAAAACTCAATACCAAATGGATGCTGATAAGCAATAATGTGTCAACCCACAAAAAGTCAAATTCAAAGGTTTTGATATATTTTGATAATGCATCACGTATTTAACATTCTAAAAAAGTGTTTCAAGTCATCTGAAACATAAAAGTACGTAAAAAATGGATTTATGTCATAAAACAAATCTTAAATCACGTATACAATCATCTTAAGACGCCATTTTCTCAAAACCAAGTTTATGCGGGTTGACACATTATTGCTTATCTGCATCCAAATATGAAATAGCTTTCCAAGTAAAACAGCTGACTGGGGACAAATATTTAATCACTCAACTTGGAACTCAATGCTGACAACCACAAAGTAATTCCAACTCTAATGTTATATTCATAAAGTTTACTTTGAATAATGACAAGTATGATCAATTATGCATAGAAAAACACTTCGAAAAGTCTAGTGAGTATGCATTGAGATATTGTGAGATGAAAGTGTACTGGAGGGGTGACCATCAACATTTTTATAAGTCATATTTATACGTTTTTTTTATTAAAGACTTCTTGCGACTATTATTTCATGATTAACTGTGATAGATGTATGCCATGGTGGCCTTGAGGTTTGAGCAGTTGCCTACTATGCAAGCGACGCAAGTTCGAATGCCAGCAGGGCCAGTTATTACAACACTTCTGCCTACCCCTTTGAGTATATGTATGTAACCATCGCTCAAATACAAATTTAATAAGTGTCTACCAAATTACAGCTACTTTTTCACCATTGATAAGATATTACTGAAATTTGGTATAGAGATATTGCGAAGAATTAATATTTGATAGATTTAGATTTCCGTACACCGAAAATGAAAATGATTTATTTAGTATAGGCCCAGTTAAGGCACTTATGAAGCTCGTAGAATTGACCACAGAAATACTGAAGGTGTGACATTGTGACTTGGAACTTGCATCATCCATCAACTTGCATCACTTGAACAGTAGGTGACTACTGAGACCACTTGGATACAGGTATCTAATAGCCATATAATATTTATGTTCTTCCTTTAATATCAGAGAGTAAATTTAACTCTAAATAAATAACATCAGAGTATCTGTTTTGCAATCATATAAATATTCATTCACATTAGTAATAAAATCGTAGGTGTTTTCCACATAAGAACATAGCTTAATTTCAGAGAACAGTTGTCGGTTTATGATTTAAATGTGGTCATAATTTATTAGACTCGCCTCCAAGTACACTTGTTCAAATAAAGTGAGCTTTAAAATGGCTGACTGAGATTCTAGCATTTAAAATTTCCAAATACTTTAAATATGAGCCATGTGTGAACTGAGATAAGGTAAAGTTTACATTGGCTAATTTACAAATAGTGATCAGTTCTTTGATGGCTGCCTTACCAGACCAGGTACCTTGCCTTACCAGGACCTAAACTAAATAAAATAATTTTCATTGATATTGAAATTTTGTGTGTATATTTGATATAAGGTCTGCAAATCTCTCACTTCCCTCTATAATGTTTGAGGAGGGCGATGGCTGCCATTCTCGTCATACTTGTGAACAGGTGTTGCTTGTGGAGGCTGGTCATCTCAAGCTACACAATTATACGTAGTACCTACTTTTAGTTTTTATATTTGTTTATCGACTTTTATGCACTGGAACTGTGTCCATGGACTTATATATATATATTTTTTTGATTTACATATATTGTGATACTTAAATGTATAAAAAAATATTTATGAAAAGAGTAATTACCGAGTTTCATGCCAGTTTCGTCTTAGTAAAAGCAACCTTCCGACTTGGTGGTAGCATGTATAATTGTGTGAAATCATGTCATTCTGTTGATTTGAAAGTACTTTGTTAAAAGTCTTATCAAATAAAGATATTTTGAATTTGAATCAGTCAACACGGTAAGTTGTCAAGCATGGTAATTCTATGGTAAGGTCCCAGTGCTAATCAGCTTCCCAAATTCCTTCTGACAATGCCTAACTGCATAAGCTTCCTGTTTTATTATAGGCAGATGTATACCTATAGATGTTAAGTATGTAAATGAACAATAAACACTTTAACATTGCAGCCTTATCAGCTGATATGCATGTGACCTTGGCATGATAAACATCTATTGGATTTTGCAGTGTTTGTAGCAACAATTTGATAAAATACTTTTGCCTTTTAATAAAGGAGGTATGCAAGCAACTAGTGCCCTCATGTAACTTGTGTTTGCTTGTAATCAATCAAATCCACAATCACCAGGGCAAGTCACAACTAAAACACCAGACCACAAATAAAATAAAAGTTTTTTTGCAAAAATGCAAACAGACTTCATATACTTAGTCCAAAATTAAGAAAATGATTGATCTAATATAATTAAAGCCTGCAAATACAGGGGTCTCAGCTCCGAATATGACTTTGTCCCATTCGGAGTAGAGATCCTTGGTCCGTGGGGTCCTAGCGCTATAAGGCTTTTCAAAGAAATAACCAAAAGGTTAGTTGACATGACAGGAGACTGAAGAGCTGACAGCTACCTCGGTCAAAGAATTAGTCTTGCCATCCAAAGGGGGAATGCTGCCAGTATCTTTGGAACCTTGCCTACAGGGACTTCTTTTAATAATATATTTTAGTTATAAGATTATATTTTTTAAGGTTTTTAGCTATGTAGTTCTTGAATTTAATAATATTATGTTATCTTATGAAATTTGTAATAAATATATTAAATTCTCATATTTGTTAAAAAACTTCTCTGAAACTGCTAAACCTGACTGAATGAAATTTTGTGTACACATTGAGTAGATTTCAGAACAAACATTTTTCATAACCAATATATTTTCATAAATATACAATGTTTTCCAGGAACAGCTGGTATTCTTATTAATGGCATTTGTGTCAGACCATAGAAAAATATAATTGAGTTAACATCTTTCTTTATGTTTATTTTAACCACCCATGGTAAAAGAGTAATCAAATATTTATATTAATTTTTTTCATCAAGATTAATTAGCTTGAATAGGAATTTTGCCACTTAGAATGTTTCAATATGGGAAGCAAGTTTAATAGGTATAATGACTTTTCAATAAAATTGTTATCAGATAATATTGCTAATTATTACTTCAGTCAGCTAAATATGATTAGATACAGATATTTGCCACATGTATGGTATTTGTGAAATATTTTTTATATCACACATTATTATGATCTTTAAGTTAAATCTACTAATTATTGGAGTATTTTAGTAGAGAGTATCTTAGGAAGAACTATAAAGACAAATATATCTTCTCAATGAAGGTCAAATTTCAAGTAATCATAACTTAAAGAAATATATGAAAGAGGTGCATATGGCACACTCATGATATATGTATGTGCTAATCCCAGGAACTAAACAAATACTATTTTATTGGATTCATTGAGGAAGGCTAGGCATCATGCTGCCGCAAAAGGTTAAAAAAAGGAATAATATGCAGGTAAAACTGAAGGCACAGCTTGTATTAAAGACATTGACAACCTAAGTAGGAATGTCATGGTAACCCTAAAATTTGGCTCCTAGGATGATTAGGCATATAGTGTATGTGGTATTTATCAATGCTTTTCAAATGAGTTCTTGAAGAATATTAATATTTTTCAGCAGTTTAGATTGTATTTCCAAAGGAGTATCAAAGAGGTAGGAAATTAATGTTGATTTAACTACTTTGCAATTGAAAATCATATGTGAATCAATAATCACTCACAGAGCTAAAACTAATGATTTTTCCTCTAGTGTTATTTAACCCTAAGTGGAAGTTAACTTGAAAAGTCTGTTTTCACAACAGCTGGTGATGATATAAGACTTGATATGATAGTTGAAAGTATAATTCTGAATAAGGTACTTGATCATATGTGCACCTTTATTAGGCACGTCATTTGTGCTAATCATCATAGTGACTCAAACCAAACGTCAGTCAGTCAACAAATAGCTCAAAACGCATCATTGTTCAACAATTTAGACTTTGAAGCACTTAGAAAGTTACATAAATCATTCAAATAACGGTACGCTGAAGGCAAATCAACAAAATAATCGACAAGTGACATTACAGAGGTCTCACATTTTTAGACACATTCATTAGCATCTAATGCCGTCTGTCGAGAGTATTGCTAATTTTAGGACATACCACGACGCGAAAAGACATCCAAATAGAGATAAAAAAACAATACATCGTCGTTACACTGCGGACATTCTCGAAAGCGGTGCACGAAACCACGACGTGGGGCCACGACACCGTTTAGGGTTAGACAATTTTCAATCACATTTTAACACTACAACGGCACATTTCAATTATAATTGCACATATACCTTTACTTTCAGCGGTTTCGGTAATTTCTCTCACGTCATCAACCATCTTGCTGGATGACAGTCACTCACTAAGTATTCACTTTTTATTCGAACATATTTTGAAAACTCATACTTTGGTTTGGTTCACTATTTTCAGTCAGCCAGCTAGCGAGCGATCTATACGACGACACTTCGTTCCGTTCACTGCCAACAAAACGTAGCACGGACGGGTGGCCGGACGACAGTGAGCAAACTCCGTATCTACTTGACTAAAATTTTATCGATGGCGTCATCAATGTAACATCAATATTATAAATTGAATTTTAATTTTTACTTCATTTACTTGACAAATTATATCAGCTGATAATCAATTTTAAATTGAAACCAAAACTAGGCAGAAGGAATATTTTTGTTTGTCACGTTCTGAGCAACGAAAATTCATATATGACTTGACATTCTAGATAGCTTAAGACGAGTCAAAATACTAAAAAAATATATCACAAATAACATAAAAAATATTTTTTTCCCGTGTTCGTTCAAAACCGTTCTTTAATAATCGCATATATTTCATTTCTAGTTATAATATTTTCATATTTAAACGTAACTTACAGAAGAGAATGTCAAGTGTCAAACAAGTGTGCTTTATTTTAAAAGCAAAGTAAATTGGTCTACTGCGCCATCTGTCGACTATTTCAGTTATTATTTCCATAACAAGCACGAGCCATCTCTTTAATATTGAGATCACATGCGCAAGACTGGAAATGTGAAAGTAGTTTTACTATAAGAGTATAGATGGAGCTATAAACTTTAAGATTTATAAAACCCGCGACCTGAGTCAAATTTATCCCAAAATTACAACGTACATAATTCCAATGCTGCCTGCGATATAAAGAATAAAATATACCTAGTTTTACTTAAATACAAAATCCATGTGTAAATGTTGTTATTCAAAATCGCTTTAAGTCCGAGTTTATGTATGACTGCGAATGGCGGCTCGGAATAGCAATAGATGATAGGTAGAGGCGTGGTTATCCGAGAAGAAAAAACTTCACTTTGTTATCGTGAAACTGTCTTGGCTTCGATCTTTTTTTAATTACCGATTTTTCCTATCAAAATGACCAGATACCTATGGCATAATGTTACAAATGCGAGATATCTAATAGCATAAAATGATAACTCTAGGGCGTTTATTACCAGTTTAGCGTATCGAATCAAAGTATACGTATAAATTAGGTAGGTTATAATATAATAAAGTCACATTTTTTTGGATTTTGAGTACCACGGTTATCGCGGGTTCAAGTACCATGATAAGAATTAATTAGACTCTTCGTATTCCAGGATTAATATATCTATGCTCTCTTTCAAATATGAAGTTAACTACACATTTTTACCATATTCCATGCAGGTCAACTATGATCGTTTTAAGTGCGAATGAGAACATTTATTGTAGGTATTAAAATTAAACGTGAAAGCTAAGAGATTGTTAATAAGACTGCTTAAGATGATTTGACCCCCTGGACCTGTGTGAAACCAATTATTTAAGGACGATAGAAAAAAATAGGTACAAAGAAAATTAACAAAACGTTTATACACACACCCAATTTCGCAACTGAACTTCAACGCGAGCTTTTCTTTCAACTAACTGCTACAACCCGATTCATTTAACTCTCCATCGTAGTAAAGACCGTTATCAGTAATTAAATTACTCTTCAATCGGTCGTATTATACGCGGCTCGTTCGCAACGCACCTGTCTTGCAGAGTTGTGTCCAGTCAGCCAGTTAGCGTTTGACTTTCGAACGAGTTCGATGCTCGCGAAAACCCAGCTGTCAAAAATTTGGCGGCAGCATTCGGAACGCCGAAAAATATATTGACATTTAAACTTTTTAATTTATTTTGTAATAATGTGTGTATCAAAGTGTTATTTTTAAAGTTAACAGTACAATCGTGTAATGCAGTGATAATAGTGTTTATATAAGTGAAAGTGTATGTATTTGGATAATAATTAAACATGAAGTTCTCAGTTTTCGCGGGGAGTTTAATAATCCTGGCTGCTTTTATTGGTGAGTTTTTAGTGGTTTTAATTTTTTTATTTTTTTATAGAACCGCAGTGTTGCTAGTGCTGAAAAATGCGGAATAGAAAGTGGTTTTTAATTTAAATAGAAGTCGATCATTACTACTTGGTGTAGTAGGTGTGGTTCCCTTAATAGGGCTCTTTTAGGTGTGGTTCCCTTAATAGGGCACGAGATAATAATTTTTTTCGTCTGTTCATCTTAAGTGTTTCTATACACCAGCTCTAATTAATTATTCATTATGTGTGGATTATTTGCGTAATTATATTTTAATGAATAATGCAGAAAAAGGATCTTAAAAGCATATATGGATGCTGATAAGCAATAATGTGTCAACCCACAAAAAGTCAAATTCAAAGGTTTTGATATATTTTGATAATGCATCACGTATTTAACATTCTAAAAAAGTGTTTCAAGTCATCTGAAACATAAAAGTACGTAAAAAATGGATTTATGTCATAAAACAAATCTTAAATCACGTATACAATTATCTTAAGACGCCATTTTCTCAAAACCAAGTTTATGCGGGTTGACACATTATTGCTTATCTGCATCCATATAAGTATTCATACCAAACCTGTAAATTATTTTATTTTTATCTCTAGGTACCCTGTTAAGGGGTAACACTTTTTTTTAATGCCAAATACGTGTGTAAGATCGTTATTATCTATGAATGTAAAGTATTTGCTTATTGTTTATGCTATGCAAGTCTTTAATAAATTAGCACCAACACATTTGCATAATCCTTGAAAATGGTAGTGTTTACGGTATCTATATAAATCACATTGCTCGTATAAAATTGGATTGAGGCAACGCACCTTGATACCCTTGGGTAACTTTTGTGGCTTGTTATTATACATTATAATCACGTTCATAGACTGCGGTGTCCGCTTACTATCACAACGGCCACGGTAGTTTGTGTATTTCGATTAAAATAAAATTGAAAAAGAATAAGATAGTCATTGGTTGAAAATGAGCTCCATCGCATTCTGTTATATAGATTAAAAAGGGACGGACATAGCTTTAGTCCGAATTTGGTCTAGTCATGGAATAAAACGGGTACCTAATAAAAAAAATACGCTTCATTATATTCTGCATCGATAAAAAATTTGTAGTTTTTGATTCGTACCTACTACCTACTAGCTGCCATCAGAGTCTCTGTACAAGTAGTATTCGACAGTACATTTCCTTCATCATCATCATCATCATCATCCTGCCCTTATCCCATGTTATTTGTGGTCGGCGCAATGTGTTCTTCTCTTCCATTCCTCTCTACCAGCCGTCATATCTGTATTCACTCCCATTCTAGCCATATCAATCAATTTCGTACTGGATACATTATCTACTCAATCGTTACACTCTTGGCAGAGCAGTCGTGGTCATAATGTCAGGATTTGTTGCTGCTTTACGGGAGCATTCGTTGATAGTAGGAACACCCATCACAGCCTTAATCTGGTCCGTCCATCTCATTGGTGATCTGCCACGTGTCCTAGTACCCACGAATTTACCTTGTGATTTGACGTTTCTATATTCTAAGCCAATTTTAGTTAAACTATTTATTAAGAGAACTAATAAAACTTGCGTTTGATAAAAATAAAGCGATACAGAAATTATGTTTCATTTTCGGATTTAAAGACAAGGGGACAATCTTGGACACGTAAAAAAATATATATATATCGTCATCGAATTCTTAACATACCAAATAATTAAAGTTTGCCTATTTCACTCACCATAATGACATACAAACTGACTCATCCATCACATTATATTCCATTTAGACTAGTTATGTAATTAGTCACAGATATTTAGGAACTCAAAAAGCATAAAGTAATATGGTGAAAGTTTCGGTACTTAGTCTTTTAAATCTATATCTATACAGATACACGAAAATGTATGTTGGTTATTAAAAATTAACAGATTATCAATAAATGCATGCGAAAGTCATCATCTCCCTGGCCTTATCCCATACATTGTTGGGGTCGGCACTTTATTCAACCCGATGTGGCTGATCACCTGATTTTTATACGAAGCGACTGCCATCTGACCTTCGCAACCCCTTTTACAAGGAAAATCTGTGATCTGGGTTAAACCAGTTGTCAGACTATTTTAGGCCTCCGACTGACCTGTAACGATTGCCAAAGACGATAAATTGACAACCGGGACCCACAGCTTAACGTGCTCTCCGAGGCACGGAGGGTACTCGGGCGGTCACCCATCCAATTACTGCGTGTAAATGCATGCGAAAGTATAAACATAAAAATAAAAACGGTTATAATTTTTTTCACAGTCTGTCTGTTAGCTTCTGATACAAGGAGTAAATAAGGCTACATTAAAAGAATTGTTTAAGCGGTTATCAATTATTCACCCATGAAATTAGATGAGTTGTGGTGAAAACGTGAGGTACAACTCATGATAAACTTACATACACATACATATGCTCACGCCTGTATTCCCCGAACGGGTAGGCAGAGGTGTTGTAATCACAACACCCACTTTTCACCGAAGATGATGAAGTGCCAACGTGATAGATGTGAGTCCATCGCCGTCTCAGACACTTTACATATGTCATTGAATTACTTCTCAGAAATATGCAGGTTTCCTCACGATGTTTTCCTTCACCGTAAAGCACGTGGTGTGAAATCACTGTACATAAGTTTTTTTGGAAAAACTCATAGGTACAGGCCCCGCTGGGATTCGAACTTGCGTCGCTTGCGTAGCAGGCGACTGCTCAAACCTCAAGGCCACCACGGCACACGGGTAAACTTACATTTAATAAATACCGGTTGTTTTGATGTCTTTTCATTTTGAAATTGTGATGTAAACAGGTTTTTACGCCCTTTCAAGCTTTCCCTTCTACAGCAGACATAAACGTCATGATCCGGTATAATCTGATATTATCTGTTAAACGGGGAATCATTTTGTTTATTCTTAAAAATATTCACGTTGAATTAGTGGTTAGTTCATAAGTTTACCATTAATGTATACTGACTAACGATTCCAGTTCGAACAGCATGAGTTTTCCTAAATACTTAAGTGCAGTAATTTCACCCCACGTGCTTCATGGTGAAGGAAAACATGGTGAGGGAACCAGCATATGTCTGAACTAATTCAAAGAAGAATGTACATCTCGCAAAAAGCTTATTTTGGGCAAAACCGAGATTTTTTTTTATTTGTAGACCGTTACAGCCTCATTATAAATTAGTGCCAAATGAAATGAGCACCTTTCTCCAGCTTAAAGTGACCTTAAATACTCTTCAAAATGTTAAAGCTTTCAAAAAAGCCTTTGTCGGCTTTGCTTTACCCAAGCATTTGTTAAAATACTCTTTGATAAAGAATAACGGAACTTCATTGTGTCTGTTTTCTGTATTTCCGAAATTAATCAAAATTACTTATATTATAATTTGAAAGTGTGTCAGTTGGTTTGTATCTCATTCATACAGTAGTGGAACAGAGTATCTATCAACGGATTGAGTGCACTAGTTTTTGTCCACGACTTCGTTTACGTTTTTAAATTGTGATTCCAAAGTTAGGCTCACGATAGCACTTTTTTAAGTTTGTTAAATGTAAAATTATTGCAATTAATTTTTCAATACCTAAATGATTTTATATGGCAAATCATCATAATAATCCTCTTGCCCTTATCCCATGTAATTAGTGGTCTTCTCTTCCATCCCTCTCTACCAGCCGTCATATCTGCATTCACTCCAATTCTAGCCATATCATCTTTCACACATCCATTCATCGTTCCTTAGGTCTTGCACTCTTGCAACCATCCACATACATACACAAAACTTTTTTGGCAACATCATCCCGCATAACATATCCAGACCCCGACAAGTGTTTATCCTTCAACTTCTTATTTTAGATTTTAGACCAGTATTTGCTATTAGATCTTGGTATGAGTCGCGTAAGTTAAAAATATGGACTGGTTTTGTGATTGTTGAATAAGTATGTGAAAGGGTTACAATCTGTTCTCGCAGCAGACATTGATGGTTATTTGATTGATTGGTCAGTCGGTGAGTGACTTTTATTGATAAGCTTTTTTTTTGCCAATCTTCTATCAGTTTGCACAAGAGGCCACAGGTATTGCTTCATAGTCATGTGTAACGTAAGCTCACGTCGTCTCAAAAGGTTCCATGAAGGGGTAAGCACCGACTTTACAATACTCACTTTTGGCCGAAGATCATTATCTGAGACCGCGTGGTTGGACCCACCATCGCCGTTTCAGGCAAATATGCAGAGCATCACTGAACTTATTATTTTTCGAAAGAGTTATTGGTTTAGAACGGAGGGATTTGATCATGCATCGCTTACGTACCAGGCACCTGACCACTCAATCACCAGACCTTTTATTTATAGAAAAGCCATGGAGATTGCGTATCTTCGTAAAACAATCTAATCTATCCTCATAGCCTATTCAAAACTGGGCAACGTGAGAGAAGTGAGTTTATCGCCGTCTCAGGCACTATACATGCGTCTTCGAATTACTTATCAGACTAATGCAGGTTTCTTCACGATATTTTCTTACACCGTAAAGAACGTGGTGTGAAATCACTGTACATCAGTTTTAAAAAAAAACTTTTAAACTTCCAGCAATCATAAGTATATAAGTAATATATTATATACGTAATAAAAGGTGTTTAAATGAATATGGTCTCTAATCGCTGCTAATGTGTTATGGCCCTTATACAATTAATTTCCAATGGGTACGGTTGTTGACCATGACTTGCGTACGTTGAAATGGTTTAGGTCAATTTTGCGTCATTCACTTGACTATTTCATTCCAATTATATCAATACTAACCTTCTTGGCACGCTCTTGGTGCTGTTATATTGGTAGAAATTATGTATTACGCATAAAGGAGGAGATTTTCGGTGTAGTGAAACCGTATATTTCTGTTTGTTGACCATATTTAATATATATTTTTAATGAGTAGTCCGAGATCGATTATATTTTTTTATAAATTCAGCCTCGGGGTTTGAGCAGTCGCCTGCTACGCAAGCGACGCAACCTTGAATCCCAGCGGAGCCTGTACCAATGAGTTTTTCTCAAAACTTATCTACAGTGACACCACGTGCTTTACGGTGAAGGAAAACAACCTGCATATGTCTGAGAAGTAATTCAAAGACGTACGAGTACGTACGTGTCACGTTGGCACTTAATCATATTCGGTGCAAAGTGGGATTTCTTGTTACATAACCTCTGCTTACCCCTTCGCGGACCCTTCTGGGAAGGCGTGAGTATACTCATTATTTTTCAATGAATAAACTCAATAACTACTTATAGACCGATTTTTTAAACTTAACGAATGCTATATTATTGCTGCGTAACAGGCTATTTTGTAAATTCCAAAGCGAGCAAAGCTACAAAGCATAAATATATATATTGCATAATCCGCTACAATCCGCCATCCTAACGGTGTAGTTGCTCCTGACATCTGACACGTTAGCTAACAGATGCACTGTGAATGCACATTGCACCGACATACTCCACTTGCACAGGTCATCGGTACACGGGTACCGTTAGTTACGCATTTGTGCCCGGTGCATTGCATCTAGCCAATCTATAAAGGTTACTTCGTGGAAACCCATGTTTATGGTTGTGCAAGACATAAAACATAGTACTACAAATACTGCAATTAGGACTTCATTTTTACTTGGCCTTATTCCGTGGAGCCCTAATTAAAAAATAAATAAAAGTCGCCTAAATTACTCCTTGTCAGCCATTTGCTAGATAGACAGAGAAATTTGTATTTTTTTATGCAAGTTCCGTATATACTTTCATAGGCATTGTATAGACTTTAGTGAAGAACTGACCTGAAGGCTTACTTGACTGGATGTAGACTTAGTAACATTATCCTCACGCTTCGCAAGTACAAACGATACAAAATGTACAGGAATGACATATGTCACGTGACAGATTTTTTGTAATTTTTATAAATTTTGTTTTGTTTCTATTAGCGCTAGCGCGAGAATGTTTAAACTTAAACTTAGAAGTGGAATTAATTCTCAGTCTTTGTCCATTACGATATGTATACTATAACAATTTACCGTTTGCGTTGCAACGTCATTATTGACATCACCTGTGCAATACGCTCGCGTACTAACAAGCTGCGCTCAATTTGTCATGTCAATAACTTTGTCATATTTAGAAAAGGCCATTTGCGGTTGTTAAATTAAATATTATTTATTCTTCTTTTTCTAGTTCTGATTCTAGAAAGTAACAATATACTATAGTAATAAAATTTAAATCTGTTTGTCCCGGGTAATCTCTGAAACGGCTGACATCATAGCGTAAAGTGTGACGCGAATGCCAGTCATTGCCCCCCTCGACCACATCCAACCATGTTAGGTATCGATTGAATCTACCGATAGCCAAGAAAAAACTTGTGTTTCCAATCATTAGCGAGTTTGGTCAAAGAAAGAAGCCCACTTTCACCGCGTGCTGTGTTAACTGTATAATTACACGTGGGGACAAGTCTTTGTTTACGATTTCACTGCATTGTTAACATATTTCGGTGAGTTGTTATTAACTAACCACTTAAAAAAGCAAAGTTGTAAATGTTTTATGAATTTACAAAACAGTTGTAAGGTTTTTAGTGACTACGAGTTACTACATGGGCCTTGGTTTATACACAGCATTTTTCGTTATTAGCATTACCTCGACGCAAAAACGACGAAGGGAATGGCAGACCCGGAACACTTGAACAGTTTTCTTGATAGAGAGCTTCCATATAAATATTAAAAAAATGAACAGTGTCCAATCAGTGTTACTCGACATTTATTACTGCCTTACCTAAACTCAATAAATCATTTTAATTTTAATTCCAGCAGGAGTGCCTCAAGCGCCGGAAGTATGCTTGCATTGGTCAAGGATACATATTTTCTGCGTTTGCGGTTGAAACTCTGGGGCCTTGGGGTCCAGATGCTCATCAACTTTTCAAAGAGGTTGCACGTCGTCTGGTAGAAGCTTCTCGTGACAAGCGAGCTGGGGCTTTTCTCGCTCAGAGTATCAGCATTGCTATTCAACGTGGCAATGCTGCCAGCCTTCTTGGCACGATCCCGAGAGACACCGATTTGGGCCAAGTTTTCTACTTGTAATTAGTTTTTAGCTACTTACTAGTTGACCCGGTGAACTTCGTATCACCGTTTGCTTTGCTTATTATTAATGTTTTTCACCGTTTAAACCTTCCCTGAACTTTCACAAACATATCAAAATCTAAATTACCCAAATTGGTTCAGCCATTCTCAAGTTTTAGCGAGACTAACGAACAGCAATTCATTTTTATATATATAGAGATTAAAATTTAAAATAAAAAAATATATTTTATTTAACAAATAGGTCGAAAACAAATGTCATATCAGAAAAATATCATACGTCTAATATGATTATTTTTTAACGATTGCAAAACTATTTCCACTTAATATAATATCAATAAATCTTCATTACCTCAAGTTACACATGTGGTAGAAGTGATTACTTCAAGATTTCAATAACTTGAAGCAACACGGCTTAAGCTTTTTTTAAATTCTCACGACCTATGTCCAAAAGCAAACCCAATAGGCAGACAGCGAAAGTCATGTCATAAAAATATTATAATTCATACAAATGACAATTTATAAAAATGTCCATTCACAGAAGTTGTTATTTATAAAAATGTCCATTCAGATAAGTGTCAAATTTGTACGAATGTCCATTCGAAGAAATGTCAAATTTAAAATATTATGTCCATTGACATTCACAAATGGCAGATTCACAATTTTTTACCTTGGCACTAAATAATATCTTTGTCGAAACATTGTAACTCCTTGTCCATTTCGAAAATCGACATCCGAAGACTTTCGACTTATGACGTATCAAATTCCGTTCATAAACATGAAGTATTCTAACAAAAACACAGATTATATACAAGTTACTACAAAGGTTAACTTTTACGGACGTCCAATTACCTTGAGTGAATGTTGCAATGGGAAGTTATGTATCACTACAGTTATAAATATACGAAGGTAAACTCCAAATCGTTAATGTCGCTCGCATTATGTGTATATTAAATCTATTAACCGGATACGGGGGGTCGTGGCGGTAACTATACATTTTATGTTTTCAAATAACTTTTTTGCGCTATGTGATTTGAGAAAATAAAGTTCAATAGCCGCATTGGTTGTATCATATCACTTTTATCTAAATCTAAAGTAATATACAAAGCTGAAGAGTTTTTTTGTTTGAATGCGCTTATCTCAGGAACGAATGATTCGATTTGAAAAATTATTTAGTTTTAGATGTGTTAGAGGAGCTCGTGGCACAGATGAGCAACCCTACCCCTAGCCAGTAATTGGATGGGTGACCGCCAGAGTTTCCTCCGTGCCTCGGAGAGCACGTTAAGCCGTCGGTCCCGGTTGCCAATTTATCATCTTTGGCAATCGTTACAGGTCAGTCGGAGGCCTAAAATAGTCTGACAACTGGTTTAACCCAGATCACAGATTTTCCTTGTAAAAGGGGTTGCGAAGGTCAGATGGCAGTCGCTTCGTATAGAAATCAGGTGATCAGCCGCATCCGGTTGAATCAAGTGTCGACCCCAACAATGTATGGGATAAGGCCAGGCAGATGACCCATTTTATCGAGAAGGGTTATAAGGCTGTATACGCTGTAAACGTCACGAAAACGAAGTCGTGGGCAGAAGTTAGTATATTTTATAAAGAGAAAAGACTGCCTAGTTGCTGCATATCTGTGATGTGTCTTGAGGTTTGTCACTGAAATCGTACTTGTTTTTATTTGTGAAAAGTAAATTTTCAATTTTTTTCTATCTATTTGTAGTTTGGTATATTTGTTTGTAACGAATTAACAAAAGCTTATCGACCGATTTTTAAATTTTTCTTTCACAAATATAATGCTAGAGTATCACTGAGTAACTATGCTCTAAAGAAAGCATTCCCATTCTATTGTAAAAAGTCTCTAGTCCTATAAATAATACGCGGGCGTTGAAGATGACTTTAACAAGTTTGAAAAGTTTCTTACATGGTCGACATCGCACCTTATTAATCTAATTATATATAACTCAAAGGTTGAGGACTGACTGACATAGTGATCTATCAACGCATAACCCAAACCACTGGACGGATCGGGCTGAAATTTGGCATGCAGAAAGATGTTATGACGTAGGCGTCCGCTAAGAATCTGCCCCATGGGGATAAAATAGAGGATGAAAGTGTGTATATCTTTGTCATCTTACGACTGCCGGAATTGAATCTTCACGGTTGAAACCGCAGGGCACTGCTAGTCGTATATAAATGCGATCCATATATTTAACTGTTATCACAGTGACGTATGGAAGTACCCACATTTATCAATAGACGAACATTATTATGTGTTGGGTAATAAAGTGGGAAAACAATGTATATTTTCACATTGTTTAAAAATATTGCAGTATTTCGTACCCATTTCCGTGATTATATAACTGTTACTTTTTACCCAAGTACTTAATTTTATTGCTATATGGTCAAGTAGGAAGGAGTGGAGAAAAGTGGCGGCTTTGCGAGCATAAAAAACATAAATATAATTAAATTAGACAGAGCTGTAGTGAATATGTGTTTTGAGTAGTTGCATGCTACCACAAGCACCACAAGGTCTACATTAATGAGTTTTTCTAAGGACTTATGTTAGTGATGTTACACAACGGGATTTACGGTGAAGATTATCGCTATATTTTAGCGAGAACCTTCAATGTTCGAGAAGAAATTCAAAGACGTATTTAGCATCTAATTTATAAGCATCTAATCATCTTCAGTGAAAGAAAGGTAACCTTTAAGGCTCATGGAATATGATCAAGTGCCAACGTGACAGAGGGTGAGTCCATCGCCGTCTCAGACACTATACATACGTCTTTGAATTACTTCCCAGACATTGCAGGTTTCCTCACAATGTTTTCCTTCACCGTAAAGCACGTGGTGTGAAATAACTGCATATAAGTTTTTTAGAAAAACTCATTGATACAGGCCCCGCTGGGATTCGAACTTGTGTAGCAGGCGACTGCTCTAACCCCAAGAGCACCACGGCTTCTTGATAGATAATTGATTTGAATCAACTACAGTACGGCTCTCAAGGAGTGTGTTGAGAAGAAAATATCTGTACTTGTATTGTCAGTAGAGTCCCACGCTTTGTCGATTATGCATATTTGACGCGGTGTCAATGTTTTTTAACCTATTGGTTACCAACATCCATGGACACGTGCATAAATAATCATGTTAACACGCAAAATCCCCCACGGGAAAGGCGGGTATTGCGTCATTTAAGCCACACTAGATTTTCATTTTCGGAAAAGCGAAGGAACACTTTGAAGCTTAGTCCAAACCATTTCATTGTTTAATAAATCTATCTATACACTAGTTTCTGCCGTGGACTTCATCTGCGTGGAATAGTTACCTTGAGCT
This sequence comes from Watsonalla binaria, assembly GCA_929442735.1. Classification (NCBI taxonomy): domain Eukaryota; kingdom Metazoa; phylum Arthropoda; class Insecta; order Lepidoptera; family Drepanidae; genus Watsonalla; species Watsonalla binaria. Next base: position 8,446,290 of record OV838937.1, on the reverse strand, counting down.
AACGCTAACTACAACCCGTGATTTCATTACATACTTAGCGTGATGATATATATAGCCTATAGCCTTCCTTAATAAATAGTCTATCTAACAAAATACTATTTCAAATCGGAATTAGTTCCTGAGATTAGCTCGTTAAAGCAAACAAACAAACAAATATATTATTCATTCTATGTAGACAATATGTAAGTATTTTGGTGTTTTATATTTAGTTTATTTTTTATTTATATAGTATATGTATTATCATAATTTTTTTATAAAAATATTTTTTGTTTCTTCAAGTTAACACCTGCCATGTCTGTCTGTGCATCACCCAAAGGTTGACTGCAAGAAGTTTTAAATAAACAAACTCTCCGGTAAAGTATCTTAAGGTTTATATATTAAGTATAGGTATCCAATTCTGAATTTAATACCTACGTAGCCTTACACAATGATCTTATTGAGATTGTAATTATTGATATATCGGGTTGAATCAAGTGCGGACTCCAACGATGCATGGGATAGGGCCTGGGAGATGATGATCCGAGCAACTACTTAACAACTCTTTTGCAACAACTGTTTTGACGGATTTTATCCTAAGGCTACGAAAGTAAGGTTTCGTCGTTTCGTTCACAATCACACAAAATTAGCAACTAAACTTAGCAAGTACATAACACGTGAAAATTATCACCTAAATACATATTTCTTCATTATTAAAGATTCTCCGTTTTCCGAAGGGCGTTAACGTTTCGACACGACGGTTGACACATTAGCCAACGATATGTTCACATCGCGATATATTGCTAGTTTTAGCAACTTATCGGTATTTTAACACTTTTATGTGCAATTTATGGTATTAACACTAACAATACGATGTTTTGATGGTGTTGAGAAAGTTGACCTTGTATGACCGTTAAGCAACCCTAAGCCTAGCCAGTAATTGGATGGGTGACCGCCCGAGTTCCCTCCGTGCCTCGGAGAGCACGTTAAGCCGTCGGTCCCGGTTGCCAATTTATCATCTTTGGCAATCGTTACAGGTCAGTCGGAGGCCTAAAATAGTCAGACAACTGGTTTAACCTAGATCACAGATTTTCCTCGTCAAAGGGGTTGCGAAGGTCAGATGGCAGTCGCTTCGTATAAAAATCAGGTGATCAGCCACATCGGGTTGAATCAAGTGCCGACCCCAACAAAGTATGGGATAAGGCCAGGGAGATGATGTATGGCCGTAACTGATGACTGCCTGATGACTGCCTGATGACTGCCTCGTAGGTCTTGTGGTAAGTTTTATTGGTCTTTTACATCATTTCCGAGTGAATAAGGGCGAATGGACCTACTGGGTAAGGCATATCCGAAACCAGAGGACTACAAGCTCTTCCCCATGGGCAGGATCTGCCGGCTTGTTCAGGGAGTATTTGAGGAGTCAGGTATGTAGAGCATAAGGGCAAGGATTAGACAAAAGACCCCAAAGGTCGACGTGTTTCCGGGCAGTCGGACCCAATATTGCCACAATTAAGATAAGATTAAGGACGCTAATACACCATGGAGGGGAAGACTAGGAGCAGTGCTAGCAATAGTTATAATTACGAAAATACAGAGGTTTCATTTCTACTAATATACAAAGATGGAGAGTTTGTTTGAACGCGCTAATCTCAGGAACTCACTGGTACGATATGAAGAAATGTTTCTGAGTGTGTTAGTCGAAATGAGATAACGAATGAAAGTTACTACAAACGTCTATGAATGTTCGTCGACACTTTACAACCATTTCTGTGTTACGACAAACGATTTTAAGCAATTTTTTAGCATAATCATGAAAAATAAAAATATTTCTTTTTTTTTTGGTTTCTCTCGCATAACTTTTTTTTCTTATTACTACAATCAAAAATAATTGTACTACAAACAACTACAAATGATTCTCTACAACGTGCCGTTTTAAAATTTCGAAAGTCGGGTGCTGACCATTTTTTCATGAGGCATAACTTTTTTTTTTCAACTACAAACGATGGCAAAAAATTATTTGTTTTTTTTTCAAGTCGGGTGCTAAGTTCACATAGCTCCAATCGCGGGGTAGAGTTAGTGTTAGCTAAAAGTAAGTATTCCACGCAAAGCATGCACGCTCGTTCTTTGCAAGGTAGTCAACGCGCGAGCGACACTTGCCGTTACAAGCATTCATAGACTGTAGAAGTCGCTTACCATCAGAAGGAATGTATACTCGTTTTTTTAAGATAAATATCTATCGACGGTTTTGGATAAATAAATATATATCGACGAAATAGAAAAATGTTACCACACAAACTATATTATCAAACTCAAAAATATCTTTAGACTTTTAACAAAGTACTTTCAAATCGTCAGAATGACATAATTATACATGATTGTACATGCTACCGCCAAGTTCGGAAGGTTGCTGTTACAGAGAAGAACCTGGCAAGAAACTCTTTTAAAAAATATTATATAATTATTTAAAATACAAAATAAATCACTTAAGAAATTAATACAGTTCCAAAGCACAAAAGTCGATAAAAGTTTACATAAAGTAAGACTAGTAGTTCCGCTTATATCTAAATGTATAGCTTGAGACGACATAGATCTATATATACAGTATATATTATGTTACGACATATCAAGTCATCAGACAGCACACACAAGTGCCAAAAGTGCCAGTTAGTAAACATTCGAAAGTCAATGTCATAAACTATTTGTTCTGGTAGTTTGACTAACCTAATATAGTATTGTGAAAGCGTACACTTATAACGTATTTTTGGACAGAGTTGCGATCATCGTTAGACTAATTCGATGCAAGGACGAATCGATTAGCACATCTCACTTCAGAATCGGTAGCTACGATTAGATTAATTAAAAATAAAAACTCGAATAGAGCTACACGGATATGCGGAGAAGTCTTTAGCGTGGCGCAATATTACATATTTTTTCTTAGTATATTTATTGTTCAGGTATGACGGACAAACTGTCAGTATATTACTGATACAGAAAAATAAAATTTAAGTGTCTTTTAGTAATTTCAAAGTAACAGCTTTTAACGAAACGGTTAAAAGTATTCGGAGCACTCGTAACTGAAGAAAGTGTATGAAGAGATGCATGAATGTGGATGAAGCGAAAGAAGTATGTAAGGATCGTAGCATGTGGCAAACGGTGGTCTCTGCCTACCCCCATTGGATACAGGCGTGAGCATATGTATGTATGAATGTATACGGTGCTGACAATAAAAAGACAAATTTTTAAATTCAAAAACATGTATAATGCCTGAAACGGCGACGATGAAATACATAATGCTCATATCTATATTCCCTGAAGGGTTAAGCAGGGGTGAACTTAGTACATGCAAATTTCACCTGTTATATTTAAATCTCATGTAATAAGAGACGATTCTATTGCCACTAACCGCGCACTTATCCAGACTCCGGGTAGCTACTGAGAAATTACAGAAAAACCTAACAACATTTTGACCAACCCGAAGATCGAACCCAGGGCCTCGTGTTCCTCAGTATCGTTTGCGACCACTAAACTAAAGAGGCAGTCAGAAATCTGTTTGATAATTAAATCATTTTGCTGTTTAAAACTACAAACAAGGGGCCTTACCTCTTATTGCCATGATAGTTTTACTCTTATTATGAGACATATGTATATGACGTGTATAAGTCTATCACTGTCGCACAGCTGCTCTAACATTGCAATAAGAGCTAATGGTTGGGCCCCTGGTAGAACGTATTCGATAGCCATATTCATTTTGTTTGAAATTGGATTTTCCATATTGAATAGAATCATCGAAAAGCCGTCTTGTGCCGTATTGACCCGAGACAAAATGTGGTTAATTTAAAACAACCTTATAAAAGTAGATCAAGAGATGAGATCGTTGTTTATCTATCGATTAGATTGATAAAATTATATCACTATTACAAAACAAGCTTAGTTTATATCTTAAAAATATTTTCATTTGAAAATGTTGAAAATCTTACTAGATTTACTAAATTACGCGATAATGGTTTATATTTTACAAAATTAACAGAAAGTTTTTTATTATTTTATGTAGCTACTGTATATTTTTTCTTAATAACTAGTAATTATTATTATAATAATACCAAAATTGTGTAAAAATATTATTTAAACCTAATTAACGCACTTTCTTATCGCTTATTAAAATATGTCAACAACGGCAAGCTTATTATTTTTCCGCAAACCAAGCCTATTATTACAGAGAAATAACACAGGGCGTCAAGCGGTTGGATTATTGGAGCGAACAAGTGAAATTTACCGTGAAACGACCTCTTTATCGATATCGATGAACGGCATTTATCGACCATTGCCCGTGACTATTGTCAAGGTTGTTATTTACATATTCGAGTCTTTTTACTGTTATCATTTCATATATGGTTGGTTGTGCAATTTTTAATTTGTATATTATATACTTATTACTCTATACTAATATACGAGTACTTAGAGCTAAGGATTTTGTCTGTTTGAACGCACTAACCTCAGGAACTACTGTTCCGATTTGAAATATTCTTGCAGTGTTAGATAGCCCATTTATCGACGTAGGCTATATCGTAACTATTCGACACGGGCAGAAGCTAGTTTTGGAATAAATGTTAAAGTGGTTGAGAATATTGTGTAGGATTTTATTAAAGTAAAATAACGTAGACCGCGTATTCACGACCTTGTAATTAAGTGATCCGTGCCAATGTTACATAATGCGTGAATGTCTTTATAATAACATACATCTGTCCGTCTGTTCCCAGTTTATTGTTGGCCTAGTTCTCGAAATTGCTACTGCGAACATGTGCTCCTGGAATCGATCACCGGTTAGTATTATTGAGCTTTTCCATCTGTAATTTCCCAGTGGCCCGGAGTCTGGATTAGTGCCCGGTTAATGACAATAGTCTCGCATCATATTACGTGGGACTTAAACGTAACTGGCGAAAGGGTGTACTATAAGTACACCTCTGCCTACGAGGAATACAGGCATATCAATGTGTACAAAAGAATCGTTCAGACACACTTTAGTATTTTTTTATTGGGAATGCCTCAAAAACTGTATTTTTTTGGTCAATATGAAAAGTAACGGTCCTGACAATAAAAAATAGTATTTTTAGTTTACTTTTTTTTTAATTCTTTTAAAAGACCAACTATAAAACACATATTTTTATAAATAACGTTTTTGAAAATACATTTCAACTTTTGTTATTTCTGTAGCATCTTACAAAACTATAAACTTTGTTATTTTGGGCGCGTCTGTCAAAGAAAAGCATAAGTAAGGTGACAAAATGGCATGTTTGTGGGCAGAATTTCTAAACTCCACTTTTTATGGGCACTTGTGTGAAGAGCCTTGGAATGGAATTAGCATTTATCTAGAGGTTGGACGTATGAAGGTTGACCGTGATCTGAAGTTACGACTTTCGTAAGAAAATCCTATAAAACCGTTATTTATGTATGTAGGCTATTAAACAAAAACTATAACTCAACTTATGAACGTTTACCCGTGTTGTTCCCTTTCCCGGGGGAGTACGGGGATAAAATATAGCCTATATTAATCAGTGATAATGTACCATTCAAATGGTGAAAGAATTTTTTAAATCGGTCCAGTACTTTTGAGCCAATTCGTTACAAACATACTTACATACAAATCGTTCCTCTTTATAATATTAGTATAGAATACCACCTGGGATATCACCCGCGTAAACTAAGTTTCATGCTTTATTTCGTGGACATCTATTTATTCTTCTAAATAAAAGTATATAAGTTACTCCTGAAATATCAGCTGTGCCAGTTAAAGTCGCAACAAATCCGGAACAAATAAATAGACGGACAGACAAAAAAAATATTTTTTCTATATACTTTCATATGCATTTAGTGGAAAAGGTGTTCATTTAGAATTACAAACAGACTCTTATTCAATTTAATTTATCTGTAGGTATGCAGTAGCTAGTCACCAGCAGGCTGACTATTTGTCGCCTTAATTAGTATAAATAATATCTATAACAGTAAAAACAGATAAAGTTTGTTTGAACATCATAATCAATGAAATTAGAAAAAAATCACACTTCAAAAATATTTGGAATGAACTTTCAGGGTGGATATGTATATAACTACTTAATACTCATTAATTACGGTGTATAATATCAGTTCTTATTTACAACACTTACGATTATAATTAGCTGTGCCCCGCGTAGAAATAGTTTTATATAAAATATCGGTTTAAAATTGACACAGTTTCATACAAACTTTCATCCCCTATTTTATCCCCTTGGGGGTAGAATTAATCAAAATCCTTTCTTAGCGGACGCCTACGTCATAACATCTACCTGCATACTAAATTTCAGCCCGATCCGTCCAGTGGTTTGGGCTGTGAGTTGATAGATCACTATGTCAGTCAGTCACCTTTGAGTTATATATATTTAGATATTTAGAATAAACTTTTTGAATAACGTGCCAGCTCCTTGGCACGATCCCGAGAGACACCGATTTGGGCCAAGTTTTCTACTTGTAATTAGTTTTTAGCTACTTATTAACATATCATTCTTTACGTAACAGTTAAGGTATCAAATAATAGTTTCATCATCGATCATATGCGGTGTCTTGGGCATCTATTTAACTTTAAAACCGATGAAGAAAGTGCATTCCACTCACTGAAACGGGTTGTGGAGAAAGTATAGCGACGTGCGACGTTGAAAACAAGCTATATTTAGCAATATTTTTTAAGTTGCTTAAGCATACAGCCTTATGGTAATTGGCTAAGGGAATCATTTAGTTCCTGCAGCCTATGAACGATTACCAAGGTGTCACTCTACTTACGTGTGCATGATATGACATTATCTCGAAAATAGCTTTTGTTTTAAACCTAGTCGACCCTGGTTTACTTGTGATAGATTTAATAAGATTCCCGCGGTATTTTTTTAAGATACTCCTAGTAACAGCTATCTGCCAGTGAAAGTCCCGTTAAAATCGGTGCAGCAGTTTAGGAGATTAACCGGAACAAACAGACAGAAAGACAGAGAATATTTAAAAAAAATTGGTTTTTTATGTCAGTACCGTGTATACTTTCACCGTGCATTTAGTGTAAAGCTGTTATTTTGGAATGACAAACAGACACTCAAATTTTATTTATCTGTATAGATAGTAAGTGCTAATGGGGAGCACAAGGTCTTGGGTTCGACGAAGTGTAAGCCTTTTCCTATCTATAATTTCCCAGTACTAACAGTCTTGTAACGGAATCACCATCGATCATTGCCTCTAACGCCACGGGCGACTATTATGATGCTCTTCACGGATAATTTGTAAGAGATGTAACTATTATATTGATAATTGGTTGAATCGATATTTTAACACTCGATTAAATTATTGGAAACTCGACCTTTTAGGCTTTTGAAAATGATTTCTCATACTCTTTTAACAAAGTTGTTAGATTTTATGGTAACATTTAACGTATTTTGATCCACTAGTTTCTGTCTTGTCTGCGTCGGTGTGGGATAAGATTTCAAATTAAATTTAATATCTTATAACACTTATGGTCAAATTGGTTTATTGTTTTGCATCTAAAAGTGACATGCTATTATCTATAGATTTATATCCACACAGATAAATAAAATGCATATGAGAGCATCTTCAGTCCGTCTGTTTGTTTCTTCCGGCTAATCTCCTAAATGGGTGGACCGATTTCAACGGAATTTTTACTGGCAGATAGGTAATTTTACAAGGAGTAAGGCAGTACAGTACTTTTATTAAAAAAAAACATTAGGGTTCCGCGGGTCAGCCACGAATTTAACTTTACCCGTGTAAAACCGGGGGGACAGCTAGTTATAAATAAATCGTAATGTTTTTGATACTTGATAATACGTGAGTTTGTGTAGAGTATTATATTTATTGACTAATATTTAATTTTAAATACAAGAAACAGGGGGCCTATTATCATTGGTTTAAGCACAGCGTATTAAGAACTTCTGAGCTTTGATGTTTCCTTTTTGTAACTTAATTATTGTAATAAGGAATTAAACATTATTGGGATTGTGCCAAGTAGGCTGGCAGCATTGCCACGCTGAATAGCAATGCTGATTCTCCCATGCTGAGCGAGAAACGCCCCAGCCCGCTTGTCACGAGAGACCTAATTGCGAAGGCTCATCGAGACGTTAAGAGATTTAGTAGAACAAACGAAAGTGTTATAAGGAAACTATGTCAAAAATTAAACGCTAAAATGTTGAATAATACTTGTATCTCGTTATTATAACCGGCTAACTACAGGCTAGCCAGTGGTAACCAGCGGTAACCAGCTGTTTTCGTAACCTTAATGTGCGATATGCAAAGTAATTCCTACTATTGTTTTAGATATTTACGTAACTTACAGCATTGTAATTTGAACTTATCTACCTTAAAAGTAAAGTTCAATTTTGTAATTCGTATACGTTGGAAGATAACTCATTGGGTATGTAATGGATAGTTTGTGAATTGTAATTGATTAGATAATACACATTAAAATGTTAGTAGAGTCGCTAAAGTTGAGATTATTATTGCGACGCAACCTGCACATATAAATAAATCGGCTCACGCCATCCCAGAAGGGTCTTCGAAGGGGTAAGCACAGGCAGACGTGTTGTATCAACAACCCCACCTTTCACCGCAAATGATTAAGAGCCAACGTGACAGAGGGTGAGTCCATCACTGTCTCAAAAACGTCTTTGAATTACTTCTCAGACAGGTAGGTTTCCTCACGTTATTTCCTTCACCATAAAGCACGTGGAAAAACTCATTGGTACAGGCCCCGCTGGGACAGACACTTGAATTTTATTAATCTGTATTGATAGGCCAGTCAATCAGGATTTTGAATTTTATATATATTGATAATAATTAGCCACCTAAGTGAAAATACATATGCTCACGCCTGTATTCCCCGAAGGGGTAGGCAGAGGTGTTGTAATCACAACACCCACTTTTCACCGAATTTGATTAATTGCCAACATGACAGATGGTGAGTCTATCGCCGTCTCAGGCACTATACTTACGTCTTTTGAATTACTTCTCAGACATATGCAGGTTTCCTCACGATGTTTTCCTTCACCGTAAAGCACGTGGTGTGAAATCACTGTACGTAAGTCTTTTTAGAAAAACTCATTGGTACAGGCCCCGCTGGGATTCGAACTTGCGTCGCTTGCGTAGCAGGCGACTGGTGCAAATATAAATAACATATAAATAAAATATATCTCCATTGAATTTTACTGCCGTATCATTGGTCTAGTGGTTACAAGGGCTATTCAATCGTTCGATCCCCTGGTCGCGCAAACGTTTGTCCATCTGTAATTTGCCAGTACCTGCCTGGAGTCTGGATTAGTGATCGGCTAATGACAATACATTCCCGTCATATAACACGGAACTTAACATGACTGACGAAATGTGAGTGTTAGTATAAATGTACATCTGCCTACCCCTTCGGGGAATACAGGCGTGAGCTTATCTTATACCTTTAACCGAGCAATTCTTGTATATATAGATGCTCTAACGATTTTCATGAAATTTTGTGTGTAAGGGGTTTCAAGGGCAAAAAATGTATCCAGCTAGGTTTCATTTATGGAAAACATCGTTTTGACCATGTTTTCAGGCACTGAAAAACTCGTTAAAATATCATTACAATACGACAGTAAATTTCGCCGACTTTTGTCAAGATACGATAGTTCAGAGTGAGGCTGCTAGCTTACTTCAGTTCGAGTCTGATTTTATAATATTTTTCCTTTTTTAAGTTTAGTTTTTTGTGAAAAAAGAAACCGAGGACAGCTCGGTCAACCAGGTGCGATATGTAATTATACTCAGATGGAGAAATTTGAGAAATTCTTTGCAAAAAACTTACATAAGAAGATAAAATATGAAAATATAGTATTATAAAAGATTTGACAAGAGAAACTTGCATTAAAAATGAAATATACGGTATCATGACACACATAATAAGCATCGATTAATTTATCTACATGATGATCTCAAACGTCAGTTAATGCTAAGAGTTCAATCAAGAATTGCAAGTGAGTATTTACACTTTAGATAGTTATCTTCAAACACGCTTCACCTATACTTAATACTAGCCGTAGCCTGCGGTTTCACCCGTAGATAAAATCTTCACCCAAAATGTTTTTAAGTAAATAAAAGTAGTAAGTTACTCCTTGTAAATTTGGTATCTACCAATGAAACTCCCTTTAAAATCGGTCCAGCCATTTCGGAGATTAGGCGGAACAGACAGACAGATAGAGATTTTTTTAGTAATTGTTTTTTTTTATGACAGTACCGTATATACTTTCATATACATTTAGAGAAAAGCTGTTATTTTTGAATTACAAACAGACACTTCAATTTTATTTATCTGTATGTATGTATAGATATTATGCTCAAGTGTTTGTCTGTTTGCTTGAACGGGTTTATCTCAGGAACAACAGAGCCGATTTTAAAAATTATTTCAGTGTCAAATATTCCATTTATCAAGGCAAGCTATAGTTTATATATAATCACGCTAAAACCAATCGCGCGTTAAAATTAACGTTAGCTCAAAGTAACTTTTCCATGGAGAAAGTAACTATTCGGACAAATACGCGGGCAGCAGCTAGTAGTCCGTATTATTAAGTTGGCTTTGATAAAATTGTTAGAAACTCCGACAGTGCTCATTTCGAAAATAAGGAAAAAAATATTTTGCGTTTTTATTACAATATTTTTATTTGCCCCGTACCTATAGTTCTTTTTTCGGATAGACTTTCATCTTTTTTACTTATGATGTCTTCGTAGATTTTTTTTATAACTTTTATTTAAAAATCACATTCAATTTAACTGAGATAAGTGAACGGCGAATTACGAAAGAAAATTATACAGCGAATTAAGAGAAGGTATCGGAAGAGGGCGTCCAAGGCAGAACTATCATAGACAAACTAAAAATCTTCTCCATAAAAGGTCAAATTCGGAGCACTCAAAAACACAGAAAAAAAAAAAACCGGGGAGTTTGTTTCGCCGTTTCTTCTCCTGACAGGCTTACTTTTGGAAACGGTAGTAAATTAACTTAAGTTAACGTAAGAAAAATGACGTTCAATAAGTGTTCCAAGTGTCCCTTATATTGAATAAAACTTTTTGATTTGATTTGATTTAACTCGCAACCGAAGGAAGTGTATGAAGAGATGCATGAATGTGGACGAAGCGAAAAAGTATGCAAGGATCGTAGCATTTAGTAAGCAATAGTCGCTGCCTACCCCATGGACAAAGCTTATAAATCATATATCTTTAAACGAGCAATTCTTGTATGTATATATAGAATCTGAATCTTGGAAACATCTCCAATGATTTTTATGAAATTTCGTGTGTTTCGGAGGCAACTAATTGTAGCTAGGTTTCATTTTCAAAAAACATCGATTTGACTAAATTTTCAGGCAATGAAAAAATCCTACAATATCATTACAATACGACGGTAGATTTCGCCGACATCTGTCAAGGTATGATAGCTCAGACGTGAAGCTACCAGCCTATGGGGCTATAACAAAACTAGAATACGCTGGTTCGAGTCTTAATGTTACTAGTCCCCGATTTTTCCCCTTTTTTTCAACATACGTTCATACATATGCTCGCGCCTGTATTCCATAAAGGTAGGCAGAGTTTGCCACATACTAAAGTTATTTCATTTGTGTGAAAAAGAAACCGAGTATAACTCGATCAACTAGGTACTTATTTATTAAATACCATAAATATATCATTATACATATGAATAATATAATTGTAAGTTCTCATAGTATATCTCAGATTGTGCAAGATTCATATCTTTATAATTTTTTTTATGAGACATTATTGCGTCATTCAAACAATTGCACGTTAATGATTTAATAATTGTTTCGCACACAAAACCGCTTAGTCAAAGTAGTACATAACAATTATCGCAATAATAAAACGCATCCATTTTGGTCCACAGATAAGATTCTCAGGCCCATTTCTCCTGTAGATAATCTATTGTTTTTGACATCTGTGTGAAGCGCGTGTTCACTTGTTTTGTTCGTAATGGTTTCCCTGTTAAACAATAGTCAATATTTACATGTCGAGAGTGAAGAAATTTGCCGCGTGCTGAAGAAAGTAGCGAGAGTTTTGCAATAGTACGTCTGTTCACGTTTCGATACAAGTCTTGGTATATTGGTTTTTGGTTGATTGAATGCAGAAAGGGACCTACTCTTAGTCAAATAGTTTCGAACATTTTAAAATTAAGTCCGAACGTGGTCTGCAAGAAATTTCTTACACGTTTATTTTATTCTTAATTTAATATTTACCGAACATAATGTATGTTGTATATTACAATTTATCAATGGTCGTTACAGGTCTGTCGGAGGCTTAAAATAGTCTGACAACTGGTTTAGCCCAGATCACAGATTTTTCTCGTTAAAGGGGTTGCGAAGGTCAGATGGCAGTCGCTTCGTATGAAAATCAAGTGATCAGCCATATAGGGTTGAATCAAGTGCCGACCCTAACAGTGTATGGGATAAGGCCAGGGAGATGATGATTATACTACAAATGCTATCTGTCAGTGAATGTTTCGTCAAAATCAGTCCAGTTGTTTCGGGGCCCTGACAAACAGATAGGCAAAGTATCACTTTCGCCTAATAATTTGTACTTACATATTATTTTTCATACAATATATATTTCTCGCTCAGAGAATCAGCATTGCTATTCAACGTGGCAATGCTGCCAGCCTTCTTGGCACGATCCCGAGAGATACCGATTTGGGCCAAGTTTTCTACTTGTAATTAGTTTTTAGTTACCTATTTATTATTAATAAATCTTATATATATTATTAATCATGATCTCAATAAAGAAAAAATAAAATAGTAATTGGTTCATTAAGAGCTTTCAGCAATAATAGTGGGGATACCTGCGCATGTATTTCTTAGCATTCGCTCCATACAAGACCAATAAAATTACACCTGCTCATTCAATATCACCGCTCATAGCTCGTGACGTCACCTGCACATAGATCACCCATTTCGTAACATGTGTGACACATTTTCCCTAATCAAACTTACAAATATGTATGAATGGTTTTGGTATGACCAATAGGTTTTTACAGTAATTAATAACGTTTGATAGAAATCTCTTAGTTAATTTAATTTTAGCATGCAGCCACAAGACGGCCCTGAATATTGAAACACAAGGTAATAAACCTACTTATTGTGTATCTTAATATGTTATTTGACATTGGTGACCGTTCGAGTTCCCTCCGTGGCTCGGAGAACACGATAAGCCGTCGGTCCCTATAAACGATAGCGAATAACTGAAATGAATTAGTGCGAGAGCAGTGAAAAAGGAGCTGACGAGAAAAATATTTTATTGACATTATTTTATTATCAAATTCAAATTCAAAAATATCTTTATTCGAATAGACTTTTTACAAAGTACTTTCAAATCGTCAGAAAGACACGATTACATAGGATTATACATGCTAGCGCCAGGTTCGGAAGGTTGCTTTTACTGAGAAGAACCTGGCAAGAAACTCGATAATTACTCTTTTAAAAAAATAATTTCATATCAATTTCATTCATCATCATCATATCATAAGTAAGACTCTAAGGAGTTGGGATACTTATAGAATAACCAAAAACTAACATAACTAAAAACCTTAAAAATATAATCTAATAACTAAAATATATTATTCAAAGGAGTCCCTGTAGACAAGGTTCCGAAGATACTGGCAGCATTCCCCCTTTGGATGGCAAGACTAATTCTTTGACCGAGGTAGCTGCCAGCTCTTCGGTCTCCTGTGATGTCGACGAACCTTTTACTGTCAACTGACTGTAACTTTTGACATATAAAATACTAATAACAACCATAAATGCAACAATGTAAGTAGTTTTCACCGTCCCCGTTGCCAATTTAACATCTTTGGCAATCGCTACGATCAGTTGGAGGCCTAAAAACGTCGGAAAAAAATCCTCAATAAAAAATCAGATAGCCCATTTATCAACGAAAACAAGGCTATATATCATTAACAGACGATAAGTCGCTGGATAAAGTTAGCGATAGTCCAAACAAATTGTTCGACGTAGACAAAGTGGCGGGCGGAAGCTAGTAGTGTATAGAAATGGTGACTCCAATTCAAAATATTTAAAGATGATACCTAGAATTGTCAGATTGTCTTTTTTATATATTTCTAACAAGCATACAAATGTTATATGAATACAGTAATTGAAATCTTTTCTCTTTATAATTTTACTAGAGGACGTTATGCGGTTTCACCCGCGTAGTTACCGTTCCCGTGGGAGTACGGGGATATAAAATACACCCCTTATTAATCAGTGATAATAATGAATTATCAAATTATTAAATCATTCAAATGATTAAAGAATTTTTTAAATCGGTCTTGTAATTTTTGAGCCAATTCGTTTCAAACATACTTACTTGCAAATCTTTTATAATATTAGTATAGATTTGTTAAGTAATATTAATGCCACGCAGACAAAGTCGCAGGCGGATGCTACTCATTCATAATGGGCCAAATGTGTATCATTATTTTTATCCGTTCTCTTCACGACGTACATCGTTTGAAATAATGGTAACTACATACATACTTTCATTTCAGTATTACTGGTTATGCATTTCCTTGTAGGAAGAAGTGTTTATTTATAAGGTCAAAAATAGATGTAAATGTAAAATGATAAGAGGATGCATCTGTGGACCCATCTATACAGATAAATAAAATGGAAGTCTCTGTTTGTAATTCCAAAACAACAGCCTATCATTAAATGTGAAATAAATAATACTAAAATGAAAAAAAAAATAATCTCTTTATATCCGTCTGTCTGTCTGTTTATTCCGGCTAATCTCCGAAACGGCTAGACCGATTTTAACGGGACTTTCACTGGTAGATAGCAAATTATACAAAGAGTAATGAACTACTTTAAAAAAAATTGGGTTCCTTGATCACCCATGAAATTAAGACTTCACGGGTGTAACCGCAAGGCACAATTAGTTCTTTAATAAATATGACAAACTAGCGGACACCACGCGGTTACACCCGCGTATTTCCCTTTCCCGTGGGAGTACGGTGATAAAATATAACCTATATTCATCAGTGATAATGTAGCATTCAAACGATGAAAGAATTTTTAAAATCGGTCCAGTATTTTTTGAGCCAATGAGTTACAAACCTTTCCTGTTTATAATAGTATACATTGAAAATTATTTTGTCTGTTGGAACGTATCGTTTTAAAAAAAAAAGATTAGGATTCAAGCAAGCTTCATGTAGAAAATAGATAACCTAATTTTAACGGTTTATAGCCTTTCAAGTTTCCGACAGACTTGTTACAATTACCGAAATTGAACTTCGATAATTGAACGACATGCGCAATAGCCTAGCTCCTCGGAGCCTGCGTAAAATTGTATATTTACGTAATCCAAAAAGTTACTTAGGTACTTAGAAGTCTTTGTCGAAGTGAGTGGGTACTAGCTAATTACTTTGCACAACAGTATGATGATGAAACGAGTGATACGCAGAGAACGGTTAAGGTACTATCTCCATAAAAGGTACATACATAAGTATGTAACCATGTTATGTATTATTTATGTTGTTTATTTACCGTATTATTTCTTAAGAGTGGTAGGGTGTAACGAGATCTCCCGGTTGATATTTGGAGCTGCCTCAATGAGTAAACATCGAAAGAAAGGAAGTTTTTTGTAGTAGTAGAGAGCCTTGGTGGCCTTTGGGTTTGGGCAGTCGCCTGCTACGCAAGCGACGCAAGTTTGAATCCTAGCGGTGCCTGTGCCAGTGAGTTTTTCTTACGTACAGTGATTTCACACCACGTGCTTTACGGTGAATAAAACATCGTGAGGAAACGTGCATATGTCTAAGAAGTAATTCAAATTCGTATGTATAGTGTCTGAGACGGCGATAGACTCACCATCTGTCACGTTGGCACTTAATGATCTTCGGTGAAAAGTGATCGTTGTTGTTACTCAGCCTACCCCTTAAGGGAATACTGGCGTGAGCATATATATGTATTTTTTTTGTACTACATTGAATCAAGAAAAATAAAATATTAAACACAAGATTGGAACTTTGCGTGAGCAGTCATTATAATACTTATATTGGGCCACAGAGACATTTGGAATATTAGATGTAAGTGGGAGGGTACTCAGGTATGTATTTCATGTTTGCATGCAGCCGAATAATACTCGATGCTCGATGGGGTGAGAAGTGGAATACAGTGCCTCTATCACGGGTTTACCACCGTTTTCGTAATCTGTACTCGCTAGCGTCTGCGCAGAATATTAGTATGAGCAATTGTACAGCAACTTCCAGTGGTGACGTGCAGAATTATAATATCTCATACAAATATTGCGAGTGACGCTAGCGAGTACAGTTTTCGAAAACGGGTGCAATCTCGTGTAGGACCGAGCATTGCTTTGATGTTTTCTAAAATTAAACACGATACGTAGAGCGTTTTATCGCCCACAAAACGCCATACATGAAAAACTTTGGAGCCGTTACCGAGAATCAGATATTTACAAGTTTAAATTTTTAATTTAAAGGCATTAGATTTATTGTATTCAGTGTCCAAAGGCAATAATTAAACCCTTGACTCTTGCATAACAATCGTTTCCTTAACCACTGCGCTTAGTGACCATCGTATATCGACAGCCTTAGACACATTAGTTGAGATATGTACCAATCTCTGACGAAGAGGTTGAATATGTTTTTAAGTGAAGTTTCGTAATGTAACTTTTACTTGTTTGCTTGGATATTGTAAATGTTATTAATGTGATGTGAATTAATCTGCGTCTTGCTACACAAGTATTCACTTTAGAAGCACTCGTAACCGAAGGAAGTGTATGAAGAGATGCATGAATTTGGATGAAGCGAAAAGAGTATGTAAGAATCGTAGCATGTGGCGAACGGTGCCTCTGCCTACCCCCAAGGAATACAGTCGTGAGTATATTCTGTCTATTTGTAAATCTATATACAGATAAATAACATTGAAGTGTCTGAGTACAATTCCAAATTAACAGTTTTTCACTAAACGTATGTGAAAGTATATACGATACTCATACATATACAAAAAACAGTTTTATTTTTATGCCGGTCTATCTGTCTATTTGTTCCGGCTCATCTCTGAAACAGCTGGATTGTATTTATCCGGAATTTCACTGGCAACACAGCTGTGTTGCAAGGAGTAAGTTAGATAAATTTTATTTAAAAAAAATGGCTTAGATAGACAAAAAAATGGCTTAGATAGACGAAATATAGTGGCACTATTTTTTAAATATGACCTTGAATTCCACTATGTGTACGCTATGTTGACGGACACAATATATTTTGTCCCGTAGTAAAAGTATTCGTGTGTTTGGAGAGAAATTCGTTCAAGCGTACATTGCCGGTTTTGAACCAGATATTTGCCATAGTCTTGGGCCAAGCAGTCAATGTCACCACGTCATGACGTGTGACAGTTGAAGTTCACGGATTTAAAACTCGGAGATCACTTTCTCTTAAAAATGGATGTGCTTATTTATTATCAACGTTATAATGAATACATATTTAAAAATTATATATTACAGAGTCACGGTGACCGATGGTTTTGAGCAGTCGCCTCCCATGCAAACGACACAAGTTTGATTTTAGGGGTCTGTATTAATGAGTTTAAAAAAAATACGTATGCGTCGTTATGTCACACCAGAAAAACCTGCATATGTCTGAGAAGTAATTCAAAGACGTATGTATAGTGCCTGACACGGCCGTATGTATAGTCCCCATCTGAGCATTAAATCATCTTCGATGAGAAGTGGGTATTGTTATGACAACACCTCTGCCCACCCCTTGGGGCACCTTTCAGGGATGGTGTGAGCATATAATATATATTTTTATTTTATTAACTACCTGTGCCTCGCGGTTTTACCCGCGTAGTTAGTTTCATTGGTGACCCGCGGAACCATAATGTTTTTTTAAATAACATTAAATTTAATGTTACACCTGCCAATGAAAGTCCTTGAAACATCTATCTATGAAAGTGTCCTTGAAACACCTGCCAATGAAAGTGTCCTTGAAACACCTGCCAATTAAAGTGTTCTTGAAACACCTGCCAATGAAAGTCCCTTTAAAATCGGATCCCAAACAGACAGACAAAAAAAAATTGGTTTGTTCATGACAGTACCGTGTATACCAGTTTTTCACAATAACAATAACAGTTTTTCACTAAATGCATATGAAGATATACATTTAGTGAAAAACTGTTATTTTGAAATTACAAACAGACACTTCAATTTTATTTATTGTACATAAATACAATTAAAAAAATCTAGTTACTATAAACCTGTTCTGTATACCTTTTGAAAGTACATGCATTTAAATGGGCATAAAATATTATTTCATGGAAACACGTGACGTCGCAGCTACAATGCCTCATCCAAATTTCGCAGTCAATGTTCACGATCACTTTCACTGTTCGTCACTGTATCGATTGTTAAATCACGCGAATTATATTCTTTGAATGCTAATTGAGTTAACAAGTCGCTAGCATCGTGATAGTTCACTCAAATTAAATACATACACATGCTCACGCCTGTATTCCCCGTAGGGGTAGACAGAGATAGTGCAATAACAACACCCACTTTTCACCGAAGATGATCCAGTGTCAGCATTACAGAGTCTATCACCGTTTCAGGCACAGGTTTCCTCACGATGTTTTCATTCACTGTAAAGCACGTGGTGTGAAATCACTGCACATAGGATTTTAGAAAAATTCATTGGTACTGGCCTCGCTGGGATTCGAACTTGCGTAGTAGGCGACTGCTCAAACCCCAAAGCCAGAACAAAACTAAGGTAATAAACTAAGATGTTTGTATGAACACTCGACCTATTGAGCGACTCTATAAGCTATACAAATAACATCCATTCACTTTCAACTTGACACCTTTATGGACGAAATTTCACTTGTCATCCAAAAGAGACTTCGTTGAAATATAAATAAGTAGACCGATTTGTATGCAGATTAGTTTGGTGAGCGGTCGGCATTTGAAACACGTGTTATAAAATCATGTTCGGACATTATCACACTGCTATATAGTCTCCAATTAAGTAAACCTGGACTATGGGTAATAGTCCGCCATCTTGTACAATCTGACATTGATTTATTTATTTTTATATGAAATTGCTTTTAAAATTTATCTAGATATTAAACTAATACTAATATACTCAACTTTTAAATATAATAATTATATAGCCTCGCTATTTCCTAGATAAGTCTTCGAAGGCGGCGTCAGGTTGACGGGTCGCTCACTTCCCTCTATAATGGTTGAGGAGGGCGATGGCTGGCATTCTCGTCATACTTGTGATCAGGTGCTACTTGTGGGGGCTGGTCATCTCAAGCTACGATAAGTAGAACTACTAGACTTTTTTTTATGTTAATTTTTATCGACATTTGTGCATTGGAACTGTGTCCATGAGCTTACATTTCTCAAGTGATTTATTTTGTTTTTTTTAAATAGTATAATATTTTTGAAAAGGGTACTTCATAAGTTTCTTGCCAGGTTCTTCTCAGTAAAACCAACCTTCCGAACCTGGCGGTAGCATGTATAATCCTGTATAATTATGTCATTCTGAAGATTTGAAAGTGCTTTGTAAAAAGTGTAATCGAATAAATATATTTTTGACTTGACTTTTGAAGGGGTACACAAAGGTATTACAACACGCACTTTTCATGAAACATTTTGTATATCTCAGCCATACAATTTGCTATGCCTCATACATTAGACATCAACGCGTGACTTGGTCAGATGCAAAACTATAATTATATTGAACTTTATTAATATAGTGTTATTAATATTATTTATTTATTTATAAGTACTCAAGAGCCCTGGTGGCCTTGGGGTTTGAGCAATTTGCGTCGCTTGTAATCCTATGAGTTTTTCTAAAAACTTATGTGCAGTCATTTCACATCACGTGCTTTACGGTGAAGGAAAACATCGAGAGGAAACATGTTCATCTGAGAAGAAATTCATAGGTATAGAAAATAAATAGTTCCTGAGACGGAAATGAACTCACCTCTCATCTGTCACGTTGGCATTTAATCATCAAACCTTAAAGACCTTATTGGGCAGCTTGAGCAAATCTATATCTATACTCTATACGTACAAGGGTCTGTTTATAATTCCTAATCAACAGCTTAAAAAATTGGTTTCCTCAAAATAAAGGCATCGACGGAATTAAGTGTATGCGGGCGAAACCGCGGGGCGCAGCTAGTTATACAATCTAAAACTGCGGAATATATAATAACTCTTGAAAAAATAATTATTTTGGTATCATCTTAATATGGCGCTTTGTGACTCATAAAATGTCTTTGTATTTAGAAGTAACGACCGACATGTCTATAAAACGATGTTTACAAAAGTCATGATTACTATATTTGGACAAATTTGTATAGCATTTTATGGATTATTATCCATTTGGGACTCTCGCTCGATCGTTGCATTGAGTCACTTTCACGTACCTAATCTATACAGATCTATACAGATAAATACATTTGAAGTGTCTGTTTGTAATTCCAAAACAGCTTTTAACTAAAATCATATGCAAATATATACAGTACTGACTTGCCCGTCTGTCTGTCTGTCTGTCTGTCTGTCTGTCTGTTTGTTCCGGGTAATATCCGAAACAGCTGGACCTCGGATGTGAAATAAATTTATACGCATACATACATATGCTCACGAATGTATTCCTCAAAGGGGTAGGCCGAGGTGTTGTTACAAGACACATTTCCGAAGATGATGGAGTGTCTATACATACGTCTTTGAATTCTCATAAATATGCAGGTTTCCTCAAGATGCTTTCCTTCACCGTAAAGTATGTGGAGTGAAATCACTGTACATACATTTTGCGTAGTAGGCTACCGCTCAAACCCCGAGGCTATCACTGCTCTTGCTTTTTTCGAAAAAATATTATATATTATTACATTATTATTTTCAACTATATTTGGAAAGAGCCTTAATGGTGGACAAAGGCCGTACTTATATCTTATATATTTAAACGAACAATTCTTGTTGAATCAATCTTGTTGAACAAATTGAATCAGAATCTCGGAAACGGCTCCAATGATTTTCAAGAAATTTTGTGTGTGGGGGGTTTCAGGAACAATCTAGGAAAATATCTAGATAGATAAAATTTCTGGAAAACATCGTTTTGACATGTTTTCAGGCACTGAGAAACTCATAAAATATCATTACAATACGACAGTAAATTTCGCCGACGTCTATCAAGATACGATAGCTCAGAGTGAGGGTGCCAGCTTACGGGGCGATAACGAATTTAGAGTACCCCGGTTCGAGTCTAACGTTCACCGGTTAGATTGTTTCATTTTTTTTAAGTTTAGTTTTTTGTGAGAAAAAGAACCAGGTCCTATATTATTATATGTCTATAAACTACTTACGTTTGAACACTAAAACAGTGTACAGGCATTATTGGGTTAAGGGCGCAATTATAAAGTTCATTGAAACACGAACTGTATTATTACGACGTTAAGATGTATTATGTATTGCATTTCGTGTTAATTTCAAACGTAGATAAATCACTTTCCAGGTCTTAGGTAGGTCATACCTTAACTTTTTAAAACACAAGTATCATATTTTTCATTAGATTAATGGCAACTTATAACTAATTAAAAAAAAAACTATCGAACACAGATAATATTGAAATGGTATTTTTTACGAAATCTTAGCGTGTTGCCAATTAATTAAATTTAACGTGTACTTAAATAAATCATTTATTAGAAGGTTAACACTTAACTTGTCAATTAAAACTAGTCGATGTTGTGTGAACATTACGTCGTTTTGAATTAAGGTCGTTATTCTTGGAATGCGTTTAGATTCTAATCTTTCCATAATTAGAAAAATTAACCTATTTTTTTTGGAATTATGATAGCAGTTTCCGGCCATATTCCATATTTAAATGGATTTTTAATATTTTATGAAGTTGAAGATAAAACAGGTTGAGAAAAATCCGATATCAAACTATGTTCACGGTCGAAAAGATCGACCTAATTTTTAGACCAAAAAATTTTAAGATTACGTAATTACTGTAACCCATGATTATTAGCTTTAAAGTGCTGCATACAAAAAATTACACTGACAGCAGAATTTGCTAATTGACAGCGTAATTAGATGCAATACAATTTTCCGTTAAAGCTATTGTCATCGTTAAATTTGTCTTTAGAATTAACAGCAACTATCGTACAGCCTAAAACTAACAGCGAGAAAACCATCTAATATATAAAATTCTCGTGTCACAGTTTTCGTTGCCATACTCCTCCGAAACGGCTTGACCGATTTTGATGAATTTTGTGCTTATCCGGTATCTATGAGAATCGGCCAACATCTATTTTTCATCCCCTTAAATGTTAGGGGTAGTCCACCCCAAAAAAATATATGGCAATACAACGTTTGCCGGGCACAGCTAGTTATCTATAATAATATTTTAAGAGGAAAGATTGTATGTATGTTTTTAAAGAATTGGTTTAAAAAAGTACTGAACCTATCGTGAAAATGTTAGCCTATGTTACTCGCTAATGATGTAGCTTTCCAATGGTGAAAGAATTTTTAAAATCGGCACTGTAGTTTTTGAGTTAATTCATTACAAACACACAAAAATACAAATCTTTCGTCTTTATGATAGAGGTTTCCCCACGATGTTTTCCTTCACCGTACAGTACGTGGTGTGAAATCTCTGTATATAAGTTTACTCAATCACTAAAGTACATGCCCCGCTTGGATTTGAACTTGCATCGCTGGCGTAGGCGACTGCTCGAGCCACAAGGCCACCACGGCTCTTGATTTAACACTTTTATGTATGTATTTTATATACCGTATATTTATTTTCCACTCGTCAATCAAAGTAAAAGTACTTCAAGATAATCTCCAAATTAAGTAATTGATATATTCGATATGACATTGGACAGGCATGGCTACCAATCTTACTGCGCACTGTCAGTCTGTCTGTTATTTTACCATGCATTTTGATTGATTACACTATGTCTTTTTTTTCATTGATATACCTAGAAGGCATATGAATGTTGGGACATGATTTATATTACTGCAATTTTGAGAGTATTATGTTTGGCTTTAAAAACTGTTTATTATTCATTATTATTAGTTTAGATAGGGCTGTTTTCTATATATATACATTCTAAATTAATATCCATATTTGGTTAGACTTCTTACGAAGTTCTTTCAATATAATAAATCTTTAATGTACTGGACTGGAGTATCTTGCTGAGGTATACCTTAAAGTATTACAAACATTTATGGGGTTTATTGGTTGTAAGTCTGTATGAGAATTATTAATACCGCATAGGCGAAGTTGCGAGCGCTAACTAGTTAAAGTATATTACAGAATAAAAAAATTGTACCTTTATGTTTTCCGTTATCTCTGGAGCAGACCGATGTTATCGGGAACAAGGAATACATGATGCAGTTTTTCTTTAAACTTACATAATTTACTTGAAACACAATTAAATCACCGCCCATAATTATTACTCGAGGGTAAATACCCGGGTCAAAGCAATGCACGTAAGTTTCATAACCCAAAGAGCAAAAGGTCTCTTGCCATCGACAGGTATTGTCTGAAAATATTGTGCTGTAATGTTAGGACACTTTCAAACTTTGGTTCCTACTTCAGACAATATTACATAAGGTAAAGAGCAATGTTTTATGTCATACGAGTACATTAACCCCTAGGTGAAGGATTTAGAAGTTGAATTCACACGCACTATACATGAACCCTTTGGGCAATACAAGCAAATACTGAGATGAGAGGGCATATTCACGTTAGTGGTAAGGTACATACATACGTACATATGCTCACGCCTATATTCCCCGAAGGGGTAGGCAGAGGTGTTGCAATTACAACACCCACTTTTCACCGAAGATGATTAAGTGCCAACGTGACAGATGGTGAGTCAAACGCCGTCTCAGACACTTTACATACGAATTTGAATTACTTCTCACAAATATGCAGGTTTCCTCACGATGTTTTCCTTCACCGTAAAGCACGTGGTGTGAAATCACTGTACATAAGTGTTTTAGAAAAACTGATTGGTACAGGCCCCGCTGGAATTCGAACTTGCTTCGCTTGCGTAGCAGGCGATTGCTCAAACCTCAAGGCCACCACGGCACGGTGGTAAGGTACGTCCCAAAAAATACTACCTGTTCCGAAACTAGATTTAAGAATCTAAAAGCTGTGTTTTGTCGGCTTTGGGGTTTGAGCAGTCGCCTGCGACGCATGCGACGCGAAGTTCGAATCCCAGTAGGACCTGGACCAATGGTTTTTCAATTCAATTGGTGAAGGAAAACATAGAATATGTCTACTAAATTGAAATACGATTGACCTGATGGTAGGTAGGTGCGTGGGTATAGAAGCACTTAAGCTTGACCAACTTCTCGCCAAAGGTTTCAATTCCTCTAAGGCACGACTCACATACATATAACGAATCTATAATCTATGTTTTATATATAGATATCGTGGTAAAGCAACGCACCTGATTAGTGTCACCGGAGCAGGCCAGAGATGGCTAACGATCGTTTATGATGTCTTGCGCAAACATCCGTCCGTCGTCTTCAAGGTCGGATATAATAAGACTTTTATTCTAAAAAAAGCGCGAGAGCTCAATATTGCGGAAACTAAAAATTGGGTGAAGGAAATCATCATGTAGGAAATCTGTTACCTACTCACTCACTCGGACTGAACTTATGAAAATATAATTTTATATAATTTATTCAGTTTCGGAACTTCGTCTAAATAAATATTGATTACAATAAAATGTATACTCAACTATGTCCATCTCTTTTGTAATCCGTATCACAGAAAGAGATGGAGCTAGTTTGAAACCAAGGACTTACATAGTCTTTGTTTTGTAATAAGGGATTGTGTCTAAGAGTTTAAGACGTATGTATAGTGCCTGAGACGGCGATGGACTCACCCTCTGTCAAGTTGGCAGAATATACTGAGTTATTAAGTTGAGGGAATATAAACATTTATTTATTTTAAATATACATTTTGAACGGCCAGTAACCAATTACACAAAACGTAGCAATATTACACAATATATATATACAGTACACAACACATTGAATTATATACACAGCATGTTATAAAAATACAAACACAATCAAACATTCGCCTCGCAATACTTCAGACATGCCGACATGATCGTCTGCCATTCATCCGCAATTATCCGACAGTTGAACCGATTTTTCCCGAAAACAGGTAGTTGGGGTTATAAGATGTAACGAATACTTTGATTAAAGAATTAGGGAAGGGTATGTTAGAGCTCAAAAGAAAAAATCCACCAAATGACAACCTAATTCTAATCTAAGCATAGCTTATAGTATGACAACGAAGTGTATTCGTGAAGGTGCCATCACGAGTTATGATCGCTGACCTTGAACACGCAGTACTCATTTTATGAGTCTATCTATGTCAAATGAAATAGATACGTTTCTACCCCTACAAATTTTGTGCGCGCTCATAACTCGCGGCGGCACCTGTATATCACCATCAATTTCACCATACTATTGTACCTGATGAAGAAATGGTCCTGGACAGGCCGTCACCTTAATGACTCGTAACTTTCGTAACTTCGCAATGAATATTTATTCTCCAAACGTTTGGAAACCTTTGTATTTATGGCCACTACATACTATATTGACGCTTAGTAATTTTAAACTATGAGTTTTTACTTACGCCATATGTATCTATACAGTAAATAAAATTTCAGTGTCTGTTTGTATTTCTAAATTTATAGCTTTTCATTAAATGCACAATATTTTGTTCTCAGTCTGTCTGTCTGTTTATTGCGGCTAATCTCAGAAACAGCTGTGAGATAGCTGATGTTATAAGAAGTAACTGAAGCTAGTCCACGCGGGTAAACCACGGGGCAAGCGTAGTTTTTTCATAAAATTATAAATATAATTAGATTTATTTTTGGGTATTTATTTATTTAATTAATTATGTACATTTTCAATATTTATGTCATCATCACCCTACGACCCATACCCCATATTATTTGTGGACTGCGAAATGTGTTTCTCACTATCAGCCGTCATGTCTATATTTACTCCCTTGGCTATATCATCTTCCACACAATCCTTTCATCACATCTCAGGACTACCTCTGCCTTGTAACCACCCATATTTATAAGAAAACTACTATAATATTGTTATTATTAATCTAATATATAAAATTTCCATATCACAATGTTAGTTACCGTACTCCTCCGAAACGGCTTTACCGATTTTTACCAAACGCTATATGCGTATTCAGTAGGTTTGAGAATCGGCTACTATCTATTTTCCATACCCCTAATGATAAGGGTGACCACCCCAAAAATATATGGCAATACAACGTTTGCCGTGCACAGTAAGTGTATATTACTCATTATTAATGTTATAAATCTTTTTACACGTATCATTACATCCAATAATCCTAAGTATGCGAATATGTTTGTTATGCTTTCACGCGCTTACTACTCGACTGGGTATTATGATTCTACAAACATGTTGTTAGCGGTATACAAAAAGACACCAATTACGTGGATTATTTATTATTATTCTTATTTTTCAAAGTCAAAGTCAAAAATATCTTTATTCGATTAGACTTTATACAAAGCACTTTCAAATCGTAAGAATGACATAATTATACAGGATTATACATTGGGAAATTTAAAATGGGGTAACGTGACCACATTTGTAGCTGCCAAGCGGACTAGACACATATTTCCAAAAAAAATTTATGTCTCATCTTTGTCTCGTATCCACACTAATATTATGAAGAGGAAAGATATGATTGTTTGTTTGCAATAGGCTTCGAAACTACTTGACCGATTTGAAAAAATATTTCAGCAATGGATAGCTAAATCAGCATAGGCTATATTGTATCGCCGTACTCCCACGGGAACGGGAACCGCGTGATGTCCGCTAGTTTATTTATAAGTTATGCAAGAGTACATACGTATGTATGCTGGATTATATTGCCAATACAATGATGAGTGGTCGATAAAATGAAAATTGCAAACGGTTTGTCGATGAAATAAAAATCACGCAATCGTGGTATTACCAAGACTAAATTTAACAATTACTATCCAAGTAGAAATTATTTTTTTTTTGTAGAATTATTCCTCATCAGATTGATGAAAATATATATTTTGAAATAATCATATATCTCATCGAAAATAAACTGTTTTTGCATTTGCCAGTCTGTCTTATTCTATTTTAGACATAAGTATCAATAATTTATTAAAACTAATCAGTTTTATGTGGAGCTTAAGCGATCGTCTCTTAAGCAATATAATTATCATAATAACGGTCATTTTATGGTAAGGAGTGACGTCAGCTGGCTACTTTCCCGTGGCAGTGAAATGGAAAGTGACCCGTAACATGATACCATCATAGCCACATAATAAATACATACAGAAAACCAGCTCCCATACTATATGTGGCGATATGAAAACGTAGTAAACAGTAGGTGTCGCTGTAATAAATTTGGATCATACACGAGTAAACATGCACAGTTATCCCCACTATTTTCGACGAATCTTCCTTTATTCCTAATAGTTCCATGGAGGAAGTTTCGTGAAGGAACTAGTGAATTTTTTTCCAGTAGTTCCACAAATCTTTATTCCCAGTAAGTATATTATTGCCAACATTACGAGTCTATACACCTGTAGTATAAGTCACAGGCTAACTATCAAGACAATAAGACCTTAAGCTAACGCCTCTTAGGGTCTAGTGCGAGTTTTTCACTGCCGCCGTCACAAGTCACCGCGTTGACGTGAACGCAGATTTGTATGGAATCAAAATAGTGTCATCTGATGGCCGACAGATGGCGCTGTTTCGATCTCGTACAAATCCGCGTTTGAGACGGCGATTTTAAGAAAACTCGCACTAGGCACTCTGATCCTCGTACGAGACTACGGGCATTGCGATGGTATTAAAGAAATACAAGAAACGGCCCTTACGTTACTCTTCAATTTGGACCACTGCTGACATCACTCGAAATGCCAACCATGAATAAATTGACAAATACAATGCTAATATGCTTGAAGAGACGCTTCAAGTATCGGCCCTTTAGGTCCATGATAAGTTTAAAAATTGCCATATCATAGTTAAAAAAATACGGGTCAAGACCTGCCTCATCACTTCTTAAAAGGCAAGTCAATGAGCAAATTGGTTGATATAAAGTTGATGTTACGTGATATGTAATTCTAGTTACTAAGTATTATTAGTAGACCTTTTTATTATTGGGTGAAGCTACGTTTTCGTAATCCATACTCGCTAGCGTCACTCGCAATATTTGTATGAGATATTTTAGTTCTTCACGTCACCGCTGGGCGTAGCCGCCCAATTTCTCATACAAATATTCGGCGGAGACGCTAGCGAGTATAGATTACGAAAACGGTGGCAAACTCGTGATAGGGGTTCTGTTGTAAAATTCTTTCTCGTGACGAATATTTGGAGCTGCCCGACTGGGGACTGTACCTTAAAGAAGATAGCAGACTAAATAATGCTACCTTTGAGGAGTATTATGTTCCTGCGACGAGTAAGGTCGCAAGCTTCACGGAGGGGAGGAGTAGGAGTGTAGTCGCTATGCTAGCAATAGTTGTCATTAAGATAGCATAGAGATTGAATCTACATCTATACAGATAAATAAAATTGAAGCATCTGTTTGTCATTCCAAAATTATACCTTCTGACTAAATACATATGAAAGTATACACGGTCCTGACATAGAAAAACCAATTTTAAATTTTTTTCTCTGTCTGTCTGTGACAAACACTTCAATTTTATTTATCTGTATAGATTACTTCCTCTATAAATATTACCTTCAAATGAAAACTACTGGACACAGGAGGACAGGACTTGAGGCAGACGGGAGAAATATTGTTAAGTAACGCTAGTCTTTATAAATACTAAATGAGAGAAAGTTAAATTTTTCTTAGAGGAAACGGTGGCTATTACAAGTGCCGGTCGCGTATACCTTGCAACAAGCTAAGTACTTACTTAAATAACTCTCGTTTTCCTCAAACCGCATACGCAGGTTGGTAGGCAGGTATCCATCCGCGATTTTGTAACCAGGAAAGTCTGACTTAGCGAATTACGTGGTCCATTTAGGCTTCATTAAAGACATCGTTGCATTATATATGGACGTAATATAGATAGACTGCACGTTTGCATACTTTGTAGTAATATTAGCTGTGCTCCGCAGTTTCATGGGTAGCCTAATCTTATATCTTTAAACGAGCAATTCTTGTATGTAAATAATCCAGGGCTCCAACGATTTTCATAAAATTTTGCATGTAGGGGGTTTCATGGGCAAAAAATAGATCTAGTTAGGTTTCATTTATGGAAAAAACTCATAAAATATCATTACAATACGACAGCAAATTTCGCCGACATCTGTCAAGTTATGGTAGATCAAAGGTGAGGCTTCCAGCTTACGGGACGATAATGAAACTAGAGTACCACGGTTCGAGACTGACGTTCACCGGAAATTTTATTATCTTGCTTTTTCCTTTTTTTGTGTGAAGAAGAAACCGAGCACAGCTCGGTCAACCAGACATTGTTTTTTTTTAAATAAAATTATTTACCCTATGTTACTCCTTATGACACCGGTTATCTGTCAGCCAGTTTCAGAGATTACCGGATCAAACAGACAGACAGAGCTTTTATTTTGAATGAAAAAAGCTGGTTATTTGATATATCTATATAGATTTATACTATAATATTATTACTTATTTTATAATAATTGTTAACTAAATCGTTAAAACACAAATTATAATAATTGTGTGTGTGTGATATGTTTTCATTGTATAATTCCATGGCAGTTAGGAATCTAGAAAAAAATCGTTGGAAATGACACACTCACAGACGCATCTACGAGGAAATAAGCGAAATAGGCGTTTACATTAACAGTAAGAGGTGTCATGCCGTAGCCGAACTTGTATACGTCATTCATTCGTTTTACCGATATTTTTCAACATTTCAAAACATCAAATCTTTGGGGTGTAAGGGGTCCTCAACACCATCACTCGGGGCCCAAGCCAACCTCACCTGCCCGCGGTGCATCCCGCTGAATAACGAACGAGGCTCTGGCCCGCCAACCCGCACTGGACCAGCGTGGCGGGTTAAGGTCCAACCCTCCCAAGGGTTACAGGATGTATGGGCAGACCATTTAATACAGGGCCCCAAGTGCCTGGCGGCTCCGGCTGCAAAACCGGCGCTGACGACGGGCGCCGGTCGAGCGCTGGAGCCCGGGGTGCTAAGAATCCCCAGGCGGCGCGAATCCGTCGGACGACCCCTGGCTATGCACCAACGGATAACCGATGTAGGTTATCACTGGTCACATATAACACGCGCACACTGAGGACAGATGAGAGACTCGCTGAGCTGGAAGAAGAGATGGGCAGGTTGCACTGGGATATCATAGGGCTATCGGAAGTCCGAAGACAGGGGGAGGACACGATGGCCCTAAAATCCGGACACCTGCTTTATCACCGGGAGGGCGACCAGCAGTCCCAAGGTGGTGTCGGGTTTATCGTCCACAAGTCCCTCGTCAACAATATTATAGCCATTACGAGTGTGTCGAGCAGGGTCGCGTACCTGATACTCAGAATATCCAAAAGATATTCGCTGAAGGTCATCCAGGTATACGCACCGACCTCGACGCACTCGGATGACGAAGTAGAAGTTATGTATGAGGATATCAGCAAAGCCATACATACTTCCAAATCGCACTTCACTATTGTTATGGGGGACTTCAACGCAAAGCTGGGCAAGAGAAGCGAAAACGAGTTGGTGGTGGGGCAATTTGGATGGGGGGATCGGAATCCGAGGGGACAGAGGCTGGCCGAGTTCCTGGAGAAGGAGGAACTCTATATGATGAACTCGTTCTTCAGGAAGCCGCCTCATAGGAAGTGGACCTGGATGAGCCCCGATGGTTCCACAAAAAATGAGATAGACTTCATTATGGCCACAAGTAGACAAATATTCAATGATGTCTCCGTGATCCACAGGGTGAAAACCGGCAGTGATCACCGAATGGTCAGAGGCACATTGAATATAGATGTGAAACTAGAACGGTCGCGCCTGATGAAGTCTACGCTCCGACCTACTACAGCCCACATTCAAAACCCCGAAAGCTTCCAACTCGAACTCACAAATCGCTTTGCTTGCCTGGATTGCGACACGGTGGACGATATCAATAACAGGCTGGTTGAGACTGTCCACACGGTAGGGTCTAAATTCTTTAGACCCGGCCGTAAGGATAGACCCCAAAAATTGACTGATCAAACTCTAAACCTCATGGCAGAACGGCGCTCGATGACGCTGCATTCCTCTGGCGACGCGGAGTCCTATCGGCAGCTCAATAGACGAATTTATAAATCCCTACGGCGCGATATTCGTGACTTTAATACTCATCATATTAGAGAAACGATTGAGCGGAATAAAGGCTCCAAAGTATACGCTAGGGATTTGTCTATTGGGCAGAGCCAGCTGACAATGCTGAAGACAGAGGACGGCAGAATAGCGTCCACCAAGCCAGAGGTGCTGAGGGAGATTTAACGGTTCTATGGACAGTTGTATACCTCGATCGCCAAACCTGTTAATGACTTAGCTAAAGACCCGAGAGCTAAGCTCACCCGACACTATACCGAAGATATCCCGGACATCAGTCTGTACGAGATTAGGATGGCTCTCAAACAGTTAAAAAACAACAAGGCGCCTGGCGAGGACGGAATCACTTCAGAGCTTCTGAAAGCGGGTGGTACACCGGTACTTAAAGTCCTTCAGAAGCTCTTTAATTCCGTTCTGCACGATGGTATTACGCCGGAAGCATGGAACCGAAGCCTGGTGGTACTTTTCTTCAAGAAGGGCGATAAAGCTCTTTTGAAGAACTATAGGCCCATCTCGCTTCTGAGCCATGTTTACAAACTGTTTTCGAGAGTCATCACGAATCGTCTCGCTAGCAGGCTCGATGACTTCCAGCCTCCCGAACAAGCCGGTTTCCGAAAAGGGTACAGTACCATAGACCACATCCACACGCTGCGGCAGATTATGCAGAAGACCGAAGAGTATAATCTGCCACTCTGCTTGGCGTTCGTGGACTATGAGAAGGCCTTTGATTCGATCGAGACGTGGGCTGTGCTGCAGGCTCTCCAGCGGTGCCGCATTGACTATCGATATATCGAAGTGCTGAAGTGTTTGTATAAAAACGCCACCATGTCAGTCCGAGTACAGGATCAGACTACGGAGGCAATTCCGTTGCAGAGAGGTGTGAGACAAGGAGACGTAATTTCTCCGAAGCTCTTTACCAACGCAATGGAAGATGCCTTCAAACTCCTGGAATGGAAAGGACTTGGCATCAATATCAACGGCGAATACATCACGCACCTTCGGTTTGCCGACGATATTGTGGTCATAGCTGGATCGCTGGACGACCTCAGTATAATGCTCAAGGACCTCAATCGAGTTTCCCAACAGGTAGGCCTCAAAATGAACATGGACAAGACGAAAGTTATGCCGAACGCCCATGTAGCGCCTATCTCAATATCAGTGGGAAACTCGGTTCTCGAAGTGGTAGACGATTATGTCTATTTAGGACAAACAGTCCAGCTAGGAAGATCCAACTTCGAGAAGGAGGTCACTCGGCGAATTCAACTCGGCTGGGCAGCTTTCGGGAAGTTACGCAGCATCTTCTCATCCAAAATACCTCAGTGTCTGAAGACCAAAGTCTTCGAACAGTGCGTGTTACCAGTGATGACCTACGGTGCCGAGACGTGGTCTCTAACTGTAGGCCTCTTGAATAGGCTCAAAGTCACTCAGCGTGCCATGGAAAGAGCTATGCTTGGTGTCTCGCTACGAGATCGAATCAGAAATGAGGAGATCCGTAGACGAACTAAGGTGACCGACATAGCCAATCGGGTTAGCAGGCTTAAATGGCAATGGGCAGGCCACATTGCTCGAAGGACTGATGGCCGCTGGGGCAGTAGAGTTCTCGAGTGGAGACCACGTACCGGCAAGCGCAGCGTAGGGCGCCCCCCCGCGAGATGGACGGACGATCTGGTCAAGGCCGCGGGGACCCGCTGGATGCAGGCCGCTTCCAACCGGGTGAGGTGGAAATCATTGGGAGAGGCCTATGTTCAGCAGTGGACGTCCTATGGCTGATATGATGATGATGATGATGATGAAATCTTTGACAACAGAAAAAAAGTAAATTTTTAAATCTTTAACTCACACGTTCAATGGAGTTAACGTTCT
This sequence comes from Watsonalla binaria, assembly GCA_929442735.1. Taxonomy (NCBI): domain Eukaryota; kingdom Metazoa; phylum Arthropoda; class Insecta; order Lepidoptera; family Drepanidae; genus Watsonalla; species Watsonalla binaria. The sequence goes on along the minus strand of OV838937.1, from coordinate 8,413,015 downwards.
TATTTTACAAAATTCCTTACTGTTTGTGATATTTATTCTGCGGCAATCAAGTGACAATACTCTCTGGTGGTATGACGGACATAATGTAATAACAGTGTGTGCAAATGGCCATTATACGTGTACAATAGATGCGATTTCATGGTGATTTGAGCGAGATGATGCGCGTTCGTTACACCAAACCACTGGGACTAGAGACATGGCTCATTTACTGGCAATTTCTATTGTTACAATGTATTATTTATGATAATTATATTATTTGAATTAGACGTGTTCGTACACTCCATTTTATGAGTTTTAAATAAGTACTACATTATAATAGTGTCGGGCTTTATTACAGGGGCCTTACCATAAGCTCTTGTTACCATCAAAGTTCCACTGTGTGACAGTGACAGATGTTTACACGTCATATACATCTGTCTCATAGTAAGAGTTAAACTATCATGGAAATAAGGTCATGGTGGTCACAGTTATTTTGTTAATGTGAGGTGGTTGTGTTATTTTATTACATTACAACAGGACACTTAATTGTATTCATTCGCAAAGGTGTGAATTTATGCCCATAAAGCACGTACGTGCTTACGTGGGGCAGCATATTTTATCTTTGGTGTAAAGTGGGTGTTAATACACCTTTGTTGATTCGCTTATGCGCCTTGTACGAAGTGAATCTTAAATTGTAGGGTAACAAATATTTAATATATTCCCCAACTTCGAAGCTTAATGGATATTCCCATAGCTTAGTTAGTGATGAGCAATTAGTTAGTGAGTTTCGCTCAGTTTTTGCGATTCGATTTCACTCTTGATTCGATCATTCATTGTATTTAGGAATACGCGGTACTATAAATGGAGGAAATCGTGGCACAGTTGCTATTGCGCATATAACTCGATCAACGAAGTTAAGTAACCCTAACCCTAGCCAGTAATTGGATGGGTGACCGCCCGAGTTCCCTCCGTGCCTCGGACGGTGCCTGATGATGATGATGATTGGAATCACTTTACTATAACCCGAATTGATGTTAAAAATATATTTTATATTTATACATCTTTACAGATAAACTGTTTGTTATTTGATATCAAGCGCTTTTCACTAAATACATATGAAAGTATATACGGTACTGATATAAAAAAACAATATTTAAAAACTTTTCTCTGTCTGTCTGTTTATTCCGGCTAATCTCCAAATACCGCGGGACCGATTATAATAGGACTTTCACCGGCATAAAGTTAGAGTAACGAAGAGTAACCATGCCACCCATGGAATGAAATCTACGCGTGTGAAACCGCGGATCACAGCTTGTCTATTACAAAATTAAACTTACTTTTTTTTAAATTTAAAAACACTCAGGAAGCTATTGTTTACGAAATCAGTACTTTATATAACTAATTATATATTCACTCAAGTTAATATACCCCGTATAAGTGTATTGAAATACCTACCTGAATTTTTCATTAGAAGAAGGCAAGAGCATTGTCTATTTCATTACATAATAAATCCATAATGTTTATTTATATGCTTACGGTACTCGTAAAAGTAACCCACAGGCCTTTCTCCAAAACATCCGGCTGCCGGTCATCTCATCTATCTATGTATTTACTTATACTCAACCTATGACGAGCCCGCGTATGTCTGTAGAACTTTTTTTCCAATTTTTAAGTCGACCAAGACAAATGCCGTGGAGATGGTGGTTATACCAGTCATTATCAATGTTTTGGAAAAAAAAAAAAATTATTAAATAAAAAAAAAAAACAATTTTTTTTTAAATTATTTCTTCCTCAATTTTTATAACCAATGATATCATGTTCATTTCATCAAAGAAGACTGGATTCTCTCCACAACAAGAAGAAACATCTCTTGATTCTTATTGTTTTGTAGGCAAAAGTAATTGACTGATGTATCAACAGCCCAAGCTGCTTATCTTAAAGGCCTGAAACTTGTAGGGTGTAGGGATCGACAAAGGAAGGGTTTTCCGAAACATTACTCTTAAGTGTTAAACAGGGTTCTAAAGTTTAGGAAATTTTCCTGTCTCGCAGGCGAAATTGCGGACGGAAGCTAGTTACGTATACATAAGCATGAAGATAGTTTAATATTGTAAACCAAATAAGCATTCTGCTGAACTTTTCTTGAAGTAAGCAAAGTCATGATCTAGTTACGCTGTGACGAATGGGTCGAGTGCCTTGGTGAAATTCATAAAAATATCTTGTAATACTCGTGGAAGGAAGGAAGACCTTAGAAACGATGGATGGATGTGTGAAAGATGATATGGCTAAAATAGGAGTGAATACAGATATGACGGGTTATAGAGAGAAATGGAAGAGAAGAACACATTGCGCCGACCACAAATAACGTGGGAAAAGGGCAGGAGGATGATGATGATGATCTTGTAATACTCGTGAACAGGTGTTGCGTGTGAGGTCTGGTCATCTCAAGCCACACAATAAAATGACGCAAAGTACTTAGGTACTTTTAGTTTTTTTATTTTTTTTATCGACTTTATTTTGTTTTACTCAAAATTGTAAAAATGATGATATTTTTGAGTTAATTTGAAATATCTTATAACTTCATAATATGAATGTTGAACATAATCTTTACAATTTTTATTAAAAATTATCATTTTATTTAAATATATTTCATTAGAATTGATATTCAGGATGGAACAAATGGCGGAAAACGGATAAACGACATAAGAGAGATCCCATAGAGGTTTAAACTTATTCTCTAACCTCATAAATAAAAATATGTTGATGTTTTTATCGTGTCTTAATTTTTTTGTATAACAAAAAAGACTAATATATTTAATGATGGAAAATAATTAAAGTATGATATTTATTGGAATAAAAAAAAGAATATTACTTATTTGCCAATAAACCATTTAGACATTCGTCCAGAATGTTGTAAGTACACTTGAAACGAACGACCTCGTGTTAACGGTTTGTGTACAAAGCTCACTAAGTGGTGCATTTGCCAATATAAATATAACTGTATTTTGTAACTACGTGAAATAAGTGAAGAAAATACACGATACTGCAAAATGACAAAAACGACGCATTTAACGTGACAAAAACATCGTTATTCAAATCATGATATTGATCGTTGTGCAACCATTTTATACTTTGTAAGCCCGAGTTTACTGCGTAAGAGATTAATTAGTGCGTAGCCTACTTTTCCATTTAGATCTGTGGCCTTACCATAACCTCTTCTTGCCTCTTATATGAGACAGATGTATATGACGTGTATAAGTCTGTCACTGTCGCACAGCAGAACTAGAATTGCAATAAGAGCTCATGGCCCAACCATGAGCTCTTATTGCAATGCTAGTTCTGTTGCTTTATTGAGTAGTCACAAATACGTAGAATTAACCTGCAAATATGTAAACGCATGGGTCACTAAAATTATTGAAAGTGTGATTTTTTTGTAATTCACATAGTATATCAAATTTCTGTGATACGGACTTAATAAAGGATGGACATATTTTAATTCGAAGTGTAGTCTACGAAATTACATACATAATATTTTGCAGACTTCTTTAAGCTTAGTTATATGTCATTAAGTTTCTTGTTAAGATTTGAATAAATTACGTTACTGAAGAAGATTAATTATAAAAGAAACATCAATAATTTTCACCATACTACTTAGGTTTTATACATTTGGCAATCCAATAAATTACTTGCATTATAATTAATTACCCAATCAATGACTCCATCCATTTTTTACGGTAGCAGTTTAGTGCGAGTTTCTTCTCGTATGTTTTTACACGCGATAAGTAAATTCATATTATTTTTTTGCGTGTTTTGTGAAGTAGGTTGGACACAAGATAGACTTAATTGAAGAAGTCTAGGCTAACTACTAATCCCGTCGTCAACTCGTTAAGTTGTAAAGTACTAAAATAATTTGTAAATATTACATACATATGCTCACACCTGTATTCCCCGAAGGGGTAGGCAGAGGTGTTTCAATCACAACACTCACTTTTCACCGAAGATTAATAAGTGAGACGTGACAGATGATGAGTCCATCGCCGTCTCAGACACTATACATACGTCTTTGAATTACTTCTCAGAAATATGCAGGTTTTCTCACGATGTTTTCCTTCACCGTAATGCACGTGGTGTGAAATCACTGTACATAAGTTTTTACCCGCTGGGATTCAAACTGCTTAAACCTCTTAAAAATCTAATATTATTAAGTTTTTGTATATATGAAAATACGAATTTCTTCGTAGTTCGCTAACTAAGTATGGATTTATAAGCTTGCAATTCGCTTGACAAATTTTGCAACACGAATCTGAAACCGGGAAAGACTATAAAATAAATGTCGGAGTCGTCCCAGAAGATGAGTCAGTTTGAGATAGAATAAAGATGTGATGAAAAGAGTCCATAGCCACCTCAGACACTTAAGTACGTGATGGAGTTTCTTCTCAGACATAAAAAAGGTGTTCGCAGGATTTTTTTTAATGGTATTATTACAAAACTGTCAAGTTGAACCACAGAATGTAGATTGGATTTTAAATGTAGCTTAAACAATATCGTTATGTTAAGTAATGCATGCTGTGATTTCCTATAATTGAGGAAACATATATATTGAAACCTTTTTGTATAATTAGTTCTAAGCTTGTAATTTGACATTTTCATAGATTTATTTACATGAAATATAACATTATTAACGTAACATTTGAGTAACTTATTGCTAACAATGGAAAAGAAAAATATAATAAAAATAAAAATTATAAATAAAACATGGAATTTAAATTAGTGTCTGCGGGAATGGTGCCCAGTAAGCTGGCTGCGTTACCTCGCTGGATCGCTAAGCTAATCCTCTGACCGAGGTAAGAACCAGCTCGACGGTCACCAGAGACGTCAACCAGGCGTTTTGAAAGATCCTTAAAAAGGACCTTCGCATTTGGCCCCCATGGCCCCAAAGTCTCAACCCCAAACGGCAGAAATATACAATTATGACTGATATCTGCATAGCTTGTAATTATGTATTCCTTGTTGGCAGCCCAAATTAAATAAATAAATAATTTTATTGCATCATAAAGCTGCGTGGTGCAGACCAATGAGATAACAATGATATTGTATGAGTCAGGTTTCAAGACATGTGTCACCTTAAAGCGAATCCTAAATAACAGAAATACTATGACAACACTAAATATCTACGTAAGTGAAAGTTCTTTCGTTAAAACCCACTCATTACTCAGTTACCAAAGGATTGATCTCTAAGATTAATATTAAACATCCTAATCCAACAGTTAACTCTCGTTGTATAAATAACACACAATTAATTATAAGTCTTTTATTAAGAAACCGGTTGTTAAACAAAACATTCAAAGGTTTTATGTCACAATACAATTATGTCAACAGCATCCTTTCTACATCGGCGTCTTGTTTTATATGTGAAGTGATAGTGAATGTCTAATGAATCAAAATACGCGAATTTTACTATTTAAAAACAAATCGTCTGTATTCTATATGGAAACAATATATATCGATATAAATTTTATAATAGTATGAAGTTATAAATTTTGTTCGTAAAAGTTTGCGATATTTTTTTTTTAAATAAACTTAGGTTGTGTTCCTCCTTTTAACATTAGCTATGTGCAAGTGAAAGTCTCGCTGAAATCGGTTTAGCCGTTTCGAATATTAGCCGGAACAATAGACAGACAAAGGACATATTACTAATTTATACTTTAACGTCGACTTAGTTATAATAACTGTAATGATGTTAAAATGGTTTTTCAATAAATAAATAAAAAATAAATATATTTTTTTATCTACGGTATTTATCTATCGATATTTTATCATACGCATTTAGTGAAAAGCTGTTATATTGGAATTATAAAGAGACACTTCAATTGTATTTATCGCTATTTATATATGTATAGATAATTAACGCAAATCACATTGGAATGTGTGGTGTGTGGTCTACATCAAGATGAAGTACTGATTACAATTCTGCATTGTGGTAAGGCGTGAGCAAAATGGTAGGACGCAGTGAAATCTAGGTCGATCGCTCGCTGTATCCTGGTCGAGTCATCGTTGCATTACTAAAGGAAATACTTGCACAGATTGGAAAACCCTACGAGCTAATTATTAGGGATGTGTTTGAAGGTTTGTTGCCTAACTGCCTTAATAAATGAAGATGTTAAACTATTACTTATCAAATTGAGTGTAGATTACATATTTTAGCCCACCTGTCATCATCTCCCTGGCTTTATCCCATACATAGTTGGGGTCGGATGCTGCTCATCACCAGATTTTTATACGAAGCGACTGCCATCCGACCTTTGCAACCCCTTAAACGAGCAGAATCTGTGATCTGGGTTAAACCAGTTGTCAGACAATTTTTAGGCCGCCGACTGACCTGTAACGATTGCCACAGATGAATAATTGGCAACCGGGACCGACGGCTTAACGTGCTCTCCGAGGCACGGAGGGAACTCGGGCGATCACCCATCCAGTTACTTAGTTCGGCTTGCCTTCGGGTTGCTTACCTTCGCTGCTCGAATGATATGCGCAATAGCAACTGTGCCACGAGCTCTTTCTGTAATGTTACAAAATGTTTTAGGCGACAAAGATTTATTTTTGTATTATACAATTTCATACAGATAAAAGATGATGGGCAAATACTAATTGATAATTTACATATGATATTTAGTTTTTTGGTTTATAGTTTTTTCACCTCACGTTCGGGAGTAAGGGAATTACGTAATGCTTTGCATAGAATCTTTTACTTAGTTTGATGTACCCATATTACCGGAGAACAATCAACTATAACTATGAAAAGTGCACTGACACCTGTCCCGGTCCCTAATAAAAAGTTTTCCAAAAGCAGTAAGATTCAATTTCATAGGATGCTGGTCTCCACTTGGTTCGTCATCAAAATATCCTAGACAGTAATGATAGGATAAATATCATTATTATCCGATGTCATCTTCAATGTGACTACATCTATAATCATGTAACACGCACGTAAATGACACAAATGTCGTAAGTCACAACTAATGATAGCTATATAATTAAACAGTAGTTAAGACATTATGTCTTAACTACACTCTATGTCGACACACATATGAATAAACGACACTTATATTGAAAATTTTAATATGACGTATTTACCAATAAATAAAAGGTTAGTCGACATCACAGGAGACCGAACAGCTGGCAGCTACCTCGGTCAAAGAATTAGTCTTGCCATCCAAAGGGAATGCTGCCAGTATCATCGGAACCTTGCCTACAGGGACTCCTCTTAATAATATATTTTAGTTATAAGATTAGATTTTTTAAGGTTTTTAGTTATTAGATTATATTTTTAAGGTTTTTAGTTATGTTCTATGATTCGATGCTATCTAATAAACATGTTTACCATTCAATATGAATGTCCAAAGGCAAGTTCAAATCCCAGCGGGGCCTGTACTAATTAGTTTTTCTAAAAAAAAAATTATGTATTTTCACACCACGTGTTTTACGGTGAATAAATCTTGAGAAGTAATTCAAAGACGTGTGTATACAGTGCCTGAGATGGCGATAGACCATCTGTCACGTTGGCACTTAATCATCTTCGGTGAAAAGTTGGTGTTGTTACTACGACACCTCTGCCTATCCTTTCGGGGAATACAGGCGTGAGCATATGTATGTATGTATGTATAATTATAATATTACGATAACTAAATACATATTTGTCTTTTCAGATATCGTCCAGCCATTATGCGTCCTGGAATCCGACTTCGGGTTCAAAATCAATTGTGCCTTCAAAAAGTCTGGACTCTTCAGAGTAAGGAATCTTGGAGGACTGAAGGCGCATGCCAGCTTAGGTAAGTGAAAATACTTTCGTAAAATATGTTAAGCATGGGGTTTAAGCAGTCGCCTGTTACGCAAGCGACGCAAGCTTGAATCCCAGCGGGGCCTGTGCCAATGATTTATCTAATAAATTATACAGTTTATTTCATGTGCTTTATGGTGAAGGAAAACATCGTGAGAAAACCTGCGTATGTCTGAGAAGTAATTCAAAGACGTACGTATAGTGCTTGAGACGGCGATGGACTCATAGTCGGTTACTTTGGTACTTAATCATCATCAGTGAAAAGTGGCAGCAATAGTGTTGTTGTTACAACTCCCCTGCCTACCCTTCCGGGTAATACCTGAAATCGTCACAATGACATGTTTACTGCCAGGTTCGGAAGGTGATTTTAATTCACCGTTTTTCACATATCAACGTTTGCTTCAAACAATAATTACTAACGCGTAATACTTTAAATAGCGCAGCTTCAGTCAATGTGACGAGATATTCTAACGAAGTATCATGTTTACCGTCGTGCTCGCCTTTCATTTTCATACACGTCATCTACACATAAAATAATTGACGTGTCTTTTTTTATCGATGTATGATAACAGATTTTCACTAAATGCAGAATATGATAGAATTGAAAAAACTATTAAAAAGCGTCATATGTCTGTTTGTTTGTCATACTTTTTTGTAAATGCATAAGGCAAACACAAAATATTCATCGCATTATATATTTGCCTCGACACGGGAATCGAATCCGCGACACCTAGTTTAGCATACCTAACGGTGTGGTCAATCAACTCAACGAGTAAAACTGTTTGTCTTTGCGTGCGAACAATGATTTTTTTATAAATTTATTTATACCGCTGAACAATCGACGCTTCCAATTATTTTTCACTCTAAGTATTTCCACCTTATTACCATATGTTTAACGAGCTTTGCCCCGCGGTTTCACCCGAGTAGATTTAATTTCATGGGTTATTTTGAGGAACTTTATTTTGATTAAATTGAATTCAAACCTTCTAACACTAGCTATCTGCCAATCCCATCAGCCAAAGTCAAATCGGAGATTAACCGGAACAAACAGACAGACCGAGATTTTTGTATACTTAGTACCGTACCGTACATTTACATGCATTTCATGAAAAGCTATTAATTTGAAATTAAAAACAGACATTTCAATTTAATTTATCAGTATAGATGTTTTCAAAATAATTCACGTGGTAATCACAGTGTTTACGCATCACATCCATCATGTAATTGCTCCAAATATGTCCGACAATCGCTTACTTTCTCCTTCACCGACCTGATGTTAAGTAAAAATAACGGACGCACTTTCCATTCAAACACATGCATAATTGTTGATACCTTTAAAATTTGTCTTGTCTTATGTTTAACTAGCTGTGCCCCGCGGTTTTACCCGTTTTAAAGTTTTAAATTTTTTTTTAAATTTAATTAATTGGGTGACCCGCGGAATCCGAAGATTTTTTTGAAGCCTATGTTACTCCTTGTAAAGTAGTGAAAGTTCCGTTAAAATCGATCCAACCGTTTTGGAGATTACCCGGAACAAACAGACAAACAGACAGTGAAGGAATAAAATATATGGTTGTTTTAAATGTAGAGTTCCACGGGAATAAAATTGATTCTACGCGGGTGAAACCGCAGGGTCCAGCTAGTTTGTGCTGGTTGATTACAAATTGATGATAATATTATGTGTTACATAGTATTACCGACAATTAATTTACGACTATCATTATTTTAATAACAACCTGTGCTTTTTAATTACTTTTAGAACATGCAATGAATAATGTATCGCTCAAAAATATTTATATTCTTTGGACGTCATTAACACATGGTTTAGTTAATTACCTCATTTATTTTAAAAGTACTTTGACCCGTGATTTTACCCGCATAAGATTAATAAAGTTACTTATTATTGTTCTCAAATAAAAATAGTTTAAGGTACTCCTTGTAACATCAAACTGTCTGACAAAATCGATCGCCGTTTAAACAGATAGACAGACGGAGAAAATATTTAATTTTAATAGTTATTTTAGTTTTTTTTACCACCATATATTCCTTCATATGCTTTGTCCTGTTAATTTATTTATCAGTATAGATATTGATGCAGTTTATATGCTCATTTTTGGAATTATGTTTTTCACCCGAAAACCGGTAGCCACATTATAATCGGACCGGTCAAGGTGTTTCCGGTTAAAAGAGATTTAAAAGTATAATAAATATTAATTACATTAAGTACATACACATGCTCACGCCTGTATTCCCCGAAGGGGTAGGCAGAGGTGTTGTTATCTCAACACTTTCACCGAATTTGATTAAGTGCCAACGTGACAGAAGGTGAGTCTATCGCCGTCTCAGGCACTATACATACGTCTTTGAATGACTTCTCAGAAATATGAAGGTTTCCTCACGATGTTTTCCTTCACCGTAACGCAATTTTTTTAGAAAAACTCATTGGTACAGGCCCCGCTGGGATTCGAACTTGCGTCGCTTGCGTAGCAGGTGACTGCTCAACCCCGAGGCCATTTTACATTAAGCAAGTGTACAAATTACTCCTTTGTCAGAAAAATAGCCTCTTCTCTACCTACAACTACTTTAAGGTATATAAACTTCTCGCAAACAAATCAAATCTACGAGTATTTTAGGGTGAACTTCATTTGAAGCCGAAAGAATATTCATTTATTTGACGACACTGTTGCTCTAGTGGTTAATATACTGGTGCACTAGATGTCGCAGCTTCGAGTCCCAAGTAATTACATACATTTCCTATGATGAGCATTTGTGTATGCCTTGTGTCTTCTGAGTGTTTCTAATGTATTTAAAAAATATAAGTATTATATCCTTTTTAAGTACCCGTAATAAAAGCTTCACTTAGTTTGGGAGTAAATGGCGCTGTGTGAATTATTTATTTATATAAAATGTAGGTACTAGCGATCCCCCGCATCATTTCGGGTTACGATTTTACTATAAGTACACCTCTGCCTAATCCTTTGGGGAATACAGGCGTGAGATGTATGTATTGTTTAGTGTGAGTTTTCATGCCATATTAACAACGAAGCTGTCAATAAAAATCTTTACCAAAATCTGTCATTGCAGGCTTCAGCCTCGGCGATGAGTTGGGCTTTGAACAGTCTCTTACCAATCAGGACCCGAGCAGAAGAAGATCGGTGAACATCAAGAATGGAGCACCAACTAATCTCCTGGCTACTCCCACCGCCCAGACAGCTTTGAGACAAGAAGTAAGTATTTATTGCAACACTAGCTTCTGCACGCAACTTCGTCCGTGTGGAATACTTTGGGCTAACGCTAACTTTAACCCACGATTGGTATGAGCGTGATGATATATAGACTATAGCCTTCTTCGATAAATTGGCTAACTAAAACTGAAATAATATTTAAAATCGGAAAAGTAACAACACTTCCTTAGATTAGCGCATTCAAGCAAACAAACAAACAATTGGATGCAGATAAGCAATAATGTGTCAACCCGCATAAACTTGGTTTTGAGAAAATGGCGTCTTAAGATGATTGTATACGTGATTTAAGATTTGTTTTATGACATAAATCCATTTTTTACGTACTTTTATGTTTCAGATGACTTGAAACACTTTTTTAGAATGTTAAATCCGTGATGCATTATCAAAATATATCAAAACCTTTGAATTTGACTTTTTGTGGGTTGACACATTATTGCTTATCAGCATCCAATTCAGCTTTAGATATTAGTAGAGATTTATTAGTCAACAAATTTCGCAAATTAGCTTATAGTATGCCTGAAGCATTGTTTAATATGCAGTTAGCCTGCTACGTTAGCGATGCAAGGTCAAATCCTATCAGTTTGTACAATGGGTTTCTCTAAAAACTTATGTGAAGGAAAACATCGTGAGGAAACGGAGAAGACGTAGATTCGAAGACTGAGCATAGTGGCTGAGATGGCGATAGACTGACCATCTGCCACGTTGGCATTCACTAATCTTTGGTGATAAGTGGGTGTTGTACCCCTTTGGAGACCCACCTGTGATAGCGTGAGCATATTGATTTATTTTATGCCTGATGGTAAGAGATTACTGCAGCCTACAAACGCTTGCAACACCAATGGCACTCTCATGATGTCTAATAACGTGTTTATATCAGTAAACATCATTACGTTCAATGACTTTGAAAGTATAATCAGTTTATTGATCATCCAGGCGTATCAAATCGGGTGTCATCATAGCACGAACAATATTGGTGCTAGCTTAAAATATTACTTTTGCAACATAATCATCAATAAAATAATGCTACCGTGCGGGTCGTAACCTTAGTTTGATAATTAATAATTCGTGTCCATTATGACCATTTCACTATGACCTAACTACGAGTTATTTATTGCCATAATATTTCGATTGTCTATCAGTGACGGATTTATACACGTCATACACATCCGTGTCATACGATGATGTAAGGCCCCTATGTCCATAGTAATATTTACATTATGTTTATTTTGCCTTCAATTACATCGCTGAATTTCTTTCCACAAAGTCTCCTTCAATTAAAAACTGTTAATGTGCGCCAGAATATAATACAGACTACTTAACAAATTACAAGTATCTAAATTAAAGCCTTGAATATACTCTATTCCAGAAACGTGGCAAACAAAACCGGATAATGATGCGTCCTATGCCCCAGCCCAGCCGTCCCAGCCAAGCTGCAATGGACAGATTATCCAGCTTACATCGGAGGACCACCACAATGCAACCGATCATCGTACCACCAACTATAGAAGCACCATCCAGACCCACACTAGCAGTAACCATGGCTAAGCCAATGCCCATGGGAGTTCCGGCGTTCAGACCTATCCCACCGAAAGACGACTCTCTCTCAGTCGTCCCAATAGCAACCAAGAAGATTTACACCCCACTTCAAATCCCTCAAGCCAAGGGACCCGGCATGGCCTACCAAAGTGAGAACTACCCTCATTCACACAATCAGATATCAAAAATGGTCGCACAAATGACAGCCGTACAATACTCGCAGCCACACAAAATCACACCTACTCCTAACGTAGTCAATAGTCCAAAATACTACCCAGTACCCACAACACTTAACCCGTTCGTTCCAATACCTTTAGGCTCCACACCAACCATAGCATTAATACCAGGACCAGTATTCAAAGAGCTACCTCAAACCTATTCTCAAAACTCTGTCTCTATCCATCCTGTTTCTAACTTTGTAGACCCAGTTCCTCATCAAATCCACGATGTGGCGAGCTATGCGTACAATACAAAGAAAGTAGACGATTACAATTCAATCACTGGTTATGGAGATGATACGACGCTGAAATTCAACAAGGAAGATATCAATTCCAAGATTGCTGAGATAGCGAAGGCGGGGAATATATCTATGGAAGCAGTAGAGGCAGCTATCTCTTTAAGGCAACAGCAGCTGTTGAACAAGTACGCTAACTTACCAGTGCCAACGTCAACTACAAGTACATCGACTACGACGACAACGCAAGCGCCTCTGGTCTTCCAACAACCTGAGCCGGAGATCCTATCAACAGCGCAACAAAAACCAATCAGGTAACATTTTGTACTCAATAATTCTTGACATCAGAGCCATAAGGTCATTTGAGAACAATTGAACATCAGCTCTGATGTCGATAATTTTGAAAAAGATAAAATGCTATTTCTAATATCAAAAACAGGGGATCAACCATGAGCTCTTATTGTAATGTTATTACAGTTGTCTGACAGTGACAGATATATACACGTCAAATACATCTGTCTCATGATAAGAGTAAAACTATCATGCCAATAAGACCTTATGGTAAGGCCCCAGGATCGACACGTATGAAAGAAAGAAAGCTCTTTGAGAAACCGGTGGGTGAAGCTAGTGGGGGCTAGGGTCGCGACTCATTTACACAGATTATTCTTCAAAAATAATAAGCTTATTTAAAGGCACACGTAACATGGTCATTACATAAATTAACCTACTAGTTGTAAAGTGATATGAGACTGACACGAATAATTCTACAATGCAACTGCACGGTTTGCAGGTAAGAACCATTTTAAGAATTTTGTACTGACCAATTCTTGCGTGACACACTTTTGGCAATCAAATTATGATGCATAGGAACAATAAAAATAAGATTTACTGTTATTTCCTAAGCCCAATGATGTCTTCAAGAATATATTTTTAAAAAGGAAGTACATGTAGATGTGAGTACATTTTTATTAATATGTTTCGCTCAGGGGCTAATTTAGGCTGATGATTCGAGACTTTTGTGCGAGAATGTCGACAGTGTGTGTAGATAATGAGTCAAATTTTATTTTTTCTCTCTCGCTAAGCAAGTGTGTCGATGGCATTATGATTACGTGCTACTTTCAGCTTAATGCAATTTTATTCGATTTTTTCTTTGAAGCATCAGTATTTGGAGATAAAAATAAATTATTTCTTTTGACGGTTGAGAGGTGAGAGGCTACCATTTCCAAAATTAATAAATTATTCGTTTTGAAATGGTAAAAGTTTGAAAGTGACGCAAAAACCTATCCGGTACCCAATTTTGTTTTTATCTACTAACCCCGTGAGGAACTCGACATGATGAATGTAACACTAACGATATTTAACGTACTTACAATCACCAAGCAGTATTAAATATATCAAGCTCGCATCAATCAATATTGGAATATTGACGTCGCTGCGTTATTGGTATTTTTACTGGAAGCATAATTAATGGAGATTATGGAGGATGCGATCACTATACATTACTTTTTTTCTTAAACTAATGTACTAACTTACAACCCGTCTGATCCACACTATTATAGATGGAATTAATATGCCAAATTTGAGAATGATAAAGGGGTCTCACTATGTTTAGCATAATTTCTTCATCCCCACTCCCACGTGGACTGCCGCTTTAGTATATTAGTTTCCACCTGCAGCTTTGCCAGGAGACAGTAATAATTCACACGCAAACTTCGTAATAATTCAACTTTCATCCCTCATTTCAACCTACAGGGGTGGGGTTGAAAGGGTTGAGAGTGATTCGAAAAACGCTATATCGACATTTACTTAGCTCACCAAGCACACAACCTGCAAATGTCATATTCCCAGGACAATTAGTCCTGGGAAGAGGTTTAGGTTGAGCGGTGATAGTAATCGGTCGGAGGTTTGAATTTAATATAAAATAGATGAGACCCGCGGGACCCTAATGTTTTTTTATAATGAAAAGTAGCCTAAGTTGCTCCTTGTAACAGGTCCAGTCTTTGGAGAGAACAGATAGACAGATACACAGATGGACAGAATGACAAACAGACTGAAAGAGATTTTTTATAAATATTGGCTTTTTCATGTCAGTAGGTACCTACCGTATATTCGTTCATATGCGTTATTTATTTATTTTTAAAAGCTTGTGTATATGTACCCAATGTGAATGCTGCTCATATATAAACAATTACTTCCTTATATTATAACTAAATTAGAAAAATAGAGAAACAATAAAAAATAACAAAGTATGAAAATCTAGATAAAGTAAATAAACAACATTAAGCATAACTGACAATATTTAGTAAGACTATCTGTATAGATAATAATAATAATGATCTCCTACCGAATTTCGGTTACGGCGGCTAATCTCAACGAGGATCAGCCATGTGCGCAGGAGATATTATAGTGCCCAAGTGTGTGCGCAAACACAGGTGCACTCTTTATTCCCTCACTCTCATAGTGGGATGGGAGGCAATCTGACACGACCGGAGAGAGATCAGGCGTAGGACCAACGGCTTAACGTGCTTTCCGAGGCACGGGGGTGGAAACACCGCCAACTTCCAAACTCCGGGCATTTTTATTGTGAATTTCTTGACAGAAAAACCCAATATAAATTTTTGACCCGACCCGGGAATCGAACCCGGGACCTCGTGATCGGCAGGCGAACGTACTAACCATTAGACCAACGAGGCAGTTGTATCTGTATAGATATAGATAAAAAAAGAGTCATACGTTTCGTACGATGCTTTCTAAGTCATTTAAAATGACTTATAGTCGATGGTCCCGAAAACTGTTTTTAGATAACTTTCTGCTGTTATTAGATTGTTTTTATTTAACTGATACTGATACTTTCTTAATTTTGGTCAGAAAAAACATATTATTTCATTAAATTTTCTTAAAATTATTCTGTTCAGTTTGAGGTGTGTACATTCTGGCATTTAGGCCAGGTTATTATACTAGCTGGGCCCCGCGGTTTCACCTGCGTAGACTGGGTGGCCTGTGGAACCCCAATTTTTTTTATGATAAAGTGTAGCTAGAAAAATTTGCTATCCGCTAGTGAAAGTCCCGTGCAAATCGGTCCAGCCGGAACAAACAGACACACAGACAGAGAAAAAAAATAAAAAATAGTTTTTCTATGTCAGTATCGTGCATACTTTCATATGTATTTTGTGAAAAGTTTCTAATTTGGAATTAGAAAGAGACACATCAATTTTATTTATCTGTAGGTATAGATATGAAAGGAAATATTGCGAGGAAACCAATGAACTCTTAGCGTATGTAAAATCACGTAGTGAATGGTAGGGGTCGCGGGTTAAATCCTCACGTCAGTGCTCCGAGTGTAGGTTTGGAATTCAAATTCATCCACGAGCCTCCGAAGAAGTATCAATACAACATAAGCCAAACTAAAAAGCTACCTTCCGAACCCGGTGGTAACATTTATAATCATGTATAATGTATTTTGTGTCCTTCTGACGATTTGAAAGTACTTTGTAAGAAGTCTAATCAAATAAAGATATTTTGAATTTTGAATACTCAACGAATTTCGTCAATGTTTAAACATCTCCAAACCTGAATAAGTAATCTATACATCTATATATAAACAGATAAATCAAATTGAAGTGTCTGTTTGTAATTCCAAAATAACAATTTTTCTTTTTGGTACTCACATAAAAAAAACTATTCTTAAAATTTCTTCTGCTTCCCTGAAACGGGTGGACCGATTTTACTGGGATTTTCACTGACAGGTAGCTGATGTTACAAAGAGTAATTTAGGCTACTTTTTTAAAATTAGGATTAAAACAACAGGCTAAGCCGCGGGGTAGGTAGTATAAATAATATTAGCGACCCGCCCTCGCTTCACTTCGGGTAACGATTTATAAATACTTTTTTAATTTCTCTAATATCCCTTGATATTATACAGATTTTTTCAAGTATAAACCTGGAGTTCAATTCGTGCTTAGATCCTTAAAGTAATATATAAAAGCGATGTGTTCAAACGAAAAGATGACGTTATCAAACCAAAATGTCTGACTAAAAGAGTATGATTAAAATAAAAAAAGTGTTTGCAGTTCCTGACTCACGTTAAACCCAAGATTCAACTGTCTTACCAGCTCTTTAATAATTAACTTCCTCCAGACCCCCTACTTCTGGTAAGGTGATGAACGCTCCGAGGGAGTACTACCCGGTTGGCTACGAGAAGAACTTCGACGACCAGTTCCAGACCAAAGTCGACTTGCCAGACACCAACTTCTACTGCGGAGACCAGAAGTACTTCCCTGGACTCTACGGGGATGAGAGTCTTGGCTGTATGGTGAGTTCTTTATTGTTTCATACCTACTTCTCTACCTCACAGAAGATTGTAAGCTAAATTTATTTATGCCATTTAATGTCAAGCCGCAGTGGCAGTGGGGTTTGAGCAGTCGCCTGCTACGCAAGCTATGCAAGCTCGAATCCTAACGTTGCTTGGTACCAATGAGTTTTTATAAAATAACAAAAGTGCAGTTATTTTTGAAATCAGAATTAGTGCATAAAAAATCCTTAATATATTAATATATTTTATATATTACTGTTCGCCTGTCTGTGTTCCGGCTAATCTCTAAAATTTTGAATTTACCTTTCCACTGAAGATCCGGCTAATATCGGTTCAGCTTTAAACAGAACTTCACACTGGCATCTGCCATGCTGATGTTCCAAAGAGCGGCTTACGCTAACTTAATTTGAAAAAATAACGGTTCCTCTAAATAAAGCCACACATGTAATTAAGTCTACGCGGGTAAAACCGCGAGACACGGTTAGTTTAACATATGTTCCGAATTCCACAAGCATAATTGGTCGACCCAACAAGGAACTGTTCATTAAATAACCAGGAAAAGTTAACCAAGGGCGTAAAATTATATGTATGGGACATTTATTTGTGTACTACGATATCATGCATATTATGTAGTCAAACTTGTTTATCTAGACTCAGGTTATTGACATGATATTGGTTATGTAACTGGGTTTTAACGTGAATGCAATCAGGGTCCATACTTGATGTGTCATTTGGCATTTAAATATTGGAGTAATCTGACGATGGCGATTGGCATAATGGTCGCAAGCGCTACTGTGGAACACGATTTTTGAATGAACGTGCTTTACCGTGAAGGAAAACATCGTGAGAAAACCTGCATAGGTATGTCTGAAAAGTAATTCAATGATGTATGTATAATGCCTGAGACGGCGATAGACTCATCCTCTATCAAGTGGTGAAATGTGGGTGTTGATACAAAACCTCTGCTTACCCCTTCCGGAACCCTTCTGGGATGGCGTGAGCATATTTATTTTAAGTTTTATAATAAATCAAATATTGATAAATGCCACGATAAGGCTTCAAATCAGCATAATGGCTACAAGCCAAAGCTGTCAATCTTGAAGGCAGGGCGTGAGTGATGTCTTGATGTAATCTGTGATTTCCTAGTAGCAGCCTGGAGTCTGCATTAGTGGCCGTTGGCAATAAACTCGCCCCTACATGAGACTTAAACATAACTGGCAAATTGTAGTAGTTGCTCCCTACCCCTTCGGGGAATACAGGTGGAAGCATTACGTACTTATTATAAGACAATGCTTAAATCTCTGTAAATGGCCGTTCTAATTCAAACTGCAGATTCACTCAACTCAATAACTGAATTTATTACAGCTTTCTCGTACAGTAACATAATATTAATGTCGACAATCACACCTTAAGGATAATAGGTTCCCACTGTTCAGCCCGATGGTCGCGGCACGAATGCCCGACTCCCTTACTCTGATTTCCATCTGATTTCCCACATAGCGCATTATCAGCGGAAGTTATAACTAAAACTAAATTATTAAATGAATATTGACAGGAAGAGCATGTTCTAGCGGCAATGCCTACCGGATGGCAACTGGAAGGTATTGGTAATATTTTTAATATGGGAATGTTGGCCGGAAGTACATGCTCCTACGACCAATAATAAATATAGTGTACCTAAAATACATTCTTAGTAAATATTAGGCTAACATTATAGACCTATGTACCTTTGACACAGATTACCGATTATCCTCGTAAAAGGGGTTGCGAACAGTGACAGTCGCTTCGTATGAAAATCAGGTGACCACATCGGGTTGAATCAAGTGCCGAACCCAACAATACATGGGATAAGGCCAGGGACGATGATGAGTCCTATTTAATGTAGTAATATATTGTCAATAACCGGGCACTTATCCAGGCACCTGGCTACTGGGAATTAACAGATGGAAAACCCAATTACACTTTCCCGGCCCGGAGATCGAACGCAGGACCTGTTATGCAGCAGCGCTATGCGATGAGATGGTGAACTTTTGGTAAATTGCAATGTTTTTACTATACAGGTATTCCACGTGTGCGCGCTGACAGACGACGGGTTGGTTATGAAGTCCTTCTTGTGCCCTGAGTCTACATTGTTCGACCAAACTATCCTGAAATGCAACTGGTGGTTCTACGTGGACTGCAAGAGCACCAGGAAACTGTATGAAACTAACATCCCCGTCTCCAAGAGCTACCAACTCATGAAGGCTTTGACTTTCTTCTCGTCTTACAAGAAGGAGATGGAAGACGGTACGCATGCTTTGATGTTTATCTGTTGTCATGAGTTGTAATTTAGTGCGTTTGTTTGGCATGACCGTGAACAACCAGATGGCGCAGTCGTTCCCAGTTTTTTTACTGATCGCTCATTACTCATGACGGCGACAGTTGTAACCTTTATTTACAACTCTTATAAAAAGCGTTAAGACAAGGCTATTATCAAATTTTAGTATTACTACATAAGAAATGTTCCTTCTTTGAAATTATTTGATCAAACGTATCTACCTTCTTTCTTGATTGAATCTATTCTCCGAAACGGCTTTTGATAGCTCTTTCACTGACAGCTTGCTAATATTTATAATGTCGAACAAAATCATTAGAACATCACAATATCTAGTAAGTATATACAATTCTCGTGGCGCGGTGTTTGTTACCAAACTCTTCCGAACAGCTGAACCGATTTGCATGACATTTTGTGTGCATGTCGGGTAAATATAACTAACAACTACTAAGGCCTAAAATATAATCTACGCGGGTGAAGCCGAGGGTACATCTAGTTTTTAATAACATGCAGATAGCTCTTAGCCATCTTGCAACGAAATTACAGTACTTTTTATTGAAAGCCTACACAACATAATTGCAAAATAATCGAGCATGGGGTTAAACCGGATCGTGGGTTCGACCTTGGCCCGGTTGGTATCACACCGAGACGATACCGCGATTATAATAATTATGATATTACACGTTAGACGTGTGGTTTGAAAAGTCACTTGAAATACGTGAGGGTACAAGTTCAAACACGGGGATTTAAATTTATTTTTGAAGTTATTGGGTACATATTTCGTTTATAAACTCGAAGGTCACACCAAAAGCTTTATGTTGATGGATAAAATTGTGTGAAAGCCTACACGTCTGAGTTATCAAAGACCTATTCATAGCGCATGACAATGTATTACTATCAGACACTTTGGCACCTAATCTTTGGTAATAATGGTGTCGTATCACGGACCCTTATGGCAAGGGATGAGATACGCTTTAATATTTCGTATGGTTAATTGACAAATGTTCTCAGTACGATAGAAGCGTTAGCTGATGATAATTTTCATATTGATATACATAAATCCTAAAGCATTTAATTCGTGCAATAAAGATCATTGAATTTGTTATGTTAACAGGTCGTCAAACAAACCAAGAAAACCCAGAAGGTGTACAAGATGCTATCTCCATTCTTCAAAATCAAGACGCAGTGAATCCTACTAAAGCAACGGAAGGCGTAAACACCGTACAGATAATCACCCCACAGCCTTTTGTAGACGAGAGGAGTAATCACAAATATGACCAAACCACTCAAATATCACCTGTATATAGAGCTAATAGAAACATTAATTTAGATGCACTAAACAGTACTGCTTCCCCGGAGTCCGTTACTAAACTGGTAGCCGTAAACGCTGATATAAACTTCAAACAAAACCATAGTTCTTCTGAAAGCATCTCTAGCTCTAGAGAAAAGATACACAGAAGACGAATGGTTTTGAAAACAAACAATTCCACTAGAGTTAGTACTACTCTTAGTACTTCTACTACTAGCACCAGCTCACCTTCAACGACACCTGCTATTGAAGTAGTCAAACAAGAAATTCAGCCCTTAGAATCTTTGCACATGAAGAAAGAAAAACTGACGGATTTGATAGAGGCTTTAGAAATTGATCCTGAGGAATTGAAGAAGCTACAAGATCTGCCACCTGTAAGGAGGTTTTATAGATCTAGCGCAGAAAGCTTTAAAGAGAAGGAGATAGCTGTAGTTAATAACGAGATGATCCAAATAGTACGGCCTACAGTTACATCCAGAGTGGTTGGGGAGTTCGCCACCCCAGCAGTCGCTATCGCACAGTTAGACCAAGCTATTCTAGGCAACCATAGAACACAGAGTGAACGAATTCCAAACCAAACGTAGTCTGATAACGTAGTCAATAGCTAATTGTTAAGTGTCATAATTTATTTATTGGAACTGCGAGAATATGCAGTTTGACGTCTATAATATTATGAGGATTTGCTCAAAGATTCTTTTATATTTAGTCTAGTTCAATGGTTCAGTCAAGTGATACTACGGTGTATGTTTTAGTATTAGAAATAAACTTTCCTAACTAATAATGTGTTTCCTTAAACCTTATACCTTTAAACGAGCGATTCTTGTATATGAATCATATTTTTGTATATTATTATATCTGTATCTCGGAAACGGCTCCAACGATTTTCATGAAATTTTGTGTGTAGGGGGTTTAATGGGCAAAAAATAGATCTAGATAGGTTTCGTTAATGGAAAACATCGTTTTGCCCATGTTTTCAGGCACTGAAATACTCATTAAATATCATTACAATACCACAATAAATTTCGCCGACATCTGTCAAGATACGACAGCTCAAAGTAAGGCTGCCTTCAGCTTACGGGGCTATAATGAATTTAGAGTTCGGTTCGAGCCTGAGGTCACCGATTTTTTTTGTGAGAAAAAGTATAAGTATAAGTAACGAGCACAGCTCAGTCTACCACAAATTAAAGTACATTTGATTTTAGATAACACTCCGGGTAATCTTAATGTTTGGGAAATTATACGGTCACCGTTGCAGAAGACAACTTGGTTAGCGTCAGAATGGCAATGTAATGCTAGTAATTACTACAAGTAACAATTAGATAGCTATGTTTCAGTGCCGGCAACCAGCCACCCTGACGCTAACCAATATTGTATCACATGTAATTATTTTGATTAAATTAAATTTTACCTTTAATTTCCTTTCATTTTGTTGAACTCCCAATTATTTCCAAGGTTTAAACCAAACTGAAGAAAATACGGACAAGTTTCTTCAAATATCTATTGCAATTACACAAGCAAATAAATTAGATGCAGTAATTATATTTGAATTTATTATTTCTTAGCGGTCTTTACGAAGCAGTGTAAGAATTTCTCACATATCAAGGGTCCTATGACAATCATGCCCGCGGCTGTGATGGCAGTCGCCAGACTCATGCAAATCATGATGAAGGCTTTTGATCACTTGGTAGCATCAAACTAATAAGGCATCCCACAGTCTGGACATAAAGGTACGTGAGGACAAGTACACTTCTTCTCCAACAGACTGTGGGTACAGAACGGTACACAGACGATCAATACTGACGCTCCAAGTAGACTGAGGAGGGATATGCAAATCATGCATGCCTTTGCCAATAATATCCGTGACGTATCTGTAATAGAAGAAACAGTAGCGATAAAAATACTTCCAACTTCTACAGATAATTTAGAAGGGGTCATAACATACGTTATGTTACAATTAATAACGAACTTTATGGATGTTGCATCAAAACTTGTCAAGTGAGTTGAGAGAGGTGAGAAAATAAAACTAACAGAGACGGTAAACCGCATTTATTTCATAAAGACAAATAAAATAATTACTTCTTACTACTTCTCAAGAAACATTTCAACAATTTTTCACATAAAACTGGGCCGCAAGCAACACACCCGGCGGCAACCAGTGCCGTGGCACAAGTCATACAAATCATTTCAATAAATGTGTATATTATCTACACACCTTCCCTAGTTCACGACCAAAGCTCTGTAACTTAATACAAAGTTTGCAAATATCACTTTTTTCCGCAGTCGGGTGGACTTGCATGACATATGCACTCTGGCTCGTTGAAAAACTTATTGCATACTGACACGCATGCTATCAACGTTGCGAAGCAGATGACACTACACAGCGAAAAGCAAACCATAAGCGCAGGGGTCTCTGAAACAAAAGATACGAGTGATAATTAATATATATGACTGGATAAATTGAACAAAATAATTGCACATTGACTTAGCGTTAACACCAACTTTAAAT
The DNA here is from genome assembly GCA_929442735.1 of Watsonalla binaria. NCBI lineage: Eukaryota > Metazoa > Arthropoda > Insecta > Lepidoptera > Drepanidae > Watsonalla > Watsonalla binaria. The sequence continues at coordinate 8,389,529 of OV838937.1, read as the reverse complement.
TGGAATCACAACTGGAATGGACATAACTGGAAGCAAATTGGTACGTAACGAAACGATTAAATAAAATAAAAATAAAACAATTGTTCATCTTTCCTTTGTATTGATAATTCTGTTACAAATAATAAAAATACTTAACAGCAACGGAACTTTTTCTTTTTCATGCAGCGTTTAATTTTTTCGTAAATCAATGGACCAAATATAAGGACGCCTAGAAGGCAAAGAAGTTGAGAGCAGCTTAAGCAAGCCATTTTTGTCCAATACGACTTGCTTACAATGTTATTAGAGTTAAAAATGCATTCCACAGTCAGGGCAGGTGGGTTGAGATTCGCAATGGCACTTGTGGCGTCCCAACAGTCTTGATGCCCAGATAGGGAAGCATGAGATCACGGCAGCTAGAGTCGCTATACCAAACAACGACTCGCATACGCACATAAGATCTGAAAAAAAAACCGAAGTATATTTGGAAAACGATAAGATATCACATTTAAATAAAATAAATTAACAAGCTTATCTTGTTGATGACCAATTTTTCTTCTAAGCACGTGGTCTCAAACATCAAACACTCAATAACCAAAGTGAAGTAGAAATGGTCTTTTGTGAGAAGAACACGAAAAGAAACGGTCTTTTGATCAGTAGAAATGGGTTTTAGTGACGTAGAGTAAATATGACAATTACAGTTATGATACAGAACGAATTACAGACGGAATTTAGAGCGGTTGATGAGCCGAAATACGATATATACGATGGTTCGTTTCTTACTTCATTCATAAATGTGAAACTCACCGGTTCGTCTGCGCTCCTACAAGGCGAGACGTGTTGCTTGTATGACCATTTGTGTTATTTAAATGCCAAAAGATAATCCAGAGATCAAGATTATCCTAGCACAGTTCCACAAAAATTTCGCTTTCATATTGTTTGTCGGGCAAATTTTTACATAGAAATTTTGATTATCTTGGATAACTTCTGTCAAACATGAAGAATATACACATTTCTAAATTTGAATTTTCTTTTTCTTATTTCGTCAATGTCAAGGAGTAAAAAGATTTTACGAAGGTCTCATTAACAATATTTATAAGTTTTCATACTAAGATTACCAAAAGTGAGGCATAGAAATATGTATTACTAAACATAACAGTTTGTGGCATAATTCACAAGAGCATGGCCAAAAATAACAAAATTAATCACGTCTATAGCTTTGGTAAACAGATATATATTTTCAATAAACTGCGTCGGTAGTCTGTGGTTATCAATTTCGTCTATGGTTTATAAACAGAGATGCCCATAATTTGGTGATTTTCAAGAAAACCTTATCCTTGTTTCCTCAGAATGATCCTCTCAGGAAATTATCCTGAGAGGATCATTCTGAGGAAATACTTACGCATTTTATTAGATATAATTTTCAGACAAATTCGATTTACATTCTGTTTCAACATCATACCTAAATGACGCCCATGGCATCGCCTGCACGGCTAGCACACCTGTGTTTATGATATAACAATGTTTAAAATAAGGCCTGTGCCTATTCTTTTTAAAATATTGGTGACATTACGGAGTTCGTAGAAAAAAAAAGCAAAATTGGGGTTATTTTCTTTAATATTTAAACAAACGGACTTAAAGAACAATTATTTACGAATTCGATCGCTTAGCGCAGCAGGGACTTTTGCATGGTGGTGAGTCTTTCTTCGCCGTCATGCAAACCTTCTTGAATGGCCAATAGGTGTCGAGCAGTATAGGGGTGCAGGAGATGCAGCCGACTGCTATCAGAGCCGTCATGCAGGTCATACAAATGATCATACTTGGTTATTTTCTGAGACACTTGACAAATTTGTGCATTTCAAACTGCCGGTAGCAAACAGGCACGCACGCGAGGAACGTTGCTGAAGCAATGAGCGCGTACAGAGAGAGGCAAATCATCTTTTACTGGGTTCAACGGTGAACAGACACCGTAGTTTCTGGCTTGGTCAGACAGCAGCTGAGCTGCGTAGCCTTTGTACTGAAACAAATAAAACTGATGTATTTTTAATATGATCTCTCGCAATTCGTATGGAGGAGTTACCTCGACTGCTTAACCAGGCCAGACTCAAAGGCCTCCAGGTGATTGAAGCCATGCCGTTATTTATACCGTACCTTGAGCCCGCAGCCTCGCCTGCACGTTATTGAGATTGTATAAACAAACTTTCAACACCTTCTTAACTCCATTAGGGGTGGAATTTTATAATCGATGGCTGATTTTAACTGATTTGAAACTTTGATAGTGATGACATTGGATCAAAATCACACAAAATTGCCAAAGAAATATTCACCTGTCATTAAAACATCAATATCTAATATAATATTCGTAAAGCACAGCTCACTAATAGAAACAGTTCAAAAAACAAAAAATTACTCACCAACACAATTTATCTCTAAAATGATTTGTTGCAATATTTCCGTTCGATTGTGAGAGTTGAGGCAATCAATAATGCCTCAACTACGGCAAAATGATGTAAAAGCAACAGATGAGAACATATTTTGGGGAATTTGCAATTTCCCTAAAGGCACGTTTGAATTTTTACACAAAATTTACTCCATCACAATTTGTTCAACTGACATCAAGTGATTGTCATTTTTTCTTTAAATTATTCTTTAAGTGATTATGTGAGCTGCCAGACACTCGTATATTCTTATGAAGAAGGTACTTATGTTATTTGTATAAAATGAGACAAATAGAGCACCATGGCAAGCACAGTATGACATACATACATATGCTCACGCCTGTATCCCATGGGGGTAGGCAGAGACCACTATTTGCCACATGCTACGATCCTTACATACTTCTTTCGCTTCATCCACATTCATGCATCTCTTCATACACTTTCTTCGGTTACGAGTGCTCCGAAGCACAGTATGAATATAAGCTTTATAGTTTTCAGTAAGAAATCTAGGCCTATTATCTATACAGATATATAAAATTTTGTAGTGTATGTTTGTAATTCCAAAATAACGGTACGGACATAGAAAAACCAAATATATTTTTTTTTCTCTGAATGTCTGTCTGTTCCGGCTAATATCCGAAGCGGCTGGACCGATTTTAACGGGAATATCATTAGCAGATAGCTAATCATCATTGAGCACTTCATATTATATTGACAGATGCTTGTTGCAATATTACGATGGGTTACGATGAGATATCAATGTGTAAATTCTTCTCGCTGTCATTTCCAGATGAAAGAAAGAATTTATTTTTCTAAATTCAGAAGACAAAACGTCAGACTGTCAAACCGTCTGATAGTGATTTGTTTGTGTCGTAAATAAATCGTGACGGAAAATTTCCTATCCACCATTCTATGAAGGAAAACAGCAACTTATGTAGTCATCCAGGATCGTACGGGCAATATTGGATTGCCGCTGTTTAGATATAGGAAGTCACCGTGTATATAAATGAGACTTTGGGTGTTGTTCCTCCTGACGGCAGTGTCAGTGTGGGGGTTTCCTGAGAAGAGGGTAACGGAGAAGAATCTGCTCGGCCAGCAGTTACAGCAGCTGCAAGCGAGGAAGGAGAACAGAATACGGGATGCCCCAAGAGACTGCAAGGGCAAGTGTGCGACGAGTATAGCGCAGAAAGCAGCGGCTGAAGCGAAAGCTGCACAAGCTGCTCAGAATGCGGCTGGTGCACAAGCTGCCCATATGGTTAGTGACGTTACGTAGACTTGTCATAACTGACGTGTCAAGTAGAACTTAAATTCTTATAACTAAGCACACACTTTCAAACTTTTTCTGCCTGAAATTACGTTTAACTGCTCTAGATCTTAATGCTAAGTAAAATCTTGTGACGTAAAAACAATTAAAAAGAATCAGAACTATAAACGAGAATAAAATCTTATAAATTGAAAATTCATAAGACGACAGTCAACGCCTGATATTTTTTAAAGGCAATTTGACATGAGATGTAATATAATCAAGTAGCTTGAAGAGGTTTAAATATTTCTGTTAATAAGATCGTAATTTACTACGAAACCGAACTTGATTTACATACCCATACTTTGTCCCAGGATGAAAGTAGAGATTTATATGGTGACAAATTTTAATAATTTCAGGTGAAAACCCAATTAGCAGAAAAAGCGCTGCAAGCTGCAAAGGCAGCTGAAGCAGCTTTGGCTGGCAAGCAAGCTGTAGTGGAACAGCTCCAACAAGAAGTGAAGGAAGCAGAAGCGGTTGTAGCAGAGAATACCGCTGCAGTGCATCAGCAACAAGGGACAGTTAATGCAGCGGTGCAAGCTGCACAACAGGCTACTGCACAGGTTAGTAAAGCCCTATTTTTATCAAATAATATAGCAGTCATATAGGGACTATTTTAGAAATTTTGTCCCAGAGCATTGGTTAATGGTACATATTTTTTTTTATAATTTAATTTTACAACAAAAGTTAGCAAAACCTTATGTTCCACATGGCATCCAATAAGTATCGAACCTTTTTTAACATTTAACAACAACACTTTGACACAAGTGTAAAATTAGTAACTGTGAATATACAAAAAATATTTTAGGTATTTATCCGATGCTTTGTGCAAAAAATCGCCTTATACGTTTCAACTCTTTATTGTGAAATAATGGGATCTTAGTTTCTAATATAGTTCTTTAGTATACAACTATATCTTGCTCTGGACTATGTCTAGCGTTGCGTATTTTGTATCGTATTAGAATTCCAAATTATTTTATCTTTTACTCATAGTGAAATTAGTAGTTAGTAAGATCTAATCCATAGTACTGTCTCATTTTCCCGATAATATATTGCGCATTATCTTCAACAATTTCTACCCGATCAGACAACAAAATCAAAGTTTTACGAAGTCCATGACGATTCATCGCGGTTACTACCATTTCCAAAATTTCTACTTTCAGTGAATTTCGTGTTCAGTATTTGGTAGTAATTGTTGAAGACCCTCTTTTACATGGATGTTTCGTAAAACTTTGTTTTTTCTCTCTCTAAAGGTTTGAGTCTGGTTGAAGATCCTTCGAGTGACGTACACCTTATAAATTTGAAGCAACTATGATTGTTTGTATGTCATTATACACATTCATAGTGTCGGCAACGCTGCTCTCTTGCGCTCCTGTTTGTATTAAAATTATTAATAAAAAGCTTGTTAAATGTCTATGTATATATTACTTATTTATTGAAATACTTTATTGAAAGATATATGTCTCATTTATATCTTTCAATAAAGTTTTGTAAGACTCATGCGTTTTACTCAGGCTATTAGGTTTCAATACTTTTTAAATTCGTGGTATGTGGTTTAAGATATTATTATTATATATCTCAAAAGATTCAAATTCAGTACTCCTATCACTAGTTTGCCACCGTTCTCCTGGTCTTTACTCCTAGCGCTTCGACCGAATATTTGTATGAGAGATTGCACAGCGCCTAATGACGTAAATAGTATCTCATACAAGTGGGTGACGCCGGCAGAATGTGAAGGTTAAGAAAACGCTGCAAACTTTATTTGATTACATTTCAACAATACACTTTCAAAGCATCAGAATGACATGCTTATACAGGAAAGAATAGGTTAATTACATCTATGTTAAAAAACTCAATGCCTGGGAATATTTTTTTAAATCTACAACGATTTCCATCCCCAGCACAAACTTCTGTGTCAAGCTACTCAACTGGCTGCACAGTTGGAGAAAACAGCCCACTGCGTGTTAGAAAAGACTAAGTTCGGCCTTCAAGAGAAATGCCACAACCTCTCCGAGGCGAGGGCCAGACTGGCACATTTGCAGCATAAGCTGCAATGTGCTTGTGCTGAGTGCTCGGCAACGAAACAAGCCGCTCATTGTGCTTGCGAAGCTGCTCGTGCGGCCTGTGGGAATGCTCGAAGAAAGAAGCATATAACACATCAAAATGCTCTCGTTGCAATAGAATCGAAAAGAGGACGATGATGACTCGAAGGGGAGCAAAACCAAAATACTCTCGTCTCAATATAATCCAGAAGAGGACAATGAGGGAAGTATGATCTAAGTGAAGAATGACGTTTTTTTGGATTTTCTTCTGTACTTTGATTCACCAACAAGTACAAGTAATATGGATATTGAAAATAAAACCATTGCGTTGCTTTGAAAATGTAATGTAATGATACAAATGGATAATGTTTTGTGTCATATTAATAATTATTAGAATTTTTAACATTACAATGCATGTTATTTATCTATGCGTTTCGGTTGGTGAATCTAAGTACAACACTCTGACAGAAAACAACACTACACAAATGGATTAAGACTTCAACCCCCTTATAGCATAGACTAATACACTCCTTGATTTAAAAGTAGTTTCATCTCTTTCTATGATACGGATTTCGAAAGGGATGGATACAGTTTCGGTCCGAGTTTGCTCTAGTCCTGGCTCTAGTTTTTTAGCATATCATTATATTTCATTGCTTAAGAATGATATATAACTCCTGGGAATCCTAAAGTTGTAATTAGTCAATATAGTGACATTTATAGCCCACCATATTATTGTAACTGTGCGCAGTTTTAGATCACTTTTGAACGTTACCCCTTATTAATAAATATGGTTTAACCCAAGTCTACCCTACTACTGGACTAGTAGTATGTTCATCTCTCTTTATAACCATGTTACAAAAAAGGACAGCATTACTTTTACGTTTAGCATCATCTGTAATTAATCTATCGCCATGTTTATTAAAAAGGGGTTCAAATATTTCGTGCACAACGTTCAAGCTTGATACATCATGTTCATAATTTTGAAATGTTTCTGCAAGAATGTGTGGATAACGATATTGGCAGACCTTTTAGATTAACTTGGTTTACTTTAGTTTTGTAATGACTTGTGTTAAGACGTGTTATTTAAGATTTTGATAGAACTTCGTTCGTTTAAGCTTCTGATAATTATAGTTAGATCGTGATATACATTGGTGGTGTTTTATTATGAACCAACCGATTTAGTTTCCCTAAGCGAGTAAAGTATGGAGTTCTTCTAGAAGGATATTACTTTTTATACAAGACTGTCTATGGTTTTGGCAGCCATATCATCAGTTGGCGGTCTACCTGTATGCTCGATTATCAGGTAATAGTGTGTATTTAAATAATTAACAGTTACTTATAATTTATTATTTACTTACAGAAATTGTTACATTCGATACATTGTATTTCTGGAACGATGGAAATTGCAGACTACGCAATAAACAGTTTACATAAATAAATTGTACATTGACATGGGAAATAAATTTACAACATGAGATCGGTAACAAAAAGACTTTGTACCAAACAGTATTAGTCGAAGAAGTTACTTATCAACTATACTAAACGCATCGTTCAGGTTTTGTGGGCTGAATGCCAGATTGCTGTTCTTATAGTTAACATATGGGGAATGAGCCGATGTTGAGGCATCTGTGAAAATGGGAGTCGGTGGAGCAAAATCGTCTTCGCCTTCGGCTGCGGGGAACCTTGGCAGGTATCGTGCTGGAGGTTCAGCGTACTGTCCACCAACAATGATCTCATGGTCAGGTCCTGGGATCTTATGGCCCTTCCACGGCCTGTTCACAACCTTGTTATCAGAGAAATATTGCAGCTTTTTATTCTTATTGTATTTATGTTTCAACTTCTGCTTCGGCTTTGGACCTTGCTCCATTGAATTTTCTTTCAAGTTGTAAATTTCTGGATACCCATTTAGGTTAAGCCCTTCATTGTCTGGGGCTGGTGTGACATATATATCCATGTCTGGAACTATGAAAGTGGATAGCTTGTTTGTATAAGAATTTTCATTGTCACCGTCTTGTTGGTTTTGGTTCTGTTGTCCGTTCTTCCATGATTGGTATTCATTATCGAACCCATAGTCTTGGGTTTCGAAGTGGCTTGAAGGCTCGATGTGACTTGGACCGGTCGGTATTGAGTCATCTGTCGGTTTGATTTGATATTTGTATGAGTTTGTAGGTCTTGCAGGAGCGCCGTATGAGTCTACTAAGCCCATGTGTGAACTATAGGAGTCCACAGGTGGTTCTCCATATGTTGTTCGCGGTGGTTGGTAGTCATAGTTCGCTGGAGGTTCACCAAAGCCGATAGAGTCTCTAGGGAAGTAATGTAAGCTAGGGGTTTTCTTAGGTGGCCGGTACGCTGGTTTCGTGCTCGGTGTTTTGGTGGGTCCATATCTGGATTTTGGTATTTTCTTCTTTTGTGTTGTAGGATTATGTTTGGAGTGTGAGGTGTTGTATTTACCCCTTTGTTTTCTTGGTTTTGATGATGTGTACTTTGGTCTTAAGGAGCCGTACCTTGATTTTGGAGGACCGTATCGTTGTTTCGATAACCTTCTGTATATTATTTTAGGTCTTTGAAAGCCATTGTCTAGATTGTGGAAGTCGTTGATGAGCATGGAAGACTCTCGCCGATGTAGTCTACGGTCTTGCTGTCTCTCTTCCACATCATACCGTCTGCTCTGTGCTGGCTGTAGGTATGTTGCTATTACAGTTATCTGAAAATGAACATATTTTGTGATTAAAAACATAGTTATAATTTTTACTAAGACGTCAAACATGCGTATAGTCCGCCTGATGGTAAGCAGCTACTGCAGCATATGAATGCTAGTAACACCAAATGTTACTCGAGCCAAGCTTACATTTTATAGAATTAAATCCATGTGACGACATAGGGACAATATCTATTGATTTCACCCCTACGCCTCCTCCATGAAACATTGACAACCTTACTCATCTTGTGAACACAACACTAATCAATCGTAGCATTATTCGGCTGCGATTTTTCTGTAAGGTGAAGGTACAGTCGAATCGTGAATCGAATCAGGGCCTGTAGACAAAGTAACATTATCCTCTCACTGTTCGCTAGTACAAACGATACGGGAATGACATATGTCACGTGACTGATTTATGCCATTACCAGACATTTGAATCGTTTCTATTAGCGCAAGCGCGATTGAATGTAACTTTGCCTAAGCCTACTGTACCCCTATCACGGGTTTGCCACCGTTTTCGTAATCTACACTCGCTAGCGAATATTAGTATGAGAAATTGTGCAGCGACTCCCAGCGGTTACGTGAAGAACTAAAATATCTCATACAAATATTGCGAGTGACCCTAGCGAGTATAGATTACGAAAACGATGGCAAACTCATGATAGGAGTACTGATCTATAAATGTTATGATAATTTTTTACACATTGTGCCGTAGATACCCACACCGACGAACTGATCCTTCGATCAATATACTTTTGTCTTATGTCTTTACTTAAATTAAGCTTAGTTGGCAGTGAAATGTTGTCATAAAGAATTTAATATTCTGTTTCATATTCGCCTCGCATATAACTTTCGCTATTTATTATGATAATTTGTCTAGTCTCTCGGGTCATTTCGTATCTCCGTGGAATGCATACGAGATATAATTGTATAATGTGATACACTTTCATCTGACGCATGATATTAAATATCCCTAGAGATATCCTAGAAGGTTAACAGAGCCCGAGCTCTAGAAATATCTATGGAAATTACGTATCTACTTACAAAGTGTATATACAAAGTATTACGTTACTTCTTGAACTTCATGGTGAAAGAAAGCATCGTGAAGGAAACTGAGGAAAAATATAAAGATGTGATGGCCTTCGGTGTACTCAGCATCTATCTCGGTATGTAAGTAATCTTGATGATAAGTATCCAGCGAGGTAACGCAGCCAGCTTACTGGGCACCATTCCCGCAGACACTTATTTAAATTCTGTGTTTTATTTATAATTTTTATTTTAATTTTCTTTTTCTCGTAGTTTATTGTACTAGATATAAGTAATTCCAAAGACAGCATTTCCTCATGAAAAGTAGATGTTCTAATACTTTGACATACTCCAAATTATATACTAGTACTTAGGTTGTCTCAGCAAGTTAAAATACATAGGAATAAAAAAAATAAAAATATTCTTACACCATTTCAGAAAGGTCCCCGAAGGAGTAAACAGAGGTCTCGTAACAATAACAGCCACATTTCGCCGAATACGATTAAGTGCCAACGTGCAAGAGGGTGAGTCCATGGCCGTCTCAGGCACTATATATGCGTCTTTGAATTACTTCTCAGACATATGCAGGTTTCACACCGTAAAGCTCGTTAAATTACTACACGTAACCTTATTGCTGCAGGCTCTTGGGATTCGAATTTGCATGACTTGTGTAGCAGGCGACTGCTCAAACCCCACGTCTACCACGGCTTTATTATAAATAAACCTAAACTAAGTATTTAGCGAACGAAGCACTACGACCGGCTAGAGTTCGCCGAACTTTCTCTGAAACCACAACTCATTGTCACAACGACACGAAATATAATTTATGAAAATATTTTGCACAAAGTTGTGGATTTGAGAGTAAAAGGATTTATTATCTAAAATGGATGAGACATTACCAGAAGAATTAATCCTACTACAATTTCTAAAAGTCATAATTTTATTTTATTGCGCTAACATAAGTGCAATTTTCATCATGATTTGTTATACAATTTTCAAAATGGTTGATACAATGCAAACAAAAGCGATAGATGGCGCGATTTGCACAATTATTGGAAAAAAATTCTTAAACAATTCACATCAATGAATTAACTACCTATCCAACACTAAAATAATTTGCCAATTCAATCCAGTGGCTCCTGAGATTAAGCTTTTCGACTACAGAAACAAACTTTTGAGTTGTATAATATTAATATAGATTGCATTATTGTTGCGACTAAATGTGATCAAAGTGGAACGAGAGAAAATTCGGGAATACACGAGTCACTCAATTTGGCGGAGTAACTCGAAACAGTATGTATGTATATTCATCAGAGAAAGTTACTGAGTTACTTCTTAACAAACAGTTATGACGTTAAAATTTAAGGTTATGTGCGTAAAGAAATATTACGATGTCTTCTATGCTATTGTAATGTCATATCAACTCTTGGTTCAAAACCCATTTATTGATACGGCAGAACATTAACGTCATAGATTCGTAACTTTATTTCATGGTCGTTTATGTTGTGGGAAACATATGTATATGCTCACGCCTGTATTCCTGGTGTAATAACAACACCCGATTTTCACATGATTAATTAAGTGCCAACGTGACGGATGGTGAATCTATGGCCGTCTCAGGCTCTATACATATTTTCTCACGATGTTTTCCTTCACCGTAAAGCACGTGGTGTAAAAGCACTGCATATGAGCTAATAGGAAAAGTCATTGGTACATGCCCGCTTGCGAAGCAGGCGAATGCTCAAACCCCATAGCCACTCAGGCTCTCCATCACAAAAATTTGTCTAAAGACAATAATTTGGTGGAATATTAGTAATGGGACCCTACCATGTGCTCCTATTGCCATGATAGTTTGATTGTATGACAGATGACATTTCACTTCTTTCAAGGATTCAAACGACCGAGACGGGTCCGAGCCGACCTTAGCACAGTCAACTATTATCTATACTCTATACAGATAAATAAAATTGAAGTGTCTGTTTGTAATTCCAAAATAACAGCTTTTCACTAAATGCGTATGAAAGTATATACGGTAATGACTCAAATAAAACTATTTTTAAATTTTCTATCTGTGTCTCTTCCGGGTACTCTCAGAAACGACTGCACCGATTTCAACGGGACTCTTTATAGCAAATGGTAAGGAGTAACTTAGGCTACGTTAATTTTTTTTTAAATAAGGGTTTTTGATTTTAAGTCTATCCGGGTGCAACCGCAGGGCAGCTAGTTACTAATATAATTTGTATGAACACTCGATACCTCATGGGGTCGTTCGAAGCTCGGCTCGGACCCGGCTCGGTCCAGCTAACTTCTCATGAGAACCGAAGTAGCGGGAAGAAGTTAGCCGACAATGGCACATCATATTATTATAGAAACACATTGTCACGTCATTACAGATTTCTTTTGCTTTGATTATAACTCTATACCATATCATTGACATTCGTTATAGTAAAGCTCTTTAAAACTTTCGCTTATTACATGTAATGATATCCATTGTTCCTTAAAGAAGTTAAATCTCACCTTACATCGGATTACGAAGGTACTACGGGTATTAGGGTACTTACTTAGTAGGTACTTAGTAACTTTTTATGTGTAGGAATGTTCAAAGAAAAAGAAAACGCTTTTTAAGATTCGTAATGTCATATTTTCTATGTCAGATGTGAATAACAGAAAATTTACTTCGTCAAGCTTTGAATCCCAGCGGGGTCTGTACCAATGAGTTTTTCTAAAAACGTTTGTGCAGTCATTTCACACACCACGTGCTTTACGGTGAAGGAAAACATCGTGAGGAAACCTGCATGTGGCTGAGAAGTTATTCAAATACGTATGTATAGTGCCTGAGACGACGATGGACTCACCTTCTGTCCCGTTGGCACTAAATCATAGTCGGTGAAATGTTGGTGTTGTGGTTACAACACCTCCGCTTACCCCTTCGAGGACCCTTCTAGGATGCATATTTTTTTAAATTCTGATTTCAAAATCAATTGTGTTTATTTGTGCGGTCTTTTAAAACTAAGTATGACGTTGAAGTCTATTTAGTAAATTAAATTATTTCAACACAATTTTATGACTGTGATAAATCTGAAACGTCACTGGTGTAAGCGAATCTAAATTTAACGATGTCTTAATAATGACAACATAATGAAAAATAACTGCGCCTCTGCTAGGTTTTGATGAAAGACCTAATAATGAAATTCATTTTAATTCATAATGCAACAATCCATTTCGCATTAACTTTCTAATTACAATTTAATGTCTACAGTTCCTTACCGGTTCAGAGATTGTTCTCAGACAAAATATTTAGTTTATAAACATCAATTTGAATATTCATACCTTATTGAGAAATAATATTAAAGTAATGATTGTACATATATAAGTACTTTTAATTAAGTACATAAAAAAACTAACTGCACAAACAAGAACAGTAATAATTATAACTAATTACACATAAAAACATGACCCAAATCAGAGATTCGTTTCTTAAATTAATGCTCGAAGGGGAGTGTCGAATGCGAGATTAAAAAAAATATATGTTTGCTGCATCGCCAATTAATTCGGCATATAACATCGCCAAAAAAAATTGTATTACTTTTATCGCTAGGATCAAAACTACCTGCCTGTGAACGATAAATGGTAGCACAGTTGCCCACCGCCTTTTATAATCTGTGGTTTATTTTATTAATTAATATGATTTGTCTGTGGGACGGATACGCGGTCAGCGTGACATCTGACATTGACGTACTGAGTATTTTGAATATTGGCGCGCAAGAGCCCAAATGATAAAAAAAAAAAAATTATGGCTGATTCGGGTTTTGAAATATAGTCAAGTTCCCGCGCGTCCCGTCCTCACAGCTTTGATAAAGTTTTGTAAAGTGTTCGAATGGTTTGGTTTTCCGTATATTAATATTTTTGCCTCTTAGTTTTTGACTTTTCCATTTAAACTGTCCCTAAAATCTACACTGGCAAATTTCAGCTCAATCGATTCATAAGTTTAGCCTTGAAATGTAGTGAGCCCCTTTCGCATTTTTTATTAGTAGCGGAAGTCAATTATGATGTTTTTAAGTTTTTTCGTTACATAACAACATACAAATCTTTCCTCTTTTGTGGTTGAAATGTTGATGAGCCCTTGAGGTCCAGATGCTCATCAACATTTCAAAGAGGTTGCACGTCGTCTGGTAGAAGCTTCTCGTGACAAGCGGGCTGGGGCTTCTCTCGCTCAGAGAATCAGCATTGCTATTCAACGTGGCAATGCTGCCAGCCTTCTTGGCACGATCCCGAGAGACACCGATTTGGGCCAAGCTTACTATTTGTAATGTAATTAGTTTTAAAAACTGTTCTTTGTATATATTTTATGGATATTATAAAAAACATCGTTGTAGATTTAATTCGAAGTATAGTTACACATACAATTCAATGTCCATTGATCGACCGCCTGATATATCGATGATATATCGATATGATGATATATCGATATAGCGATGGTCTAAACCGCTGGTCCGAAATACATGTTACTTAGAGGGTATGTTCCACTGGAAAAGTTTTTACGAAATTCCACCATTCCACAAGGGAGTGAAAGAGGGTATTAAAGTTGTATTTTAAACCTGTAGTTGTAAGTGAAATCCAATATCGATTTATTTTGTTTGAATACTTTATCCGTTGAACCGTTCATGTTAGTATCTAACTTAATCAGTAATGTGGTAATTGGCACTCGTGTGTTCGTGAACTGTGAACGATTTTCACTTATCGAAAGTGAATAAATACACCTAGCTGTGTACTGTCATCTAATGAGCGGTTTTACTTTTCATGGCAATCCCCCTTATTATAAAACATTGTTTTGAACAAAGACTAAATAAGATTAAACTATCTCCATCCCTTTTTAAATCCATATAACGAAAAGGGATGGAGCTACTGTTAAGCCAAGGCCTATCTTAGTCTATATCTATACCTCTATACAGATAAATAAAATTGAAGTGTCTGTTTGTAATTAAAATTACACCTTTTCACTAAATGCATATGCAAGTATACACGGTACTGACATAGAAAAACCAATAAAAAAAAAAAGGCTAATCTTCGAAACCGCTAGACCGATGTTAACGGGACTTTTGATATTTTTGTCATAATAATTTTTATTGGTTCCTAATATTATATTAACAACACATTAACACATATTTTAACAACTGTCCTATTTTCCCCGACATCCTTTATATGTTTTTTTTTACATTAAACGACAGGAATATGATCCTACTATTAAAACACCGGCACTGGTATAAAAACATCATAATATTTATGATTTATCGAATAATTTAGATTGGATGCGCCATTCATTCATATAAGCAGAAAATATTACAATTTCACTTTCTTTAAAAAATACCGATCCATACGCAAAAACCGGTTGGAATCAGAAATCGATATAAAATAATCGTAAATTGTGTTTACTATTTTAATTCTATTTCGTGTTTTTTCATCATAATGGTAGAAGATGTTGTAAAATGTTATTTATTGATGAAGAAAGAAATATGGAAAAAACTGCCCACTATGTGCTACTTTCCCGTTTTTTAAATAAAAAATATCTACTTTAATTGAGGTCATACCGTAAAGCTCTACCGACATCAAAGCTTCCATTTTATTATACTAACTAGCTGTGCCCTGCGGTTTCACCTGCATAGATTTAATTGATTCCCCCGGACCCAAAATGTTTTTTTAAAGCCAGTTTAAATCCCGCTAAAATTGGTCAAGCCGTTTCAGAGATTACTCAGACAGACTGAGTTTCTTGCCGGTTCTTCTCAGAAGGCTAGTTTCCGAACCAGTGGTAAATTGTTCGACATTCATAAGTGTCTTACCAGGGCCTAAACTGAATAAATAATTTTCATTTCTCATTTTTCAATTTCGAAAATTTGTTTTGTTAAGTCAGTGCCGTATATATTTATTTAGTGAATAGCTGTTATTTTGGAATTACAAACAGACACTTAAATGTTATGTATCTGTATAGATGTATAGATTAGATAAGATGATTTATTTAACGACAACATCATGGTCAATCACGGGACGGCAATCAAAGCTTATTATTTTGCTCCGAACTCAATACGGTATGCTACTAGACTAAAAGACAAGAATCCTGTTTAAAATTATTATTAAAAATCTCACTTTTCTCTGTAGAATATTACAATAATAAATAAATATTCAAAATCTAACCAAAATTTCAACATGAATGGCGCCACATTCCCACGCACGTGATATCATAGCCAGATACATAATGATACATAGTGTCATAAAAAAAAACACCTGTCACTACCAGTCAAAATATCAGTGACCTCTTCACACACTATGGGTGTGACAAAGAGGTCATGTCACGGACATGGCCGCGGAGGTCATGGAGTAACGGAAACATTTGACCCGAGGCAATACGTGACGGTTGAATGAATGTCGCTCTGGTTTACAAGGTATCTGCCAGGGAAAGTCCCGTTAAAATCGGTTCAGTAGTTTCGGAGATTAGCCGGAACAAACAGACAGGGAAAACAATATGTTTTTTCATGTACCGTATATATAAAGACACTTCAATTGGATTTATCTGTATATATTTATAGAGGGAAGAAAGGGAGAGGAAGACCAAGGTTAACATATATGAGACAAGTTAAGGAGAAGGTGTCTGTCATGACGTATGGAGGTCAAGGAGATGGCACTGGACAGAGCCGAATGGAAGAAATTGCATCGGTTACACCGACAAGAGTTATTACTCTTAAATTCATGATGATGATATGTATAGATCAATTTTCGCTATGGCGGCTATCCATAATTTTCGCGGTCTGTTTCCAGTTCCACCCGATACATGATTGCATGACGGCCGCAATTACCAACGATGGATAAATCAAAATAAAACACACTTAGATCACTTTCACGTCATCTCAACCCTCGTACCAATAATGTACGTAGTTGCTCGCAAAGCAAGTAATTGGATGGATGATCGTCCGAGTTTCCTCTGGGCTCCGTAAGGCACGTTGAAGAAAATTTTATAAGTAAGCGATTGTTAAAATAAAAAAAAATATAAATAAAACACGGAGTTTAAGTTAGAGTCTGCGGGAATGGTGCCCAGTAAGCTGGCTGCGTTACCTCGTTGGATCGCTAAGCTAATCCTCTGACCGAGGTAAGAACCAGCTCGAACCAGCGATTGTTTAACATATTTATAAATTACAAGCTTTGCTCCGTTTCACCTGCCTAGACTTAATTTCATATAAGCCTAAGTTACTCCTTGTAACATCAGCTATCTGCCAGTGAAAGTTCCTTTAAAATCGGTCCAGAAGTAATTCAAAGACGTATGTATAGTGCCTGAGACGGCGATGGACTCACCGTCTGTCACATTGGCACTTAATAATCTTCAGTGAAATATATGTAGTAAGCATGTAACACCTCTGCTTACACCTTCGGGAACCCTTTTGGGATGACGTGAGCATATTTACATCATTTTTATTAATCCTTCGAAGAACTGGTTATGTAAAGACTAATTTACATAATAGTTATAAAAGCTTAAACAAGCTTAGAAACAGAATAGGCGTATCTACCTCAAAACCTCAAGGAATTTTAATATTTAATATTCATAATTTTCTTAAGCCTCACTAAAAATTTACATAATTTTAGGCTTTCATAAATCATATTTATGACAACATGAATAAATATGACAACCTATTTTCTTAACACACTTTTCCTGCGACTTTTTCTAGCATTATTTTGATCTCTAATATCGGATTAACTTGATTAACTCGATTTCACTTGATAGCTAAGTAATACTTAGCTATCAAGTGAAATATTAGTAAGTATATTAAGTACTTAGTTGCAATCTCTCGTGATTTATTCGTTAGAATTAAGACTATGGTCTCATTTGAAATGTTTATCAGAATTAATATATTAGGCTGTATTGTCCAATGTATCTTTGAATATCTTCACGATGTTTTCCTTCACTTTAAAAAGCTCTTTCGCGAGTTTTTAGTGAACCTCTTTCGCTATAATGTTTCTTATTTATATTAAATTCAAATATTGTTAAAAAGTGATTTGAGACGAGATGTCAGAACGAGAGAAAAGATTTTTACGTTTCTGGTTGTAAATAAAATAGCTAAGCGAATACCCCGAATAAAGCAGAGACTCAATTATCGTAGCGTATTACATACTCACGCTTGTATTCCCCGTAGGGGTTGGCTGACGTGTACTTATAGTACGCCCACATTTCGCCAGTTATGTTTAAGTGTATTTAAAGTACTTTATCTATACATCTCTCGTCTATATGTACTGCAATATAATTCTAATAATTAATGGTACTGGGGCCTTACCATGACTCTTATTGCCATGATAGTTATACTCTTATTATGAGACAGATGTATTTGACGTGTATACATCTGTCACTGTCACACAACTGAACTATTATTGCAATAAGAGCTCATGGTTGGGCCCCTGATAGGAGGATTTGAGTGTAACAGATGACTTCACAAACCACTCGGCCTTAACGGCTCAAACTATATTGGTGCAACCTGATGTAAACCGCTCGACGCTCGTTTCCAGCGACAAATGTGGTTACGTGATATGTAGCGATACGTGATAGGAGTGGCTGCATGACGTAGTTCCTTTTTGAGTCGCGGGAAATTTAAAATGCGGTCACGTGAACACATTTGTCGCTGGAAACGAGCGTCGAGCGGCTGCATGAGGCCGCACCTTAAGGGGATAAGAGTTCATAGCATAAACATCACTGTTTGCCATTCCCGCGTTACGTTCTTGTCACGCCAAAAACAGTCCCACTGCTCGGGCGCTTAGTTTTCTCAACGACTTTGTCGCCATGATCCAAGATGCTGACGTATTCGCAGATTCGCTGCCATCACTCATACAGAGTTTGAGAATATATATTTATAAATAGTGTCTATTATAATTTTCTTTTGTTTTTATATATAAGCGCTTTGGCAATAGCTGTAAGTTTATTTATTCAAATTATAAATAAATAAATAAATAGCAAGGCGTCTGTGGCAATGAAACTAGTCGGACTATAATGCCTTAAGTTTCTAATCTTAAGTATAGTTATTTGTCTCACCACGAGCATTACGGTGATGGAAAACATCGAGACGTGCATTGGCGTTGTAGCAGCGATTCTCCACTTGCTACATAGATGGCGCTACTCGCTAACAATTGCAAAGTTTAAGTCAAAGAGAGGAAAGAAATATTTCTATGTAAGTATGTTTGTAATGGATTGGCTCAAAAAGTACTGGACAGATTTTAAAAATTCTTTCACCTATTGAATGCTACGTTATCACTGATTAATATAGGCTATATTTTATCCCCGTACTCCCACGGGAACGGGAACTATGAGGGTGAAACCGCGTGACGTCCGCTAGTAGTATATACGTATACAAGTTTCCAACTAGAACAGTTGGAAGATCTTCCTTTTGCTAGGGATAAGTATGATCACTCGCTCTCCCCAAAGGCGTCACACCTTGAAAAGTGGGTATTATTACGTATCAGGTGAAATATTTCGTTAAATATTATGATTGAAAGTGAAATTGAGATACAACAAGCGTAGTTAACTTTCGTGAAATTAACAGGTTTTAGTTTTGTTAGCATATTAATTTGAATATGTGCTACGAATTCATAATAGGGGCTTTGTTTCATATTATTTAGTTAGCACATAATACGATGGTTACATATCACATATATCCTCTATATATTTTTTTCTTTTTTTTTAGTGAAATTTTATTTATGGAAGTTTTACATAACTAAAAACTTAAAAAATATAATCTTATAACTAAAATATATTATTAAAAGGAGTCCCTGTAGGCAAGGTTCCGAAGATACTGGCAGCTCCTCTATATGATATCACATAGAGGAGCTCGTGGCACAGTTGCGCATATCATTCGATCAGCGAAGTTGAGCAACCCTAACCCTAGCCAGTAATTGGATGGGTGACCGCCCGAGTTCCCTCCGTGCCTCGGAGAGCACGTTAAGCCATCGGTCCCGGTTGCCAAATTATTATCTTTGGCAATCGTTACATTTTGGTCGGAGGCCTAAAAAATTGTCTGACAACCGGCTTAACCCAGATTTTCCTCATCAAAGGGGTTGCGAAGGTCAGATGGCAGTCGCTTCGTATAAAAATGAGGTGATCAGCTACATCGGGTTGAATCAAGTGCCGACCCCAACATGGTCTCCGAGTTTTGACCTTTTCTAAAAATGAAACCTGGCTAGATCGATATATCGCCCTCAAAACCCCACGCATGCAAAATTTCATGAAAATTGTTCGAGCCTTTTTCGTATTCAGAATATAATATTATTCTAGCTGTGCCCGCTGCTTTACCCGCGTATATTATTTCATTTCAAGTTCCAAATGAACAGCTTTCCTGTAAACGCGTATGAAAGTGAATAAGGTACATACATAAAAAACCCAGTATTTTTTCTCTGTCCGTCAGTTTGTTCCGGGTAATCTCTGAAACGTCTGGACCGATTTCAACGTGACTTTCATTGACAGGTAGCTGATGTTACAAGGAGTAAAAAACATTGAGGTTCCATGAAATTAAGTCTACTCGGGTGAAACCACAGTTAGTACAGAAGAACACTAGATCATTAAAATACATCATTAACATTCTGCGTGTATGTTTGTATATAGTTATGAATGAGAAGAAAGCGAAGTCAAATATGGCGGGTATGTTTATGTATGAATGAACCAAACATGAATAGTAAAAAAAAACATGCAAACATTACGTTTGTTTATAAATTCATATTGTTTTGTATATTGTAACAATTATTGGAATCGCCGTATTGATGCTTAATAGCTACAAACAACCAAAAATTATTATCGTAGGACTAATAATATTGTGTATTATTGCATTTACCGTTTAACAATTCGAAATGATTGGAAATTATAATAATAATTTTCAGGTTGTAAATCATTTAATAATTTTAAGAATATGCAATTATGAAATTGATAAATTAATTGTATATTTACAATATTGAAAATATTTACTGCGTCTAAAATCATTATAAATTTGAGTATAAATTGTAAACAATAAAATTAATTAAGACCACCTGAAAATTATTTTTAATATTTTCCGTTCATTCGGAAACAATTTTTAGAAATTGTTCATTAACAAGCCAGTAACTATGATGAAAAGACCACTTACCATCAAAATCACGTACCACAAAACATCTGACAGCTGCATATTACTACACTGACTATATATATATATATATATACTAGTAACTCTAAATACGTGTGTTCTACTCGAAAGTTTGCCGAGCAATGCGTGCGCGCTCAAATTGTTGTGGCCGCGCACTGTGACGGGCTGTCTATAGAGATGCTCATACACACTTTCTTTGTATTTTTTTAATTTAAGTAGTATTTACAGTTTCATCCAGTTAATGTAATAATAATACGTAACTTAACTTACATTTAAGAAAAAAAAATCATTGCACACATTAATAAATAATATTGGAAAGGTTTGTAATTTATAAATATTTTTTATCTTGCATTCGTTTCTGCGGATTCTCTATTCAAAAATCTATTATCATTAACGTTAAATTCAATTCAATTCAAAATATCTTTATTTGATTAGACTTCTTACAAAGTACTTTCAAATCGTCAGAAGGACACAAAATACATTATACATGATTATAAATGTTACCACCGGGTTCGGAAGGTAGCTTTTGTTGAGAAGAACTCAACAATTACTCTTTAAAAACAATTTAATACAATGTTTTTGGTTACGGTATTTATATCTCATGAATATAAGCCCATGGACACAGTTCAAATGCTCAATTGTCAAATATAATAACTAAAAAGTTTAGTATCCTACCTACATTATAAATATAATATGGATCTATAATACCATCGGAGTTCAAGATGGGTTACGTAGTTTAGACGAACAATGCGTTCTAACAGACAAAATAATTTAGTATGGAAATGAAGTATTAGTCTCCTTCTTCGATTTATCAGTCGCTTGGTTCTATATAAATGGACTTTTGTGTATCAACATCTCTATATGACTCCAATGTAATCTTAGCTGGCACGCGTCAACCGCTCTCACATCCATTTGTTTATGTATATCATAAACAATTGTAATTGTTGTTCTTCTTTGTTTTATCTCCAACTGACAGGTCGCAGTATTACTTTGACTAATTAATAAACATAAATAATATTTACCAAATGAAATAAAAACATTTTTCAATACTTTTCTACCCGGCTTAATTTAGTGGATGGCTTTACTTTGCTGACCCTTAAGTGCAACCTGATGTAAGCCGCTCGACGCTCGTATCCAGAGACAAATGTGGTCATGTGATTTGTAGCGATACGTGATTGGAGCGGCTGCATGACGTATTTTCTTTTTGAGTTGCCGGAAATTTTAAATGGAGTCACGTGACCATATTTGTCGCTGGAAACGAGCGTCGGGCGGCTGCATGTGGTTGCACCTTTAAAGTAGCCTAAGTTACTCTATCTACCAGTTGATATCTTATATCTTTAAACAAGCAAGTCTTGTATATATAAACGGCTCCAACGATATTCATGAAATTTTGCATGTAGGGGGTTCCAGGGGCAAAAAATAGATCTAGCTAGGTTTCATTTATGGAAAACATCGTTTTGACCATGTTTTCAGACTCTGAAAAACTCATAAAATATCATTACAGCAAGACAGCAAATTTCGCCGATATCTGTCAAGTTATGGTAGCTCAATGTTGAGGCCGGATTTACTTTTCCTTTTTTTTGTGTTTAGCAGAAACCGAGCACAGCTAGGTCAACCAGATATTATTTATAATGCCGTTATCTACCAACACCGTTGTATTGAATAACATGTAAAAACTGCGGCAAAATTTAAACCGTGTGACTATTCAATGACCTATTTGAGACTTG
Organism: Watsonalla binaria; assembly: GCA_929442735.1. Classification (NCBI taxonomy): domain Eukaryota; kingdom Metazoa; phylum Arthropoda; class Insecta; order Lepidoptera; family Drepanidae; genus Watsonalla; species Watsonalla binaria. Next base: position 8,367,178 of record OV838937.1, on the reverse strand, counting down.
TCGGTAAGTACTTGGATTATTTCCAAAATTATTCAAGGTTTTGAACATTCAGAAACAAAGATCGATAGTTTTTTCTCATTATAATAGCCTTAAAAGTAAAAATTCTACCAGATTTCAGATAACGGTATTTTAGTTATGACACGGCAGCAGTGACGTCGCGTTACTTTCGTATGCATTTCGTGAAAAGTTGTTTATGTGGAATTACAAACAGACACTTCAATTATATATATCTGTATAGGTCAACTATTCTGATATTACATACATATGCTCATGCCTGTATTCCCCGAAGGGGTAGGCAGAGGTGTTGTGATAACAACACCCACTTTTCACCGAATTTGATTAAATGCCAACGTGACAGATGGTGAGTCTATCGCCGTCTCAGGCACTATACATACGTCTTTGAATTACTTCTCAGAAATATGCAGGTTTCCTCACGATGTTTGCCTTCATCGTAAAGCACGTGGTGTGAAATCACTGTACATAAGTTTTTTAGAAAAACTAATTGGTACAGGCCCCGCTGGGATTCGAACTTGCGTTGTTTGCGTAGCAGGCGACTGCTCTAACCCCGAGGCCATCACGGCTCTGATATTATAAAGAGGTAAGTATGTATGCTTGTAACGAATTGGCTCAAAAAATACTGGACCGATATTAAAAATTATTTCATCGTTTGATTGCTACATTATTATACATACATACATATGCTCACGCCTGTATCCCATGGAGGTAGGCAGAGACCACTGTTCGCCACATGCTACGATCCTTACATACTTCTTTCGCTTCATCCACATTCATGCATCCCTTCATACACTTTCTTCGGTTACGAGTGCTCCGAATTTGACCTTTCTGAAAAATACTATTAATTTACATTTTACATTATCACTGATTAAGTAATATTATATTTTTATTCCGGTAATCTCACGGGAACGAGAACTACGCGGGTGAAACCGCGTGACATTCGCTAGTTCTAAATATTGGTAATAGATTGAATCTACGGGTAGAAAATTCTCATGGAAATGAATAATATAAATTTTTCTCTGTGTTGAGAAACTGTGTGAGGTTCGAGGTTGATAGGTGCTTAGGCATCTAGTGTCCTTAAGGTTCGTCTGTCATAATTTCCACACTAGCGCCATCTATGCAGGTGCATATAAACTTTTATACATATATAATAGGTTTTACTACCACCGAGGTGTGTCCCAGTCTTCGTATAACAACTCATTGAAAAAGTAGTAAAGTTTTACGTAAGATAGTTCTAGCAGAAAACTAGAGATGGCGTTGGTATGGACACAACGAAAGTCTGTTTTTATTCCAACTAATAATGCGCATGTGAGTTTGTTTGTCATGCTTTCACGCCTGAAATATTTAGTGAATTGCAGGTTCTTCTCAGTAAAAGCAACCTTCCGAACCTGGCGGTAGCATGTATAATCCTGTAAATTATGTCATTCTGACGATTTAAAAGTGCTTTGTAAAAAGTCTAATCGTATAAAGATACTTTTGACTTTGACTTTGAATCATGACATTTTGCACAGCTATTGTCAGGAATACAGATAAGGACAAAGGATTTTTCATAAGTGCTACTAAGTTCATACTACTCGAAGACTAATTTTATTTGTTTTCGCATCTTCGGGATATACATATATGTATATGAGTAGTATGCATTTAAATGTAATATAATTCTCATATATTTCTGACTTATTTAATAAATAAAAATCATAAAATCAGTGACATGAAAAATTTATTTGATTTTCATTTAATTACATTATAATGATATGCTAAAATAAATACAGAGATTGTTTGGATAATTATTATTTTACCTTATCGTTTAATATGTTCATTTAAATAATTATGAATAATTAATCATCAATACATAAAAGCCTTTAACCTAATTATTTATTTACAATTTAATCAATAAATTAGAGTAGGGTTCTTTTACATTTTCATTTTATTATTATTATAAAACTGTATAATGGTGAATCTTTTGAATTTAATCTTAAAACCGCCTTATCGACTCAGTTTGTAAGAAGTAGGTATGTGTTCCATAAAATTGATTTGATTTGTAAAATACTTGCCTCTTATATTTTGTGCTGTTGAATTAAAAACCATTCATTAAAAAAGTTCAATTACTTAATTGATCTTAAAAATGGAAGATCATTATTGTTAACTCGATACAGAACAAGTTTAAATCGACTCGTATCGGGTTATTATTATAAGGAATATACAATGAGAAGACGATATTTTTTTATAGCTCGATACTCAAGCTACGAATGATATTGGTTACAATTTAATAGTCAATGTGATTCGATAAAATTAAGTAAGTTTTTTTAACAAATCTGATATTGAATGACAGTTAATGAATTATCATTAAATTCAACAAATGACTTACAGACAATGTGATTATTTATCAAAATACGAAAGAAGAATAAATAAATATTAATATTTAACAATAAATTAAATATCTAAAGGACATTTTTATTTTATAGAAATGTTTTATATTTTAATCATTAACGCGTACTGCTTAATGCTTTTATACCTATATTAAACATAAATATTTAGTATTCGGAGAATAATTATGATATTTATTTAATGATTTTTATTATTCATTATCAGCTAAATAAAAAATACGCATAGGTACTTTTTGTTTTTTGGAAGGTTAATTTAAATTTATTTTGAAATTTTATCTATGAGCCATTCATTGACTGTCATTTATCATTCGTAGCCTTACATCGTACATTATTCTAACTTATAAACTATCGGCAGATTAAAAAACTTCTCGTTGCCAGCCAGATCGTAGGTCACTGCACCAAAAAAATACATTTCAATTAATTAAAAACAATTTTAATGAACTTGATATTCTTATTTTGAGTAAAAAGTTCTGACTTTTTCATATGTCATATATCCATCAGCGTGATTAAGTGAATGCACAGCAAAGTGTATATTTACAATAGGTGTAGTGACCACAAAATCAAAGGCATCTAGCATTGCCAAGCACGTCGAAATTAATCTTATATCTGCGAATACAGGCGTAGTTTTATTGTCCCCATAACCCTCGTCTTAAAATCGTCATAACAAGTAGCTTAGTATTCTGAAAATTATTGCATTAAAACAAAAATATTATTTTTTTGAATAAAAAACGTTGTTACATGTATACTTATGTTTTTTGCATAAATAATTATATTAAAATAAATATTAAGATTGTTTACTTTATGGTAAATTAATTTGTAACGAAATTTGGGTCTATTAAGAGGGAATCTTTTATGTAACAGGTGAATGTATTTTTAATTCTAAACTTACAGTGATTTACTTTTAGAGGAAATTTGAAGCTGACGGCAGTAATCTTATTATTTTATCATTATTTGATTGCATTTTTTAGTTCACTTAAATATAATGAAGATTCAAGACAAAAGATGCAAGGACAATATTGCAAATAAAAAAGTGTATGCATTCTTGCGTGCTATTTAGGCATTATCGTATTAATGATAATGATATGTTATTTTTTACTTATTATAAAAAGATAATTATTTCAATCACAAAGCAAAGCATATAATTCAATAAAACTAACCTCTGATTTTAATTTCATTAATTTTAATTTAATGATTATGATAGTAAGGGAGAAAATTCTTCTCATAAAAAATAGAGTTTTTTTTTTGTTAAATCTGTTATATTACTGACAGAGGGCGAATTGAAGTAAAAAAAAATCTCCAATAACAAATAATTTAGCCTCGCCATTTGCGTTTAATTTACAATAATATGTTTAATCAGCAATTACGTTTTTCTATTTGAACACAACAGCTATCATTATAAAATAATTTATTTACAATAAGTAATTTCATTAGGCGTAAATTGCATCGCGTGATTACAAAATTAATAAAATATAACTACAAAATCGACTATCAATTAATATATTTGGATATAATTTTTGAATTACTATTATAAAATATACATTAGGATTATCTACAAAGAAGATTATGTAAGGACCCTGTTTAAGTCTAAGTTGACCTATCGATAGTCTTACGAAACCACTGAGCGAGGTACCATTAGGATACACTTAGAAAATTAAAATCTGGTAACAAAGTAATTTTAAAGTAACTCCAAATTCTTCAGATCGTATAAAGTAAGATGGTAATATACAATCAGCCAATTATCACTAAGAATGACATCTACCGCACATCGAACGATATCACCGAGGTTTTTGGATGCAAATGATAAATAGATGTCCTTAAAATAAATTGCACAAACAAAAAAGCCCTGGGCCTTCACTGAGTCGCTTCAGCGGTGTGGTAATGCGATGGATGGTAGCGCCAAACCTGTGGGGGAGAATACTCCACGGGGACCTCCTGCGCCGTCCCGCCAGCTCCCCACATTAAGACTGTCTGTCGAGGCATCTCCGCGGGCTGGGCCTGTTGCATCCGATCCTGCTCCGTAGACCCGCTGGATCCTCCAGGACTAGGGCCTGGCACTACACTAGGCGACCTCCTCTCCTGTCCCGTCACTGGGCTCATGTACCTCCCGCTGCTGTCCACATAGGTATACTCCCGTGATGGAGGCCTGTGGTACGTGGGAGCTACTTCGTACCCAGGCGGTGGAGCAGGTTCTAGAAAACCATTCGGCGCGTATGGAGTGTAGTGGTAAGACAAAGGTTTATATTGGTGGAATAAGTTATCTGCTGCTAGGAATCTATCGTCTAAAGGTGGCGGGGGGTAGTGTAATGTTGGAGCCGGTGGATATTCTCCGTAGGGTGCTGTATAAGCTCCATTTAGATTGGTATACGCAGCCGCTACTGCGTCAGCAGCTAGATAGTCGACAGGAGGCGGTGCTGGGGTAGTTGGCGCTCGTCTTTTGTTTCGACAAGTTGATAGGAAGTCCCGAAGTTGGGTTTTGTATCTCCTGGCGGCTCTCGGAGGTGTGGTCACGTTCGTTTCGCAACCGGACAGCTGTTCTGACTCTGAGAAGTATAGGCTAGTCAAACCAGTGTCCAAGTAGCTCACTTTGAAGTCCATTGTTCTCTTACCAAGGAGATCTCTGCCCTCTTCTTCCCTGAAATAAGTATTTTAAGATTTTGAGGATAATATTGAAATATGCATAAGCTTATGCAAGTTATATGGATAGAAAGAACAAGGGTGAAGCCTGATGGTCCATTATTAATATTGAGTTGAATAATTAATTATATCGGTTGAGCAGTTCTGTGGATAACCCTAAACGAACTTGCAAACTTTACCAATTTATAAAACGAGGCTTAGAACTCCATAAATCATCAAGATGAGTCCAACATTACAAATACAAAAAAAAAGTGATCAATCAAGACTCACTCATCACTGTTTAATAAACTATCATTTATCGTTATCATCAAGACACAGATGATGATGGAGATATGATTAAATTGTAATCTACAATGTAGAGTAGACCAAAATGAACGCAGTGCAAATCACCGTCTGACTTACATGAGTGGACGATGGGTACTGATGACGAAGTCTGGTTTGGAGTTCTTGTAGACCAACCTCGACGAGGTCTGCAGCCATTGCCACAGGCCATCCTTCGTTTGGAAGCGGTACGCTATCATCCCGGAAGCACCTGTTTTTAATACTGAAAACAAAATGATATAACCTAAATAAGCGATCTCTAAAATTCCGTGAAAAAAATTCTGGAAATTTCTGAAGTTCAGTTTCGTTTGTAACCTCATTAATTATTATGGAAATGGTAAGAGACGTAAACTTTGAGCAGTATCAACAGTACAGAATGGTTAAATAGAAAAAAAAATTGATTTTTGACAAAATTAATAGATTTTTAAATATGATGTCACGAAATTAAGAAACCCTCCGACCCGTTGTCGTGAGACGTAATTTATGGATGGCCCCTAACTGACAGGATCACTTTAAATTTTTTTTATTTTTACATTAGGAGGAGCAACTGTGCCGCTATTGCGCATATTATTCGATCAGCGATGTTTCGACCCCAACAATGTATGGGAAAAGGCCAGGGAGATGATGACTGAATAACTTACATTCTTGATGAGCGCTGGCGACGTAAGCTAAGTCGTCATAATGCACCAGATCATATCCACCCATGTTGGCTAGCTCGGCGTCTGTGTAACCTAGAAGCATTTTACCTCTGTGGACAAGGAGATAAATACATTATATGACTTTCGTTTCCCTTCTCGTGACAGCAAGAGAGAATTCAAGGGCGCCGTTATTTTTTTTGCTCTTTAATAATATTTGTAGTCACAATTTCACCAATTTCAAGTCTAAACTTTGGTAACGATCTCGATACAAATTCTATACTAACATCGTTCAAAGGATCTTTTGAGAATAAGGAAACGTATGGATCAAGATTCAAGGATCAGTTAGATTAGGATTAGTTAGAGCCGTGGTGGCCTTGAGGCTTGAGAAGTTCGACTCCCAGCGGGGCCTGTACCAATGAGTTTTTCTAAAAAAACTTATGTACAGTGATTTCACACCACGTGCTTTACGGTGAAGGAAAACATCGTGAGGAAACCTGCATATTTCTGAGAAGTAATTCAATGACGTATGTAAAGTGTCTGAGACGGCGATGGACTCACCATCTGTCACGTTGGCACTTAATCATCTTCGGTGAAAAATGTTTGCCCCTGAAACCCCCTACATGCAATTATATACAAGAATGACTCGTTTAGAGACATAAGATTATTAAAATACATTTATAGATTTATCATTTGCTTTCATATTAATATCCAAGTTTATAAGGAAAACTATCAGTCAACATACACACTCGGCTCCACTCAATGGACTTGTGGAAACTATAAAAATATTTTTTGTACCGGCCAAGCGTGGAATCTTATTACTTAGTTAGTTCCGCCGCGTTTTATGTTGTCGATTATCAATTTCATATGGACTTAAAAATGTTTTGAATACTCATTTTGTTTTTGTCCGGTTTATTTTTCGGCACGTTTTTATGAATACTATAGTATTGTGGTCCGCAACAAATATAATATTATCTACAGATGATAATATTATATTTGTTGCGGACCACGTTATATATCTTCTATTATGTATGTTTCGTATTACAGATATTCCCAGATGTTTATTATTACATACTTATTAATTGGCAGTGAAACTGCATCGCATTCAACTAACAAGGAAAATATAATTCTGTTTAGTTTTAAGTAGGTGATAAAAATGATAAAATATAACATTGACCTATGTCATAATAATAATGTTATGGTTAAAATTATTGAAGTTGGATTATGCCCTTACTATTTAAGATTGTGAGTGATGTAACATCACTGAATACTAGTCCAAAATATTGTATGATATATAAAGAAAGTCGTTAATCGTAAGACACCAAGGTTCTTTTTAGTGTGCCAAGATTTAATTCTGCACAATCTAAATTCGAAAAGTAGCGAAAAATGAATAAATATTATAATTAATAAGGTCGTATAGCACTAGCGAAAACTGACTAGCTAGCCGTTGCTAGGCAATACCTTTTTATTGACACTGACTTGTCAACTCGTGTAAAATTGTGTCTGTCAGGAAAATATACTGATCTAATTAAATGTTTGAAATCCTGCATTAAAGTGTTTCAACAACTGCGCTTATTCTTCGACCTTATCAATAATGCCCACCAAGAAATTCGTTTATCATAAGAAAGCCAGGTCTGTTTTTGTTTGCATATTCAATGACAAGATTCCAAATCTGCATAGTAAAATTTTTGTACCGAATTGTCATGAAATAACAGTTGCTAAAACTGCTTGTACATTTTCTCGGCCGACCGTTAAGTCTAGAGTCTCACTCACCGTTGATCCATAGAGACTAGAGAGAGATCGAGTTTGTGTTTACTCTTGAACATGACTTCCTTTTGGGGTATCTCCAGCAGGCTCGGTGGCCCGAAAGGTGCGCAGATGGCGAATAATGCTAAAGGCGGCTCCTCAGTCTTCTTGTTCTGACCGTGCAACACTTTTATCCGACCTCGGATGTCTAGCCTCTGGAATTATAAGAATTGAAATATAGACAGCTGTAAATAATTGATGATTGAATACTATTATGTAAAAATATGTTTTATACCCTACTGTGCGGTGTAACGGTATAATCCTGTGTTAGAAGTTATTGTTTATCTTAACATAGGGATTTAATTAAAGAAAATACTGGTGAGTTTTGGCGTGGTATTAAGTTTTGTTGTGTATAGGCACACTGTTTATTATTCGTTGTATGTCACAGTGTGTCTCGATGTAAATTTATATAAATTATTTATGAAACGGTTAAACCGATTTATATGGAACTTTCAATGGCCATAATCTATAATAAACTGCTTAAACTGAAAAGCAGGAATTAGAACAAGCAATATATTTATCGAGATATTTTACTCACCAAAAACCCAGAAGTATTATCCAGCAAACATCTAAATCTAACAGTAAAGCTTCTCTCCAACATATGAGTCCTTTCAGGCCTGAGGACGTCTTGGAGGGTAAGACTACTGGCTTCTGGAGGAAGGAAGGAGTTCCAGACTAGCTGCCTCTGCAGTTCCTCTCGATCTTCGGAGTGAACGAGCTCGTAGACTGACTGGTGGACTATATCTGACTGGAAAACAAGACATAATTGTTATTAAATAAATATTTTTACACTAATTCGCGTTCGTCATTCATGATCTCAATTCCAGATTTCAGAAGCAAAAGGAGACTTTTACAATTTAAAACAATAATTTCAATGTATTTATCTTAAAGACGCGTGATTTTGTCAAGATCATAATGTTGTGAATGTTGTGTAGGCTAACCAATCCAATCTCCACCTAAAGATTGATCAATTAGCTCAAACAATTATTTAATCAACACACTAACAAGATAATATGACCCCAATAAAGAGTGGCCTAAAAGAGCAAGTCACAGTCCAACCGTAAATCAATAAAGTCCAGATAACCCTGAAATTGATTTAAGCTCGATTATTAAAATCATCAAAACCCAAGACGTGTTAATTTCTGACTTGACTAAAGCTATTGAGTGCTTTAACGTTTCTTAATAGGATCCAAAATCGTTTGCACGTGTAAATATGAAATTTGTAACACGTCATTCAACAAAAGATCGTGTAAACAGCGTGGTTAATGCACCAACAACATATGATGCGAGTACAAAACTAATTGATAATCAATGGGGTGGCACAGGGCATATTTCTGGGACCCCTTCTTTTCAATGCTGACATGTAAATGATTCATGCGTAAATAAAAACGTACCCTAAAAGGGATGGTTGTCTGTGAGTTGTAACATATTGCGCTGGCATTTAACGTCAAAAGATGATTAGGTGGGTAATTGGTTCGGTTCTCTATATTTCGGGGTTGCCATGGCACGAGCGAAATGTTTTGTTGATATGCCATTGTTTTGGTTCCATATCTTTTGCTGTTATTGATGATTAATTATGAGCCAGTTGCGTTCTTTTATGTTTGCTATAAAAAAGTTTACGCAATACGGAAAATGTTCACTGGTTTTAGTGATTACTGTTTTATGATTACTAACTGACACGTTCATATTACACTATTATATTATAAATCATACAAAATAATTTCAATCTAAAACGGTAAAATATTTTATACTAGTAACTTTGAACATACATCAAATAAAAAGAGTCCGGCGTGGTTTATTATGTACCTATCTTATTTATCGGAACCCTATAGATGTAATAAGTCTTCAAAATAAATAAATAACCTTAAATCTTCCCAATAAAGTCCCCGAAAGGGTAACGTATACATTTTAAGTAAATATGATCAAGTACCAACATGATAGATGGTGAGTCCATCACAGGATCTAGCACTATACATACGTCCAAGACGACCGAGGAGCTACTTTTTCATCATGGTCTTTACATCTAAATATAGATATATAATATTGAAGTGACTGTTTATAATTTCAAATATCTAAAAAAAGCTTTTCTCTAACTGCATGAACGGTACTTACGATAAAAAATCTCTATCCGTCTGTCAGTCTGTCTGTCAGTCTTTTTGCTCCGATTAATCTCTGAGGCGCCTGGACTGACTTTAGCTGGACTCTCTCTGGCAGAAAGCTGACATTACAAGGAGTAACTCGTGCTAATTTTAATAAGAAGAAAATAGGGTATTGCGAAATGATTGAAGCCACAGACTCTTCAAGAGACAAATGAAATGAAACAATCTGTTTCGTTCTTGAAAATATCAGTATTGGCAACTAAACAATTAGTAAATAAACCATCAGATTACTCATAATATAACCCACCTGGCTTAAACAATAACGTAGTGGAACAATATTATTAGCAGGGCTCGTGTAGGATCGATATATGACCACCTGGTGGGCGCTTTAAGTTAAGGACGGTTCGTAGCGAGGGTGCTTGGTATATTCATTTGTAACATTTGGGTTCTAACTTGTTTATGAATGTGGATGGTTACAAGGGGAAAGGAACACCTAAGAAACGGATGGAATGTGTGAAAGATGATATGACTGAAATAGGAGTGAATACAGATATGACGGCTGGTAGAGAGAAATGAAAGAGAAGAACACATTGCGCCGACCACAAATAACATGGGATAAGGGCACGAGGATGATGATTTGGGTTCTAACAGCGGCGGCCTTAGGGGGTGTCGAACAGGGCAATGTCCCGGGGCCTTGCATCAAGGAAATTAAAAAAAAAAGAATTTAAAAAGTAGTAAGTTACCCCTTGTAAGTCCCTTTGAAATCAGTCCGTATTTTTTATTTTAGAAGGTATGTTATTTACCTACATATGCATTTAGACAATGGCTGTCAATTTGGAATTGCAAGCAGTCACTTCAATTCTCACGATCTCACACATTTTGTTTTTGAAAGCAATCACTTTATTTATACGTGTAATTAAAACAAATCGAATGTACTTTCTCGATTAAAGTATCGATGAAAAATGTGTGCATTTACGACACGTGCCCAGCGGTTGGCACTGTCAGGAAGTACCGAGTACCCGTACCGATTTAATGATTTCCAAATCGATTTGTTTTAATCGCAACCAACCCTAGCCGAGCACCGTTTGATGTTTCCATAGATTAAGTAAGTGCAGAAGGTGATACACGTACCTACATGTCGTATCAGACCTGGGCATTATATTCAGTGAGTATTGAATTACAATCATTTTCATGCTTTTAATAACTTGTGTTCTGTTTGTCAGCTTTATTATTAACTAGCTCCCGTCCACAGCTTTACCTGCGTGGCACTATTATTGCACACTAGCTGGCACCCGTGACTCCGTCTACCCAGGATTAATATTTTGGAGAATTCACAAAATTATTGTTGAGTTTCATTAAAATTCTGAAGTTTTTGCGTAACACACATCCATACATCCAAATATCAATGCAAACAAACTTTCGCGTTTATAATATTAGTAGGATTTAAGTAATAAAGACCAAAGTAAATATAAATCTTACCACCCATTACCATTCATCAAAAATAACGAGGCAGTCAAAGAATAGTTATAAGCACTTACTAAATAAATAAATAATTCAAAGCAGGTACTTAATTAATCGACATGCAAAAGAGTTTATTCAAATCATCGCACATTAAAACCATGAGTTGCCATTCTGTTATCATAATCTTTGCTCATTAATGTTGCTTAGGTAACCGAATTACCCGGTTGCTTAGAGCATAAACAAAACACGGGGGGGGGGGGGGGTAGGAATAGGTAGAAATAAAATTTATATGCTTTGAACGAAAGTTTTATAGCTGAGGGTTGGGATTTGAGCCAAAAATTGGGGTTTTTACCTTTCTGATGGCAATATATCATTGTGAACTTTATTAGCTGTAATACGAAGGGCATTTATTAACGAGCATGTTTTAATATATGCTTTTGTGACGGGTTTGTTATTCGGTTTTACACTACAGTATTGTTGAATCATAATACGTGATATTCGGTATCAAATCATAGCGTAGTAATAGTTGCAAATTGCTATTGAAGTTAAGAATATTATTGGATTTTCCATCTGTAATTTACCAGTCGCAGCCCGGAGTCTGCTAAGAGCTGCTCTGAGTAAGGATACCTCTGCCTCCCTCTTCGAGCAATATAGGTGTGACCGCATGTGTGTATGTATTAGTGGCTTATTATCTATGCTCATATTGTAAAGAGAAAAGGTTAACAAAGAAATTTTTAAATAGACTTATATAATAAATTCTTGCGCCATTTGAATTATACATTATCACTGATTAATATAAAGTATATTTTATCCCCGTACTCCTACGTGACGTCCGCTAGTTTTTTTTTTAAATAAATTTTCGTCGACATATAAATTACATACATGACCTCAGATCTCAGTCATCAGAAACCTCAGTCAACAGAAAGAAAAGAAAAATATTCCTTAAATGTACGTTTTTTTGACGTTATCAAACATTTTACAGTTTTATTATATAGTATTTACCGATTTGTCGCCTAAATACAAAATTTCGTGAAAATCGTTGGAGCCGTTATCGAGATTCATAATAGCTGGAAACAATAATGGCTCGTTCAAAGGTATTTTCTTCAGAAATCCCTCAGTTAATAAAAATTACAGACGGAGATAACCAATGGCTAACCTAAATTTTATTCGAAATATGCTTTAATTTTTTTCTTTCATTATGTTGATGGTCTAGCCAGTTTATAGTCTATGACACTAAGTTACCAACGTTTTAATTCATCGCTGTATATTAAACGTAGCCGGTAATTTTGTTATAAAATTCAAATGCACATACACTTTGTTGCAACCATTAACATTTTTTAATTACTCGAGCCCTACGGAATCAAGCTGTCAAGTAATGTTAGCCCCTAAGGGCTCTACTTTCGCCGAATGACTCCGATAAGCGAATTTAAGGGTGGCTTAAACTTAATAAACCTGAAACTTATCGCGACATATTCATAATTATTTTTTATATGCCCCTGCATACTGGGTTGGTAATTAAATTTCATATTTTTCTTATCTCATACCAGTCGGGTGATTAATAAAGTTACTGTGGTCCCTTATAAAGGCTCAAATAGGACCCATTTAGGGTAAGTGTGCCATTAATTATTGGGATTGGTCGTTTATTAGCGCTATTTTTTATTGTTAATGTTTTAATATGTACCTACACCTACAGTTATATTCTTGTAGTTGTAAAAGTTGGCTGAACCGAGGTCGTAGACTTTAGATCTTTATAACTAATAATGTCATTATTAAGGTTTCTAAACTGTAAGAGAAGAAATGTTCGATACTTTAAAGGTCGGTCCACACAATATGGCCTGGGGCCTTACCATAACCTCTTATTGCCATGATAGTTTTACTCTTATTATGAGACAGACGTATTTGACGTGTATACATCTGTCACTGTCACACAGATGAACTATCATTGCAATAAGAGCTCATGGTCAGGCTCCTGTTGTAGCTGGTAGGTTCTTCCGGTTAATGTTTGGATTGTACAATGATTGCGGAGTTGTGATGTGCGAGCTCAATGGAGCTGACATTGTCTATGTCAGGCAAAGGTTCGAAATAAATTAAAGGATATAAAAAAAAGGTCATTTGGCTATTGTAAATAATTTTCAAAGACGTATGTATACCTGAAACGGCGTTAGACTCACCATCTGTCACGTTGGAATTTAATCAAGATAAATAAAAGAAATGTGGGTGTTGTTGTTACAACACCTATGATTACCCCTTCGGGGACCCTTCTGGGATGGCGTGAGTATATTTAATGATGTTGTGGGACAGCTCTGCGACTTTCACTCTCAATAATGGTTGGTAAAAAGCACGCGGCTTACCTGATATTCAAATTCAAAAATATTTTTATTTGATTAGACTTTTTACAAAGTACTTTCAAATCGTCAGAAAGACACGATTACACAGGATTATACATGCTACCGCCAGGTTCGGAAGGTTGCTTTTACTGAGAAGAACCTGGCAAGAACATAAGCAACAAGGCAAGAACAAGGCAACCTGATATGTGGGCACCCACTTATCATCAGGTAGGCCGCATGCTTTTCAGCCTTACCAGGGGCATCACGCGCACGTCTCTTCACACCCTACCTTCCTCAATTGGAAACTCTCATAATAAATTATAAAAAGTTCATACCTGATGGAAGCCTAAGTAACTCTCAATGCTGTGCGTCGCGAAGAACACTTCTCCTTCGCAGGTGAGGATCATCAAGAAGCCGTTGAGGGCCTGGAAATAGAACGGTTCACATTTTAAATGAGTTACAGATGTAAATGGGAGAATCACCACAAAGTCTTCTTTTGTTTCAAATCTTATACCTTTAAACGAGCAATTATATTACGATCATAGTATAGATTTTCATGAAATTTTGTGTGTAGTTTCAGGGAGAACATTGATTTGACTATGTTTTCAGGCACTGAAAAACTCATACAATATCATTACAATACGACAGTAAATTTAGTCGATGTTAAGTTATGGTAGCTCAAACTGGAAGCCTTTCCAGCTTACGGGATGATAACGAAACTAGAGTACTACCCCGGTTCGAGACTGACGTTCACCGGTTCAATATTTTTTTGTTTTATTCAGTCAACCAGGTTCTGTTTAATGTATTATTGTGTCCTTCTGACGATTTGAAAGTACTTTGTAAAATGTCTAAATCAAATAACGATATTTTGAAATATGAATTTTCTAAAATATTAACTTAGGAAAATTTGATTCAAGCCCTACTGAAAAAATGGAGTTTATATTGCGGTCTCATGTAAAATTTATTTACATTAAAATCTTAATTACATAACAGTGCATAGTAAGTTCACAAAAGTTACGTAAAAATAGACCCGTAGGTTAGGCTAAGGATGATCTGTGTTTTAATGAAGTCTTGTTAGCAAAACATGTTCAATGCCTCCCTGAAGAAACTTTCAGGGGAACTACTGAAATATGAAATAACAACGACAATTTTCGTCCGTCAAGCTGTCGCATAGTTTGGAAATTGTTCCGACAGCAAGGAATTACGAGCGGATGCGCGAATGCCATGCGCTCGTTTGCATTGTTATACGGGATTTTATACATATATTATCCATATTTTATACAATACTATAGAAAGCTAATGACTTATGAAAAAAAAAATTATATCATTTTCATCAAGCTAGGAATTGTTTTTTTAAATGTAATAAATTATTTTTGATACTTAAAATCAAATTTTTCTATACCCGAGAAAATATGTATTGAATGAACATTAATTTATTTATGCAAGGAAATTAACTTAAAACTCGGGATCGTATCAAGACGGCTTGGTAGGATCTCTCGGAGGTTGTATAGCAATGCTGATTCTCTTGGCGAGAAAAGCCCCAGCTTGTCACGAGAGGCTTCTACCAAACGACGTGCAACCTCTTTGAAAAGTTGATGAGAATCCGGACCCCAAGGCCCCAGAGTTTCAACCGCAAACGCAGAAAATACGTATCGTTGACCAATGCAAGCATTCCCAGTGATTTTTTTTTATATTATCATTTTATGACGTGACTCGAACAACTGATTACAGTATAATATTGCTCAAATAAAACATAATATACTATGGAAAATATTGATGATTCGTATATTCATGAATTATGATTCACGTAAATTCATGATTTTGTTCATGTTCCCTCTGCAATTCAGTGGGCAGTATATACTTTAGGGTAAGTTTAGTTTCGATGAGTTATGAGTGAGCGACGAAATAAGGGTGGTTTTCCATTATCACCCGGTGAAACATAACGTCATGCTCCCTATTTACAAAATATGGCCCAGTACATTTTTTTATATATCATTTTTGTAGTTTGGAACGACCTCTGTCTCTTTGAGCGATATGAATGTCGAAAGAGACTAGCTGCGCTCGGCAGTTTCATCCGCTTAGATTTCGTTTCATGCTTTATTTCGCCGAAACCTTCGAAGCCGAAATCTATACAGATTAAGTTACTCCTTGAAACACCAGCTATCTGCTATTGAAAGTCTCGTTAAAATCAAGCCAGCCGTTTCAGAGATTAGCCGGAACAAACAGAAAGACATACAGATATTTTTTTTTAGATATTTGTGTCTGTATGTCAATACTAATATGTTTTTAAAGAGGTATAGGAGGGTATGGCAGTTAATAAAAACTCGTGCCGCACTGAATCAGTGGAAACGTGCACAATAATCGAGTCGAAAACGTGAAATAAGTAGAGTCGGAAGGTAGCATTAATTTATAGCCTGGATACCAACTATTGATTTATTAGCGTACTATTCATAATTTATACAATATTTCATACTTATCGCGATAACTGTACCGCGTAGTTTAATCGATACTATATTTTATCGATTGTAGATCGATTCTTTTTGTTAATGTCGTCTCCGATATCTTCGTTAATGAATTTAATAATATATTATCCAAGACTTATTTCATATTATGTTTAATTTGCTAAGTACCTTATTTTATTTTAGCACACAGTATTTTCTATAAATATATATAACTCAAAGGTGACTGACTGACATAGTGATCTATCAACGCACAGCCCTAACCAGCTGAACGGATCGGGCTGAAATTTGGCATGCAGGTAGATGTTATGACGTAGCCATCCGCTAAGAAAGGATTTTGATTAATTCTACCCCCAATTGGATAAAATAGGGGATGAAAGTTGTATGAAACTTTGTCAATTTTAAACCGATGTATGATATGAAATTGAATCTACGCGGGTGAAACCGCGGGGCACAGCTAGTCTGTAAAAAAAATGTATAACATAAAATAAAATGAGTTGTTGAATCTATGGGTGTTCCATATTTCGTGTATTATTTATCTAAGCAGTATTTTGTAAATAGTTTACATTCTTACTTTTCTCTTTGAGCATATCTATCTGGTTGGTTGCTAGGCGACGTGTCAATTAATATGAATATGAAGTAAAAGATTTCTCTGTAAAATATATATAATTTTATTACTATTTCGCTGCTACAAATCTCCTTAAAATTTAAGAATAAGTCTTAAATTTCTTAAAATTGTTTGTTAAACACGTAATATAGCTTTGTCCAACAAACAACCAAAATGAAAGGTGGTAGCTTGGAATTTCCTAATACGCTCATAAACCGATGATGGCAGGCTCCTTATTCTTAAATAATAACAATATATAGAACATAAATAAAAGTTTCACAGGCAAATTATTATTTTTCCTGGTATAAAACTTCATGATAAAAGCAATTTCCCTTCAACAGACCTTGCTTGGTTTCAGATTGGCAAAGTTAGGTAAACGAGTTTTGTTTTGCACGACAAAATTGCAGATAGAATCAACACAAATAAGTTAATGTTTATGTTGTCCCGTGTCTTTATCCTCACGGTATCCCGGAAAGGTACACCCTAAGGGATAAGGAAAGTAGTTAAAACACCCAATTTTCAAATTCAAAATTAAATTAAAAATTCAAATTCAATTCAAATTCAAATTCAAAAATATCTTTATTCGATTAGACTTTTACAAAGTACTTTCAAATCGTCAGAAAGACACGATTACATAGGATTATACATGCTATCGCCAGGTTCGGAAGGTTGCTTTTACTGAGTAGAACCTGGCAAGAAACGCAGTAATTACTCTTTTAAAAAAAATATTTTACAGCTTTGAGCAATACAATATAACTCATAAAAATATATATATATAAGCCCATGGATACAGTTCCAGTGCACAAAGTCGACATAAAAAAATTTGAAATCTAAAAATAAGTACTACGAATAATTGTGTAGCTTGAGATGAGCAACCCCCACTAGCAACACCTGTTCACAAGTATGACGAGAATGTTCCTATTATATAGAATATTCCTATTGTGGTTTGTAAACATATATTTTAATCTGTGATTTTAATACATAGGTATATAATTGATTGTTATTAAATAGCCAGTCTTTTTGGTACGGTGAAAATTAAAATGATTTATTCGTGTGAAGTGAACGTCGAAGGATTGACTAAATTGTCGATCCCGAGAGACATCGATTTGGTTCAAGTTTTCTGCTTGTAATTAGTATTAAGTGTTGGCCCTTGTATATCCACTGGAGTAATTTTCCGATAAATGTTTTTTTAAGAAAGAAAAAAAATGCTTACCCCATCCCAGATGCAGTAGACAGAGGTGTTGTAACAACAACACCCACATTTCACCGAATATAATCAAGTGCCAAACGTGACAGAGGGTGAGTCCATTGCCGTCTTAGGTACTATACATACGTCTTCGAATTACTTCTCAGACATATGCAGGTTTCCACACGATGTTTTCCTTCACCGTAAAGCACGTGGTGTGAAATAACTGCACATAAGTTTTTAGAAAAACTCATTAGTACAGGCCCCGCAGGCAAAAAAAAAAAAATATAAATATAACACGTTTCTAAATTTGTGTCTGCGGCAAGCCACGTTACCTCGCTGGATCACTGAGCTGATCCTCTGACCGAGATAAGAACCACTTCGATGGTCACCACAGACGTCAACGATAGTCCAATGAACGTATTTACCTGTAGAAACATTTCGCCGTCGGGCATCGCGTGGTCGTAGGGAGAGTGCTCCCGTCTGTGCCCGTGGATGTCCTCCTTGTCTTTGTGCATCACAACTGGAACAAATATATTTATTATCAGACACTGAACCATCATCAAAAGCATTATAAGAGTTCGAACTCCTGTATTCCCCGAAGGAGTAGGCAGACGTGTAATAATAACGCTCACTTTTCACCGAAGATGATTGAGTGCAAACGTGATTGATCGTGAGTTTATCGCCGTCTCAGGCACTATACATATTCTTTGAATTACTTCTCAGACATATGCAGCACCCGTATAACAGGCTTGCAACCGTTTTCGCAATCTATACTCGCTAGCGTCTCCGCGAATATTAATATGAGAAATTGTGCAGCGACTCCCAGCGGTGACGTGAACAACTAAAATATGTCAAACAAATATTACGAGTGACGCTATCGAGTATAGGTTACGAAAACGGTGGCAAACCCGTGACAGTACTAAGGTGTAATAAAGACTAGCATGATTCAATGCATAATCGCTAAATCTATTCACACCACCCCTTATAGCATCCCTAGCCCCAATTCATGTATTACGAGATATGTGATTTGTCGCTTCGCATTTTAGCCACGCCTCTTATTATTCTGTTTAGTCACATACTTGATATTATGGATGATGTACCTACATGCATTCAATTAGGTTTATCTATATTTATATATATATAAATATAAATTAATTGTATCGTGAAAGCTTTACAATTAAACGAATTCATAAAAAATGGCACAGTTATATGGTATTAATAATGTACATACAGACAGAGAATGACTCAAAATTACAACTGTGCGTAAAGCCAGCGCTCATAGCTCGAGACGGCATCTATACAATGGAATACTGGTTGGATGAATAATGGTTGAGGAGGGCGAGGAGGGCGATGGCTGGCATTCACGTCATACTTGTGAACAGGTGCTGCTTGTGGGGGCTGGTCATCTCAAGCTACGCATGTAGATATAAGTAGAACTACTAGACTTTTCTTTATGTTAATTATTATCAATTCAATTCAAATTGTATAATGTTTTTGAAAAGAGTAATTACTGTTTCTTGCCAGGTTCTTCTCAGTAAAAGCAACCTTCCGAACCTGGCGGTAACATGTATAATCCTATTAATTATTTCATCCTGACGATTTGAAAGTGCTTTGTAAAAAGTCTAATCGGATAAAGATATTTTTGACTTTGACTTTGACTTTGACTGCATACAAAAGGATTAACACACCGTACGTACGTATGTGCGGAACGGTTTATTCAAGCAGGTGGTTTTTGTATAATTGTATTTTATTCGTTTTCGATACTATTAACTCCGTGAATTAATACTTTTGATATTGCTGTTTTAATTATTGAGTGAAGTAATCCCGGTGGTCGAGTAGTTTAAATAACGGACTGCTACGTAAGCGATTCAAGTTTTAATTTGCAGTGCCCTATACTATAGGTTTTGACTCGTTCAAACGTCATCGCTTGACCTTGCGTTTTACGTGGCTCGAAACGTTGATACTTGTGAGTGAAACCCAAAGATCGGGGATTAACCCATTTTTTACAATTTACTTTGATAGCAAAATCGAAAGGGAAAGATGATTGGGCACCTTGTGCGACATGACACCTTCTTTAAAAACATAATAGAAGGAAAGGTAGAAGGGAAGAGAGGGAGAGGAAGAGAGGGAGAGGAACTAACATATATGAGACAAGTTAAAGAAAAGGTGTCTGTCATGACGTATATGGAGGTCAAAGAGATGGCACTGGTCAGAGACAAGTGGAAAGAAATGCATCGGTTACACCGACAAGAGTTATTACTCTTAAATTGATGATGATGACTTTGATAGCAAATAAAATAGTAAGTGAAAAAATTTTGAGCGTAAGGGACGCTTGAGGAAACGTTCATACATTGAAAAATAAAAAAAAGGCCTAGTTTCCTAACTGTTTATAAATTTATACATTTATACTGTGCCTTCGGAGATCCGAGGAAGGCGTACACAACAGAATTATAGAGTGGAGCATGTATATTTTTATAAATTGTATTGTAATCAACTATAAGGTGTGATACGTTGTTTAAAGGAAGTGTAAATTTTGTAGATTACGATATCGCGGACTATTATTTACAAGAAATAATTAAAGGCATTCAGCTCTCAATGCACTCAATTAACACCGTAGTGGTCTTGTGGTTTAAGTAATTACCTGCAACGCAAGAGAAGGTTCAAATCAAAAGGTGGTTCTAATCTTACTGAGTCTGTCATAATGTGAGGACAATAGAGTTGTAAGTAATTTTTTATAAATGTCTATGAAATCGACGGAAAAAAGCTCTACTTAATGTTAATTTAGTTATTTAATGTTTAAATCTGTCAAAATTATTTTAAAAAATATGAATTATAAAATTTAAAAGAAAGTGGTGTTATTTACATTATTTTTAACTCAAGAACGGCTGAACCGATTTGGCTGAAAATTGGTAGGGAGGTAGCTTAGAACCAGGAGAAGGACAAGGATATCACATTACGCAGGTGAAACCGCGGGGCACAGCTAGTAATAAATAACATACACTTCACATGCTTGCATATGTCTTATTAGATTTCTTTTGTAATTTACAATACCCTATAGATACCAAAGCAAGTTTCTAAAGCAGCATATAAGTTTATGCGTTTTCAGATTTAAAGATATAATTAAAAATGTGCAAATTTGTTTAGTTAATTAAAAAAAAGGTCATCTAGTATGAATTCCTATTACAATTTTCGTTTAAGTGTCACACAAACAATAAGGTATTTTTTGTGGTCATTTCGAACTGGCCAATTACCCGTTACGTGAGAGACGCCATGTGGTCGCTATAGTGATGTAAGTGTATCGATAAACCCATCGACATGCCAATGTTGATGGGATATGAAATATTTCAAAGAACATTACAAATTTGCTGTCTCACGGAATAAATATCTATGAAACGAAACTCGCTCGCTATTGAGCATAAATCTAAGTGAAATTTTAATTTTGTATTGGAATTGGATAGGGACAGTCTCTTCTTCGGAATACATAAATGGCGCATATTAATTAGTCTAATTATTTGGTCAGAAATTTAATTACACGCAAATGTCACTTCTGTATGTAAATTTAATTATTTCTTTAATATTCTGTGTCAGCACCAAATGAATTGTACAAAAAAAAACCAAAAAAATAACCTTACTTTTTTCAATGGAAAGGTCTACTTAAATACGAATTAAAGATTAAAAATCGTAACTTTGCTTTTCATTTTTGCACGACAGTTTCCCAACCGATTTATTACCTCGCCCGATCAAGATAAGTCAATCGAATAGTTTTATCGATAAATCGGCACGTCACTAATCGAGAACTGGGCTGTTTTATCACCCCTTATAATCGTCATTACGCCCTCTCATACCGTTGTTATTTTTTATTATAAATTGATATTGAACGGATATTCACGTATTGTTTTCTTGTTTTGCAAAACACCATTACCTTGAAATCTGTGTGTTTATAACAAATTTTCCTAGATAAATATTCTAAGAGCCGTGGTGGCCTTGGGGTTGGAGCGGTCGCCTGCTATGCAAGCGACACAAGTTCGAATACCAGTGAGTTTTTCTAAAACCTTATGTGCAGTGATTTCACAACACGTGGTTTACGGTGAAGTCAAACATCTTGAGGAAACCTGCATATGTCTGAGAAGTAATTCAAAGATGTATAGTGCCTGAGATGACGTGTCTTCCGTCACCCTTTTAATATATCCCCTCTTCCTCGCGTTGTTTACCTCATTGCTGGGGATCGTGACCCTCTACTTCACTTTATCTTTTAAAATATGTTTAGCACACACGTCTATATTTCTCAAAGGGGTAGGCAGAGGCACCATTAGAATCCCTACACTTGTTTAGTATTTTGTTGTACATAACACCATTGGGACCTAATTTCTCCTTCAGCTTCCGCCCGCAACTACAACTGCGTGACAATAAGACTGCACATAATCATTTTCAACCCCCACTTCACCCCCTTAAGGTTGGATTTCGAAAAACTCTGTTCTTAGTATATACGTACACCTCACCAAGAAATGCGTCCATGGGCTTACATTCATGAGACATATTGTAACCATTAGATACACATAGTAAAAAGTATTTTTGAGTTTCTTGCTAGGGCAACAGCAACCTTTCGAAGCTGGTGGTAGCATTTATAAATCCAAATAGACACGATTTTATATAGTACTTTGTAAGAAGTCTAATCAATAAAGATATTTTTGATTTTGAAATAACATGTCTCTAGGATTAGTGGTCTACGCTATGCGTCGATATATAATGACAGGCAATCCTTTATAAATGTGTTAGACCACGTAATAACCACGTAAATATATGTATGTGTGCAACGAACATGCGTATTTCCATGTAGTTAGTATAATTAGCAATTAATAGCAAAACTAATTACTGTCTCTATAATTTTTCATATAACGCATCATTGACGTTTGATACGCGCATCGCTGGCACGACAAATTGTAAGGAGAAAGATGTAATTATACTATCTTACAGCGAGATTACTTACTACATGCTTGTTGGTTGGTTTCACTTGCATAAACGGTTTTATTCCACGGGTTTATTTAGTTAGTGACCTACTTCCGCTCGCGACTTCACCCGCATAAAATACATACTAGTGGTGTACATACATATGCTCACGCCTGTATTCACCGAAGATGATTAAGTGCCAACGTGACAGATGGTGAGTCTATCGCCGTGTCAGGCACTATACATACGTCTTTGAATTACTTCTCAGAAATATGCAGGTTTCCTCACGATGTTTTCCTTCACCGTAAAGCACGTGGTGTGAAATCACTGTACATAAGTTTTTTAGAAATACTCATTGGTACAGGCCACGCTGGGATAGTAGTGTACCTCTCGATTTTACCCGTATACTTATTAGACTTATAGCGATCGACGGACATATGGCGTCGAATAATCTCCTCCCGACGCCGTCCGAGGCACGTCCTTATTGACCCTGACGACATATCACATTGCTTCAGCAAGCAATGTCTCAGAAGCACACACCAAACCGACCATTGTTCCGTCCTCGCCGGCGATGCTCGTCGCGAACTCTACGTCATCGTCCCCCCCCCGTCCTCTGCTAGGGCCAGCGCGCGCCGAGCCACTAGCCTTAAACATGTCCCTAAATGATACCACTCAGATCCAGCTCCCTAGCTCATCCCCCAGCAACGCCCTAAGCCGAGGTCCGAGCCCCGCACCGGGTTGCCCTTAGCTGTGTTGCTTAGTTTTTAAGTTTAAGCTCGGCTGGAAGCCCTTGGGTCTCGCCCTTTTAGACCGGTTAAGCAGTGGAGGTAACTCCCCCTACCAACTGTGAGAGACCATATCCAAAAAAAAAGACCCACCGCCTGTTACAGGGCTATGGTATTTTTATGAAATTAATACTATTGTGAAAATATTTCCATAAAAATAACACGCATTTTGTAGATGGAAGAAAAATGCGTGTCAGTTTTTTTTTGTTCTCGCGCAAACACTTTAATGGTTATGGAGACCGCTGAAATATCCTGTTAAACATAAGTATTTCGTCCTTATAATTTAAAATTGTATGATTTTTTGAATAGATTTACCGAGTTTCTTGCCAGGTTCTTCTCAGTAAAACAAACCTTCCGACCCTGGCGGTAGCATGTATAATCCTGTATAACCACAACGATTTGAAAATGCATCGTTAACGCGTTCACTGCTAACGACGCGTATGTGCGTCCAACTGTTCGAGAATTTACTAAGAAGTTGAAATGTTAGCAGTGAATGTGTTAAAAGTCTAATCGAATAAAGATATATGTGAGTTTGAGTATCAGCTTATGAACCCAAAAATGGACGAGAATTATAACGGGGTACGGCCAGTATTCAAACAATTCCATTTCACTTAACCCTTAAGACACTCATGCAAGAAAGATAGAGAGAAATATACCCGCTTCTAAAAATCTATTAGAAGATTATAAAACCATAAGGCACTAACTGACCCCACACCTAATTTACAATTAAAACGTACATGACAGCTGGGAAGCAACCGCCACCCAATATGGCACACGTATGGCACAAGTATGGTACACTGACCCTAAGGTCATGTGGCCACTGGAGCGGGAGATAACGGCTTTTGTTTTACTTTGAGGGTGGTTTATGATCATGGTACCTCTACTTTGTTGCGATGGCCTTGTTGGTGCGGATTATGAAGTCCTGGGTTCCCTAAAGGCAGTGTTATTGGGTTTTTGCATTTGTAGTTACATACATACATATGCTCACGCCTGTATTCCCCGAAGGGGTAGGCAGAGGTGTTGTTATCACAACACCCACTTTTCACCGAATTTGATTAAGTACCAACGTGACAGATGGTGAGTCTATCGCCGTCTCAGGCACTATACATACGTCTTTGAATTGTAGTAATTGAAATGTAGTTACTAGTCTGGATTATTGCTTAGCTCGCCCTCTATCACATGGGACTAAGATTTGACCGAAATCTGGTTGTAGTCCGACGCCACCACAGCAATTTTAATAGAATAAATGGAATTTAAATTACTTAAAGTCAAAATCAAAGTCAAAGTCAAAAGTATCTTTATTCGATTAGACTTTTTACAAAGTACTTTCAAATCGTCAGAATGACATAATTATACAGGATTATACATGCTACCGCCAGGTTCGGAAGGTTGCTTTTACTGAGAAGAACCTGGCAAGAAACTCAGTAATTACTCTTTTCAAAAATATTATACAATTTAAAGAATACAAAATAAATAATTTGAAAAAACCGTGAGCTCATGGACAATGTTCCAATGCACAAATGTCGATTAAAATTAACATAACTAAAAATCTAGTACATCTACTTATAACTAAATGCGTAGCTTGAGATGACCACATGACTTGCAGGTGAAACCGCTGGGCTCAGCTAGTCTTTAATAAGCCCATAATGTTTATAGAGTATGTTAAATGTACAAACATAAAGCTTCCGATATCTTCAGAAAGCACGCCGACAGAGCATTAACAAACATCAAATATTTATTATAAAATATTCGTGTTATATCCGTAGGTATTAACATACCAGCATAAATCGGTCACTTGACTTATTTACCACTAATTCTTAAAGTAAACAAATCGATAAAATTTCCAACTGAGAGCTAAATCACACCGTAACGGATGTCTCAATACTTAACAAAGACTGAAACAGCAATAGGGATCTATACGAGTAAGAGGGGGACGCCTCTAGTTTCTCAGTAGGTACTAATTGAGAAGCAAGGAGGTTTTAAATCATTTGCTGTCATCGCGCCCTGTGGGAACCCTAAAGAGTTATGGCGCCCTTTATTCTAATTTTAAAATTACAATTTTGTAAATGTTTCGAATAATATAAATTCTCCTCATTGCGTTCGATGTTTAAATTGGTCTCGAGAGAATAAAAAAATATTTGGAAAATTATTCGGAATTGGAAATTGTGATTCTTAAAATAAGGATACTTACATATTTCGAATAACATAATGGTATATTTAATCAAATTGTTCTGTATCATAGATGCATTTAACCATTTGCATTTTGGTTAAAAAATCTACGAAAGTAAGATAGAGAGTAATTTTTAAAAGCAGCAGAGAAACAGCGTTTAAACAGTCATCAATTAAAACAATACTAATGAAAAACGTTCCGTTCCACACCGATATCGGTGGCGTGCCAACTGACGTGCCAACTGCGTGTAATGGAACGTCATTGGCTAATCGTGATCGTGCAGACGATATGTAAACGTCAAAGAGAGTGGACGAAGAGGGGCTCTCA
Source organism: Watsonalla binaria (assembly GCA_929442735.1). Lineage (NCBI taxonomy): Eukaryota > Metazoa > Arthropoda > Insecta > Lepidoptera > Drepanidae > Watsonalla > Watsonalla binaria. The sequence continues at coordinate 8,341,012 of OV838937.1, read as the reverse complement.
TTATATTTTTACTATGTTATTATTAATAGCATTCCTTTCAATGTTGGAAACAGTTATCATATATGTATAATCTCAAGCTACGCATTTAGTTATGAGTAGATGTATTAGATTTTTAGTTATGTAAATTTTTATCGACATTTGTGCATTGGAACTTTGTCCATGAGCTTATATTTCTTAAATTATTTATTTTGTATTCTTTAAATTGTATAATATTTTTGAAAAGAGTAATTACTGAGTTTCTTGCCAGGTTCTTCTCAGTAAAAGAAACTTTCCGAACTTGGCGGTAGCATGTATAATCCTGTATAATTATGTCATTCTAACGATTTGAAAGTACTTTGTAAAAAGTCTAATCGAAACAAGATATTTTTGACATTGACTTTGACTTTGACATATTTTAGTGAGAGTTAACTATTAAAAATATACTTCTTTTAATTTTTGACAATTTAACATAGCATTGTCAAAAGAACATATTTAGAAAAATATATTTTTATAATTAGAATTCAACATTTGTTGTATTTCGCTGTAGTTCTTGATTCAACCCGATGTGGCTGATCACCTGATTTTTATACGAAGCGACTGCCATCTGACCTTCGCAACTCCTTTAACAAGGAAAATCTGTGATCTGGGTTAAACCAGTTGTCAGAGCTCAAACCTCTTTTTGATTATTATTGTTAAATAAAACATTTCCTTTCTCTCTTATTTTTCTTTATAATGTTCTTACTGTTGTAGTGTTCATTATAAACCTAATTCTAAATTAAATCCTTTAAAAAAGGTAAGGTTTTGTTCAGTTCAATTTAGTGTTGAGATTGTGTCGGTGCATTTAATTGATACCGCCCCAACGGGAGGAATCCGCGTAAAGGAACGGTCGTTAGCTTATCACTATGTTGATTTCACACCGCTGTGACTCGCCACTGGGTTACATGGAGGCGAAAAACCTTATAATAATTAAATCTGACGGTAGTATGTATAATCCTGTATAATTATGACGATTTGAAAGTACCTAGTTAAAAGCTTGACATTCAGTTTGAGATTGAAACTAAAAAAAAATTGCCAATACAGAGAGGATTATATTTTATAAAAAAAAAATTATAGCACCATTGGTTCTGCGGTTAGTATAGTTAAAGAACTGTTGATTGCTTCACAAACAATTTAGACAATTGTTTTTACATTGTAAAGTAGTATTCGTTTACAATCGGGCGGACTATGCGCTTACAGGTGCCGTCCCGAGTTCTGAGCACTCAGCGAAAATAGTGGGAGTAACTGCGCATGTATTTTATTCGCGTCGCGTCATACAGACAGACAGGGACAGACTCATAAAATAACTTCTGTACCCCTATCACGTGTTTGCCACCGTTTTCGTAAAACATACTCGCTAGCGATACTCGCAATATTTGTATTAGATATTTTAGTTCTTCACGTCACCGCTGGGAGTCGCTGCACAATTTCTCATACTAATATTCGGCGGAGACGCTAGCGAGTATAGATAACAAAACGGTGGCAAACCCGTGATAGGGGTAATGTACCTATGTAATATTTAAAAAAATGCAGTGTTTCTACACTCACCACATAGATGATTGCTATTCGCTAACAAATGCGGAGTTTGAGTACAAATAGAGCAGAACTTTAATAGCGCAATAAGAATTTTCAAGCGCATTGCAGCATATATACAAGATTCCAACTAGAACAGTTGGAGCCGCGGTTCCCCAGCATGACACCCGCCTGGCTGGAAGATCTTCCTTTTGCTAGGGATGAGCATGATCACTCGCTCACCCTAAAAAATTATGAAGTCAAAGTATTCTAAGATTTTCATTAAAAATTATTTACTTGTCCATATAAACTAATGCTCATTAAAAAATATTTCGTGTCCATTTGAAACTGTGTATAATAATACATACATATGCTCACGTCTGGGCCAGGTAAGGGGTAGGCAGAGGTGTTGCAATCACAACACCCACTTTTCACCGAAAATGATTAAGTGCCAACGTGACAGATGGTGAGTCCATCGCCGTCTCAGACACTTCACATACGTCATTGAATTACTTCTCAGAAATATGCGGGTTTTCTCACGATGTTTTCCTCCACCTTAAAGCACGTGGTGTGAAATCACTGTACATAAGTTTTTTAGAAAAACTGTATTCGAACTCGCGTCGCTTGCGTAGCAGGCGACTGCTCAAAACTCATGGCCACCACGGCTCTTGTATAATAATTTAATTTAAATAAATTCCTTATACCAACGCCATATAAACCCAGCCTACCCGACAGAAGTCTAAGACAAGTCACGTCTCAAACAAAGTAAAAAGAAGAGCGAAATTATCACAAGTTCAAGCTGTTTTGTGTGCACGACTATAAAACACAAGTGTTTTATGTTATAAACTAGATGTGCCCTGCGGTTTCACCCGCGTAGACAACATTTTATGGGTGACCTGCGGACCCACTCTTATTCTTTTAAAATTATGTAACATTAGCTATCTGTCAGAGAAAGTCTCGTCAAAATAGGTCGAGCCGTTTCAGTGATTACCCGGGACAAATAGACAGACAAAGAAAATTTTTATTTTTTTTTAATATATATTTTCATATGCATTTAGTGAAAAGCTGTTATATTGGAATTAAAAACAGACGGGTAATAATCCTCATTAAAAACCCATTATAATTGGAATTTGAGGTTAGGGCTTAGGGGTTGCATTTTCAGGCCTCACAAACTTTCAACAGATTGCCCTATTCCATACCAACGTTTTCCTTCACCTTAAACCAAATGAAAAATCTATTTATCAAAACTCAAATCTTCTTCGGCAACACGTTGCAAATTAAAAAAAATACAATCAATAGAAATTGTATGGTGCTGATGCTGATCAGCAGGAGTGCCTCAAGCACCAAAATTATGCTTGCATTGGTCAAGCCGGCTGCGTTTGCGGTTGAAGCTCTGGGACCTGGGAGTCCGGATGCTCATCAACTTTTCAAAGAGGTTTCACGTCGTCTGGTAGAAGTTTCTCGTGACAAGCGGGCTGGGGCTTTTCTCGCTCAGAGAATCAGCATTGCTATACAACGTGGCAATGCTGCCAGCCTTCTTGGCACCAGTTGGGCCAATTTATCTATTTGTAATATTAAGTATTGTATATGTAATTAAATGTATATTCAATAAATGTTTTATGAACAGAAAGCTTTGTTGTTTGAGCAGTCGCCTGCTACGCAAGCGACGCAAGTTCCAATCCCAGCGGGGCCTATACCAATGAGTTTTTCTAAATAACTTATGTACAGTGATTTCACACCACGCGCTTTACGGTGAAGGAAAACATCGTGAGGAAACCTGCATATGTCTGAGAAGTAATTCAATGACGTATGTAAAGTGTCTGAGACGGCGATGGACTCACCATCCTTACGTTGGCACATAATCATCTTCAGTGAAAAGTGGGTGTTGTGATTATAACACCTCTGCCTACCCCTTCGGGCAATACAGGCGTGACATGCATATGTGTGTATGAATAGAAATTAATACATGTTATTTGAAGTTGCGCGATTGCAACACAATCGCGCTTTAAAGGTGCCTAAAAGTAAAGGTGATGAAAATTCAATCAGATGGTTACAATGTTTTATTTCGACGTTAAAATGAAACATAAAACAAACTGTAAAAGAGGCTGGCTACCTCTGTATCGCGCGGAGATCTTATGGGGGGACACACGGATGGTAAGGATTGTGAACACAAATTCGGCCGAGCATTTCAGATCGAAGAATCGCGAATAAGCTGTTAATATATCAGTAAAACCATTTTTGCCTAAATTAAGTGTGAAGCTCCGTAATGGACCGCTCACGTCATAGTTCTAATATTAATACAGAAATATAAATTGAACTATATGGCACACAGCAATTGGAGTCAGTCAGTCAGTCAGCACACAGTCTCAGCCTACCCCCATGGGATTCGGGGTTGAGGATTTATTGTATGTATGTAAATTGATGTCTACTGCATATCACTCAAGTTAGTGAAATGAGACAGAAACATCCATAAAATGCAATTAACGCAGGCTGAACCGCAGGCTATAACTAGTAATATTAGAAGCCTGAAAAGTGTTAACTTGTAAGATGACGATAGCATTCACATATTCAATCATTGTGCGATCTAACTGACGTCTGGCGACATCTTGTGTGAACAAATAAGTTGTCTGTCTGTCAATTACCTACATTTTCACAGATGAGCCGCGGAATCACTATTTTTGCAAAAGCGGCTGAAGTCACTGGTACTGGTACCATCACGAGTTATGAGCGCTCAGCAAAAAGTTGTGGAGATATTTGCGCATGTATTTTATTCGATTGCACCATACTATTTATGAACAACGCTTATTCCTCCTGATTCCTCGTAATAATATAATTTTTTTTCCACCGTTATGTTGGTAATCCGTTCGGCTAGTGTGTCTCTAGAATCAGCCGCAAAATGGGAATAACTTTTGGCGTGGCCGTCACATAAATCAGAAGCAGGGTGTTGCTCAATTAAAAGTAATCCTATCTGATGTACTCCTGTGCCTACCTCCACACCATTTTCAAGAGATATCGACCTTTTTAACGCTCTTTGTCAACTGTTTATTTTTAATGGGAGTCACCGAGGCCCATTATTGTTTTATGAACACTGTTTTACGATTTATTGTTAGTGTTTTATAATTATTATCGCGGAGTTTGATTATACAGTTATACAGGTGTGTGTGTTGTCCGTTTGTCATGCAAACATAATTGAGTAGTGTTAAAATTGGATGTTGCATGACTTGGATGGAAAAGGAACGTATTATTGGATGATTTATGACTATTATTATGAAATAGCAAACATGTTTGCAAGTGTTAAGATCATGATGCGGTCACGAATGTTAACGCTTTTAATTTGGTGCAACAATATATTAAGTTCCAGTAAAACAATTTTTTTTTTCAATTTTTTTAACACACAAATAAGATCAGAAAAGTCATTTCAGTGTTCAAAAATTTCAGGTTATATAATGGTTAAAGAAAATTTAAAAAAAAAGTTACCTATACGTATATCTGACGTAAGAAAGGCCTTTGAATTTTATTAGTTCTCATTTCAATTATTCTTACGTTTAAGTAATTAAGAATAAGACAAATATATAAAAAAAGGGCCGAGTTTTTACGAGTCCTTATTACAATACATCGTTTTAATCCGAGTTTAGTCTTAGTTCAAACCATGAATAGTACCGTGTGTTAAGTAACAAAACTTTAGAAAATTACATTAATGTAACCTAATCTAGTTGCGTTATAATCTAATAACTTCCTTTCAATATCAAGCTACAGAATTATCTTATAAGGAGTACCTATTTTTAGAATTTTTTTTTGTGTATTCTAACTGCATGGCCTTATATATTTTTGTGATTTATTTTGTATTACATACTCAATATTGTAAAAATATTCTTGAAAAGAGTATATACCGAGTTTCTTGCTTCTGTAAAAGCAACCTTCCGAACCTGGCGGTAGCATATATAATCCTGTGTAATCGATTTGAGAGTTCATTGTTAAAAGTTTAATCGAATAAATATATTTTTGTATTTGAATATTTGAATTTGATTCAAGATACGATATCAGTAGAGTAATGGAAGTGGGTAAAAGTTTTATTCTTATATTTATAAAAAATACGTATGCAACAAACATAAAAACCCTTCCTTTTTTGAAGTCAGTTAATAAGTGATCGTATTGTACATACAATAATAATTTCTCTCTGTCTTACAGTCCATTTTATAACTATATTTTTTGCACTAAAACAATTTAGAATGCCTTAGTTGAGTTTCTCTACATTTTCTAAGAGTCGTAAAAGTCAATCGACGTAAATTAAATCGATTTTTTAATGCGCCACGGTTGCGATTACGGCAACTTTCGGCTATTAAACCGAACGTTCTGATACGCTATCCGATTACTGTTCGATTATTATTCGATTGCTCGCTGATATGGCGATTTTTTTCTTCGAAATCGGCTCGTGCGTTCGATCAATTATAAACGGAGGCGATTTGAACGATTGTAATCGATAATTATGCATGTGAATGCAGCTGTAAAATTGTACTTTTTAATGCGAATATTATTGCGTTTAGAAATATGTGATTAAGTTAATTACAAAGTAAATGTGAATTTCTTTATGAAAAAAAAATATGTAGTATAATTGTTCTTGTGATCGGATGTAGGATTTCCAAAGCTTCTGTAAGAGTTCTGGAAGAAGATTTGACTGTCTTGTATGTCGACAGAGATCAACAAAAATTAATTAACAGATTCTACATTGAATTTTTTACATTAAAAACGAAAATAAATTGCGTATTTATAAATAAAATTACGTACTAGGCAAATAAACCATCTCACGGGCACAGCCCGAAGGTACAGTCGCGCGCATAAATAACTTGGAGCGAGGTATGAAGATGTCGAACGTTTAATGAAACGTCAAAATATCTCGCTCATTGATTGCTCGCGAACAAGTAGTAAATTGCGCTCGCTTGCTTGTTTAAATCCTGGTGCGCGTGATTGTACGTTTGTTTATGTTTGCCTTGTAGGTTATAGTAGGCAGTGAGTTGTTATTTTTGATTGAATGGTGAGATATTGTTCGTAATAACTCTCTTACTGTTCAAAAGAACAGCTTATTATAAGACTGCAATTTCTAGATAGGGATGTCTTTGAATAAATCCAAGCTAGTTATCGTCCGTAGTTTTGCTTCTGATATAGTTTTCATCATCTCCCTGGCCTTATCCCATACATTGTTGGGATCGGCACTTGATTCAACCCCATTTTGTTGATCACCTGTGTTTTATACGAAGCGACTGCCATCTGACCTTCGCAACCCCTTTTACGAGGAAAATCTGTGATAAACCAGTCTGGGTTAAGCCAGTTGTCAGACTATTTTAGGCCTCCGACTGACCTGTAACGATTGCCAAAGATTATAAATTGGCAACCGGGGCCGACGGCTTAACGTGCTCTCCGAGGCACGGAGGAAACGAATGATATGCGCAATAGCAACTGTGCCACAAGCTGCTCGTGGCACATGCACATAGTTTATGTTCTTAAAATTTAAAATAATTAAAATATTAGTGTAAGATATATCCCATGAGAGCTTTCGAAGATCGAACAACTAAATTCCTTCTTTATGATGTTTGTTTACAAATGTGTCTAAAAGAATCACAATTGTGAACTCTGATGGTACTCCTGGGGTCGCAAGTGTCACCCACAGTATTTTAATTGCTTATTCGTAGTCTTCAGGTTCTCGTCTATGTATGCTTTCAACACAAACGCAAAGCAGCAGTCGCATTCTATTTTTTTAGCCACCAATTCTCATGTCATCAAATTGTATAACTACAAGTTTAAAAAGTAAATTCTTGGCACAACACTAGTAAATAGAGGTCGTTACGATAACCATGTGTGACGTGACTCGCGCCTATTGTAACACTCATTATTATCCCGTTCTGGACTATCGATGTCGCTGTAAATTAAAAGGCCGGCTGTGTGAAATCCTAATTGCTGATGACTTCGTAATTATTCTCGTCATACCTTGAAAATAATTATTCTCAGTGTCAACAGTGCGCGAATATTTTTTTAATGACATGTAATTTTTTACTGGCAGATGGTTGAATAATCGCTCTTTCACTGATGATAAATAATTTGCTGTTAAAATTTAATTTAGAAGGTTTTTAATAATGATTAAATAAAATGTTGCTAAGCGTACTGAATACGGATTAGTGTTGCACCTTATGTAACCACCCATAAAGTGATGATAAATTAAAGAGATTATTCGCAATTATTTATATCGATACTTATAAGGAGTTAATTAGACTGCATTAAGAGATGTAAATTATAATTTTTATACAGAGTGCGATATTATATAACATAAATAATATTCACGGTACCTAGTTATAGATAAAAATCGTGACTTTGTGATTTCTTCAAACTTCTGTCTTTAAGGTATGTAAGTATATTGTAGGTTAAATTAATCTCAATACATTATATAAATTACAACTCTGTATTGCAAATAACTATGATAAAATTATACTATTCGTACCGAATATATTTACTCAAAAAAATGAAAATCAAAATCAAAAATATCTTTATTTGATTAGACTTCTTACAAAGTACTTTCAAATCGTCAGAAGGACACAAAATACATTATACATGATTATAAATGTTACCACCGGGTTCGGAAGGTAGCTTTTGTTGAGAAGAACCCGGCAAGAAACTCAACAATTACTCTTTTAAAAAAAACTCGCCTACATATTCCAATCCTATTATATTTTAATAATCATTTTGTTCTAACCGTTAATTTCATTTGTATGAACATGCTTGCCTCCGATGACTCCTTTACTACATACAGTGTACATTCAAATTAATATTTTTATATCGATTTTATAATATAATTTTATAAAATAATTTTTATATTCGATTAATTGCTTTTATTGCCAATTGTACACGTCCTTAAGGTCGCTATTGCGAGTTTTTCAAAGAGTTGACTCGTAAAATTTGCATACAATATCGATTATCGATACTTGACACGAGTACGACAGGAATTTTGTATGTTATTTTTTGTTTATTGTTATTATTTATATCATGCTGATTGTGTTCGGTGTAAATAAATGCGTAATTGTGGTTGACAATACCATCTGTCGGTCCTTAAATAGAGTTTAGATTACTTTTGCATTTTAATGAGCATATTTTAAGCCAATGTAGACGTACTAAGGTAACCGACATAGCCAATCGGGTAAGCAGGCTTAAGTGGCAGTGGGCAGGCCACATTGCTCGAAGGACTGATGGCCGCTGGGGCAGTAGAGTTCTCGAGTGGAGACCACGTACCGGCAAGCGCAGCGTAGGGCGCCCCCCGCGAGATGGAAGGACGATTTGGTCAAGGCCGCGGGGACCCGCTGGATGCAGGCCCCTTCCAACCGGGTGAGGTGGAAATCATCGGGAGAGGCCTATGTTCAGCAGTGGACGTCCTATGGCTGATATGATGATGATGATGATGATGATATTTTAAGCATCAATACTTTCGTAGACAATACGTTATTTGATGAGGAGCTTGGCTATATGTTAATTAAATATTATAGGGACATTACTATAGAAATATAATATGATGTTTCATTCATGTAGAATTTAATTCCTTAATATAGTTTTGTTAGATGGAGTCTACGAGTACCTAATGAAAGTATACATTGTTACATTACTGCCTCGTCAAAAAAGTGGTGTCAAAGTATCATTGGTCTTTTCCATCTGTAATTTCACAGTTGTAGCCCGAAGTCTGGATTGGTGTTTGGTCAATGACAATAGGTTCGCCCCCATCACATGGGACCTAAAAATAATTGACAAAATGCGTACTTCTTCGGGGAATATAAGCATTAACATTTATATCAATGGATGTAGGGATAATTCAATTCCTTTTGAGATAAATCATGACTGAAGAACTACTAGTAGTTGTAGAATCAGAATTTGTATTTGGAATTTAATTCGTCTTGAGAAATGCGTTTTACAAATCAACAGTAAAATCATGAAAATAATAACAATACTTGGATGCAGATAAGCAATAATGTGTCAACCCGCATAAACTTGGTTTTGAGAAAATGGCGTCTTAAGATGATTGTATACGTGATTTAAGATTTGTTTTATGACATAAATCCATTTTTTTACGTACTTTTATGTTTCAGATGACTTGAAACACTTTTTTAGAATGTTAAATACGTGATGCATTATCAAAATATATCAAAACCTTTGAATTTGACTTTTTGTGGGTTGACACATTATTGCTTATCAGCATCCACTTATTACCTATTATACAGACTCATTAGTTTCATAACTCGTACCGCTGCCTATTTTAATTAGCTTGAAATGAAAATTGTTAGCAATTTTCTACTTATAATTTTTTTACCGTCGATAAAAATTCAAATGCTGAATTGTAATAGATACTCGTCACGATTATCGATAATTGACGCACTTTTTGCGTAATACGCATCACTATACTGCAGTTTATTATGGTATTCGTAATTTAAACCTATAATTGCAGTTAATTGCCAATTTATCATCTTTGGCAATCGTTACAGGTCAGTCGGAGGCCTAAAATAATCTGACAACTGGTTTAACCCAGATCACAGATTTTCCTCGTTAAAGGGGTTGCGAAGGTCAGATGGCAGTCGCTTGGTATAAAAATCAGGTGATCAGCCACATCGGGTTGAATCAAGTGCCGACCCCAACAATGTATGGGATCAGGCCAGGGAGATGATGAATTGCAGTTAATTTCAATTGATAGATTAATACTGATAGCCATAACTATTATTAGGCCAGTAGCTTCTCCCGGCCAGTTATCTACTGGTCTCGTATATTTGGTCATGACAAATATACATACATATATCTCCCTGGCCTTATCCATACATTGTCGAGGTTAAAGCTTTGGCCATGAGAAACGTTAACCATTAAAAGATCGAATATAATTTGCACCTCATGGCATATGGTTAGAAGGTCTAGTTCGATGTGAAAATCAAAAATTTTAATTTTCAGTTTAGATTTCGGTGGGGTATTACTGAACGTCGAAAAACTGACTACCGGTTCGCAAATTATTATACGAAGTCGGAAAATTTCGAAGCTTCAAGCTTATTACAAACCCGAGTAGTACCGAATCTTTTTTAACTATAGGTGCTGTCATGGATTCAGTGTTGGTCTCATCTATACCAATAATCATAAAGTTGCAGAATTTGTTTGTTTGTTTGAACGCGCCAATCTCAGGAACTAATGATCCGATTTCAAAATTCAAATCTTTCAGTATTAGATAGTCCATTTACCGAACTTTATTTTCAAAAAATTTGGGTACCGTAACAAAACTCTAATTTTGTAATTCAAGGTGTAAAATCGAAAAACTATTTATGCGTGCGCTGCCAAAACTATTGACAATAGAACAAAATGATGTACTACGGGTTTGTAGGTCTTATTAAGATCTACAAAAAAGTCCTGAAGAGCACATATCTAACTATCATAGTTTAGTCACAATAACCGCTTTTATGTTCATAAAAAATATTTAATCGTGTGATGAAAGAAACTACGTTAAATGTATGTCGTAGTAATATTATATGAAACTTAATCTACGCGAGTGAGACCGTGGGGCATAACTAGTTAATAAATAAAACTTCCAAAGAAAAATCTAATCATTCCGTGAGTTTGCGTCACATAAAGCAGGAATGTGACCAACTCACGTAAGATAAGTCACATTCTATATTTCTTAACCTCACTTGACCTTAACAATTAAAACAGTGCGCGCACCCATAACTCTCCCGAGACGTTTTCTTAAAAATATTCACTCAATTAAACAACAAGGAGCCGTGAGATAAAATTAAATCTTAATTAAAACTACAAAAACAAAACAAACTTCCAAAAACAAAACAACAAAGTGTTTTGAACAACTGTAAGAAGTCAGGCGTAAAAACATTTTGTCACCAATATCCCGGGCGCGGGTCGTGAGCCGCTCTCGTTCTTTGTTTTTGTTTATTTCTGCACATTGTTTTTGTTTTCGCCGTGAAAGTGTTAAAGTGTTTATTGTGGAATGCTCAAATGATATATGTCTTAGATTAGAGTGTTTATAAATGAATGTGTTTTGTGGATTAACTTCATTACTTATACGTTGTTTTATTATCTATATGGAATAATAGGTATCTGGCTGCATATAAATGCGTTTATTAAAGCGAAGAGCTTAGTGTCAACTGTGTGTCTGTATTTTTGAACAATGGTCAATATATATAATATATACATTTTGATAAATAACAGTTTTTAAGCTCCAAACTGCTTTTAAAGCTTATATTTAAACTGTGACGACAGTGAGCTATTCAGGCGTTATTCTAACCATTGTTTTCGCTGATTTTCAATAACGACTGTTTCATATAAAACGCCTTCGTCGAAAAATAATAAAGTAGTTGAATGAATCACAATTAAAACCTTATAATTAGCTGATTTTCTCAACGTCTTACAAACAACGTAAGTAGTAGGTTACAAATCATTGAAGCAAAAGAGAAGTGTTTGTAATAAGCAACTTGGTGTTAGACGAGATAATATGCTTAAGTAGTACATACATACATACACCCCACCTTATTATTAATTTGTACTCCCATAATATGTTGTTCTCAATTACCGCAGGCATGTTTTGAGTTTCTTATAAGGCAGCGCCTGCTACGCAAGCGACGCGAGTTCGAATCCCAGCGGGGCCTTTTTATTAAAGACGAGGGGGGAACCTTTCCACGACCAGGTCGAGGTATACATACATACATATGCTCACGGTGTTGTAATCACAACACCCACTTTTCACCGTATTTTGATTAAGTGCCAACGTGACAGATGGTGAGTCGATCGCCGTCTCAGGCACTATATATACGTCTTTGAATTACTTCTCAGAAGTATGCAGATTTCCTCACAATGTTTTCCTTCACCGTAAAGCACGTGGTGTGAAATCACTGTACATAAGTTTTTTAGAAAAACTCATTGGTACAGGCCCCGCTGGGATTCGAACTTACGTAGCAGGCGACTGCTTAAACCCCGAGGCCATCACGGCTCTCAGGTCGAGGTATGTGGGATTAAAACCCGTTGGCCATCCTCCGTGCTTAGGGGGGATTCCGGGTACTCTGATAGATCGCACCGGTGTCCCCCCGCACATCTCCGGGGCAGCTATGACGCCGCCCGTGAGACCTCGCTGTGCAAGGCAGCGCGAGCCATATCGCGCTGCCACTCTTTCGGGCCGGTAGTCAAGACTGCCATCCCGATCACCGCCAGCAGGTCCTCCGGCCCCCTTTTAGTCGCCTCTTACGACAGGCAGGGGATATACCATAGCCAAATTCTTAGACCCTGACTATCCCAGCGGGGCCTGTGCCAGTAAGTTTTTCTAAAAACTTATGAGCAGTGAATTCACACCACGTGCTTCTCCTGAAACCTACATATGTCTGAGAAGTAATCAATGACGTATGTATAAATGCCTGCAACGGCGACTTAATTATGTTCTGTGAAAAGTGGGTGTTGTTATTACAACACCTCTGCCTATCTCTTCAGGAAATACTGGCGTGAGCAAGGGTAGATCTCAGAATCGGCCAACATCAATTTTTCATACCCCTAAATGATAAGGGTGACCACCCCAAAAAAATATATGTCAATACAACGTTTGCCGGGCACAGCTAGTATCTTCTCAGACCTTTTTTTGTTGACGAGGGGGAAACCTTCAAAAGGTCCCCGACCGCCCTGGGAGAGGCAGATCGGGGTATGTGGCACACAAAATTTCATTCAAATCGGTAAAACCGTTTCGGGGGAGTATGGTAACTAACATTGTGATATGGAAATTTGATATATTAGATCTATATATAAAGTTTTTCATCGCTGTTTAAGGTATCTACCCACGTCTTTGACTGGGCTTCTGTGCCATACAGTTCCGTCATAATAGTCACGACTCTCCAACTAATGTTAAGAATGAGAAGCTGTTTAAAAATGTGTAGAGATGATATTATTCGTGAGAGCGGTGGCGCGTGTATAATTCCTTATCGGCGACAATGTACGGCTACCTGTTAAATATGGGATTCGAACCTAATGTAAGTGTTGGGTGGCTTAGGAATCTCTTAGAACTGTCTGATGTATTTATATATACATATAAAAAATAAATAAATTCAGAGGTGGTAACAACAACACTGACGTTTCACCGAATATGATTAAGTGCCAACGTGACAGATGGTGAGTCCATCGCCGTCTCAGGCACTATACATATGTCTTTGATTTACTTCTCAGAAATGTGCAGGTTTCCTCACGATGTTTTCCTTCACCGTAAAACACGTGATGTGAAATCACTGTACATTAGTTTTTTGGAAAAACTCATTGGTACAGGCCCCGCTGGGATTCGAACTTACTATACATTTAGAACAATAAATCAAATTATTAAATTTTACTCTGTCTGCCTGTCAGTTCCGGGTAATTTCTGTAACAGCTGGACCGTTTTTGACAGGACTTTCGTTGCTGATGTTAATATGAGTACATGTGATGCACAGACAGAAGAAAATTAATATATTATTTTAATGTAAGCACAGTATACATTTTCTCAGGCATTTAGTGAAAAGTTGTTAATTTGGAATCACAAACAGACACGTCAATTTTGTTTATCAACTTTATTTAGTCTTATATATGATAATTCCATTAATGCTAAGCTCTATGGTAAAATGTCTTACTCACCGACGCCGAAGTCATAAATTCGGTGAGCTCATTTGGATGCGGCGATTGTGATCGACTGCTGTGCCCGACCTGTATTTATAGCACGAAGTCGGTTTGTTTGTGTGTTTCAGTTATCAGTGGTGTGTAGGATGGAGTTATTTAGGTGTGTTTTAATTAAGTACACGTTCGTGGATACTGCATTGCTTTCTCTCTATGACTATAACTAACCTACATTAAGAAAAGCAATACTATTTCTTAAACTATCGCGATTTAAAGTCATATTTAAACGGGACTTATCACGATAATATTTTGAAAATAACCTAACTCGACGTTACTATTAGGTTACACCAATCGTGGTTGTGAGCAGACTAAGGGGATCGGCGGCGAGCTGGTCTACGCAGTCGCCCCGAAACAAAGGTAGATTTTTCGTCTACCCTCTTTCGGTATTGTATTTGATTGTAAAGGTCACCACACACAAAAGCAAGGCCTCGTTGCTCTAGTTTACACTAGTAAGTTCGTCTGATCGATCATGACGTCAAAAACTTAAAGTGGTTTCATTATAATGTCAAAATACTGATGACTACATTTTTATGATCAGTCCCTGACCATAGTGTAAAAGCCACCCTATAGTGTAAAAGCCGGTATCGTAAGGAGCAGCCTGAGTAGCCAGTCGCTGGAAGCATGTGAAGACATAACAAGTGAACCTCCCCACTTAGTGATCAGGAGGAACTCCGTGAAGTTTAGTCGGTGCGAGTCCGCCATAACATACCGCTGCCCCCACGGTGGTTGGTGTAAAAAAAATGGTCCCATACGCTTGCTCGCCTTTATAACCAATAATCACGCTCGATTGACCAGCAATATCACATAGCATTCTAATTAGATCATTAAATTTACTATTTTTTCTCGTGTTGCTTTCGCTTTTTCTCGTTAGCCAGTCACATACAGAACAGAAATAAACGGTAATTATGAAGAAAGCATGCAAGCTATGTCAGAGAAATCAGATGGATACTTATGCAATTAATATGGTTGTTGTTTGATTCGAGTTGAAACTTTGATATCACAACGTAACTTTATTACATCACATTTGATCCTTTATTCTATTCCAACGCTTAATATCTATTTAAAAAAAATATACAGTCGAAGTTTGGTATTCTTGTCTGATATACTGTGAGTTAAGGCACGCTATTGTGCAAATTATTCCGCGATAAATATTGGTCAGAATCAGAAAAAAATAATCCCCGTAACGGTAGGCAGGTGTCCATAGGCGGCGACCCTATTGCCATAAACTGGGTAACTACTTATTTAAATTCGGGGCTACTACTAGGACAGATAGAAAATCTCAATATTATTTTGCCGGAGTGTTGCGACCACTAGATCGAAAGGGTAGGCAGGGGTGTTGTAACAACGTGACAGATGGTGATTCTACCTCCGTCTCAGCCTGTATTCATACGTCTTAGAATCACTTCTCAGACAAACAGATTTCCTCACGATGTTTTCCTTCACCGTATAGCACGTGGTGAGAAATCACTACACATAAGTTTTTAGAAATACTTATTGGTGCAGGCCCTTGAGATTCGAACTTGCGTCGCTTGCGAAACAGAACACTGCTCAAACCTCACGGCCACCACTTTATCATTACATACATACATATGCTCACGCCTGTATCCCATGGGGGTAGGCAGAGACCACCGTTTGCCACATGCTACGATCCTTACATACTTCTTTCGCTTCATCCACGTTCATGCATCTCTTCATACACTTTCTTCGGTTACGAGTGCTCCGAATTTGACCTTTCTGAAAAATACTATTAATTTGGTCAAAGTAGTTGTTCCTTGGACGCCCTCTACCAACTCTACCGCTCACATTCGCTCTATAATTTTCTTCCGTTAATCGCCTTTCACTCATCCTTTCGATATGTCCAAACCACATCATTCTTCAACTCGCAACTTATCACACTATTTTTCATTCGATCTACATTATTATTAATCAAAATATTAAAGTGATCTATTTGACAATTAAAACAAAACCATTTTCCCCGTTGTTGATAAGTGAAAACGGTGTTATCTCAGCGTGTTGCATCTATGTGAGACAGTGTGTCGGTCACGCCACCGATTATAAGAGATAAGATCGACTCTCTCCCGTCGTAATTGATGGAATGAATTTCCGTTTTTCACAAGATTTGCCAACAAAGTAGGTCAAGCAAGGTGGGTAATGCAAACAAGTCCGCATGTTGCTCTATAAGTAGCTCTCAGGGGCCTACATACATATGCTCACGTCTGTATTCCCCGAAGGGGTAGGCAGAGGTGTTGTTATCACAACACCCACTTTTCACCGCAGATAATTAAGTGCCAACGTGACAGATGGTGAGTCCATCGCCGTCACAGACACTTTACATACGTCATTAAATTACTTCTTAGAAATATGCAGGTTTCCTCTCGATGTTTGCCTTCACCGTAAAGCACGTGGTGTGTAATCACTGTACATAAGTTTTTTAGAAAAACTCATTGGTACAGGCCCGCTGGGATTCGAACTTGTACCACGGCTCAGGGGCCCAACCCATCTTATTGCGATGATAGTTCCGCTGTGCAATAGAGACTAATTTATGTATTACATATAGTCTCATGATACGAGTCAAACTCATCATCTCCTCTTATCCCATATATTGTTGGGGTCGGTACTTGATTCAATCAGATGTGGCATCACCTGATTTTAATACGACTGCCATCTAGCCGAGCCCCGTAGTTTCAACCGCATATAATTTAACTACCTCGAAATGTCTGAATATTTTAGGTTGGCGTATCCATGACGGATTTCCCAGGGATACAAAAAAACAAAAAGGTATTGCTTTTTCACTAGCGGCGACTTAGTTTTTATTTTAAATAAAAGTACTTGCCCTAAGTTACTCCAACTCCCAGTGAAAGTTCCGTTAAAATCAGTCCAGCCGTTTTGGAGATTAGACGGAACAAACAGACAGATAGAAAATTTTAATAAGAGCTTTTTTATTTCTATACCGTATAAACTTTCATATGCACTCAGTGAAAAGTTATTATTTTGGAATTAGAAACAGACACTCCAATTTTATTATCTGTATAGATGACACTCTCAAATGGCAATATTTAGGCTTTCTATTCGTGAAAGGGTTTTTATATTGAGATTTGAACTCACGTCGCTAACATATCATAACACTCTTGAACAACACATCCACACCCAACAAAGAACATTAGAGTTCCCTCAAAAGGTCCGTTAAAAAAGGTAGAGATACGAACCCGTAGGTTAAGCAGCAGAAAGTTTATTATAAGGACAGCGCATAATATTACAATAAATTACAGGGTGTAGCGGCGCCGATATGTGATTAATATGGCGGCGGCGCTAAACGCCACTTGATAATTACCGCGGGGTTAAATGGGGTCAACTTTACATACTTAACGAAAACATATTTGATAGTACTTACATTATTAATTATTTCATATGACGTTTTCTAAAAATTAACCCTAGCTAAAAAGTGTGTTAAGATGGTTTGGACATATCGAAAGGATGAGTGAAAGGCGATTAACGAAAGAAATTTATAGAGCGAATGTGACCGGAAGAGTCGGTAGAGGGCGTCCAAGGAAGAACTACTATGACCAAATTAATAGTATTTTTCAGCAAGGTCAAATTCGGAGCACTCGTAACCGAAGAAAGTGTATGAAGAGATGCATGAATGTGGATGAAGCGAAATAAGTATGTAAGGATTGTAGCATGTGACAAACGGTGATCTCTGCCTACCCCCATGGGATACAGGCGCGAGCGTATGTATGTATGTATGAAGCCTAGCTAGATCGATTTATCGCTACGAAACGCCCTGCAAACTAAATTTCATAGGAATCTTTGGAACCGTTTCCGAGATTCAAATTATACAAGTATTGCTAGTTTAAAGTTACTACAGTAGTTACTTACTGTCGTATTTTTTTGCTTTGATGAATATACAAGATGCCAGCTGAGTTTCTTGCTGGTTCTACTCAGTAGGCTAGTTTCTGAAAAGTATCCGTTGAATATTCTCGACGTTAGGCTTAAATTTAACAATATAATTTTCAAGAAAATATACATACACTTAAGTGCAGTCATTCCACACTACGAGCTATACGGTGAAGGAAAACATCGTGAGTAAACCTGCATATGAAGGATAAGCGAAGGATTCACTATATACAAGTAGGATGGCACTTAAAAATGTAGGTAAAATTAGGTATTGTTGTTACAATACCTCTGCTTACCCCTTCGGGGACCCTTCTTAACAACTAATTACCTTATTATCTTTTTATTATTTTGTTAATGTTGTTGTCAAACTGATAGGTAAAGTAACTGTACCATAATATTGAAACATCAGTCTTTATAATTTTAATTAAAATTGATGACCCATATTTAAAACCCCCTGTATAACATATTACAGACCAGGGTGTCACTCTCCTAATTAACATAAACTCATTAATGTGCTGTCATAAATTACTTTAATATGTAATAAAAAACGTACTATCTACAACATTGCCTCTTGGGAGTGCTATGATAAAGGCTATGAAATTATACATTTTTTTGCATAATTATTTCAGACTGCCTCGTTGGTTTAGTGGTCGTAAGCGCTACTGCGGAATACGAGATCCTGAGATCAATTCCCGGGCTGCAAAGTTTTATTGGGTTTTTCTATCTGTAATTTTCCAGTAGCGACTAGAGTTTGGATTACATAAGCTCACACCTGTATTCTTCGAAGGGGTAGGCAGAAATGTTGTAATAACAACACCCGCATTTCACCAAGAATGATTAAGCGCCAACGTGACAGATGGTGAGTCGCCGTCGCAGGCATTTTTTCAAGTTTATGCTCACAATATTTTCCTTAACCAAACATAGTTTTAAAACTACTCGGGTACCTCAGATTTAAATAGATAAAAAAAACATTGCAATTTTGGTATCTCCGAATAATTTCCGCTCAAATAAAATGGGCCAATAATATGAATCCCCGTGAAACGTCAAATAAATTAGGCAAAATTCTTTATGCCTTTGAAAGGTTTTTGCCTGCAACATAATATATCAATTATTTACACTAATATTATAAAGAGGAATTTTGTGTTTAAGTAAGTTTGTAACGAATTGGCTCAAAGAGTACTGGACCGATCTTGAATACTCTTTCAGCAATGGATAACTAGATCATCAGCGAGTAAAATAGGCTATATTTTATCCCCGTACTCCCAAGAGAACGGGAACTACGCGGGTGAAACCGCGTGGCGTCCGCTAGTATTTCAATATAGTGCGGTTTAGTTTGTCTGTTTATGTACAGTGCACAAACAAGACCCATACCAAAATATTTACCAAAATATTACTCACAATTTGGTTATAATAAAATTTCCCGAGGTACGTTGCTACTTCGTGGATTGTTATCGAGTTGTTTATACCGCAATAAATAATGTTTATTTTATTGCTGTATGAGTACCTCAGTCAGGTATACATTTGTCAAAGTCAAAGTCAAAAATATATTTATTCTATTATACTTTACACAAAGTACTTTCAAAATGTCAGAATGACATAATTATACAGGATTCCAGGTTCGGAAGTTTGTTTTTACTGAGAAGGATCTGGCAATAAATTCATAATTTTTTTTTAAATGTTATACAATTTCAAAATAAAAAATAAATTAAAATGTCGATAAAAACTACATAAAGAAAAGTCTAGTAGTTCTACTTATATTCATACAGAATCTGGTGTGTGTGAATGGTGGAGTTCGTGGCACTGTTGCTATTGCGCATAATCACCGAAGTTAAGCAACCCTAAACCAAGCCAGTAGTTAGATGGGTGACCGCCCGAGTTCCCTCGGTGCGTCGGAGAGGACGTTATGCCGTCGGTCCCGGTTGCCAATTTACCATCTTTGGCAATCGTTACAGATCAGATTTTTATCGAATAATGGGTTGCGAAGGTCAGATGGCAGTCACTTCGTATAAAAATCAGTCACATTGGATTAAATCATGTGTCGACCTCAAGAATACATGGGATAAGGCCAGGGAGATGATGAATTATTCGATACAAAATAACTACACCTTCTTTGAATCTTATGTCCCTCGTTACAACAGCTTACATTCATAGATAATTATATCAATTACTCCAAGAATATACAACATTCTGCTTGCGAACTAAATTGCAGTTTAAAAATGTATCCAGAAAATTACGACCTATGTAAGAATATTGAGAGGTAAAAACAGCTCTATACCAATATTTTCACTTTCATAGGCCAAGTCGGGTCACTGCCGAAATTCTGTCACGCAATCCTGCCATTAGGGGTTGTTTCACCCCCTCCCCCGAGCCGGCGAATTTTACAAACTACCCCCGGTAATTTCGTTGCTACATAAGAAAGAGGGTCGCTTTTATGCGACTCTATTGGTTCAGTTCAAAAGGGATTTTTTATGGTATGCAATTTTATGACTGAGATTTTTATTTTATTTTTTTATTGTGTATTAAATATGCATATAGGGAGCTTAGTGATTTACGACGTATTTCTATTTTGATGGGCTGGGGTCGTAGATACGTTTTTTATATCTTTTTTTACTGCGACGGTGGTTAACAAGCATTCTTTCTTCTGGTTAGCCAAGAACTTTTGTAATTCGAAAGGCAGCATTAATATTTAACACCTATTTGCACTACAAACTACATAATAATATTTTGTCTCTTTATAATATTTAAAACACACCTTCAGTACTTAAAAGTACATAATATGCTCACGCCTGTATTCCCCGAAGGGTTAGGCAGAGGTGTTATAAACCTACTTTTCTTCCGAAGATTATTAAGTGCCAACGTGACAGATGGTGAGTCTATCGCCGCCTCAGGCACTATACATGCGTCTTTGATTGTTTAAAAAAAGTACGGGAGTTTGTTTCGCCGTTTGTTCTCCTGACAGGCTTACATTTGTAAACGGTAGTAAATTAACCTAAGCTATCGTAAGAGAAATGACATTCAATTAGTGTTCCAAGTGTTCCTTATGTTGAATAAAACTTTTGATTTGATTTGATATAATATAATATATTATGGCCACCACAGCAAGGCAAGGCAAGACCTTAAAGTATAATAAATCATTAATTTTCTATCACTAATAGGTTTACAGGGCGTAATTTGTGTAAACGGATTTTTATAATTATTTAACCGATAGAAAGAAATTCAAGAAAGAGATTAGGTATCGAGCAACGGCATAGACTTCAACTTAAATACATATAGTTGAATTGATAACCTCCTCCTTTTTTTGAAGTCGGTTAAATACACGTACATTATATCTTCGGTAAACGTTGATACGAAAACTTACATTTACCTAACGGGTAAGTTGGTCCATTAAACTCAGCGCCATCTTGGGAAACTCTGGCTACCAATCTCACCACTTTACTTTAAAAATCTTCCCCGCAATGTTTTTTTTTTAAATCGATTTTTTTTAATACACTCACGATCTGTCACGTTGGCACATAATCATCTTCGGTGAAAAGTGGGTGTTGTGATTATATTTAAACACCTCTGCCTACCCCTTCGGGGATTACAGGCGTGAGTATATGTATGTATATAATTTTTATTTTGAACTTCCATAAGGCGTACTTTTCGTATACTAATAGAAGCCGGTTACGACGTTTTAAAAATAATAACAAAGTGTGCTAAGCTCGTATTTCAAAGCCCTTGCAAGCTTTACTCTGCAGTAACAAAGGGATTATTTATATTTAACAAGTGCGAAGGGCGGGCGCCGCCCTTGTTATGTACTGAGGGCGGCGGAGCGAAGTAGGTTATGGTACTTACGGTTAAATGTGAACTTCAAATTATAAAAAACTTACTTTTGGATTAAGTGAGGAAATGGTGGGAAAATGCAATATCCGAAGGAAAATTGTGTAAATTTCAACAAAAAATATTTCATTTTGTTACGATTAAGTGGTACTAATGAGTCATGAGGATGATCGATAAGCAGTGTGCGTTAAAAACTTCTTAGCTTTGTCGTTTAATTTTACGGTACCAAAATCAAACGTCAAAGCTCAGAAGTTGTTATAGCGATGAAAATAAAAATGAAAATAGTTTATTCAGTTTAGGCCCTGGTAAGGCACTTATGAATGTCGAGTATTTACCACCGGTTCGGAAACTAGCCTTCTGAGAGGAACCGGCAAGAAATTCATCTGCTTAAACCGATAATATTAGGCCCACAGTATTCCGCAACATTCCCTAATTCGATACTTTTTATGCACGTATATTACTCGTGAGTTACGAATCGTGTATAGTTAAGCTCTAAATTATTTAACCTAATAACCACCGGGAGCCCTACCATGATCTCTTATTGCCATAGTAGTTTAACTCTTATTATGTGCCAGTTATAGATGACGTGTATAAGTCTGTCACTGTCACACAGTGGGACTATGATGGCAATCAGAGCTTATGGAAAGGTCCATGGTACCCCTTAAGGTACTCAAATCATATTGCTTACTAGCGGTGCCTCGTGTTTCACCCGCGTTGACTTAATTTCATGGATGGCCCACGGATCCCAACTTGTTTTTAAGTTAAAAGTAGCCTAAGTTACTCCTTGAAACATTTGCTATCTGCCAGTGAAAGTTCCGTTAAAATCGGTCACACTGACAGAGAAACAGACAAGGAAAAGATTTTGAATTGATTTTTATTTATGTGAGCACCGTATTTTCACACGCATTTAGTGAAAAGCTGTTAATATACAATTACAAACAGACTCTTCAATTTTATTTATCTGTATAGATAAAGATATAGATTTTTATAACTCTTTTATTCAGCTATTAGAATTAAACGAGGTGAAATATTTAAATTCCCTTAATCAGCTTTATATACCAACAGCATGCACCACAAAAAGTTGAACAATTAATTATCGTGTTCATTATTTTTTCATTTTCGAAATCAATTTACTGGCGCGATAAGTCAAGTAATTTGTGACAAATTAGACTTTTTTCCCTTGGCATAGAGTGTTTTTATGAAAAACAATAATCTCAGATAAGGACGGCAATCCATCAAGCGCTCAGTGAACTCGGCGTTAAGGCTCTGAATTTCATTTTTGATCGGCTCTTTGATTTTGTGTGAATTTATTATGGCTCGGATTAATTATGTATGAAGTTTGTGTTTTGTTTACTCTTTCATTAACAATTTACTGAACAAATTTGATACATAAATATATCTGGCAGCGACCTCGGACAAAGAATTAGTCTTGCCATCCAAAGGGGGAATGCCGCCAGTATCATCGGAACCTTGCCTACTTTCTTTAATAATATATTTTAGTTATTAGTTTTTTTTTTTATATATTTGTTGTGGTGTCCTTGGGGTTTGAGCAGTCGCCCGCTACACGAGAGACGTACGTAAGGATCCCAGCGGAGCCTGTACGAATGAGTTTTTCTAAAATGCCCTAAATACATTTCTAAGACGTATTGCGTGGTATCTGGGACGGCGACGGACTCACCATTTTTTGGTAATAAGTGTTAAAGAGCTATAGCACATATGCCTACCCCTTCCAGGACCCATCCAGGAAGGCGCTACGTGTTCGCTGTAAATATAAGATTTATAGGCGGTGAATAATCTAAACTATTGCTCCATTGAACGTGAGGGCTGTCAAATTTACTCTTTTATCTGTCAAACTTTCAAAATAATGTAGATATGTTGTTTTGAATTTTTGAAATAGTTATGCACGTAATTGACGCATACGCGATTGGACACGTATAACTTTCTTATATTACTGAAATATATAATAAAAATCCAATTTAGCGTGAGTCACCGAACCAGTGACTTGAACTTAATTGATCCGATAAGCTTAGCTCATAATTTAGTGTTTTGTATAACTTAGCACGTTTAATAACGTCGTGTAATTAAATTAGTTATCGCGTATAAAGTACAGGGTTTTAAGGTCGACTAAATCTACCTAGATTTAGGCTACCTAGATAAGATAATCACTTAGTTTCAGTAGATGGAGAATGATTATTAAAATAATAATTTTATATGAATTTCATTGTAATTAATAATTATTTACTATAATGAAATGTACATGATGCCAGTTAAGTTTCTTGCCGGTTCTTCTCGGAAGGCTAGTTTCCGAACCGGTGGTCAATTCTTCGAAGTTCATAAGTGTCACCAGGGCCTGAACTGAATAAATCATTTCATTATTATAAAAGATGCTTGAGACACAGTAAAACATAAGCTTAACAGGCAGTTAGGAATCTAGGAATTAATCGTTCAAAATTACACACTCACACAGACGCGTGCATCTACAAGATTACAAGCAAAATAGCAGTTAGCGTCAGGGGTAACGTCATTTACCAAACTTTTTTAAAATAACGATAATGTAGATGACATTATCACAGTTAATATCGTCATCTCCCTGGCCTTATCCCAAACATTGTTGGGGTCAGCACTTTATTCAACCCGATGCACCTGATCACCTGATTTTTATTATACAAAGCGCCTGCCATCTGACCTTCGCAACCCCTTTTGACGAGGATAATTTGTGATCTGGGTTAAACCAGTTGACAGACTATTTTAGGCCTCCGACTGACCTGTAACGATTGCCAAAGATGATAATTGGCAACCGGGACCGACGGTTTAACCTCAGTTTTCTGAGTTCAATTTGACTCTTTATATATACATAATATACAGGGTCTAGACTATTCAGGCGGACATTTTTGGCTTATGACAGAGCTTCGGTTGGTGGTATATATCAATTAAGAATATATAAGAAATCTTTCAATGATTTTTATCGTTTATTTTATATTTTTTCCGGGTTGTATAGTTTAAAAAAAAATTACAACTAAAATAAGCATTGTCTTATGTTCCACATATACAATAAGCATCTAACCTTGAACACAAACATGAATAGTTGATAAAAAGACGAAAAAAATTAAAAATGTTCTGGTATAAAAAAGTAACTAAGTTTTTTTCTCTATCTGTATGTTTGTTTCAGATAATCTCTGAAACGACTGGACTAATTTTAATGGGACTTCCACTGGCAGACAGCTGATATTACAAAGAAAAACATTTTATTTAAGAAAAATATAGAATTCTATGTTTTTATTGTCAAAATAAGCTACCAATTAAATTAAGACTTAATTTCTTGGGCATAGCTAGTCGTAATGTATAAGTATTCGATACCTAAACTGATCTAATATCTTTGCCATAACTTTAAGTCCAGAACGCCCCAAATCCATCAATAAAGACAGTATTCTGATAAATAACAAGGATTTATACCATCTATACTTATAACTTCTAAACTTGTTCCTGTAAAATTTGCGCTACGAATTTCCATCTTATTTCTAGGTGTATAGAAGTGATTTTCCAACCGTTTCTTTACATAATGCTCCAATCCCCATCAGATTACGGCGGTGTAGGACGATTTTCCATCAATAAAACTACGTAGAGGTAGTAAATTAGCATAGGATCGATAGTTTTCTTCCGTACGCGGCGGAGGCAGGCACCGCTCCGCAATGTTTTGATCGAGAAAAATTGAAATTATGTTCTGTATTTTTAGTGCAGGGAGTGAATATATAAATAACACTTTTATATCTAGAGAGCCGTGGTGGCCTTGAGGATTGAGCAGTCGCCTGTTACGCAAGCGACGCAAGCTCGAATCCCAGCGAGGCCTGTACCAATTAGTTTTTCTAAAAAACTTATATACAGTGATTTCACACCACGGTGAAGGAAAACATCGTGAGGAAACCTGCATATTTCTGAGAAGTAATTCAATGACGTATGTAAAGTGTCTGAGACGGCGATGTACTCACCATCTGTCACGTTGGCACTTAATCATCTTCAGTGAAAAGTGGGTGTTGTGATTACAACACCTCTGCCTACCCCTTCGGGGAATACAGGCGTGAGCATATGTATGTATGTACTTTTATATCTTCTATTTAAAATTGATCCATACTATTGCGTGGTATATACCACCATGATATACTGTACCCCTATCACGAGTTTGCCACCGTTTTCGTAATCTATACTCGCTAGCGTCACTCGCAATGTTTGTATGAGATATTTTAGTTCTTCACGTCACCGCTGGGAGTCGCTACACAATTTCTCATACTAATATTCGACGGAGACGCTAGCGAGTATAGATACGTAAACGGTGGCAAACCCGTGATAGGGGTACTGTTCTAAATACATACATACCGAACAAATCGTAACTTCGCCGTAGTTGGATAGAAATCTGGTAGCATTTTCGCAAATTACCTCCCAGAAATAAACGAATAATTTGTAATTTTATTGTTTTTTATAACGGAGCTAATTCTTGTTAATTTTAATGATAAGTATAGCTAGAGTATTAATAAAGTTATAAAGGAACTGTTATGCCGACTTTTTCAGTATTACATGCGTACATTTATACTCACGCCTTTATTCCCCGACGGAAAAGGCAGAGGTGTACTTAAAGTACACCCACAATGCGTCAGTCATGTTCCAGTCCCATGAAATAAAGGGGCCTATTGCCACGAGCTCATCACTAATGGGAAACCCAATATCTCTTCACTTTGCACCTTGCTCTGACCAGGACCTTGGTGTTCCGCAGTAGCGTTTGCAACTACTAGACCAACAAGGCAATTTTCCAGGCTTGACTAGTGAGTCAAAATCAGATATTCACATCAGGTATTTACATGGTGGCCTCGGGTTTGAGCAGTCGTCTGCTATGCAAGCGACGCAAGTTCGAATCCTAGCGAGGCCTGGACCAATCAGTTTTTCTAAAAAAAATCTTATGTGCCGTGTTTTCAGACCATGTGCTTTACCGTGAGGAAATCGACAGTGCTTCAGACGGCGATGGACTCACCCTCTGTCACGTTGGCACTTAAACGATGTGGGTGTTGTTGTTATAACACCTCTGCTTACCCCTTCGGGGACCATTCTGGGATGGCGTGAGCATTTTTTTTTATTTATTTACAAGTATATTCAAAATTCAGGGAATAACCGCGAAGAAAAGACATGCGACCGAAACACTTTCACATTTATAATAAATTTCTTAATTTGTCACACTTTTACGCACTCGATAAACGCAAAAGTCTTTCATACGCGTCTTGAGTATAATCCGACGCAATTATAAAAGTCATTCGAGAATATAATGTTACATGAATTACGATCAATTTCACTACATATATCATTTCGCGAACGGTGTTCTTTCTAAGAACTGAACAATAACTCACTGGCTACCGGTACTAAGCTCTTGTGAACAGTCGTTTTAATTTTTAACCGAATGTCCAACTAGTACAGATAAGGCGTCCCGCGGTGCGCCGCCGAAATCGTTACGAATCGGGGATCTCGTGTAATCGATGCTTCAACAATCGATTTAATTAGAATTATCGATATTTTGATGGTACAATCGCGTACAGAGATGCTTCGACAGAAGTTCTCGTAGTAGCTCAATTGGCAGAGTTTACATCCTATTTTTTGCAATACAAGAGTTTGGAAATGTAACAATATTAAGAACTAGCAGCCTTCGTTAAAATAGCTGTCCAGTTATTATGTAAAATGCCCACATATTTAATGAAATCTAATTATTAAAATTGACAACTGGGACCCAAACCTTAACGTAGTCTGCGAGTCGCGAAAGGAAATTGGGCGGTCACCCATTTACCTTCTGACCTGGGTCGGTATTTCTTCTTTGTATGTAATAAAAAGGAAATATTATTCATTTTTCGTACACACAAGACAAAAATACAAAATCAAATTAAAGCACGAAAGAGTTTTTTTAAGTAAATAAGGTGAAATCTGTTTGACACTAGCTAGCTTTTTATTAATAAAATTAAAATGAAGTTGTTCCCAAGTGTACATGCACGAGCATCTCGCGCGTCGTCGGCGCAGCTCCCTACGCACAATAAACCATTCGGGAATAGCCCCCCACTGTTTTTTATATACGTTACTCGTACTGAATAAGATTATAGGCTGCATTAATAACTCACTAAGTGATATATGCACATGTTGGTAGGGTCACATGCGAACATTTTGTCGAGATTTACTCGTTCAATTAATACAAGAGTTTGTGTATTGATTTTTTAACTAATTATAATATAAACTGTATCTTTTGTTGATTTTTCGTTTTATCATATTTAATAAGCCGTGGTGGCCTTGGGGTTTGAGCAATCGCCTACTACGCAAGCGATGCAAGTTCGAATCCCAGCGCGGTCAGTACTCGTACCAATGAGTTCTTCTAAATACTTATGTGCAGTGATTTTACACCACAGTCTCAGAGAAGTCGGTGAAAAGTGTGTGTTGTTATAACAACACCGCTGCCTACCTCTTCGGGGAATATAGGCGTGAGCATATAGTCTCGACCGTATTATAATGGACTAAAAACATAGCTGGAGAAATGTAGGTTTATAATAGGTTGATCTTCAAGAAATATATACGTGATCAGAGAATATAATGTGTAACAAGTACCTACTGATATAAAAAAAAACTAGTTTCATTTTTGTCAATGTCTGTCTGTCTGTATTTACCGAGACTTTCATTGGCAGATAGCAAATTCTGCAAGGATTAGTTTCGGCAATTTTTTTTTCTTTTTAAAATAGGTTGCCGCGGATCACCCATGAAATTTACTCCTCGCGGGTAAAACCGAGGTATTCCATTAGTTCCTAACAGTTTGTTTTGTAATTCCGGCTTCGATCAAAATAATACAACGCAATTCCTAGATACTTGAGAGGGTACTCATTTAAGATACTTTAACACATCGATTTAAATCAAACTAGAGTAAAAGTATCGATTTCAAAGTATCGAGTGGGCTGCGCATTGAGTGCATTTATTATAACACGTCGGAGTCAGCAATAAAATTGGCTGACAGCGCTA
Source organism: Watsonalla binaria (assembly GCA_929442735.1). NCBI lineage: Eukaryota > Metazoa > Arthropoda > Insecta > Lepidoptera > Drepanidae > Watsonalla > Watsonalla binaria. The sequence goes on along the minus strand of OV838937.1, from coordinate 8,312,050 downwards.
AATTAGTGTCGAGAAACACATTTATAAGAAATCGATACATCGGTATGCAGATCGATTCTAAGATCGATTTAATGGGTCGTGTTTTAAGTAGTAAGTAGCGTAATAGATATCGGTTAGTAGCAGTTAAAATTGTGGAGTGTGTAAGAAATGATGTAACTATGATTAAATTTTAAATTAATTTCCATACATCCATGTCAGTTGCTCTGAACTTTTTATATTATTTATTTGCCATGTGACAAACAGCGTAATGAACAGTACCCCTATCACGAGTTTGCCACCGTTTCGTAAACTATACTCGCTAGCGTCACTCGCAATATTTGTATGAGATATTTTAGTTCTTCACGTCACCGCTGGGAGTCGCTGCACAATTTCTCATACTAATATTCAGCGGAGACGCTAGCGAGTATCGAAAACGGTTGCCAACCCGTAATAGGGGTACTGTTATGTTGGGAGAGCAGTGTTTCTACATTATATCTAATATATAAAATTCTCGTGTCACAGTTTTCGTTGCCATACTCCTCCGAAACGGCTTGACCGATTTTGATGAATTTTTTTGTGCTTATCCGGTATCTATGAGAATCGGCCAACATCTATTTTTAATCCCCCTAAATGTTAGGGGTAGTCCACCCCAAAAAAATATATGGCAATACAACGTTTGCCGGGCACAGCTAGTGTTTTATAATTACCGCCCTACGGTTTCACAATATCTGCCATCTCTTTACTTATTAAGCCTCAACAATAAATCAGTTTGCGTAAGACCTTCTTTGAGTCCTAACATCACAGGAACCCTTTTTTTATATCAACGCAGGGTTCGAGTATTTTTCCGAAAGAACTTCAACCATTTGGAGGAGTGTCCTACTTCACTTACCTTGAAAATAGCTCTTAGTTCTTAAGTAGCTGACGGACAGGCGGAGAATGGAGAGGCGGTCTAGTTTACTGAGGATGTTCTGCTCGAAGGGTAGTAAGGATGCCAGGGTGTCCAGCTCGGCGTTCAGGCGCTCCCGGTGCCGCTTGCTCGGGTTACTCTTTGTCACCCCGTCTTTTGTAGGGGGTTTGATGCTGGGAACAAAGTTCATACTTATTAACACGATTGATATAAATAAATCTATGTCTATCTATAGATAAATAAAATTGAAGTGTCTGTTTGTAATTCCAAAATAACAGTTTTTCACTAAATGCAAAATACAAAAGTATATACGGTACCGACAAAAAAAATAAAAACAAAAAATTCTATCCGTCTGTTTGATCCGGATCTCTGAAACGACTGGACCGATTTTAATGGGACTTTCACTGACAGATAGCTAATGTTACAAGGAGTAACTTAGGCTACTTATTTACAAAATAGATTTAGACAATTGAATTTACGTGGGTGAAACGGCAGGTAGTTTGAAATAAAGTATTTTCAGTTAAGGAATGCCGTTCTATGTCATCATCACCCTGGCCTTATCCCATACATTGTTGGGGTTGGCACTTGATTCAACCCGATGTGGCTGATCACCTGATTTTTATACGAAGCGACTGCCATCTGACCTTCGCAACCCCTTTAACGAGGAAAATCTGTGATCTGGGTTAAAACAGTTGCCAGACTATTTTAGGCCTCCAACTGACCAGTAACGATTGGCAAAGGTGATAAATTGGCGCCGTTCTATGTTTCATATTTTAATACGACATAACGAGAATCTGGCTACGGATCAAACACAGGGGCCAACTGTAATCGTTTATGCTTAAGAACTTCTTAGCTTTGACGTTTACTTTAACGGTACAAAAAAAACGTCAAAGCTCAGAAGTTCTCAGTACGCTCTGCTTGCCGATGATGGTAAGCCCAGCTGTCAATCAAAATACATTAGCGAGCGTCGGTGGCGATTTACTTACAGCCATTTTAAATCATATTTCTAAGAGTACATGCGACTTACTACACTATAGAGGCAGTAGCACTCGACCACTTAACCGACCTAACGAGTCACGCAAACTTGTTAACATAACTTATGCGGCCGGATAAGGGGTAGGCTTGTTGCATATGCTTAGTTTTTTCGGCTGAAAATTGTGCTTAGACTTTTTTAGTAATGTCGCTGAATAAAAATAAGAAAATTGCCGGCCGGGAATGTGGGGGCTTATTTGAAAGTTAAATTACTTGCGAACTAAGTTGGTGGGTGGCACTATTGTTGCAAACTGTACCTAGTTTATCGTCTATGGTTTATCCATCTATATTATATACATCTATATCTATACAGATAAATACAATTGAAGTGTCTGTTTGTAATTCCAAAATAACAGCTTTTCACTAAATTCATTAGAAAGTAAACACGGTACTGACGTAAAAAAAACAAATTAAAAAAAGAATCTCTGTCTTTCTGTCTGTTCCAGCTAATCTCCGAAACGGCTGGACCGATTTTTACGGGATTTTTACTAGTAGATAGCTAATGTTACAAGGAGTAACTATGGCTACGTATAATTAAGAAAAAGTGTTCCGCGGGCCTATCGTGAAATTAACTCTGCGCGGGTAAAACCGCGGGGCACAGCTAGTCTCTAGATATCATTTTATTGCAACTATTCATATTTCTATACAGATAAATTAAATTGGAATGTAGAGTAATAATTTTTTTTTTATTTGAGCCGTGTTTAGAGCCGTAGTGGCCTTGAGGTTTGAGCAGTAGCCTGCTACGCAAGCGACACAAGTTCGAATCCCAGCGGGGTCTGTACCTATGAGTATTTCTAAAAAACTTATGTATAGTGATTTCACACCACGTGCTTTACGGTGAAGGAAAACATCGTGAGGAAACCTGCATATTTCTGAGAAGTAATTCAATGACGTATGTAAAGTGCCTGAGACGGCGATGGACTCACTATCTGTCACGTTGGCACTAAATCATCTTCGGTGAAAAGTGGGTGTTGTGATAACAACACCTCTGCCTACCCCTTCGGGGAATACAGGCGTGAGCATATGTATGTGTTTTTTATTTAAGTATATATTTACAGCTAAATCGGAGAACTGTGAAATAGTAACTTTAACTCTAAAACCGGCTAAAGAATCTTTGGAAGGAGTCCCGAGTAAAAGCTAGCTTTTATTGGCACAACAATTACTAGCAGTGTTACGTCACTTCAACAAAGATTAGATAACACTTTCTTAAAACAGAATGGATGATTGATTAGATCAGATCAGAATGGGCTTGAGAGTTACCATAATCCATCTTAATTATGCGTTGTTTAAGTAACGCTAAATTATATTTTGTTGTGCACACACTGTTATTTGTTTATGTGATTTAATAGGCATCTCTTACATTAGGTTAGTTTAAATTAGTTGTGGGACACCAGAGGGTGTGGAGTCGCTATTCGTAATTGTTGCCTCAGAGTTGAGAATTAAAGGGATTGTGAAGGTCAGATGGCAGTCACTTCGTATAAAAATCAGGTGATGTTTATACGAAGTGCATCGGGTTGAATTAAGTGCCAACCCCAAGAATGTATGGGATAAGACCAGGAAGATGATGAGTTGAGGATCGTATCGTCTTAAATTTTTTGTCTCTATCACTGACGGCACCGTTTGTTTTTTCGGATTGAAATTTTAAAACTTGATTATTAAAGTTGAATTCAGCCTGTGATGTAATTCTTATTTTGTTATATGTTAGAAATCGGGTCAATTGAAACAGTGATTTACCATCTCGACATCAATCCACCAATCAAGTTTTGCCAATGGACTTTCTGTTTATCATTGGATTGATCGAATAGATATTTGTGGTTTTTATGAACAACATTAAGAATGTCCATTAAGTATTAAAGCGTTCCGTTTTCACTAATTATTCTTCTTATTTTGTCATGAAATTTTGTAGTTGAAACACACCTCTATAGTTTTCCTTATCCAGCCGAACTACATACGATCGGATATTACTCATCGCCGCCCGTAGTTTTTGTTGATTTATTCAAAGCCCTGCATCTTGCGGCGCATGCGCGAGTCTTTGATATAAACTCCATATAATTTGTATTCATACACCATGCACTTACACTCGAAAATGTACCTTAAAAGTACTTCAAAAGAGTTGTTTATCCAATAATTCAGTACCGAATAAATCAATGACCGATTATTTCTGTAAATTGTAACTCGATTAAGTTATAATCGATTGCCGATTGTGATAGGTTGTATTTGTCGATGATATTAAAAGTATTTGTTAAGTTATCTATACAGTAAAGTTGTAAGTTATTTCGGATTAAATGTTTAAGAATAAGGGGAATCATGTTCCTACATGCCTGGTATCCCATGGGGGTAGGCAGACCACCGTTTGCCACATGCTACGATCCTAACATACTTCTTCGGTTACGAGTGCGCCGAATTTGACCTTTCTGAAAAATATTATTAATTTGGTCATAGTAATTTTTGTTAAATACGGTTTCACCCGCATAGACTTCATTTAATGGGCGAAACCCTTATGGTTTTATAAATAAAAGTATGTTACTCCTTGTAAAATAAGCTATCTGCCAGTGAAAGTCCCGTTAAAATCTGTCCAGCCGTCTCGGAGATTAGACGGAACAAAAAAAAAATTTTTCAATATCAGAACCGTATACTTTTATATGCATTTAGTGAAAAGCTGTTTTTAAGGAATTACAAACAGACACTTACATTTTATTATATATATGTATAGATAACTTACATTGAATATTTTTTCTCGTTGCCACATAGTTATTTTGGGTGAAAAATAGGTGCTGTAACACCTATTATAAAGTCTTATTTAGGAACTATTGAAGTTATAACAATTCGAGATTTATGATGAAAATAAATTGTATATATATTTGTATGTATATATATAAATATTTTTCTTTCTAATTTAAGTTTTTACTAGGCGTCGATAGAATTAACGTAACGAATGTAATAATTGAAAACTGGCAACGAATCGGTGAAATGAACGTATCGAGTGTTGGTGTCATTAACGATTATGTTGCGAATCGATCGATTGAGCTCTGACTAATCGATTTAACACGTTGACGGTAAGTGATTCTGATATTTAGATTTTTTTTTAACTGTTAGAAAAATATGTTTCTCTCTATTACCTCTGTTCAACCGTACTTTAAACTCTGTTCAAACTTACTTACTTTTAGTATGAAAGTGTTTATCGAGAGCCTTGGTGGCCTTGAGATTTGAGCAGTCGCCTGCTACATAAGCGACGCAAGTTCGAATCCCAGCGGGGCCTATACCAATGAGTTTTTTCTAAAAAAACTTATGTACAGTGATTTCACACCACGTGCTTTACGGTGAAGGAAAACATCGTGAGGAAACCTGCATATTTCTGAGAAGTGCTTCACAGACGTGTGTATAGTGCGTGAGACGGCGATAGACTCAGCATCTGTCACGTTGGTATATAATTAGGTGAAAATAAATAGTTGTAATACCATACCTAAGCCTACCCATTCGGGGAATACAGGCGTTAGCATATGTAAGTATGTGCTTTCAACCTTTTTGTATATATTATAGCTGTGCCCTGCGGTTTCACCCCCGTAGATTTAATACCTAAGATGTATTAGATGTAATCCTAAAACCTAAGTAACTCCTTGTAACATTAGCTATCTGCCAGTGAAAGTCCCGTTAAAATAATTCCAGCCGTATTATACTTTCATATGTATTAAAAGCTGTTATTTTGAAATTACACACTTAATTTTTTTTTATCTGTATAGATTTTTCCGCCATACCTACAAAAATTAACACTCATAGGACATTATATGCTTTAAGTTTAAGTAAATCGTCTTCTTAACAAGTCGAAATTCAAAAGCAATTTCATTGTGATTGACCTTTAAGAGGAGTAATGTTCATTGTAAATCTCTAAATTGCGGATAAATAGCTGGGTGTAACAATTCTCATATTTAAGGAGGCGATTTCCCTCTAACGAATATTTAACTGCTTTAATACTTGGAAGCTTTGGAAAGAGAAATCATGCAATTTGAAGGTTCTTTGGTTCAACATTATCTATACGTACTAATTTTATAAAGAGAAAAGATTGGTAAGGTAACGCCACCTATGTTGGACGCGAACCAGTGATGGACATTTTTTGTTTTTTCTTCCAAAATTAAACAAACGCGCAGTATTTTTTTTTTCATGTCAATACCGATCAGTTGTGCCAGCATTTTAGCTGTCATAACAATTTTTTTGATTTCTGACACCCAATTCGATTACGGCTATAACAGTTGTAAGTTTCGGCGGTGTCATTTGGTGTCGGGAAACGTAATTTCTTACTATATGCGTGTATCGTCGTTGTTGAAATTATAACTATTTAATGATTTATCAATAGAAATGCATCAATTTTATAATATAACCCATACTATACACAACTATACTACATACAACACTGGATTTTTATTGTCCATTAATAGTGTCTAAGTAGGAGTGTTGTTTATTTATATTATTTTATTGTACTAAGCACTAAACTGAAATTAAACATTAAATACTGATACTCAAATCGCTAAGAATGTATATCAAAAAATAAAGAAATTACAGAGCTAATATGAATAAAATTCGCTTATACTGTCCATGACTGGTGACTTTACCTTCTATATGTTTGTAACGTGTAAAATGTTATGCGGAGGGACTAGGGTAATGTTGTCGAAAAAATTTAGTCTATCAATGTGGATGGTTACAAGGGGAAAGGATGACCTAAGAAACGATGGATGGATTGTGTGAAAGATGACATGGCTAGAATGGGAGTGAATACAGATATGGCGGCTGTTAGAGAGGAATGGAAGAGAAGAACACGTTGCGACGACCACAAATAACATGGGATAAGGGCAGGATGAGGATGATATATGCTTGTAACGAATTAGCTCAAAAAAATCTGGACTATTTTAAAAATTCTTTCACCTTTTGATTGCTGCATTATCACTGATTAATGTAGGCTTTTATTTATCCCCGTACTCCCACGGGAACGGGAACTACGCGGGTGACGTCCGGTAGTAATGTGTATTTTGTTATAAAGGTGGAATGAACTTCCAAAGTATATTCGTCGAGAGTATTCCAGTTTATAGTTCTTAACACCACTTCCCTCTATGATGGTTGAGGAGGTCAATGGCTGGCATTCACGTCATACTTGTGAATAGGTGCTGCTTGTGGGGGCTGGTCATCTCAAGCTACGCATTTAGTTTTAAGTAGAACTAGTAGATTTTTAATTATGTTAATTTTATCGACTATTGTGCATTGGAACTGTGTCCATGAGCTCTTAAAATTGTATAATATTTTTTCGAAAAGAGTTTCTTGCCAGGTTCTTCTCAGTAAAAGCAACCTTCCGAACCTGGCGGTAGCATGTATAATCTTGTAAATTATGTCATTCTGACGATTTGAAAGTTCTTTGTAAAAAGTCTAATCGAATAAAGATATTTTTGACTTTGCGCTTAGCTCGGTAAAAATAATGAAATATTACATATCGTTTTCAATCTACCGCAAATAAAATATATATTTATATATAAGCTCACGCCAAAATATTATGAGTCTATGGAAGTGTATTCAATTCTGGCTAGTGTTCCAGAGTGATCGGGTTGATTCAAGTGCCGATGAACAATATATGGGATAAGGTCATGGGGATGATGAGTAAAACGTCTGAGACAGTCCAAAACATTCGTGTATAGAAGCCAATGACCACAGAAGTGCTGAATGGGCTCCGTTCCGTGTTACATGCGAGCCCGCTGTCACGGCACGCTCGTGTGACGTATACTAGGTTCCGTTTTGACTGTTCTAAGGTTGAACTGATAGGAATGCCCTTCAATTAATAGCGTCGACACTTTTGAAGCGGCTCGGTAGAGGCCAGGTGTTATGTTCGATTCTTCGGTCGAGTAAATTACTTCATGACACATTTTTTTTATACGTTGACACTTTGAGCTTAGAGTTAGAATTCGGGAACTCATTTTAGCGGGCCAGAGAGTAATTCACCCATTTAGCATTCTTTATTTACTTACTGGGGTTTACATGCCGATTTTAGAATGAAGGCGAATTTCCATAATAATTTTCGTCCTTGCTTTGCGATAAATATTGAATAAAAATCAAAAAACTTTTCATTTGTTTTGACTTTGAACTTTCTATTTGAAAGAACTTTTCTATGACGAGACGAGAATGAATATTGGCTGGGTAGCATTTTTTAAGTAATCTAGGTTTTCAAAGGAATTCCACTTCAAACTTACTCATAAACGAGAATCTCTTTTTATCGCGTAACATATTCTTAAGCGAAGACCGACCATGTCTATTCCAAAGTAAGGATGCGCTTACAAAATTGGTATTATACATACATATGCTCATTCCTGTATTCCCCGAAGGGGTAGGCAGAGGTATTGTAATCACAACACCCACTTTTCACCGAAGACGATTAAGTGCCAACGTGACAGATGGTGAGTTCATCGCCTTCTCAGACACTTTACACACGTCATTGAATTACTTTTCAGAAATATGCAGGTTTCCTCACGATGTTTTCCTTCACCGTAAAGCACGTGGTGTGAAATCACTGTACATAAGCGTAGCAGGCGACTGCTCAAACCTCAAGGCCACCACTGCTCTTTTTATAACTAGGTATCATTAAATCCAAAACCCTTATAATAGGGTTTAACATTTTTTTTCCACATTTGGTATTGGAACGTTAAAAAGCGCCCAAAAAGCGCCGAGTGTAGGAAATTTTGTCTCCATACAAAAAAGCGCATAACGCAATTTCTAGCGACGACGTTTGAACGCGTCAAACTCTATACTGCCCTGTTTCCTTGATTCACAAACATAATACAATTTACGGAGAACAAAGACTCCAAAAACAAAACATTAGCTCGGCCTTAACCCGTACATCGACCTTCTAATACGTTTATAATTATACATTTGTAAATTATACAACTTGTGACGTAACGTGTGTGTGTTCTCTCCTTATTATTCGTTTTGGAGACCGACGCCTGGATGGGAATGTAGACTACATTAACAATAAAGGAATTGAGAATACTTAGAATGCTCAGACTTCTGCCGATTAAAATATAATAGATATCACACAAGCCGATGTCAAAACGAAACTGGTTGATAAGCAATGTCATAATAGATCTGAGAAAAAAATAAAAATAAATCCCCTTGTTCTTCCTACATTACCCGGTTTTGTACGAAGAATATTTAAGAACAAGGGAAAAATCTAGTTAATATTTTTATAACTTCATACTCAACTTCTCCGTCCCAACTCCCCGGCACTGCTGCTGTGCCGGGAGTGCCTCAGCAGGAGTGCCTCAAGCGCCAGAAATATGCTTGAATCAATTCAAGAAAATATGTATCCTTGATCAATCAAGGATACATATTTTCTGCGTTTGCGGTTGAAACTCTGGGGCCTTGGATGCTCATCAACTATTCAAAGAGGTCGCACGTCGTCTGGTAGAAGCTTCTAGTGACAAGCGGGCTGGGGCTTTTCTCGCTCAGAGAATCAGCATTGCTGTCCAACGTGGCAATGCTCGGATCGTGCCAGCCTTCTTGGCACGATCCCGAGAGACACCGATTTGGGCCAAGTTTTCTACTTGTAATTAGTTTTTAATACCATTTATTCATTTAATAAATAAAGTAATAAAAACTTTTTAAACAAGACGAAGGTATTTTAGACATATATCTAGATATACAACTTTTTTTTTATTATTCTCATACCGGTTGCGTTTTGACGACCGTCGGTTCATGGAACACCTATTTAAAAACATTTTTCGACATACCAGTACACACTGAGACACCAGGGAATCAATAATATAAGTTACATTGTCTAATCAATAAACTTACTAATATACAATGACAGGTCTCAAACACAATCATCCAATTAAAGGAGTAGGCATCTTCGGAACAAAGCATTGTAACGCCAATTAACAACAATAAATTATTGCAAAAAATGTTGCGCCTTGCCGTTATTCACTACTTACTTAACACATTTTCTGAACAATCGATAGATTATGCAAAAAAACAATATTTTCCCACACAATAGCGCATCAAACCTTCGTCTGCAGTCATCGTATTTCGATATTAGAAGGGGTAATCAAGGATGGGAAAAATAAAGTTGAAAATCATGGTCGTAGAATCTTTATGAAACTGTATGAAAAAAATTCTTTCAGAAAAATCTGTAGATACTGGGTACTCTACTCCCACCAACAGAAAAAGTGCCTCGTGCTAGTGGATAGTAAGATCGCCTACCAATCACGAGGTTCGATTCCCGGGTCGAGTCAAAAATAGACATTGGGTTATTCCGTCAAGAAATTCACAATAAATGTCCGGAGTTTGGAAGTTGACGGTGTTTCCACCCACGTGCCTTTTTTTTTAACGTAGCTAATCCGTTATGGATACACCAAGGGCCGCGGGGGCAGCGGAAGGGTTATGTCGGACTCACACCGACTAAACTCCACGGTGTTCCTCCAAGTCGCTAAGTGGGGGGGGTGCACGTGATACGTCTTCACATGCTTCGTACCACCCCCGTGTCAAGCAAGGAAAGCATGTTAAGCCGTTGGTCCTACGCCTGATCTCTCTCCGGTGGGTTGGAATGCCGTCCCATCGGACTATGCCAGGGAGGGACTAACGAGTGCACCTGTGTTTGCGCACCCTTTGAGATTAGCCGCCATGATCGAAATTCGGTTTGGAGATGATCATCAACGAACACCGTAGCCAAATAATGCTGTAGTAGAATATTGTTGCTCTGTGAGTTCTTGGGATATCCTTTCTTTTATATTATTATACATGTATATCATACAATACACATTTTTTTCTTGTGTATTCTGCCTTTTAAATGTTTAATTAATGTTGGTGTACACCGTTTTAATTAAACCAAAAATAAATATACCTTTACAGTTAATTGATTAAGAGTTTTTCAATAAATACACATAAAAATATATATGGTACAACAAATACAAAAATAACTGGTATTTTTTTTAATGTTTTCTATGTCTACCTGTTTGTCTGTCTGTTCCAGCTAATCTCCGAAATGGCTGGTCTGATTTTAGCGGGACTTTTACTGATTTATAGCTAATGTTACAAAGAGCGCTAACGCGAACAAAGCCACCCATGAAATTAAGTTTATTCGTGTGAAACCGAGGGGAATAACTAGTATTTTTATAAAAATAGTGATTGCTGATTCCGGGTAAATTTACAATCCTGCAGAATCTCTCTGACGATTGTAAAGCACTTTCATATAAATATTATTATTTTATGAACGAATTAAAAAAAACAAATTGGCAAACAACTTCCTGACTGAATCATCAAACCACCACCCTTCGTAATTAAACCAACCGCTAAACCAACGGACCTTGGAGAAAGAAAATCTCACCTAATCTTTAAAATCATAACCAAGATCTTTACGATTTAATGTCTCAATACATAACGAGAAAGCCGTTAATGCTCTGTACAGGTAATTCAAAACTGAACTTTATGTGACTGCATATAGGATTAATTTTCAAATTTCTTTGTTGTCAAATATGTGTCATTATTGTATGTTAAGTTATAGTCGGATGGGCATGTGTGCCAAGTGAATTAAGTGTGCCAATATCATACGCTTTGCTTGATTGCGTTCAGCCTTCAAGCCAATTACTGTTTTCCGACGATTTTTCTCGTAATAGACGTATGTAGGTAGGTATGGCCAAGGCTGCGTTGGAGATGTGGGAACCGACGGAGTACCTCATTAACGAAATATGTTTACTTTTATTGTGAGACTACCTGTGCCCCGCGGTTTCACCCGCGTAGACTCAATTTTATGGGTGATTTTTTTCACGGAATCCTAATTTAAAAAAAAACTCAAAGTTACTCCTTGTGTCCTGTGGAAATCGGTCCAGACGTTTTAGAGTTAGCCCGGGGTAACAGACAGACAGACAGAGAAAATGTTAAAAAATTGTTTTTGATGTATGTACTTTATATACTTTAATATGCATTAAGTGAAAACCTGTTAATTTGACATGAGTGTATACATATAGTATCCTATGTCCTTCTCATGGTTCTAAGCTACCTCCCCACCAATTTTTAGCCATATCAGTTCAGCCGTTCTTGAGTTATAAATAGTGTAACTAACACGACTTTCTTTTATATATATAGATATCGGTTTAAAATTGACAAAGTTTCATCCCTTATTTTATCCCCTTAGGGGTAGAATTAATCAAAATTCTTAGCTGATGCCTACGTCATAACATCAACCTGCATGCCAAATTTCAGCCCGATCCGTCCAATGGTTTGGGCTGTGAGTTGATAGATCACTATGTCAGTCAGTCATTCAGTCACCTTTTTTATATATATTTAGATTCATTCATAGTGAGTTCTATAATTCCATCGTAGATAAGATAAGATAAGAACTGTCAAAGAAATATGTTAGAATATAGTGTGGACAAATTTTGTTCGTAAATACTACTATAATATTATGTCATGGTGCTTTTATTACCTGCTACGCAAGCGACGCAAGTTCGAATCCTAGCGGGGCCTGTACCAATGAGTTTTTATAAAAACATATGTGCAGTGATTTCATACCATGTGAAGGAAAACATCGTGAGGAAACCTGCATATATCAGAGAAGTAATTCAAAGATATATACGTGAGTGAGACGGCGATAGACTCACCATCTGTCACGTTGGCTCTTAATCATCTTCGGTGAAAAGTGGGTGTTGTTATTACAACACCTCTGCCTACCCCTTCGGGGAATACAGGCGTGAGCATATGTATGTATGAAATATCTAACATCTACCTACTTGTACGAAATGACGTATGTTTGACATAACAGTGCAATGATGATTGCAATAAATTGTCGCAATTTGTTTAACAATTGGTCGTATAGGCCAGCTGACGTACAACCTCATCTAACTACATGTAAATACATATTTCCATTACGTGGTTACATCTCCATTACGCATGTTAACATTTAACATAGAGAACCTTGTTGCCCGAGCTGTGCTCGGTTTCTTTTCAATGTATAAAAATAAGAAAAAAATTTACCGGTGAACGTCAGTCTTGAATCGGGCTACTCTAGTTTCGTAGTCGCCCCGTAAGCTGGAAGCCTCACGTCTGAGCTACCATAAATTGACAGTTTTTGAGTGCCTCAAAACATGGTTAAAACGATGTTTTCCAAAAATGAAAAATAGTTAGATCTATTTTTGCTCCTGAAACCCCCTACACAAAATTCTGTATGTCTATACAGATAAATACAATTTTATTTATATGTATAGGTATAGATTGTGTAAATAGCAAACCGAAATGTAATTTGGAGGCAAGTGTACCAACAATCTCGTACCTAACCCTGCAAATAAAAGTACAATGCAGCACACGCCAAACCTTACTCGGTCCATTATACCCATAGACGAGCCAGGTACAGTCAATTCCCCTTATATTAACTCCTGTCAAAACATGAATCGGGGTCTCTTTGTACCCAGACATTGATACGAGGGTTGTGTCAAAGAAATTGCATTGTAGGGTTGGGTGTGTCAATCGCGATTATTTTCGGTGATTCCATTATAATTATTGTAATGAAATAATTGCTTTGGATTATAGTGTGCTAACATTTTTCATATTTTACTTTGTCGGTTTTTGTGATGTGTTGTAAAAAGCAATTTATTTTACCACCCAAACACATTTATTTTTAATTTTACTTACACACTGGTGAAAAAATAAATAAATATAAAATAAGGCATGGATAATAATAATTATAATGCGTAGTGGTCTAGTCGCATAGCGTTTGTGGAACATGATATATTATACGTATGTTCCTGTAAATGCTTAGGAAAACTACGAACACAAGGTGGGACTCGAACCCACGATCTCTGCAAACCGTGCAGTTGGTTCGCCAGCTGAGCTACTCGTGTTCACACCATATGCGTCGAATTTTTACTTCCCTTGTTTTTCTCCGGTTTTTAAGGCCGCTTTTATATAATATTATACGTATGGACACCATCCACTTTTCTTATATAGCCATCCTTATACTACAAGCAAAAATATATTAACTTGCTGGTCTCAAAGGTTATTTCTAAATAAAGTTAAATATACGCATGTAGATGGACCCCGATGTGATTTGAACAAGTTTGATGTCTCACAATTAAGGCCCATAAGCCCGGAGCCCAGCTAATACTGTTTTAATAGGTCTCCAGGCCTAAGTAATGAAGGTGTGTTTCAAAAACAGCCGCTACCAAGGGAAGAATTTAAACGTACAATAGATATTGAAACATAAACTTCAAATTTTGTTAATCAATCATTTCAAAACTAAAATATTTTTTCGCATAACTGCTATTTAAATGTTTATACAATAAAATTGAAATGTCTATTCGTAATTTCAAATTAACAGCTTTTTACTAAATGCCTAATATGAAAATATATAACATGATCCTTACATACTTCTTTCGCTTCATCCACATTCATGCATCTCTTCATACACTTTCTTCGGTTACAAGTGCTTCGAATTTGACCTTTCTGAAAAATACTATTAATTTGGTCATAGTAGTTGTTCCTTGGACGCCCTCTACCGTCACATTCACTCTATAAATTTCTTTCGTTAATCGCCTTTCACTCATCCTTTCGATATGTCCAAACCATCTCAACATACTTTTTTCAATTCTGGTCACCACATCATTCTTCAACTTGCAACTGTCTCTTATCACACTATTTTTGATACGATCTACATTTAAATCAACATGTTTAGAAATACTCTTCAAACAAAATTTACCCCTGATATAACACTAAAAGTTCGTGCAAAATTGATCTACGAAAGCTCACTATCGGTAACACTAACAGGTAAGGTGCCCCGCAGTGCTATTGTGAACCGGACAATAGGTCTTTGTGACCACACGCGCGGAACTAATACCCCCTAAGTACCGCCTGCATAGGGAGGGTTAACGTTAATCGCCGTGCGATTTTGGTTCCACTAATGGTTTTTGTATAGGAATTAATTTGGACGATTTAACTGATAGAAGCTGAAGAAGATATTCCAACCTTGGTCAAATTGATCGAACAATAAGGGAACAGAGAATGTCGTACCCTCAAATTAGGGACTCAACAGTGTATTTTATATTAATAAAATATAGTTTAGGTTTATAAGTAGCCGTGGTGTCCTTGGGGTTAGAGCAGTCGCCTGCTACGCAAGCGACGCAAGTTCGAATCCCACCAGAGCCTATACCAATGACTTTTTCTAAAAAAAAACTTATGTGCAGTTATTTCACACCACGTGCTTTACGGTGAAGGAAAACATCGTGAGGAAATCTGCACATGTCTGAGAAAAAATTCAAAGACGTATGTATAGTGCCTGAGACGGCGGCGATGGACTCACCCTCTGTCACGTAGGCACTTGATCATATTCGGTGAAATGTGAGTGTTGTTACAACACCTCTGCTTACCCCTTCGGGGACCGTTCTGGGATGGCGTGGGCATATATTTTTCTTTTTTATTTATAGTTTCAGTTTCGCATTGTCGATAAGTGTAAAAAAAATACTTTTTTTATATTTGTTTAAATAGTACACGTAGAAGTATATTTTGAGGTCTGTCTTATTATCCTAAGGGCCTGCGCCGTATAGAAATGAACGCGATGGCATGTTTGTACGTTTATAATGGTTATTTACGTCACCGTTAAGAGGCGTTGTAAAATCTCATACAAATATTCGGCGGTGGTAAAATATTGATAGAGATACAAGCCTACTGTAGGTCTAGACAAAGGAACATTCTCCTCGCGCTTAGTAATAGAAGCGACACAAAATCTATGATATTGCCATATGTCTATTAGCGCAAGCACGAGCGAATATTACTTTACAAAAGGTCCCCGACCGCCCTGGGAGAGGCAGATCGGGGTATGTGGGATTCTTACCGCACTAAAACCCCCCCGGTGGCCATCCTTAGTGCTCAGAGGGGACTCCGGGTACTCTGATAGAACGCACCGGTGTCCCCCCACACTTTGCCGGGGCACATCCCCGGGGCAGCTGTGATGCCGCCCCTAGAGACCTCGCTGTGCAAGGCAGCGCGAGCCACGTCGCGCTGCCACCTTCTCGGGCCCGCGGCTCGGTGGTCAAAGCTCCCACCCCGACCACCGCCAGCAGGCCCTCCGGCCCCCTTTTAGTCGCCTCTTACGACAGGCAGGGGATACCATAGCCATATTCTTAGACCCTGGCTATTGGGTGGATCTGCTGTAGGCCTAGACCAAGTAACATTCTCTCGCGCTTGCGCTAATATAAGCGATACAAAATGACATAATCAGTAACGTGACATTCCCATACGCTTAGTATCGTTTCTTCTAGCGAAGCGTGAGGTTAATGTAACTTTGTCTACATTCTCAACGTGTACAAGTTAAATAATTAAATAAAAAAGCCGTGGTGGCTTTGAGGTTTGAGCAGTCGCCTGCTACGCAAGCGACGCAAGTTCGAATCCCAGCGGGGCCTGTACCAATAAGTAAAACTTATGTGCAGTTATTTCACACCACGTGCTATACGGTGAAAGAAAACATCGTGAGGAAACCTGCATATTTCTGAGAAGTAATTCAAAGACGTATGTATAGTGCCTGAGACGGCGATGGACTCACCCTCTGTCACGTTGGCACTTGATCATATTCGGTGTAATGTGGATGTTGTTACAACACCTTTGCTTACCCCTTCGGGGACCCTTCTGGGATGGCGTGAGCATATATATATAAAAGAGGCTACCTTTAAAACATCTTGATATTCATCATTATAATTACTGTTCAATACACAAAACCTTTTCAAAGTAAATAAATTAATCCCTCAGAGTTGGCCGAACAAAAACAAGAGTGGGTTACGGTCGATTTGTGATACAATCGCAAAAAAAAGCCTTCGCGGACCTGCTTTTAGCCACAAAAGTGAATTAATAGAAGGACTGCTTCTTAAATTAGTCAAGAATCACACTCAATACAAAGGACTTGCGTATAAAAGGCTTTCGGAGCAAGTCGGCTTAATTCTGCTACGAGAGGTAGATATCGTTTGAAGCAGGGTGCATTAAGAACTTTTTAGATTTGATGTTTGACTTTTTCGTTACGTTTACTACACCATCATATCAAAACAAAATTATTACCTAGAAATGTTGAGTTCTTGCAGTAAGTCAGGTCATCACTGCTCCGACGATAAGAAGTGAAGTGTACTCACTTTGTTCAGTTCAGTGTCAATATGGTAGCCAAGTGATTTCAAGCTTATTTATAGTAATTATAGAGCGATCTAACAGGCTCCAACCTGTTGGTGAAATATAATCTGTCTGCTACTTTTCTACATTGGCTTGTTTCTCATTTTTTAAGTAATTTAAGGAAAAACAAGCAGTGGTGGCCTCGGGGTTTGAGCAGTCGCCTGCTACGCAAGCGACGCAAGTTAGTATCCCAGCGGGGCCTGTACCAATGAGTTTTTCTAAAAAAGCTTATGTACAGTGATTTCACACCACGTGCTTTACGGTGAAGGAAAACATCGTGAGGAAACCTGCATATTTCTGAGAAGTAATTCAAAGACGTATGTATAGTGCCTGAGACGGCGATAGACTCACCATCGGTAACGTTGGCACTTAATCAAATTCGGTGAAAAGTGGGTGTTGTGATAATAACACCTCTGCCTACCCCTTCGGGGAATACAGGCGTGAGCATATGTATGTATGTATGTTAAAGGAAAAAATAAGTCCCCCGTATGTATTCTGTATCTGGGAGCTGGTATGCTGTATGTATTTAATTTGTGTTTAGCCCTGGACGATACAGTAGTCCGCAACCCGACACCAGATGGATTGAGGAGATTGCACATAACACGTACGGAGAATTCGGTTCAAAATGGGTTTGTTACCGGTTTTTAATTAGATGTCCGTGAAATAAATAAACAAAAAGAGAAATAAATAATGATTTCGCAAGGTGTATCCTGTTGCCCCTGTGGATCTGTGATGGAGAGAGCAGAATGTGTAAAAAAAATGAGTTACATGTAGATTTTTTAATGATCAATTTCTCAGTAGATAATAGGTATAAAAGTATTTCTGTAAATGCAGTCTGAAAAATATCAACATTCACAACAAAATATGTATAATATAAGTAGGTAAGTACAACCGTACCTAGCTCCTACCAATTGTAATCTACTGTACAATTACAAACTACAAAATCGCTATATTTTTTAAAGTCTCAATGTCGCTTGGTTATCATTCAAAATAAACCATGATATAAAATACCGTCAGATTCCGATCGAATGTTAATCAGTACACTTTTATTTTTTCAAGGGCCTGTGTCGTTAATTTTGTGTGATTTATTTTAATTACCCGCCGAATTGAATTAATAATGTAAAATATAGCCGTTTATTTATACAATATTTATGTGGAAAACACTCGGTCACAAAATGGGATGACATGCATTTTAAATCCCGCACAAATAAAGTTTTGGTACCAGTGGATTACAAATGCTTGTAAATTGTCCAGGGGCTTCATATAATACACTTGTATATGACTGTATAAATCTGTCACTGTCACAAAACTGAACTATTGCAACAATAAGAGGTTTTGGTTCACCCGCAAATTATAACTTTTTTGCTAGCCGTAAGTGGTTATGTCACACTACTGGTCACAATGTTGGTAATTTGCAAGCCATGGGCATCATGATTGCTGTCTAGAAGGTACATGCATCTACATATGTATCTGTATATCTATACATCTATCTATATTTGCTATACATCTATACAGATATATAAAATGAGGCGTCTGTTAGTAATTTAAAAAGTACAACTTTTCACAAAATGTATGTGAAAGTATATACGGCACTCACATAAAAGCCCAATTTATAAAAAAACACGTAACGTCGTTTAGAAAAACGATGCGTTCAAACAAAATGTTTTGTATGAAAATGGCGACTTAAATTTATATTATTTAAAGGAAAATATTATAACAAACGCTTGCTTGGTAACACTAGTGACAGGACTAGTCTATATGCTCCTTAACAACAAAAATTTTAGCATTCCGAGAATATGGTACGGTCAAGTGCACAAATCGCTTCGCATCATATTTTGTGTTCCATTTTGTGACATGTCAGTTTTGTATAATTTTTTATTTACAAATTGAATATAACGATGTCGATTTTTGTCCGTCGGTGAACACTTTCTTCTTCTGGAGACAACATCGAATTAATAATAATGCCTATATGTTTTGACCCTTGACAAAATTAAATTTCCTCTATCACCCGTCAATAAGACTTAAATAAACAATTAAAAAAAATACTTGCTTAAGAATTTAATGCACGGGGGAGCATAAAAGGAATTCTTAGTTATTCAAATTAAAATTTCCGATCATTTCAATCCAAACTGTAAGGAAGAAAATAACTGTATTTGGCCTCCCTTTACTACATTCTCAAACTCAATAAACGCCGGTTACAGCGCAAACTCAGCTTTCGGGGAGGCACCCGTTGCCTAGCAACCAATCTAGTTATACGCTGACCAACCGCGAAGTACATCACATTGTAGGTGTGGTCTTTAACACGATATACAATGTTAATCCGTAGGATTACAATTTGTTACAGGCGTCACTTTTCACACAATGTGATGGTACATGTGTCCATACAAGTTTTAGTGGTCACGGAAAATAGTGAAGGTTAGTCAAACTTGCGTTCGTGACTGTGCGTTTGCTACGTAGAGTGTACACGTGTTGACACAAGTTTTTTTATGTAGATAAGCGTAAGGTATATATTTTGATAGGTTTTTTTATGTCTTTTATAAATAATACATTGGTGGCCGAAAAAATCTAATGAAAACTTTTTAGTAAAATTTGGACAGTTTTTTTTTTTAATTCTTCAAATAAAAATAATGGTTAAATTATTTTAGAATTCAAACGCTTTCGCATAAAAAAATGTGCCCACATTCCCGTGAAAACTTATAACTGTTAATACAATACCACATAAGCCTCGCCGACCACAAACCGCTAAGTAAGCTGAAAGCTAGCTAATCCCCAGTAAACCAATAAAGGGTGTATTTAGATGAAAACCTATTGGATTTGCCGGCGGCTCACTGCATTGCCCTTTATGATAGGAATGTAGGACACTAGTATTTAAAACCGCTGGGTAAATGGGATTTGAATCATATTAATTTTAATGATTTTTCTCGTGGATGGCATTTTTAGTTTCTTGCCGGTTCTTCTCAGAAGGCTAATTTCCAAACCGGTGGTAAATTCCTCGACATTCACAAGTGCCTTACCAGGGCTAAACTGAATAAATAATTTTCATTTTGTTTTTTTTTTTCATAATCTATAGCTAAAAAATAACACTTTATTGCAATGGATCAAAAATATTTCCTATTCATGAAAATACTTGAATGAAAGAGGAATTTGTAAATCAGTATCTAAAAATATAAAAGAATACAATATATAGAAATAATTGTAAACGGATTACGAAATACAATTATATTATATTAGTATAATTTGTTTACTGTACAAAATATTGAATACAAAAATAATTTACATTTTTGTGATTTTTATTTGATAAAAAATATTGTTGTACATGACTCAGCGGTTTTGTCTCCCAATGCACGCTGCACCTAACCCATTCCCCAGGAGTTAAACGCGGCTTATTCGATTAGCAACTGATTGAATTAACGTGCACAGGTCTACGATCAGGATTTATTTTCATTGCGCGTTTATTTATTTATTTTTATTATATTGCAAGAGCCACTTTGGGGAGGATTGTTCTAAATTAAGTGAAGAATTGTTAGACTTAATATTTTTCATTAAAAATTAAAAATATTGCTTGATTTAATACCTTTATATATTTAATAGTGTAATCATTGTGTATGTTGACATCGTTTAGTTCATAAAATATTTTGTAGGTACGTTCCCATTTTTTTTTATGTTTTTTTTTTTAATATTACTTATACTTATGCGACGCGCAGACGTGGCAGGCCGAGAAAAAGATGGCAGGACGAACTCGCCGCTTACCTCAAAAACTGGCCGGAGATAGCCCTGGATCGGAAGGGTTGGAGGGAACACATCGGGCTCCAAATAAAAAAAAAATACTTATACCACTAGTCGATGCATCAACTGTAAATCAATTGTTTCACATGTACAATGTAATGTTCTAATCCGGTGGCGACGCAAAACAAGAAAAAACCGATAATTTATCCTAATTTACATGCAACTGTTTGAAATATGTTACTATTTACACAATTTCTCCAAAGTTACATCTACAAGTGCATGAAAAAGTTCATTGCACAAACACAGACATACAAACAGTGGAGAGAACAGCAAAAAGCAATTATTTTAATGAGTGCCAGTCGAAGCATGGAGTAGTTTTTATCACCGCCTGAACAATCTCTAGGATTGTTTAACATTTATAAATTTACATAATTCATAATCATCCGTCTCGCGGGTGTGGGCTGGGTGCTAGCGGGCTTTTTTTAACGTTATTTTCTTTTTTTAAGAAGCCTAATTCTCTTTTTTTTTTTATAAAGCAATAGTTTTTTAAATTTTGATTTTTTTAGATAAGAAAATTAACAACACAGCCCTATGACTTCTTACTGAACAATTTGTTAAATATTTTTTGTATGTAAAGCTGACCTTATGTTTCGAAAAAATATGAGGTCAATATAGTATACTATTTCTTAAATAAGTAACAGAGCTCTTAAATATAATAAATAGTTTTCAAATTATTTCAGTTTTTAACGGTAATTCATACATACATATGCTCACGCCTGTATTCCCCGAAGAGGAAGGCAGAGGTGTTGTAATAACTACACCCACTTTTCACTGAAGATGATTAAGTGCCGAAGTGACAGATGGTGAGTCCATCGCCGTCTCAGACACTTTACATACGTCATTGAATTCATAAAATATTGTTTATAGTTAGTTTTATTACCGTTTGTTTCGTTGTTAGTGTGAGCAATTTGTAATATAATAATCGCTTAAATTCATAAAAAAAGTTGAAGAAAAAACTACGTCTTAAATTTTTTTTTTGTGATGTCATAATAAAGTTGAAATCGCTCCGCTACCCTCTAGCACTGGCACCACACCCGAATACCTAATCATTTTAATTGCTGACACAGTTGCTTGTTGGTGATGCGCTGCTGAATAATAACTTTGTTTGATAGAAAAACTTGCACGACCTAGAAACGGCACATTGTTTTTAATTAGGCTTCGATGGAGACAATGACACTAGCGATTATCTATTAATTACTTCGAAAACTTTTTTTATATTAAATTCTAACGCAATAGGGAACCTGCAATCGTAAGTTCTAGACCTGATTTAAGTTATTGATTTAAACTCAATCAGGTCTAGAACTCCTTATTTTTTACAAACTTATTTAATGGTACTAAAAACTAATTACAAATATCTACTTTTGAACAATTTTTTGAAACCGCCTTTAAGTGTGAATTATCGATTGAAAAAGCCTTTGATTTACAATGACGTATTTTGGAAAAAAAAAGAACACTTTTTTGTTCCCTGAGACGGCGATGGACTTAACATCTTGTTTAATATTTTTCTTCACTATTGGGGACTTAGGAAGTTTTGAAAATGTGAATGAAATGTCCAAGAGCCTAAACTAAAAATGAATAATAACAATTTTACTACCAAGCGTACTTCTTTATGACAAATATAAACAAGTAATTAAAATTCATCTACTTTCCCCAACAGAGCAGAACCAAGTACGGCGCTTGCCAATAGTCGACGAGTCAGTAAACGCACACATTGTACGAGTACCCTTACAATAAAGTAATAACTAGCTTTATTCCAGGCAAACACTCATTTATAGGGTGGGGCTGGGCATGAGCGGTAGCGGGAATCAAATCTAAATATATATAACTCAAAGGTGAGTGAGTGACTGACTGGCATAGTGATCTATCAACGTACCTAGAGCCCAAACCACTGGACGGATCGAGCTGAAATTTGCCATGCAGGTAGATGTTATGACGTAGGCATCCGCTAAGAAAGGATTTTGATTCATTCTACCTCCAAAGGGATAAAATAGGGGATGAAAGTTTGTATGAAACTTTGTCAATTTTAAACCGATATATTTTATAAAATGCAGGTGAAACCGCGGGGCACAGATAGTATAGTATAGTATATATATAAATTACTATACCCAAATAAAGTTCTTCTTCATATTTTCAATTCACAAGCGCCAAATAACATATTTTATTCGAATTTAATTTAACAGTAAAACAGGAACAAACAGTATCCTAATATTATACCTGAAATATTTAACTTCATGTGGTAGACGTGCATAAAATATTATTAATTATCCATGTATAGATAGGGAATATCATGTGAAGATTTGAAAAGGTAAATAACAATGTATTAAAATATATACTTTTAATATATATATTTTTTGATAAATTTGATAAATTATATAAAATTGATGGCACCGCTGACCGCTCATGAATTGAGACCATTCTTTATCGGCACTAAAATCTCGATCCTATTAATCGCTATAAAGCATCGTGAATTCGCAAACAAATTTGCATAATTAATAAACTAATTAATGCGAAAAACTACGCCGTCAACATAAACACAGTGTGGGAGTGAATCAAGGTACCTAATCATTCTGTTTAGGGTTCCTTGCAAATTAAAAGTTTTTACAACTTGACAGCTTTGTCATTGAATTAAAATGAAGGTAATTTATATTTTAGCTTCCAAAGTTGGACTAATAAATTCAATTGTTCAAATATGTTTATTGGTTGGTACTAGTCTAGTAGCTCTTGTTGTTTGGCTAAATAATTAATTTTTAATTCAGATTGTTGTAAGAGCCGTGGTGGCCTTGTGCTTTGAGCAGTCGCCTGCTACGCAAGCGACGCAAGTTCGAATCCCGGCGGGGCCTGTACCAATGAGTTTTTCTAAAAACTTACGGTGAAGGAAAACATCGTTAGGAAACCGGCATATGTCTGAGAAGTAATTCAAAGACGTATGTATAGTGCTTGAGACGGCGATGGACTCACCCTCTGTCACGTTGGCGTCAGCATATATATTGCTGTTATGCATAAACATTATAAAATACACGTAAAATAAAACGTGCTAAAACTAGATAAACAGGATTATAAATGAACTAATTCAATTAACACGTCAATTAAATAAAGGCTATGACGGAATACAAATCGACTATAAAATAAAACATTCATATTCGAATAAAATCAAATCGATTGAAATGTGATCATGTTTTTGAACTAGCTAGGTGTCGGGATTAACACTTGTTTCATAATCTACAAATTTATCGATAACTCATAAATTATTTATAAAGCGAAAATGTACATTATTCACTTGCTCTGCTTAATTGACGTGAAATAGTGTGAAAAATATGAATCACTTCGGTGGAATAATTTCCAGTCCATTATAAATATCAGTTATGTTTGACATAAGTTCGTAACATTCACTTCGAAATTTAAAATATTCTGGTCAACACTTATTTTACATTTAAAATAATTGATTTAAATGGAATTACATATATTTTGAGATGGCTAATCTAATAAATATGAAATACGGAACCACATCAGCATATTATACTCAAGTAATTATTTAAACAGTAGGTGCTTAGAAAGTGGCATGCGTTCCTTTTACAGAAGAAATGTAATGATTCTTTTATTATTGTTAGCTTACTGTTCAGTTTGTTAACTATGTATTGTCATGATATTTGATGCCATATTGAATAATTAGAACCTTCACCGAGCTGTGCTCGGTTTCCTCACAAAAAATTTTTCACATAAAAGAAAAAAAATTACAGTTTTCTTAAAAAAATTAGTGGGAAAAAAAACCGAAATGGTGGGGCATTCGAATTCGAACCGGAAAAAGCCTAATATCATTATCATCCCATAGGCTGGAAGCCTCCCGTCTGAGCTATCGTAACTTGACAGATGTCGGCGAAATTTACCTGGGTATTGTAATGATATTGTAGCAATTTTTCATTGCTTGAAAACATGGTTAAAACGATGTTGTAAATTTTTTGGTCCAAAAACGCAAAATTTAGACGATCGTTGTTCTAATCGATAAAACAATTTTTTATTAAAAATTGCTTTTATTAAGTGCCTTTAGCGGTTAATTTGAAATTTCAAACATACAGCTCAACTGTATTTATCTGTATACATAGAAGTATAGATACCTAGGTATAGATTGTGTTAAAAATTACAACTACAAGCTCCAAGATATCCCTGCCTGAAACATTAGTCACAGAAAATCGAATCTGTAATCCAGCCGTGAGAGGGACCGACTCTGTTTCCCTCTGAGTTAGAGAGGGATGCAAGTAGCCCCGCCCTCTTTCTTAAGGGTAGCTAGGTTGGGGTGAACGCTCTGATATTAGGTAATTTGATACCACGTGCAGACAAATTGTATTATTGGATAAATGGGCACTACAATTCGGGAAAGGTGGATTTTCCATTTGTCATTTGGCAATTATTACATTAAGTACTATATGAGTAAATAGCTGTGTCACGTGGTTCAGCAATTCTGGAGATTAGTTGAAATAAACAGACAGACAGTTTTGTAGATTATAAGGACAGGTTGAATAAAAAATCAAAAACTAAGACGCAAAATTATTAATATACCTACGGAAAACCAAACTTTATCAAAAGTGTATGGAAGGGACGCGCGGGAAAGTGACTATATTTGAAAACCCGAATCAGCCATCTTTCTTCTCAACATTAGCGCCCTCGCGCGTCAATATTAAAATTACTCCATACGTCAATGTCAGATGTCACGCTGACCGCGTATCCGTCCCACAGACAAATAATATTGATTAATAAAATAAACCACAGATTATAAATGGCCGTGGACAAGTTCAACTATGCTACCATTTATCGTTCACAGACAGACACGTTTTTTTTTTATTTTTCAATATCAATACCGTGTATTATTGTAAATACGTGTATAATTTCATATGCCTGTAGTGAAAAGCTATTTTGGAATGTCACTTAAATTGTATTTATCTATGTAGATATATAAATTTGATTTACATAACATGCTCACGCCTGTATTCCCCAAAGGGGTAGGCAGAGGTTCGTAATAGTACTGCCACCTTTCACCAGTCATGTAAATGGAAGTTGAGCCTATTGCCACTAACCTATCTATATAAATAACACTTTACCGGACCCGGGGATCGAATCCAGGACCGCGTGTTCCGGAGTAGTATTTGCGATCACTAGACCAACGAGGCAAGCAGGTAGGTTGGTTTTAGGGACACTTGAAGGACGGAGGTTTAAAGTTTTAAAAATAACTAGCTGTGCTCCATGCTCTATTTTATGAGTGGTCCGCGGCACCCTTATATTTTTGTTAATTAATTGTATCCTAAGTTTCCCCTTGTTACATTAGCTATATGCCAGTGAAAGTCCCGTTAAAATCGGTCCAGCCGTTTCGGAGATTAGCTGGAACAAACAGACAGACAGAGAAAAATTTAATAATTGGTTTTTCAATGTATCGTGTATATTTTCATGTGTATGTGGTGAAAAGCTGTTATTTTGGAATTACAAACAGACACTTAAATTTTATTTATCTGTATGTATAGATACATAGATGTTCACCTGTCGTACACCTCCATATTTTAAACAATACTGCCAAATGTAACCCAGCTGAAGTTTACGTGGAAATATTCAAAATTTTCCAAGGCGTCCAAACATACCCCAGGCTAGACACACGCCCACATTCAACAGACCGCTCAAACAAAATGGAAAGATGTCAGAAGGTCGGCTTCCCAACTTTGTTTAGAGTCGAAAACATTTCAAGGAACGCCTCGAAGCTTACCCGAATTCCGGTATCAAGTGTAAATCATTCCAATAGTTACTTTAATTAAACTAAAATAAAATAAAAATCCGAGTTCGAAGCACGTCGTCTACCTACTAAAGAATGAGATATTTTTTTTGATGTTGTCTCTTGAAGATTCAACTCCGGGAGTCATTTCTGCTTAGCCGGATTATGGCGAGACTAATTAAAGCTTTCAATCAGGCAATTTTTTTTTATTATGTATAAAGAATGCGATCCCTGTGCCAACATTTATAGGACATCGACATACATATATATGCTCACGCCTGTATTCCCCGAAGGGGTAGTCAGAGGTGTTGTAATCACAATACCCACTTTTCACCGAAGATGATTAAATGTCAACGTGACAGATGGTGAGTCCATCGCCGTCTCAGACACTCTACATACGTCATTGAATTACTTCTCAGAAATATGCAGGTCACGATTTTTTCCTTCACCGTAAAGCACGTGGTGTGAAATCACTGTACGTAAAAACTCATTGGCACAGGTCCCGCTGGGATTGGAACTTGCGTCAAACCTCAAGGCCACCACGGCTCTATATAGGACATCGACTCAAATCTTAATCCTCCCCTCTATACATAACACTCAAAAGTAGCTTCAAATATCCAACGGAAGAGAGCTAGCCCGACAAGATAAGTCCTACGTCCCTTCTCTGGCCAGTGTACGTTTATATTTCCTCAATACTTGAGAGCTGGTATTCCGTAACATTTTATTTTGTACCTTCCACAACAACCCCCCTTATGCACTTTTAAAATTTCCATCATCAACCCTCCTGCCCTTTAATCCCCTACCCGTGTGATAGACAGTGCTGGTAGTCACGCGATGTCCATTGCCCATTCATAGTGATTCCACTGATTACGGTATCGAGAGTTGTAATTGACGAGTAGTCTTGGATCGTTGTAAATGCTCGTGGGTGTTTTAAGACGGCTTTTTAAATAAGAGGGTATATTTGAGGGTAGGTTTCTGAAAATGATCTCCTATCGGTATAAACTTGAGCTTTTTTTCTATAATATTTTTTGCAGACATGCCTACCTGGGTAAGTGGTTACCACTGTTTTATTATTTAATTAGAGTTTTCTATTAAATTAAATCTAAATGAAAAATGAAAATGGATTCCCTACTACCATTGTCTCTAAAACCGAGAAAAAAAATTACGATTGTTGTATGGGAGCCCCCTTAAAATATTTATTTAGGTATTTGCAGCAACAACATCAGTGAAAATATCAACTTAACTATCACAGTTAATGAGATGCAGCCTGGTGATAAACAGGTGAACAGATAGACAGCGAAATCTTAGTAGTAGGATCCTGTTCTTTACTCATTGGGAACGAAACCTTAAAAAAGTTGGATGAAAAGAATAATCTATATATCTAAAAGAAAGTCGTGTTAGTTACACTATTTATAACTCAACAACGGCTGAACCGATTTGGCTGAAAATTGGTGGGGAGGTAGCTTAGAACCAGGAGAAGGACATAAGATAACTATACTAGACTTGCCTGTAAGCATAAGAAAGTATAATGTAAGTACATAAATAAACAAATTCTTAACATTTTCTCTGTCCGTCCGTTTGTCTGTCTGTTTGTTCCGGGTAAACTCTGAAACGTCTGGAACGATTTCTACGAGACTTTCACTGACAGGTAGTTGATGTTACAAGGAGTAACTTAGGACACTTTATTAAGTTAGGGCTCTGTGAAAAAATCCATCCATAAAATTAAGCCTACGTGGGTGAAACCGCGGGGCACAGCTAGTACAATATATAGTGCAAAATATATACAGAGGCCTCTAAAACAATTGACAGTGCTAAATAAACAGTGTTCCTTAATACCGAACTTCACCCATGAGCACGAGGTAAATACAAAATGGTGTAAATGCACGAATGGTCACGCCACGCTACCTCCAAGAGGGCTAGCGATTCGATTCCCGGCGGGTTTATTGCACCTAGTAACAGAGGGTTGATGTCGAGATATAATGCTAATGATTATTATGTGAAAGTGTTTGTTGTTTAATTAGATTGTCAGCGGACTTGTGCGAATATTCATGAAATAAATCTAAAAAATTACATAACTGACTAGGAAATTGGTCATGATGTGTTCAACTGATGATTTTTTTTTCATTTCTCATACTGAGTCGTATTGTTTAAATCGTAGGTATGTGTCTGAAAATGATCATCGTCCCTGGCCTTATCACATACATTGTTGGGGTCGGCACTTGATTCAACCCGATGTGGCTGATCACCTGATTTTTATACGAAGCTACTGCCATCTGACCTTTCAATCACTTTTACGAGGAAACTCTGTGATAAACCAGTCTGGGTTAATCCAGTTGTCAGACTAATTTAGGTCTCCGACTGACCTGTAACGATTGCCAAAGATGATAAATTGGCAAACGGGACCGACGGCTTAACGTGCTCTCCGAGGCACGGAGGAAACTCGGGCGTGCACCCATCTAATTACTGGCCAGGGCTAGGGTTGCTTAACTGCGCTGATCGAATGATATGCGCAATAGCAACTGTGCCACGAGCTCCTCTTGGCACGATATTGGGTAATTTAGCACTAAAAAACAACATGAGTTCCTGGATTCAGTCCCTGAGTCGGGCGGTGTTATTATTAGGTTTTATCATTTGTAATAGCAGCTTGGATTCTGGATTAGTGCCCGGTTAATGGCAATATGCTCGGAAAGAAAGCCTTACTGTTTTAAACCATATGCTCTGCAAAATGGATGCCAAGGTCAGATCGCGGTTAATTTGTGTAAGAATCAGGACCGTGCCGTCACAACTTATGATCGCTTAGCAAAAATTGTGGGGACAGCAGCGCATATGTATTTGTTCGGGCTCGCACCATACGGGACCAAAAAATTAATACCTATCTATACAGACCCCAATAATAAAGAGAGCCGTGGTGGCCTTGACGTTTAAGCAGTCGCCTGCTACGCAAGCGACGCAAGTTCGAATCCCAGCGGGGCCTGTACCAATGAGTTTTTTCTAAAAAACTTATGTACAGTGATTGCACACCACGTGCTTTACGGTGATGGAAAACATCGTGAGGAAACCTGCATATTTCTGAGAATTAATTCAATGATGTATGTAAAGTGTCTGAAACGGCGATGAACTCATCATCTGTCACGTTGGCACTTAATCATCTTCGGTGAAAAGTGGGTGTTGTGATTACAACACCTCTGCCTATGCAGGCGTGAGCATATGTACCCCAATAATGTACGGGATAAGGTCATGGAGATGGTGATCGTAGGTGACAGCTTACCATTATGCTTACCATCCTTGTAGCATAAAATCAAAACTTTGAGGTTGTCGGGATAAGTAGTAGAGATTCCTCCCCTCGAACAACTGATCGAGAGCAAAATAATACGCGACTGTTTTAAAAATCCGTTTGCTTTAAAGATGAATTCCTATACATCTAATATCTATACAGATAAATACAATTAAAACAGCTTTTCCCTACGGACATGAAACTATATAGGGTACTGACATTAAAAAACCATTTTTTTTTCTCTGCCTGCCTGTTTGTTCCGGCTAATCTCCGAAACGGCTGGGCTGATTTTAAGGAGCAGGTAGATGTCACAAGGAGTAGCTTAGGCTAAAAAACCTTAGAGTAGGCACATCTAGTATAGAATAAAAACTTAGTATTTAAAGCTAAAACTAATTACAAATAGAAAACTTATCCCGAATCGATGCCTTTTGCTATCTTAAAAATAAAAATCTGTCTTCGTAGCTTGAGCAAGTTTTAAGGTCAAATTCTAAGACCATTGATTTTACTACTACAGCGTATGAAAGTTTCATGTTAGGTAAATGTGCCGCTATCACGATACGGTGCGGTGGCACGCCAGCTGGTTGGGGTTCAATCCCGAGGGTGTTTACCTCAGTAACACGGCACAGAATAAAAATATACAGAAGATCGGCTCTTATACAGCTCTCTTAAACTGGCGGTAACAGACATAAACAAATCTATATTCATTGAGAAAAGTGTTCTGTCAGTGTGTTGTATGACTATGTCGTAAAGATCTAAGAAAACACAATCAGTTTAAAATCTCACTGACTGACCGTCTTGTGGGAATATTCATTGCGTGTTGCTTTTCTGTCTCACTAAACAGAGTTTGCTGAAATAAAACACTTGAAAAGGGATATTTTTTTCCGCTGAAAAATGATTGCCGCTGACTTCTATCATTGTTGGATAGCATTGTTTAAATAAGATAGATTTAGAATATATTAATGTAAAAGAATTTTCTTGGAGACCACGTTCGGACGATTTTAGAACGAATAAGAACCGTTGTAGGAACTTTTGACCGAAACTTTGTATTTCGTTCAATAAGAGTAGGCCATCTAGTTCAATTTCATTCGTATTCAAAGTTAAAAGTATCTTTATTCGATTAGACTTTTTACAAAGTACTTTCAAATCGTCAGAATGACATAATTATACAGGATTATACATGCTACCGCCAGGTTTGGATGGTTGCTTTTACTGAGAACAACCTGGCAAGAAACTCAGTAATTACTCTTTTCAAAAATATTATACAATTTAAAGAATACAAAATAAATAATTTAAGAAACATAAGTTCCAGTGCACAAATGTCGATAAAAATTAACATAACTAAAAATCTAGTACATCTACTTATTCGGAATATGCACAACCCTGAGTGCGTGCAATATTTGATGAAAGCCGTTCTTCTGTTATATTTGAATTTGGCCACATGGTCTACTGTTTAAAACAGAAACTATCTAGTTGGTTTTATGTGGATTTTTATATTTATGACGTGGCTTTTGTGTTTTAATTGTCTTTTTCTGAGCAATTATGTTACCTTATTACTGGTGATAAAATAAATTAGAGTATTTTATCAAACTCTATGGAAATGTTTTTAACATAGTCCTTAAAAGGAAGCCTAGACATTTTTAATCATTTATTCATATATTTTGTGTGAGAATGCACTTATGAAGCCAATTAAGGCTCCGTTTAATTTATCTTTACGTCTTTCATATGTACTTTAATTACATGCTGAACTTTTTAATTTAATTTAATGACACTTTCTTCGGCATTTATTTAATCATAAAAATTTAAGGCAGTTATAAATTAAAAAGCATCAATTTATAATTAACTAATTTTGCCTGCCGCTTCGCTATCGTAGTAGATCCTATAATCTGGGTCCGAACGGCATAACTCTATATAAGCCATAGCGACCCTAAATAAATCTTAAATGATGGTAAAAT
Organism: Watsonalla binaria; assembly: GCA_929442735.1. NCBI lineage: Eukaryota > Metazoa > Arthropoda > Insecta > Lepidoptera > Drepanidae > Watsonalla > Watsonalla binaria. The sequence continues at coordinate 8,280,203 of OV838937.1, read as the reverse complement.
AATTCCTGTAATCGATGAATTATTTTTCTAAGAAAAAAATTTTTACTCTGTATTTCATTTGGCTCGTTAAAAATGCTCACGTCATCCCAGAAGGGTCCCCAAAGGGCTAAACGGCTGCTAAGCTATTGCTAAATGGAACAATAACATCAACTTTTCACCGAAGATGATTAAGTGTCAACGAGACAAAGGGTTAGTCTATCGCCATCTCAGGCACTATACAGGTCTTTTACTTCAATACACCCTGCGCCCTGCGCACTCGCAATATTTGTATGACATATTTACATTTTTCACGTCACCGCTGGGAGTCGCTGACCAAGTGCTCATACTAATATTCGGCGGAGACGCTAGCGAGTATAGATTACGAAAACGGTGGCAAACCCGTGATAGGGGTACAGACATATGCAGGATTGCTCCCGGTGTTTTCCTTCACGGTAGGGTGAAATTACTGCACTTAAGATTTAACATAAACCCATTGGTACAGGCCGCTGGGATTAGAACGTTGTTTGGATAGCAAGCGACTTATCGACTGACTGCCCGGGGACTGGTTAACCTAACGGCCAGCATGGCTGTTTTTTCCGTAAACACATATGCACACACAGCCTGCCTGTGTAACGAGTACATTTACGCACAGTACAGTACAATCGAACACATAACCTTACCCAACAGAGCATCCCTATCATTTTCACTCTCTGTCACGCAAACATCCCATTTTGCCATGATTAAAAATCTGCAGTCATCACGCTATCCATTGACATGTTATCACCAACACGTCAGCATTGCGTGTTCGCGTCACGTGGTGTTACGTCAGCGCACGCAAGGAAAGCACGCGACCAACGCATGGAGCTTCAGTGGGCTTGGAGATTGCACGCTAGGTGTGTAAGTAGGCTATATGAGTACTGTGGAACAGTTATTGTGTCCGTTAGACAAGCTAAGGATGAAATAAAATAAAAATATGCTCGCGCCATCCCAGAAGGGTCTCCGAAGGCGTAAGCAGAGGTGTTGTAACAACGTGACAGAGGGTGAGTCCATCGCCGTTTCAAGCACAATACATACTTCTCAGATATATGCAGGTTTCCTCACGATGTTTTTTTTCACCGTAAAGCACGTGGTGTGAAATCACTGTATAAGGTTTTTTAAAAAATACTCATTGGTACAGCCCCGCTGGAATTCGAAATAGCGTCGCTTACATATCAGGCGACTGCTGTAACCTCGAGGCCACAACGGCTCTTCAAATACTGCTCGAATAGCTACATCAAAACTTTAAATCGAATAAAATGAGTTGTTTCACTAAATTTCACTTTACCTTTTACGAAATTGGCTTCGACGCTAATCATCCAGACATCAACCTCAAGATCCCTAAGCTCTATAATAAGCTAAACTCACCAGATATAGCTATTAATGTTACCCTTTAGTTGAGACCTGGTGAAATTTGCATACCTCATTGTTGGTTGCAAACAATAATTTGAATTTTTCGAGTCTTCGAACATTTTTGATCGGATCAAGTGTAATAGCTACCTAGAATTAACGATTTAGTACGCTTTCTAACCTGTTTTTAATAAAAAATAGTTTAGAAAAAAGGTTTAAAACTCGTTTGTCATTGTTTTAGGGTTCTGGGAACGAATTAAATAACCTTTATGGGATCACTTTGTTATCTTTCTGTCCGCGTTTTAGCTGGTCAAGATTTGAAAGGGAACTAAAGCCTAGGAAAGATACTACCCGAATATCTTTATCTATATACATATAAATAAAATTGAAGTGTTTGTAATTCCCAAATAACAGCTTTTCACTAAATGCATATGAAAGTATACACGGCAATGACATTGAAAAAACAATCTTTAAAAATCTGTCTGTTTGTTTAGGGCTGGACCGATTTGAATGATGGTTTTTTTATGCGTTTACGTAACGTTTTGGATAGTTTAGATTCACAAAACAGCCCGGCAGATGGCGCTGTAGTCGGAATGCAGAACAACGTTTATCGGGTCCGCTAATAGTTATATAATTCCTACTTATACCTATCATCAAATTTATTAGTTTTAGACGAAAGACGAATTCATGGGTAGTAGCTAGTTTTCTGTATAAATTTATGAAATGTAAGTCATCATCTCCCTGGCCTTATCCCATACATTGTTGGGGTCGGCACTTGATTCAACCCGATGTGACTGATCTCCTGATTTTTATACGAAGCGACTACCATCTAATCTTCGCAACCCCTTTAACGAAGAAAATCTGTGATCTGGGTTAAACCAGTTGTCAGACCTGTAACGATTGCCACAGATGTTAAATTGGCAACCGGGACCGACGGCTTAACGTGCTCTCCGAGGCACGGAGGGAACTCGGGCGGTCACCTATGCAACTACTGGCTTGGGTTAGGGTTGCTAAACTTCACTGATCGGCGAGCCACGAGCTCCTCTTTTTTAAATAGCATATTTTAACTAAATACATATTGCAATTTAACTTATTTTTTGAATTCGTTTGTATACACAACCTTCCAAATCCGGCGAAAGTAACATGACTTTGCTATAAGGTATAGTTCGATTTCCGATATAGAATTAACTGCACGTTATAATGAAAACATTCTTATTAAATAGACCTAGCGTTTACAGCTTACTTTACGCCACAGGGAATATAATAAATGAAGTAATTACTACCTCATTTATTTTCCAATCTATTTTCTTCCCTTTGTTTATGCTTTTATACTTCATCTTCATTCTGACGTGATATCTTTATTATCTGCCGAAAGCTACTGTAAACATTAAAGGATATTCAAAAAACAACGTTTCTTTTAAGAAACGTCAGATAAACTTACTAAGCTCTATGGGCTCGCAAAATTGGTTTTCATCATAAGCAATATAAGCCGTGATGGCCTTGAGGTTTGAGCAGTCGCCTGCTACGCAAGCGACGCAAGTTCGAATCCCAGCGGGGCCTGTAACAATGAGTTTATCGAAAAAACTTATGTACAGTGATTTCACACCACTTGCTTTACGGTGAAGGAAAACATCGTGAGGAAACCTGCATATTTCTGAGAAGTAATTCAATGACGTATGTATGGTGTCTGAGACGACGATAGACTCACCATCTGTCACGTTGGCACTTAATCATCTTCGGTGAAAAGTGGGTGTTGTGATTACAACACCTCTGCCTACCCCTTCGGGGAATACAGGCGTGAGCATATGTATGTATGTATGTATCATAAGCAAATACGTTTTAAAAATTGATCCATTAGATAGACACATGTATTGAAACTAATTTAAGTAACTTTTCTATCCAAAAAATATTTTTTAATTTTTTAATAATATTTAAAGTTTATTGACTATATACACTTTTGCCTCGCGACGCCTCTATGGTAAAACAAACCGCTGCTCTGATATATGTCTCAATTATCCGTATCGGGTATGCGCAAACGCAGTGGGAGCCAATATTCAATATATTATCTGTGGTTAGACTTTATTGCCCTATTGAATTATACGCTTTTTTGTATTTGGAACCCTTAATAAATCATTTGTTTAATTAATTTAGTGCCTTAAGTAAATCTTAGGAAAATCTTCGTGTAGAGGCTCCGCAAATTATTTACATTTAAAATTATATATATTTGCGTTTTAGTCATTAATATTTTCTTTGTACGTACTTATCTTTTAATCGACTTAAAAAAGGAGGAGGTTATCAGTTCGCTTGTATTTGTTTTTTAGATTTTTTTTTGTCCATTTTTTGAGATGTATTTTTTTGTTGGTATCAAATGCCCAATTTACTGAGATTCCAGACATTTTGGACATCGAAACTCAACTGGACATGTAAACTGACGCTAAACAGTAGCTTATTTACACCGATCGGATATTAACTTAAACTAACCCGAGTTTAATTTTAGCTTGCAAGGCATTAAGTTCAATATTGTGTGCACTGATTTTCACCACATAAAATGGAAGTTAATCTGTAACGTACTATAAATAAGGCTGATTTTCAACTGAAGAGGCTTCGTTTACGGTTTAGAGTTACAAAAACCGAGGAGTTTTCCATTCCATTAAACATTTAACATCTGTATGTCAAATCGCATTAAAGCTTGTTCAGTGATGAACGGATTTCGCGATACTGTTTAGTATCATAGCAGATACTTTGCTATTCTACTTTGAACCTTAAAGCCATGGGTATCGATTCCTAGTATGCCTATTTTTAGTTAGCATTTTAATGACCTCAGTCGAGTATTCTTAGCTCTGGTATTTAAGCTCTAGGCTATTTCTTGAGTCAAATTAATGTTATTGTTTGTAGGTTTATCTTCATATCTCTACGCCCGGCTTTCCCAAAAGGGTCTTCGAAGGGTCTAGTGACTGCCTCGTTGGTCTAGTGGTCGCTAATGCTACTGCGGCCGAAGATTTATTGGATTTCCTTGGTCACCCATCCAACTACTTGCTTGGTTAGGGGTTGCTTAAATTCGCTGACGGAATGATATGCGCAATATCAACAGCACCACGAGCCGCTCAAGACTGACAAAATACTATATGAACACTAATGCCCATTGCCTACCCCTTCGAGGAATACAATGGTGAGGATATGTATACATGTGTGTCTCCGAAGGGAAAAGCAGATGTGTTACAGCACCCATTTTTCACCGAAGATGATAAGATGCCATCATGAAAGATGAAAATGTAAATTCACTCAGTTTCTGCTCTGGTAAGGCACTTATTAATGCCGAAGAACCGACAAGAAACTCAGCTGACTCGGCAGTTGGATGGTGAGTCAACCGGCTCCACAAACGCATATGCTTACGTCTGTAAATTTCCTCACAGGCATTACCATAGCATTTTCTTCACCGTAAAGCTCGTAATGTTGCGTCACTGAGCATAAGTTTTTAACTTCGGTGAGAACGGATCTCGTTGCTTGCGTTGTATGCCTATCTTAGGTACATAATTGCCACTTTCACAGGTGTCTTGGTGTAACGGTGGTTAGTGAGACTATAAAATTGATATGATAAGGATGTAAGTGCGTAAATGGTTGTTTAATATATGTAATTGTGAATTATGATCCGTTTATCGCTGAATGTTATTCAAGAAAATTATTTTTACTCGTGCCCTCGTCAAGGGCAGACATTAAAACGGTTAAAGTATTGGCTATGCAAGCAAGTTAAACTTCCAATGGGTTTTTAAAAAGAGATTATATTAAAAAGCCGTGGTGTCTTCAGGGTTTCAGCAGTCGCCTGCTACGCAAGCGACGCCAGTTCGGATCCCATTTACAGTGATTTCACACCACGTGCTTTACGGTGAAGGAAAACATCGTGAGGAAACCTGGATATTTCTGAGAAGTAATTCAAAGACGTATGTATAGTGCCTGAGGCGGCGATAGACTCACCATCTATCACGTTGGCACTTAATCAAATTCGGTGAAAAGTGGGTGTTGTGATTACAACACCTCTGCCTACCCCTTCGGGGAATACAGGCGTGAGCATATGTATGTATGTATGTATATTATACTTTCATACACGCATTTTGTGAAACCCTGTTGAAATAAATCTGTATTGAGTACGGATTTGTATATATTCGCATGACTATTTAAAGTAACAATAATTAACAGACAACGGTGTCTAAATCCAGGAGCTAAACAGTGGAAGCACAAAGCATTTTATCGGCATATACTTTCATCGTACGTCAAACTGGCCTGATGTTCAACGAGTTATATTACTAGGGAGAGGTGTAGAGAGGCTTTATTAAATTAATAATATTTTATATAATACTTATTTAAAGTTATCATATTATTTCGACGCTTTCCAGTAGTAAAATATACAATTTGGGTGACTAACTATTTGTGAAACTATTTTTAAATCGATCACATATATCTGCCAATGAAAGTCGCGTTTAAATCGGTCCAGCTGTTTCAAAGATTACCCGGAACAAACAGACAGACGACAGAGAAAATTTTAACATTGTTTTTATGTATGTGCCCTATTTATTATAATACTAACTGTGCCCCTCGGTTTCACCCGCGTAGACTTAATTTTATGAATGGCCCGCGGAATTCAAATGTTTTTTTTTTAATTATAAGTAGCCTAACTTATTTCTTGTAACATTAGCTATCTACCAGTGAAAGTCCCGTTAAAATCAGCCCAGCCGTTTTGGAGATTAGTCGGACCAAACAGACAGACAGACGGACAGAGAAAAATCGTTTTTCTATGTGAAATGTTGTGAAATGTTGAAATTGCAAATAGATACTTCAATTTTATTTGTCTTTATATCATCATCATCCCCCTTATCCCATGTTATTTGCGGTCGGCGCAATGTGTTCTTCTCTTCCATTTCTCTCTACCAGCCGTCATATCTATATTCACTCCCATTCTAGCCATATTATCTTTCACACAATGCATCCATCGTTTCTTAGGTCTTCCTCTCCCATTGTAACCATCCACATTCATAAACAAAACATATTTATCCGTATACGTATGTATGTATATATGTAGTATGTATGTCACACTTCAAATTTTATTAATGTATGTGTATAGATGAGTCGCATCTACTCCATTCTTAGTTCCAACGAGCGCAGATAAGAGAGCCTCGAGATAGCACAGTACAATACCTAACCAATTAAATTAGCCGGCTGTTGCGAAATGAGGAGTAATGCGTTGGGTACTTTTATCACACCATTGCCTGATGCACCTTTGCGAATATTTATTTACACAATTCAAAATCGGACTTAAATACTTTAAGGTTTTTTAAAGTCGTTTTACTTGATAACGAGCTGTGAGAACCCGCGTAGAGTAAATTTCATGGGTGACCCGCGGAACACTATTTTTTTAAAATTAAATATATCTTAAGTTATTTCTTGCACATTAGCTATCTGCCAGTGAAAGTCCCGTTAAAATTGAACTAGTAATATTAAAGTGTCTGTTTGCAATTTCAAAATAACAGCTTTTTCCTAAATGCATAATGAAAGTAAATACGGTACTGACATAAAAAAAAATCTCTGTCTGTCTGTCCGTCTGTTGGTTTTAAAACCCACTGGCAGATAGATAGCTAATGGGGTAAGCAGAGGTGTTGTAACAACGACACCCACATTTGACCGAATATGATTAAGTACCAACGTGACAGAGGGTGAGTCCATCGCCGTCTCAGGCACTAGACATACGTCTCTGAATTACTTCTTAGACATGCAGGCAACCTCTTAGTATCTCCTTGAAATCCCTACCTAAATTAATAATATCGCCTACCCAAAGGTTCAATGGCCTTTAATAAGCTAAAAATGTTCATAATGTATCATTGAATCAGTTTCGTGGAATCCAGCGGTCTGTCTGTACAATAAGTAGGCAGTTAACATCAAGATAGGATGTCCTTAGCTGCCAATTATTTTGTTAAGAACATTATTCACGGGATTGATGTTAGAGAATTATCGTGAAACATGAATTTCAGCATTTATAAGCTTTGCATTTATTTAATAGTAAGAGTTATTTTCAAAATCTAAATGCGGTTTTAAAACCTTAGATGTTTTTAAAACATAAAAGTAAAAAAATATGCTCACGCCATCCCAGAAGGGTCCCCGAAGGGGTAAGCAGAGGTTTTGTAACAACACCCACATTTCACTAAAAATTATGAAGTGCCAACGTGACAGAGGATGAGTCCATCGCCGTCTCAGGCACTATACATACGTCCTACGACATATGCAGGTTTCCTCATGATGTTTTCCTTCACCGCAAAGCACGTGGTGTGAATCATTGCACATAAGTGTTTTAGATAAACTCATTGGGACAGGCTCCGTTGGGATTCGTGCTTGCGTCGATGGCGTTGCTGGCGACTGCTCAAACCCCGAGGCCATCACGGCTCTGCATGTTGTTTCAAAAGAAAATATCGTTAGGAAACTAGAATATTATATCTAAGTCCCTTGAGACGTTCGAAAATCCTTCGTAATTTCAATCTAAAGGTAGACAATATTTCTTAAAATGTAGAGTGTTTCCACAGAGACTACTATATCGATACATTGAAATTGATCCACATAGGTCCAATAGCATATCCATATAACACAACCTATTAAATATATAACCAGCTGTGCCCTACGGTTTCACCCGCACTTAATTTCATCTTTGATCTGCGGAACCTTATTTTCTTAATATAAAATAGCCTATGGTTTCGGAGATTATCCGGAACAAACAGACAGACAGACAGACAAAAAAATTTAAAATAGATTTTTCCATGTCAATACCATGTATACTTTCATATGAATTTAGTGAAAAGCTGTTATTTTGGAATGACAAACAGACACTTCAATTTTATTTATCTGCACCTTTTCAAAGAGGTTGCACGTCGTCTGGTAGAAGCCTCTCGTGACAAGCGGGCTGGGGCTTTTCTCGCTCAGAGAATCAGCATTGCTATTCAACGTGACAATGCTGCCAGCCTTCTTGGCACGATCCCGAGAGACACCGATTTAGATTAACTACTTGTAATTCGTTTTAAGTATCATAATTATATTCCGTAATTGTAGGTACAATATAAATCAATAAATAATAAATAACTCTGCATAGATAATATACAGGTTCGCGTCTATTCTCAAATATCTCTATTAAGACCAGCTTGACCACTCAAAGATAGGCTTAATCCACATTATTAATCTGCCCCCACGCACTCAATACCACCACAAATCTGATATATTAATAGACTAACAACACTATTGTTTACGACTCAACATAGTTTATGAAGGCATTTTAGATTATAATGTCTGTGTTAAAATGTTATTGGAGTGCCGAGCCGGTAGTCCGCGTTTGTTCTATGAAATAAATATTGTTTTATAAAACAAACTTGTTTGATTTTATTGATTTGTTCCAAGGAAAAATCTTACATACATAGTTTATGAAGGCATTTTACTCACGCCTGTATTCCCCGAAGGGGTAGGCAGAGGTGTTGTAACCACAACACCCACTTTTCACCTAAGATGATTAAGTGCCAACGTGACAGATGGTGAGTCCATCACCGCCTCAGACACTTTACATACTTCATTGAATTACTTCTCAGAAATATGCAGGTGCCGTGGTGGCCTCGGGGTTAGAGCAGTCACCTGCTACGCAAGCGACGCAAGTTCGAATCCCAGCGGGGCCTGTACCAATGAGTTTTTCTAAAAAACTTACGTACAGTGATTTCACACCACGTGCTTTACGGTGAAGGAAAACATCGTGAGGAAACCTGCATATGTCTGAGAAGTAATTCAAAGACGTATGTACAGTGCTTGAGACGGCGATAGACTCACCATCTGTCACGTTGGCACTTAATCAAATTCGGTGAAAAGTGGGTGTTGTGATTATAACACCTCTGCCTACCCCTTCGGGGAATACAGGCGTGAGCATATGTATGTATGTATGTAAATATGCAGGTTTCCTCACGATGTTTTCCTTCACCGTAAAGCACATGGTGTGAAATCACTGTACATAAGTTTTTTAGAAATACTCATTGGTACAGGCCCCGCTGGGATTCGAACTTGCGTCGCTTGCGTAGCAGGCGACTGCTCAAACCTCAAGGCCACCACGGCTCTTAGATAAAAGTATTCAAAGAATTAGTCTTGCCATTTGAAGGGGGACTGCTGCCAGTATCTTGGGAACCTTGCCTACAGGGACTACTAATTAACGGACGACTAAAATAACTAATAATATATTTTAGTTATTAGATTATATTTTTTAAGGTTCGTTGTTAATTAACTACGATAAGGTGTTGTGTTTATTCAATTAAATAACTTGATTGAAGTATGCACATGCCATCCCAGAAGGGTCCCCGAAGGGGTAAGCAGAGGGGTTGTAACAATAATACCTACATTTCACTAAATATGATCAAGTGCCAACGTGACAGAGAGCGAGTCCATTGCCGTCTTAGACACTATACATACGTTTTTGAATTAATTACAATATCAGCAGATTCTCATTAAATGTACATGAATCGAAGAGGAACGTTGATTGGCCACCTTGCACGACATAACGGGTTTTTTAAAAGCATTTTAGAAAGAAATGTAGAAGGATAGAGAGGAAGAGGGAGACCCAGGATAACATACATGAGTCAAGTTAAGGTGAAGGAGTCTGTCATGACGTATAGGGAGGTCAAGGAGATGGCACTGGACAGAGACGAATGGAAGAAATTGCATCGGTTACACCGACAAGAGTCAGACTCAAAATTATGATGATGTACATGAAGGTACCTTTATACCGTATTTAAACCAGAAAGCTTTTTAATAAATATTTTCAGTCTGTCTGTCGGTCGGTCGATTTATTTCGGCTAATCTCTGAAACGACTGGACCGATATTAGCGGGACTTCCACTGGCAGATAGCGTTTGTTACAACACATAACATAAAATGATGATGAGATGTATGGAAATGAAGATAAAAAAAAAACGCGAAAATCAGTCGGAGTTTTTCTCATTAGCCCTTAATTTGTATGTTTTTGTATTGGATAAGAAACTTATACAATATCACTTTTTAGCTCATTTCAGTGATACTTAGCAGTAGAACTGAAAATTTCTTTCATTCAATAAAAAACAAGAAGAAAAAATCAATTTTGGTTATGAAATGAAATAGAAAGTTACTAATAAAGTTTAACTCATAAACCCCGAGTTTGATGATGACTGACAGTTGCTTGTATGTGTGTGTTAGTTGTGTGTGTGAGTACACAATGATAGTAATTACATAATGATAAGTCATTTAAACAGTGCCCGCGGTGCGGGTGTTGTGGAGTTCATACTAGAGTACGGTCAGCAGATATTTTAAAAATATATCTAAATAATAATATTTATTAATAAATAAGTAACTAAAAACTAATTACAAGTAGAAAACTTGGCCCAAATCGGTGTCTCTCGGGATCGTGCCAAGAAGGCTGTCAGCATTGCCACGTTGAATAGCAATGCTGATTTTCTAAGCGAGAAAAGCCCCAGCCCGCTCGTCACGAGAAGCTTCTACCAGACGACGTGCAACCTCTTTGAAAATAGATTAAATGTAATAAAAAAAAATATATAGCAATTATTGTAAATATATGTGGGGACAGCGAGTGATCATGCTTATCCCCAGCAAAGGGAAGATCTTCCAGCCAGGCGGGTGTCATGCTTGGGGAATCGCGACTCCTGTACTAGTTGGAGACTTGTTAATATAACAGCAATGCGCATGTAACTCTTATTGCGCGATTTAGGTTCTCGTGTATTTGTACTCAAACTTTGCAATTGTTAGCGAGTAGCGCCATCTAAGTAAATTGAACGAGCAAAGCTCGGTCATCCAGATACTATACTTTTAACACCGGATAGGGACCGGAAATATGGCATAGATTTTCATGAAGATGTCTCTGTGACAGATTGTGCGCCCATCGCCGTCTTAGACACTCTTTTCCTCTTCATTTAGAGGTAATCTATGCCTTATTGGATCCTCTGTGGACTTCACTCACACAATGTTGAGATCATAGACATATTCAATGTAACAGTATCATGTTATATATTGTATTTTTATCTATAGGAAAAAAATATTACTATTGAATTAATACGTAGATATTATTTTCAAATTACATTTTTGTATCCACTCTTCAAATCTGAGCTCCTGTCAAATCCCGCCAAACAGCCTCATGTTTCAAAGAAATCATATTCCCAGATTACATTCCTTAATTACTATTGGGCGGTAAAATAAAGCTGAAAGCCTACAATTTAGTAAACCGATAATCACGATCTTATACAGAAACCTAAAACATATCTACAATAATGATTTACTAAATAATAACAATAGCTAATCTCATTTCGAAATAACATAATAATGGTTTCATGAGAACACAAAAAATTGAAGGTATTTTTCGGTTAATAATTACAAATAATTGGTTGAAATTATGCTAGCACTTTTGTATAATTTTGATGCCGACCGTACAACGTCCAGTTTTCGTGGAACAAATTCCAAAACATTTGTTTGATGCGGCATAATAAGAGTCAATTTATGAAAAAAGTTACGTTTGTGGGTATACATATGGCTCGGTTTACTGATAGACCATGTTGAAAGGGTGTAAGTATATTATATCGCATACCATCACGATTATTTTCCCAAAAAATGAGCAAAATGGGGCATTATTCACACTTAATATTGAACAGAAAAAAAAAATTTGCTTTATTCGTCTTATTAACATAATTAAAAAAATATGCTCAAGCCATCCCAGAAGGGTCCCTGAAGGGGTAAGCAGAGGTGTTGTAACAACAACACCCACATTTCACCGAATATAATCAAGTGCCAACGTGACAGAGGGTGAGTACATCGCCGTCTCAGGCACTATACATACGTCTTTGAATTATTTCTCAGGCATATGCAGGTTTCCTCACGATGTAGATTGAACTGGACTCCAGTTAGGTCTGCGGGTATAGTTGAGTTGTGGCCCTTTGATGACAATGTGCGGCAACACCCGATGTACAGGTGCGAACCACTTTGCACCATAAAAACATTTCTTATTTCTTTTGTGTATTCTTTTTTGTATATATTTTTTGTATGAGTTTTATTTGTTTTGTTGCTGCTTATTGAAATCAATAAACGTTTTATTATTATTATTATTATGTTTTCCTTCACCGTAAAGCACGTGGTGTGAAATAACTGCACATAAGTTTAGAAAAACTCATTGGTACAGGCCCCGCTGGGATTAGAACATGCGTCGCTTGCGTAGCAGGCGACTGCTCTAAGGCCACCACGGCTTCTTTACCTTCTTAATTTAATAATTACCAATTTTTTTTTACTCTAAAGTATATTATCTATCTGTCTAAAGGTGCAGACGCTTATATATTACTTATAATATTACGAAAAGGTATTATCCGACTTCTGACCGACAATCCTGTTTTATCCGACAACGGTGTAACAAAAAGGAAGGTAATGATTTCAATTGATAAAATAAACCCGCATTGTCATAAGCTAACTAATAACAAACAACAATTTCACTATATATAGAAAGAAAGATAAAAAAAATTCAATCTTTTGACTTAAAAATATTGAAGGCGAATTTTACCTTCAATTAATTAGCAAAGATACAGGATGCTATTTCCATTTATAATAAAACTAGCTTCTGTACGCAGCTCCGTCTGTGTAAAATCCTTCATTAGTGTATATTTACACCTCACCAAGAACACACCCTCCACATTTGATATCTGTAGGTTCAGCGATTTAGGTTGTGCGTTGATTAGATATGGATATTTTATTTATATTATATTAGAGTTATATTTTTCAGATTACACTAATTTAACTTAATTTTATATACAATAGTACTTAAAACTAATTACAAGTAGAAAACTTATACAAAATCGGTGTCTCTCGGGATCGTGCCAAGAAGGCTGGCAGCATTGCCACGTTGAATAGCAATACTGATTTTGATTTTTTTATTTTATACTATCGGACGTAACGTGATATCACCCGCGTAGTTCCCGTTCCCGAAGGAGAACGGGGATAAAATATAGCCTATATTAGTCAGTGATAATGTAGCATTCAAATGGTGAAAGAATTTTTAAAATCGGTCCAGTACTTTTTGAGCCAGATCGTTACAAATTTACTTGCATATAAATCTTTCCCTTGTATAATATTAGTATAGACTAACATTCTCAGGGTAAAATTACTATGCAAATAAAACTTTACTTTAAGACCACACACTAGTTACCAGTTTTAATAGCGAAAACATATAGAAGGGCAGATGTTGTGCGCAAGCGCGAGTGTTCAAAATGTCAAACTTACAGTTGAACCACCTAGGTACCTGGGTTACTTTATTATACAACTGTTGGACAGCTAACAGTTATATTTATTTATACTTATGGTATATACCGACCTCCTATTTTATCCTTCTATGTTGAATCGAGAAAAACATATATAATAATAGTATTGAATTTGTAGCGGCTACTTGTCGAACCACTGCACTTTAATGTCAATGTGGGTAGAGGATGACGTCAATGTCAACATGGTGGCGGTAAGGGTTGTCATATAAACCGACCGATGTCAATGAATGCCTTTAAACTGAAATATAATTACTATACTAACTTAGAATTTAGGTCGCGCATGTAAGTGCTTGCAATGTTGAAATGTTGCGTAAACAGTTTTATAATACAATATAAAATGTACGGCTTTGCCTGTATAGAATTATCTATACATACATATAGACAGAATAAAAATGCAGTGTCTGTCTGTAATTCCAAAAATACAGCTTTTCACTAAATGCATAAAAATAATATACGGTACCCGTATAGAAACGGAAGAGATTTAATTTTTTTTTCTCTATCTGTATGTTTCTGCTAATCTCCGATGCGGCGGGACTGATTTTAACGGGACTTTCACTGACAGATAGCTAATGTTACAAGGAGTAACTTGGGCTACTACTTTTATTGTCTTAAAGTGCTTCCCCCTTCGAAGACCCTTCTGGAATGGCGTGAGCAATGAGCATTTGTAATGTAAGGTATTAAAAGAGCAGTATTTTTTTTCAAATCATCGTTTTTATTGAGAGAGAGAGCACGTTAAGCCGTCGGTCCCGGTTGCCAATTTATCATCTTTGGCAATCGTTACAGGTCAGTCGGAGGCCTAAAAGAGTCTGACAACTGGTTTTAACCCAGATCCCAGATTTTCCTCGTTTAAGGGGTTGCGAAGGTCAGATGGCAGTCGCTTCGTATAAAAATCAGGTGATCAGGGTTGAAACCACATTGGGTTGAATCAAGTGCCGACCTTACAATGTATGGGATAAGGCCAGGGAGATGATGATCGATTTTATTGCGACCACATTGTAACAGAAATAGCAGGAACAACACCTAGGTATCTCCAATAATTGCTTTGTTCCACCACATACGGTATTACGTCAAGCCCCATTAAGTATCAAAGCGTAACTAGCCGGCGTAACTTGAACCATGCGATCCTATGCTAAAAGGAAATCTCTAATAATTTTCCCAGACACTAAGATATAGAGGGGTCTGATTTTTATGGTCATGCGCACAGCCATTTTAGATCTACTGTTATAGGTTTCTGCTATTTTTATAGCTTTTACAGTACTAGTTGGTCTAATGTAATGGGTTCCGATAATTTTATATGAATGAATAGTTTCGCTAGGGGCTCGAAACATGTCAATTTAACATACATATGCTCACGCCTGTATTCCCCGAAGGGGTAGGCAGAGGTGTTGTTATCACAACACCCACTTTTCACCGTATTTGATTAAGTGCCAACGTGACAGATGGTGAGTCTATCGCCGTCTCAGACACTTTGAATTACTTCTCAGAAATATGCAGGTTTCCTCACGATGTTTTCCTTCGCCGTAAAGCACGTGGTGTGAAATCACTGTACATAAGTTTTTTAGAAAAACTCATTGGTACAGGCCCCGCTGGGATTCGAACTTGCGTAGCAGTCGACTGCTCAAACCTCATAGCCACCACGGCTTATACTTAAGGTAAAGTGTAGTTAGGTACGTTTAGTATCAGGGGTTAGTCAATCTTTGATGTATCTTGGATGATATCTAGAACAAATGGTTGCTTAAGTATTAACACCGTGGAAGTTTTATTTTGACCGAAATACGTTTCGCGTGTCATTCAATCGCAAGACACATCGTTTGATGAATCAAACACAGGAGACAAGTATTTAATTATTTTCATGAGCACGTGGATTAAACATAACATTACATTAACTGACACTGCTTGATGAAAAATTATACGGTGTTTTTGATTACCTGTAAAGTTCTCCTGAAATATTTTTCAAGTATTTATAAATCGACAAAATATCAACCTGATTATCTTAGGCGATGCTTTGTGATAATGGAACATTATAGTTTTTAAAAGCTATCTATGTAATCATCTTCCAGACCTAATGCCGACCTCAGCACTGTATGGGTTGCTGAGGTATGCGCTTGATTCAATAGACATTTTATTTTTTACGAGGAAAATCGGTGATCTGGGTTAAGCCTGTTGCCAGACTCTTTTGGGCCTCCAACTAACCTGTAATGATTGCCAAAGACGTTACATTGGCAACCGGAGGAACGGAAGAAACTTGGGTGGTCAACCATCCAAATACTGGCTAGGGTTGGGGTTGCTTGACGTCAGCAATTGTGCCAAGAGCTCCATCTAAAAAGCTATCTACGTATGCACTCAAATATTCCCACGTTATAACAAAAGTAAGTACCTTCTTTGAATTTAACAAAACAAGTACTTACCTTTAACCTTTCGAAGATCTAATCTCAAACAAAACCAGGACATACGAAATAACCGGCGGTTAATAACCGGAAATAACCAGTTTGGTAGCAACCGAGTCGACTAAACTAAGTAGTAAAAAATCTTCGCTATTACGTGGACGGTCACAACTTCGTGGGAGACGCAATTATTTTCCAATTTTAATCAAAAATATACTATTCTCAGCCTTTCACTTCCACTTAAGTATTTAAATGTCATTCTCTCGCGTTGAACACTTCCCCTTAACTGTTGCATGCGAATTTAAACTCTATTTATTCGGGATACAATCCTAATTCAATATGTCGATGTGTGCTCTGAAACAATTCGGATTCGTATGATTAATGTGTGCTAGACAATTGTGTGGCTGTCTTCAGAGTAATTGATATTGGAAAATGAACCATATTATATAGAGTATAAACTTAAACTTCACTTGAATCATCTGGTAATAAGCGACTTAGATCTCAAGTAGAAAGTCCAAGAAATTGATAAAGGTAACATTATATCTAAATAATGAACATTATCTATAATGCATACAGAATTAAATGTGCAGTTATGTTGCCAGTGTTAAAAATAAATAATCAATCATGGTGTAAAAAATGTTACAGTTGTAACAAGCTTACGGTTTACAAAACATATTTAAGTGCACACTATCCACTTTTATTTAAGTAATTAGATACTTTTTTAATGTCATTTATTTTCCAATAAAGAAAGAAATGTTTAATGCCTAAAATGGGAAAAGTTTCCAGACGTTTCAGGAATTAGCCCCACCAAACATACATACCAGAAAACATTTACAAAACTATGTAGGTATTATTTTAATATTCTTAAAACTTTTTTTAAAAAGCTGTTTGATGTTTGTAATTTCAAACAATCTTTTATTATGTGTTCATTCATCAATTTCAGAAAATGTTTTTTATATTTAAGCCCTGGTGTGACTCGACTTAATAATCTTGTACTATATCCACCCTAAATTCTGGCAAAGAATATTTTAAAACTTTAACTATATAACACCTCTTTTTATACCCACCGTCTGTACAACTAGCCTTATGTGAAGAAACTGCGAGAAATTCAGCCTCAGGCATCTCATACATGTAATAAATACAATTGGACTACGCAACAGAGGAAAACGTCGCAAAAAAACTCAGTCAATTTATTCGCAAAGCAATCAGTAGAAAATATCAATGCACATTGCTGGAGACGATAGCGCCTTTGGTGAAATAAGTACTGCAATTTGACTATAAGTACCGGTATTTAGATTTTACACACACATACACAACAGGGGATCAACGCTGTTTGAACTGTAGATTTCCGCCAGAGCTAAAGTTCGTCGCTCAGTGACACACTATGAGAGTTTATAAGTTAACTAGCGGACGTCACACGGTTTCAACCACATAGTTCTCGTTCGCGTGGAGGTATGGGGATAAAATATATGTTTCTGGCTGATAATGGCTGATATAACCAGATGTATTTATTTTTTTAATTACTAAAGAACAGCCCTTGCTTTGAAGTACCTAATTATTGTTGCACTTAAATAAACATGTAATGATGTAAAACAGTAAACAATAAAACACTATTGACAACGCAATCACACAAATCGTGATGCGTAACTTGTTTGTTTCCGTAAATGGATACATGGTATATGTATATTCATGATAACATTATTATACCGTGCATTACTTAGAAAATCGTAAAAGTGGAATGGTTATTATATCTCTAAATAATCTGTTTATTGTGAGAGTTACTTTATTTTTTTTTTATTATATTTTTTGACATAAAATTTAAATAGACATTTCTCACCATTTTATTTGCATGTATATTATAACTATATTTGTTTTATACTTGAATGTTATGTTTAAACAATTAAAATATCTCCAGTACATTTTTGTTTCGATCTCAAATTGCAGATAAGCATAATTTTATCGATTTTTTTTGTCAAAATGCAGGTACCACAGGTTTTTGACTAGATGATTAGCCAGAGATAATGAAAGAAGCTCTAATTTATTTTTGATTTTAAAAAGTCCAATTATCTCTTACTCTTGCGTACTTTATGGTCTGAAGATTATGAAACAAAATATCTAAAATAATATATCGTTGATTTCGTAGTACTCTTAACGATTTGATAATTTAGGATTCTTGATTTTGTGAATAATTTTATATATAATATTGTTATCGTTCACTATCCAGTGTACGTGTGCCCTAACTAGTGTACGGACCGTGACGGGCCAGTCCATAGTTACGGTGAAAATTGCAGAAAATAAATTCATTTATACAACCATTAATACAACTGTTAGACGATACACGGCGGGTGGTGTACGTTGCCCTTTACAAGATCTGGACCTAACTATCGCTTTTTATAATTATTGTAATACAAGCTTCCCCCGCAGTTTGACCTGTGTGGCTGTTAATTTCACAGACCAACTTGCAATAGAGCCGTGGTGGCCTTGAGGTACGCAAGCGACGCAAGTTTGAATCCCAGCGGGGCCTGTACCAATGAGTTTTTCTAAAAAAAAAACTTATGTACAGTGATTTCACACCACGTGCTTTAATGTGAAGGAAAACATCGTAACGAAACCTGCATATTTCTGAGAAGTAATTCAATGATGTATGTAAAGTGTCTGTTACGGCGATGGACTCACCATCTGTCACGTTGGCACTTAATCATCTTCGTTGAAAAGTGGGTGTTGTGATTACAACACCTCTGCCTACCGCTTCGGGGAATACAGGCGTGAGCATAGGTATGTATGTACCAACTTTCAACCCCTTATTGGAGGAAATTTTGATAAATTTACCCAAGAGCCCAAAACATAGTGCTAGAGATAACGATGGACTCACCATCTATCACGTTAGCAAATAATCATCTTCGTTGAAAAGTGGGTGTTCATATAACAACACCTCTGCTTACCCCTTTGGAGATCCTACTGGAATGGAGTGAGCATTTTAATTTCCCAAATAAGTTTCCCGAATTTTCCGTTTAGTGTGTCTAGTAGCTTTCTTATAATCGCCGTCGCAGGTCATCGCGTTGGCGTAAATTTATATAGGCGCTCTAGATGGCGCTGTTTCTGCGTTTACGTCAACGCGGTGACTTGCGACGGCGGCAGTGAAAAACCCACACTAGGCCCTCTGGTCTGCGAGTTATCCTAAAACCGCAAAAAAAAAAAAATTGTATAGGATCGAAACAGCGCCGTCTGTCGGCCTAAAGATGACACTATTGTGAGCCCATACAAATCTGCGTTTACGTCGACGCGGTGACATGTGACGGCGGTAGTGAAAAACTCGCACTAGGCCTTCTGACCGTGTCCTAAATGCTTTGTCATTCGATTGACAGTTACTCTCTGATAATTGACAGTCTGCCTACCAATCATCCTACTACAAGGTGTTGAAACACGCGTGACAGAATTAAATTTAGTTTAATGTTGTGTCGTGACTGACAGACGACATGTTTGTTGTTATATGTAAGTATAAATTACACGATTATCCTAATCGTGTTCAGGTGAAACATGTGTTTGTTCACTCAATAGAATGTAATATGCGCATTACATTACAAAGGTTCGATTCCTGGATGCGGTGTCTTGAATTGAAAGGAATATGTTGAGTTGGTTCGGACTTGTCGAAAGGATGTATGAAAGGTGATTCATTATACTTGCAACCGTAGAAAGTGTATGAAGAGATGCATGAATATTGACGAAGGGAAATAAACTATGAGATATGTCGTGACAAACAGTGGTACCTAGCTATATTCATCACCTATTTATACAGTTAAATAAAATTTAAGTGTCTGTTTGTAATTCCAAAATTACAGCTTTTCACTAAACCCATATGAAAGTATATTCTATACAGACATAGAAAAACCAATTTTTAAAAAAAAATCCCTGTTTGTCTGTACCGACTAATCTCCGAAGCAGTTGGACCGATTTTAGCAGGAATTGCACTGGTAGATAGTTAATGGTACAACGAGTAACATAAGTAACGTTTATTTAAAAAAAAATATTTATAACTATTATTTAAATCTAGTGTGAAAATAGTATATATATAAAAATTAATTGTTCGTTAGTTATGCTAAAATTCGAGAATGGCTGGACCAATTTGGGTACTTTGATCTTTAAATTTTTGTGAAAGTTCAGAGTTTTAACGATGAGAAACATAAGTAAATATTAAGAATAAGGAAAATACTAAAATTACAAATAAACATGTCGCACCCTCAGAACGATAGAGGCTCGAATCAAAATATTTTTTTTTGTATTTCTTAATCAGCAAGTTTGAATTTATAACTTAGGCAGTAATTAATTGACCAGTTTTGAATAATAATACAGTTTAATAAAATATACAGTTTTTGAGGTCTGTCTGTATCTTAACATAATTATTTTCCCAAATTTTTGAGTTGAGTCCGTATGGTTCTGAGGGTGCGATGTATACACAATATAATTATCATTTACCATAAGATAAAGATATTTTCGGTCGTAACGAGATTAATTAATCGCTCTCTTTTTATTCTACACAAAGCAGCGATGGCTTGATAATCTTGACATGGGAACTTAGCGGTACCAAGTTACGCTATTAATTGAAAATTATAAGAAAAGCTAAGCTTTTCAGAACATTGTGTAATTTGCTATCACAATTCATAACTGTATTTCGCACCCGTTTCTATTTTTCTATATATATATATATATATATATAGACACTTTAATTGTATTTATCTGTATTAGATATAAATTTGTCGTGATATGGACATGTTATGCGGAGGGATGAGGATAATGTTGCCAAAAAAGTTTTATTTATGAATGTGAATGGTTACAAGGGGAAAGGAAGACCTAAGAAACGATGGATGGATTGTGTGAAAGATGATATGGATAAAATAGGAGTAAATACAGATACGGCTGATAGAGAGGAATGGAAGAGAAGAACACATTGCGCCGACCACTAATAACATGGGATTTACAGATATACAGAAAAATTATAATTCCACAATAACAGCATTTCACAACATGCATATGAAAGTATATACGGTATTGACATAAAAAAAAAATTTCAATATTTTTCTCTGTCTACCTGTCCGTCTGTCTGTTTGTTCCGGGTAATCTCTGAAACGGCTGGACCGATTTGAACGGGAGTTTCACTGGCAGATAGCTAATGTTACAGGAGTAACAGGCTACATTTATATAAAAAAAACATTTAGTATTTCGAGGGAATGAAATTAAATCAACGCGATTTAGAAACTTTGGTACAATTTTTTTTATGAATATTCACCACAGGTTTAAAATAAAAATAAAAGCATGGTTCATACAAAAACTCCATCCGACGGAACAGTTGAATTCACAGGCTGAAGCATCGACGAAAAAACCTTCATCATTAAATAGTACTTTACTATTTATGGCATTGAATCATTTAACCATTTTAACCATTATTCCATTAACTAGGTATCATACCACGCTGTCACTTATTTCACTCCATTCATATATCAACAATATTAATTTAACGATCTGTATTTGGCAAAACAACATTTTTCAATGCAACTTTGTTGCGTTATGTAATAAGAAGGTAGTTGTGTTTTTTAACGACTCCAGTTGTCGGTCTCACCTTTGATCTAATTAGGACATTCAATATGGCGGTCACGTTTGCGCACGCGCCGGTGCACAGCGCAAAAAGGTGTGCTCTGTTTAGATAGGGTTAGGGCGGAAGAAAATAATTATATATCATACGGTGTTTTGTGTGTTGCGAAGGTGGCAAACGGGGATGGCTACCTGGTGGTAAGCACGATTGGTCACACTTGCAACACTAGAGTTAAAATAGATATCCTCACGCCATCCCAGGAGGGTCCCCGAAGGGGTAAGCAGAGGTGTTATAACAACACCCATTATTAAGTGCCGACATAACAGAAGTTGAGTCCATCACCGTCTCAGGTACTATACATACGTCTTTGAATTACTTCTAAGACATATGCAGGTTTCCTCTCGATGTTTTCCATCACCGAAAAACACTAGGGGTGAAATGCCTGCACTAAAGATACTAAAAATTAACCTAGCTAGAATGCTTTATCGCCCCCGAAATTTGATGCATAGTAAATTTCATGAAAGCGTTGGAGCCGTTTCCGAGATTCAGATTATATAAGTTCATATACAAGGATTTTTTATAGATATAATTTTAGATTTAATGTTAAATAATTCCACATGGTCAATGTACCTGGCCAATAGCTAGTTTCCACGTACAAGGTAATTTATTTTTTTCATCGTACAATGTTTTTAATAACACCCTTAACAATAAGAGACGTTAATAATAGTCCTATCACTCACCGATTAGCAACCGCAATTATTTACCCCCTTAACATATTTAAGGGAAAGCTCGCTTTAAAGATTTTTTAATAGGCCGTAACGAAGTTGGTTTCGTTTGAACCAGATGCGCTTGGTGGTGTGTTTGAACGTGTCAGTAACTAGATTGCTAAAAGAGTTTGTTTAGTTAACACTAGCTGCGACCCGCCATTTCACCCGCGTAGACTTAATTTTTTCCATCCATAAAATTGAGATGACACCTGCATATGTTTGAGAAGTAATTTAAAGACGTATGTATAGTGCCTGACACGGCGATGGAATCGACCTCTGTTATATTGGCACTTAATCATGGGTGTTGTTGTTATAACACCTCTGCTTACCCCTTCGGGGACCTTTCTCTGATGGCGTGAGTTTCTTATGTTGAGTATGGAACACTCACTTAAAACTCTCATTTATATTTTTTTTGCACATGAAGAGATTATTAATGAAGGATAGGTCAGTTAATTTTAAAGAAGAATAACGCTCTATAATCTCTGCCTTTCGTGAACTCAGCCTGGTGATGTATTTACTACCCGGGATCCAACCCATTACCTCGGACCTTTCCAAATCGACGGAGCCACAGTAAACTAATCGTCAATTATTTTTAATTACTGCCACAGAGCCAGGAAATCTTGTAGGGACAAATTTTGCATGCTTTAGGGTTCAACCATCTGCGCAGGCAGGTGTCCATTCCGCGATAAAATATTAATGTTAACATAAGAACTGCTTTCTACATTGGCCATGTAGTGCCCGCCTCATATATAAATATATAATGTACGGATTTTATCACAGAGCGCCACCTAGCCCTAAACTAATTAAGCTTACAATATTAATACCAGACAAGGAATATATTAATGAAAATTAAAATGATTTACACAGCATAGACCCTGGTAAGGCATTTATGAATGTCGAAGAATTTACCGGTTCGGAAACTAGCCCTTTGAGAAGAACCGGCTAGAAACTCAGCTGGCATCATGTACATTTCAATACGTAGTAAATAATGATAATTACAAAAAAATATTTACAATAGTGAAAATTGTATCAGCATGCATGCTTCAAAATAATAATTAAAAAAGTAAAAACAATACTAAATGATTTACATAACATGTTTGCATACCATATCACTGCCAGGAGCTACTTATGCAGGGTTTAAATTCCATTTTTATACTTATAATGTACATGAAATACTAATATAACAAGCAAATATATTATAATATATTTGGCCTAACGTGGGCATCGAACCCGCGATACCTAGTGATTCTAAATATCAGGTATACTAATTTCTAGACGGATGCCAGGTGAACGACGCGCGCCATTAATCTCGAAGCGAGCGAATCGGTCGATCGTTCTTAAGTTCCCCGTTCCCGTCAATCGGGAGCTGTCTTTCTGTGCGTTTTTATTTTGTGTCACTGCGCACAAACCAAGCGCAGAATGTGAAAAATTTAACATATTTCTACCTTTATACAGTCTGACCTCGTCGGTTAGCTTTGATGTTATTGTTATTATTATTGTACAGTGTTTACGATTCAAAGGCTTATTTGGAATTGATGACAGATAGTATCACCGTTTTTATAACCGATGCTAACTTTAAAAGTACTTTTTACACGGAAGGTTACTTAAGTAGCCGACACAGCCTGCACAAATGTATTCAAAAATATCTTTATTCGATTAGACTTAGAGCCGTGGTGGCCTCGGGGTTAGAGCAGTCGCCTGCTACGCAAGCGACGCAAGTTCGAATCCCAGCGGGGCCTGTACCAATGGAGTTTTTCTAAAAAACTTATGTACAGTGATTGCACACTACGTGCTTTACGGTGAAGGAAAACATCGTGAGGAAACCTGAATATTTCTGAGATGTAATTCAAAGACGTATGTATAGTGCCTGAGGCGGTGATAGACTCACCATCTGTCACGTTGACACTTAATCAAATTCGGTGAAAAGTGGGTGTTGTGATAACAACACCTCTGCCTACCCCTTCGGGGAATACATGCGTGAGCATATGTATGTATGTATGTCGATTAGACTTTTTACAGAGTACTTTCAAATCGTCAGAAAGACACGATTACATAGGATTATACATGCTACCGCCAGGTTCGGAAGGTTGCTTTTACTGAGAAGAATTTTATTTATTTTATTAGCGAACTAGCTGTGTACTGCGATTTCACCCGCGTAGACTTCGTCGTAAAATTTGCTGCCAATTAAAGACCCGGTCTAATCACAGACGGACATACTGAATTTTTTTTTCATAATTTTTTTTTATTTGAGTACCGCGTATACTTTCATATACATTTAGTGAAAAGCTGTTATTTTGAAATTACAAACAGACACTTCAATTTTATTTATGTGTATAGATATAGATGTGGGTTGGTCATATCATTTTCTTTTTTATGAGGTAAGTTAGCCAGAGAAGTAATAAGATGCATGAGCATGAGGCCTACCTGATGGTAAGTGGTTACCGCAGCCTATGGTCGCTTGCAATACCAGGGGCGTAACGCGCGCGTTGCCTACACTTTAAAGATCTCAATCGAT
Source organism: Watsonalla binaria (assembly GCA_929442735.1). Classification (NCBI taxonomy): domain Eukaryota; kingdom Metazoa; phylum Arthropoda; class Insecta; order Lepidoptera; family Drepanidae; genus Watsonalla; species Watsonalla binaria. The sequence continues at coordinate 8,255,239 of OV838937.1, read as the reverse complement.
AGACCGACACGTCGACGAAAAAAATTACATTTGTGCATTGGATTGTATGATTTACAACTATCAAAATTGTAATTTGTTTTTGAAAAGAAAGTATCTATTTCAAAAAATTAAAATTACAATATTTCATGCGCATTCTCAGTAAGTATTAGTAATTTTCAAAGCCGCCGGTAAAATTAACCTTTTGATTTTATTTCAGTAACTAGTATCATTTTGTTACAAGGGGAGAGGAAGACCTAAGAAACGATGGATGGATTGTGTGAAAGATAATATGGCTAGAATGGGAGACAGATATGACGGCTGGTAGAGTGAAATGGAAGAGAAGAACACATTGCGCCGACCACTAATAACATGGGATAAGGGATTATAAGTATCTTGAAAAAAATAATATTCGCATACTGAACTATCAAGACACAATGAAAAATGTTTATAAAGTTAAGGTCTTATAACACCTATCAATCTGCATAATTTTTGACATCGTAATTGACAACCGATTACGTTGTATCCATTTTTTTCATATATACTTCTAGATAAACCAACATGGTGAATGAAGTATTGCATTTTAAATGATCACAACATCTGATTATCGATACATCGCCGATCAAACCCGCAGGCGAGTTTACTTTGTAATTTTGGTCCGATTTCTCGATGTTTTTATGCGAACTCGATTAAATATCGTTTATTGAACATGTTGGTTGTGGTTATTGAAAAATAACTATTACTTTGCTGTAATTACTGAATAAGTGGACTGTTTAATATTTTTTTTTTACTGGAAACAAGGTTGACGGAATTAAAAGCAATAGATAAAATGGGGACATGAAAAAAGCTTATTATTATAACAATTTGCTAAATAGGGTAAGCAGAGGTGTTGTAACAACACTCACATTTCACCGAATATGATTAAGTGCCAACGTGACAGAGGGTGTGTCCATCGCCGTCTCAGGCACTATATGTCTGTGAACTACGTCTCAGATATATGCAGGTTTCTTCATGATGTTTTCCTTCACCGTAAAGCACGTGGTGTCATCACTGAACATAAGTTTTTAGAAAATTTCATTGGTACAGGCCCTGCTTGGGTTCGAACTTACGTCGCTTGTGTATCAGGCGACTGCTCATTCCCCAAGGCCACCACGGCTCCCAGTACAATTTACTATTTACTTTAATAAGACATAGGTGTACATAAATACATATACTCACGCCTGTATTCCCCGAAGGGGTAGGCAGAGGTGTTGTAACAACAAAACCCACTTTTCACCGAAGATGATTAAGTACCAACGTGACAGATTCTGGGGTTTATGAAGTCGCCTGCTACGCAAGCGGTGCAAGTTCGAATCCCAGCAGCCTGCACCAATGAGTTTATCATCTTGAGGAAGCCTGCATGTCTGAGAAGTAATTCAAAGACGTATATATAGCGTCTGAGACCGCTATAGACAGTGTCTGTCACGTTGGCACTTAAGTTGGCACTTACAGAAAGTACATGGCTCATTTTAGGACAGTGCACACGCTTCTATAATAAATTACCAACAAAAATAGTAAACTTGCCCTTCAATAAATTTAAAGAGACCATCAAAGCAGTTTTGCTCAAAAAAGGATATTATACTGTAAGTGATTATATTTGTGATAAGGAAGCCTGGGATGTATCTTTGTCGGAAAATTATTGTAAATAATCCCATTGGCACTGTACTTTTGCTACAATTAATTAATATTAGTTTGATATTTGATTTGACTGGCTGGAATTTGCCATGCGCACAAATATTTGTAATATTTTAGTTATTATATTTGACAATTGAGCATTTGAACTATGTCCATGGGCTTATATTCATGAGATATAAATACTGTAACCAAAAACTTTGTATAATATATATTTTTTAAAAGAGTAATTGATGAGTTTCTTGCCGGGTTCTTGTCAACAAAAGCTACCTTCCGAACCCGGTCGTAACATTTATAATCATGTATAATGTATTTTGTGTCTTCTGACGATTTGAAGTTCTTTGTAAGAAGTCTAATCAAATAAAGATATTTTGAAATTTGAAATTTGAAATGACGTATGTAAATATCTGTCACGTTGGCACTTAATCATCTTCGGTGGGTGTTGTAGTTACAACGCCTCTGCCTACCCCTTCGGGGAATACAGGCGTGGGTATATATGTAAGTAGTAGGCGTTTTTTAATGTATAAAAACTTAGCACACACTAACTATATAAACATATCTCTATATAGATACACAACAAAAACCAATCAAATGCGAATTAGAAATCCATTTAGTGCAATGCTAAAATACTTTTTGTACTCACGTACGTAGAAATCATTGAAATTCAAATTGTTTACTATTAATTGAATGTAATTTTTAACGTGTGACGAATTAAGAATAATTTTAAAATCGACTATGATTATTACTAGCTATGCCCCGCGGCATTACCCGCCAATTAATATCATAGGTGAAACTCGGATCCTAATGTATTTTTTGAAGAAGTTCCCAAGTTACTCCTTGAAACATTAGATATCTGCCAGTGGAAGTGTCGTTAAAATCGGTCCAGTCGTTTCAGAGATCAGCCGGAACAAACAGACAAACATACAGATGGAGAATTTTTGTTTTAAATTGTTTTTTTTTTATGTCAGTAGCGTATGTTCATATGCATTTAGTGAAAAGTTGTTGTTTTTATTTTATTGACATTTAAATTTTATTTATGTATGTATATGTATGATACTTATATATGTATACCTAGGTATGTATAGATATAGCTTATAATATCGAGAGCCGTGGTGGCCTTGAAGTTTGAGCAGTCGCCTGCTACGCAAGCAACGCAAGTTCAAATCCCAGCGGGCCTGTACCAATGAGTTTTTCTAAAAAAACTTATGTACAGTGATTTCACACCACGTGCGTTACGGTGAAGGAAAACATTGTGAGGAAACCTGCATATATCTTAGAAGTAATTAATTCAATGACGTGTGTAAATATCTGTCACGTTGGCACTTAATCATCTTCGGTGAAAAGTGGGTGTTGTGATTACAACACCTCTGCCTACCCCTTCGGGGAATACAGGCGTGAGATATGTAATATCGAGTAACTTTTTAAGTGTTTTTTTACCCTTTAAAATTCTTTTTTTCACCCTCTTGATCACTGATGCTGATTTCAAACAATTTAAAGCCTTAGGGTACTGATTCAAACCGTCGTAAAGACATCAAACTAAAATTACAGCGTCTTCCACCATTGACAAGCTCATTATCATTTCATGGTCTTTTACACTCACTAGTTGATAGTTTGGGTGGATTCAAGTTATAGTTGGTAATTAACGCGTGTAGGGCACTCGTGTTTGATGTTACATTACCGACGTGTCATAACTGACAGCTGATTTGAAATTCAATAATTTACAACTTTATTGCGTTAGTTTTAAATTTAACCTTATCAGGGTCTGTAGCATTATCCTCACTAGTAGATACATGATGTATTATGTTACATTACACATGCTCACGCCTGTATTCCCCGAAGGGGTAGGCAGAGGTGTTGTAATAACAACACTTTTCAAGGAAGATGAGTAAGTGAATTGTAACAGACGCGTGCATCTACGAGATACTAAGCGTAAGGCCCTATGAGGGCCTAGTGCGAGTATTTCACTCCCGCCGTCACATGTCACCGCGGCGACGTAACGCAGATATATATAGGACCTAAACAGCGCCGTCTGTCGGCCTGAAGATGACACTATTGTGAGCCCATACAACTCTGCGTTTACGACCAAACGTTCTCATTTCAAAAATAATTTCTAGTTTCCATACTGTTTAGTAAGTTTCTATATATTATACTCTGTACTGTTATGTACTATTAAGTATTCGTAGAACAAAATACACCAAACCGACCATTGTTCCGTCCTCGCCGGCGAGGCTCGTCGCGAACTCTACGTCATCGTCCCCCCCGTCCCCCCCGTCCTCTGCTAGGGCCGGCGCGCGCTGAGCCACTAGCCTTAAAAATGTCCCTAAATAATACCACTCAGATCCAGCTCCCTAACTCATCCCCCAGCAACGCCCTAAGCCGAGGTCCAAGCCCCGCACCGGGGTGCCCTTAGCTGTGTTGCTTAGTTTTTAAGTTTAAGCTCGGCTGGAGGCCCTTTGGTCTCGCCCTTTAGTCCGGTTAAGCAGTGGAGGTAACTCCCCCTACCAACTGCGAGAGACCATATAGAAAAAAGTAGAACAAAATCCGAATACTAGACGGACTAATGTAATTTTAATTGACAGATATAACTGTTTGATATATTGTTTTTGTATGAGTGTGTTATTAAATATGTGTACATCACGATTCAAGGAGAAAACAACTAGATATATATATATATATATATATATATATATGAATAAATAAAATTCAAGTGTTTATTTGTAATTCCAAAACAACAGCTTTTCACTTAATGCATATGAAAATATAATCCGGTACAGACATAAAAAAAACAATTTTAAATATTTTTCGCTGCTTGCCTGTTTCTGCCGGCTAATCTCCGACACGGCTGGACCGATTTTAACGGGACTTTCACTGGCAGATTGCTAATATAACAAGGAGTAACTTAGGCTACTTATATTTTAAAAAAACATAAGGGTTTCGTGGGGCACTGCTAGTATGAAATGAGACCTTCCAATGTAGAAATAAATAATGTTAGAAAGTACGTAATACAATTACTTAGGGCAAATAATTCATTTGGGTGGCAAAAGTTTCATTATATTCAGGAAATTACTCTTGTATTAAGTAAGTATCAGAATCCAATAATACTGTGACGAATTATATAAATGTTAATGTAAGGTCAGCTCCAATTCTAGTCAATGAAAATTTCGCTACGGCTCAGATTTGAAATACCTACGCTTGGGTCCCAGGGGAAAATACCCAGAGGTAGAAAAGGTTTTCAGGACCTGAAAAGTTCTAAGAAGTTAGAAGATCGAACTACTTATGGATGCCTTCACCTATAGAGTTCTTACAGAATGAAGAATAATAGTATAACATTAATTACGAACAAAACTAATAATCGTCTGTACGTAAAATAAACTAACTTAATCTAATCTAACTTCTTGTTTTATAAGCTTTAAGAAATAAAAGGCTTTTTAATTTATTATATTTATTACTCTAGTGTTTAAAAAAGGAAGCCGTGGTGGCCTTGGGGTTAGAGCAGTCGCCTGCTACGCAAGCGACGCAAGTTCGAATCTCAGCGGGGCCTGCACCGTTGAGTTTTTCAACAAAAACTTATGTGCAGTGATTTCGCACCATGTACACGTGAAAAAAATATCGTGAGGTAACCTGGCTATGGCTGAGAAGTAATTCGAAAACGAATACATAGTGCCTGAAACGGCGATTGTCTCACCATCTCTTACTTTGCTTACCCCTTCGGGGACCCTTCTGGGATGACGTGACCATATTAGTTTTTCATTTTATAATATAGATTTTTAGCTAGAACAAGGTTTTAGCGTAACAAGACCTGTAAAGTAGCTTAGAAAGACGATTCGTCCAAACAGACATTATAATTTGATATCAAAATGGCGATTAATTTGTAATTGTTAATAATATACCACTGCGGAGATGAGTTAATTGGTCAAACCTTATCACTAAAGAAATTCAAATCAAGAACTAAATACTTCTAACCAAAATTGGTATACAGTAAAGTACCTACATTCACAAATTTCTCGAATAAAATCCGTTACTCGATTTATCAATCATCGCCACGGTCACAAATTCACGGCACAATCGATTCGGCTACAACGGCTGTTATTCACCTCATAAATTAATAATCGAATCAACTTAATAGGCCGGGACTAATTTTTGAACGCACTCGGAACGCTTGTATCGATATCGATATGGTTTTGTTGGATGACGACTTTACAATTCGATATTTGAATCGCTAACGTCTTTCCAATATTAAGATGAACAAATTCTGATATTATTCCATAGTAATAGGTTTTAGATGTGACTGTTCTATATATTTACGTAGTATGTTGTGTACAATCATTATCAAGAGTGATTTGTTGAAAATAATGTGCAAATTGTAAATGATCATAAATTGTCAGCAATAAAAATGATCTCTTCCAAAACAGAAGAAAAATAACTTATCTCGATACTTCAACAACTTACATACATACACATGCTCACGCCTGTATTCCCTGAAGGGGTAGGAGGTGTTGTAATAACAACACCCACTTTTCACCGAAGATGATTAAGTGCAAACGTGACAGATGGTGAGTCCATCGCCGTCTCAGACACTTTACATACGTCATTGAATTCAACAACTTATCCCGTTTTATCCCCGAGAGACACCGATTTGGGCCAAGTTTTCTACTTGTAATTAGTTTTTAGTTACTTATTTATAATTTGTTATTAGAATATAAAACAAATCCCGTTTTATTGCATTTATTTATTTAATATTACAAAATCCGCATAATAAGTCCAAAGACCAAGCTCATGAGCTCCTATTACAATGATAGTCCAGTTGTGAAACAGTGACAGATATATATATGTCACATACGTCTGTCTCATAATATGAGTCAAACTATCATGGCAAAAAGAGCTTATGTTAAGGCCCCAGATTTATCTTATCAAAGAAGTTTACATACCAATTTTATAGTTAACTAACGTTCCGGTATTGTCTCCAGCTGCGTGTAGTTTTACGCATATTTTCTTTTGAATGAGTATATTTTTTAAGGACTTGCTACTTAGAAAGAACGCGACGAAGAAACCTTTGTAAAATTTGTGTATGTTTTTTGGGGTAGTAATTTTTTTTGCTTAAACCACGGTTTTAAGTTATAATTTTTAAAGTTAGTTTTGCAACGTAATAAGTAAATAAAAGTCTAGATAAAACATTCTGAAATCTAAATAATACTAGTGTTGTGCTTAAGACAAAAACATTTATAGAACTTACATTTTGTTAAAAAACATATGACTTAAAAAAATTGTCAACGAACAAAATTTTCTATATGTAAATTTTAGCTAGAGTATTTATTATGATACTGTGTGTTCTGTGATTTCTTACAACCTTTTTAGTAAATATAAGTCTGTATGAAATACTCTGGATTATAGATTACTTAGAAATAATAATGGCTGTGTTGTGCCTAATATAAAAAAATATCGTAAGAGTAACTTATGATTTTGTAAAAAATTTGCTGTCAATGATATTTTTTTTCTAAATATCAATATTAGCCGCATCTATTAATATTATATTTGCTGTGTTTTATGATTTCGTAGTAAAGTTAATAAAATTCTATATAAAACACTCTGGATTCTAAATAATAATGGCTGTGTTGTGCCTAGAACAATAAAAATCTAGGCGTAACTTATGTTTAGTAAAAAATGATGGACAAACACTTTTTTCGAAATGTCAATTTTAGTCGGAGCACTTACTTATATCTATAGATATTTTGAGTTAATAAAAGTCTGTATAAAACACTATGTATTCTAAAACAATAATGGCTGAGTTGTGTTTAAGAAAAAAAACTTCAGTTTTAATCATTTTAATAAAAAAATTGTCTAAATGTCAATTTTAGCCGGAGCACTGTCTATTGTTCTGTGATCTACTAAGTAATATAAATAGGTACCTCTTTCCATTCCTTCTTCTCCTCTTGGTGGCATATACAGTTCCAAGTTGGCTGGAATGCGGCTGCGGCGGCGGCCGAAGCAACCCGCTGTCCACGCATCCCTCGATAGCGTAGGCAGGCTGGGCACTCCAGCCACCGCACAGCTGCAACTTCGAATCTGCGGCTATTTTGACGGCTTCTGGCAACACTACCGCTTCCACCCTCACCACTTGATCATTCAAACATTCAATGGCTTAAATCTTCATTGCACTTCCGTTGATACTTAATTCTTGATTGATTTGACCGCTATTATAGATTATTGATGAAATTAGACCAATAATGATTTTCCTAAGCTTTTTGATTGTTGGATTCTTTCAATATTTTTTATTCAATTTATTTAGAAAAAATCTCTTCTTAAATTTATATTATATTTTTAAAGTCTTTGCTTTTAAAAGTGTGATTGGCGTAATTATTTGGGTATACTCCGTATTTTTATCAATGAGGCCTTGTTACACAAAAATGTTATGATTATTGGAAACTCAATCCGACAATGACCTAATTTTTGGCGATCTTCCTTGCATTAAATCGCAGCTAATTGCATCCATCCGATCCCTAAGGTCGGCAATTATGTATCTGAGTTTCTTTGTTTTATCATTCACTAAAATAACAAAGCGATTATTAATCGTTTATTCTCTATTATAAAAATCGTTTCACGTTTAAATACACCCTTATCTGCAAAGAATTACAGTTCTATTTTGTCTAAATATTGCACTGGTTTCGAATTTAAATCACTAAAACCCTTATCATAAACCTACAAGTTATTGAGACTGAATTAACGGCTTTGAATTTCGAAAGACTTTTAAATAAATTTTGGAAGAATTGTTTGAGCCCGATTTATTTAATTTATTTAAATTATAAATGGATTCTAGAATCCTTATTGGAAGAATTTTGGCTGACACCAGAATCAGAATGTTTAGTTGGTTAGCTGAATATCATCTTCAATATAACACTTCACAGCTTTGAGTAATGTTCAGTTAATGGTGTATGTAACTTGACCTCGTTTCATGAAAATTTCGTTTGTAGACTCAACAGAGGTCACTGTTTCCAGCCGATCGATTTCACTCAAGTCCAACTCACTCACACAAACACTGTTTATTTCATAAATCCTATCTGCACTTTCATCGTTACAAACTACAACACTGCCAAATACACAGGGGTCAATTTTCTTCGATATCACATCAAATTTTCACTCATTGTCACTCGGACGGGTTGTAACTGAACCGGTTTATTGATAAAGATCACGTGTTGGTTTGAGGTTAGGTGTGTTGTGGTCACACACGGCGCTATCGGCAAGCGCCTGATGTGGTTTGGCCGCTTGAACAACGAGACCCCTAACGGAGGTGGGTGGGTCTTAAGGAAGCCACGCCCCCCACTTTGTAACAACCAATCAGTCGCCCCCGGCATCATCAAAGCGTACACTGGGACGTATTGAGTGACGTAGATTTTTATTTTTGTTAACAATTGCAAGTGCTCTCTTTTGCGCACTTTTTTCTTTAAACAGTATCGCTTTTGTTTGTAAGAAATGTCAGTTGCGATGCCGACGTTTGTTGGGATACTTGGAGTTTTAACGTTTTCAGGTAATGATATTTCATGGAAATTTTAAATATTAATGTGGACAGGCAGACGGAATAAAAGTTGTTTGCTGTGTTTGTGCGAATTTAAAAAGTTTGTGAAAACAAATGAAATTCTTTGATTCCTAATATTATTATATTTATTGTTGTTACAAGTGATTCGTAAAAAATCTAAGCTTACAAATTTACAAAACGTAAATTATACCGTTTAAAAAAAAACTAATATTATTTTATATCCGTTAAGATTCTTGTTGGTACCTGATAGTTGGTAGCAATTCTTCTATTTTCAAATTAGTATTCCAACCATACCACTTAGTAATGTACCCTAAATACGTCCCTTGGGGAAACAGTGACGTAGCATCATGGCCGCCGCGTAGGGCGAGTTTTCGCATTTTCCCCTTGACTGTACCGAGAGACGGTCGAGTTTACCCCTCGTTAGAAGCGTAGACTAAATATTTTTAGGGTGACTGTACTTAACTTATGGTTTACATTTATAATAACTTTTTTTTAAATTTATTACATATATACATATGCTCACGCCTGTATTCCCCGAAGGGGTAGGCAGAGGTGTTGTTATCACAACACCCACTTTTCACCGAAGATGATTAAGTGCCAACGTGACAGATGGTGAGTCAATCGCCGTCTCAGACACTTTACATGCGTCATTGAATGAATTCTCAGTAATATGCAGGTTTCCTCACGATGTTTTCCTTCACCGTAAAGCACGTGGTGTGAAATCACTGAACATAAGTTATTTAGAAAAACTCATTGGTACAGGCCCCGCTGGGATTCGAACTTGCGTCGCTTGCGTAGCAGGCGACTGCTCAAACCTCAAGGCCACCACGGCTCAAATTTATTATTACCATCATAATCAGAGTAACTATGTCATAAGTAAAAAAATAAGAAGATTATTATATATATTTTTTAATTATTGTCTAATTAAAAATAAAGCATGTGTTTATGTACGTAACAACTTTTCACTAAAAGCATAAGAAAGATGGTGCTGATATAAAGAAACAATATTTAAAAATATATCTGTATGTCTGTTCCGGGTAATCTCCGGAACGGAGCGGGATTTTCACTGTCAAATAGCTGAAGCTACAAGGAGTAAAATAAGCTATTTATCATATATGTAACACAATCATCACAAATGTTAAATACATACATACATATGCTCACGCCTGTATCCCATGGAGGCAGGCAGAGACCACTGTTTACCACATGCTACGATCCTTACATACTTCCTTCGCTTCATCCACATTCATGCATCTCTTCATACACTTCCCTCGGTTACGAGTGCTCCGAATTTGACCTTTCTGAAAAATACTATTAATTTGTTCATAGTAGTTGTTCCTTGGACGCCCTCTACCGACACTTCCGCTCACATTCATCACAAATGTTCACACATCTACGCTCTCAGAAACCCATTCATATGTTAGTGACTAGCTCTGCCCTGTGGTTTCACCCGCGTGGACTTTATGGGTGATTTTATATATTTACCTATATTTTTTTATTATAACATTCTTCGTTTCTCCTCATTAAGCCCGTTAAGCTGTTTCAGAGATTAGCCGAACAAACCGACAGACAGACAGTCTGAGAAATAAATTAAAAAATTAACTGTAGATAAATATCGTACTACCTGTATATAAGTACAGATTTAGTGAAATGCTGGTTTTGGTATTACAAACAGATATTTCAATTGTATTTATCTATATGGATATAGATAATATAAAGGTAGCATCTGTAGTGTGCCTGATGGTAAGCGGCTACTGAATGCGTGTAACCATCAGATGGGCCGTAATTTGTCAACAAGTCCAATCCACATAATTTTATTCATATGCATGGATAACATTAATAATCACCTACCGAATTTCGGTTACGGCAGCTAATCTCAACGAGGATCAGCCAACTGCGCAGGAGATATTATAGTGCACAAGTGTGTGCAAACACAGGTGCACTCTTTATTGCCTCACTCTCATAGTGGGATGGGAGGCAATCCGACACGACCGGAGAGAGATCAGGTGGAGGACCAACGGTGCAACGTGCCCCCCGAGGCACGGGGGTGGAAACACCGCTAACTTCCAAACTCCGAGCTTTTATTGTGAATTTCTTGACAGGAAAACCCAATCATCTCCCTGGCCTTATCCCATACATTGTTGGGGTCGGCACTTGATTCAACCCCATGTGGCTCCATGTTAGTCACTATCAACTTATTAACTCCTTGTCCGTTATGTGCGCCTGGTACTTCGTGTACCATATCATCATCTCCCTGGCCTTATCCCATACATTGTTGGGGTCGGCACTTGATTCAACCCGATGTGGCTGATCACTTGATTTTTATACGAAGCGACTGCCATCTGACCTTCGCAACCCCTTTAACGAGGAAAATCTGTGATCTGGGTTAAGCCAATTGTCAGACTATTCTAGGCCTCCGACTGACCTGTAACGATTGCCAAAGATGATAAATTGGCAACCCTAACTATTTTTGACCAGACCTGGTAATCGAATCCGTGACCTCGTAATTGGCAGGCAAACTTGATAACCAATAGACCAACGAAGCAGTTTCTCTCTCGTTTTCCAGAAGTTCAGAAGACACTGTCCTGGATTCCTGCCCCGTGACACATATACACATAGTTTACGAGGGGTAAACAAGCTTCTCCCACTGTGAAATGTATATAAATGTTATGATTTAGGCAGTTACAGCCCGCTCCCTTGACAGCCTGTCTGTAAATCACAGCCGAATAGCCAAAACTCACGCATTAAATGAATTCCTATCCAGATTGTTGGGTTGGTGTGAGTTATGAGAGACGCGATTGTTTCATACAAGAAGAACTACTAGAATTTTACTTTATTTTAACTTGTATTATTTAACAGAGAGCAAGCGACGCAAGTTCGAATCCCAGCGGGGCTGTACCAATGAGTTTTTTCTAAAAAACTTATGTTCAGTGATTTCACAGTACGTGCTTTACGGTGAAGGAAAACATCGTGAGGAAACCTGCATATTTCTGAGAAGTAATTCAATGACGTATGTAAAGTGGCACATTGGTACTTAATCATCTTCGGTGAAAAGTAGGTGTTGTTATTACAACACCTCTGCCTACCCCTTCGGGGAATACAGGCGTGAGCATATGTATGTATGTAGTAATTAAGTACTGAGTTTCTTGAAAAGAGTAATTACTGAGTTTCTTGAAAAGAGTAATTACTGAGTTTCTTGCCAGGTTCTTCTCAGTAAAAGCAACCTTCCAAACCAGGCGGTAGCATGTATGACTATACATAGATATATAGATTGTATAATCATGTTGTTCTGACAATTTAAAAGCACTTACTTTGTAAAAGTCTAATCGTATAAAATATTTTTGAATTTGAGTTTAAATCATAAACATTTTGTTAGATCTTGATGTCTCTACTTCAGTTGTTTTTATGCCCACAGTCTAATTTAATGGATGGATTCATTTCGTGAAATCCTTAATCTTAACTATTTTTAAATAAAAGTAAGTTAAACCTCGTTACATCAGCTATCTGCCAATGCAAGTCCCGTTAAAATCGGTTCAGTCGTTTCAAAGAAAATTTAAAAAAAAAAAAATTTTTTTAAGTGCCGTATATATACTTTAAGATGCATGTAGTGAATAGCTGTTATTTTGGAATTACAAACGGACGCTTCAATTTTATTTATCTGTATAGATATCGATACTATAAAGGTGGCACAAAAGCGTGTCTGCCTGATGGTAAGCGGCTACCGCAAGCGTTCATAGGCTGCAATAAGCACTGTCCATCAGATGGGCGGTAATTTACCAACTCAAGCAGGATGCATAATGTTGCTAAAAAAAATTCCGAACGCAATTAGAACTTGCGTCCATTGCATAGCAAGCAACAACTCCAACCACACGGTTCTAAGTAATATAACATATTTAAATTAAACATATATACGTAAATCTAAATTCTCGCTAAAAGTTCATATCTTAAAGTCCTTATATTTTTATAGGGACAAGTGAGGCACTAAAAATGCGTAATATGTTTTTATTATTTGAATGAATGTAATCACCATCATATTTTTTAACTAATGTCATATCACATATTAACAGATTCATACACATACATATAACTCGCGCCTGTATCCCAAGGGGTAGGCAGAGAGGCACTGTTCGCCACATGCGATTTTTACATACTTCTTTCGCTTCATCCACATTAATACACTTCCTTCGGTTACGAGTGCTCCGAATTTGACCTTTCTGAAAAATACTATTAATTTGGTCATAGTAGTTGTTCCTTGGACGCTCTCTACCGACACTTCCGGTCACATTCGCTCTATACATTTGTTTCATTAATCGCTTTTCACTCATACATAAACTCACGCCTGTATTCCCCGAAGGGGTAGGCAGAGGTGTTGTAATCACAACACCCACTTTGCACCGAAGATGATTAAGTGCCAACGTGACAGATGGTGAGTCCATCGCCGTCTCAGACACTACACATACGTCTTTGAATTACTTCTCAAACATATGCAGGTTTCATGACGATGTTTTCCTTCACCGTAAAGCACATGGTGTAAAATCACTGTACCTACATAAGTTTTTTTTAGAAAATCTCATTGGTACAGTCCCCGCTGGGATTTGAACTTGCGTCGCTTGCGTAGCGGCGACAGTTCAAATCTCAAGGCCGCCCTCTCGATATCTCTATGTCATTTTCCGATTAAAGATATTCGATTAAAATAATCTCTCAATGTGGCATCACGTGATGTTCAAAAATCGTAGTTCGATAGGACTTGAACTCAGTAGGACCTTTTTGCGACGACGACTAAGCTATTCCGTATTGTCTTTGATTATATTTATTATATATTTATTCCCTCACTCTCATAGTGGGATGGGAGGCAATCCGACACGACCGGAGAGAGCTCAGGCGGAGGACCAACGGTCCAACGTGCGCCCCGAGACACGGGGGTGGAAACACCGCCAACTTCCAAGAATTTCTTGACAGAAAAACCCAATATCAATTCTTTTGAGAATCGAACGTGATTGAGAAGCTTCTAAAGCCCCTTTCTATGTAACTAATGCCATCTCTCGGGGGATCCTGGAACTATAAACCTCGAAAGCTTTGAGAACAACGTAGCGTCTAATGCTGCTTAAAGGTGGTTTTAGGTAGTGGTGCTTAGAAAATCAATACCTTTTTGTTTCAAATTGGAATATGCTTTGCGCTTAAAATTATAGTTGTTGATACATATATGTATAGAAGAAAGTAATAAAGTAAATTTCCCCATTGTAGATCGAATGAAAAATAGTGTGATAAGAGACAGTTGCAAGTTGAAGAATGATGTGGTGACCAGAATTGAAAAAAGTATGTTGAGATGGTTTGGACATATCGAAAGGATGAGTGAAAGGCGATTAACGAAAGAAATTTATAGAGTGAATGTGACCGGTAGAGGGCGTCCAAGGAACAACTACTATGACCAAATTAATAGTATTTTTCAGAAAGGTCAAATTCGGAGCACTCGTAACCGAAGCAAGATGAAAAGATGCATGAATGTGGATGAAGCGAAAGACGTATGTGAGGATCGTAGCATGTGGCAAACAGTGGTCTCTGCCTACCCCCATTGGATACAGTCGTGAGCATATGTAAGTATGTATGTAAATTTCCCCCTTGGAACCTTAATGTTTTAAAAATACAAGCTTCTTTAGCTACTTCTTGTCAGTTCAGCTATTTTCCAGAGAAAGTCCAACTTTATACATGTATAGATTTAAATGTAAAGATATGCATATTTAGTTACCAAGCTACACTCAAGTCATCTCAAACTCAAGACTATAAATCTATACAGATAAATAAAATTGAAGGATCTGTTTGTTCATAAATCAGCAAAAACAGCTTTTAAATAAATGCTTATGAAATTACAGACATGAAAAAACCTCTTTTTTAATTTTCTCTCTCTGTCTATTTGTTCCGGCTAATCTGAAGCAACTGGACAGATTTTAATGGAACTTCACTGGCAAATAGCTAATGTTAAAAGGAGTAACTTACCAATACTTTTATTAAAAAAAATATAGGGCACCGCGGGCCACTGATGAAATAAAATCTACGCGGATGATACCGCAGGGCACAGCTAGCCTTAAATATAAAATTAACCGCCAATTACCGAACATTTTACAGTTACACCAACCGAACATTATTATTTCAAACTTTGTAAAGAACAATTTAAATTGCAGTTAAGCATTAAATTATAATAAGATAATTTTGTAACAATTTAGACAAAACATTGCCAGGTCAGCCAGCATTCCTCGAAAACATAATGCGATCCCGTACTCAGCCTCGGAGGCTAATTTGAACATATGCCACATGAAATTTACTCGATAATCGCCGTTAATTCGATACGATTCGATTTTGTCCGAATTTTTTTCAAATTTCGATCGAATGAACTGTCAATCAAACTGGTCTGCATATAATTATTTTGGGGTAGTTTCGAATTTTCAAATTCCGAGTGTCGGCTTTTTTTGTTCGACAGCTCATTGCTAGGAGGTTGTGTAAAAAAGTCTTTGTTCTTTTGTCGGAAATTGGTATAATCCCTAATCTTATATTGACACTGTAATGAGACCAAAATATTGTGTGGACTTGGAGAGGTGTGGAGACTTCAATACGATTTCGGTTCCTGATAAATAAAAAATAAATATGCTCACGCCATCCCAGAAGGGTCCCCGAAGGGGTACGCAGAGGTGTTGTAACAACACCTACATTTCACCGAATATGATCAAGTGCCAACGTGACAGAGGGTGAGTCCATCGCCGCCTCAGGCACTATACATACATGTTTGAATTACTTCTCAGACATATGCAGGTTTCCTCACGATGTTTTCCTTCACCGTAAAGCACGTGGTGTGAAATCACTGTACATAAGTTTTTTAGAAAAACTCATTGGTGCAGCCCCGCTGGGATTCGAACTTGCGTCACTTGCGTGGCAGGCAACTGCTGTAACCCCAAGGCCACCACGGCTTCTTTTCTTTTCGGCTTCGGTTCCTGATATTATATTTATTATAAGCATAACCATAAGTAAACTGTTATTTTGAAATTATAAACAGACACTTAAATTTTATTTATCTGTACGTATGTGTTTACGCCGATAAATAATCCCGAACGCGCCCGTTCAAATCTCTTTCACTCCGTTCGGTCCAGCAAGCTACGGCGGAAGTGAACGATTTTTCATTCTTCAAGAGAGAATCGCCAAGACAACACGTGCAGTCTTCATCGTATAACCTATTATTCAAATTAACGCCTATAACTGTACGTGACTAAAGTATTCAAAAATTGATTTATGTACGCCTGTACATATGTATAGATAACTGTAATATATACATATTTATTTATTGCATTTATGTAAGTTACATGTACGATACATACTAATCTTAATTATAATAGTAACCCAAGTAAAGCTAACATAAACCCTGTTAGGGCACAGCAACGTGAGAGGCACTACTAGAGCTATTAATATTTATATATTTATCTACAAGTACCTAATATGTATAAAATTATTTATTACTAAACAACAACATAATATCTATTATTTCCTACACTATATTACAACAGACAACGCACACTGCCTTATCTGTTATAATACAATATAAAAAGTTGAGATCCTATTCTACATGTCCTTCTTTATATTATCTACTTACTATATTTAATATTAAATTCTTCTTTACATTTGTTATATTATTTGTTATACTATAATATTTATGTACGCCTGTATCCCATGGGGTTAGACAGAGACCGTGTTTATGCTACGATCCTTACATACTTCTTTCGCTTCATCCACATATTCACACACTTTCATCGGTTACGAGTGCTCCGAATTTGACCTTTCTGAAATATAATATACATAATATCTATACATGTACGTACAGATAAATACCCCAACCGCCGTTGAAATACATGATAATAATACCAGGTGCGTATCGTTATCAACTCGTGGCCATAATATTAGTTTTTAATTACTGCAATGTAATTAGCCTCTAGGTGGTCCCGAACTCATAAAATGCTTAATTTAAATGCTTCAATTAAAGTTTAAAGAATTTGTTTCTCCTAAGAACTTAAAATTAGTTCACTTAAAATGAGATACAATAAAAACGAACATATTTTCTTAATATAAATATTTACATATTATATTAACGAGGAAAATCTGTGATCTGGGTTAAACCAGTTGTCAGACTATTTAAGGCCTCCGACTGACCTGTAACGACAGCCAAAGATGATAAATTGGCAATAGTATGCGCAATAGCAACTGTGCCACGAGCTCCTCTATATATACGTATATCCATACATAAATATATACAAATAAATTAAATTGAACCACACAAAAAAAATTGTCTACGCCGTTGAAACAGTGATGCATAATTAGTCGCAGATCCAAGAAGGGTCTTCAAAGTGGTAAACAGGTATAACAGCACCCATTTTTCACCGAGAATGGTTAGGTGCCAACGTGACAGATGGTGAGTCTATCCATCTCAGACATTATATATACATTTGAATTACTTTTGAGACAAGCAGGTGCAAAATCACTGCACATTCGAACTCAGATTCTTCTCAGTAAAAGCAACCTTCCGAACCTGGCGGTAACATGTTTAATCCTATGTAATCGTGTCTTTCTGACGATTTGAAAGTCCTTTGTAAGCCAAATCGAATAAAGTTATTTTGAATTTTGAACTTGCGATACATGCGTAGCAGGCGACTAATCAAACCCCACGGTCACCACTCTTTAATCGACAGCGATCTTATCGATATCGACTCCATGTCTCTCCAGCCTTATCCCCAGCCACCGGCCGGATTTGGTTCCGTGAAACTAATCAGTCTAAATAAGTAAATTGTAGGAGACCGTGTATCGTCACGCAATGGTTCAGTTGGTGCCTCTCAGTTCAGAACAGTGCCTTGAGTTTAGGTTTTGGCTTGGCTTAACCTTGGCTCAAAATGTGTTGATACTTTTTCGGAGGCGGGCAGTTAGAACGTATCTTATCACATATTATATACAATATACAAATATTGTATATTTTATATTATATATGTACATCGTATCGACCATATATATATGGTCATGTTTTCCAAAGATGAAAGCTAGTTAGATTTTTGCCCTTGCAGCCCCCTACATAAAATATTTCATGAAAATCTTTGGAGCCGTATATATATATAAACTGATCTCGGCTCCAACGATTGATTGCTCATTGTAACCAGTATTTTACTTATACATGAAATAAATAAATAATAATAAATATTAGACTTCTGCGTAGTGCGTACCCATATTATTATCTATAATTATATAATAAAGCTGAAGAATTTGTATGTTTGGTTCGTTGCGGAAGGCTTTTAACTTTATACCCTCTCGCTGCGACCAATAGTAGCGAAGCATCAAAGAAAAATGTTACAAAAACTGGAAAAAATATTCGTCAGTAACAGTTTCTACTGTCAGTCCTACGCGGGTAAAACCTCGAGACACAGCTAGTATGTATACAGGTAGCCGCTTACCATCAGGCGGACTAGAAGCCTGTTTCCATGCACATACTGTACCATACATGTTATGCAAAAATTCTCGATAACCATACATACATACGATCACGCCTGTATTCCCCGAAGGGGTAGGCAGAGGTGTTGTAATAACAACACCCACTTTTCACCGAAGATGATTAAGTGCAAACGTGACAGATGCAGAGTCCATCGCCGTCTCAGACACTTTACATAAGTCATTGAATTACTTCTCAGAAATATGCAGGATCACCGTAAAGCACGTGGTGTGAAATCACTGTACATAAGTTTTTTTAGAAAAACTCAATGATACAGGCTCCGCTGGGATTCGAACTTGCGTCGCTTGCGTAGCAGGCGATTGCTCAATCCTTAAGACCAACACGGTAACCAGACTAAAAAATATGATAATGGAAGAACTCGGTCAATCCATCACATATTCAAGTGTGTGTCAAATTACAATATCATAAGTTATTCAAAACGGTACAAATATGTCAAACATGTTTTATTGGGTACTAGCTTCTGCTCGCGACTTTGTCCGCTTGCAATAGTTATTTTGGGTTAACGCTAACTTTTAGCCCCCGGCTTAGCGTGATATATCGCACCCTCAGAACAATAGGGGCTTAACTCCAAAATTTGCGGAAATAATTTTATTAAGACAGACAGACCTTAAAATGTATTTCTTCAGGTAGTTTTAAGAAACTGGAACCCTTATCGACAATGCACAACCTAAACTAAAGGAACTTTAAAAGTGTAAAATACATTGTCAAAACTAGTTCAATTACTGCCTAAATTCAAACTTCATCATCATCATTATCATATCAGCCATAGGACGTCCACTGCTGAACATAGGCCTCTCCCAATGGTTTCCACCTCACCCGGTTGGAAGCGGCCTGCATCCAGCGGGTCCCCGCGGCCTTGACCAGATCGTCCGTCCATCTCGCGGGGGGCGCCCTACGCTGCGCTTGCCGGTACGTGGTCTCCACTCGAGAACTCTACTGCCCCAGCGGCCATCAGTCCTTCGAGCAATGTGGCCTGCCCATTGCCACTTAAGCCTGCTAACCCGATTGGCTATGTCGGTCACCTTAGCACGTCTACGGATCTCCTCATTTCTGATTCGATCTCGTAGCGAGACACCAAGCATAGCTCAAAAATTCAAACTTGCCGATAGTGAATTCCTAAAAAAAAAAGATTTTCGTGTTGAGCCCCTATCGTTCTGAAGGTGCGATATATAGCCTATTGCCTTCCATAAATGAGATATCTAACACTGAAATATGTTTTCATCAATTGAAGCGAGCAGATAAACAAACTCTTTAGCTTCATATATTAGTATATAGAGTATAGATAACTCATGTATTTTAAATGTTGCATTCGATTGTAAATCATCTGCTGGTTCATGTAAATGTCATTAATTCATTATGGTTGGTAGCTAGGAATACATTTAGCGTGTTCCTTCATGCATTTGCTATGTTGTAGTCTGTTTGTGTATTACGATTTTATGCGAACTGTCTAGATGGAAATGTATACGATTTTTCTATGAATTGAATAACACCATCAATACTCTATACATACAGATAAATAAAATTGAACAGTACCAGTGTCTTACTAAATGCATATGGAAGTATGGTAATCACATAAAAACAAATTTAAAAATGTTTCTGTGTGTGAGTCCATCGCCGTCTCAGGCACTATACATACGTGTTTGAATTACTTCTCAGAAATATGCAGGTTTCCTCGCGACGTTTTCCTTCACCGTAAAGCACGTGGTGTGAAATCACTGTACATAAGTTTTATTTAGATAAACTCATTGGTACAGGCCCCGCTAGGATTCGAACTTGCGTCGCTTGCGTGGGAGGCGACTGCTCAAACCTCAAGGCCACCACGGCTCTATATATACAGTACACAATACATTGAATTATATACACAGCATATTATAAAAATACAAACACAATTAGAGTATGACTCCAAGAGAGCGTTGAGCGCAGAGAGAGTGCGAGGGACAGGAGAGTATGATCGTGACTTAGTACGACCAGCTGATATCGAAAACAGCCTGTTTCCTAGCGCGTGTGTAGTTGTCAGGCACAAAAATTTATGCAGCCCTTCAAGGAATTCGTATTTTGTTGAGTATAGTTTGTATTAATTATAAACAACACAGCTGAAGTCAGGGGCTAAATTTACACACCCGCTTGACTGAAAAATCTTTCGTTTGTCTGAACTGACTGGTGTCCTAGCCGTTTTAGCCAAACACCTGATTACTAGATTTCAACGGCACTTTCTTAACCCAACTTCTACATTACTCATCTTCGTAAACCAACTTTCATGAACGTGAACGCCATGTTATTGAACGCATAACTGCATATACGTAATTAGTCAGCTTGCATTAATATTTCTTGTTTTTTGTCATTTATACGAATTAATAATATTTAAGTGTCTGTTTGTAACGTAAATATAACAATTTTTTGCTATCAATGTTTATATTATTATTAGTTGTGAACAATAACGAGTTCAATATTTTTGTTCACGCTGACCTGTTGCAGCACCTGCTCGGAAACGAGCCTTCTGAGAAGAACTGAGAAGAAACTAAGCAAGGCGGGGTTTTATTATAATTATATTCGATCTTCAAGCCCTTAAACTTTCACGGCCATTTTGAACGTCCTGTAATAACTCATTTTATTACGAAATTGCAGGGTTAATCGGTCAACTTTTGTAATTATGCCGTTTATAATAGAGAGGGCCGTAAATTTCAAAATTAGCGTGAAAAAAGTGTTCATCAAAGATTAATTTTCAATAACTACTGCGAAACTCATAAAACATGTATGATCATGCCTGTTGGCTGTTAAAAAAATATATCCTACCTGTGCTCCCACCTGCTACGGCGACGCATTTAAAATGATCAATATTATTTAATATATTTACTACGATTATTTTAAAAATGCCTTATTAGCCAGAGGTACAATTGCTATTGCCAAGCAAGTAGTTGGATGGGTGACCGCCCGAGCTCCTTCCGTTTTCGGAAAGGACGTTAAGCCTTCGGTCCCGGTTACCAATCGAACATCTTTGGCAAACGGTCCCATATTCCCCGACCTGCCTCTCCCAGGGTGGTCGAATTCAATTTGAAGGTTAACACCTCCTAAAAAAATGCCAGCGGAATAAAATTGCATTTAACGTAAACGTAAAAAAGTTTACTCCCTTTGTTCGTAATGTAAGCTACTATGTAACATGTAATTCAGCATTCCTTACAACAAAGTTGCTATGCAGCGATAATTATAAAAACGAAAACCCATAGATTTATTACCCCGTACCCTTTGTATGAAGTTGTAAATGTCACATTCTACGTTGACATCTCTATATACATATGGGAACAGCAAGCCGACGGGTGGTAGGAGTAAAATATCAGTTACAACTATTACATTTCTTTGTAACTACTTGAGGAGCTCGTGGCACAGTTGCTATTGCGCATATAATTCGATCAGCGAAGTTAAGCAATCCTAAGCCTAGTCAGTAATTGGATGGGTGACAGCCCGAGTTCCCTCCGTGCCTCGGAGAGCACATTAAGCCGTCGGTCCCGGTTGCCAATTTATCATCTTTGGCGATCGTTACAGGTCAGTCGGAGACCTAAAATAGTCTGACAACTGGTTTAACCCAGATCACAGATTTTCCTCGTTAAAGGGGTTGCGAAGGTCAGATGGCAGTCGCTTCGTATAAAAATCAGGTGATCAGCCACATCGGGATGAATCAAGTGCCGACCCCAACAATGTATGGGACAAGGCCAGGGAGATGATGATGTAACTACTAGAGCAAGTATTTCGTATTATCTGCGTATCATTTAACATTTATTCACGGGTGGCTTCAATCGCGTACACATGATGCGTTTTGGAAATAGAATATAGCCTTAGTTACTCCTCGTTACACCAGCTATCTGTCAGTGAAAGTCTCGGTAAATCGGTCCAGACGCTTCAGAGATTACCCGGAACAAATAGACAGACTGACAGAGATTTTTTTTAAGCTTGTTTTTTTTATTTTAGTCCCGTATATACTTACGTATGTATTCAGTAAAAAAAACGATTACTTTGGAATTACAAACAGACACTTACATTTTATTTATCTGTATGGATATGGATGTATAGATTATATTGCTTACGCCTGTATTCCCTGAAGGGGTAGGCAGAGGTGTACTTATAGTACACCCACATTTCACCAGTTATATTCAAGTTCAATGTATTAGGTGTAATCCTGAGTAGTCATGTCACTCTGACGATTTGAAAGTATTTTGTTAAAAGTTTTATCGAATATAGATATTTTTGAGTTTAGGGGCGAGCTTATCGACATTAACCGGGAAGTATTCCAGAATCTGAGCTGCTGGGAAATTACAGATGGAACCCAATCACACATTATTTGATCTAGGAATCGAACTCAGGACCTCGTGATCCGTAGAAGTGTTTTGTGATCACATTTTTATTTAATACCTTTAAGCGAGCAATTCTTGTACATATATAGAATCTGAATCTCGGAAACGGCTCCAACGAATATCATGAAATTTTGCGTGTAGGGGGTTTCAGGGGCAAAAAATACATCGAACTAGGTTTCATTTTTGGAAAACATCGTTTTGACCATGTTTTCGGTTACACTTAAAAACTCTTACAATATCATTACAATACGACAGTAAATTTCGCCGACATCTGTCAAGTTATGGTAGCTAAAACGTGAGGCTTCCAGCTTACGGGGAGCTATCGAAACTAGAGTACCCCGGTTCTATTTCTTTCCTTTTTAAGCATACATATGAGACCAGGTTCTTTTACTGAATAACTATAGTAAACAAAAACATATTCTACATTACAGTGTACGTAACGTAACGAAGTTTTTGTTACCCATGAGTTAAACGACACGGCTGTCGCCTTTACAAATATCATTTTGATACCTTGACTTATAAATAATACTGAGTAATACTTACAGATATAATATTGTCAGCTATATTCAAAGCGGTCTTACTGGTTGCAAGACTCAGTTATAGAAAAAAAGATAAAACTTTATCTATACCCGAAAAATATTTTTTTTTTAATGTTTAAGTATTTTGAAGCTTTTGTCTATCATAGACAATATCAGTTCCACTGCGCTCGCGTATCACAACTCAACGATCATTGAACAAAGTCCAAAGTCCAAATATTACCTGCAAGCTCCTACCAGCTACAGCAGAGGTTGTCTCACCGAGCACGTCCAAAACAGAATAAAAAACATATAGTCCAATTGATGACCTCCTCCTTTTTTTGAAGTCGGTTAAAAACCAGGCCATGCCGTACGGACCGACCTTAAAAGTATTGAACATTTCTACTCTGATAGTTGTTATTGCACATATCATTCGATCAGCGAAGTTAAGCAGCCCCAACCCAAGCTAGCAGTTAGATAGGTGACCACCCGAATTTCCTTCTTGACTCCCAGAGCACGTGAAGCCAGCCAGATCAGTTGGAAGCCTAAGAGAGTCTAAAGGCTGGTTTAAAAAAGTCATATGACAGTCGCTTCGTATAAAAATCAGGGCTCAGCCACGTGAATGATGTGCCGACCCCAACAATGGGATAAGGCCACGGAAATGATTTCTTCAGATCTATTCCAGAAAGATTGAATTCGCTTGGCAGAGAGTACCCTAAGAATTATTAGGTGTGAAGGTTATGTGAACAGTGAATGAAAATTCAAAATTGTTCGTACCAGTATGTAAACGTAACTAGTGGACGTCACGCGATTTCACCCGCGTAGTTCCCGTTCCTGTGAGAGAACGGGAATAAAATATATCCTATATTATTTAGTGATGACGTAGCATTCAAATGGTGAAATAATTTTGAAATTCGGTCCAGTACTTTTTGAGCTAATTCGTTACAAACATACTTTCATAAAAATCTTTCCGCTTAATAGTACAAGTATAGATGAAAATCAAAATAATAACTCAAAAAGTAAATATCGCAGATCTTGGCTAGTGGAAGCAGGCCTTTAAATAAAAAAACATTTAAAAAATAACAAAACTCAATAATTCAACGAAAATGCTCACAGGCAGTTTGTATTGAAGTGTCAAAGTGACAAGTGATCGTCTCACGCGCAGATGCGCGCGCGCAGAAATAACTGCTCCGACGACGCACTTGGAATTTTAAGTCGTCCGTTCCGGACATTTTTTCTGCATTGTTTCGTAGTGACATTAAAGTATTTAAATTTTTGCGTTAAATTGATTAAAAAAATTCCTTTTTTCTTCCTTTTCTGGGTAAATGGCTAGTATTAACTTAAATTAAGGCGATAAGTAGACGTAATGAGAGGTATTATATTAAATGTAAACACATATTTACCATGAAAATACATAGCTACGAGTACTGAACGCAAATGTATGTACGATATATACTTTGTGCTGGAAATGAACTCACTATCTATAACGTTCACAACCAATCAACTTTCGCGAAAAGTGGGTGTTCTAACACCAGTGTCTTCAGACACCCTTTGAAAAGGCACGAAATCTTAAAAATCCAAAAAACAGCGTGATCAACGCAGAACTTATTTACAATTGTGCATTAAACATAGGTAGATAACTTTTATTTATTAGATTTATTTTTATATGAAAGCATATATTTTAAAGAGCCTTTGTCCTTTCACTGTTTCTTTATTTATTGATTTGCGTAAATGTAAATAGGAAATAATAATGGCGGCGAATGACAATGGCCGATGTTGGTGATATGCACGCATGCGCGCGCGTTAATGTTCCTTCAAAATGGAAATATACATATCAAACGCAACGTGTATGCCTTATTTTTTGTATGTATGTAGCTAGCTGTGCCCCGGGACTTCACCCGCATAGACTTAAATCAATGGGTGGCCTTAGGAGCCCTGTTTTTTTGAAATAAAAATGTAATGTTGAATAAGTTACTTCTTGTAGGAACAAACAGACATACCAACAGAGCAAAATATTTATAATTGTTTTTTTATATACCGCTGTTGTTTTTGGAATTGCAAACAGACACTGCAATTTATTTACCTGTATAGATTCTATCTAAACATATTATAGACTTAAATGTGCTAACTGACTGATTAACTGTGCTAACTGACTGATTAACTGTATCTATATTTCAAAATTGGCTTTTGGCTGAGACTACGTCCTATACAAAAGCCCAAAGTAACTATTCCAGTTACTTTGGGCTAACACTTACTTTTAACCTCAATTAGGTTTAGCGTGACTGCGTTAGCGTTAGCGTTAGGAATTAGCTATCGAACACTGAAATAAAATATTTCCTGAAAGAGAACAAACTCTTCAGCTTTGTACATTATCCTTCCAAATCCAGTAAATTTTCTGGGACACGCTAATTTGTAACACATTAAACATTTCTAGTACGAATGACGGTTAAAAGACGTCTGTCATTCGCGCATTGCCTACCTTATAAATAATGGTATTGCTGTGCCGATATATTGCTAGCCCAAAGCTGCCACTATTTATAATATAAGTAGGATTATGAAAAAATGTCTGACATAAATAGCGTGCTTTAAAGCCTTAAAATGCATACCAAATGCTTGGCTAATACGCAATGTAAATACACATTTAATTTGCAAAGAATAACGATTAAAATTAAAGGAATATTTGCGTTGTCATGTGAGCTGCATTGTACATTTTGCAATTTGTAAAACTATTTGTTTAATAATTATTATAGGCCTGCTTTTACCGCCGACTATGTCCTCGTTAATATGTATAATTGGCATGTAAATTGACTTTACTAACTTGAACGCAAACATATATCTTAATACAGTGACTATTGCGTATACCATACCGCAACCTTAGAACGATAGCGGCTCAATTCAAAAATTTGTTTTTAATTTTTTTTTATTTATTATCATAGATCGTGAAGTTTGAATTTATAATAATTTTACCAGTTTTGAATACAATGTATTTCTATTGTTTAGGGTTGTACATTGTCGATGAGTATTAAAAGAACAAAAATATCCTTTTTAGAAGCTACGCGTAGAAATACATTTGGATGTTTGTCTGTCTTATGATTTTAATATTATTCTTCTTCTTCTTAAAGTGCCTGTCCAATTACTGAAGGTTGGCAATCAGCTCCGAACATTTGTCTCCGTCCTTAGCGCGGCGAAACAGGTCGGCGGCACTCGCAATCCCGGTCCACTTTCTGATGATTCGTAGCCACGACTTCTTCCTACGACCAGACTTCCTTTTGCCAGCTACTTCTCCCATCATGATAAGTTGTAGCAAGTTATATCGGTCATGTCGTAACACATGGCCTAAATATGACACTTTTCTCTTTTTGACGGTCTTCAAAAGTGCCCGTTTTTGTCCAATAAGTCGCAGGACTTCTTCGTTGGTCACCTTTTGAGTCCATGATATAGCCATCATGCGCCTGTAGGCCCACATCTCGAATGCTTCTATACGTTTCCTGAGGCTATCTTTAATAGTTCAGGTCTCACATCCATACAGAAGAATGGCCAAACATAACAATGTAGAAGTTAGCATAATTATTTTTGCTAATTTTTGAGTGCAGCCCCTATCGTTCTGAGGGTGCGATATGACCAGCAAAGTTCAGCAAGCTCAACCCATTAGTTGGATGGGTGGTCGCAAGAATGCGGTCACGGTTGCCAAACCTCGAACATTAGTGCACATACCGATTTTTCTACTACTGGGGCTGTGAAGGTCAGAGAGTTCATATGTATGAGGTAATCTTGAAACCAAAGAAACTGGTTTGAAATATTCTTTCATGAATTATTTCGATTAGTATGTAAGTATATTTTTTTATCTATTTTGTAACCAATTCATAGCAAATATTCAGAAAGAATTTTTCTTCCGAATTAAAAGATTAGTTTATATTAATAACCATGACTTCTATATTTACCACGCTACGGTCCAAATTACAACAAGATCATTATAAAACTACAAATGATCCTAATCTGCAGATACGCTTCAAATACAACCGGGTAAGTACTTATGTTAATAATTGCAAATAGTTAAGACATTAAAATAGTTCCCACCTGCTCCTAGACTAATATGGTATGTCATCGCATATGACAGTTCCACTCGTCATGTTTCATTTGAAAAAAGATGCATATGAATATCACTGAGCATATCTATTCATAACTTGTATCTAAGCATCTGCAAATTGTGCCTAATCGTTTGAATTGTCAATTGATATACATACATATGCTCACGCCTGTATTCCCCGAAGGAGTAGGCAGAGATGTTGTTATCACAACACCCACTTTTCACCGAATTTGATTAAGTGCCAACGTGACAGATGGTGAGTCTATCGCCGTCTCAGGCACTATACATACGTCTTTAAATTACTTCTCAGAAATATGCAGGTTTTATGACGATGTTTTCCTTCACCGTAAAGCACGTGGTGTGAAATCACTGTACATACGTTTTTTAGAAAAACTCATTGGTACAGGCCCCGCTGGGATTCGAACTTGCGTCGCTTGCGTAGCAGGTGACTGTTCAAACCCCAAGGCCACCACGACTCTCAATCGTGAATTGATATGTGTGCGTAAGTCAGTCGCGTAACTATTTTAGGTCTTGATGGAATTATTTGGGAACAACAGGAAATTCAGGCATTAAGCAGGTGCTGCTTTTAGGATTAGTAGCGTGTCGTAAGCTCAGGTCATCACAGAAGGTTCAGTAGATAGAAATGTTACAATCACCCACAGTTCATCGACGTTTTCGACTTGTGGATATTGAGGCGATAGGGTCATCGTCTCTGACATTCGATTTTTGATCGAATGTAAAAAAACTTTTTTTAGTAGGAGATTGTGGCAAAGTTGCTATTTCGCATGTCATTCACCCAGCGAGTTTTATACATACATGATGCTCACGCCTGTAAGGGGTAGGCAGAGGTGTTGTTATAACAACATCAACTTTTCAAAGATGATTAAGTGCCAACGTGATAGATGGTGGGTATCGCCGTTTCAGGCATACATACGTCTTTGAAATACTTCTCAGACATATGCAGGTTTCCTCAAGATGTTTTCCTTCACCGTAAAGCACGTGGTGTGAAATCACTGCACATAATAAGTTTTTAGAATAACTCATTGGAACAAGCCACGCTGGGATTCGAACGTGCTCCAACCCCACGGCCATCACGGCTCATCTTTTTTTAACGAGTTTTATTTCAACTTTTATAGATAATTATGCATTGGAACTGTGTCCAAAGGCTTCAATTTCTCATGAGATGACTACTAAATTTCTTGCCGGGATTTTCTCAGTAAATGAAACCATCCGAACCTGGCGCTAGCATTTATAATACTGTATAATCATCATAACATTCCGGTAATATGAAAATTCAAAAATATATATATATACCTATTTTTGAATTAATATGTATAGATATTTTGGAATTTGGGTTCGTGTTGAGGTCAGTCGGCTTAAAAATCTCTCATAGCCGGTTTAACCCAGATTGCCGCTCCTGACCTCCTCGTAAAAGGGGTTGCGAAAGTCAATCAGTCGCTTTTTGTAAAAAAATATGTACTGCCTCATCAGGCAACTAGAACCACTAAGAACTGGAACCTCCCAACAATGTATGGGATAAGGTAATACGATTGGATTTAGATGTTAAGAATGAGGATTAGAATATTTCATAACGCTAAATAGTTCAAGTAAGCATCCAACGTGTTATTATATCGGTCCGTAATTACCTTTCACAGTACTTTATGAGTTCAAACTGTAATTAAGCAAATTGCACGTCAAACTAGCTTATGTGTACTACAAGCTGGTAGTAATGTATGCAATTATGTGATGTATTTCCCTGTTGATTCGCTTGAGTTTATACATTTTCAAGCTAATTATATTTACTGATAAAAATTCCGCTGCTCAGTTTTGTGAATATTTTTAATTTTAATTATATTCTTAAACTAGCTGTGTCCTGGTTTTATCCACGCAGTGTTTTTGAAATAAAAGTAGCCTTATTAATCCTCGTGAAATTAGCTCTCTGCCAGTGAAAGTCCCTTTAAACTCGGTCCAGCCGTTTCGAAGATAAGGCGGGGAACAGACTGAGAGACAGACAGACAAACAGAAAGAGATTTTTTTTGAATTGGTTTCTCTATACCAGTATCGTGTATATTCATATGCATTTAGTAAAAAGCTGTTATTTTGGAATTCCAAACAGACACTTCAATTTTATTTATCTGTATAGATTTCTAATCAATTCGAACGGACTCTCAAGCTTTACTGGAAATGTCACCGAAAAACAAAACGTGTTACAACACCCACATATTACCGAAGATATATCGCCGACTACGTATTTATATCTCTTCGCAGACATATGCAGGTTTTACATGCATAGTTCACGCCTGTATTCCCCGAATGGGTAGACAGAGGTGCTATAATAACAAAACCCACTTTTCACCGAAGATGATTAAGTGCCAACGTGACAGATGGTGAGTCTATCGCTGCCACTATACATACGTCATTGAATTACTTCTCAGACATATACAGGTTTCCTTCTCCGTAAAGCACGTGGTGTGAGATCACTGTACATAAGTTCATAGAAAAACTCATTGGTACAGGCCCCGCTGGGATTCGAACTTGCTATGTTCAAACCCCACGGCCACCACGGCAGTCATAACTTTTATTACGAAATTACAGGGTTAATCATCAAAGATTTTTTTCATCAAGCGCCTGCTCAAACCTCACGGCCATCACGGCTCCCGCATACATACATATATCCATCCTTGTTTTCCTTAAATTTTATTTTCAAATCAATGTGAAGATATAAAACAATTAATAAAGTTTATAACTAAGTTAAAAAAGTATAGTATAAGTATAAAATAAGCACCTTCACACGTCGGGCCAGTGAACAGCTGACCAGCTGAACGGTAGAAGTTATTAGTGGTTATCTTAGTGAGTGATGGCACGTCCCAAAGCTGAATTACTACTTAAACATTGCAAACTTGCGAAATAATACCCAACTAAATAACCGTGTAAGGTCAGGCTAAAAAATAAGGCTGCAGTATATTTCATATACGTTTGCAAAGTGGAGCCCGCCTTACGACAGTATCAAACGAGTATCCGCGACGTTATCTTGTGTTTCATTTCTAACCATATACATCTCACTGGCGACGATGATGGGATGTGTTTCATTTCTAACCTAACCATATACATCTCACTGGCGACGAGGATGGGATGTGTTTCATTCCTAACCTAACCATATACATCTCACTGGCGACGAGGATGGGATGTGTTTCATTTCTAACCTAACCACATACATCTCACTGGCGACGAGTATGGGATGTGTTTCATTCCTAACCTAACCATATACATCTCAAAAGCACATCAAATTTGACATTGGATTCTATCTATAGATGTATAAAATGAGCCGTGGTGGTCTTGAGGTTTGAGCAGTCGCCGGCTACGCAAGCGACGCAAGTTCGAATCCCAGCGGGGTCTGTACCAATGAATTTTTCTAAAAAACTTATGTACAGTGATTACACACCACGTGCTTTACGGTGAAGGAAAATATCGTAAGGAAACCTGCATATTTCTGAGAAGTAATTCAAAGGCGTATGTATAATATTTGAGACGGCGATGGACTCACCCTCTTTGGCGAAAAGTGGGTGTTGTGATTACAATACCTCTGCCTAACCCTCGGGGAATACAGGCGTGAGCATATGTATGTATGTAGATGTATAAAATTAAAGTGTTTGATCAGGTTTTTACTAAATGCTTATGAAAGTATATACTTAATACATAAACACAATTAACTATCTAATGGGTGGATTTTCTATAAACCTCGCCGATACAGTTCACCAAAAACCCTCCCTCCTAAGTCCTATGACCAGCAGCTTAATTCTTAACTGGATTTGAATTTTATTTATATAGGTATAAATATCATAAGTTACAAATGCTATCAAAATCATACCATTTCTTATTTCTGTATGTTGTCTTATGGATGTAGGTATGCATCTTAACAACATCAATAAAAAAAAATCTTTTAAATTAATTTTATATGCATTTTTATGCAGCCACTACCTGTAAGGACTGTCGGCAAAACCGGACCGATTTCCGCCAAAGCAGCTTTCGTGAACACATCGTGCAATAAGTTCAAAGTTATTATAATTTTAAATTAATCAACTTTACTCCTTATATTAATCCTCGTTAAGCTTTGTTTTATAAAAAAAATATTCAAAATTTTTCAATAAAATAAAATTTACTAAATTTATTCAGTGACCTTTGACAATTATCTAAAATGGTGTACCTTTTAAATAACATAGTCTCAATAAATAAGAAACATGATAAGTGTATTTTTTCAATGTAATAGTAACCTTTTTTTATTCTCCCCTTCCCAGGATTTCCTGGCGTGCACAGGTGTAATATATTATTAATAAGTATTATAAATATTATTGTAGGAAAAGGCAATAGTTTTTTTTGCCATGCGTATGATTTGAACTCAACTAATATATCGAGTTCTTAACATTAGCTTTGTTCCATTAAAATCGATAATGTTGTAGTGGCTTGTTTTTTGTCTACAGTTTATTATTAATAAGGCATTTTTTTTTAATATTTTTACAAACATACATACATATGCTCACGCCTGTATTCCCCGAAGGGGTAGGCAGAGGTGTTGTAATCACAACACCCACTTTTCACCGAATTTGATTAAGTGCCAACGTGACAGATGGTGAGTCTATCGCCGTCTCAGGCACTATACATACGTCTTTGAATTACTTCTCAGAAATATGCAGGTTTCCTCACGCTGTTTTCCTTCACCGTAAAGCACGTGGTGTGAAATCACTGTACATAAGTTTTTATTTAGAAAAACTCTTTTGGTACAGGCCCCGCTGGGATTAGAACTTGCGACTGCTCAAACCCCGAGGCCACCACGCCTCCAAAAAATATTTTTATGAAAATTATTTCTAAATTGTTAGTCGGAATTTGCATAGAAAACGTAAATTTACGAACTGTGACGTATACTCTGAAGGTTCAAGCAAAAAGAAACGCGGTAATAATTTACACAATAATATTTTTGTAATATTTATCGTATCAAAACTTTCTACAATTCTGCGCTCACCTTTTCTTTTGCGAAAAATTAGCTTGTCTTCATACAGCATAACCCATCCAAATTAAAAGAATATAATACCCATAGGTGTATATGTACCATAGGTGTACGTTTAATAACGGCCAGTGACGATTCCAATCTTAATCGGTGACGCACGATTCAACGAAATGAAACACTCAATCGCAATGCGCACGCGAATTGAGACTATCAATATAAAATACTGGATGGGACTTCTTTATTGCAGACATCTTTGTCTTGACGCAAGTGTCAGATAGCAAACAAGTACAATAAAATATATTATAATATAATGTTAAGTAGTTCCTCTCACATTGCTGCGCCCTAACAGGGTTTATGTTACTTACAAATAAATGTAACAATTATAATTAAGTTTATGTTGTATCATGTGGCCGTGGTGGCCTTGAAGTTAGAGCAGTCGCCTGCTACGCAAGCGACGCAAGTTCGAATCCCAGCGAGGCCTGTAGCAATGAGTTTTTCTAAAAAACTTATGTACAGTGATTTCACACCACATGCTTTACGGTGAAGGAAAACATCGTGAGGAAACCTGCATATTTCTGAGAAGTAATTCAAAGACGTATGTATAGTGTCTGAGATGGCGATAGACTCACTATCAATTACTTCTCAGAAATATGCAGGTTTCCTCACGATGTTTTCCTTCACCGTAAAGCATGTGGTGTGAAATCACTGTACATAAGTTTTTTAGAAAAACTCATTGCTACAGGCCTCGCTGGGATTCGAACTTGCGTCGCTTGCGTAGCAGGCGACTGCTCCAACCCCGAGGCCACCACCGCTCTTCTAGTACCGTTTTAAGTCGAAAATAATTATTGAATAATTATTTTTTTTATCCGGCTCTTCTAGAACCCTATTCATCTTTGTAAGCGCAAGCGCATTGTTTTACACCTGAATATTACACCTTTGTGGTTCAATTATAAGCGTCGCCTTAGCGTCAGCTTCAATGTCCGTCACTACTTGCAACGCGCTATTTCTTATTATGTCCTGACATGTCAGTTTAACGATAAATGTTTAATTAATGAAAACTATTTTTGAATTTCGAACTTACTGGCAGTATGATTTATATGTAGTTAATTATTGTATGCCAGGGGCCTCTTACACACAAATAATTAATAAAATTAAGTGTATGAAAATAGATCCTCAATCTATTGTGATTATTTTGATAGGTGAGGGACTTAGTGTGCACAAAAATGAGTTAATAAGTGGCTTAGAATATCTGTCACATTTAAATGCCCACAAAATTATGATAACTGCTTTCCCATATAGTAAAAGCTACACAGACAGGCAAAATGATTATATAGGTAGGTTAAATAATCTTATGTGTAGGACAGGTTGTCATAGCGACAATTTTATTTTTTTTGATACTAATAAATTTATTAGTCGATTTATTATAACTGGGGACTTGTTTTACATCCCCAAAAAATGCATGAATATGATAGCTACATTGGTAGCATATAATATTAACGGTGTTATAGCAACTATAACGAAACTTAGTCTAAGTAATGAAACGGTGTTATGTAGTTCTAATAACACAGTAATTAGTTCTAGTTCTAGTTCTTTAAACTAGTAACTAAGACAACGGCCGAGTCCCTCGTCAACCGGCTCTGTCGTCTTAACGTAGTGCACCAAAATATACAAGGCTTGGCTGGCAAACAATTAGAAATTGATTTATTTTTAGAAAGCCATAATGTTCATGTGCTTTGTTTAACTGAACATTGGCTTAAAAATCATGAGCTATTGCTCAACAATAATAATTATAGACTTTGTAGTGCATTCGTCAGAAAATCAGCAATTCATGGTGGCTCTTTAATCTTGGTATCTAATAATGTTAAATGTAAAGAGCGTAGTGATATAGTAAACCTGTCTATCGAGCGTACTGCCGAACTATCGTGTATTGAACTAGAAAGACATGTAATAATATGCGTATATCGCCCCCCATCTGGCAATTTCTGTTCATTTGAATCTATCCTTGAAGATGCCATTAGACGTGTTGCGGGCCATAATAAAAGCATTGTAGTGTGTGGCGATTTTAATGTTAACTTGCTAGAAAATAATTCCCTTTCGGTGCGTTTAATTAGTCTGTTTAATTCTTTTAATTTAAAGCACTTATTCCTAGAACCCACTAGAATAACTGCCACTTCTGCCACATGTCTAGATAATGTGTTCTGCGACTGTGAGGCCCTGGAAAAATCTATTATCAGTGATCTTACGTCAGACCATTGTGGTCAAAAAATCACAATATTAAATAAAACAAATAATGTAGTAAAAAAAACCACTTATAGACCTATTACTAAGAAACTTGTAGCAAATTTCAGGTCTAACTTGGCAAGCAAAATAACCAACCTACAAGGGCCACAAGAAGATCCTGATGCTCTTTACAATAGCCTTTTTAACGTTATACAAACGGAATTCAATAGTACTTTTAAATTAAAAACTGTTCAGAAGCAAAGTAAAGTAAAATTCAATGAATGGGCAACTGTAGGTATACATATAAGTAGAAAGAAGTTGTATGATCTTTATGGTATGAAACGATATGATCATAGTCCTGAGTTCTCAGCATTCGTAACTAGATACTCTAAATGTTTTAAGAAAGTTTGTATAAAAGCTAAAGCCTTGCATCTTGCCCAGAAAATCAAATACTCTGATAATAAGATAAAGACTACCTGGAACGTTATTAATGCCGAGACGGGAAAGGCAAAGAGTCGCGACTGTCGTATTACTTTAAATATTGATAACAAAGTAATCGAAGATGATAACAAAATAGCTGAAACTTTCAACAACTTCTTTGTAAATATTCCTTTAGTAACTACTAGTTCCCTAAATTCATCTCCCACAGACGCCGAATTATTATTGAAATCAAATGTTTCTGAGTGTGGCACTAGCTTTAGTTTTTGTACTATCACGCCTTTTGAAATAATAAAGACATTTAAAAGTTTGAATTCCAAAAAGACTGGTGATTTGTGGGATATATCAGTGAAAGTACTTCACGATATTATTGACATAATTGCCCCCTGTTTAGCTGAAATTTTTAACAGTTGTATTATGAGCGGTGTATTCCCGGACCTCATGAAAT
Organism: Watsonalla binaria; assembly: GCA_929442735.1. Lineage (NCBI taxonomy): Eukaryota > Metazoa > Arthropoda > Insecta > Lepidoptera > Drepanidae > Watsonalla > Watsonalla binaria. Next base: position 8,219,473 of record OV838937.1, on the reverse strand, counting down.
ATAGTAAAGTTATTCCATTATTTAAAGGTGGTGATAATAGTGATCCTACCAACTTCAGACCGATCTCTATCCTGCCAGCCCTCAGCAAAATTTTTGAAAAAATTATTTTGAATCAAATAGTCGCCTTCTTTAATCTTAATAATATTCTACATGGCGAGCAATATGGCTTCACAAAAGGTCGTTCAACTACTGATGCTGGTGTTGCACTTCTTAGACATATTTATAGAGCGTGGGAGAACGCTCATGACATCATAGGTGTATTCTGCGACCTATCCAAGGCTTTCGATTGTGTCCAACACGAAACCTTATTAGTTAAATTAAATTATTACGGTGTCAAAGGTAGGGCACTCGACCTAATCAAATCGTATCTTTGTCAGCGGATTCAAACGGTCGAAGTAAATGGCGTCAAATCTTCCGGTTCTCCAGTACTAATGGGCGTCCCACAGGGTTCAATGCTAGGACCATTTTTGTTCTTAGTGTATATTAATGATTTACCAAATTTAGTCAAGAATACGTGTGACATTGTACTGTTCGCTGATGACACATCTCTTTTGTTTGAAGTCGACAGAGCCAAAACGAATTATGCAGATGTAAACAGTGCACTTGATCAGGTATTGAAATGGTTTAATGTAAATAACTTAGTCTTAAATGCACAAAAAACTAAATGTATTAAATTCACTTTACCAAACGTCAAACCTGTTGATACAAAGGTCATGGTAAATGGTGAAACTTTGGATATCGTAGAGTCAGTAGTATTTCTAGGTATAACCCTTGATAACAAACTTCAGTGGAGCCCACATATATCCAAGTTATCAGGAAAACTCAGCTCCGCGGCTTATGCAATTCGTAAAGTTAGACAGTATACAGACATAGAAACAGCTCGACTCGTATATTTTTGTTATTTTCATAGTGTTATGTCCTATGCTATTTTAATTTGGGGCAAAGCTGCTGATATAGAGAATATATTCACATTACAGAAAAGGGCTATACGATCAATTTATAATTTGGGACCCCGAGATTCGTTAAGGGAAAAATTTAAATCAATTGGAATTTTGACAGTGGCCTCACAGTATATTTTAGCTAACTTATTATTTGTGCATCAAAACATTGGATCGTTTCAAAAAAAATGTGATGTGCATAACATAAACACAAGGCACAAAAACAAAATTGTAGTGCCTGCGCATCGCTTACAGAAAGTACATGGCTCATTTTTAGGACAGTGCACACGCTTCTATAATAAATTACCAACAGAAATTGTAAACTTGCCCTTCAATAAATTTAAAGAGACCATCAAAGGAGTTTTGCTCAAAAAAGGATATTATACTGTAAGTGATTATATTTGTGATAAGGAACCCTGGGATGTATCTTTGTCGAAAAATTATTGTAAATAATCCCATTGGCACTGTACTTTTGCTACAATTAATTAATCTTAGTTTGATCTTTGCTTTGACTGGCTGGAATTTGCCATGCTCACAAATATTTGTAATATTTTAGTTATTATATTTGACAATTGAGCATTTGTGCTGTGTCCCATGGGCTTATATTCATGAGATATAAATACTGTAACCAAAAACATTGTATAATATATATTTTTTTAAAAGAGTAATTGTTGAGTTTCTTGCCGGGTTCTTCTCAACAAAAGCTACCTTCCGAACCCGGTGGTAACATTTATAATCATGTATAATGTATTTTGTGTCCTTCTGACGATTTGAAAGTACTTTGTAAGAAGTCTAATCAAATAAAGATATTTTGAGTTTGAGTTTGAGTTTGAGTTATGATAAACTAGCTGTGCCCCGCGGTTTCACCCGCGTAGATTTAGTTTCGTGCTTTAAATCTCGGAACCCTAATTGGTTTTTTCACAGACAGACAGACAGATAGACGGACAGACAGACAGACTAAGAAATTAAAAAACAAATCCTTGTCAGTTCCGTATATACTTTCATTTGCATTTAGTGAAAAGCTATTATTTTGGAATTACAAACAGACACTTCAATTTTATTTATCTGTATAGATTGTGTCCGGACATGTCAGTTTAACTATTTATAAATGATTAATTAATGAAAATTATTTTCGAATTACGAACTTACTGGCAGTATGATTTGAAATAAAAGTTGGAAAAATAAATAATGATCTTTTGCTTAAAAAAAATAAGGGTTCCGCGGACTACCGGAAAACGCGGGGCATAGCTAGTTTTATTATAATTCATGACATTTAACATTTATACAATCGTAAATCTTGAAACTCGATATTCATATTGTAGGAATTACAAAACAAAAGTGGAATTTAAAGAAAGAGTTTATCGACAAAAGAGTGACGCCGCCCTTTAATTGCAAAAAGAATCGAATAATTTTATCGATATTTATACATTGTCAGCTTGAAGGCGAGTGTTTGATTGTCGAGATATCGAGTTTTTCATAACCACATGTAATAAGATATTTGGCTACGTAATTACGAACGTTTTCACCATTTATTACGAGTATTTTTTGTGTGACCAATTTTATTGAGCAGCTGGTTTTGTTTAACATAATTTTTAATGGTTTTTAATCGCAAATATGCATCACTATCCATACTTTTTTAATGTATGTATGTTCTTGTAAGAAATGCCTTATTTGATGACTAACTTGTGCCCGCAGCTTTGGCGGCGTGGCAGTTAGATTTTGGCTTTCACAAAAAGACTTCACAGTAATAGCAACCTTCCGAACTTGGCAGCAGCAGGTATAATCCTGTATAATTATGTCATTCTGGCGATTTGAAAGTACTTTGAAAAAATACTAATTGAATAAAGATATTTTTGGGGTTGAGTTTGAACAACCTACTTTCAAAACCAAACCCCTTTCTTATGTATATCTACACCAAAAACCATCCATCAAATTTCATGTTTTCAGGGTCAGCGGCTTAGGCTGTGCCTTGATGAAAATGAAAATGAAAATGATTTATACAGTTTAGGCCTTGGTAAGGCACTTATGAATATCGAAAATTTACCACCGGTTCGGAAACTAGCCTTCTGAGAAGAACCGGCAAGAAACTCAGCTGGCATCATGTACATTTCAATACCATAGTAAACAATGATGATGAAGCTGAAGAATTTGCCAAACTTGCTATTCTGAGGGACTACACGGGATAGTCCATTCATCTAGGAAGGCTTTATGACATCACACTGCGACCAATAGGAGGTAACCACCAATATGAGGAGAGGAGCTCTTGGCACAGTTACTATTGTGCATTTCATTTGACCTTTTTTTTTTTTTGTTGACGAGGGGGAAACCTTCAAAAGGTCCCCGACCGCCCTGGGAGAAGCAGATCGGGGTATGTGGGATTTTTACCTTAGTAAAACCCCCCCGGTGGCCATCCTCAGTGCTTAGGGGGGACTCCGGGTACTATATCATTTGACCTAACCCAAGCCTGTAGTTGGATGGGTGACCGCCAGAGTTCCCTCAGATAGCAGTCGCTTCGTATAAAAGTCAGGTGATCAGCCATATCGGGTTGAATCAAGTGCCGACCCCAACAATGTGTGGGATAAGGCCAGGGAGATGATGATATGGTACACGAAGTACCAGGCTTACATAACGGACAAAGTGGTTAATAAGTTGATTGCGACTAACATGGAGTCACATCGGGTTGAATCAAGTGCCGACCCATGGATATGAGCATCGATGAAGAATCTTGCAACAAAGGGAAAATATATTTATTAAGTAAAAATCCTACACGTGTAAAACCGCGATACATGGTTAGTATTTCATAACGTCATAGTATTTCCGACCTATGCGTCGTAAAAGTAATAGCTAATTCCTTAATCAACATTTGAAATATACTTATTCGAATTAATTAGATAATATTGTCGGTATAACTTTGACTATTTGACATAAGCAACTGAGGCCTACATAACCAGCGATCCAGACACCCAATGCTTAAAAATTTTGTATGAGATCTTCAACATTTATATGGAATCCGAAAGGCCATTTAAAGTTGGTCGTTCTTATAGTGGTTTAATGTATCTAAATGAGCGAGACGAATCGTTCACAGCGGCCTCTTTGATGTGTGGAGCGGTGAGTACAAAGCTATTTGTAATTGACTGACTCGTTTTGGGGCTCAGTTCAACTGGTATATGGTTCTGTAAGGTTTTAATAATCACACAAAATTAGCGAACGTCAGAAATTTAAAAATAATTTTCACGTTTTGTGTATGTTTTGGTACTTAAATAATACTTATAAAAAACACCCAGATATTAAAATTTACTCCTTCTCTGACGTCATAATGCAGTCGCGTAGTGTGAGGGAAAATAACTACCCTTAATTTTTACGAAAACTCATTTATACAATCTGCTCGGATTTGAACCTACTTCGCTTACGTTGTAGGTAACAGCTCAGACCAGCCTCCACGGTGCCGTCAGATTAATTTTAACATACACACATATGCTCACGCCTGTATTCCCCGAAGGGGTAGGCAGAGGTGTTGTTATCACAACACCCACTTTCACCGAATTTGATTAAGTGCCAACGTGACAGATGGTGAGTCTATCGCCGTCTCAGACACTATACATACGTCTTTGAATTACTTCTCAGAAATAAGCAGGTTTCTTCACGATGTTTTCCTTCACCGTAAAGCACGTGGTGTAAAATCACTGTACATAAGGTTATTTAGAAAAACTCATTGGTACAGGCCCCGCTGGGATTCGAACTTGCGTCGCTTGCGTAGCAGGCGACTGCTCAAACCCCGAGGCCAACACATCTTTTTCTTATTCTTAATTTTAAGTTCTTTTAATTGATCTAGTGTGAATAATTTACATATATACATTTGCTCACGCCTCCATTCCTCGAAGGGGTAGGCAGAGGTGTTGTAACAACAACACCCACATTTCACTGAATATGTTGAAGTGCCAACGTGACCGAGGGTGAGTCCATCATCGTCTCAGGCACTATACATACGTCTTTGTGAATAATTTATACTTCAAATGAACCCTATAATTATTATAACCTATTTTTTGTAATTACTACAAGTAACATCTAAGTTACTTTAAGCTCGTTAAGGTATATGCCCACCCTAGCTAAGTAATGGGCTAAGTTTAATTACCTCAGATGGGTTTTCTATTGAAATGTTATTAAATGCGTTTAAGTACGTTGACTTTTTCATATAATTAGCCTACTCGTTGCTGTAAGTGTAATTTTAATTAAGAGTTTCAAAGGAAGACTTATAATGATTTTACGGACCATGAGCCCTTATCATACGATTTTATAGCCAAGTTTTGAGAGCGACAGACTTATATGCGTCCTATACATCTGTCGCATAATTCTTGTTTTTTATATATATGTTACCGGAAATGTACGTAATCCGTCACTGTATATAATTAGAAATTAATGTTATTCCTAAAATCGCACGGAAATGTAAAATATTTTTTTTTATTGACGAGGGAAACCTTTAAAAGTTCCCCGGCCGTCCTGGGAGAGACTAACCTAACCTACAACCTACTGGAATCAGTCAGGGATTAATAAAAATGATTATTCTCATTTAAAAAACGTGTTTTATTAGAGAACGCATTATTTTTATACATTTCCTAATCCGATAATGGAATTATATACATCTCTTAGAAATTTAACACATTTCCTAGGACATTTATGTAGTAAATAGTTTTCGAAACAATATTTTATACATTTGATAAATAGTTTCGGAATTGTATAAATTTCCTAGGATTTTTATACAATTCCTAGATTTCATATATTTCCGGTGACATATATGCCACAAAGATGGCAAAGAAGCATTCGTCCCACCTGGGGCCAGACTTTGAGTTGTGTGACAGTGACAGACTTATACACATCATATACATCTGTCTCGTAATAAGAGTAAAACTATCATGGCAATATGAGTCCATGGTAAGGCCCCAGTGCCAATATATCTCATGAATTAATCTATAACATAATTCTACTTCTCTTCTCTACGTCGACACCGTCGGTCTAGTGGTTATATGCTTCGTATTGTGAGTTCGATTCCCGAAACAGAGAGAATATTTCAAAAAAATAATAATTTGCATTTAAAAATATTGGTAAAGCAGGTGTTAACAAATTTATCTCACAACCAATCGCTTTAACCTTTCCGATCTGTCGATAAATCGATCAACTGATCGATGTTACAGACCAATAATGGTAGTAGTGATACGATAATGTTAATTGTTGATAATTATCGCGTATGCAAATGTGTGCATAGTGATTATATCTACGTTTCTTAGTATTGGGTGGTGCGCGTGCGCTGATTGCAAGGTTTTTGTAAAGAAAGAGAAAATCTGTAACGGTGCTATTGGACAGGTTTTAGGGGTCCGTTGGGCGGTTGGGAAAACCTTGAAATTGTATTGTTTACCCTCATTTGTTAATATTAATTTATAATGTGTGAGTGAATTTAATTTCCCTACCTCTCATTTTCTTTAAAATAAAAGTAAATTAAATGACTGCTTGTGATATCAGATATCATCTGGTGAAAGTTCAGTCGTTTCATTGTAAACAAATAGACGAAAACATGGAGAAAATAATTAATTATATTTTTTATATTTATTTTAGATTTATATATACTTACTAGACAAAGCTGTTCGCTTAAACTAACAAACAGTCACTAGAAAGTTATATATCTGTATAGTTATCATCTATTTGCATGATAACAAAATCGTTTGCATTTTTTTGGACACATTGTGGATGAAGCGAAAGAAGTATGTAAGGATCGTAGCATGTGGCAAACAGTGGTCTCTGCCTACCCCCATAGGATACAGGCGTGTATGCATATATGTTCTTATGAGATTAATATATTGTAATCATCATCATAAACTCCATTCGTCTCTATCCAGTGCCATCTCCTTGACCTCCCTATACGTCATGACAGACACCTTCACCTTAACTTGACTCATGTATGTTATCCTGGGTCTTGCTCTCCCTCTCTTTGCTTCTACATTTTGAATAATTTTAAAAACTTCTTTTAACTTTTTTCAACTACATTCATATTATGTGCCTTGCCAAAACCATCACCTCCCTAGCCTTATCCCATACACTGTTGGGGTCAGCACTTGATTCAACCCGATGTGGCTGATCACTTGATTTTCATACGAAGCGACTGCCATCTGACTTTCGCAACCCCTTTAACGAAGAAAATCTGTGATCTGCCAGTTGTCAGACTATTTTAGGCCTCCGACTGACCTGTAACGACTGCCAAAGATGACAAATTGGCAACCGAGACTGACGGCTTAACGTGCTCTCCGAGGCACGGAGGGAATTCGGGCGGTCACCCATCCAATTACTGATCAAATGATATGCGCAATAGCAACTGTGCCACGAGCTCCTCAATCAATCTGAATTAATCAAACAATTTTTCAACAGTCCTTAATAGAACGGAACCATTTCAACTAAATAAGAACACACACAACTACATGATTCAGGTAACCGCTTAAGGAATGAGTAACATGTTACTAACTAATGTTGATAGCACATGCCATTTTATAATTTGCTACTATTCAATATTTTCAACTATTTCAGTGATGCGCTTTTCAAATACATTGCTTAATAATCAGAGAATTAAAAGAAAAGCAAAAGTTTTTTTTACATACATATGCTCACGCCTGTATTCACCGAAGGGGTAGGCAGAGGTGTTGTTATCACAACACCCACTTTTCACCGAATTTGATTAAGTGCCAACGTGACAGATGTTGAGTCTATCGCCGTCTCAGGCACTATACATATATGCAGGTTTCCTCACGATGTTTTCCTTCACCGTAAAGCACGTGGTGTGAAATCACTGTACATAAGTTTTTTTAGAAAAACTCATTGGTACAGGCCCCGCTGGGATTCGAACTTGCGTCGCTTGCGTAGCAGGCGACTGCTCAAACCTCAAGGCCACCACGGCTCTCGAGCATGTACCAATGAGTTTTTGTGCTTTACGGTGAAGTAATTCAAAGACATATAGTATAGTGCCTGAGACAGTGATAGACTCACCATCTGTCACGTTGGCACTTAATCATCATCGGTGAAAAGTGGGTATGGACGATATCGAGTAACTAAAATAAATAAGTGCGAGAGCAGTGGAAAAGCAGCTGACCAGACGAATATTTTATTGACAGCTGTAACTTTTGACATGTAAAAAGACCATAAATAATTACATTGAATACAGTTTTAAACAGTGGGTGTTGTTATTACAACACCTCTGTCTACCCCTTCTGGGAAAAAATGCGTGAACATATTCTTCTAAAATATAAAATTCTCGTGTCACAGTTTTCGTTGCCATACTCCTCCGAAACGACTTGACCGATTTTGATGAAATTTTTTGTGCTTATCCGGTATCTATGAGAATCGGCCAACATCTATTTTTCATCCCCCTAAATGTTAGAGGTAATCCACCCCAAAAAATTATATGGCAATACAACGTTTGCCGGGCACAGCTAGTTATATATAATATTATATTGAACCGATGAAATTAGATATACATAGATGAAACCGCGAGGCACAGCTTGTAGAATATAAAGGTGTTCAGTACAAGCTACAGTTGTATAATGTTAGTTGGGAACGAGGGTTGCTCAGTGATCGGTGACCTTTATAACATTGATTGAATGGTTCAGGAACTTGTGGCATTTAGATCTGACATTTACTTGTATATATCATTTTTAATATGAGTTTTAATATTAAGTTGCAAACTTTATATAACTTATTACTTGTTGTTACAATTATCATTTACCTGACCTTCTCCCATACATTGTTGGGGTCAGCACTTGATTCAACCTGATGTGGCTGATCACCTGATTTTTATATGAAGCGACTGCCATGAGCCGTGGTGGCCTTGAGATTAGAGCAGTCGCCTGCTACGCAACCGACGCAAGTTCCAATCCCAGCGAGGCCTGTACCAATGAGTTTTTCTAAAAAAACTCATGTACAGTGATTTCACACCACGTGCTTTACGGTGAAGGAAAACATCGTGAGGAAACCTGCATATTTCTAAGAAGTAATTCAATGACGTATGTAAAGTGTCTGAGACGGCGATGGACTCACCATCTGTCACGTTGGCACTTAATCATCTTCGTTGAAAAGTGGGTGTTGAGATAACAACACCTCTGCCTACCCCTTTGGGGAATACAGGCGTGAGCATATGTATGTATGTATGTATGCGACTGCCATCTGACCAACCCCTTTAACGAGGAAAATCTGTGATCTGGGAACTGGTTGTTTCAACTATGTACCTACATAATGCCTGGCTCAGTTTCTTGTCGATTCTTCTAAGAAAGCTAGTTTCCGCACCGGTTTTTACTCATCATTAGTGCCTTAGTCCAAACTGTTAAATAATATGAATCTTGATGAAATGTAATACCTAAGGATTTCGGGAGCTGAAAACGATCTATCGGGCAAAGCTCGGAATACAGTCATGGAGTATATATATATTATACCTATTAGTAACAATATTTCAGAAGTAGTGTAGGTTGTTTCGAACAGTGCGTGTTACCAGTGATGACCTACGGTGCCGAGACGTGGTCTCTAACTGTAGGCCTCTTGAATAGGCTCAAAGTCACTCAGCGTGCCATGGAAAGAGCTATGCTTGGTGTCTCGCTACGAGATCGAATCAGAAATGAGGAAATCCGTAGACGTACTAAGGTGACCGACATAGCCAATCGGGTTAGCAGGCTTAAGTGGCAATGGGTAGGCCACATTGCTCGAAGGACTGATGGCCGCTGGGGCAGTAGAGTTCTCGAGTGGAGACCACGTACCGGCAAGCGCAGCGTAGGGCGCCCCCCGCGAGATGGACGGACGATCTGGTCAAGGCCGCGGGGACCCGCTGGATGCAGGTTTCCAACCGGGTGAGGTGGAAATCATTGGGAGAGGCCTATGGTCAGCAGTGGACGTCCTATGGCTGATATGATATGATGAAAATAATGGCGTTGTTAAGTAAAACACCATTAGGTACTTTGCTGAATCAGACACAGTAACTTATCTGTAACATAATACTTAAGTAATGCATATGTCATGTATTTAAATGATTATGCATTGAAATTTTAATAAACCCGACGGAAGGACGCCTCGCCATAATAAAGTATGTAAAACGGTACTTTATCAACAATCTGATAAGCAGTAATTATTAACACGAGGAAATGTTTTCAGAATAAAAAAAACAGCGCCATTATAAGTCCTACCCATTATTGCATTTGGCAAAAAACTGTGTTAAAAATTATTATACTACCGAGAAGACTGCAAAACGACGTATGTTGCAATGAAAAGCCACTCAAATTCCCACCTTAAACACTCGGTTATAAGGATAGTTTTTCTTTGAGTTTTCAAAAGATTAGAATGCCCTAAAATTACTCACAAAAATGTAACGTTGAAAAACGGTGAACCATCTGTAATTTGTTTGGCAATAATCTATGGGCGTGGGAGGGAGACGTTGTAGGTTGGGTGTTGGATTACTGTGGGTTAGAAGAGGATGGGTATAGGTTTATGGTTCATTTGTTACAATGTAGACGGTAGCCAATAGTGGGACTGGAAGGGGCGTGGATGATGGCGCTTCTGGGTTTGAAATAAATTGGTGCGTTTTGTTATCGAAGGTCTTTGTTGAAGAACGTTTGGTTTACAAAAAAAAAAGCGGATATTTTTTAGCTTAATTATTTTAGGTAGGCAGTAGGAATTGATGAGGGTCAAATAAGCATAGCTGTTCTTTTCACCGAACATGTTAAATCAGGTAGGCAGATTAACAAAAGTTATATGTAAGACTGTTGTTTTGGATAAAGAGCTAGGTATGCTTTTAGGATATTATATATTAAAATCTAAATTAAAATTCCAAGTAATATCGTCTATAATCCACCAATATTATGCTGGTGTCTTCTGCTTAAGTGACATATTTCTGACGTATATCTATATTCGACAAAATAAATCATCTCTTAAGCTCATGATTAAAAATGAAAATGATTTATTAAAACACTTAAAAAGCCTAGAGTGTCAAGAAAATGATCTAACACCGGTTCAGAAACAAAATTACTGTAAATGTATAATGCTCTGGTACATTTTGTAAGTATTTTAGTGGATATATTTAAAAAATTAAATATATCCTTCTGCTCGGACCTTGGTCTGCGTGGAATAGTTAGTTTGGGCTAACGATAACTTATAACCGCGATTGTTCTTATTAACTAGCTTATTATTAACTTAGCGTATCCTTTCTCGATAAATGGGCTAATTTCTACACATATATATATATATATATATATATATATATATATATATATATATATATATATATATATATATATAACACTAAGAGAGTTTTTTAAATCGAACCTATTGAATATTGTTCCTTGAGTTCAGATCGTAAAGAACAAATAATCTTTAAATTATATTAGCATACAGATTTAAAACTAAATTATCAGGAATTAAGTTCACGCCTGTATGGGGTAGATAGAGGTGTTGTTATCACAACACCCACTTTTCACCGAATTTGATTAAGTGCCAACGTGACAGATGTTGAGTGTATCGCCGTCTCAGGAATTATACATACGTATTTGAATTACTTCTCAGGCTCATTGGTACAGGGCCCGCTAGGATTCGAGCTTGCGTCGCTTGCGTAGCAGGAGACTGCTCAAACCCCAAGGTCACTAAGGCTCCGTCATTTACATTAGTCTCATAATCACACTTAAACTATCATGGCAGTGCCCGTGGTAATCTTCATTACCGTCATCTTATTAAATTTATAAATGCGCCGTTATTATCATTAATATATTAATGACAGTTTTGACCTTATTCCAACCAATTATATTGATAATGTTAATTGTATTATTTATATAACCCACACGTTTTTCTGATGATAAAACTGTTATTATCTGAAATAATGTCCTCTGCCCGACAGCTATATTGATCTATATCGGAGTTATAAACTGTCATTATGCTGTTTATGTTGTAGTTTAAGTGATATTATGGCATTTTATAATATGTCTGACTGGGTTATCTTTATGTCAAATACTATGTCGCACCCTCAGAGGCTTAATTCAAAAATAATTTTTTTTGCAATGTCGATAAGTGTTAAAAAATATTTTTTAAATTTTTTTAAATCAGATTTAGAAATACATTTTGAGGTCTGTATTAAAGTTAACATAATTATTTTTGCAATTTTTTGAGTTGATACCCTATCGTTCTTAGGGTGCGAAATATCTACACTAATATTATAAAGAGGAAAGATTTGTATGTTTTCTGAAACTTCTGGACCGATTAGAAAATTTCTTTCAGCAATGGATAGCTACATTATCAGCGAGTAACATAGGCTTTATTTTATTCCCGTACTCCCACGGGAACGAGAACTGCGTGGTGAAACCGCGTTATGTCCGCTAGTTTGACATAAGGAGCTTTATTGTTGTATTGGGTATTATTATTTATCACAGATGTTTTTATTTATTGCGTTGCAAATGGCGGCAGGAAGAGAAAAGCTCTCTGTTCTCCTCGTCGTCGAAAGTAATTACTTTATAAACAAAACTAGAAATTATCCATAGACTATCAAGATGGTCAGGGAAGCGATTACATGTTAGTCACTTATCAGTGGTTACTCTACATATCTATACATATAAATATAATTGAGGTGTCTCTTTTAATATCATAAAAACACATTTAACTAAATGCGTTTGAAATTGTACATGATACTTACATAAATTTTTTTTTTGACAAAAACTCAGTTTGATCGTCTGTCTATCTGTGCGTTCCGGCTCATCTCTGAAACAGATGAACTGATTTTTACAGGTTTATCACTGGGAGTCAGATGTTGCCAGAAGTAACATAATATACTTTTATTTAAAAAGAATAGGGATCCGCTGGCCATCCATGAATTTAAGTTTGCAAGTGGAAAAAATATATTGAACATTGACTATTAAGGCATAATATCCTGTATATTGTAAGCTTGAATACATACGGATCGTGAAAAAAATCCTAATGATATTTTTTTTCATATTATCATTCTTTATAGAGGAGGTTTATTGCGCATTTCATTCGATCAGCGAAGTTAAGCAACTCTTAACTGTGCTAGAGTTGGATGGGTGATCGCCCGAGTTCCATCCGTGCCGTTAAGCCGTCGGTCCTGATTGCCAATTTATCATCTTCGGCAATCGTTACAGTCGGAGGCCTAAGAAAGACTGACAGCAGATTTAACCCAGATTACCGACTTTCTATAAGAGATTTCGAAGGTCAGATGTTAGTCGCTTCATATAAAAATCAGATGATCAGCCGCATCGGGTTAAATTAAGGGTCGACTCCAACAAAATAAAGTCAGGTAGATCATTTGTGCCTGAGTCGGCGATGGACTCACCATCCGTCTGATAAACATCTCGTACCTTAAGAATAGTCACGTCAGAATGTCGTGATAACAAATAGCGTAATCATGTTATTCTGATATTAATGGTACCGTACTGTATATAAAGGTCAGTTGTTCAATTACAGTACTTATCTAGTAATTTCTTAAAAATACCATATTCCTACCGCGTACAGTAACATGTGTGAATAAATAACAGCATATCCATCATACACCGATAATTTGATACATGACGCTTTTCATACAAACACCATGTACGTACATACACATACATACTTCATACAACAGAGATCGTAGTTTAGATTGCATGTAATTGTCGCGACCTGGTTAGATGTAGCTCTATCTAATGTATTAAATATGAAATGTATATATGTAGGTACATTACATACTGACTGACATATGATTGGAAAATTACATACATTTAAAAGGCCGTGGTGACCGTGTGGTTTGAACAGTCACCTACTCCGCAATCGACGGAAGTTCGAATTACTGAGTATAGTGCCTGAGACGGTGATGGATTCACCATCTGTCATGTTTGCACTTAATCATGTTTGATGAAAAGTGGGTACTGTTATGCCTACCTACCCTTGCGAAAATAAAGCTGTCAGCATATGTATGTTAAAAGGTAGGTTTTTGACCGCGACTGTGTCTGCGTTCGCTTTGTAAATTAGGGTCACTTTCCATGGGTTAAAACGAGGCTTACACTTTTGAAAAGTTACATATTCTCAGAAGGGTCCACGAAGGGGAGGCTGGGTTTTTGTAGCACCCATTTTCCCACGAAAATTATTAAGTGCCAACGTGACAGAGGGTGAGTCTATCGCCGTCTCAGGCACTATACATACGTCTTTGAATTACTTCACAGGCAGGTTTCCTCATGACGTTTCCCTTCACAGTAAAGCTCGTGATGTTTCTCAAAGTACAATTGTTATTGGCAAAGACCGGTGATATTGGAACTTGCGTCGCTTCCGTAGAAACAACACAAACCACATAGCTACCAGGGTTTATGTAAGTTGGTGATCGCTTGTATTTTAGATCAGTTGTCGCCAAAATCGTCCTTGTTCAACAAAGTAGCTGTAATTTAATTAAGTCGTATTATTGTAATGTATATATGCAGGTGGTTTCATATCGAAATGTAGTAAGTAGGCATGTATTATATTCACGACGCTATGGATAATTAATTAAGAAACAGCTGTCTTTATATGGATGCTGATAAGCAATAATGTGTCAACCCACAAAAAGTCAAATTCAAAGGTTTTGATATATTTTGATAATGCATCACGTATTTAACATTCTAAAAAAGTGTTTCAAGTCATCTGAAACATAAAAGTACGTAAAAAATGGATTTATGTCATAAAACAAATCTTAAATCACGTATACAATCATCTTAAGACGCCATTTTCTCAAAACCAAGTTTATGCGGGTTGACACATTATTGCTTATCTGCATCCATATCATAAGCATGAAATAAAAAATGCTTGCGTTCTTTTTTAACGATATAAGACAAACAACTTATTCGTTTTTGTTCTTTGTATGAATCGAATTTGCAGCAACCGTTATTTATTTTGTTTTTATGATTACTCAAAAAAAAAGAATTTGTTTAACTATGTTTAGAATTATCCCAATCTAGTTTAAAAAGCCCTTGACAATGAACAATTATTTTCTAGCATTTTTTTATTTCTAAGCTAAATACAATTTTGAATAAACTATACAATAAATAAAGGCAAAATAATTTGTCCTAGAAATCAAGCACAGGATTTTAAATGATGATAACATTATCATGAACGCCCTCTTGCGACTAAATTTCGAACTAAGATCACTCCGATTCAACGTCGTGTTAAAATAATACTTCTCACACTTTTACTCGATATGATTTTAATTCTGCCGATCGTCACTAGATGTCGCTATTTCAAAAATTAAACCACACTTAGAAAACTAAGTTTGTTTTGGGGATCGTTGACGTGAAGACATTTGATGTAAAGCCACGCTATTTCTTCTGGAAGCAGGTGTTTGGGGGTCAAGCAAAGGTCAATCAACCGCTCCACCTCGATTTGATCTGAAAATTACAAATTAATAATGAGTATAATTAACCGGTTTGCTACAGGTGTTAAGCTTTATCAGAAGGAGATTTCGTTCTTCCCTTCCCCTTGTGAAGTTACTGACCATTCAGGGCCTGTAGACAAAGTAACATTATGTACAATGTAAGGGAACGTGTCACGTGACTGGCTTATGTCATTTCCATACAATTTTCATCGTTTCTATTAGCGCAAGCGCGAGAGAATGTTACTTTTTATAGGCCTACAGGACTCTGATGTGAAGACGTAGCACGTGCACCGCCCGACTTAGCGACTTGGAGGAACACCGTAGAGTTTAATCCGTGTGAGTCCGACATAACCCTTCCGCTGCCCCCGCGGCGGTTGGTGTATCCATAACGGATTCTCCACGTAAAAAAAATGCCTACAAGACTTACGGGAGTAAAATCCGTGAATGTGATCTGTACCCACTTATATTGATTGACCTAATGATATTGAGCTTCCATTGGCATTAAATCCTATTGGTCAATATCCCCCATTAGTATTGTGCTCACATTGGTGACTAAAAGGTATTGACCCCCTTTGATGTTGACCTCTTGACTAAATAAATATAAATAAAACGAACCTGCATCCTGCGGAACTTTCGACCTGGCCACGTCCAGCTTATAGACACCTTCATTGGACATCAGACCAATTTTCTTCAGGACGCATAGAGCCCATTGCTTCAGTGGGCTCAGTTTTGTCTGAAAAAATATTTTGTCCTATAAAAAATTTTTTCTTTGTGATATTTTAAGTTTTTTCAGACAAATACATATTGCTTATAAGAATATAAGAAATATATATATATTTTTTGAAACCTTGGTGATAATCAAGACGGTAACCTGTGTGCGTGATGTGATTTTTCGATGCACAAGTCACCGTCGCCATTTGTCGGCCCACGGAAGGCACTATTGTGAGCCCATATAAATCTGCGTTTACGTCGACGCATTGACTCGTGATTTTAAGAAAACTCGTACTAGGCTCTCTTCTACGTTCATAATCCCGACGGTGTGTCCCAATGAGCATTTTTAAGAGGTAGATGACCAGCCAGTTAGAAGCCTAAGATAGTATGACAACTGTTTCAACTGATATTATCGATTTTCTTCGTAATAGAAGATGCTAAGGGCAGATGGCAGTTACCCAACGATGTATGAGATAAGGGAATACAGAGGATGATGATAATAATGACTCAACAGCTGTTAATCATAAATATTACCTGCCATCCAATGCCAGCTTTGAGTCTCATCACCAAATCAGCATCCACCCTGGTCTCCTCGATACATTCAAGCTGGTACCTCTTCAACAAGAACTCTTCTGTTGTATTTGGAGCATTAGTCTGAAGTAAAAATAGTAGTCAATGTGAATCCATAGATTTTTTTTGCAATCGTTGAATATTTGTGCAGCTCTGTTTAATGTTGGCTAAATTGGCTTGGAAAAGTGCATAATTTGGTTCAAAATCAAAAACACATAAAATTCTTAGACTTTACTGACTATCTTATATCAACGCACAACTTAAATCTCTGGTTCTAGAGACGTGATTGAAAGCTGTGTTCTTTATGAGGTGTTGATATACAGCACGAAAGGGAATTTCCAAAATTCCATTCCTAAGAAGGTGAATAAGGGTGTGAATGCTTGTCTCTGCAAAAAAACAGGAGTAAGTAAGCGATACAGAAAGGAGGTAAAGATTATTTAACATTTTAAACACCTTCTTACCTGCTGGCCCGATATAACTGTTATTACCCAAAGGCAAAGAACCACAACTCTAATCGAATCCATAGTGTAGAAAATATAATGCTTCAATGGAAGTTTTTGTCTGAGGTCAAATGTGGAACGTAGCAAATGTATGCTGCGTACCATAATGTTCCATTATATGGAACGGAGCTCCCTCGTATCGGCCAATGAGCGCGCGGCATTTGAGTTTTTAAAATCTGCGCGCCAATTTAGTTGCGCGGCCAAGATTGTACTGTGAACAACGTAGCGAACGCGACAGTCGCTCCGCTCCCGCGCTTTTTCATATTTCTACTACGCTTTTAGTGATAGAGTTGCAATTAAACGACAACTGACTTATGTGGATTGTGTGATAAACTTATTGTATATAATACTCGTGTCTGAACTGATTTGTGTGTGTGTGTGCGTATGTGTTTTTGTGAATAAACTGTATATATTTTACTGTACAAAGACTTTACATCATCTCCTCGCCTGTGCTGTACTTATACCCTGCGCCGAATTCTTTAACAATTGGTCCTTCGAGCCGGATCAGTGCAGTACAGTCATGGAGAAGGATAACACCACACAGATTACGGGTTGTGTTACCCGCCAACGAAAAGCGTTGTTGGATGAAACACGCCGGGTAGCACACCAATGCACGAGTAGTGTCACCAATGAGTCGTCGCGATCGAGGTGTTCAAGATCGAGCACCACCATGCGACTCCGAGTCGAGTATGAGGCGGAGCAGGAGATCGCTAAGGTGGAAAAGCAGCTCATCATGAAAAAGCTGGCATTACAAATCGCAGAAATTGAAGAGCAGGAGCTGGAAGACAGAGAAGTTATTGAGGGCGGAGAGGAAGTTCATCCGCTTGGTGACCGTGTGGAGGAGTGCCTGGAGTCGAAAGTAGAGTCGACAGATTTGCCGCCACATTTCGAAAAGCCCGCGAATCACCAGGCTGCGTTCCCGCCAAATAACAATATAAACCGACCGCTCGCGCATGCGCCCTCCGACGGCCGCGCACCGATTCCCGCCAATACACCGAATATAGATGTCTTGCAAAGGGATGTATTCGATGTATTAGCCAGAGCAATCAACAACCTGGGAAATAAAAAAGCGGTACCTAGGCACACGTACGAGTTGCCGAGGTTCAATGGTAATCCTGTGGAGTGGTTGATGTTTAAAGCCGCTTACGACAGGTCAACAGAGTTCGAGTATACCGACCACGAAAACCTAGCACGCCTGCAGGTTGCACTCCATGGAGATGCCAGGTGTGCAGTTGAGGACCTTCTTCGGACCAGTTCGGACCCGCTGGAGATCATCCGCGCCCTGGAGGAAGAGTACGGTCATCCCAACATATTATTAGAGTGCGCGATAACGAAAATACGTAACCTACCTAAAGTTACGGAATCTGGACGTGAGTTACGAAGTATGGCAGTAGTGATACGAAATTGCATATCAGTGTTGAAGAACATTCGAGCTGACGGTTATATCAATAACCCACAACTAGTGAGTGAATTATTGTACAAATTAACACCGACACAGCGAGCTCAGTACGGAGAATTTGTGATGAAAAAAGGCCCGTTGCACACCGAGGATTTACGAGTGTCACCGAATTTAAATATCGTGTTGGAATTCGTCACACACATAGCTCGTGCATCGTCATATTATATACCTATAATGGAGCCGTCAACATTGTTCGACACAAACGCAAGTAATAATATGCACCGATTTCCTACTGCTATATCCACCCGCACCGCCCCCGGTAGTAATACTGTGAACTACACACACAAGACAAGACATCGAGATGCTCACCGTGTACACACCAGTGTAGATTTATCCGATGAGTGGCCGTTACCGATGTCTAGTTCCCGAACAACGGCGCTACCGCCGTCATCGCCACAGCTGTTGCGCATAGTGCAACCGCCCTTATCCGCGAGGTCAAGGACCTCATCGGCCGGCGAAGTTATGTGTGCGTTGTGTAGATTAAATCATAGCTTATCACAGTGCGTAAAGTTCCGTGATAAAAGTGTAGACGAAAGGTGGGCGTACATAAAAGTAAATAAGCTATGTTTTAAGTGTTTGGTGAAAAGTCACTCGAAATATAAGTGCCGCGCGAAACGATGTGATAATTGTCGTTTTTCACATCACACTCTGCTGCATTACGAGAGGGTGAGCGCCGACGCGCGCGCTTCCGCGCCGTCCACGCCGCTGCCGCAACCGGCCGCCTCCACCCGCTTGACCTCCACGACCTCCGCCGCCGCGGCCGAGCCGCTGGCAGCGGGGCTGCGATCACCGCGCTCGGCCTCCGAGGACGACGCTGTCACAGAGTCGGTAACCAACATGGGTGAGCGAACACCCAAAACATTTTTAAAGGTAGTACCAGTTGACGTGATTAGTGCCGGTCGAGTAATAAGTACCTATGCACTGTTGGACGACGGGTCCACAGTGTCACTAATAGACAGCCAAATCAGTGATATTATAAGTGGTCCGAATTACCCGCTGAAGATTGTCAGCGCGCGGGGTCATATTATAACTGATAGCGATTCACGTAAGGTAACTACACTAATTCGTGGACCTAACCGTATTTGTCATAGTGTTTCGTTGCGAACTATATGTAATATTGATTTACCGTCGCAGAGCGTACCTGCCACAGTTATGTCGAGTAATAGGCATTTACATGATGTAGATTTTGAGGAAATGATCGATGCAAAACCTTTGTTATTATTAGGGCAGGATAATTGGGAGTTGATAGTTAACCGAAATATGCGATGGGGTATATCCGGACAACCAGTGGCCTCTCTTACAAAGTTAGGTTGGGTTGTTCATGGGCCATCGGGTGAGACTTCACATACAATTTGTGAGTCTGTAAATGTAGCGTTAGAGTATAACATGTATACTAGTGCATGCCATGACATTGTGAAGGTGCCTTTTGAACCTGAGGCCGTAGGTATGATGGAGGCCTCCACAAATAATGTCGAGACGGAACGCGCCCATGGTATTTTAGATAGCACTAGCCGCCGCCGCGTAGGCGGTGGTTGGGAAATAGGACCGTGCGCACGTGATACCGTGAATTTATCCGACATCGAGTATCAGGAATCGAACCTGCGTACCATGCAGACCACCCGCGATAACCACTATGTTAATGGCTGTCTGGGTAGTGTTGAGTCAGTGGAGAGGGTGCGGCAGGTGACTAGTGACGTCCCTGCGATTCACACTGCCGATGGTTCTCCTAGCAGGGGGTGGTTCACAAGCATATTGGAACTACGAAGAGGCTGTGATGAGATGTCTGCTGTGGTGTCTGGCTCTGTTGCCATACACAAGTCTCCAGGTAGTCACGATTGTACGTTAGGTATAGGATTTGTACCCAGGACCTTCAACCAGTTGTTTGATGTCTCAATCAAACGGTGGTCCTCTGACACAAATGTAGGTCGTAGGATTGTGACGACAATAGGCATGATTTATTTTATTGTAGAGTACTTTGACCTTGGAGTTAAGTATATAATAAAGTCGCACATCCTACCACGAAGCGTATGGAAACCTGGCATATGATCTCGTGCCAAGGCCCTTTAAGCGCGTCTTAGACACTAGAGTAGGTAGTAACTTAGGCTCAGGCTCTGGTAGGTATGTTCTGCAATGCGAGGTAGAGAACAATAACCGCGTAGTAGGTATGTTCCTATATGAGTGCCACATTTTAGTGTAGAGTGCCTGAGCCACCATGGCCAATTGTATTAAAGTGTATGTTATGATTGTGTTGTTTTTTATTGGTCAGATATTATTATTATTGTTACCTACGTGTGTGTTATACTAAGAGGCCAGACTTTTTGTTTCTGTTATATTTTGTGTTGCCACGATGGCTAAATAATTGAAGGTGTTTTGTTTTGACATGTTTTGATATGTTTATATTTTGTTTAGACATATTGAAGTTTTTTTGTTTTGTTATGTTGCCTAGTAACAAATAAGTTCTAGTGTTTAGTGTTGACCACTAATAGTTTTGCTTCTGTTATTACCTAGAATTGTATAGTAAGTACGTTGGATTTAAATGATGCCAGATGCAAATGTTTTCTACCTGACAGTATTGTTGTCGGCTTAAGCCTTAACAAGGGGGTGGAATGTAGAAAATATAATGCTTCAATGGAAGTTTTTGTCTGAGGTCAAATGTGGAACGTAGCAAATGTATGCTGCGTACCATAATGTTCCATTATATGGAACGGAGCTCCCTCGTATCGGCCAATGAGCGCGCGGCATTTGAGTTTTTAAAATCTGCGCGCCAATTTAGTTGCGCGGCCAAGATTGTACTGTGAACAACGTAGCGAACGCGACAGTCGCTCCGCTCCCGCGCTTTTTCATATTTCTACTACGCTTTTAGTGATAGAGTTGCAATTAAACGACAACTGACTTATGTGGATTGTGTGATAAACTTATTGTATATAATACTCGTGTCTGAACTGATTTGTGTGTGTGTGTGCGTATGTGTTTTTGTGAATAAACTGTATATATTTTACTGTACAAAGACTTTACATCATCTCCTCGCCTGTGCTGTACTTATACCCTGCGCCGAATTCTTTAACACATAGCGCTGTTCCTTCCGAATCTAAATTATCTATGCCTTAACTCGACAATAGCAGCCCTTTATATAGACCGAACAGCAAATAACAAAAGGGTATAATACCCATTCCAAAGACATGAATAGGTCATGAAATTCATTCTTATTGTTTTGTATGTAAATTCATAATAATAGTGATGTATAAGAGTTCTGTTTTGAAGATATACCATTGTTCTAGACTATCAAGTATTTGTTTAATATAATGATGTATCCTGTTCTGTATAGAGGAGCTCGTGGCACAGTTGCTATTGCTTGCATATCACGTGATCGGTGAATCAACTATAACCCAAGCCAATAGTTGTTTGGGTAACCGTCCGAGTTCACGTTGTGCCGCGGAGAGTACATTAAGCAGTCGGTCCCTGTTGCCAATTTATTATCTTTGGCAATCGTTACGATTCGGTCGGCCTAAATGAGTCTAAAAACTAATTTAACCCAGATTTCCGATTTTCAGTCAAAGTCAGATAGCTTCGTATAAAGATCAGGTGATCAGTCACATCGGGTTGAATCAAGAGCCAACCCTAACAGTTTATGGGATAAGGCCAGGGAGATGATCGTATAAATCAAAGGTAATTAAATAAAAATAAAGTATCCTTCAAAATATTTATTGGTATCCAAACTGTAAATTCGATCAGGCAGTAACAGTTGCAAATTTGTAAGTTAAATGTATAGCTAACCCTGTAACGATGATGACAATGATACTAATGTTCATTATAACACTAAATATAACTGACAGACGATTACTAAATGCACACGTGAATGAATTAGATATAGATATAAAAAGGTCGATGTTAAACCATGTTGTATTCACATTGATGAACTTGAAATTGATGAACAACAATACTATATGATCTACATAAACAAAATGTTATGACGAAAATGCATTAAAGTACGCATCTGATATTGGAAGCTCCAATAACAATAATTTCGATGATATATAACACATAACAGATATTCAGGTAAAAGCCTTAAATCGTGATGTTGAAGACGGTGCTAATTTACAAGAAGATGGCGTGTTTGGGGTCCTTCTCGTGATAGCACTTCACGTAGTTCCAGGCGGTCTGATGGGGAGTGCTGCCCTTGTTGGCGAGGCAGGCATCGATAAGCTTCTCAACTGCTGGTTTCTCAGCTGTAAGGGCAAAGGGAAAAATTTTAAAGGATTACAATCAGGACCTGTTCTAATTGGAGTCTTTTATCGTTTGAAATCATTGTAACACTGTGTGAGTGAAGATTTTTACGACTGGAACAGAGTTGGCTGCTGCTTTATATAGGGTGTCGATGACAATCATTGATATATTATTATGGTGGCTCCGAGCTCCGGTAGCGCTCTCTATTGCAACGAAAGCTCAAGCATTCAGTTTGTTGATACTACAATTAGAAGGAAGATTTACAAAGTGAAGGTCTTACCTGGGCTGGGTACTTTAGCTAGAGCAACATCCTTCTTGAACTTGCCATCCTTCGTCATCAGATCAGATTTGATCATCATGCAGAGTGCATACTTCATCAGCGGCTCATTTTCGGTCTGAACACAAAAGATTTACATTATTTGTTTTGCTTGCATACATAATTTTTTTGAGGCGATTCAGTGTTTGCTAGAGAACTCAAATAGTAAGTAGATAACAGAGTGAGATTATGGTTGAGAAACAAATTTGTATAGCAAAAATTGCCATGGTAGCCATGAGGTTTTAGCAGCTGTTTCGCATGTGACGTAATTCAAATCCCAATGGTAAGTACCAATGAGTTCTAAAATATTTAGTGTAGTGATTCCACACCACGAGCTTTAGAGTGGAGGAATACATCGTAAGGAAACCTGCAAATGTTTTCTACTTGTAATAAGTTTAACTACTGCCCCTTATGTAAATGATAGGCTGTTACAATATGAACACATTTTACATTTATAAGCTTTTGCTTACCTTGAAATCTCCGCTCTTCAGTTTGTTCACCAAAGCCTCATCAGGCTTGGTTTCATGCAGACATTCTGTCTTGTGTTTCTTTAGTTTTTCCTTCTGCTCATCAGTTAGGGCCTGGATAAGAAAAGATTTGGGCTTAGACAAGACATTTTTGGGCCTGGATTAAAAAACAGGACTTTCTTAAAGATTAGTAATCTAAATAGATTTCAGGCCATTGGATTGTACAATGAATGTTTTCATACATTATATATTGATATTGAAAAAAATCTTCAATAGTATTGACATAAATTAAACTATATTACTGAAAGAAGCGCCTAGCTTTAAACTTCGTATCTAGTAATAGGCTTTCAAAGACGCGATCTAAACAAGGAATAAAAAAACTTACCTGAGCGGCAACTAGACACACAGCCAGGACGAACAATGTCTTCATGATGGAAAATAGTCTATTAGTTACTTTGAAAGTCGAGCGAGGACCAAGTAAGGAGTGAACTCAGACGCAGCTTATATACACTATGAGATGAGCCTGCTCGCGCGATTAGTGGTAATCGGCGCAGGATTCTCCGGGGTCACCCACTGTTTCATCTCACTATTTTTATAATTTTTTGTGTGAATTTTTTCCCAAAAAATTTAAGTACAGTAGATGGTGAAATTTATTTAGTGCCACTGACCTGCCCTCGCTTTTTAAAGACTGCTCTACTATCTAGAAATATAATGGCAGTAAAAACGCTATCAAAGTAAAAACGTTATTAAGAAGATAATAATTTTATATGGAACTTGCGTAATCAATATAGTATATATTTGAGGATCTCTCCATCTTTGTATAAGCCTACATCACAAAAGAGTTCCTACTAGGTTTTCATAGACCGGTTCTTAAAGGGGATGAGAATGTTAATGAATACAACCCGGACGGCGATAATGGGATCAAATCTTCTAAATCTGATTTTGGTCCTGGATTCGGCATTACGATTGATTTGTACAAAAGGAACTTTAAGGATTCTTGCCAACAGTTTAATGTCACTTTTGTTGAAAATGCTGGAGTGCTTGAATACAATCACGAGATGGAGTATAAAGTTTTTTTTTGAATATCTGTATAAATAAAGCTGTTATTATATATTTCTATAGCTTCCTTAGAGTAGCAAGTGTATATGAAAAGGTATGACAACAGACCATATCAGGCTTGATCCATCCGAGCCAAGCTGCGGCCGTAGCTTAGGCCGTTGTTGTTCGTCGGTCTTCACTCGGTTCCCGATATCGGTATATATAGAATATTATGATGTAATGCTCGGCTGGGATCAGATTATTCAAATGTTGATCATCCCTGCGTTTGTCGAAACCGTGGGTTGGTCTGGAAAGATCCGGGCGTACCATATCTACGTCAACTGTTTGTGACCACTTACTAGACTACACTAGGTGATAAATTATATGAATTTAATTAAAATCAATAACAAATAAGAAACCTGTTTACGATTTTTTTATTCTAAGGTCACTGAACGTTGTTTCCAGTCGATCTATCTAAAATTATAACAAATAAATTTTATTTTATTATAAACATCGTCTTTGTTTTATTGATGTTTGCGTCATGGGACGGATTTTAGGAACCTATACAAGATCCAAAGATTTGCATAATCTAATCATCTATGCAGATAAATTAAATTTAAATCTCTGTTTGTAATTCCAAAATTACAGCTTATCATTAAATGTATATAAGAATACATAAGGTACTGAAATGAAAAAGCATTTTTTTTTTATTTTACTCTGACAGTTTGTCGGTCTGTTTGTTCCGGCTAATTTCCAAAACGGTTTGAACGATGTTAACTTTCACTGGCAGATAGCTAATGTTACAAGGAGTAAATAAGGCTACTTTTATTAAAAAAAAACATTTAGGGTTCGCCGGGAATTACATTAAATCTACGCGGGTGGAACAGGCTAATCGGTTCAACTATGTTTACACTATATTTATTTGTCCCTATAAGTTTAGTAAACATCTTTACTATGAATATTGGGCTGAATATGTGGAAATTATCCATTTTTTTTATATGTATTGATAAGAGCCGTGGTGGCCTCGGGGTTAGAGCAGTCGCCTGCTACGCAAGCGACGCAAGTTCGAATCCCAGCGGGGCCTGTACCAATGTGTTTTCCTAAAAAAACTTATGTGCAGTGATTTCACACCACGTGCTTTACGGTGAAGGAAAACATCGTGAGGAAACCTGCATATTTCTGAGCAGTAATTCAAAAACGTATGTATAGTGCCTGAGACGGCGATAGACTCACCATCTGTCACGTTGGCACTTAATCAAATTCGGTGATAAGTGGGTGTTACCCCTTCGGGGAATATAGGCATGAGCATATGTATGTATGTATGGATATTTCCATGGTCTACAAGCAGATAAGCAGTGCTTACCATTTGTGATAATTGAATACATTCGAGTCACGTGAGTGTGTGTACCTACGCGCTACATTGAAATTTCATGAATATGCTTACCCCTCTGAAAATCCAATGCTCGCCTGGTACTTATGACCAAAGTGAGCCAGTGTGACCCGAGCCGGTCTCTAACTGATAAATTGCACGTCAACAATCATGTTAACAACGTGAAGTAGCGAACAAGAATTGTCATCATTGATTTATTATTGTCCGTTGACCCTTTCGCTCTCTGGGGCCCGGACTGGTCTAGAGGTTACGATACATGTACTCTGTTAATGTGTGAAAGTAGACGTGAGAATAGGAGAATCTATAGATCTATATCTATATACACATTTTAAGTGTCTGTTTACAATTCAGCTTTTAACTCCATGCATATGAAGGTATATAAGACACTGACATGAAAACAACAGTTTTTAAATTTTTTCTCTGTATGTTTGCTGTCTGTATGTTTGAAACGGCTGGACTGATTTTAACGGAAATTTCACTGGCAGGTAGCTGATGTTTCTAGGAGTAACTTTGGCTACTTTTATTTATATAAAAATATACGGGTTCGGCAAAATTAAGCATGAAACTAATTCTACGCGGGTAAAACCGCGGGGCACAGCTAGTATACAGTATATTTAAAACTCAGATGAATGTCAAAGCATTTTTGAGTTTTATATTTCATATTGTATGATTTTTTATTATTATTCCATTGGTCTGAAGTTTCAAACGCTACTACGGAACACGAGGTACTGGATAAAATCAATTCGACCCTTAATTTGTATACTCGCGTGCTCTATGGAGAGTTCAGAGCTCTATGGTATGGTCCGGAGGGGAAGCAGTCAGGTATACTAGCCACAACACCTCAGTGCCGTCAATTTATGTCCATACATTAGAGATAAGCTTCAAATAAGGTCACGGGGATGATGTTATCTATACAGATAAACAAAATTGAAGTGTCTTTCCGTCCGTCTGGACTTTTACTGGCAGATAGTTAATGTTTCAAGGAGTAACATAGGCTGCATTTATTTAAAAAAAACATTTTGGATTTCGCGGGGAAGAAATAAATCCACGCAGGTGAAACCGCAGGGCACATCTAGTTATGAGATAAAACTCCTACGTGAATGCAAGTACAATGAGTTAAGCTTTTGTTCCAATTTCACTGGTGCAAAGTGATATCTACTGGTATTAATCTACACGCACAGGTCATTGCAGTATATTAGATGATTATGGTAACATTATTTAAGAGCCGAGCTGGCACAGTTGATATATAACCTAACCTTTTTTTTTCTTTTGACGAGGGAGAAACCTTCAAAAGGTGGTGGTGGTATGTGGGAATTTTACCGCACTAAAACCCCCCCGGTGGCCACCCTCAGTGCTCAGGGGGGACTTCGGGTACTCTAATAGATTGCACCGGTGTCCCCCTACATTTTGCCGGGGCACCTCCCCGGGGCAGCTGTATGGCCCCGGGCCCGCGGCTCGGTGGTCAAACCCGACCACCGCCAGCAGACCCTCCGGCCCTATTTTAGTCGCCTCTTATGACAGGCAGGGGATACCATAGCCATATTCTTAGACCCTGGCTATTGCGTGGGGGTGGATATAACCTAACCTAAGCCTAGCCAGTAATGGGATGGGTGACCGCCCGAGTTCCCTCCGTGCCTCGGAGAGCACTTTAAGCCGGCCCCGGTTGCCAATTTATCATCTTTGGCAATCGTTACAGGTCAGTCGGAGGTCTACAATAGTCTGACAACTATTTTAAGGCTGGATTTTCCTCATTATAGGGGCTGCGAAGGTCATATTTCAGTCGCTTTGTATAATCAGCCGCATCGGGTTGAACCATGTGCCGACCCCAACAATGCAATACATTATACATACTCCTCAAGTTAACAAATTGACATAAATTAAATATAAGCAAGATAATAACATAGCATGACAGGATAATAAAAGAAGCCGTGGTGGCCTAGAGGTTTGAGCAGTCGCCTGCTATGCAAGCGACGCAAGTTCGAATCGTCGAATCGACGGAAAACATCGTGAGGAAACCTGCATATTTCTCAAAAGTAATTCAATGACGTATGTAAAGTGTCTGAGACGGCGATGGACTCACCATCTGTCACGTTGGCACTTAATCAAATTCGGTGAAAAGTGGGTGTTGTGATAACAACACCTCTGCCTACCCCTTCGGGGAATACAGGCGTGAGCATATGTGTGTATGTTTTAGTAGCCCCAGGGCTTCCACCCTTTTTGTACCCTCATTAATGCTAGTACAGTGTCCTGCCGTTTTAATAGAGAACTTATAAAAAAATTTCACTGAAGTGGTGAATTTTTCCAAATTCGAAAAATCCTGGCAGTTTTATATAAAAAAAAATTAAAGCTGCAACATACAAATTCATAAGGTCGATGAAAACGTTGCAAACCCAGAAACTAAAAGGAATTCTGGCACCTCAAAGCGCATGCGCTATTTACAGATAAAATTGTAAACACCAAGCGAAACGTGGTTGTAATGTCGCACTGAGAACTTGTCTCTCGAAAAAGTAAACAAAATTTCAAAATAAGAACACTGTTTGACGTTTTTCAATTTTATTATTTAATTTCGCACTTTCATTATTGAATTATGTAAAATTGCTCAGCTTTAGAATAATGGAATTGGAATTTTGGATTTCAAAATTTTTTACTTCGATGGAATTGGAGTGGAAGGATATTGGTGAGTGAGTAAATGTCTGATTTCTCAAATTTTTTCTTACGTTGATAAATGCATTAATTATCTACCTATATGTACAAAAAAAATTAGAGATACATGTCATGCTTTATTTTTTCGGGTATTTTCCGTGTGAAATATTTTAATGATAAAGTATTATTATATAACTACTTTTACTATAAATAATTACTACAAACTCATCTACCTATAAAATAAATAATATTAACTTTTAAACGTTAAAACGTAATTTTTAATCATCAATAATATTATGACCTCCGTATTTTGTTTATAATTTGACAAGTTTCATATCTGATATGTAAAAGAAAAGCTCTAGAGGAACAGTAAGTTAACCAATGTCATATTATGGAAGTATTTTTAAAAGTTTCAAAAACAGTGCCTTAGTTATCATCAATGCAGCAACAGTAAGTGATCGCAGCCAACTTCATTCTGATACCAAACAAGCCGCATTGCGCAGCCTACCACGCACCTATGTTCACAATATCCGAAAAGAATACACATGGACATAATTTTCCAATTTACAATACAAAACATATAATTTAAGTGAATAAAATAATTATACCAATGAATAACACGCATGTTTAAACCAGTTAAGATAATTTAAGAATCAAGTGACACATGACAGACATTTTGAAAGGCAATAGAAGACGGAATAAATATTATTATTCTGGCTTTGGTAAGTTAATTTTTATTTATTTCAGAAGTGTTATACTAATTATTAAGCTAATTGTATTACCTTATTTAAATTCTTAAAGTATAATTCGATGTATTACAATATCCAATTACATTTCTAAGGTCGTTTGTCTTTGTTGATCTAATGAAAGATGGTCTGTTACAAAATTATAGTCAGTTAAAATTTACAGCATGTACTATTTACAATTTAGATCCATTTATTTTTCATTCAAATAAATTGGTTATTTAAAAATTGTTCAAATACTTATACCAAACAGGAGAGTACTAGTATTGCACTACTTGAAGTCAAATTTAGAAAATTGTTGAAGATAATATTATTGACCTCATGATGAGTCACTTTATTTAAAAATTATACTCAAATATACGCAGCATAATAACATAACATAACATTAATGTATAAATTTATCTGATCAAAACATTTATACAAAACTATGCCACAAAGTAAAAAGGCTCGTGAAATAATAACAGTATGCGATTCTATCTGATTTGCGTGCCAACAATATTGCCACCCATTGGCCTACCGGACGTTGACATCTATAATTTATTAAAAAAAATAGCTCATGGGGTTGCCTGCAGTGCAGCGCAAATCGATCGCGGCACCACGCATGCGCACACACCCCATACATACGTCAGTGGCGGAGCGACCCGGGTGGCTGCAAGTCTCCGACATGCCGAAGCCCACACCCGTTGAAGACCTTGTAATCCCTCCGCAGGACCAGAAAATATGTGGAACCATCTGTGTTTGTCAAATGACAGCTGTGCTCAGTGCCGTTGCGATAGTTTACCTCACAGTCGCGATATACATGCCATACACCCGCGCTATTGCCTCAGGAATCGACCCGACCCCTATTATGTGTACTACAACTCGAGCCGTCAACAAAGACAACTGTGATTGGGGATCCTGTGGCGAATGGTGTCTGAGCAAAACGTCTGGAGCCTGCATCCAAATCTACGTTAACGTTAGAAAGAATGGTTCATCGCTACTGCTCTCTGACTGTGGAAGTGCTGCTAATAAAACCTGCTTTGGTATAGACCAGGAGAACGCGAAGAAGTACCACTGCATTAGGGATGAGTGTAAAAATCTGACAGGAACTTTTAATTGTACTGAAGGGAAATGTATCAATATTACTGATGCCTTCGAATGTGCGTTCAGGGAAACCGATCCACCTTTAAAATGTTCTGGCAGACGTGGTAAAATAACTTGTATAGACGTACACGGACTGTTTTCTTGCAGTAGGGGTACCTGTAGGAAGATACGAACGCCTTACAACTGCGATCGTCGATGCGTTGACATCCCAACCCGTAACAAAAACGTGATAGTACTAAGCGGTGACAGAGTGTTTTTGGCAAGATGTGCTAAATTAGCTCAAGAAGACAATGGGGATGTAGTGTGGACAGATTCTGGAGAAGAAGTCCTTATGCTATCCTGTCATGCGGTTCACAACGGCACGACAGGTGTTGTCGCCGTAGATTGTATAAATGCAGCATTACTACCTCGCACAGAAATAGCAGACCTAACCAATTTTACATACTTGCAATATTTATATACTGCTCGAGCAGCCCCCAACCGTCTGATCGCTCCATCAGAAGTTGAATTGACATTAGCTAATGACAGTCGATTGATGATCAATTTAGAAGGCTGCGTGAATACCCTTGCTGATGAATGCAAAGAATTTCTTAAAGATTATGGTCGTGACGGAACTGATCATAACGCTAAAGCCAGATTCCCTTGTTTCTATACTGAGAATACCCCAGATACAGTTGTAGCACGGTTTGATTTGGACGCTACCTATCGACAGTTTTTGGTGGCTTTGGTGCTTCCTACAGTTCTAGCTGTGGTGTCTTGTATAACTCTTGTGCTGTGTCAAAGGACAGTGGAAGTAGGCGATGACGCCAAGATGAGATTTAAGGCATGTTCCGGAGGACAAGCCGATATGCAAATGCATCCAAATGATCCTGTTTCTCCTCTCTGAGATCAGTCACGTGAGATATTTAAACTCTATCAAACTCAATTTTCTCCTATTGATTACTTAATTTGAACGCTAGTTGCAAAGAAAGTTACACACGAAATATAATATCGACCTTGACATGTTTCTATAGCTGTTGTATTCCGGCCCAATGAATATTTTATTTTGACGTTTAGACACGAACATGTAAACTACGTGAAAAATTAACGATAGCGTGAAAACGTCTTAAACTAATAAATTACTTCTAAATGTTGTCGTTGAAAGAATTTTGTAATTAAGTTGTAGGAATTTAATATTAATGATTGTGTTTTGTATGTTTCAGGCGTTCCCCTCCTCTGCGAGGGTCCGGCTAGTTCACTAAGAGACGATTAAATGCTTGCAATGCTTTCAACTGGTTGAATCTCCGTCGGTCCAATGTCTTCTTTAAGCAGATCGCGTGCCAGCCTCTCACCTGCTGCATCTGAGAGGTCGACCTTACCGATGGGCGCATCTGCAGAACCAGGAAGTCCAGAATTCAAGCCCTTGGAACCGACGAGAGAGCAACTACTTACCCACTTCTTCGAAAGATTTAAATTCTACACGTCGCTCTGCCTCGGCACGTCAGCTATACTCGCAGTGTTCGCTTTCCTCTTCCTTATACCGTTTGTTGTGGAGCCAGCAATTCAGACGATTCTAGCAGAATTTGTGCCTGAAGCTGGCATTTGTGCCGTATCTGATCATGTTCATGCAGAAACTCTGACTAACTGCACTTGGGCATCATGTAGAGAAGGTTGCACGACAGCTCATACGAAATGCCATAAGATAAGAGTAAATCTATCAAGGATACCTTTTGTGGATGGCGGACCTGTTCCTAAAGAATGGGATGAAACAGATTTGAAGTTCTTGATAAATCCCGAAGGTTGTGGATATCCTCCAAGAGTGAACTGTTCAGTATTTGCAAATGATTATGCAGGACCAAAAGCACCAAAAACATTCCCTTGCTACTATAGCTTGCAAAGGCCTGATTTGGTGGTGGCCAGGTATTCATGGGACACAACAGTGCGGGGTTTGATTTTAGCCCTGGTGCTGCCGACTGCAATCTTCGTGTTCAGCTTAAGTGTTCTCGCCTATTGGCACTGTCGATGCTGTGACAGAGCTTGTAATAGAAGGGTTCACGCCGAATCCTATTCAAGTAAAGAGGAGTAAGTATTTTTGCAAATATTTAGTGTATGTAGATTATTTTGCCCGGTTTAAAGGACTGAAGAGTTTCAAAATGTTGAATGACACAAAATGAGAGATCGTCTAAACGAATGGTTTGCTATTGTACGGTGATTTAGACAATCTCTTCTTCAGTTACAATCCGTTTGATTTGTATAGTAGACATGTTAAATGTAGTTCTCTAACGTTTTTTCTATAGTGTTAATACTGGACTTTCAGGTCCGCTTTCAAGTTTGGTGATGGAACATCGTAGTTTTGATGGATGTATGTAGTTAGGTATTTGATGAAGCTCTTTGATTACTATTTTTAGAACAGCACTCAGAGTGGAAACAAAATTTAGATTGTTTGATGTCACTTCAGTACTTAACTGTACTTTTAAACTACAATGTTCACTGTCTTTTTAAGTAGAAGTAGAGGAGTAGATAACTTTTTATGGAATGTATAATATGGTATGTTTAATGGTGTACAACATTATTTAGCTTATGCACAAGGTAATTTATATCTTTGTAGTATGTCATTTAGTATTTTCTTAAAATCTTCTTCTTCGTAGTATTTCTAAATCGTAACTTTGTTGCCTCTTACTTATTAGGTAATATTCCATTATATAACACAATTGTATATAATATGACCCCTTTGAAATGTCTGGTTGTACCAACGACTTAAGAATTAAGTCATTAAGTTCAGCTGTATTTTATCGCATCTTTTATTAAACTTGAAATAATTAGTTATTCATCGATGCAACTACTATTTCAGTACAATCCATATAACAAACAAATATATGACCTATTATTAAAGTCCGAACATCTAATATAATGTAACATTAATCCTATCTAAGACCCAATCTAACACCGAACCTCTCCATCCACAGCAGCAAGCTCCTCTGCGAGTTGGATGATGACCCAAGTGATGACGTGTTCTGACGCCGAGCGACTGCCGCCCGCCGCCGAGCCGCCCCCCGCAACGAAGGATATACGCAACTCTAGACTTCATGTCAACATCGTGAAAGTATATTTTGGAATAGTCAAATTGGATGGGAGAATTGAGAATTGAACATTATATAGTGTGTCACATGTCAAATACTGTATCCATATTATTCGTCTGCCACTGTTTTCCTAATATATACCGGGTAGCGTCTTCGCCGAATACTTGTATGAGAAAGGTGAAGAACAAAAGTATCTCATACAAATATTATTTTGACGCTAGCGAGTATAGTTACGAAAACAGTCATAAGGGTAAACTGGCGATAAGAGTAGTGTACTTAATTTGGGAAACGATTCTCTCCCTAGCCTTCTTTTATTAGTCTGCTCTTTTGAATATGAATATATCTTCAATAATTAAGTGTGGAGGAGCTCGTGGCACTGTTTTTATTGCGCATATCATTCGATCAGCGAAGTTAAGCAACCTTACTTCTAGCCAGTAATTGGATGGGTTTGCCCGAGTTCCCTCCGAGCCTCGGCGAGCACGTTAAGCCGTCGGTTCCGGTTGCCAATTTATCGTCTTTGCCAGTCGTTACAGGTCAGTCGGAGGCCTTAAATAGTCTAACAACTGGTTTAACCCAGATCACAGATTTTCCTCGTTAAAGGGGTTGCGAAGATATAGCAGTCGCTTCTTATAAAAATCAAGGTATCAGCCACATCGGGTTGAATCAAGTGCCGACCCGAACAGTGTATGGGATAAGGCCAGGGAGATGATGAATTAAGTGTCCAAAATTAAAAAGATAAAAATACAATTGCGTCTTTATTATTATTTAAATTTTATATTGAATTCTCTATTCTCTCAGAAATGAGGTAAATGAAAATATACTTCCCTGATACGATAACGTTATGTTACCGTTTATGACGACGAATAACTTCATATAACTTAAAAATTATCATATTTTCCCATTTTATTAGTTTGGCTTGCAATATTGAACAATTAAACTTGCCTATTTTAGGTGCAATCTCATCTAATTATCCAAATAAATGATAGAGACATACGTATAAAGTCCAACATGAGGTAAAATTATTTTTAATTCTCATACAATATAAAATAACAAAATGACTATGCCTTTAATTTAAATAATTGAATAAATTATGTATAAAGGCTTTCTTGTTGTGTGATCAATCGTCTTATTTTTTTTTATTCAATATTATACTTTGATTTTCTAACCATAACGATAGTGTAACGTTATCAAAAGTTGCGTTATTCGTAAACATACTGTTTATTCTAGCTCCAGCTAATGCTTACATACATTATTATGCCAATTTAATGAAAATATGACGTTTATACTGTATTTAAGCTTGAGTTACTCAAAATTATCTGGATATTTAGACGTAATTTCGTTCACGTAAATGTACGATGCGAAGCCTACAGTATGTACCTCACGGATCATTAAATTCAAATGTTATGTCTATCCTAAAGTGTGTTTATTCGAGAATAAGTACAGTATAAATAGGACACATTACCTTCATAAATCTAATCGAAAACAATAAAAGTGGGAATCAGAACGTGGTAAGAAATATTTTTGGGTACAGCATTACGTCTTTCCAATTTAATGGCGGGCAAATGCCTTTGCTTCAAATATATTAAAACGAATTCTAATAATTATAACGTCTCTTTATGCTGAGCTACGCCGGATAGTTAATTAAGTCCATTTATAAATATATATGTATAAATCCAAGTTTTGCTTCCGGAAACGCGTGACTATTATTATTTATGCATTTAGTATAATAATATAAATACCCACGATGCATTACGTTATACCAATTATTATTTTATTTAATTGAAGATATCTTGTATAATTTATTTAATTATACCTTTAGGTAAGTTTCGTGAACAAAATGTTTTTATTAATATTATTATACTTATGAGTATTAATAATTTTTATTTGTGCAAATTAGATAAAGTTTTGAAGAAACTTAATTGAAACATTAAGTTAAATTTACTTTATTTAATTAGTAATTTAATTGTATTCTTCGCATCGTCGTGGTTATTACTAGATTTTAAGAGATTTAGATTATAATATGGTATAGAATTATTAAAATCATGTTCAAATCCATGTACCTTATAAAATAATGAATTATTCTTATTTATGAATAAACTATAATTTGATCAATTTTATAATTAAAATAATAATTAAGGATAATATTTTTGGGACTCAGTCAGTGAATACATTTGTTGTCATGCCTAACTTGATATAATATAATGTAATAATCCAATATATTCTGATTGGAAATAATAATTACATAGACAGTCATAAAAAATATTTATTTGTTATTTCTTGAAAATTACATCATACATTATGCGGTTATGACATAATTTTAGGTAACTAATACACCTGTGGCTTATCGTTATCTATCAAGTTAAGACAAATAATTAAATTAAACTTTATTGCGTAAGCCTAAAGCTGTTTATGCGTTAGCCATATTTTTGTGAGTATGATAAATCTTTCGTCTCTTGCGCTACTAAAATATTTTCATTTATTTAAGTATACTAAAATTGTAAGTTCGATTATTACATATAAAAAAATCGATTGCCTTTTAAAAAAATGTTTATAAGAATTTGTATTAAATATTATCGCTATGTTTCATGTAAATAATGATTTTATTTGTTAAATAATGTAGAGTTAGAATTATTACTATAAATTCAAATGCAATGAGCATCGAGCGCAATGGAACACAAAGTGTAATGACAAATAAAGCTTATTTTTTAAATTGTTTTATTATTTAATGATTACACATTATAATAATACTAATAATCTCCTACCGAATATCGGTAACAGCAGCTCCCAACGGAGATTGGCCATCTGCGCAGGATATATATTATAGCAAACACAGGTGCACTCTTTATCCCCTCACTCACATAGTCTGATGGGAGGCAATCCGGCAGGACTGGAGAGAGATCAGGCGTAGGAACAACGGCTTGACGCACTTTCCGAGGCACGGGGGTGGAATCACCGCCAAGTTCTAAACTCCGGGCATTCTCGACAGAATATCAATTTTTAGACCCGACTCGGGAAACGAACCCGGAACCTCGTGATCGGCAGGCGATCTTACTGACCACAAGCCCAACGAGGCAGTTATTACACATTATTCAAGGAGTAAGGGAATGAAGAATCTGTCAAAATGACAATATGTCAAATCGATTTATAAACTTATATTTTTACATACATACATACATACATATGCTCACGCCTGTATCCCATGGGGGTAGGCAGAGACCACTTATATTTTTAAGCTGTGTAATTACCTACCTATATCTCGTTAGACCACAGTTAAAATATTGACGACGAATAATGATGAGGTATCGTTGGATGCACCTCGTCGGTTATTAGTTTATACTTTTTATAATTATAGGCTATATATATAAATTCACATAGAATGAGCTATATACTTAAACTTTACCACAACTGAGAACCTTTTATAAGAAAAAATCTCATTCAGCGTTGAAGGCACTACACCTGTGTCTTAAATACCCATATGTCAAACTTTGTTGTTATTTAAATGGTTAGTTAATATAATTTTATCAGAATATACGTATATTTTTACTAGTCACAAATATTATTTTACTAGGAGGAGTACACTGCTCGAACTCTACTGCGCCAAACACTTCTTGGCACGGATAGTGAAATTCCACTAACGAGTTATATTGGATTAATAAATAATAATACTGTTATGCAAATAATCAATAAATAATTTTATTACAAAATGGGCTTATTAGTCGAAAAAAATCTATTTCCGTTATATTCGCATTACAAAATATAATAATAAAAACTGTAATAATCAATCATTTCTAAATTCAAAATAATGTATTTGTATTTTTTTTATATTTGAAGTAAATTTATACATAAATTAAATTAAATAAATATAAAATATATAAAATGTTGTTATAAAAAAAGTGTTATTATAGCACTTGTTAAGAACGTAGACATAATAAACCGGAACACATAAATCCACTTTACCTACATGCTTATTTAATATATAGCATTTCACATCACGCAAATATTCTAACTAGAACCAACCTAATTCCACATTTCACTCACCGACCACTAAGAAGAATTGCCTGTAGGCACTAAGGTTATATTTTAAAAGGGTTGAATAACCTCCCGCGACACGGAACCTTGCGTTTCACTGCATTGGCGTATATTGTTACTAGGTGTAGAATTACTTGGAATAACATAATTGTGTTCTAAATGATTTCAGTACTTAGCCATGGCTATGTTCATCATCTCCCTGGCCTTATCCCATACATTGTTGGGGTCGGCACTTGATTCAACCCGATGTGGCTGATCACATGATTTTTATGCGAAGCGACTGCCATCTGACCTTCTTAACCTCTTTGACGAGGAAAATCTGCGATCTGGGTTAAACCAGTTGTTAGACTACTTTAGGCTTCCGACTGACCTGTTACGATTTATGGCTATGTTCATCAGCTGAAAATGTAAATGAAAAATATTCATTCAGTTTGGGCCTTGGTAAGGCACTTACGAACGTCGAGAAAAACCGACAAGAAACTCAGCCAGGCATCATGTACATTTCATCCAATATAATACATGATACAAAAATCTAATTCAATATCAGGTATTCACAATAGCTAGATGAGTGACCATCCATGCCAAGCCAAGATCACGTTTGATGAACAAGACTAACTGATATGAATACTAGTAACTATTTGTTCTACGTTCAATATCGCTAACTAGGATCTTAACATAATAAATAATTTTTATTCATACTCTTTTGGGAGGCAATGAAATCTGCTAACCACCCAACGCATATTAGGTCAAAGGTGGTATTGCTGTCGTTTCAAATAAAATTGTACAGTTACACAGAGTATGGATGCCAATGTCAATAATATTTGGGGTAAGATATGGGTGCATGGCAATCATAATATATTTCCATATAACAGACAGCTTGCGATATCCACATACAAAACCTTTAAAGTGATTACGGACAGCTATGGTGGAAATTTAGTGATATAAATTCTATATAAATTATGTATTTTTCTATAATTCTGTACATTGCATTTTATATTATTATAAAAAAAACATCCTATTTTTTTTTCTGACCGTATCTCTGTATCTTAACTTCAACGACATCATGAATTCCACGCAGACAAAGTCGCAGACAGAAGCTTGTCCGTGCTAAAAGAATGGTATAAC
Source organism: Watsonalla binaria (assembly GCA_929442735.1). Classification (NCBI taxonomy): domain Eukaryota; kingdom Metazoa; phylum Arthropoda; class Insecta; order Lepidoptera; family Drepanidae; genus Watsonalla; species Watsonalla binaria. The sequence continues at coordinate 8,180,786 of OV838937.1, read as the reverse complement.
TAATATGAATACTGAAAAAAATTGTGAAAATATTTTTTTAACCGACTTCAAAAGAAAGAGGTAGTGTCTCAACGTTTTTTATGTGTGTTCGCGGATAACTTTAAGGTTTATGAACCGATTTTGATAAAAAAATATCAAAATCGGTTTTTGTTGTGGAAGGAGATATTTCGAGTGTGATACCATGATGAGGAAACCAGGAACTTATAATATCATCCCAGATAAATCTAGGGGAAATTTTGAAAATCGTAGGCAGAAACTATTTAATGAAGATCTGGAGAAACTATTTAAAGAAAGTCGAGGTAGCACCTCAACAATTAACAGCAATCACCGTTTGTTTGGGTTTGATTAATTTGTATTGATGAGAACTTTACACTTAGTAAAGATGTTGGAAAGAACCGCAAAAAGTTTGAAAAAAATATGTTTGATACTGACTTTGACCCTACATTTGACACCAGCTTCAATAGTATGTAAGTACCTAAATAATTTATTATACATTAATTTTATTTAAAAAAAAAAATATTCTTTCCTCATAAATAAGACGCGGTTTAAAAATAATTATAATATGATATTGAAATTATATACATATATCATTGTAAAATATATATTTTTTATATGCTTTTCCTCAAACTAGGTCTCTTATGGCATAGTTTAGCAAGTCTTTGACTTCCTAGCCGCAAAGAGCTGTACTAAGGTTTATACTGAATGCCTTTAATTACAAGCGCTGACCTATTTCTGTCCAAATTACATGTTCAAGTTTCAAGCTTACAATCTTGAAAATGTTCTTCGTATATTTCTTATATTTATAGAAGTGTTCCAAGATTTTTAAAAATTAAGTGCAGAATTATAAATTTGAAATTTCGTTCCACGGACGGATTATTTCATAAAAAAATTTTAAACCTTTCTTTTATTTGAATGAAATAATTATATCATTTTTTTTTGGGAATTGAAATGTACTATACTTTACTACGGTACCTAATCGACTCCACCCAATCGGTATTCAATACAATTTAAAACAGTATTAATTTATACGATACAGCCTACCCCAAACATTTCCACATTTCCTACCATCACCCCATAAACTGAAAAGAGCCATTTCGTTGCACCCACACCAATGAGTCAAAAGACACGTAACAAAATTACCATCAACCCATTAAAGGTCATTACGTCCATTTTCGCATGCACGTAAATGCCACTGGTCTCTAAAGTAAATACAGGCCAGTGTTCATTGTGCGCAGACGAATATAATCCCAATAACATCGTGTATTAGGCGGGCAGAATTGTAAAACAAGAAAGACTGTCTGTCGCCTACACTAGCGAGCACATGATACGAGCTCTATCGACCGGGGGAACCGACGCGCGCACACCAACGAACCATCACTGAGCCGCCAAAATAATAATTATAATATATACATTCTAAAAATAATGTTTATTCAAACATAATAAAGGAAAATTAAATAAATGAACCAAAATCCATTTACAAAAAAATTATACACATTTTTTGCAATCCGTGTTCCATTTTCTTAAAGTTGTTCTAAAATCATATCTACATTTAATTTTATTCTAATATAAGATTTTGGTAAGTATTTCTATGGTAAATACGTGTTCCTATTTCAAAAATGTATTTGCAGTCTTCTGAAGTCCCTGAAAGGCAGTCACGCCACGACCTGCGCCCAGTAGTGACGGGGTCGCGGGTTCGCGTTGACGTCTGATTAAAAATCGACGTCAATATAAAATTTAATTGACTAAATACGTCCCCAATCAATAACATAATGGTTTTGTGTTCAAATTAAGTGTGATTTCAAAAAAAGAACGTGTATTCAGTGTCGGTAGGCTGTGTGAAGAGCTTTCATAAAGTACGGTAGATTATAGCATCTATTTTTGGGTCTACACCACACAATACAACACATTTCTATTTGTGGGATATAAAGTGTGTTAATGTAAGACTATCATTATTTAATACAGTTATTTGTGTTATTATTTAATGATTTCTTAATCATTTTGTGTCATAACTGCATTACGGGCGGCATTATGCGTAGGTAATCTAAGCAAAGGCATTTTTATTGTCCACATATTTTTTATTCTTAACAAAACAAAAAAAAAATTTCAAATTAAATATTTGTTCAGATACATTATGAATAATTAAATTTATTTTTGTTCGTTAATAATGTTTGTTATTTTAATATATTTTATGTTAATAATCGTTCTTCAACGTAAATACGGCGTGTTTATATAATACTCGTCGTGTTCTGATGGTGTGACGTCAGATTTTTTCTTTTGAATCGAGGCTACGTTATGTAATAGTGTTTTAATATGGACCTAAGGTTTTCTATAGATGAATAACACGCCCTAGGTAGGGTAAATTTGTTTGTTAATTTTAGTGAAGTAGTTTGCATACGTGGTTCATTAGCTTTATTGTTGATAAAGCGAGCAATCTAGTGATTAGGTGCTTACCGGTCGATAGTTTATGGTTCCCATGATTGATGGCAAGGCTGTGGGTGGACTCAACTGCTCGGAACCCCTATTCTGAATCTGAATTTATGGATTATGAATGCATAACGGCCGGAATTGCGTATACGAAACCAGACTGCGAATATTTTATGCATTCGTTGTTTTAAACTCTTTTCAGGGTTTATTTAGAAATTGGCAGAGGTGTTACGATATTAATTTTACCCCAAAGATACATTTAAGATCTGTGTTTCAGAAATAATATCATAGGCGTATTGGATTGTATTATATATGCATATAATACGCCTTAATGCTAACAAGACCTGAAAATCAAATCCAGGACCACAACGTTTCGAACGAAGCATTAGCGTTTTACAAATTAACTGCCACAAGACCAGTGGTTAGTTAGCAGTTCTTAGTTTAGCAGTACTTATAAAAGGACTAATGTTTTACATTACAGCAGAACATTTACAAGGACCAATATCACCGAACGCTGTACAAGGTGCAATGTTCGATAAGCAAACGATTCATAATTTAATCAAAAAATTTACAATTAAGTGGCTAGCAAGCGATCAAAAGCATCAAAGATCATTCAGTCTGTATGCTTATGTCAACTTTGTAGTATAAAAAATAATTTACGTAATTTATATTCGTCTGTTATAATATATTTTCTCTTACAATTAGCCAGTCTTAGGAGTAATTAAAATTCACCTTCAACCTAGTTTTACGATCAAACCCAGTCATAAATATTGTTATGCCTGCGTATAATGTTAGAAGCCCAATTATTTTGTGACGTTCACGGTGTTGTGCTCCACAGAGTAATAAAGATGCGGTAATCTTAACTGAGTTGGTAGCCCGTGATTGGGTCTATAAGCTGATAGCCACTTACATATAATACGGTCGTATTTAATTGATACCTTATTGAAGGAACCTTAGGTAGATCCGTGGTGACAAGCGAAGCAAGTTCGAGTCCCAACGGGGTCTGTTTCAATGATTTTTTCTAAAAAACTTACGTGCAGTAATTTCACACCGCGTTTTTTACGCTGAAGGAAAAAATCGTGAGGAAACCTGCATATGTCTGAGAAATAATTCAAAGACGTATGTATAGCGCCTGAGATGGTGATAAACTCACCATCTGTCACATTGGCACTTAATCATCCTCGGTGAAAAGTGGGTGTTGTTATTATAACACCTCTGTCTACCCCTTCGGGGAATATAGGCGTGAGCATAAGTATGCTTAGATCGGGTTTTGTTCCATATGTTTTATTCTCGAAAGATTATATTTTATCTGTAAAAAGAGTTGAAGAACCACCAGTCATACCATCTCATCTTACCCTGGCCTTATCCCATTCATTGTTAGGGTCGGCACTTGATTTTTATACAAAGCGACTGCCATTTGGTTCCCCCTCTTACGAGAAAAATCCTTAATCTAGGTTAAACCAGATGTCAGTCATAGGCCTCCAACATCAACCATCCAACGATTTGGATTACGGCTGCTTAATTCTGCTGACTCATCAACCAATTATGAGATCATTGGAGAGAATTCAGTTAATGATTACATTTGGTGACAACCTCTCTCATTTAAATATTTTACAAACGTCAAACGTTAAATACGTTAAATTTTTCTGTACATGGTAGGACAATCATATTGGACTGTCTGAAGTAGGTAGGTTCCGTTTGTTCCCACTGCAATTGTTTTGTTCTATTCATGTTCACGTGTTCCATTCCATCTGTCGCGGTCTGCCCTCGTTCTGCAAATCATGACATCTACTGGATAGTAGATGTATAGATCGTATTCTTTCTTACTGCAATTTTCAATTCAATTTCAACAGGCAACAAAATCCAGCTCATATAATGATTAACAATCATTTTATTAGTTTGGGGTTTAACTTTTTGTGATAACCGCTTTGTTTATGTATCCAAAGATATATCACGCAGCGCAACACCAGGTTTATGGAGGGTAGCTATTTTTTGGAAAGGTTTATTCCTAGCTCTTTCCCTTGTTTTATTGATTCATCATCCTCCTACCCTTGCCCTATGAGGCCGGTACAATGTGTTCTCTTCCATTTCTTTCTACCAGCCGTCTTATCTGTATTCACTCCTGATCTAACCATATCATCTTTCACACAGTCCATACATCGTTTCTTAGGTCTTCCTTTACCCTTGTGATCATCTACATCCAGAAATAAACCTTCCTTACCTTACTGATTATATTAAAAATTGGGTGTTGGGACATCTCTGCTTACCTTCGTAGATCTTTTGTGAAGTCGTTAGCATACATTATTGATTATTTTGGTTGATTACTTGATCCATTATTCAAATTCACGTGATGTTTCGGTTCTAGTACCGGGTTGTTATAATTTAATTTCACTATATTGTCTTAATGTAAATGAAAACCTAACCTACTTAGATATTCCTGTATACAGTGCATTCAGTCTACACCACAGAGCCGCAAATATTCATCTCTAAATCGGTCCCCAATCGATACTTGTATTCGGGAATTTGTAACTCTGCCAGATATACTGGTGTCTTACAGTCTATCGTCATGTTTGTAATACGGATATTTCGATGTGAATGCTTGCTTACAATTTGAGTAGCCGCAATTCTTGTAACGTTCTCCTATTGGTCATTGTTTTCCTTCAAGAAGATATAGAGTTTAATTATGGTTATTTATGACCAGAGGAGCTCGTAGCACAGTTGCTATTTCGCATATCATTTGATCAGCGAAGTTAAACAACTCTAACCCTAGCCAGTAACTGCCCGAGTTCCCTCCGTGCCTCGGAGAGCACGTTAAGCCGTCACGGTTGCCAATTTATCATCTTTGGCAATCGATACAGGTTAGTCGGAGGCCTAAAATAGTCTAACAACTGGTTTAACCCAGATCACAGATTTTCCTCGTCAGATGGCACTCGCTTCGTATAAAAATCAGGTGATCAGCCACATCGGGTTGAACCAAGTGCCGACCTCAATAATGTATGGGATAAGGCCAGGGAGATGATTATATTTATGACTACCAAAATATTTTTTTTCACACATTATTCATCTTTTATTATGTTAAATGTATAAGTTTCATTCTTCTTTGGCGTAACCTAAATTTGCAATATAAAAAGCTGTACCTTAATGAAAAGCTCTTCCACACAGCTAAAGCTAAACAAAAATGTAAATACAGTAGTGCTACATAAAATTACAACGTAAAATTTTAGTGCTCTAGAAGATTTGGAAGACTGAAATGACAGTTCGGATGCAATGACCCCCGGCTGAGACTAGCGCTATGATCGCTCCTAGCGCCCTCTTGCCAACATGGCTGACGAAGAAAAAATCCCCCCGACTTTCCTCGAGAAACTTCTCTTCTACACAACAGCATCTTTCGTTCTGATTGCAATATTCAGTCTCTTCGCATTCCTTTTCTTGGTCCCCTTCGTAATAGAACCAGCTTTCACTACCATCTTCATGCAATTTGATCCGGTTGGGGCGCTATGCGTTACCGTGCAGGTGAAGCACTTGGTTGGAGCCAGCAACTGCAGCTGGGCGTCGTGCCGCGAAGGATGTACCAAGGACCTTTACGAATGCACCCAAATCCGAGTGAACTACAAACTTGGCTACGCCAACATCACGGCTACTGAATTTGAGAACCTGATCAGAATGGAGCGGGCTTTGAGGAAGGATTACGAATATGACAATTACGAAGCGGCTGCAGATAAATCTTATCCAGAAATTATTGAAGAAGATTTGCCCGAAGCTTTGCCAACAGGGCTGCAGGGTAATGACTCGGAGTGGTACTTCACGGGGGCTCGACTCTTCCCGAACGTCAAGGGATGTGGATACCCCCCAATATTAAACTGTACTATATTCTACGGAAAATATAAGCCTCTTGGCAACAATTATACGTGCTATTACAGCCGTGTTGACCCTGGATTAGTCATAACTGACCTGGACATGTGGCAAAACACATTGAACCTAGTGTATGCGATGGCAATTCCGATACCTTCGTTCATAATTTCGATTATTTACTTGACGTTTGCGTATTTTAAGATTTATAATACAGAAGAAGAGTCGGAACAAGCTCCATTGAAGAATGATGCTGAAGCAATGGCAACGGGTGACGATGAGAAACCAACGACTCCTGGTTCTGATACCTTTAGAGAGGACTTGGCTTGTTTTGGGCACCAGCTGAAGATGCAGCTGGCAAACGAAAAGCCGAAAGAAGGATTTGAATCCAATAGTCCACCAATATCAAATTCTGCTTCGCTATCTGGGTAAGTAAAAATTTCTTCATCATTTAATTTAAAAAGAGCATTACTTTGGCTGGGAGATAGATAAATTTAAATTTTATCTTTAAGAAGAGATGAATGAACATGATCAAAATTTATGTAAATGTTAGTTACATGGGAAATAACGAAAACTGACTAACGAGTAATTCAGCGGCGATAAGAAATAGTCAACAACTTTGTTAGACTCCATTTCATGGTGAAAATTAACAAATAGTTAAAACACGGAAAAAAATAAGTAACCTTTTTACTCTTAATACAATGAGCTTATACGTTCAACCGTTCTGGAGATACAACAATCAGACAGACAAATATTTAAGTTTTTTTTCTTTGTTATTTCCGTATATACTTTCGTATGCATTGAGACATACAATATGAATCATTAGAATGATGATTTATAACTTATTAAATATATTCCCCCTTTAATTTGATTTCCGAGTTTGATTTTTTATTCAACAATTATCTCGACAGGACCAAGTCATCCTTCGTGAACGCCTAACGTGAAAATATTACAACATTCAAAACATTTTGAGGTATGTCCCCGAACATTCAGCTTCGCGGCCGCGTTCACCCACTATAATATTACTTCCATTTACTATGCACATTCTGAGCAATATTCAGTCAGAACAGGCAAATTTTGCTTTTGGCAAGAATTTAATTCATTTTCGCTTAAGCAAAAAAATCGTTATACCTTCGCTTTTTACAAAACTAAATTTTAAATCCCACCGCTTATTATTATCACCAAACACCATCTACTTGTCTGAATTCAGCGCTTATAAAAATAGACTTATTTATTGTAAGATCACTGCTTCTCTCTCCGAGGATATATTTGCAAAAATATTCATTTAATTGTAACTATTAAAAAAAAAAAATTATATTTAATTTAATTGGTCATAAATATTCAAATATTTTTCCAAATGATGTTGTGTAAAAGGCAAATTACTTAAGTACTCTATGACATTTATCGTTATTTATTTTGGATAATGCACACTATATCTTTATAAATTATAGCATATGTGCTATTATGATGTGTAAGCTATATTATTGTAAAATTTCATCAATATCCATTTAGTAGTTTTTGCGTGAAACAAACATACATACATTCTTACAAACTTTTGCGATTATAATATATTTTCTAGGATAATCACATTTGCATTGTAAATACGATAAAAGAAAGAAAAAATTGCAGGCCAAAAAATGCTTGCCCATATAGGATGTCTACAACTATATAAAATGATAATTTTCGATTTTAATAATTGCTTTATTTTGTCAATGTTTATTTAATATGTTATAAAATTGTGTATCTCGTATATTTGAGAAAAAATAAATTTTTGGCATCGAACAAATTGTTTATTGTATGTAATATATATATATATATATATATATATATATATATATATATATATATATATATATGTATATATATATATATATATGTAATTAAAATATCAAACATGAATTTTAAAATATACACTCGTTTCGTTTCAGATGACAGGACTCCTGAAGAGGTGGAATTGGTTACAAAGTGCATCACGAGATGACGTGAACAAAAAAAAAACAATAATTGGAAAAAATACTAAAACGTGTTTCTATTATAATACGCAGCTAACTTTCTCGCTCTGCTCTTGGAGAGTGAAAGAGTGAGAAATAGGATTGAATCCGCAAATAATAGAGTAGATGGTTGAAAAGGCCTCCGAAAGGCCGTAAATGGGCGAAAGAATTTTTATAATGTGTTGTGAAATAAAAAAGATACTGAACACACGCTTTCATGACAGCATTTTTTATTCCATACAAGAAAGTTACAACACTTTTCATAGGAAATAAAATTATTATTTACAAATAAAAAATATTATACTTTTATTTCAATAAAGTTGATAAAAAGCCATTATTGAGAAATATTAATTGCTCAATTAAAAACTCAAAATCTAAATGGAAAATGGTGTCACGAAAATTATTAGCGATTAAATTGAATTTTATCTCCTATAATATAACTATAATATTTTAATATGCTCGTACGCTGATCGTGTCAAATTGCACGCGTGCTGATAATATATAAAACATATACATTATATTATATTAAATAAATATTGTAAAGCCCATTACGTATAAAGCAAGCTGTTCAAATATTAAACCCAATGTAAATTTAGCTAACATTGATTTTGGAATGTAGAATTAAATTGTTTTATAATTTAATTTAAAATAGAGCATAATTTCAACAAAACATATTGCTATCAATCTTTTTGTATAACTATAAGAACTCTTAAGTACAATCCATTATATCATTTTAGAAAAAAGAAATAGAAACAATATTATTGCATAATTTTTTAATAATTATTCCACGTGGTTATTTATGCATTATAAAATTTTTATTTAATAAAAAATTTTTTTTAGCTTATGTGGAAAATGCTTTAATTATGTAAATCAAGTGAAGGGAAATGATTCGATTAATGATTTGAATGAATGCTTTTAATACCTATATAAAGTCCCTGCCGTGCCGATATAGGTATCGATTTTTCCGTCCCAAGCCTCAACTATTTAAAAATTCATTGTCGCTGTCCATACGATCCGTACCGTCTGAACAACTAACCCAAAATATAATGCATCAATATTCCGAATTCAAAGTTCAATAAGTTAATAGAAATTGATATTAAAATAGAATTTTAATTTCAAACGTTTTAGAATAACTAAGGCTGGATAAAATTAAACAACAAAAATCCCTGTGTGCTCTAATTGTCTAAATAAAAATGTTATTTATTAAATTCATTGAGCGAGTACTAAATATGTATAAAACTTTTTTGTGTTTAAAGATTATTCAATTTAATATAAATGTTTATGTGAATTCCAAAAAGTTTTATTTATAAAATTATTAACTATAAAATATTTATGTGTAATAAAAAAGGCTTGTGAATATTGCATAAATGCTAGATTAATCACTGCTAATGTGAAAAAAAAGCTTACCTTTCGAGTTTATGTTCTTGTATTGTTGATATTTTAAAGATGAAAAATTATGAAAATATAAATATAACTGTTATGACACTTGAAAAATTTATTTAGAAGTTTATGATGTCTTTAAGCCACGTAGACTGGAAAAATCGGTAGATGTCGCTAAACCTACGCACATATTATAGAACTAATAACTTCGATTAAAGTTAATGATAAGTAAAAAAATTGAATTAATTTGAACTAGCTAGAAAAGCCTTTTATTTGTATGAGAATATTTTTAAGAATATTTCAATATTGTGGATGTGTAAGTCGATTGTTTTTGCTAATTCTATGTCATAATGTGGATTCTATGTATATTTATTTATTTATTAGTGGTTTATTTGGTCCAAATATTTACGAGTGTTTAAAATGCTAAAACGCTTAACATGTTGCCAGTAAATATTTTATTCTTAAAAAAAGTAGTTTTGAAATTAAATATATACTTATTTAATTTTTTATCTGAATAAAATATAAATGTATGTATCTCCATGCTTTAGAATTATTAACATTGAGAAGCAATTATAATATTATCACATTGTAACTGAAATGTCAAATTACTTCGAATTTATTTCTCCTTGTAATCTTCTGTCCATGTAAATTTGGTTGTTTTCAAAAGATCTGAGAGTGTTTATTATAATTTTATTATATCTCATAGATTTTTGAATTTCTAGAATAGTAGGTTTAAAAATAACTCGGTGGTTTATTTTTGATGTATAATATTTTTTTTATCATGGATTCATTGGATTCATTCACCAAAAAATTAAAAATAGCATTATTTTCTTTTAAAAAAAATTGTAATAAGTCCGAATTCCCTAAGCTTATGTATTCAATGTAACCAAAATACCTTCAGTATAAATATAATTCGGAGCATGATTTATTATTGATAAATACGTAAATACATTTTTGTAGTGTATGATGCCCACACGGTTATTTAAAGTAATTTTTAAACTAATTTCTGCGGTCGAATAGTAATCCTTACTGAACTTATAATTGGGTTCTGTGACAGTGACATATCTATATTAGCCTATCATCACAAAATAGGTCAAAGGTCATGTACTCCAAGTATGCTATAAAACAATACAATTTATAAGAATTATTTAAAATCACACTAATTACTAGCTGTGCCCCGCGGTTTCACTCGCGTGGCCTATGTTACTCCTTGAAACATCAGCTATCTGCCAGTGAAAGACCCCGTTAAAATCCTCCAGCAGTTTCAGAGATTATCCGGAACAAACAGACAGACCGACACAAAGACAGAGATGATTAAAAAACAAAATTTTTTTCAATGTTGGTACCGTGTATACTTTCATATACATTTAGTGAAAAGCTATATTTTGGAATTACAAACAGACACTTATTTTTTTACGATAAATATTAAGTACCTAATCATGTATAATTCGGTTATACTTAATTATTAGTTTCTCTTCTTCTTTCATGCACGCAGTTTTCACTTATAATTAAGATGGCATTACGCATTCCCAAAATTATTATAACATTTGTTTTTTAAATGTTCTAACGTTGAAAAAATTATTTCAATCATTTTGTATGGGGATGTAAAACTCGCCGCTAGGGGCGCTTTTATGTTGTCAATATGAGGAAAATACTCCGACAACATTAGGACATGGTCAAACTTGGAGTATAGACATCATTTGGGCGAAATATTAAAAATAATTCACACCCTTCTTGTAGAACCATAATGCCTTACTCTCGAAGGTTGTCATTAAACTTGAATGCAAATTGCACTGGTTCAATAGTGTGAAGGTTTATCGAACCACCTGGTGATTTTACGATTATAAACCTTATAATCATACATGCTTGGTTGATTGTTGAAATGTAGATCTCAACGGGCAATAGACGGCTGGCATTGCCGTCATAAATGAACATTTCTATGAAAATCATCTGCGAAGAATTCATTTCATGAGTGATTTTCCTTCATGGAACTCTAATTGAAAAAAAAGTAGCCTAAGTTACTCCTTGTAATGTCAGCTATCTGTCAGTTAAGTCGAGTTAAAATCGGCTCAGAGATTATCCGCAACAAACAGACAGGCAGAAAAAATGTGCTTATTTATTGCTTTAAAAAATATTTTCATGTGCATTTAGTGAAAAGCTGCTAATTTGGAATTACAAACAGATATTTCTATTTTATTTATCTGTATATAAATATGTGCTGTCACTAAGCCTCGAGATTGTGTTGACATATATGTCACTTTGTCGGTACTTGTAACTTTATGGGCAACTTTATAACCGTAAAAATAGGTTTATTTAGTAATATGAAATTTTAAACGAACATATTTTATCATATTCTGGTATTACCTTAAATTAAACCTATATTTTTATGAATTTGGTTTAAAATTCACGATAATTATGTCTATGAGTATTTTTCATGAAATTATATCTTTGTCGTTTTTATTATTAATAATGGTCGATATTTAAACTCTTTATGTATTGAATCAACTATCAGAAATTCTTGTTCGCTACTATATATCTATGTACTAATTTTATCTGTGAACATTAGTCAGTATCCACTGAATTATAAGTATGTGATAAATTTATTTTACCTTTATTGACCAAAAGCTTTATGCATAGTACGCTTATTCTGTGAAATACAGTAAAATAGGCGTTAATTAGCTTTGAAAATGAGTTTAGTGAAAAGTCCACTTAGGTATATTTTGTATGAAACACATCCAAATTATTTCAAAATGTTTAGATATTGTTAAAATTAGATATAAGTGCAAAAATAATGTAGTATTCGAATATGTTGGTTACACTTTTTAATTACAAATTGTTATTAATCGATTATAATAAATGCTATTATTGTTAATAGATATACAATTCACTTTAGACCAAAAATGCGAATTCGATATTAATTATTTGATGCATTTTGAATATGAAATATGATTATTCAATTGTACTGAATATAAATCAATGAATTTAATTTAAAATGATTTCACACATTTTATTCCCACTTATATTTTTTAAGAATAATATTAAAAAGTGTAACCATCTCCAAAGTGTGGCGCAAATATTTCTCGCTATAAAGCATATAATTATACTTATAAAAATGCGAAGATATTATAATTAATTAATATTGATCGTAATTTGTGCGTTTTCATTAATTTTAGACTGTTGCCTTATGACCGTTTTGTACATAATGAGATAAATAAAAAAAAGTTAGTTGGGAATAAAGTACACACATTGGCTTCGAATTGAAGTTTTATTTATTCACGTCACAGACTAGGCTGGGTCCTTAAGGGCATATTGATTGACTGATTGATTATTAAATCTGACCTTTTATATAAGCTTGTCTACTAAAATATTAACAAAGGAAGAAGGTTCCGAACACGCATCGGTTGTGATAAGTTCAAGTAGTACTTTCAGTAGGTTTATCATTTAACTATGCAAGGTGTAATGCCAAAGTTGAATTATACTTTCAGATCGAAGTCAAAGTTAAAGTCACATCTTTATTCAATTAGACTTTTTACAAAGTACTTTCAAATCGTCAGAATGACATAATTGTACAGGATTATGCATGCTACCGCCAGGTTGGGAAGGTTGCTTTTACTGAGAAGAACCTGGCAAGAAACTCAGTAATTATTATTTTCAAAAATATTTACAATAAAAATAATTTAAATTTTAACAATACCAAATAAATAATTTAGGAGACATAAGCTCATGGACAAAGTTCCAATGCACAAATGTCGATAAAAATTAACATAACTAAAAATCTAGTACATCTACTTATAACTAAATGTGTAGCTTGAGATGATCATAAAGAACGTCTGAGCTTCAAATGATTTTTGTATTTTCGGCTTATAGTTATACAAAATTTGTGTCAATACAAAACCTTGCTGATGCTGTCATAATTCAAAATAATTTATTTCATGAGAAAATTGCTAATGGCTTTTTGCTTTAGCCCTGGTTCATTCAAAGTGCGCTTAAAGAGAGATTCAAAATGTTTTTCATGATGGAATAATAATATTATGTTTCATAAATTCATGTACTCACGCATCTATTCCCGAAGGGCTAGGCAGAGAAATAATAACAACACCTACTTTTCACCGAAGATGATTAAGTGCCAACGTGACAGATGGTGAGTCTATCGCCGTCTCAGGCACTATACATACATCATTGAAATACTTCTTAGACATATGCAGGTTTCCTCACAATGTTTTCCTTCACCGTAAAGCACGTGGTGTGAAATCAGTGCACATCTTAGATTTTGCGTTTTAACTCATTGGCCCCGCTCGGGTTCGAACTTGCGTAGCTTTCGTATCATGTGACTGGCTCAAACTCCACGGCCACTATAGCTCATTGTATCGTTATTCTGCAAGGTTTCATAACATAGTTCGACATCGGCGTCAAACCTACTAAATTTCAGTCAAATAGGGTTTGTTTGTCTTTTTGAAGGTGGATTGCTTTATTTGAATAGTTTACTTTTAATTTGAATAGTTTACTTTTAATTATTAAAGAGCCGTGGTGGCCTCGGGGTTAGAGCAGTCGCCTGCTACGCAAGCGACGCAAGTTCGAATCCCAGCGGGGCCTGTACCAATGAGTTTTTCTAAAAAAACTTACGTACAGTGATTTCACACCACGTGCTTTACGGTGAAGGAAAACATCGTGAGGAAACCTGCATATGTCTGAGAAGTAATTCAAAGACGTATGTATAGTGCCTAGGACGGCGATAGACTCACCATCTGTCACGTTGGCACTTAATCAAATTCGGTGAAAAGTGGGTGTTGTGATTACAACACCTCTGCCTACCCCTTCGGGGAATACAGGCGTGAGCATATGTATGTACTTTTAATTATATTTTTATATATAAAACGGAAAAGGTATTTAATGTTTACTTAATGCCAGGGGCGTGCATTCCATATAAGCAGATAAACAGTGCTTACCATTTGTGATAACTGAGTACACTAGAGTCGTTTGTGTGTAGGTTCCGCGTAGGTAGGTATTGAAAAACAAAAGGTATTGAAAACCTGAGAATCCTGCTTAATGTCCCTAGGTGAATCAGTTCAGGTGAATTAAGTTTACTTAACGTAGAATCCACCATTCTAATTTAACTAAAAATTAATAGCTCTGTGTGACCTTCATCACACTATTGAAAGTAAAATTAAAATTGTAAATAATTTATTGAATTTAAAACATTATAATGACCATTATAATGGCGAATTAAAGCGTAATTTGTAAATATTTGTACATAATAATTCACATTTGATCTTTTGTTACCAATCCTGCAGGACCTTGTCCGATTACTGGAGAAATTCCAGCCACTGCTACAGCTTTCAGGGGTCTGAAAAAACATTACAGGTAAAGCGCCATCTGCCATATTTGTTCCCAACTATTTACGCAACGTTGTTCTAAAAAAATAAAGTTTACGTGAGTTAAATCAACGTACGACGCTTACCAAAGTTGCCGGTAGATGGCGTTAAAATAAATCTTACTAAAGCAATCCCATTGTAGTTCCTAGCTTATTTCCTAGATGGCGCTAAAAAAACTTACTTGAAACCAAGTTCGTCGATTGGAACTCCAAGCTTAGAAAGCTTTGCTTCATAGGTAGCGAGAAGATCATCATGAGCTTTACGAAGACGAGCTGCCTCGTAGCGGAGGTCCTCTACTTGGGTATCCTTTAGTTTCAAGAGTTCCTAGTATAAAGATAATTTTATGAATAAATCTGTGGAATTATACCTTGTTTCTATGGAAAATAGTCTAGTCTAGTCCTATTTTTACTTCATTTGCAGAAAGTTATAGAAGCCCTATGACCAGGTGTAATAGACTTATAAATCTTTATAATCATAATCGTAGTCTAAAAAAAAAATATTGCCAGTATAGTTGACCTATCAATTTTACGATCTTATTTCAAACTTACATTCAATTCCCTCGGTCCAAGATCTCGTGCCTCCAAATTCTTCAGCTTCGCTTCCAAGAGAGCGGTCTTCAACGAAGCTTTCTGCTGAACCTCAAGAACAGCTCTCGAGAACCTTGCTTTCAATTCATCTCTCTCCACTGCGATACGATCGAAGCGTACTTGAAGCACTTCGTACTCCCACTTTAGAACCTCGAATTGCTTTTCTAAGATTCCAAGTTGCTTTGTTTTAGCCTGAAGAGAGAGATGAGAGAGTGAGTTTGGATAGGTTAGTATATTTTATTATTGGTTGACTATAGATTTCGTTTCATTCCAAGTGTGTCAAAGTCTAATAAGAAATTCGCACGGGAATCGAAACTGTTACAGTCACGCATAACAAAAAATATATCATGAAATGAAAACTTGTGACTAGACATTTTATTCCCATACTCACAGCTAAAGCAGCCTTATCCCTATCATAGTTAGACATCTGACGTTTCAGTTCCTTGTTATCTACGATCGCAGCTTCAAGCGGTTCTCTTAAGCTTTTAGTCTCCGCCAACGCATCTCTCGCTATCTTCTCTGCTCTTTCCTTTATCTTCTGCATCTCTTCCATTTGCGCTTTCAAACTACTTATCAAACCTAGAAAGGTATTTAAATTAGACATGTTTGTTATCACCACACTCACTCCGCATCGTGTCTTTATTAGCACTAACACTTTTAACGTCTCTGAACTAAACGTGACCATGAAGTATATACACCCTTAAAAGAAAGATTAAATACCATTGGAAAATTGTTAACTAGTACCAGTTAAGAATAAGTTTAATTCAATGAACTGATAATCTAATAGATAAAGGCTACATTGAATCTAACATCAAAACACTTACCCAAGTTATTCAAAGTGATATCATTGTAATAGTTTTTCAAATCTGAAAAGGCTCTTTCATGATGGGCTATTAATTCAGAAAGCTGTTTATTCTTCCTTTCCTCAACCTCAGCTATTTCAGTCCTATGTTTTACTGTTAGTTCAACTTTAGTTTCATACAACTTCTTTTCAGCCTTATCTTCTATTTGACGTGCTCTTTCTTCAAATTCAGCTCTAGCTTTAGACAGTTCTTCTGCGTGCATTAACTTGGCTCTTCTAAGTTCATCTTGTGCTGCAAGTATTTTCTCTCTTATTTCTTGTCTTAAATTCCGTTTGTCATTAAGCAGTTCAAGTTCTTGTTCAGCATGTTCTTCTTTTGCTGCTTTGAGTGCTACTAGATTTTCAGCTCTCAAAGCCGCTGCAGTAGCTTGCTGTTCATATTTAAGATGCTTTATTCTCTGTTTTTCTGTTTCTAAAAGAGCCTCATTCTCTTCTTGCGCTTCTTCTGTAGCTCTTTCTCTATTTCTTAGTTCTGCTTTCGCTTCTTCTAACTGCTGCCTAGTAATTTCCCAGAAGGTTCTAATTTTGTCTCTCTCTAATTGGAAATAGTTGCGTTCTTCTCTTTCTTTGTCAAGTTCTTCTTTCACTTTGAGAGTAAACTGCTCGAGTTTCTCTCGAGTCATTTCCGAGGTGTCCACCCCATCGATGATGATGGCTGTAACGTTTGGATATGCACTATTTCATTTTATATATTATATCGGATATCATAGAATATAATGTATAGTACAACATTATAGTAACTAGCACTTTTGGATTGGGCATTTTTTCAGCATACTAGTACTCAATCAATTATAAGTATTTACATCATAAATGGACGAAGGAAAGAGAATAATAACATCTATATTGGAATGACTCTGTCTATATGAATGAAATAATAAATATGCTCACGTCATCCTAGACGGGACCCCTAGAGGGTAAGCAGAGTTGTAACAACAACACCTACATATCACCGGCAAAAGGTTATGTACTAATGTGACAGAGGGTGAGTCCATCGCCGTCTCAGGCACTTCGTCACAGCCACCAAGGCTCTTATTAATAACTATAAGATTGGGAAATAAAATATGTATACCTGGAGCTTTCTTCCCACCACCTTTTGCTGCTTTTGGTGGCTGAAAATTAATTCACATGAATTAACAACAAAACAATAACTACCCAAACAAAACAAAACTTTTCAGACATGACTTACCATGTTGATGATATCAAAATAAAGAAACTAATAGAAAATGTAGTGCTTGTTTACTGAATTTTGTTATCAAAATAATTTTGACGTCAGAGTTGCTAGGAGACGTACACAAAGGTATCAGTTGTCATGACGATCTAAAGAGGTTGGATTTAGATAGTTATGGTGTTTGATTTTGATAAAACTTGTATTGGAAAATTTGCAAACGATAAGATTTGGTCTTTGGAAATTAGTATGTTGATGTGGTATGGTTCTAGAGAACTGCGCGGCACAGCAATTCCATGGAGAATTGGGAGAGAACACAAGAACTGCGAAGAGCGAGTGACCATGATTTCTAGTAGAGTAGAGTAGAATAAGTTATACTGAATTTAAAGTTCTGAATCCTAGGACCGCGTTCTTTCCATATTTTCTAGCTAATCAAATAGACTATGCTACTTGTGCAAGCGACTTCGTAATTTCTTTTTTATTTTTTTTTCGCACTAGGCCTATTCTTTCACAGAGACTACATATGTACCAAATTTCATTCAAGTTCAGTAGTTTTGGCGTAAAAACGCGACAGACGGAGTCACTTTTGCATCTATATGTATAAAATAAAGTCGTGTTAGTAATTAGGAAGAATAACATCAGTTCGTAATATCATTTAATTGTAAATGTAAATCTTTTTAAATCAAAGTACAGGAAATATTTACAACAAAACACAAATTTTATCAATCTTCCAGATTATTCGCGTCCTCTTCCATAACATCCCAGAGATATCTATTCCGAAACTCAATACTTTTCGTTTCTTCAAATATCTTCTCTTCGCTGTTCGGATCTTGGATCGAGTCTAGGTCATCTTCTAGAAGGGACGTGACTGATAAAAGTGTAGAATCTGTAATGTTGATCATATCTCCTGCATCTCCTCTTTCTGGTTGACTTCTTGTTGTGCCCAAAGTCTGGAACATAAGTTGATCTATTACAAATATTTTACTTTCATTTGTGAAACGCTCTTCAGATTTTAAAGTTTAGGTTAATTAAGTATCTTAATCTACTTCTGAAGCTCTTATTTTCTCTTCTCATACCTCATCAGCATTGTTTAATCGTGCGACAAATTATAAGTATATCAAATATGTGTATTTCTGAGGTTACAAATGGTATGTAAGCAACCATATCATCAGATAACTTCTCCAAACTCCTTACATTCGGAAAGTTGTGATTGATAAAATATAACAGTAAAAAAATACCTATACTAACATCGATTATAGCCATGTGAAGTATGGGCACCTCCAGTTTCAGCGGTTTGATCTCCTGTGGCTCTTCATCCAGATACGTGTACTCGGTGGGCACCTGCCAATTTATCTAAAAGTTAAGATTGACTCATCAATCAAGCAGTTCTACCTAAGAGTAAGCGTGGGAAACCAGATGTGTTATTACGATAATTGAAACAAAATATATACCGTCTTATCGCGATGGATGAAGTAAGTAGTGCTAAAGGACCATCCCCAGTAGGAATGTGGAGAAATGTAACGATGAAAATGTATCTAGTATCGTAATAATGCTTGTTTTCTGGGGTCTGGCATTAAAACTTTTATCAATAATGTTCATAATTCTGCCATTAGGTCCAAACCTACGATTATTTTCAACGACTAACACTAAATAGGTATCAACAAGGTATATATTCGAAATTACTTTCGCTTTCTTCAAAATAATGAGTCATAGGCACCATATTGTAAAATCGCTCAAGAGACACCATCACTGTATTCTTGTGATACATGGATGTAAAATTTCATTAACTTCTTCATTGGCTTAATCCATCACTTATTCTGCTCTATGTACTAATGAAAATCGGCAATTAAGTTTGTTAGGAACAAACTTAATCCTTACTAAGTCCTTAAAATATTGAATTAAGAAAGTAATCAAATTCTCTCACCCTTCTCAACCGCCATTTCTCAAGAAATTCATTGGTTTGTCTTAAAGCCTCTTTGCTCTCATGAAGCAGCTCATCAATCCGATCCTTTCCACGGAATTGCTTGTATTTCTTTAAAAACTGTTGGAATAGAGCGAAGGTATACATATTATACTGAATATTCTCTTTCAAACTGTCAGCCCATTGCTCTTAATATTGGGTGCATTATTCATTTGCCTAGTTAGGTATTTCTCCACTACTTCTTAGTACTATGAAGATCTGTGGATTACGGAATTTTTTATGAATTTTGATATCAATTAAGATAATTTGTGATGCATCTGTTATAGCATCATATTAGTTCAAAGACTGAATAATGTAAGCCTTACTAATTGCAGTATTAAAATGCAATAGGCTGACATTTATGTTATGGCTACAAATGAAAATGGTCTGACTGCCAAGTGACATTCCAGAAACACTGTACCCAATCAACCATCAAAACCGGATTGGTGCAGGCCAAGAGTGCCAGAAAAATTAACTGCTAGGTTTTTTTTTATAATAAATAATTAATAATGAAAATTATTCATTCAGTGTAAACCCTGGTAATGCACTCATGAACGTCGAAGAATTGAATACCGGCTCGGAAACTAATCTTCTGAATAAATATATATACTGCCTAGCTGTGCCGTGCGCTTTCACCCTCGTAGATTTAATTTACTTCCCCAAAAGTTTCTTTTCAAATAATAGTAGCCCAAGTTACTCTTAGTAACATTAGCTATTTGCCAGTGAAAGTCCCGTTAAAATCGGTTCATCCACTTCAGAGATAACTGACCGAAGCAAACAGACAGACGGTCAGGCAGAGAGACTGAGACAAAATAACAATTTTTTTTCAAGTTAGTACCGTATATATATATATATCTCTTCACATGCATTTACTGAAAAGCTGTTTTTTTGGAATAACAAATAGACACATCAATTTACCAATATAATTTATAGATATAGATATAGGTATAGCAAAGGTGATAGTCAGGTAGAGACTAGGTACTGATTGCCGCAATGCTACGATCATTATAGGCAGATCTTAAATGATATCTTGTGAGAAATACTTACAGCAATAGTCAAAGTAAGTACAAGAATTTCAGTAAACAGCACGGGTAAACTAATAGGATTTTCAGCCCCCGTCATCTGAACTTGTTTCGCTTCTTCCCTCACAGCCTTCTTAATGAAGCAAGTTATTTTGCAGAATAGCTTCTGGAACATATCCACGAACCCATTACCTAGAATATAATCTATCAGGAATAGGCTGATAAATATCGATCCGTACAAAACTGAGTTGAAAGCTTGCAACAACATTTCGGCACGAAGGCAGACGGGGTGCCTTGCTTTAATGGTGTTAAAAAATATAATTTACATCGTTCACGTGAAAATTTTCTCCGCTTTGTTTGTTGACACGGGGCGTGGCGTGTTGGTTTTTTGCTCTTTGACGTTAGATGTTAGGTTGAAAGGAGGATCAATTCTTCTGGATCAAGATATTCTTACTAATATTATATACTAGCTGTACCCCGCGATTTCACCTGGGTTCACTTGATTTTACGTGTCAGACTTCACCCGGAATAAACAGACAAACAGAGAAAATGTAAAAAAATTGTTTCTTTAATGTATATTCTTATATATACTTTCATATGTGAAAAGCTATTGATTTAAAATTACAAACAGACACTTGATTTTCATTTATATGTATGCATAGATTTTTCGGGATATAGATAGTATCCCAAGTCCTTCTCCTGATTTTGAGCTACCTCCCCACCAATTTTTAGCCAAATCGGTTTAGCCGTTCGAGGAGTTATTAATAGTGTAACTAACCTATATGTATATGTACATAGTTCTCTATACTGGTAATGATTAGTGACTAGTGACTTATGATAGACACTGAATCAAAGTTGCTTGTGCGAATCAGGATCAGTTGGGAATTTACTGTTTCCCTTATCAACTGGATTTGTTAAATGTGAAGGCTTCTGAAGATCTGCTCCTACAAAGCATTTGCTTCGATATAATTATTTGCTCCTGCCTTAAAGCTATTTCACCACCATAATTCCCAAAACTATTAGATATATACGCCACCCTAGCCACTCACCTCATCCGATAATCCCTACAAAGGCTCAGGGAATATTGCACACTTTTAGTGTCAAATGCTCATAATAATCACACTATGGAAGCCTAAAGCCCGGCAGATATTAATTCATACGACACACTTACTACAAACGTAACTATGCAGACGTTTTTCAAATGGCTTATGCAATTTCTTGGCGCACGAAGTTTAATGACCGCAACTGTAAGTTTGTAGAGGGTACATTCTGGTTCACTTTGAACTGAGATTAACAGCGGGGTGTCTTCCCTATGATGGGATGTAATTAAAATATTAAGTATTTGCAAATATTTCATATTGTATTCACCGTCAGCTAATTTGTTCAATATGTAATAGGCAGCTTCAAGTCATTGAGATGATAATACCGTGTATAGATTTATGGTATTGCAATCTCATCATCAGTAAACAATATTCGCGTTTCCAAAGTGGTCGATCCACCAGTCGTTACCACCACAACCAAACTATTGTTAGGACTAATTACTTTAAATAAAAATAAATATGCTCACGCCATCCCAGAAGGGTCCCCGAAGGGGTTAGAAAAGGTGTTGTTACAACACCCACATTTCACCGTGATTAAGTGCCAACGTGACAGAGGGTGACTCCATCGCCGTCTCAGGCACTATACATACTTCTTTCTCATCTTTGAATTATTTCTCAGACATATGCAGGTTTCCTCACGTTGTTTTCCTTCACTGTAAAATTACTGTACATAAGTTTATTAGAAAAACTCACAGGCCCCTCTGAGTTTGCTTCGCAGGCGACTGCTCAAACCCCGAGGCCACCACGGCTCTTCACTAATTACTAGTCACTTTCATGGATTTAATCATCTTCGGTGAAATGTGGGTACAACACCTCTGCCTACCCCTTCGGGGAATACGAGCGTGAGCATAAAAATGTAAGGACTGGTTGGAATAAACGTTTAATTTCTGTAATCGCCTTGTATTTTTTTTAGGTGAATAAGAAGCTCAAACAACTTGATATTCATAAAGCCTTAGTAGTAACTCCCAGAAAAATATATCTCATCATAGCCAACTCTATTTACCCCTATATACGAAAGCATTGTCCATATTTTTATAAATTACCCAAAAACATTTACAAATAACCCCCTACTGAGTATCGGAAATCATCCGTACTAAGACTGTAATTTGCGGCCAAAACTCCACCAAACAATAGCCACGTGTCGAAGCAACCACCGACCCTGTACTACAAGTAATTATAGTATAGTGTGCGACGTGGACTACCCCAGAGTGATCGATCACTTTGTATGAGATTTTAGGGCATAATCTACCCTTTTGTATGGTTAATAAAGGGTATTTTTTACAAATTTAAATGAATATACCAGATTTATTTGAGGCACTCGTAGTTTTCAGAACTGCTTTCCACTAGATACATAAGTACTGTTAAGTTTTTGTTAGTAATGTTCGATAAACTGAGCAGTAAATAGTTAATGAAATTCAAATGTAGCTTCAGTATTATCAACTCCCTGGCCTTATCCTATACATAGTGGGGTCGGCACTTGATTCACCCCGATGTGGCTGATCACCTGGGACCGACGGCTTAACGTGTTCTCCGAGGCACGGAGGGAACTCGGGCGGTCACCCATCCAATTACTGGCTAGGGTTAAGGTCGCAATAGCAACTGTGCCACGAGCTCCTGTATATAGATACGAATGTAGTTTCAGTATTACTTTGGTTTTCCAAACCGAAGTTTTCGTTCGTTTAATAACTTAATTAAAGGTTCAAAATACACGTCAAAGAATTTTCTAGCAGACTACGTTCGGAAGTAATTTTAGAACAAATAAGAACCGAAGCTGGAACTTTGGGAAGTTTCGGCCGGTGTCTATCAAAGAAGATACATTTATAGATGTTGCAATACTTACGAGTAGACCAGAAGAAGAAATACTGATTCACTCATAAGTAAGGCTTAATTCAAACCAACTCAAATTCTACTTCCTACCAAAATTATTGTAGTTTGACGAAACCTTTAAATAGTTTTAAACTTGCCTGCAGCTTCCTGCGTGGCAGTAAGATTCATTCAAAGAACACACTCTCCAAATGTCTAGGATCAGCAGTTTCGACTGTGCGTTGATATATAAGTCAGTCAGTCTGTCATGATGTTGAAATTTATAAGTAAGAAAAGATTTTGGATAACACTTTTTTTGTATCTTGTCGCTCTTGATTGCATATATATATATATTATACAGTTTGGCCCCGGTAAGGCACTTCCGAACGTCTCAACATTTACCACTGGTTCGGAAACTAGCCTTCTGAGAAGAACCAGGAAGAAATATAAGTTATATGAAATCATCAAAAAAAAGACTGCCGAAAAATTTATATTTGTAGAGACAGGACTTGAAAGATCATCACAGGATGTCATTTTTTCCTTTTTTTTTCTAATACCTATAATTTGAAAAGTACATGACAAAGATATTTATTTATATTTTTCTGATAACTGTTATGACTTGGCCTATCGCCCGTTACCGGCTTATCGTTGATTTCTGGGACACCCAGTATATATGATATATTTGGTAAAATAATTGACAAAAATATTACGGATTAAATGATTTACTCGACTTCCCCTTTTGCACTCCCAACAGCTAATGAAATTGAACTGCTGATAAATGATAGAAGCTGTCAATTCTGTCTGGTTTGGAGCTGAAGCAGAGTTCTTTGAAGTGGAAACCTGATAGGAATATTTCAAAACTTAGCAGTACTTACTTGTACATCAAGAATGTTAATGGGGGCCAACTAGCATCGTGATATCAGACTTACCATCTTCTTTTGTTATATCAAAATTAAACATCTATACTCAGGGGCCTTACCATGACTTCTTCTTAATAATAATTAGTACGTAAGTTCCTATCATTGTAGGTTTCATCTCATCCAGTTATATTTTTCTTTTCATCCCATTAATTCATATCATCTTTTTCTTCCATTTCCGTTTGGCCAAAAGCCCGCGGAAAATGAAACTCAACCTCGTATCTTACGAGAGACTAAAAAATTAAGTTAAAACAATAATAATAATAATAAAAATGTTTATTTGTTCACATATTTTCATAAAGCATTGTACACAAAATGTTAAAAAGGAAAAATAAATGGAATAAAGATGTTTGCTAGGAAACTAAATAAAAAAAAAAATATAACAATTTCTTCAGTTTTGCCATGATAGTTTAACTCTTATTATAAGACAGATGTATATGACGTGCATAAGCCTGTCACTGTTACACAGTGGAACTATGATGGCAATAAGAGCTCAGAAGTTCTACAAACGTGAAAAGTAACACAAACGGCTTAATCCGAGGGTGGTAGGCCCCCTATACTCATTCGTTTGCATGATGTGGCCAAGTATTAGGTTATTTTACAAAACAATGATCAAATCACTTTAGACTTATCTTGTGCCACGCGGTATTGCCCGCGAAGCATTAAAAAAAATTATGTTACTTAGTGATATTATCAACTTTTCAAAGAGTTTGCACGGCGTCTGGTAGAAGCTTCGCGGGCTGGGGCTTTTCTCGCTCTCAGAATTAGCATTGCTATTCAACGTGACAATGCTGCCAGCCTTCTTGGCACGATCCCGAGAGACACCGATTTGGGCCAAGTTTCCTACTTATAATTAGTTTTTAGTCCTGTTCCGTAATTTTAAATAATAAAAATCCCGTTTTTGTAATATTTGCCATTGATGCTTCGCTCCTAGTATGTATCATGATGTTATAAAGCTTTTAACTAACCAACATATTAAACATTTTTTCAATTCCGATCAGATTCTGCCACTAACGCGTTGAACCAAGCAAACAAACGATCTCTTCAGCTTTATATATTAGTATGGATTACAACCTTAGTATGTCGAGAAAGAATGACTTCATAATGTAATGGAAACGTCTTACTAATCCTCGGAGATGTGAATAATAAAACCAAAAGTACCAGGCGAGCATGATCACCCAGGCGATCCATTTATCACCCATCGTTTTTTGTCCCGCTCTATTCAATACTTTTTGTGTGGAAGATTAAATTTCGCACGTCTCGTTCGAGGTCCGAACCATTAATGCGAACTGACCATTACTAAAGACCTACCCACCCCCTCATTCCTCGAAGAAGATGCACGAAATCGGGGGTAACGCGTGAGTTATCAGGGGTCAAATTAAAATTGGTCGTGTTCGTCATCTTGTCATTGAATGTGTTTATTTTTTTGTTTTTTGACACGTCTGGTTGTCGTGGTTTTGGTTATTAGTGAGAAGGGATGAATTGATATTTGATGACACGTCTCCTAGATGTATTATTTTTGCTTTGATCACCTTTTGTTTCCACTTTTGGTTGCGATTGTGCGTTCTTCTTTGTACTGTCGAGTGCATAAACATCTAAGTATCTATTTAAACACATCACATCAGTCACTGCCAATATAACCTACAACGGCCCTACCATGACCTCTTATTGCCATGATAGTTTCACTCTTATTATGAAGCAGATAAGTCTGTCACTGTCACACAGAGGTCAGTACTTTATTGTACAAAAAACTTCAAGCTTTACTTTTTTATATTACAAAGGTGGTAAATAAAATCACTCATGCAATTGAGCCGCGATCTTGTATTCGGTTGAATCTTACCAATTGGACTTCAATCAGACAATTCTGAATTTGGAACGGGAGATACTTTTATATCCTTACTCCTAACTGTCCTAAAATACTTTTTCGGACTTGCAAAATCATCATCTCCCTGGCCTTATTCCCTACATTGTTGGTGTCGGCACTTGATTCAACCCGATGTGGCTGATCACCTAATATTTATAAGAAACGACTGCCATCGGACCTTCGCAACCCCTTTAAGGAGGAAAATCTGTGATCTGGGTAAAACCAGTTATCAGATTATTTTAGGCCTCCGACTGACCTGTAACGATTGCCAAAGCTAATAAATTGGCAACCGGGACCGACGGCTTGACGTGCTCTCCGAGGCACGGAGGGAACTCGCTCACCCATCCAATTACTGGCTAGGGTTAGGGTTGCTTTTCTTCGCTGATCGAATGATATGCACAATAGTAACTGTGCTACGAGCTCCTCCATTTATCGGAGTTGCAAAACTTATATTTAAAAAAAAATTAACAATAGAATCTTACACATTGCAATTACAAAGGCAAAAACGTTTACCAGCTCCCAATTTGCTATTTACTCAGACTATGTAAACATAAAATTACATGTAATCAACACCTCATAAATATCTAAAGCCACGTGACCATCAAACCGAACAATACAAGATAAATTGCTCAAAAAAATCATCACCCGAACTTACGCCCAAACATTTTACAACTACCTACTTAAATACTCCATTATTTGTACTAAACCAATCATACTTTTCATACAATCAAATTGCTTGAACCTAACACAAAAATATTCAAATTCATTTGAACTTTATCACAGTCGCAATAAAGAACAATGTTCTTTAAAACAAACGAAAACAAAACACTATTCGATGGAGAACACAAATTCAAAATTCAAATGATTGAAATAATGACCGTTGATACGACCATTTTGCAGAGGACACGCGTGTCTTATGTTTTGTTTGACTCTACGGTTTATCTTAACTGGTTGTCTATTCCAAAATGGCGTCACATCTAACGGCCACGTGTTAGTCACGTGACTGGCAAGGAAAGCAAACGCGTTGGTTCGGAATAACATCGTAAATGCCGTCATTAGGGATTTGATTATTTTTTTTTGAGCATTGTTTATTGGGATAGGATTACTAATAGATAGGGGTATTTTGTTAGCTATAACTACAACACCACCATTATATACGGAATAATACTCAAAATATGAAATTGCAAAAATCATTGCGTTATTTCAAGATTTGGATAGAACATTTGGATGAGAATCTGCCTGTGCCTTCTCAGAAGAGACCAGGGTGGGAAGAGGTGTTACAACACCCACTTTTGCCGAAGATGATATAGTGCTACGTAACAGATGGTGAGTCCATCGCCACCTCACATTCTCTACATGATTCTTTAAATCACGCAGGAATATTACACAGATTTCTTAAAGCTTCTGGGATTTGAACTTAGGCTAAAACGTAGCCGTGATGATCATGAATCTGATGAATCTCAATGGAGCTCAAATGATCCAATACATCGTAAAGAGTAAGATTTGAAAGCAATATACTAATCTCATTAACTTTTTCCCACACTGAATATTAAAGTGGAGTTTATTAATTTTTAGCGCCACGTGTTTCAATATTAGCCCCTTACAAAATGGACAATGTAGATTTCACCTTAGATCGTTAATTAGTTTTTTATTGTATGATAGTTAAAAGAAAAAATGAAATAGGGTTGCGCACCTTCGTTTCAACTTAAACAATATTACATCCTGTATTCTCTGAAGTGCGAAGCGGCGATGGACTCACCATCTGTCACGTCTTTGAAGAAATTTGGGTGTTTTTTATTACAATTTTTGTTTAATTTAATATGATCTTACCAATTATAGTTACTTTTACTAAAAAACTTATGTACAGTGATTTCACACCACGTGCTTTACGGTGAAGGAAAACATTGTGAGGAAACCTGCATATTTCTGAGAAGTAATTCAAAGACGTATGTATAGTGCCTGAGATGGCGATAGACTCACCATCTGTCACGTTAGCACTTAATCAAATTCGGTGAAAAGTGGGTGTTGTGATAACAATACCTCTGCCTACCCCTTCGGGGAATACAGGCGTGAGCATGTGTATGTAGTTAGTTTATAAAAAAATCTGTTTATGATTTTGCTATTTGTGATTCAATTTTTAAAATTTTTTGTAAACGTAATTTTATTTATTTAATGTAGCGACCCTTGTCGCCACCTCTGTGCAAAATTTAAGAAATCTTTTTCTTTTCTCCCTGCCCCGTAGGATTACCCCAAGGTTTCCCGTTTACATCAAAAACGAATGAGAGTTCATTCAACTCAGAGGGTAAAAAAACCTGAACTAGCTATTAAACTTTTCCAATCAAAAAATGAAAAGTTGCAAACAGTTGCTGCACTAATTAAAATTCTACAATGTAACATTGTATCTGTGGACACACCATATGAGACCCCATCGAGGCATTTGCATTGATATTGAATGTCCAGCTACCATACGTAGGTAGCCCTCGTGTCTACAATCAAGGGATAATTTTACAATGCAAAGATTAAACAGATAGATGATATTATAGAGGTGATTACTAAGAATTAATGTAAAGCTTTTTTAACGCAAGTTTGAATTCCAGCGGAGCACTCCACGTGCTTTACGGTGAAGGAAACATCGTGAGGAAACCTGCGTATGTCTGAGAATTAGTTCAAAGACGTATGTATAGTGGCTGAGATGGCGATAGACTCCACCATCTGTCACGCTAGCACATAATCATCTTCGGTGATAAGTCGGTGTTGTTATTACACCGCCTACCCCTCCGGGGACTACAGACTTGAGCATATGTATGTACTTTGTCATTAATTGACGATCGAAATTGTGACAATTAACTGTTAATGGACTTAGGCTTATTTTCACAATAATAATTGCCAAATCAAAATGCAAATTTGACGATAGCTTTATGCGTTGCACCTAATTAAGCTGCCAATTTGCATATTTTGCAGTGTGAGTATCATTTTTGCTTGCAAAAGTTGTAACCAAGAAAACATTGTCCATGTTAAAGATAATAGTTTAAGTCAGGAAGCAATCCGACAAAATATAAATTGGTGTAACTATGTTCTTGCCTAACTTCTACTGTAATTTTTTTCTTATAAAAGTGATTTGATGCAACCTAGACGAGTTACTGATCTCTTCATACAAGTATATAAGAGCTAGCATGTACGTCGTGATAAAACGTTGTCGATCGCACTTCTCATGAAAATGTTTAAGCATGAAAGGGTAGAATAGAAATAAATGAAATAAAGAAAGCCTTGCACAGCTAGGTCTGCAGGGGCGGCAATACTGCTTCCCCGGGATGTGCCTCGGCAAAGTGTGGGGGGACAACGGTGCTATCAGAATACCCGGAGTCCCCCCTGAGCTCGTAGGATGGTTCTAGTGAGGTAAAAATCCACATACCCCGACATGCCTCTCCCAAGACGGTTATTAAAAAAAAATCAGCTACAATTTACCCAGTGAATATCTCTGGAACTAATTAGAGGGATATACAGAATATTGTTGAAAATGTACGTTGTTCTGTCCATCCATTAGTCCTGCGGATGCTCGCTAACCCGAATTACACAATAGGTTTCACCAACATGGCGCCAATCAAGGTTACTGCGCAAACTCGACCACCATAATAAAACATGTCAATTCTTGTACGTTTATGTAGTTTGCATAAACGATCAAGACAAATGCTTTCCGCATTCAAATAAATAGTGGGTATCGACAATCAAACGAAATACAAAATGGCTACTCTGTATACTTTATCATCTATGCCACCATCACGAATATTATTAAGGTTTCCCATTTGCAGGGCAGCCTGTATAAGTGATATTAGACTGGAACGTAAACGTCATGATTGATTCCGATGATTTAGATCGTTGAGGACACGCAGCGCAGAAATTGGTGTTAGATAATGGATTGAGTATATGGTTGGAACATTGTAAGCTTGCATTTATGGTCACACAAATTTGAATGAGAACAGTGATGTATTGAACTTACATGAGTAATATGTCATTACGTATACGGGAAAGGAGGCATCCTGAGGAAACCTACATAAATCTGAGAAGAAATTCAAGTCATAAGTCCATTCCCCTCTGATTAAAAAACAAAGATAAAGGCAGTCCTTGATTTAAAAGTGACTGCACCTCTATCTGTGATATGTCTTTAAAAAATATGGATATAGCTTATTTATTTAAACTAATAAGTAGCTAAAAACTAATTACAAGTAGAATACATACATATGCTCACGCCTGTATTCCCCGAAGGGGTAGGCAGAGGTGTTGTAATCACAACACCCACTTTTCACCGAATTTGATTAAGTGCCAACGTGACAGATGGTGAGTCTATCGCCGTCTCAGGCACTATACATACGTCTTTGAATTCCTTCCCAGAAATATGCAGGTTTCCTCACGATGTTTTCCTTCACCGTAAAGCGCGTGGTGTGAAATCACTGTACATAAGTTTTTTAGAAAAACTCATTGGTACAAGCCCCGCTGGGATTCGAACTTGCGACGCTTGCGTAGCAGGCGACTGCTCTAACCCCGAGGCCACCACAAGTAGAATATTTACGTTTATACGAATATTTACGTGCGTTATATATTAATATAAGTAGGTTACGATTAAAAAAAAATTGTGAATGTTTCGTTTTGGTGTTTTACAGTTTAACATTCCACTTTCGAACTCAGCCACGTTATTCATTAAGGTTCCTCAGTGCCGAACTCGACGATGAGCGTTGGTTGCAATCATAGGAAATTTATACATAATACATAGAGGATAAGGTTTAAATTATTTCTTTAAAACCGACACTCCACGTGTGAAACCCTATTCATTTCATCAAAATATATTTATTCGATTAGACTTTTTACAAAGTACTTTCAAATCGTCAGAAAGACACGATTACATAGGATTATACATGCTACCGCCAGGTTCGGAAGGATGATTATGCCTAGTGAATGCCTGCAGTTTAGGAAAAAGATTTTATCTCTTAAAGGAAACCTGGTTTCGAGTGAAGAATTTTTATCATGCGAAAGCTTACTCCGAATATTAGAATTAATAGAAAAATTACAGAAAATATATTAATTTCGTAAATAGGCGTTTGAAAGTGCCTATAACGAAAACCGACATAACTCGTAAAATTAAAAAAATGCGCATAACATTTCTACTGCATATAATACCGGCATAATGGTGTAACATGACGACTCGGTGTGACACAATCCCTTCATTTCTGCGTTGGGTTATTCTGCAACTGATTTTGTATTATGTTATATTACTGTTTAAAAGATTTCGTGTTTCCAGACAAATTCTGAAGATAACTTGTTGACAAACAATTATTGCGACAAATTTATACTGGTCTTCGCTAAAACATAATTATGCACTCTACTTGATAGGTTTACCTCATGGATTCATCTCAAGTTCACACAATATTGTTGATCTTTTGGGCTCAAATAAATACATACATACGCTCACACCTGTATTCCCCGAAGGGATAGAGAAAGATAAAGCAACACCCAATTTTCACTGAAGATGACCGTGAAAGATGGCGAGTCACCGTCTCAGGCACTATTATATACGTCTTTGAATTACTTCTGAGACATATGCAGGTTTTGTTACGATTTTTCCATCCCCGTAAAGCATGTGGTGTGAAATCACTGCACATTTTTTGGTAAAATTATTTTTGTCTATTAGTATTGTATATTATAGTGTACAAGTACTTTGAACACGTAAGGTGGAGTTGCAGAAAGGTATTGCACGCACAGTCTTAACGGTAGGCCCTTGACACGTTTAAAAATCCCTCGTAATGATTATATCTAAAGGCAGACAATAATTCTCAAAATATAGAGTGTTTCCACAGATACTACTGCTCTATATCACATTGATATCTATGAACATTGACAGATGGCATATTTACAGATAAACACAAACACGACTATGCGTTCAGTGTTATGTATTCTATGTAAAAAATGGTACAAGCCCCGCTGGGATTCGAACTTGCGTCGATTGCGTAGGTGACTGCAAAAACCTCAAGGCCACCACGGCTCTTGGATAAATGGATTAGACATGTCAACACAAAATGTACTCTCAAAAATTTTAAAACAATAAAAAAATAAGAATATTCCTCCATTAAACCAATCCTTCCCGGTCGGGTCTGGAATCAAAAAAGCAATATGTAACAAATTTGTTTTTCAATTTCGTACCAATTTTGCATACGGTACCCCGTCATAGCGTAACGTGAGCAAATAAAACACGCTATTGTGGTTTTTACGATGCGTAAATATTTTTTCTCGTTTTTATTGGTCGCAAGGTGGGAATGAAAAGAGGATTTTGTCATAATAACAAGGTTTTTTTGTCACCAAAAATCGTTAATACCAGGCGAGACGAGTTTTTCGTACAATTTTTGATATACCTTGTTAATTCAATACGCTTATGAAACATGGTCTACCCTTCTGGTTATTTGAACTATTAATCGTATTATGTAGGTATGCATTGAATTATTTACCCCTTTGTTTAAAAAAAGCCGTGGTGGCCTTGGGGTTAGAGCAGTAGCCTGCTACGCAAGCGACGCAAGTTTGAATCCCAGCGGGGCCTGTTCCAATGACTTTTTCTAAAAAACTTATGTGCAGTTATTTTACACCACGTGCTTTACGGTGAAGGAAAACATCGTGAGGAAACCTGCATATGCCTGAGAAGTAATTCAATGACGTATGTACAGTGCCTGAGACGGCGATGGACTCACCTTCTGTCCCGTTGGCACTTGATCATATTCGGTGAAATGTGGGTGTTGTTACAACACCTCTGCTTACCCCTTCGGGGACCCTTTTGGGATGGCGTGAGCATATATATTGTTTAATATGTCAGGTAGTAGAAATATTATTATTGTTGCACACAGATATTGCTTTAAATTAATTTGGACAAACACTATGAACCAACTGGGTTCATAGTAACACCTTCTATAGACTTCTTCTATCTTGTATAGAATATACAAGCTTATTTATGTTTTGTTTGTTCGTAAATTAAATATATATTTTTAAGTATGTACAATGTGACATTTGTCGTTTATACCGTGGAATAGCTAAATTAAACTGAGCCTCTATACAACTATATATACAGATAAATAGGATTGAAGTGTCTGTTTATAATACCAAAATAACAGCTTTTCACTAATTGTATAATGAAAGTATATAAGGAATAAAAACGAATTCTTTTTTTTAAATATTTCCTTTTGACTGTGTGTTCGTTCCGGATAATCTCCGAAACGGCTGGACCGATTTTAACGGGACATTCACTGGTAGATAGATGATGTTCAAAGGAGTAACTTAAGGTACTCTAATTTTTTTTTAAACATCATTGTCATCCGCGCAACAGCTAGCCTCCGATTAAAATCTGTTTTATCTCCTCACTTCTTCCATAACTCTTCTATAACTTCACGATTTTATACTAGCTTCCGCTTGTGACATATAAATCTTATCTTATATCTTTAAGCGAGCAATTCTTGTATATATATATATATATATATAGAATCTGAATCTCGGAATTGGCTCCAACGATTTTCATGAAACTTAGAATGTAGGGGGTTTCAGGGGCAAAAAATAGATCTAGGTTTCATTTATGGAAAACATCGTTTCAACCTTGTTTTCAGGCACTGAAAAACTTATAAAATTTTATTACAATACTACAGAAAATTTCGCCGACATCTGTCAAGTTATTGTAGTTCAAAGGTGAGGCTTCCAGCTTACGGGGCGATAACGAAACTAGAGTACCCCGGTTCGAGACTGACGTTCACAGGATTTTTTTTTTCCTTTTTTTTTGTGTTAAGAAGTAACCGAGAGCAGAACAGAACAGCTTAGTCAAACAGGTGCTAATATTATTAAGCTCATGCCCACCCCGAGAATCTATCCATTATAGTTGAACAAACCCAAAGTTTGTACATAAATAATTTCCTCAATCTTGTTGTAGATATTGCCGTCTCGTTATTCCAAAACAATAAAATGATAGCTGACATGCAATCTTATATATTTTTACAAAACAATACAACAAAATAGTAAGATAGGTTTCAATATCAATATTCAACTTCAAAAAAACAAAAGAAAATCGGAATTATTTCAAAAGTAAAAACATTCTTTTTAATTAATTGTAGAAGGCCAGCAGCAAAATAGGTACCGGCCTTCTTGCATACTACAAGAAATTGAACAATAGTATATTGATTTTTTTGTGAGATGAGTCATTTTGAATCAAACTTATTAAAATATAAAATGCAGATTTTTCCTACTATTTATATTCCTTCATTTTTGGTCACACCGAATCAAATTATCTGCTTTATTTTGGAATTTACCCTTTTTTTTTTTGTTGACGAGGGGGAAACCTTCAAAAGGTCCCCGACCGCCCTGGGAGAGGCAGATCGGGGTATGTGGGATTTTTACCTCACTAAAACCCTCCCGGTGGCCATCCTCAGTGCTCAGGGGGGACTCCGGGTACTCTGATAGAACGCACCGGTGTCACCCCACACTTTGCCGGGGCACATCCCCGGGGCAGCTGTGACGCCGCCCCTGGAGACCTCGCTGTGCAAGGCACCTTCCCGGGCCCGCGGCTCGGTGGTCAAAGCTCCCACCCCGACCACCGCCAGCAGGCCCTCCGGCCCCCTTTTAGTCGCCTCTTACGACAGGCAGGGGATACCATAGCCATATTCTTAGACCCTGGCTAGTGGGTGGTTGGAATTTACCCACTTTAACTAAACGTGCTATTACTACAGAGCATTATTTTACACTGACACGGCAATTGCAATCAAATTGTTTCCCGACATGTATTGACCGCGACTATAATATATCTTGTGGTCTAATTGAGAATTGATTAGCATGAACAGGTACCATGTCCCCATAATTAAAGCTATGTCAGCTATTGCATGTCGATCTTATAATACTATTATATAGAACAAACGTTTGCTTGTGAGTATGTATTCGTGGTGGCTTTGGGGTTTGAGCAGTCACCTGATACGTAAGCGACGCAAGTTCGAATCCCAGCGGGGCCTGTACCAATGAGTTTAAAAAAAACTTATGTGCAGTGATTTAACACCACGTGCTTTACGGCGAAGGAAAACATCGTATGTACAGTGTCTGAGACGGCGATGGACTCACCCTCTGTCACGTTGGCACTTAATCATATTCGGTGAAATGTGATTGTTGTTGTTACAACACCTCTGCTTACCCCTTCGGGGAACTTTCTAGGATAGCGTAATGTTTGTAAAAATCATGGTAGTCAAGCGTTATGAATAATCAGTTGCCAAAGCACGTGATATCGTGAATTCCAATCTCATTCATCTGATCGAACATATATCTTAAATATTGAAACTAGACTAGACTCAAATTGACCCTATATACCCTTATAACTTACCATTCTTAAATTAATGTCTTATGACCTCCAGTATAAAGTTGACGTTGTAATATCTCTGTCTTATCCTTCCCTTTAAAAGCGTGTGTGTTAAAGGTAAAATTCTAACAGTTCTGACATAATACATTTTTTTTTATTTATTTATTTACTTATAACCTCTTTACAGTATTTTCTACTAATGTGATGTTTCAGGCCTAAATGATAAATTTATAATTAAAATTAAAATTAGCACTAAATATAATTAAAACAAACTAACATTATTATAAAATATACTTAAATGTCTATCTAACTTAATAATCTGTGTACCTTCCGCCAGCAATAATATTTCAGTCAACTAGCGACGACGATTGGTATAACCCATTCGAAACGTCGAGGAACATTATTTTCAAAATATTATCGTAATAAGTCCCGAGTAACTTTAAATATTGAATAAAATACATTTCAAACTGTTGGCGAGGAATTTTGAAAAACCTTGTCTTTCAAGAATCTCGCCCTCAAATGTCTTCAGGAACAGCGGCTAGCAGGACGTTGATATATAAATCAGTGAGTCAAGACCTAGAATTGTATATGTATTCACAAAGTAGTATTTTCGTTTTGTTTTTATTTCAATACTATCTGTGCCCCGTGGTTTCACCCGCGTGGATTTAGTTTCATGTGCGGCTCTCTGAACCCTACTTATTTTTTAATTTAGACTGTGATTTTTATATGAAAAATTTTTGTATCCTGCAATTTTACCCGGGCAGACTTAATGTCAAGGATGACCCGCGGAACTCTAATTATTTTTGAGTAAAAGTAGCCTAAGTTACTCCTTGTGACATTAGCTATCTGAAAGTCCCGTTAAAATCGGTCCAGCCGTTTCGGAGATTATCGAGAACAATCAGACAAATAGAGAAAAAAATTAAAATTAATTTTTTTATGTCTGTAACGTGCATACTTTCATATGCATTTAGCGAAAATCTGTTATTGTTGAATTACAAACTTCAATTTTATTTATCTGTATAGACGTGCATTTGAAACAAAATCATACACCCCAATGTAATCCGTCATCATAATCACAGCATAAATAAGTAGATATTGAAATGATGTGATCGATGATTGTTACCTTGTCTATATGCAAATATGCCACAGAGGCAAATAAAAATTTGAATTTCAAATAAAACTTTATTCGACTATATGTTTTTTTTTTTCGACACGCCACCTTATGCAATGCTGTGCAATTTAAATTGTATGCAAAATTTAAAAATTTTGTGTTGTTGCATTTCGCTTGTTGGGAACGTGATAGGATTGTAGACGGATGTCAAACTTAAATAGGAAATGATTGAAATAAATCATGTGAGTATCATTATCGCAGTCAATCAATCAGTTTTTATACTAATATTAAGAACTAGCTGTGCCCAGCGGTTTCACTCGCGTAGATTTAATTTCATTCCCGCGGTACCTTAATGTTTTTTTTAAATTATAAATAGATAATCCTAAGTTACTCCTTGTTAAATTAGTTAATACGCTTCGGAGCTTGGTTCGAAAATTAGTTTTTTAAGTCAATACCGTATATATTCTCATGCGCATTTAGTGAAAAGCTGTTATTTTTTAATTATAAACAGACACCTCAATTTTTATTATCTGTATATATAGATATAGATTAAGAACTAGCGGACGTCACGCGGTTTCACCCGCGTAGTTCTCGTTCCCGTGGGAGTCCGGGGATTAAATAAAGCCTATGTTGCTCGCTGATGATGTAACTTTCCAGTGAAGAAAGAATTTTTGAAATCTTCACAGTAGTTTTTGAGTTTATTCATTACAAACATACGCACAAAAATACATATCTTTCCTCTTTATAATAGTAGTGTAGAAGAATACTCAATCATATTTATATTTTGTCGTTGGTTCTCATTTCACGCAGCAACGAGTAATTATCATTTAGGTGTTATGTATAAAACATGTTTAATATTATTTAGATATCCTGTCAGCTTATGCAGATTGTGTTGCTTAAAGTTTTCCTACAGTAGACTGTTAAACGTGTGCCTGTATTCCCCGAAGGGGTAGGCAGAGGTGTTGTAAACACAACACCCACTTTTCACCGAATTTGATTAAGTGCCAACGTGACAGATGGTGAGTCTATCGCCGTCTCAGGCACTATACATACGTCTTTGAATTACTTCTCAGACATATGCAGGTTTCCTCACGATGTTTTCCTTCAACGTAAAGCACGTGGTGTGAAATCACTGTACGTTGGTTTTTTGTAAAACTCATTGGTACAGGCCCTGCTGGGATTTGCGTCGCTTGCGTAGCAGGCGACTGCTCTAGCCCCGAGGCCACCACGGCTCTTCACCGAATATGATTAAGTGCCAACGTGACAAAGGGTGAGTCCATCGCCGTCTCAGGCACTATACATACGTCTTTGAATTAATTCTCAAAGTAAATCACGTGGTGTGAAATCACTGCACATAAGTTAAACACTGTTAAACACTTTACACCTTAAAACTCGACGAAGATAGTCTACTTGATTACAAGTAGCTCCATCTCTTTCTGTGATATAGATTTAAAACGCAATGCACATAGTTTTAGTTCGAGTTTGCTCCAGTCTTCGTTGGAACCATGTAATCTATATAGAGTGTTCATATCTAATATAATTATAATAAGGAGTTCTATCCTAAGTTCCTAAAGTTCCTTTCTTTGTGTACTTACCCATATAACTATACATATATATTTATATAGATGTAATTAAATTGAAGTGTCTGTTTGTTATTACAAAATAACAGCTTTTGACGTCTCTGGTGAGGGTCGAGCTGGTTCTTACCTCGGTCAGAGGATTAGCTTAGCGATCCAGCGAGGTAACGCAGCCAGCTTACTGGGCACCATTCCCGCAGACACTAATTTAAATTCCGTGTTTTATTTATAATTTTTATTTTTATTATATTTTTCTTTTTCATTGCTAGCAATAAGTTACTCAAAAATGTTACGTTAATAATATCAAAAGTTTGTAATAATAAAATAATATATTTGCTTTTCACTAAAGGCTAAAGATAATATAAACGGTGCTCAACCAAAAAAAAATTTTTTTTATTTTTTCTCTGGTCATCTGTTTGTTCCGGCTAATCTCCGAAACGGCCGGACCGATTTTAACGGGGCTTTCATTGGTAAATAGCTAATTTCGTAAGGAGTTACTTTTTTGTTTAAATAGGATTCCGCAGGTCATCCGGATGAAACTGCAGGACTCACCTAGTTTTCATATGAAAATCACAGTCAAGAAAGCTATTAAGTCATCTAAGTTGAACTCAAGTGAAATAGATTCAGACTACTGACTATAAGTATCAACTTCGCTGTAACTTTACAGGATAATGTTTTTCTAAAAAGACATCTAACTTAGATGGATGGTGCTCAGACAACATATCGAGTTTACAAAGTTTAAGTTGAGCTTAGGTGTAAGTTATAAAGTAGTTACGGATAATGTATGTTATATATTGGGATATCGAACAAAATCTATAATATATTAGTGTATGAAGAGATGCATGAATGTGGATGAATCGAAAGAAGTATGTAAGGATCGTAGCATGTGGCAAATAGTGGTCTCTGCCTACCCCCATGGGATACAGGCGTGAGCATATGTATGTCTATAATATACAGATATGAAAGTCGTGCTAGTTACACTATCTATAACTCAAGAACGGCTGAACCGATTTGGCTGAAAATTGGTGGGGACGTAGCTTAGAACCAGGGAAGGACATAGGATACTATATATACCCCGAAAAATTTACACATAAAAATTATAAAAATACATAAATAAAAATATTGTGTTTGTTTGTAATTTCAAACTAACAGCTTCTCACTTAATGCATATGAAAGTATATAACAATTTTTTTACATTTTCTCCGTCTGTCTGTTTGTTTGTTCCGGGTAAACTCTGATACGTCTGAACCGATTTCTACGGGACTTTCACTGACAGGTAGTTGATGTTACAAGGACTAATTTAGGATACTTTTTTAAGTTGGGGTTCCGTGTAAAAATCCACTCATAAAATTAAGTCAACGCGGGTGAAACCGCGGAGCGCAGCTAGTATTTCATAAATGATAGATTAGTTTTGGAAATGAAACGCACGCTTTATTCATAAAAAGTATAATTTCAAATAAAAATATCAAAAACAGAATAATAATTTGGCAGTTGATCTCAAATTAATAATAATTACAAAATAATATGAATACACAACTTATAATTACTATGTCAAATTGGTATGACTTTTACAAAAAGCTAGAGAGAATAAAGCTAAAAATTAATAATAAAAAAAGCTATATTATATTCACTGAAAATATGAGCTAAAAATATACAGGCCGTTTTTTAATCTAAAGTGTAAATCACACATTTTTACTAAAAAAACAAAAATATTTTGATTACTTACAAAAAAACTGATCGTCTAAATTAAAAATAAATCGGTAGTGAGATATATCTTAAAACTATGAGTAACTGTTACAATTGTATTGCTTATTTCTTTCAATTATTATTATTGAAAATTATTTTAACGTCATGCGGTAAGCGATTATTCCATATTACTTTGACTGAATATTCAAATTATTCGTGATCCTTAATGTAGATTTTTGTAATTGGTAAAACAAACAAACAAATATTTGAATATTCTGTCAAAATTACGTAGTATTTTTTTTAACACAAGCATTATTATTGAAATTTTGAAATGTTTTCTACAGATTAAATATTCTTATAAAAAGTGCGTCAAGCATACCAATTTAAATTTATTTACAGAACTCTTATATGCGTCTTTCACTATTATATTTGCGTTCAATTTCTTGCTAGTATTTATAAGTCAGTTATAAAATTCAAAATTAATGAATCATATCTGCATAGTTGCAATAACATAAATGAGATAAGATTTTTTTTGTGTTAAAAATTTGTTTGGAAATTCAAAATTTAAAAGTTGAAATTATTATAAATATTAGCAAAAAATCGCAAAATATAAGCAGCAAATAAGAGTTTCCAAGAGATCAATAGGAAAACTTCTTTTTTTTATTTTAATCATCTCCTTAAATAAATACATATCACATTTGAACACATCCTTCCGTATATTTTGTCACATACTAAAACAAAAGTGAGTACTTAAACAAAATGGAATTTAGTAAAAAAAATATTTGTTCCCGAAATTTTTGTTCCCATTCCATCTTTTTTTAAATAAGTAATTTTGTAATAATACTTTCTGACAAATGTTATGCATTTCCCAAATGTTTTTTTAAAGATTGGTATGGAATTAGATACAGCCTTCATTTTCAATTTTATGTATTACAAATAACAAAATAGGTAATAAGTACTTACATTTCTTTGAGCATGACAAGGATAAATCAGTTAGGTTGAAAATTATTTTTGTATCGTTTACAAAAATATCTTCACAAGTATTTAAAATACTGTCCATTTATTTCTGCGTAAAATAATATTTCTGCAAAACTACACACTTCTACTCTAATTTTGACACTCTCTTCTCACAAAATCTTTCAAAATCATAATTTTGCTCGAACGAATAAAATTTCGTAAAATTAAAAAAAGTTCGAGGAAAATTAT
The DNA here is from genome assembly GCA_929442735.1 of Watsonalla binaria. Classification (NCBI taxonomy): domain Eukaryota; kingdom Metazoa; phylum Arthropoda; class Insecta; order Lepidoptera; family Drepanidae; genus Watsonalla; species Watsonalla binaria. Next base: position 8,139,552 of record OV838937.1, on the reverse strand, counting down.
TAATTGATCATGAATTGTAATAACTTTAATTAATTGATTCGTAAGCAGAAACGGCAGGACATCAATCAACCTTAATTAACTTTTATACAATAATTATATATTTATCAATCACTTATCATTAAAAATCAATCATGATTATATAAATTGACCTTTCATAGAATCTCCATTTCACAACTTGGCGCGAACCAATAGTCAAAAGATTTTTTTTATTCTAGCATATTTTCTAAAATCATAGATTTCTAAAATAGTTTTTTTTAAGAAAAAAATAATTAAATGAGATCAATCGGTGCTAATTTTAGGCTGCTCTCTTTGGAACAATTTATGGAAAACGGACTCTATTTTGCACTAAATAAAGACTATTTAAAATTATTTGAACACATTCTGGTCCAACAATAGTTCTCCAGTAATGTTTGCACTTATTTGTATAATTTATTTTAGTATAATTATATTACTATGGATACAATATGACACCGAAAGCGGAATGTAAATTGACGTATTATTTTGGATTATATTATTTTTGTCTACAAAGTTTATAATTTTTACAAGATTTTAAATTTATAAAATCTGATAAAAACCTTTTAACGAATAAAACGATAAAATCTTTTTTGATTTGATTTATGAAATTTCTTTAAATCATAAAAAATATGATTATTTCTATGGCATATAAACGAATTTCTTCGCATTGAACGAGCAATATTATAACTAAGTAAGTATAAAATGTTTATAATTTACAAAATACATTCATGTGCGTTTGACGATTATTACAAAAAACACAGTTTTCTTACACAAAACTGCGCGTGTATACCGTCTAATATTATACAAAATCTGTAAAAATTTACAAAAAACGAAACGTTTTTTGGAACATAACGATCGAGCTATGATCCATACGTTTCTCGTGTGATGCTATATTACAAAACTGTGATCGTTCATCGCTTATTGGAGAACAGCTTCCAACCGACCATGAAGAGTACTGCAGTACAGATCGACCCAGATATCTTGTCAGGAATGATTGAGGAGAGAAGCGAGCTTTTAGATGAAGTCTTGTCTGTTTCTGGATCGTCCATAACAGCATCGATCTGAAATTAAAAAAACGTGTTTTAATATATATATATAATATAATAGAGCCGTGGTGGCCTCAGGGTTTGAGCAATCGCCTGCTACGCAAGCGACGCAAGTTCGAATCCCAGCGGGGCCTGTACCAATGAGTTTTGCTAAAAAAAAACTTATGTACAGTGATTTCACACCACGAGCTTTACGGTGAAGGAAAACATCGTGAGGAAACGTGCATATTTCTGAGAAGTATTTCAAAGACGTATGTATAGTGCCTGAGACGGTGATAGACTCACCATCTGTCACGTTGGCACTTAATCAAATTCGGTGAAAAGTGGGTGTTGTGTTAACAACACCTCTGCTTACCCCTTCGGGGAATACAGGCGTGAGCATTTGTATGTGTTTTAATATGAAAAAAATATTCAGCTTACATATCGTATCATATCATATCCTATTCTGTAGTCTGTATTCCTCGCAGAAATAGGCACAGGTGTCTTATAGTACACCTACAATTCGTCTATATATCAAACTCGAACTCAAAAATATCTTTATTCGATTAGACTTTAACAATGTTCAAATCGTCAGAACGACATAATTATGGATATATTAGGTTATGTAGATGATATATTAGGACTATACATGCTATCGTCAGGTTCAGAAGGTTGTTTCTACTGAGAAGAACATAATATACGTTAGTGTGATCATATTGGTGTATTACGGCACCGTCGGTTGTGGGCAGTAATTTGCTAAAATCTCACAATTTGAAGCAAAAAATAAGGAAGAAGAAGCTATATCGATATTTTTACAGAGTATTTATTGCAAAATTTAACCAAATTTTTTTTGTAAATTTTGTGATATTTTTAAAAGTGTCGTGTTAAGAATCTTTTTTTTGTTTTATAGCTAACATCACCTTATGTAAAGTAGTAGTAGATAGAGCCCGATATTTATGAATGTGACTCAATATACTATATTATGATCTGTCTTATTTTTGTATTTTCGAAACTGTTATTGCATTTTAATGTGCCGTGCCATGCCAGACACAAAAAATAATTGCAAATACAAAAACCACCTGAAATAATCTTTCAGCATTATAAAATAAGCTATAAATTCCATTAGTAGAGAGCTTAAAGCAGTTAGAATAATAAAGTTAGCATGTCCATAAAGATTGTAAACACTCCGAGCTATAAGAACTTGAAGCTAAGCGGTGTACTTGGAAGCACTTTTTATAGATATTAATAAAACAATGCCCTCGTAAAGTTTATACACGTTCGTACAAACAGTGTGATGTTTAGTATATACGATACGATTGTTACCACAAACGATATGACTACGATTAAGTCCCAGAAGGCCTAGACAAGGAAACGTTCACCTCGCGAATGATAATATATTATGATGTTGGTCTAGTGATCCCAATCGCTACTGCGGTCTTGGGTTCGATCCCCGGGACGGGCAGAGCTATTTGGTTTTCTCTTTATTTTGTAATTTCAGTAGAAATCTGGATTAGTGCCCTGTTGATTGCAATACTTTTGTCCCCTATTTCCTAAGACTTAAAGGATAATGTGGGTGTACTATACGTTGATCTCTTCCATCTCTTTCGGGGAATACAGAAATAAAGAAAGAGAATATATTTATTCGTAACAACATACATAGAGATGATAGAGAGCGTAGATGATAGTCATCATCATCCTCCTGCCCTTATCTTATTTGGGGTCGGCGCAATGTGCATTTCTCTCTATCAGCCGTCATATCTGTATACACTCCTATTTTAGCCATATCATCTTTCACACAATCCATCGTTTCAGTTATCGTCGTAACAGTAAATTATAGTGATTACGAATTGGTCCCAACTTTTGACATGATGTCATCAACAACGTTGATGACATCACTGTTCTTCCGCTAGGTCCAAGTGACGTCATAGTGCGGTCACACAGGCTACTTATGGTCCTACACATTTTGATAACATAATATGATAAGAGTCAGCCCGTGACCAAGGCCAAAACCAAATTGAATACTGTTTAATACGATCCCAATCCGATTCCTAAATCGTATAGTCTAAAAAACCCTCATGTAGTAATTCGAGTGAGTGATACACTTGACTGTTTTATTGTAAGTATAATTTGAATGGTATTTTTATTGCATGGGGTCGAAACAATGCATGTTATAGCCACATTAAACTGCTTTTCGATATCCACGCGGTGCTAGGTGTGTCCATTACGGAAGATTGCCTGTGTTTTGTGACTTTTTCAAATACCTTCATACGACATTTGTACATTGGAACTGTGTCTATGGGCTTGGGATTTATTTTTCATATTGTATAATATTTTTGAAAAGAGCAATTACTGAGTTTCTTGCCAGATTCTTTTCAGTAAAAGCATCCTTCCGAACCTGGCGGTATAATTATCATTCTGACGATTTGAAAGTGCTTTGTAAAAATTCTAAACGATAACAGATATTTTTGAATTTGGATTTGACTTTGACATATACGTGATATATTTCATGTAGGAAGTACAGGCTGAAATATTGGTTTGAAAAACTGGTCCGATTTGAAAAATGATTTCAGTTTTAGATAGCCCATATATCGTGGAAGACTAGACATGTTAAGACCCATCGCGGGCTAAAGTTCAGTAATATAGGTGTTGCCGAACATTATCTATACAAATAAATAAAATTTAAGTTACTAATTTGACAGCTTTTCACTAAATGCAAGTGCAACCAATAGTTGAACAAACAGACAGGTTGACGTACAGACAGACAAATTTAGATTTCGACTTTCACTGTCAGATATCTGATGTTACAAGAAGTAACATAGGCCTCTTTTATATAAAAATAAAATAGGATTCTGCGAAATAATGCCACCCATGTAATTGGAACTACGCGCGACCGCTTTTCACACTTACCAGCACCATTGCGATATCTTACAAGTTATCTCTATAGCTTAGCTATAAATCGCACCACTGTAGCTAACAACCTTAATGGTGAAGGAATTTATATGTTTATACAGCTTTTAGGACCTGCGAAATAAGTTCACTCTGTACTTAGAAATCTGGATGCTACGGTTCTACTAAGAGCTATTCTTAGATAGTTATTCCACACACGTGCAAACTCTTTATTAACCGACTTGAGGAACTGGAGTGTTAAAACACTTATGTTTTGTGATATTTCGGAGGCCTGGTTTTGGTTTTCACACTATAGATAGATCTGTCACGTTGGCACTTAATCGTCTTCGGTGAAAAGTGGGTGTTGGTATTACAACACCTCTGTCTATCCCTGACGATGTTTTCCTTTACCGTAAAGCACGCGGTGTGATATCACTGCAGGTAAGGTTTTAGAAAGACTCATTGGTACAAGGGATTCGAACTAGCGTTCCTTGAGTACCACATACAGATAAATAAAATTTAAGTGTCTGTTTGTAATTTCAAATAACACTAAATACATGTGAAAGTACTGAGTATATGAAGGTACTGACTTAAAAAAAACTAATTTACAATTTTTTTCTCTACAGCAGCTGCACCGATTTTAATGGAACTTCCACTGGATAGCTAATGTTACAAGGAGTAATTAAAGCTACTTTTATTTTAAAAAAAACATGAAGGCTTCCGCGGGAATTAAATTAAATGTACGCGGGTGAAACAGCAGGGCATAGTAAGTGTTAGTATAAAAATATATATATGTATAAGCATGACGTATGGCCGACAAAGAGATGCTTAAACTAATTTTAAAAGATTACAAACCACAGGTACAATGCACCCCTAAAAGATCCAATCCTCTTACATTTATAACATTAATGGAAATCTGTATAATTTTATTATACCCCTGCCAAATTGAATTCGGTACCGACAAATTGCTTACATTATTACCGTAAGGGGGACAGAGATGAACATAGCAAAATCCTGTGGTAAGAATAGGATGAAATGTACACCTGATAATCTAGCGACAAAGCATCAGTCGCGAATCATTTGCATACATTTTAAGAAGTAAATAAGAAAAATAAATTAGGATACAGCGAAATCGAGTACCCTCCTGTATTAAGATATCGCATAAGGACTCTATTGCCATTGAAATCCAATTTAAAATCACGTAGCAAAGACTGTTTTGTTTCAATGTCTTCGTACGGTTTTAGGAAATTAAGTCCTATTCGTTCTTAGAGAAGATAACATTTTCGTTTTTATTTATTTTATTGTGATATCCTGTAAAATGTTCAGGGGTAGTTTATGTTAATATATACAGATAAATACAATTGTAGTGTATGTTTGTAACTCCAAATCATCTGTACTTTCACTGGCAAGGAGCTGATGATACAAGGAATAATGTACCTTAATTAAAAGAAAAGGGTTTCGCGAAAAAGGATTTAGGAGGAAAAGTTTTTATTATTTTTTTGTTTGTTTGTTTGCATAGAATAGGCTCTGAAACTACTTGACCGATTTGAAAAATTCTTTCAGCAATGGATAGTTACATCATCGGCGAGTAACATAAGCTATATTTTATCCCCATACTCCCACGGGAGCGGGAGTAACCGCGTGTCGTTCGCTAGTCATTCATATTATTTGCCAAACTATTGGCAGTTGATTGCTATGTTCGATAGATGTTTACCAAACAGTTTTATTTGCGTATCGTTTTCAAAGGGTTTTCAATTTGTTTTTTATGGTTTTGAATGGAATACCGAATATTCAAGTTTTTGTAAATAACTGATCGCTTTGATGTTTTTTCTGTACGACTTTTGGATCTGGACCTTTGTTTACTGTATGTACCAAGCCATGTTATTTTAGGCAAAGTAAAGCTTTAGAGACCGCGGTCCCCAACGCTAACCTGGATTTTAGTATGATTATTACGCCTGATACGCAAGCGATGTTGGATGAATTTTTCCAAAAAACTTATTGTACAGTGGTTTTACACCACGTGCTTTACGGTGAAGGAAAGCATCGTGAAGAAACCTGCATATTTCTGAGAAGTAATTCAATGACGTATGTAAAGTGTCTGAGACGGCGATGGACTCAACATCTGTCACGTTGGCACTTAATCATCTTCGGTGAAAAGTGGCTGTTGTGATTACAACACCTCTGCCTACCCCTTTGGGGAATACAGGCGTGAGCATATGTATGTATGTACGTATTTATGGGGGAAAAATGAGACTGCTAGTGTGACCATTCAAGAAAAAGTCAAAGTCAAAAAATATCTTTATTCGATTAGACTTTTTACAAAGTACTTTCAAATCGTCAGAATGACATAATTATACAGGATTATACATGCTACCGCCAGGTACGGAACGGTTGCTTTTACTGAGAAGGATCTGGCAAGAAAATCGTTAATATTTTTTTCAAAAAGATTTTACTATTAAAAAAAGAACAAAATTAATTACATAATAAATATTGGCCCACGGACGCAGATAATTTCAAGACGAACACTTTTCATCACAAATAAATGTTTGCATAGAAATAGTACCGACAACGCCTCGGGTAGCAGCCTGTCATACTACCCACTAGATCAATGTCTAATCATTGTCTAAACAAGGAAATAACAACCCTATTTACTCTTCCACGCAAGCGTAATAATAAAGAAAGTATAAAAAAATCTTTGAACTGTAACAATGCTTTCATCCCGCGACAAATCACTTCAAAGGGATACAATTTTCACTCGATACCGATCTTGGTACTTAAAAAACCAATATCAATGCATTGTAAATTGTACTCTATTGTATTACTCTACAGTTCCATTTTCAGTGAGATTATATAATCCGGCAGGTTATTTACCGTGCCGCTATTGGGAAGAGGTTTTATGAAAGGAGTTCGTGAAATGAATTCTATTTAATATGCTTTTTATTTGAAGAAAGATTGATGTTCGGAAAATTGGAAATAATGAAATATGTAAAAGTATTATGCCTGTATGTCAATACATATACGATTTTCCACATTCAGCACCAATATGTTGGTAGCATATTCCAAATTCGACACCCATTATATTCGCAAGCACTAGAGCTGGTGTCAAATGTAGAATGATAAGGTGCTCAATGTGGGTGATTTAAGCTGTGTCCTGAAAAGTGTGTCCCATTTACTGTGGCCTTAATACATTATGTTATTTGTTGAAGCCCGAGTAATTGAAAAAAAAAAGTTAATTCTTTATAAAAAAAAGTTTTGGTTTTTATAATGGACGCTGAATATGTATATTTTTTTCACCGTATAATTTTTCATTATACACACGTAATGCTCACACCTGTACTCCCCGAAGGGGTAGATGGAGGCGCTGTAATAATGGTGCGTCTACCGCTGTCTCAGACACTATACATATGTCTTTGAATTATTTCTCAGACACAAATGCAGGTTTCAACACGATGTTTTCCTTCGCCGTAAAGCACGTGTGAAATCAGTGCACGTAATTTTAGACAAACTCATTAGCCTTCTGGGATTCAAACTTGCGTCGCTTGCGTAGCAGGCGATTGTTCAAACCCCCTGCACAGGAACAGTGTCTATCTCTATCTACGCAATAAAATGTTGCCTGTCACAAAACGAATCAATATAAAGTTTTATTTGTTAATAAATATTGTATTGCAACTCGTATGGAATATTGAGCAATATGACCGCTTAATAAATCAACATTGTATCTAAACGGGCGTTACAATGTTGTTTGAACGCGGCACAATAAGGTGTTTAGTGTTAAGTTTACTGCTTCATAATATCTAAGAAGCTATAGGTATGTAATACTTTTGAATTGAAGTCTTATCAAATTAAAAAATCTTGTGGTTTTTTACGCAGTGTTCCTATTATCTACATATATAAAAGGAAGTCGTGTTTGTTACACTATTTATATCTCAAGAACGGACGAACCGATTTGGCTGAAAATTGGTGGGGTAGCTTATAACCAGGAGTATCTTTGGATACTTTTTTTTAAGTGTTCCTTGAAAAAAACCACCCTTAATGTTTAGTCTATGCGGGTGAAACGGCAGGGCACAGCTAGTCTTTTATAAATTTAACTGACTGAAAAGGACATCAACACCTTAAATAACAACAACTTCATTAATAAGTTTTTAATTAAATTGATTTATAACATACTTAGGCTTAATTGTACCATATTAGGTTATTCGATGAAAATAGCAATGACATTAGTTTTAACGACAAAATACGTTCACCAAATTACGCTGGCAATAGGCAAATATTATTGTCAGTTTCATGATAATAAAAATAAATATGCTGACGCTATCCCAGAAGGGTCCCCGAAGGGGTAAGCAGAGGTAACAACGGCAACACCAACATTTCAGCAAATATGATTAAGTGCCAACGTGACAAAGGATCAGTTCATCGCCGTCTCAGACACTATACATACATCTTTGAATTACTTCTCGGATATATGTAGGTTTCCTCACGATGTTTTCCTTGGTGTGAAATCACTGCACATAAGTTTTAAGAAAAACTCATTGGTACAGGCCCCGCTGGGATTCCAACTTGCGTCGCTTGCGTAGCAGGTGACTGCTCAAACCTCACGGCCTCCACGGCTCAGTTTCATTGCTGTATGTAAAAGTGTAACTTTAGCAATAATTTTAAGCAAAAACTTTGTTTAATCTATTGGATAAAAGTGATGACATCTGAAAATTACAAAATGGTTGCAACTTTTTTTTATTGCCTAACCAGAACTCACGTTTTTTATTAGATGTAACCCAGGCCTAAGCGATCCAATTTTTTTTTTGCGGTATGGTCTATCGCAGTTGGTAGAGGGGGGTTACCTCCACTGCTTAACCGGACTAAAGGGCGAGACCCAAGGGCATCCAGCCGAGCTTAAACTTAAAAACTAAGCAACACAGCTAAGGGCACCTCGGTGCGGGGCTCGGACCTCGGCTATGCGCGTTGCTGGGGGATGAGCTACGGAGCTGGATCTGAGTGTTATTATTTAGGGACATGTTTAAGGCTAGTAGCTCGGCCCGCGCCGGCCCTAGCAGAGGACGGGGGGGACGATACAAATGAAAACCATTAGCCTAATAAGACGCCACAGCAAATCTGCCAAGACATCGCTTTTTGTGATTTACGCACTGTTCTCAATAAAAAAAAAAGCTTAAATCACAATCGTTAAAAACCGCGGGCTACAAATGGACGAGCATGGATACTCGATACTGACATTTATCGTCGCACAAATAAATTAAATCGATCATAAACATCGTATGTATACATCGAACCGTATCGGAGTGTGTCACCTCACTATAAAAAATATGATGGAGTCAACTCACTCTTAGATATGGTTCTGTATCTATAATAACATTTATAAGTTGAATTTCAAAGTTTGTTATTTAGAGGTAATCTTTGGAAATGTTCATTATATTACTACAATATGTTTGACAAATATTTGTAACGAATTTTCGGAGTGTAAATTAAAACATAATAACATAAACATAAAACTATGTACAAAAAGTTAATTCTGACAATTTGAAAGTACTCTGTTAAAAGTCTAAACGAATAAACATAATTTTGATTTGATTTGATTATAAAGTTTTATTTTTTATTTTTCGTCTGTCTGTCTGTTTGTTATCTCTGAAATGGCAGCAAAGACGATAGCGGGACTTTCTTTAAAAAAAATGGATTCCAGGAAATGAAACCACCCATGAAATTAAAGTAACGCGGGTGTAACCGCGGGGCATAGCTAGTATATTATATAGCTCGCAGGTAAAGCCGTGGGTGGTAGTAGGGATTTTGAAATATAACATTAATGTGCTTTTTCATTCGCCCAAGCGAACCCAAAAAATCTGCAGATCACAATAAATAATTTTTCGACGACATATATTTTTTATATGCGTTATTTACGGTCAAGCCGTAAGGATTTTGGCTAATCGCTGTTTCGTAATAAATTCGAATATCATTCACCTAACGTACGCCGATCGTAAAACGTTTATAGATCGGAATACGGTTACTATTGTGTATCTCTTTTACTGTTTTGCACAGATATGTTATAAAGATAAACATTTGCTATTTGCGTTAAATTTTTGACGCCCTTTTGTATGTTCTGAAGGGGTAGGCAGAACCGGTTAAAATCCCCTAAAGATAACAGGAATCTTAGAATGTGAAATGTCATAAAACTACCTACCTACAGGTGCCGTCGTGAGATTTGAGCCCTGGCATTAAATAAGTACCTAATCTTTTGGGTTTGTTGGAGCGCGAGTAAACTCATAAGCAGCTACTAAGCATAAGGTAAGCGTATTCAAAGTCAAAGTCAAAAATATCTTTATTCGATTAGACTTTTTACAAAGTATCTTCAAATCGTCAGAATGACATAATTATACAGGATTATACATGCTACCGCCAGGTTCGGAAGGTTGCTTTTAATGAGAAGAACCTGACAAGAAACTCAGTAATTACTCTTTTCAAAAATATTATACAATTTATAGAATACAAAATAAATAATTTAAGAAACGTAAGCTCATGGACAAAGTTCCAATGCACAAATGTCGATAAAAAATAACATAACTAAAAATCTAATACATCTACTTATAACTTAATGCGTAGCTTGAGATGACCAGCCCCCACAAGCACAAGAATAAGACCTCGAGATCCATCAAAAGCCGTAGATTGTCGTGGCGCTAGCGTCGCGTAGACAATGTTATTGAATACGAAAATGTAATCGGCGAAGATCGCAGCATCAAATAGCACTGCAGCCGTGTTATTCGCTTGAGTTTGTCAGCGTGGCACTCGTCGTTTCAAAAATACGAACTTCAACCATATCCTCTATGTTTTACATCTCAATTTCCTATGATTGATACCAACGCTCGATGTCGAGTTCGACGCTGAGAAGCCTTAGTGAATAACGCGGTAGTTTTCCGCGCTATTCGTTGAGCACTAAAGACGACAAGAAAATAAGAGAAAGAGTTTCGTGTATTTAAATACAACAAAGATATTCACTTCACGCTCATTATAAAGTTATCACCTCGTTTAATCATTTATCATTCGGTCTTTCATTTAAACCACATCATACAAGCACAAAGAATCACCGTGTGTCATAAAAAATCTAATTACGAGACATAATAATAAGTACCTGGTTGACCAATGTGCTCGGTTTTATTTTTCTCACAAATAACTGTACATTTTCTCATAATAGAAATACCTTGACGTTTCTCATAAAAAAAAAGATAAAAAAAAGGAAAAAACCTGTCCGGTGTCACATGGATTCGAACCGGGGAAGTCTAATTTCGTTATCACAGGCTGGAAGCCATGTAGGAAGGTATGTGGGATTTTTACCGCACTAAAACCCCCCGGTGGCCATCCTCAGTGCTCAGAGAGGACTCCGGGTACTCTGATATATCGCACCGGTGTCCCCCCACACTTTGCCGGGGCACATGCCTGGGGCAGCTGTGACGCCGCCCCTGGAGACCTCGCTGTGCAAGGCACCTTCCCGGGCCCGCGGCTCGGTGGTCAAAGCTCCCACCCCGACCACCGCCAGCAGGCGCTCCGGCCCCCTTTTAGTCGCCTCTTACGACAGGCATTGGATACCATAGCCCATATTCTTAGACCCTGGCTTTATTACAACTTGACAGGTCAGCGAAAGGCGACAGCCTGAAAACATGGTTAAAACTATGTTTTCTGAAGATGAAACCTAGCCCAATCGATTTTTTGCCCCTGTATACAAAAATTCCATCTTTGAAAGCTTTGGTGCTGATTACGAGATATATATATATAGGTATATACAAGAATTGCTCGTTTAAAGGTATACGATTGTTACGTAGAATAATAAAAGCTTCCAATCAACACTAAATATCTTGTAAAAACTGGACATCCTTTATACGCAGGGCATTAAATCTGTAACAACTCGTATAATGCATTAAGTATGTCATTAACATAATATGCGCACGCGCCGATGGCATATTTTACAGTTTATTTTTTTTATCGTTGTCTTCGGTTACAAGTCTTTTGATTCGGTTAAAGTTTTTTTAAGACATTAATGTTTATTTAATGTCGGTCAAAGATTTTTGTGTTTTATGACTTTCTGTATTTTATTTGACGTTTACTTTATGGACCATTGTCGGGTTAAAGATTCAATTCGTCACGGACGGTACACATAATTATATATTTTTTAAACTGAATAAGATTATTTTTATTTTTATTCTTGTGTTATTTTTAGAATTATCTTTCATAAGGCGATATATATTTCGATATATCATCGTTGAGCATTTTTATTGTAAAATTATAATTAAAAGTGACAACTATTATAATTTGCTTTTAACCAGGGCGTGAAAGCCTTGGGGTCTCACATCTCCGAGAGATTTTATTTTTAAAATGTTTTTATTATATAAAAGACATCATGACCAAAATATTTGCAGAAAAATATTTTGGGGAAATAGAAAAGTTAATCCCGCCTCACCCTTCTTCATCCTCGCCTTTGCATTTAGTATTATATTTAGTGTTGTTTTACGCCGAGTGGCGTTATGTCGAGTCTCGCTATGTCGAGTCAAAAACAATGTGCGTGCAGATGTGAGGACACTTGTTAAAATTATTTTATTAAATAAAATGTTATTATGGTTTACATAGTTACTTACATATCAAAGAACTATTAGAGTTGTAGACACTATTAGGACAACATGCGTAGGAGATTAATGAACTTGTTATGGGATCCTGGTATTTTTATATTTAATATGTTATTCCCATAGCATAATAAGTCTAAATAGCTTACACATATAATTATTATATTAATATAATTGCCACGTATGTTATAATTATGTCCCAGAGTTTGAGTAAATTTCAGCAAAAAGCATTTGCCGCGTTACTCTCTAAGGTCCGTCAGCGTCGCACTCTTCGTCGAACTCTTCGTCGTACGACGGTTTTAAAGAAACAAAATTGAATTTTATCCTCTATGTATTATGTATCAATTTCCTATGATTGAAACCGACGCTCGTTTCCGAGCTTCGACGCTTAGACGCTGGTCATCTCAAGCTACACAGTTATTCGTAGTACTTATTTTTAGTTTAAATTTTTTTTTATATCAATTTTTATTGCTCTGGACCTGTGTCCATGGGCTTATATTTATTTTTTATGATTTATATTGTTTTACTCAAAGCTGTATTTTTTTTATTTAAAGAGTAATTACTGAGAATTAATTCTTGCCAGGTTCTTCTCAGTAAAAGCAACCTTCCGAACCTGGCGGTAGCATGTATAATCCTATGTAATCATGTCTTTCTGACGATTTGAAAGTGCTTTGTAAAAATTCTAATCGAATAAAGACATTTTGAATTTTTTTGTATTTAGAAACCTTACAGAATAACGCACCTAATTCTATTCAAAAACACAAATCATTTGTGTTGTCAAATAATAACCCCTCTTTATATTCCAGCTATAAAAGTGATAACGTTGTAAGTTTACGCTCTTTTTATTTCGTTTTTTAAAATTCGATCTTTAAAACAAAAATGGCGGATGAGATACGTTTTTGGAACAATAATAAAAAATTATAACGCTTTTCTGCCGAGATAAGGGGGATTTCGTTAAGAGTTTAATTTTTATTGCAAATCTTTTATTTTATTTATGTCGGAACAGTAAAACGGTAGTAACGTGAAAATGCCAATCGTAAAATAGCTAACATTCGAAATAATCATAAATAGACCTTACGAATACTCAATTTGGTACTAATCTTGGTGGATTTTCAATGAGTTCCTTTAATTATTGAGTTGATAGGGGTTCTTATAAATGCAGAAGCCATAGGTAAATCAATCTAACTATCTATCAATATTAAAGTCCTAATGTATGTAAGCGCATCACTTGAGACCTGTTATGTGGAACATTATTTTAAATTTTAAAATAAAAATATATGTTCTGTATATGGCCGTGACACATGTTTTTTTATTAAAAAAAAATAAAATAAAAAATATTAATTTAGAAAATAATTATTTAAATAAGTCTTATAGAAAATCTTCCGAAATATGTGTTTCTCTATCGTTATAGGTACTTTATTTATGACATAAACTTGAATTTAAAAAAATAAACAAAAAAATAATTTAGAAAATACTGATACGCATTTAAAGAAATCTTAAAAGACCAAAAAAAAATATTTTCAATAAATGAAAAAGAAAACAAATGAATTAAGAATTAACTAATAAATATTAAAGAAAATCTTCCAAAATATCTGTTCCTCTATCGCTATATATTATGAAAGACCAAAAGTAATTTTTCTCGTTTTCTTCGCTTCAATATAAAATTTAAACCATATGAATAAAGAAAATACTGATTAATATTGGAGAAATCTTATAGAAAATCACCCAAAATGTTATTTTCCTCTATCGCTATATTTTATTTACGACCAAAAATAACCATTCAATTTTTATACACCACACGTGTCTCGAACTCGTCCAAATCCATCGTATTATTTTAACAACTCATATGAAATGGGAATTTTCCATCTCCCGTTATAAAAAAGTTAAAGTCTTACATTTAATATTGCTTTTATTGTGTAGATTACAATAATGTTTGAATAGGGGAAGTTACTTTTTACTTACCGTGAGGTTGTGTGATAGCGGAATGGTCCTTTTTATTTGGACCACAATCTCGAGAGAGGAGCTCGTGGCACAGTTGCTTTTGCGCATATCATTCGATCAGCGAAGCTAAGCAACTTTAACCCTAGCCAGTAATTGGATGGGTGACCGCCCGAGTTCCTTCCGTGCCTCGGAGAGTACGTTAAGCCGGCGGTCCCGGTTGCCAATTTATCATCTTTGTCAATCGTTACAGGTCAGTCGGAGGCCTAAAATAATCTGACAACTGCTTTAACCCAGATCACAGATTTTCCTATTCCAAGGCCAGGGAGATGATGAATCTCAAGACTTAAGTTCTTAGTAAAAGCAACCTTCCGAACCTGGCGGTGACATGTATAATCTTATATAATTATGTCTTGTATGATTTGAAAGTACTTTGTAAAAAGTCTTTACTTTTAGTAAAATTATTTAGTTGTTTCCTACAAACTGCTTATTTAAATAACCATTTAAATAGCTTCGTCCCGCGACTACGTCCCGCGATTGCCGATATCCTTCCTCGATAGATTGACTATCAAACATTAAAAACATTATTCAAATCCAACGTTCCTGAGATTAGCGCGTTCAAGCAAACAAACAAACTATTCAGCTCTATATGTTAGTATAGATAATAAATAAATATGCTCACGCCATCCCAGAAGGGTCCCCGAAGGGGTAAGCAGAGGTGTTGTATCAACAACACCCACATTTACCCGAATATGATCAAGTGCCAACGTGACAGAGGGTGAGTCCATCGCCGTCTCACGCACTATACATAAGTCTTTAAATTACTTCTCAGACATATGCTGGTTTCCTCACGATGTTTTCCTTCACCGTTAAGCACGTGTTAAATAACTGCACAAATGTTTTTAGAAAAACTCATTGGTACAGGCTCCGCTGGGATTCGAACTTGCGTAGCAGGCGACTGCTCTAACCCTAAGGCCACCACGGCTCATTATGATGATGTATTTGTCAAATCTAATAATACGCGTCTCATTCGCTTTGGAGTTTGAAATACCCATATTTATTACCATAAAAGTGAATACGTTAACATAAGCCCGACACGGTATGTGTTGATTCGCCGCCTTGTGCGATTTATTGTTAATAATTTGAATCCTAACACATTTGTTATGGAAATATTTTACGAACGTCGCTTTAAAACATTTTATAAGGCACGCTGTGATGTAGGTGTGTGTAACGTAATGTGCAAAGGTTGTAAAAATATGCTCACGCCATCTTAGAAGGATCTCTGAAGGGGTAGGCAGTGTTATATCCACCCGCATTTCACCGAACAAGATTAACTGCCAACGTGACGTGGTGAGTTCATGGTCTTATCCGACTTAGACTATTTTTTTTTGACATCATCAAAAAAATGAATAAGTATTAATTCAGTGTGGACAGTTTTTTTTTTACGATATGATCTCTCGCAGTTGGTTGGGGGGAGTTATCTCCACTGCTTAACCGGACTAAAGGGCGAGGGACCCAAGGGCCTCCAGCCGAGTTTAAACTTAAAAACTAAATAACACAGCTAAGGGCGCGCGCTGGCCCTAGCAGAGGGCGGGAGGGACGATGACGTAGAGTGTGTAGACAGTGGTAAGGCTCTGAATGCCGAAAATTTACCACCGGTTCGGAAACTAGCCTTCTGAGGAGAATCTCAGCTGGCGTCATCATCGTTACAGTATACATTATATGAAATCATCATGCAATGCATGAGAAAACGAAGAATTTGGTTCTATGCCTGAAAGAAATAATCACGTATGTATAGTGCCCTACAATTGGGATGGAATCAGCGTTTGTCACTTTTACCCTGTTAATTATAACCTTATCTAGTTGTGCCCCACGGTTTCACCTGCGTTGATTTAGTTTTATTTAATAATAATAATAATAATGATATATTCTTTATTGCACACCATAATATAGTACAGGTATTATAGTTATATTAATAAAGTATGGTAACAAAAGGCGGTCTTATCGCTAGAGCGATCTCTACCAGACAACCTTAGGGTACTCGGAAACAGCGAAATGAAAAATATTAATGGCAGGTGTGGGAGACAAAGAAAGTAAGACTAGGTATAAATAAATATGATATATAATATACATACAATATAAGGCTATATAATGAACAAAAAAAAATTCAATGTACTATTTAAAAAGATATATAATAATCATACAATAGTCTTTTAAAAGAGTTTATAGTCTGAGCTTCTCTGATTGATGAAGGAAGTGAGTTCCAGAGATGAACAGCTTGTAATATTAATATTACGATACACATTTAACGAAGTTTCTTCCTTCAGACGTTCTAATATTTTTTATGAACATGAAAGCGATTATTGTGACTAAACTACGATAGTTAGATATGTGCTCTCGCGGACTTTTTTGTAGATCTCAATAAGACCTACAAACCCTTAGTACATCAATTTGTTCTATAGTCAATAGTTTTTGCAGCGCACGCATAAATAGGTTTTCTAATTAACACCTTGGTTTACAAAATCGCAATTTTCTTACGAATCACTATTTTTTTTAAAATAAAAATTACATCTAACCTTCCTCGATAGATTGTCTATCCAACACTGAAAGATTTTTTGAAATCGTACTCCTAGTTCCTGAGATAAGCGCGTTCAAACAAACAAACAAATACAGCTTTATAATATTAGCATACATGAAACTTTTCGGACGGCTTAATTTTTTTTATACAACAATATAACGAACAACACTAAAGGTCATTAACAATTTATTCACGCTTCAAAGTTAAACAATCATTAATAACAATAATGATGTTTCAACACCGTAGAATAATCCTTTCACCACCTGTCGTTATGGGAGTACACACGGACAATGGTGGTAAAAGATATCATTTTGTAGGAAGTATTGCCTTTCCACCGCGAGCGAGGCAGTAGGCTGTTATGTTGTTTAATAATAAATATAGTGTTTAAGTTCTATTTTATTGTTTGAATTAATGTTAGTTTAGTGTTAAAACAACCGAAGCGTTTCGGGTTAAAAAGTTTATTGGTCATTTACTTACAAGGTACTTTAAGACGCTAAAAGTACGTTCGCCTGCCGATCACGAGGTCCCGGGTTCGATTCCCGGGTCGGATCAAACATTCATATTAGGTATTACTGTCAAGAAATTCACAATGAAATACCCGGAGTTTGGAAGTTGGCGGTGTTTACACCCCCGTGCCTCGGAAAGCACGTTAGCCTTAGAAACGATACCGATAGCCTTAGAACTGATTTATGAAATGACTTTATAATTAACAATTAAATCTTAAACCTAAATTTGGTAAATATAACAGAAACAGGATTTTCGTTTGTATGTTACAAACGCAAATCCCTCATATCTCATAACAATAATAATCAAAACTCCAATAATCTACATCTACCTACGAACACACAAATAGGGCAATATCATAATAAGATATTGGATGCGACAAATATGAATACAAAAAGACGTAAGATCAAATATAACTCACGGCTTTCTTCCGAGATATCGTAATGAAATCGGCCGAATGAAATAAGTTTAGAGGGACGCCTTTTCATGTTTAAATTAGGAATTTTATTTGATATTTTTGCTTGCGATAACAATAATGAAAATATTTTTTATATTATTTATGCTTTCTAATGATTTTTATATATTTGAGTTCGAAAAAATTAACATGCAATTAGGTATCTTGAAGGTTTTGTGAAAATTTGCACATAACATTAATTAACATTATGTGCAAAAATGTAATTTTATGATACATACATACATATGCTCACGGCCTGTATTCCCCGAAGGGGTAGGCAGAGGTGTTGTTATCGCTACACCCACTTTTCACCGAAGATGATTGAGTGCCAACGTGAGTCTATCGCCGTTTCAGGCACTATACATACGTCTTTGAATTACTTCTCAGATATATGCAGGTTTCCTCACGATGTTTTCCTTCATCGTAAAGCACGTGGTGTGAAATCACTGTACATAAGTTTTTTAGAATAACTCATTGGAACAGGCCCCGCTGGGATTGGAACTTGCGTCGCTTGCGTAGTAGTGTCCCGCGGAACGCTAAATACTGTTTTTTTTTTAATAAATAACTTCTAACAAACAGATAAACAGACAGAAAAAATACGATATTTTTTTTATGTGAGTACCGTATACACTTTCATACCTATGCATTTAGTGAATGAAAAGAAAGCTGTTAATTTGAAATTACACATTTAACTGTATAGGTATAATTGTTTTTAAGGGCACATAATTTACATTTACATACACGGTTTAATATCCAAAACTCGCGACAAATTTATGAAAAGCACTTCGCCTTAACAACGCACCTTAGAAAATAAAAGCAGAGAACTCACAGCATGAGTGAGACGTTATAATTCGGAGAGACAGATAAAGATAAAAAAATGCCACCTATTCATTGAGATTTCCCTCGTGTATTTGGTGTTTTTATTACTGAGAGATTTCCATCTGTCATTTGGAGTGGGGGCTCGTTTTGTGAACGTAATAAGGTATAATTATATGTATGATACTGATATTGATGCGTTGTTAACCATTTGAATGCGTACGACTAAAATCTGTAGAATTTTTGCTTTTTGGCATTTGGATTTTTTTGCAAACGAAGACTTCAAATAAAATTCTTATAGTGACAATTCCTAGAATGATTTAGCACTCGCCAGTACAGCATGTATTCTCAGGATTTTTTGTAAAACTATTCCAATGATATTTTACACTTTTCAAGGTGGCGATATCTATACTCTATCTATACATACACTTACAGATAAATACAATGAAGTGTCTGTTTGTAATTTCAAAATAACAGTTTTCACTAAATGCATATGAAAGTATATACGGTAAAAAAAAACTCTGTCTGGCTGTCTGTTTGTTCCGGGTATTCTCAGAAACAGCTTGTCCAATTTTAACAGGACACTGGAAGATTTTAATAAAAAAGAAACTTTAGGGCTCCGCGGGTCACCCATGAAATTAAGTTTACGTGGGTGAATCCACAGGGCACAACTAGTTATGTTCTATCCCTAATAACTTCACCCTTCCATCGACAAAGCACGAAATCTCTCAAGCCCTTAATTAATAGAATCGCGTCGCGAGCAAAAATCACGAAGTCGTCAACAAAGCTCAAAGATGCAGTGACACCACTTCCCTAAATAAAATAAAAAGAGATTAACGTTAAAAAGTGTAAAAAGGCGACCACTTCGAGTTAATGATACGGCACGGTGAGTGGCGAGAAACAAAGGTTCGACTGCGTTTGCACCGAAGTGTAATGCTTATAAAGAAACGACCCAGAGTTGAATCAGCCATTTGGATTCTGTATACTTTAGAAAACAAGCGTTTGTGATTGGGGCTGTCAGCATATACTGTAGGAGCCGCTCACCATCAGGTGGATTACTTATACAATAATATGTATTCTTGTGGAACAAAAAAAATACATAGTAAAATTTTGGAATTTCTGCCAATAAAACTTGCCAATATCTTTTCCCCTCATAATCATCCTTCTGCCATTCTCTCATGTTATTTGTCGTCAGCGCAAAATGTTCTTCTCATCCATTTCTCTGTATCAGCTATCATATCTGTATTCACTCCCAGGTATCATCCTTCACACAATCCAACCATCGTTTCTTAGGTCTTTCTTTCTCTTTTGTTAACCTCATAAACAAAACCTTTTTGGCAATATTATCCCTTAGAATATGTCCATACCACGACAAATGTTTCTTTTAAAAAGTCGAATAATAACCTACTCCTAAAAAAAATTGTCAGTTTGTTAGTTGCAAAGATGAACCTCAATAAATTATTCAAGAAATTTGTAATATCCATGATACAAGGAAATTGGTGTTTGCTAAGATTTTGTATATAACGCTACGGTGTAACAGACACCTGCCACTGAGGTTCGAGGCTTCAGACCTCTCGTAGAGATGTCTCGATTTTTTTCTACTCTATTTTCGATCCGTTTCCCGAGGTTTTTCCGTCGAAAGCGTCTGGCTTCTACCACTTCAGCAACTTCAAGGCTTTCCTTCGAGTCCAGAGAAAAAAGTAAAGGACTATACTTGCTTTTTGCACTTTCTTAAGACATGTCAACAGTCTACGTTGATTATTCGGATGGAATAGAGGCATGGTGAGGAATTTTTGAGTAAAATTTTTCGCTTTTGGCTTATTTCATAATATTAAATTGCCGTGGTGGCCTTGGAGTTAGAGCAGTCGCCTGCTATGCAACCAATGAGTTTTTCTAAAAACTTATGTGTAGTTATTTCACACTACGTGCTTTACGGTGAAGGAAAACATCGTGAGGAAACCGGCATATTTCTGAGAAGTAATTCGTAGACGTATGTATAGTGCCTGAGACGGCGATGGACTCACCCTCTGCCACGTTGGCACTTGATCATATTCGACGAAATGTGGGTGTTGTTGCAACACCTCTGCTTACCCCTTCGGCAACCCTTCTGGGATGGCGTGAGCATATATATATAAATAAAATGCGTCAATAATAAAAAAAATATAATATGGAATTATTAAATTGCAAAGAAATATTTAAAATTTCACAGATATTTTTTTTTAAGTAGCGTTTTGTTTTTTCGTTTTTTATGTACTATTCCCGATTATGTGAAGTAGTCAAACCGTTTTTGAGTTTTTATGCATATAGTTATTGATTATTTTAAAAGAGAAGATGAAATTTAGGTATTTCAAACGATTTTTAGATTTGCAATATTTTACATACACAATTTCCACATGACGTACTTCCATCTTCCACCCTACCTCTTTTACACGCATTTCTTTTATTATTTTTATTTTCTTTTATTCTACCTTTCTTGTGCCAGCGTCTCGGATGATTGCTCTACGTACAAGTGGTATTTTGTATACACAGTCTTCATACGGAATATTAGATGAGGTGAAATTATTTTCTTTAGTATTTCTGAATAAAACAAAAAATCTGTTGACATTTTCTTGGAAATGATGGGTAATTAAAAATGAATACCTACCGTGAATAACTTAACGTTACCGCTGATTTTTATACACTGAAATGCATGCTGATACAATGAAAAAGAAAAATATAATAAAAATAAAAATCCTTGGCCTATATGGCCCCAAAGTCTCAACCCCAAACGGCAGAAATATACAATTATGACTGATATCTGCATACCTACCTACATTATTATATCTTCTCATTTTCACTAATATAATGTTAGACTCGTAATAAATAACCACATATCATTGTACTGTTTTTGGTATCAATTCGCTAAGATGATCGCTGACGTCATATCATACGTCACTTTTGATGAAGAAAAAACTTTAAAAATTACTAAGTTCAAAAATCACCCAAAAAATATTTGAAATAAGTAGGTAGTGAAAAAAATCTTAAGCAAATATTATTATTAATCCATAATAAGAAAAAATCAAAATACAATTTAATCACAAGACAAGTAATCCATTACGCAGCATTACATATTTCCATTTAAGATTATCTTAAAATCCATTCACTCAACTCCCCTTCAGAATTGATCCGCGCAATTTGTTTACGAATATTAATACCGGGGAAGTGAGACGAGAAAAGAAAAGGAAAAAATCTTTCTTTTCCGCTCAAGAGATCGGAACACCGTTGACAAAAAGACTCGGGTCCTCTTGTGATCCGCAAAATGTGAAAATACATTTTACCGGATGACGAAACACAAAAGATTAAGGTACGTACATACTATACCCTTGTAATTTTCTGCGCATTTCATTTTATAAAGTGTCGTGTTATTTTTCCTTAGGTAATTTTTAGAAATATAATATTTCATTTGTACATATTATTGATTGAATTATTGAGTATACGATTATCAGGTTGGTATATGATTTGGGTTTTTTATAAGAATGTTTAACGATTCAGCTCTAAAAAAATTAAGCTCTGGTGCCGTGGTGGGGTTTGAGCAGTTACCTGCTACGCAAGCGTTGCAAGTTCGAATCCCAGCAGGGCCTGTACCAATGAATTATTCTAAAAACTTACGTGCACACCATAGGCTTTACGGTGAAATAAAACATCATGAGAAAACCAGCATATGTCTGGGAAGTAATTCAAGGTCGTGCCTGAGACAGCGATGGACTCACCCTGCGTCACGTTGGCACTTGATCATATTCGGTGAAATGTGGGTGTTGTTTTTAAAACACCTTAGCTTACCCCTTTTTTTCAAAAACATGTATCCATTATTTAGGCTGTCACTATAACTGAAAAGAGCTTGGCAGATTTGTCTTATTTTTTATTTTTTTGCGTGTTGGTTTAAAAACAGAAAATAAATAAAATCCTAACGTTCAAAAAAAATATTATTTTTCTTCGTAGATATTTTGAATTTGAATTTGAATAAAACCATTCTTCTTACTTCTTAAGCTGATTTCCTTCATCGTAATAAATGTGCGGAAACCGTCAACTTTACAAGCGTTACTAAAACCAAATCCGAAGTACTCATAGCAAATCCAATAATGCGTAAACTCAGCCCCCAACCAACAATGTTTGTGGGGCAATTAATTCAGTACTAAATACTAAAATAAGTTTATTTTACCGTCAAACGTAAAGAGGCGAAAGTGAAGGAATCAGGGGTGCTGGAAGTATGGAAGCGGCTTTAGTAGTTGAATCAGTTATTTTTATTTAGAACTAGCTGTCTCGTCACATTAGCTATCTTCTGAAGTCCCGTTAAAATCGGTGAAGCCTTTTCGCAGATTAATCAGAACGAATAGACAGACAGATATATTTGTTTTTAAATTGTTTTTTTTTTTGTAATTACAGTCGGACACTTCCATTTCATTTATCTTTATTGAAATATTGATTAATAGAGCCGTGGTGGCGTTGAGGTTTGAGCAGTCACCTGCTACGCAAACGATGCAAGTTCGAATCCCAGCGGGGCCTGTACCAATGAGTTTTTCTAAAAAACTTATGTACAGTGATTTCACACCACGTGCTTTACGGTGAAGGAAAACATCATGAGGAAACCTGCATATGTCTGAGAAGTAATTCAATGACGTATGTATAGTGTCTGAGGCGGCGATGGACTCACCATCTGTCACGTTGGCACTTAATCATCTTCGGTGAAAAGTGGGTGTTGTGATAACAACACCTCTGCCTACCCCTTCGGGGAATACAGGCGTGAGCATATGTATGTATGTATGTTGATTAAGGAAACATACATATCTATTAGAAAAGGTAATATGAACTGAAAAAAAAACTGAAAACATACAAGACTAAGATACAATATAGGTATAGGTAGTTTACTCGTTGTATCTCGGACAAATTTAATTATAAAACTTATTGTTCAATTTAAATAATGTTTATTGCCGGTTCTTTTCAGAAGGCTAGTTCCGAACCTGTGGTCAATTCTTCGACGTTCATAAGTGTTGCCAGGGCCTAAACTGAATAAACCGTTTTCACTTATAACGCATGTTAGTTAATATATAATCTACCTCTTGAATATAGCACAGTAGTCATTATTATTATATGACACATTTACTGTACTTCATTATCCTAATAACGTCAAAATTTAATTCTTGTGGCTTTTAATAGTTTATGATTGCGCAATAGTGGTACGGGAGGTAAAGATACATTTATATTGAGCAATATCCAAAAATATACAGCTGGGTTTCATAATACGGAACTGAGAGACCAGATTGATAACAGATACCGATAATGAGATATAATGAGAGAAGAGGTACTATGTATAGTGCCTGAGACGGCGATGGACCCACCCTTAATCATATTTGGATAAATGTGGGTGTTGTTTCTACAACATTCATGCCTACCCCTTCGGGGATCCTTGTGGAATGGCGTGAGCGTATAAGAAGATATAAGAATTAATTTTATGCCCATAAACAGAATAAAATAATTATTATACATGGAAAACAGCAGAAACGTAATAATTAGCTGACTGCCAACGTGCGTGTACGCATAGCGACTTCCTTTGTTTAACTTATTTCCATATTTGGTATTGTAATTTGTTTAATGAGACATCACAAAAGTGAGGCGTAGTAACTTTATTCATTAATAGCTGCGCCCCGCGGTTTCGCCCGCGGAGACATAATTTCATGGGTGGACCGCGAAATACAATATTTTTTCAATAAATCTACTTTTTGGAAGTTATTTCATGGAATATCTGCCTGTTGCAGTCTGAATCGGCCATTTCCGAGATTAGTCGGAATAATGTGAAAGACAGGCAGATATTTTTTTTAAATTGGTGTAATCTTCGTATCGTACAAACGTTTGTATGAATTCAGTGAAAAGTTGTTTTTTTTTGGAATTACACACAGACACTTCAGTTTTATTTATCTGCATAGATAATTACCTACCTACTGATATCCAAAATTTCAAATCCATTAAAAAAATTACTTAGGTTCTTGAATGTGATCTTCATTCGAATATTGAGTTTTCTCCACAACATCCCACCCTACAAACATGCTAACAAATTTTTATTCGAACATAAACTGCCGTCTATTTGAAAGATTTAATTCTCCTTCAGTCAGCACTTTTTATTTTATTAGAAGGCGTTAAATGAAATTAATTGCCCCGTACCAACAACTTCCGATGACAATAATGACATAATATTAGTGTTGCTTGGCGCCTGAACACATTTGATAGCAATACTTCGTTGATTTGATTGCTAGTTTTTTGAGACAAGGCGCTTTTTTTTTACATACCTAGTTAATAATTTGTAAAATAAAAATATTTGTGTTCTAACTGTTAAACTTAGATTTCATAAATGCAACATTGATATTCACGCCATCCCACAGAAGGGCGCCCGGAGGGGTAAGCAGAGGTTTTGTAACAACAGCACCCACATTTCACCGAATATGATTAAATTGAAACGTGATAGAGGCATTCCAGGCACTATACATACGTCTTTGAATTACTTCTCAGACATATGCAGGTTTCCTCACGATGTTTTCATCATTCACATAAGTTTTTAGAAAAACTCATTGGTACAGGCCCCGATGGGATTCGAACTTGCGTCGCTTGCGTAGCAGGCGACTGCTCAAACCCCGAGGCCACCACGGCTCTCACATTAATATACCAATTAAAACCACAATGTTATTATCAAACCGCGTACCTATAAAATATCCGCTTTAAATGTAAGTTAACTACAATTCATTTTCACAACCAGCTATTAATAAATCAAAATCTTATGCGCAGTTCTAGCCAATTTGTTTACAATAGCCTATCGTTTGAATGAAGCGAGAATACGAGTATATCATATACAATGTCTACCTTAGCGTTCACGGTTCATCGCCTTTGATGAATCACTTTGCAATCGAACAAAGAGTGCCACGTGCAAGTTTTTAGGAAACACTCATTACCTAGAATTTACTTGCTTTTATTCCACAAATAGTACACTAATAAAACACTAATAATAATAAATAAAAAACTAATAAAACACTAATAAAATATTAAAAAAATATTTGTATAGGATAGCGGTGTATCATTATCGCAAATCATTTGTACATTGTTGGTTGGCTAAAATACTGTGATAACTGAAATGAATACCGCAATATAAAAAAATCTTCTTCAATTTTTTTGTTAAGTACTAGGAGTATATCTTTCCAGGGAAATTTTCCGAGGTATTCGTCAATTTTTTTTGCGTTTTTGCTAGTTTTTGGTTAATAGACCTGGGGCCCAACCATGAGCTCTTATTGCAATGTTAGTTCAGTTGTGTGACAGTGACAGACTTATACACGTCATATACATCTGTCTCATAATAAGAGTAAAACTATCATGGCAATAAGAGGTCATGGTAAGGATCCAGATTTTAACTTGCGTCCCTAAGCACGGGCATATTATGTACATGTTGAATCTTAAAAAAACCGTGCCCCCTAAACCCCTTCGAAGACTCTTCTGAGATGGCGTGAGCCAAATATACTAAAAAAAGTTAACTTACAACATCAGCATCTCTGGATACTCCATCAGCCACATCCGTCCCTCCCTTATCCCTCCAATGCTTCTCATTAGTTACAGAGAAAGTGAATGTCCTCTCCCTTCTAGGGCTCAGAAGGACACCAGCTGGAGTCCTCGGGCTGCTGTATCCGTAGATCTCAAGGTTTCTTGTAGAGAACAGGTCATTGGCACTGTCTCCTCGTGGGGAGAACACGTCGTCTTCAAGATCAGTGTCGAAGGTCAAGGTCAGTGGTGGTGATGATGCCGAGCGACGGCATTGGGTCGTTGGGGCTGGTCGGGCGATGTCGGATTCCGAGAACGGTCGGTCTGAGGGAGAGAGAAATAATTGGTCATTGTATGCTGTTTAAATAGTACAAATTTTCTGTGTAATTATTTGTTTTTGTTCTATCCAGGTTGTTTTTCGGGACTACAAAGTTTGCGATGTGTTTATCTGTATAGGTGACGAACTATCTGTGTTCATAAAAAATGTTTTACAGCGACTTCGATCAGGAAAATCTTAATATTAATTGGTGCTAGTTTTTTTTTGGTATGGGACTAGTAGTTGCTGAGTCTGTAAAATTATAAAAAAAAAAGATTTTCTTTCTCTAAACTGTACTTACTCCATAACATATTTAAAAGTCAAAACATATACCAGTGCTTCGCATTACTAACCCCCTTAAATAGTAAAAAGCTAAGATCGTACAGTAAATCACAATTTTTATTGGTGGTAATTTCGCCTACATCTCCCGCGCACTATGTGCTAGTGTGGGTTCACTCCGTGCTTTGTTTAAGGTCGAAAGAATATTGTAGTGATGAATTGTATATTATTTTTAAACTCGCTACTTTGAGCGTTTAGAATTTTAAGGTGTATTGTTTTTGACATAATATATAATATGACATAATACACCATTGTAGATCGTATGAAAAATAGTGTGATAAGAGACAGTTGCAAGTTGAAGAATGATGTGGTGACCAGAATTGAAAAAAGTATGTTGAGATGGTTTGGACATATCGAAAGGATGAGTGAAAGGCGATTAACGAAAGATATTTATAGAGCGAATGTGACCGAAAGTGTCGGTAGAGGGCGTCCAAGGAAGAACTACTATGACCAAATTAATAGTATTTTTCAGAAAGGTCAAATTCGGAGCACTCGTCACCGAAGAAAGTGTATGAAGAGATGCATGAATGTGGATGAAGCGAAAGAAGTATGTAAGGATCGTAGCATGTGGCAAACAGTGGTCTCTGCCTACCCCCATGGGATACAGGCGTGAGCATATGTATGTATGTATAATATCATCCTAAAGGTCGGATCAATTTGAATTATTCGTAATCAATAAGTTACCCAGATGACATTTGATTATGAGAAAAATGAGGATAAATACGTGAGTTACACAAGCTCTTTTCTTATGTTGATGACTAGCTATGCCCCCCGGTTTCACCCGCGTAGACTTACTTTCATGAGTGGCCTCCGGAACCATAAAAAATTTAAAAATAACAACAACAAAATTAACTAAACGCATATGAAAGGATATATATATGGTACTGACATAAAAATAAGAGAAAATAGCCGGTGGTGGTGGCCTTGAGGTTTGAGCAGTTTGAATCCCAGCGGGGCCCTGTACCAATGAGCTTATCTCAAAATCTTATGTACAGTGGTTTCACACCACGTGCTTTACGGTGAAGGAAAACATCGTGAGGAAACCTGCATATTTCAGAGAAGTAATTCAATGACGTATGTAAAATGTCTGTGACGGCGATGGACTCACCATCTGTCACGTTGGCACTTAATCATCTTCGTTGAAAAGTGGGTGTTGTGATTACAACACCTCTGCCTACCCCTTCGGGAAATACAGGCGTGAGCGAGAGTGTATGTATGTATGTATGTGACATAAAAATAAAACGATTGTTAAAAATGATCTCTGTCTGTCTGTTTGTTCCGGGTAATCTCTGATTTTAACGGGACTTTCACTGGCAGATAGCTGATGTTACATGGAGTAACTTGGGCTAATTTTATTAAAAAAAACATTTAGGGTTCCGTGGGAATGAAATTAAATCTACGCGCGTGGAACCGCAGAGCACCGCTAGTAAAGAATATTAATTTGCTTCTCCGTTCTTTATGGATGTCATAAAAACAAATCCTCAGCAGCTCACCATGAATTATGTTCATGGATCCGAAACTGATATCCTAATAACATCCAAAAACAGCGCAGAACATTGGTAATTTTTAAGCAAAAAGTATTTAATAGCCCCGAATTGTTACTATTATAAGGATGTCGATTTATCAGAGAATCCCTCCGGGCGAGGACCTGACGTCCTTTGAGGCTCACGGGTGATTCATTTACGAAAAATAAAACACTATGCTAATGGGATTTCATGTATCACTTTTTGAAAATTACTAGGATATTATTATCACAGCCAGGTCTTGTCAGTTAAACATTCGTATGGGATACTTTATAATAATGTCATTAATTCTCCTTACTTCTGTACTTTTTTTCTCTTTGATTATGTTTAACACTTTCATGCATGCTAATACAATTTTTCACTATTTTGAATATTTATACTTGATATTGAATTTGATGATGATTTCACAATGATTTATATTGTTTCCATGAAATATACATGATGCCTGACCGAGCTTCTTGCCGGTTCTTCTCAGAAGGCTAGTTTCCGAACCAGTGGTAAATTTTTGACGTTCATAAGTTCATTTTCATTTTTACCTATATATATGTATTATGAAGATATTTTGAAATAAACTTTGTAATATTTTTTTTTGTTGAAAGTCTATTATTCTTGCGCTGCACAAAATAAAGACAATAGAACAAAATGATGTACTACGGGTTTGTAGGTCTTATTCAGATCTACAAAAAAGTCCGCGAGAGCACATATCTAACTATCATAGTTTAGGCACAATAACCGCTTTTGTGTTAAAAAAAAAATTAAATCGTTTGAAGAAAGAAACTACGTTGAATGTGTATCGTAATATTAATATTATTATTATATAAAACTAAATCTGCGCAGGTGAAACTGCGGGGCAAAGCTAGTATAATATACTGCGTACAAAACCAATGCCAGTAGCCGAAATATAATGTATCCCGAAGGTATCACGTCTCTTTTAATACTTAATAACAAGTTATAAATAAAAACAGTACGTTCCAACAAAAAATAACCTCTACAATTTTCGCAGACTATTCGCAGTTGAAAAACAAAAGAAAAACAAAAATGACAGAACAAAGAAAAGCAATTTGTTATCAACAATATCGATGGGTCGTGTACCAGGATCGCAGGAGTCTTGCGGAGGTGATACACAAAATGGATAACGCTAAGGCTACACTGACTGACATTAATCTAATATGAATAAAACATTTTTTTATTATTTTTTTAAAAAAATTCGGATAATTCGGATATATTTGTGTCCACAAAGTAGAATCCAGAACCTTCTGCAAACCAAACAGATGATCCATGCCTAAAAGGTTGGACTTATTGAAAAAATATTTTTTGATGAAAAATTTCCAAACCGGTAGTAATTTCCCCGACGGGTTGTGGTTATAGAACTTTATTTCTCTTAAGAATTTGCACTTACAGAGAAAGATAAGTTTAGTATGCATTTGCCGTTCCGTTAGGCGTGGTGATTTAAACATTTCAATGGTATTAAGTTGGTAATGGGTTAACTAAATATAACTGTTCAATTTCGTTAAAAACAATAAATTTAGAACTTATTCGAATCTGAATAGTTCCAACAAATTCAGTGATTATCAACTGTGTATCCTAAGCTTAAGAAACAGAAATTAATAAAATCTTGGGTCGTCCGCAGGCGAAACCCGTTTCCATGACACACGTGCAGCGACCGGCCGTTGTTAGACTGAGACAGACATACACCTGTCCTTCTCGAAAGTGCAACGTTGTTGTAGTGTGGATAGGTCAAAACTGCGATCCTTAGCGGTTATTTTTTCCTGGTACAATTATAATTAAATATTCTTGAATATTCATTGGAGCAGTGCTTTTTTGTTATGGTTGAGTAATACTTATTTTGGGTTCTACGAGATGGTTTATTATTTAAAGCTTCGTTACATTTGAATACAACTGTATTATTTTGTAGTTTTGCTTTCTGCTCTTTCGAATGTTTGCATTTTTGTTGACACTTAATCATCTTCAGTGAAAAGTGGGTGTTGTTATTACAACACCTCTGCCTAACCCTTCGGGGAAGGCGTGAGCATATGCATATACTTATGATTTTAGTTTGGGATAGTTATCAATTTCAGTTGCTATTAATCTTTTATCGGCTAATTAATAGACTTAAATTACATGGGTGTTTGGAATGGTAGTGGATTTTTGGACTGTAATAAATGTACAATCAAGCTTACAAGCAGCAGACTGACAGGACGAAGCTATTATTGATATATTTTTGCCAAAATAAAAAAGTATTCTAAGTTATTCCTTCTAACATTGGCTATCTGCTAGTGAAATTCCCTTTAAATCGGTCCAACCTTTATACAGATTGACTGGTATAAACAGACAGATATATTTTTTTAAATTGATTAAGACTGAATAAAAATTATGAAGTGATTTCTATGTACCGAATATACTTTCATATGCAGTTAGTGAAAACCGTTAATTTGGAATTACTTACAGGCACTTCCTGTTTAAATATTGATTTCCAGCCTGTATACCATATATTGTTCTACTGTCCTCAACTGTAGGCCTAGGCAAGGTAACATTCTCTGGCGCTTGCGCCAATAGAAACGATAAAAAAATTATGGAAATTACATTAATCATACTTATGTTGATTCGATATATTTTGTATTGTTTATACAAGCGCGAGGATAATGGTACTTCGTCTACAGGCCCTGGGGCCCAACTAAGTGCTCTTATTGCAATGTTATTACAGCTGTGTGACAGTGACAGATGTATACACGTCAAATACATCTGTCTCATAATAAGAGTAAAACTATCATGGTAAGGCCCCTGAAGTGTAGGCTATCCATACTATTCTATCGTAATGCGCTTGCGCCTATTTCTCTCGTTTTTTTTTCTCGTACGGGCGTAATACAGGTGTCCCTTGCCTAGCCTCTCTTATTTACAATATCGTATGCATTTGTTATTGTTTACTCGAAAGCTATTTTCATACTATTCTACGTTAACTACTAAAATAGATGAAGCATTTTTTAATCTTCAAAATTTCCAATATTTACTTTGGAAATACGTTAGCACTTAATTTGGCAAACTTTTATATAGCGCTATTGCGAGATAATGTTATTTTATCGAGGCCTACAGCGGCTCTACATGACCTCTTATTACCATGATAGTTCAAGTCTTATGAGACAGATATATATGACGTGTATAAGTCCGTCACATTCTCACAATAGAACTATGAAGCCAATAAGAGCTTATGGTAACGCTCCTGTTAGCTTTTTTCCTACATTTTCTCCAAGCAACAATAATGACACCTTCACAACGATTTCATCACAGCGGTACTTGATCAGCTAATCACTGTAATGACAGAGGACAGTTCACTAGAAACGCATAATCCTAGGTTTGTGCAACGCCGAGCTGTAAGTTGTCGGTTTGTATACTGCGATTTGTAGGCGACATGTTGCGACCAGGGGGCCTACTATCGTTAGTAGTAGTATTTTACTACCTTATTAGCTTTGATGTTTAATATTGGTATCACAAAATGAGCAGCAGAGCATGAGATTTAAGCAGTCGTCTGCTACGCAAGCGACGCAAGTTCGAATCCTAGCGGGGCCTTTACCAATGAGTTTTCAAAAACTGTGCTTTGATTTCATACCACGTGATTTACGGTGAAGGAAAACATCTTTAAGAATCCTGCTAATGTCTGGGAATAAATTCGAAGACATTTCATTTAAACTCCTCCATGAAATACAGACATGAACGAATTTATAATTTATCATTATTTAAAGCCGAAACTAAACGTTACTAAGATAAAAAGTACTTAATATGCTCTGTCCGCTTAGACACGAAATCCCTTTCTGTTTTCAAAGATAAACGTAGCCTATATTACTTGTGTACATCAGCTCTTTGCTAGTGCAAAATTCCATTAAAATCGGTCCAGCCGTTTAAGAGATTAGCCGGAACCAAAAGACAGACAAACAAAAAAGGGGTTTAGCTGAATAGTTGTTTTGTTTTTAAATAAATTGGTATTTAAGCATCAATATAATATTTTATCTAATGATAGCAAGCGCTCTGCGGAACTCCGTCCAAACCGGACTGTTTAACTGTTACTATTTGTTGATTGAAAATATTAACAAAACAAACATAAGAGCCGTGGTGGTCTTGGGGATTGAGCAGTCGCCTGCTACGCAAGCGACGCAAGTTCGAATCCCAGCGGGGCATGAGTTTTTTTGAAAAACTTATGTACAGTGATTTCACACCACGTGCTTTACGGTGAAGCGAAACATCGTGAGGAAACCTGCATATTTCTGAGAAGTAATTCAAAGACATATGTATAGTGCCTGAGACGGCGATGGACTCACCATCTGTCACGTTGGCACTTAATCAAATTCGGTGTAAAGTGGGTGTTGTGATTACAACACCTCTGCCTACCCCTTCGGGGAATACAGGCGTGAGCATATGTATGTATGTATGTACAAACATAATATAGATTGGTTCGAGCCACAACAAACTCTGTTAGACAACTCATCTACATCAGTAGCAACAAAGGAAATAAAAAGTCGGGATAATACCTTAATACTTTGTCCAAATGTAAACAGCAAGAGGAGAAGCATCAAAGTGACGCCATTAATGGTCAGTTTTACGACGCTCATAAATCAACTATCGACGATTGCCTTTCAAACGAAAAGACGCTCAAGTGAAACCGTACCTTACGTGCTTCTGAGGATATTTATCTAGTTTTTAACACTGGCGAAATTGAATGTTGAACTTAATGGGATTTTCATAATTTACTGCAATGTTGGCACTTCACAATCTTTGGAGAACTGTGGGTGCTTTTTTATGCCACTAAGGTAGCAAATGATGGTAAGTGGTTACCGCAGCCTATGGTCGCTTGCAATCATCATCTCCCTGGCCTTCTCTCATACATTGTTGGGGTCAGCACTCGATTCTACCCGATACTGCTGATCACCTGATTTTTATACGAAGCGACTGCCATCTGACCTTCGCAACCCCTTTTACGAGGAAAATCTGTGATCTGGGTTAAACCAGTTGTCAGACTATTTTAGGTCTCCGACTGACCTGTAACGATTGCCAAAGATGATAAATTGGCAACCGGGACCGACGGCTTAACGTGCTCTCCGAGGCACGGAGGGAACTCGGGCGGTCACCCATCCAATTACTGGCTAGGGGTAGGGTTGCTTAACTTCGCCTATGGTCGCTTGCAATACCAGGGGTAATGCCCGTATGCGTTTCCAACCCTATAATATCTATTCTTGAAGAACCCAATGCTTTACTCGTTTGGGTACAGTGCGAGATCATTTGGGTTCCAAATGGTGGCGATGAATTCCTGTGGCTCTATCATCTGTTTTAATTCCCTGAGGAGAAGATTGTCAGTTACTTTATGTAGAGCTGATTAAGCAGTCACCAAATTTTACACAAATCTTATAAAATTAATCGATTTCCAAAACTTGATTCGAGTGAACCTCTCGACAATACAATCGTGGATTGTCAACAGAAATTCCCATAAAAGCGTGTTTAGGGACACTTTCACACATCGCTGGTCATTCAACGGTCACAATGATTAGTCAACTCCACGGCGGTCAAATGATTCCTAAAGGACAATTCGATGATTCTACACAAAAAGAACTATCATCGCGTGATTAATCGATTTTCATTTCGTGCTGTCCGTTTCTCAGGACTGCGTTTAGGGTTCTTTTAATTTTGGAACTAAGATTTAGATATTAATGTTTTCAAAGATGACGAAGATAGATCCAAATGATTTCTCTTTTATCGAACGTGATAATGGATTTGGTGAGAACGCAAGCGCTACTACGACATATGAGATTCTAGATTCGATCTCCGTTTCGGGCGAAATATTATGGGAATTTGCCATTTATAACCTCCCAGTAGCAGC
Organism: Watsonalla binaria; assembly: GCA_929442735.1. Classification (NCBI taxonomy): domain Eukaryota; kingdom Metazoa; phylum Arthropoda; class Insecta; order Lepidoptera; family Drepanidae; genus Watsonalla; species Watsonalla binaria. The sequence continues at coordinate 8,105,129 of OV838937.1, read as the reverse complement.
CCGGAGTCTTGTCCTATAAGCACATCTCTGCCTACCCCTTTAGGGAATACAGGCATAATCAATATGTATATATTCAATCAATCAATCAAGACCCAAGACTTAAAAGAAGAATCTTCAAAATACTCATAAATACTCTAGAAAATTTAGTAACATCTACGAATTAGCTATGTTTATGATATGAACATTTAGAATTGCATTTAAGAAGATCTTATTACTAATTTGCGATTCACAAGATTACTAATGGGATATGTAAGGATTATAAACATCGTAATTTCACCTCATAACCAAACATATTAGCCTTAGGGTTTACATCTAAACACTCTAGCGTATTGCAGTGAAGCAATACAAGTATTCCAAATCACTGTCATTACTCCACTGGTCCACTGAAACGGGTTCTGCTGAACAGTTACACGTGAGATGCAAGATAGGATTAAGTATTTAACGACAATTATCAATATAATGCATCGTGTCACGCTACAACTGATCGTATATAAATTGCTGATGAGTTACAAAACTTGTTTCTTTAATCTGTCTTTTCATTTCAATGATTTTGTTGTGATGTTATTTACTTACCTTTAGATGTAGAGTTATAAGTGCTTTTAAACTACTTTGTTTTTTAGGGTTCAGTATGGAAAGTGTAAAACGCGACTCTATTACTAAGACTCCGCTGTCTGTCTGTTTGCCTATTTATCTGTCTGTCTGAGTGTCTCATGAATCGTGATAGTAAAACAGTCGAAATTTTCACAAATGATGTATTTCTGTTGCAGCTGTAACAACAAATATGTACTAATAATTAATGCCCCCCCATATAACAAACGTAATTATTTTGCCGCTTTTATGGATTATGTTAAGGAGCGCTTTGTGCGCAAGTTCGAAACGCACTTGTTTATTTTTTAAGCAAGTTTCACTTAAATCTTCTTCGTGAAAGCCAGAAGACCCGTGGTGGCTGTGAGGTTTGAGTCACTTGAGCAAGGGACGCAAGTTTAAATCCAGCGGTCTTGAGTTTCCTTACGTCTGAGGAGAAATTCAAAGACGTATGTAATAGCGTCTGAGACGTCACGTTAGCACCTTATCATCTTCGGTGAATGTCGTAACACGCCTATCCCTTCAGGGACCCTTCGTAGACGACATGAGCCATGTGCCAATAGTCCACTTCAGTATCTTGATGTTAATTATTGAAATTAGTTTAATATACCTTATTAAGTAACTTACGAGTCTTCTTCAGAATATTGAAGCCTAAAGCTACACGGCCTCATCACGTTAGCAATATTTAACTTTACAAATTTCACGATTACTTCCCTGTTTATAATCAACCGTTATTTCATTAAGGTAGCATTTACCATCGGGAGCATCGTAATCCTCATCTATTTGATAGATGAAATCTTAGTTCACTATTAAAGTAATTGAAAGCTCCGATTAAACACGTATACCCTTATACAGGTTTAATATCACCACGGGCAATATTAACTGCTCCAGTCCTATTATGTATTATTTAAGTTAATTGGTGTTCTATTACAGTGATATACCAAATAATAGGTGTGATGGGTTCAAACACGATCAAATCATCAGTTTGATTACTATCATTGATGCTTTATTTAATGACTTTGAGAGAAGCAATCTTAACTACTGAACGGTCGTCAATCTCTACCGCGAGTTTTTATCTATTGCTTAGATGTTTTCGTTTGCATCTCCTGTTCTAACGTTTCTAGTGTGCTTTATAGTAATACATATAAAGTTCAAATTGCGTTTTCAATTAGCGTCTTGGAGGGTTGAAGTAAGAATTTGACGTATTTATGACCTGTATTTAAATAAGAATTTTAATCATGCTTCTAACATGAATGATAGAAATTAAAATTGAGGGTTTTGTAAGACAATCAATTTTTTTTTATAAAATTCCTTGTTTTCCCGTAATATTTAAATATGAAATATTAAACCTTAATTGATGCTTACATTGGAATTCGTTTAGGCGTGGAAGCATAAACCACTTGGATATCGACACGAATCATAATGAATTGCTTCAAAATATTACTATTTCAGTTTCGTGCTACAAATAATCATCATGCATATATATGTAATGGCTGTATTAAATGATATGGCTAAAATAGGAGTGAATACAGATATGACGACTGATAGAGAGAAATAGAAGAGAAGAACACATTGCGCCGACCACTAATAACATGGGATAAGGGCAGGAGGATGAGGATGATATATATGTAATCCCTTGAAAACTCAGGAGTAGATATTTTTTACCTGCTTGACTAAGTAGTTTCAAATTGTGTCCTACAAGTATCAAAAGCATTTTAAAACGTTAGTGAATTATTGAAAATCCTATTGAGTGCGATTCTATTCTATGCGGTTCTTAATCATTATCTGGCCATATCCCATACACTGTTGGGGTCGGCACTGGTGGGTGGCTGATCACTTGATTTTTATAACAAGCGACAGCCATCTGATCTTCGTAATCCCTTTCACTAGGAAAATCGGTAATTTGGGTTAAACCAGTAGTCGTACTCTCTAAAGCCTATTACTGACCTGAAACGATTTCTAAAGATGTTAAATTCACAACCGGGACCGACGGCTTAACGTGCTCTCCGAGGTCACTCATCCAACTACTGGCTTGGGTTAGGGTTGCTTAACTTCGCTGATCGAATGATATGTGCAATAGCAACTGTGCCACGAACTCCTCAAGAGAGGAGAGAGAGTTCTTTAAGAGGTTCTTAATATTACGGGAAATCCCATAGTTTAATTTTACTAAATCACTCACATCTACATCGCCTCTTCTAGTAACTTCACAGACAGTAACATCAATATTATCTTATTAATCTTTCCCATTATCACTATCCATCGTATTCCCATATTATTAAACATTAAGTATTGTTATGTTACATTGAAGTACTGCAACAAATACATCTGTGTTATTTCGGAACACACTCGCGTCCAGACGTCGTCGACGTCTCATTGTATGCAAATACTCTTCAAACCTCAAACTTATTAATTATCATGGTTGCACACAGCCACGAATAATAATTAGTTTTCTAGCACAGGATATTGGTAGACGAGCGTATCTTTACAATCACTATAAAGCAACTTACATTTTGTATCATCTAAACAGTTACAAGTATTAAGTTATTATATATAAGTACTGGGGCCCAACCATGAGCTCTTATTGCAATGTTAGTGCAGATGTGCGACAGTGACAGACTTATACACGTCATACATCTGTCTCATAATAAGAGTAAAACTATCATGGCAATAAGAGGTTATGGTAAGGCCCCTCTTCCTTATAAATAAAGTAATCAAGATTTTATTATATAAAATAAAAATAAAAACACAGTTTCTTGAAGTGAATCAATTCGTAAACTAAAAAAATCGCACCAATACGTATTATATGATATAATATATAAATAACTAACTGTGCCCTGCGGTTTCACCCGCGTAGAGTAAATTCATGGGAGACCTACGGAAAACAAATATTTTTAAAAATAAAAAGTGGTCTTAATTACTCCTTGTAACATTAGTTATCTGCCAGTGAAAGTTCCGTTAAAATCAGTCCAGCCGTTTCAGAGATTACCCGGAACAAACAGACAGACAGGCAGAGAAAAATTAAAAAAAATTTTTTTTTACCTCGGTACCGTATATACTTCCATATACATTTAGTGAAAAGCTGACATATTTTTATTACAAACAGACACATCAATTTTATTTATCTGTATAGATGTATAGATATCAGGAAAACCATATCGTGCATGCTTATTTACGTACGTACTGAGACACTTTTATAACCTAACTAGCTGTGCCCGGCAAACGTTGTATTGCCATTTTTTTTGGGGTGGACTACCCCTAACATTTAGGGGGATGAAAAATAGATGTTGGCCGATACTCAGACCTACCCGATCTGCACACAAAATTTCATACAAATCGGTCCAGCCGTTTCGGAGGAGTATGGCAACGAAAACAATGACACGAGAATTGTATATATTAGATTATCTTATCCCTCCTTTGTATAAACCACAAGAAATCAATCAAATGGTCCAATGAAACAGTCCAGTTACACCAAATTTAGGAACTAACTCTAACCTTAGGAAACCAAACAAAAAATGACCAGACGTTATGAACAATTGATCTTAATCGCTCGTCTACATTAACCTTTCACAGAAATAACTAAAAACGTCTGGCTACTGTGCTACTCGCCCTTTCATATGTTAATATGTTCAAAGCCATTGTTGTTTGTGATGTATGCGAAAGACTTTGAGCTTGAAAGTTTACATCTCTTGGCATTTTAAGGATAAATAGAGACTAATTTATTGTATAACGAATAGGGTTTGAAGACTTTTATGAAGAAAGCAGTTCAAATTAATGATGCAAGATTAATTTTCATTTTTGCGTAATATATTTAAGTACAAACACACTTTACACAGAAGATAATTAAGTGCCAACGTGACAGATGGTGAGTCTATCGCCGTCACCGTAAAGCACGTTTCTTGAAATCACTGCCCATTTTTAGAATAACTCATTGGTACAGGCCCCGCTGGGATTTGAACTTGCGTTGCTTGCGTAGCAGGTGACTGCTCAAACACGAAGGCCACTAAAGCTCTTGATATAAGTAAGTATTGTTGAGAATAAATTGAAAGACATATTTACAAGACAGCGGTGAGTGCTATCATCGTCAATATCTTATTGTCATTGCAAATGATATAACATTGAAGCCTAGACCTTTCTGAGACCCTTTTAGGAAAGCATCATCATCATCTCCCTGGCCTTATCCTGTACATTGTTGGGGTCGACACTTGATTCAACTCGATGTGGCTGATCACCTGATTTTTATACGAAGCGACTGCCATCTGACCTTCGCAAGCCTATTGATGAGGAAAATCTGTGATATAGGTTAAACCAGTTGACAGACTATTTTAGGCCTCCGACTGACCTGTAACGATTGCCAAAGATTATAAATTGGCGACCGATGGCTTAGGGTGCTCTCCGAGGCACGGAGGGAACTGGGGCGGTCACCCATCCAATTACTGGCTAGGTGTAGGGTAAAATGTGATTCCAATACGTAATAATGTATGTCAAAGTAACAAGACATGACTAAATTTAAGACATATTGTAAATGCGGTTCCAACCATCGGCCCGTATGAAAAATATTTGTGGCCAGCCGCACTCTTTAAACTTTTTGGCAGATTTTTTTGAAAAAGAAACGCCTTTTCTGCCCCTTTTCGGCCCCTATCCAAAAGTGAATTCCAGGAGCTGTGGTTTTCGACCAAATGCAATAAAAAACATATTTAAAATTTTATTATTCTCAAACAAGATTTGAGCTTAAAATACGACTTCAAAAAACCTGTACCTACTCTTTCTTAAAAGTTTGATATTGACCACAGACTCGTGGATACGAATTCATAAAAGTATTTTTTGAACCAATAACTCACCTTCACTGAAAATTTGTCAATGTTGAGGAACTTGCATCGTAAGCATTTCATTACAAACTGTAGGTGAAATCCCTAATTTTTTTTTCCAATTCTTATGTTATTTTTAAATAAAACCATAGTTACACCAGCTATCTGCCATTGAAGGTACCAATATAATCGGTCCTAGCCGGATCAAATAGAGAGACAAATGGAGATTTTTTTTTTAATTTGTCTACCTATACCTAACTAACATGAAAAATCTTACGTATTTAGTAATAAGGTGCTACTATGAAATTACAAACAGACATTTAAATTTCATTTATCTGTATTGAAACAGATTTAAACATTCAAACCCTTTCCCAAAATTGTGTTTATATTGTCCCTATATTTTTAAACTGCACCGGTTTCCCATCCAGTTTTTAAGGTTTATATTGGCGGTTGTCGTTGGACGGTCGCGGTTATTTAACGATGGTTATAAAATCAAGAAGCGAGAGTCTATGCCGTGATTTGTGACGTCTGCTGGACCGCGTAGGTGTTGCTCTGCTACTGTGCTGTCGGGTAGTGTTGGGATCGTGTCGACTAAGACGGTATCGATGATTTGGTTTTGTATGAAAATATTTGTGCTAGTTTTATTCCAGTTAGAGAACAAGGCCAGTGAACAAGCCAAGTGATCGTTAGGCTGGGTCGTTTCCTGCGATGTTAGCAATGTTTTATAGTACGGTTACAGCGATTCTATTTAAAGAACTGTAAGCAGTGAGTGTTGCCACATTCATGCCTCATCATACTTAGAAAATGAACATTTTGAAAATTTGTCACAGCAATATTTACAAATACGTTAGTAACATTATCAGTTAGCAAATATGAGCGCGCCTATACCACCTTATCGACTTAACGACATAATTTCAAACAAAAACAAAACATTCGACAAACGTAGGTATCGTCTCAACCCTAGAGGCCACTGACCTAAAAAAGTCTTCGGAAAGGCAGAAAAAAGATAAATTTTCGAGATACAAGTACTATCGTGGCATAAATTAAAGGGTTTATTCTTTTTTTTTCTCTGTCGCACCACGTGTTTGGATGTGAGCACTTGCACGGAGGCTTGGCGACGTGTATGTACAGTCGACAGAAAAGTCGATTATAATTTTCTTCCAAAACTATATAACTGGCCGGAGATGGCCCTGGTTCGGGAGGGTTGGAAAGAGGGAAGGGAGGCCTTTGCCCAGCAGTGGGACACATCGGGCTCTAAATAAATAAATAATAATAAGACTATATCAAATTCCTTTTATATTCAACTAATTCTGGCCTGCGACTTCACCCGCGTCGAATTAATTTCATTACCGCGGAACCATAAATGTGTTTTTAAAATAAAAATAGCCTACTTTACTCCATGTAAAATTAGCTATCTGCCAGTAAAAGTCCCCGTTAAAATCGGTCCAGCCGTTTCAGAGATCGCCCGGAATAAACAGACAGACAGACGGAGAAAAAAAAATGTATTTGTTTTTTGAGTCAGCACCGTATAATATACTTTTTTATGAATTTAGTGAAAAGTTGACACTTCAATTTTATTTATCTGTATAAATGTATAGATATAGATATAAAGATGTTAGCCTAGAATAAAATGAGGCTCTTTCTTCTCTCTGCCAACCCTGCAAGGGATACATACTTACATACATATGCTCACGCCTGTATACCCCGAAGGGGTAGGCAGAGTTGTAATCACAACACCCACTTTTCACCGAATTTGATTAAGTGCCAACGTGACAGATGGTGAGTCTATCGCCGTCTCAGACACTGTAGCTTTTGCTAATCTAATATAGCCCGTTCAATCCCACTGCTGGGCAAACGCCTCCGTCCCCATTTTCCAGTTCGCCTGTCTTTTTGCTTTTTGCTTAACATTATAACTTTGAAAGTGTTGATCGTACCATTTTGAAAGAGCAGTGATGTCCATGGGGTTTGAACAGTCGCCTGCTACGCAAGCGACGCAAGTTCGAATCCCAAAGGGGCCTGTACCAATGAGTTTTTCTAAAAATGTATAGTGATTTCACACCACGTGCTTTACGGGGAAAGAAAACATTATGAAGAAACCTGCATGTATCTGAGAAGTAATGTAAATGACTTATGTATAGTGCCTGAGACGGCGATAGACTCACCATCGGTCACGTTGGCATTTAATCTTCTCGGTGAAAAGAGCTATGACTGTACCGATAAGATTTACTAAAAAAAAACCTTAAGTGCAGTGATTTCACACCCCACGTGCTCTGCGGTGAAGGCAAACCTCATGAGGAAACCTGCATACGTATGAGAAGTAATTCAAAGATGTATGTATAGTGCCTGAGACGGCGATGGTCTCACCCTCTGTCACGTTGTTACAACACCGCTTCTTTGGGACCCTTCTGGGATGGCATGAGCATATTTTATCCATACATATGCTCACGCCTGTATTCTCCGAAGGGGTAGGCAGACGTGTTGTAATCACAACACCCACTTTTCACCGAATTTGATTAAGTGCCAACGTGACAGATGGTGAGTCTATCGCCGTCTCAGGCACTATACATACGTCTTTGAATTACTTCTCAGAAATATGCAGGTTTCCTCACGATGTTTTCCTTCACCGTAAAGCACGTGGTGTGAAATCACTGTACGTAAGTTTTTTTAGAAAAACTCATTGGTACAGGCCCCGCTGGGATTCGAACTTGCGTCGCTTGCGTAGCAGGCGACTGCTCTAAACCCGAGGCCACCACGGCTTAAATAACAGGTATAAAACCATATGACCGAAGAGACTTAGAATATAAGCACTCACAACAAGAACGTTCATACAAAAACTTTAAACCGCAAAAAGCTTTGGCTTGCTGTCCTTACAACAATATCACGATTATTACCGTTCAGTTACGTATAAACTGGCCCACTACTGGATTTACGCGGCGCGCATGTGCGCGTGCGCACGCGACTGTGTGCGTTAGTACACAAGATGCTGTGTGCTAGCACGAAATAGAAACCTAACGTAACGACGGGTTCCTATTCCTGCAACGGTTGAGTTAAGGATATAAAGGACGCGCTCGTGCGAGAATTTTTGATCATGTCTGTAAGTCTAGACAAAGTAATATTTTTACAATTTGATACAATTCTCACTATTGTGAATAATTTTTGATGATTTTTTTGTAATTATCATTGTTTACTCAGTAATGAAATGTACATGATGCCAGTTGAGTTTCTTGCCGGTTCTTCTCGGAAGGCTAGTTTCCGAACCGGTGGTTACTTCCTCGACATTCATAAGTGCCTTACCAGGACATAAACTGAATAAATCATTTTCATTTTCATTCTATCGTACTCGTTGCGCTAATGAGAAAATGTTATGGAAATTACATAAATAAGTCACGTGACATCTGTCATTCCCGTACACTTTGTATCGTTTCTATAAGAGAAGCGTGAGGATAATCCCTTCCATCAAGTAACTTTTTAGCAGTTTAGAAGTTCTTCTCACTATCACGAGAATTTTATGTTTTTCAGAAGAAATTTGTATGTTTGTATTAGAGAGACCCCGAGACGGTGATGAATTCACCATCTGTCACGTTGTCACCTAATCGTTTTCGGTGACAACTGGGGGTAGTAACACCTCTGCCTACCCATTCGGATACACTTGTGAGGCGTGAGTTATGAAGTAATACATACATACATACATATGCTCACGCCTGTATTCCCCGAAGGGGTAGGCAGAGGTGTTGTTATCACAACACCCACTTTTCACCGAATTTGATTAAGTGCCAACGTGACAGATGGTGAGTCTATCACCGTCTCAGGCACTATACATACGTCTTTGAATTACTTCTCAGAAATATGTAGGTTTCCTCTCGATGTTTTCCTTCACCGTAAAGCACGTGGTGTGAAATCACTGTACATAAGTTTTTTTTTTAGAAAAACTCATTTTCCAGGCCCCGCTGGGATTCGAACTTGCGTCGCTTGCGTAGCAGGCGACTGCTCAAACCCCGAGGCCACCACGGCTCTTGAAGTAATATAACTTTAAATACAGCAAGAGTATCGTAAGTATCTTTGTGTACGTCCTACTGCTCATGTACGTGGGCTGACCTTCTATATATTTTTCTTTTGTGTCAACATGAGTCGCTGTGTGCGTAAAACTCGTTGTGCTCGTTGTGGCGAGCGTTGTAAGAAATTACAGATTTATTAGACTGATGTTAGTTGCGAGCTGTGCTTTGCGTTTTTGTCGATTTTAATTTGTTATACTACCACAAAGATAGCAAAAAAGTTTGGAGCCACTTTTGGCACAGTAAATATAAGCTTAATAAGCAGTAAAGAATCTTAACCATTTTTTTTTTAATAATATTTCTTCATTGTGCGTGAAGGCTGTCAATACAAAAGATTAAAAAATTTGCTATTTTATTATTGTTGGCTGGGGCTTTTCTCGCTCAGAGAATCACCATTGCTATTCAACGTGGCAATGCTGCCAGCCTTCTTGGCACGATCCCGAGAGACACCGATTTGGGCCAAGTTTTCTACTTGTAATTAGTTTTTATTTATTTATTATTTGTGATTATTGTCAAAATAAATATATATTTATTTTTGTCGTTATGTCGTTTGCAGCGGGGCTTGTTCCAATGAGTTTTTCAAACTATGTGCTTTACGGTGAAGGAAAACATCGTGAGGAAACCTGCATATGTTTGACAAGTAATGCAAAGACGTATGTATAGTACCTGAGACGGCGATAGACTAACCATCTGTCACGTTGGCACTTAATCATCTTCGGTGAAATGTGGGTTATGTGCTTACAACACCTCTGCCTACCCCCTCAGGGTATACAGGCGTGAGCATATGTATGTATGTATGTTATATTGCGAGTTTTTTTTAAATCGCATTCACAAGTCATCGCGTTGTTGTAAACGCAGATTTGTATGGGATCAGAATAGTGCCATCTTTAGGCCGAAAGATGGCGCTGTTTCAATCATATACAAATCTGTGTTTACGTCAACGCGGTGGCTTGTGACGGGCAGTGGAAAACTCGCACTAGGCCCTCAGGTTATAAACTCGTGGAATTGTGCGTCTGTGTAAATGTGTACTTTGAACAATTCATTCCTAGATTCCTTACTGGTTGTAAAGCTTATAGTTATACTGTGCTTTTGGTCACATGTAACAGTAGGTGTTGTGTAGTTATGGACGCTTACAACAACACATACGCTGCTTAAATTCTGGCCTTGAAGATATGCTGCCAGTTTGCACCTATCAGAACCAACTAAGTACTAGCTAAGTACTCTCATATATTTTCTTAAAAAAATACTCCTTGAAACATCAGCTGCCAGTGAAATTCTGCCCATTAAAATAGGTCCAGCAGGTCCGAAGATTAACCGGAACAAACAAACAGAGAATTAAAAAAAAAATCTTTTTTTTGAGTGAGAAGTTTTTAATTTGGTAAGACAAACAGACAATTAATTTTTATTTATCTGTAGGTATAGAGTATAGATAACTTCATGTTCCGTTTTGTCCGAAAATGAGAATAATCAACAAAATTATTTTTCAGTCAAACATAAACAAAGATCACGGTAATTATTGTTACGCGTGATTTCCATGTCGCAATGGTACCGTTAGCAAAACAAAAGAACACAAAATAAAAAATCACTTAGCAAATTATTGTTCGGACAATTTTGAGCTTTATGCACTGGGAATAAGGTGGTGTGTTAGTTTGAATAAATGTAATTTGTTGTGGTCTTAGAATTATAATGCGAAGGCTCAAGTGCAGTAATATAAAAATAATTTAATGACAGTGATACGTCCGGAGATCGCTTCTTGATTACATTGTTCTGACGCTGTGTTTTGAGGTTTGTAAAGTAACATTATTTATAATCTGCATCACTTTTTATGGATCTGTAATCTATGATAATGATTTTTTTTTTCATTTTAATCACTATTGTAAAATTAACTTATTTCATGTCAAAAAAATATGTGTTGATTCTTAAATATGAACATTAGTAGTTGACTATTCTATATAATACATATGCTCACGCCTGTATTCCCTGAAGGGGTAGGCAGAGGTGTTGTAATCACAACACCCACTTTTCACCGAAGATGATTAAGTGCCAACGTATCAGATGGTGAGTCCATCGCCGTCTCAGACACTTTACATACGTCATTGAATTACTTCTCAGAAATATGCAGGTCCTCACGATGTTTTCCTTCACCGTAAAGCACGTGGTGTGAAAACACTGAACTTAAGTTTTTTAGAAAAACTTGCGTAGCAGGCAACTGCTCAAACCTCAACGCCACCACGGCTCTCTATATAATAAAATAAAATTATAAGGTAACTATTAAATATTAATTAATAAGTATATAAATAGATGACACTTAGATAAGATAAAAATATAATTTAAATGTTATACTTAGCATAAGTATCAGATTTAATCATATAGTAAGTTAATTATTTTGCCCGTGACTTCGTCCGCATGGAACACATTTATGCTTTCGATATCTTAGCGTGATGGTATATTTAGCCTATATCCTCAATAAATGGTCTGTCTAATACTGAAATCTTTTTTCAAATCGGACCAGTTCCTGAAAGTAGCGCGTGCAAGCAAACAAACAAACTCTTCTGCATCATTATATACATTTATTATATACATATATTATTATTGCATATTAGTATAGATTTTATCGCTCAGCTTTAGAGCAACTAGCTCCCCGTGGTACGGTTTTGTCATTATACTAATATGTCAGAGCCATGCAGCTCTGTTGTGTGATAAATTAATACTAAACAAATCTCCAATAATACGATTTTCCGCCATCGGATCATTAGGGTGGCATGATTCTGTTTCATCCCCAAATAATAAGCGTTAATACTGCTGTGATTATTTTTACACCACAATAAGTAGGGGTGTTAGGGGTAGATCAAATTAAGTCCATACATATAATATATTGTAACAAAGTGTTTGTGCCCGTATTTTTGCCTAACACATGAAATGGAACCAATTTCGCACAACTTACCAAATAATCTATCTTAAAAGCTGAAGGTTAAAAAATATTTCAGTACGACATTGGATCTTCATCGCCACACTTCGAGGCGATCACAATGATTTGTTTGAAACATCTTTCTACAAAATAGTCAAATATCTGATATAATGGTGGCAATCTGCTTCAGAATATTGACTTAGGCTATGTAGCCACGTGGGCAAATTCGTAGGCAATAACTGTATGTAGTTAGGATAATAGAGGATACAGGCGACTGAAACTGCGAAGAACTGGCACCGTGGTCCCAGTCTCCTGATAGCATCTTTGAATCGATCGAAAACCACATACCTATTTAGCATCAATTTATTACTCAGGATTGTATGTGATTGAAGAGGCTACGAGGCTAATAAAATTAAGAGTGGACCCACTCGTCTCATAATAAATGCAGTTAGTGGTCCCAGTCTCCTGAACCCTCGGATAATAGTTTCGTTGGCAATAACAGATCGGTTTTTTTTGTTATAATATCGTGTAATACCTATTGAAACAAATTTAAAGTATTCTAAAAACTAAAACTACAGCAAAATAAAAAGGCGTAAATTTTCCCTTTTTTTGTCACCAAAATGAGGTTTTGTCAAAATCCTTTCGCATCCCGTTGTCCATATACACGTTTTCCCATAAAACTACCAACCTAATAACTTTAATTGGTAAGTTAGTTCTAAAATATAGCTAAAAGCAACGAAATAAGCCAAAAAGGCTATACGAAACAACAAAACGAAATAAAAAAACCCGTCACGAACATAGGCGAGGGAGAGCAAAGGGAAAAAAACAACACAAGTTCAACGTTTATTTTGGTTGCGTCTCTTTCGCACCCAAGCAAATTCATTATATCTGTCTCTTTTTTACAAGCTGAACGCTGGACACCTGTGCTTTAGTTCCCCTGAGTACCAACGACCTCTCCAGAGCCTTGTGACAAAACGTCTTAAGTACATAAAAAGTTTTATTGAATTTTATGTCGTATGTTTTTCTGCTAACGGTATATTTTTGTATACAGCATGTATAATTACAGATGTGTTATTTTTCGACGTAAAGCAATCATTGTCGTATACCGATTTGATTCGTAGCAAGTTTAAGTTTTTTTTTTCTAGTATAATGCGTAAACTAATGTATCATAATAATAATAAAAGTGAACCACCTGTGCTGGAGTAATCCTATTGTTGAAATACACTAGGGAGAGGTTAAATTATAGACCCTTTTCTACTTACTCACCACTTATGTTTTTTTTGGTGACCTGCAAAATGTTAAGGTCTAATTTTGGTTTTAAGTTTTTTTTTGCGTCAGCGAATACGTTTCTGTTCAAATTTGAATTCAGAATCTTTAAAGATTTTATTTCAATTTTTAAATATACACGTCTGATATTGTTCATGGAAGTAGTTACTTTGGTTTGGTTCCAAAGTTTTTTTTGCTTGCGTCAGCGAATTTCGTTTCTACTCAAATTTGAATTTAGAACCGTTTTATTTTGTTAATGAATGTAGGTATTACTTGCACGCCTTCAAAATTTTGAAACGCATATTATTATTATAAATGCAAAGGCATGTTTTTTTACTTTTTATTTAGATATAATAAGTTTGATCGATTAAGGCAAAGTGTTCTTAAAATATAATTATTTTGACGTTTCATATTAAATATTATTTTAATTCTAATTATAGCCTATATACATACATATATACTCTATTCTATTCAGTACAAAACGGTCGCGTGTCCCTAATAACAGTTAGTTTATTGTTGTGTGTTACTAAAATAGAAACTCGATGCAAGTCGCTATAACTAATTAGAACGCGACTCGATGAGATTCAGCACGAATAATTAAAAATTACGAAAAAATAGATATTATATTTTTATTATTTCTTCTCGACTTTTTAAAAGTATCCGCATGTTAAGGCTGCGTTGCAAAACTAGCAACACTATGCCTGCCCAGTTTTTTACCGACTGCAAAAAAATAAGGTTATCAATAACACTGTATTTTTTTTTTATTTGTTACTTCAGTACTTTTCACTGTGTGAACTGATTTCGATGGATCTTTTTTTTCTTAAAGTTATGACATTTAAAATTGCTTAGATAACAGCATGGTTAGTTTATCGCCATATATAAACCATTATTACATACATTGGAGAGCTGGCTGCTACCTCGGTCAAAGAATTAGTCTTGCCATCCAAAGGGGAAATGCTGCCAGTATCTTCGGAACCTTGCCTACAGGGACTTCTTTTAATAATATATTTTAGTTATAAGATTATATTTTTTAAGGTTTTTAGTTATATTTATAAGGTTTTTAGCTATGTAGTTCTTGAATTTAATAATATAATAATGTTATTTTAACAATTACTTCTTGTGAATATGTTCATTATTATTTATCAAGTAAACCCAAGCGACACACCTAACTGAGTCAACCAACACACAGTTAACAATATTGCAACAAAGCAAAGGACTAACGTTGAGTGAAACTGCACGCTAATGCGTTCTGGTTTTGACACAGACTGAATTTGATTTATGCTTTCGAAGCTTTGAATACTCGTTCATGAATTGCTTGTAGACAGTTGGTTAAGATTTACGCTATGCTGTGGCAGGGGAATATTAATGAATAATTTGAATATCATGACAAATTAGATTCAAATAATTAACATCTATACCTACAGAGAATAAAATTGAAGTGTCTGTTTGTAATTCCAACCTAACAGCTTTTTACTAAATGAACATTATAAAAAAACAACTTCTTCATCAACTTCTCGGTCTGTCTGTTGGTTCCGGCTGAACCGATTTTAACAAGTGTTCCAAGGGGCACAGCTTGTAAATAACCGCTAACCTAACCGCTTGATTAAATTAATCGAATCAACCAACAATGTTACTGTGTTTAAATAGTAATCTCTAGTTAGATGATTTTTTTTATGTAAACAATGAGAGCCGTGGTGGCCTCGGGGTTAGAGCAGTCGCCTGCTACGCAAGCGACGCAAGTTCGAATCCCAGCGGGGCCTGTACCAATGAGTTGTTCTAAAAAACTTATGTACAGTGATTTCACACCACGTGCTTTACAGTGAAGGAAAACATCGTGAGGAAACCTGCATATGTCTGAGAAGTAATTCAAAGACGTATGTATAGTGCTTGAGACGGCGATAGACTCACCATCTGTCACGTTGGCACTTAATCATCTTCGGTGAAAAGTGTGTGTTGTGATTACAACACCTCTGCCTACCCCTTCGGGGAATACAGGCGTGAGCATATGTATGTATGTATGTATGTAAACATCAAAATTATTACGTAAAAAAAAATATAAAAAAAACAACTTGAATCGTAACCCAACACTCGAAAAGTTAACGCTCTCGCGGCTCCCGAATCCAAAATAAGTTTTTTATCATTATGAATATATTATACACATGATACCACGGTCGTAGAATGAATGAGTAATGATACTCCGAAACAACCCTTTGACATTAAAGTGTTAAGTCCAATTGATTATTTTCTAAAGAGTTTCCGCACCTTCTAATGTATCGTTAGAATTTGAATATGAATAAGGATTTGATCGTGTTAAGTGTAACCGTGAGAAATGAATATTTAGATGAGATAAAAAGTACTCAGTAAAAATGCCTCGAGGCTCGAGCTTAAACTTTAGCACGAGAAAAAAAAAAGAATTTCTGTTTATATAATCGTATTACATAACATAATAATTATATATATAATTTTATATAATATTCAATAGGTAGTCAAATGGTGTACATACCTATTTATAATGAATATATTATTATCTAAATAATAAAAATTTATCCCTATTTCGCTGGGTCACGACATTACACGTGAATGGTTAGACCGAATTCAACGGGACTTTCACTGGCAGATAGCTGATGTTTCAAGAAGTAACTTAGGCTAAGTTTATTTAAAGAATATTAGGGTTCCGCAAAATAAAGCAAGAAACTAAATCTACGCAAGTGAAACGCGGGGCACAGCTAGTTATAATCAGTTATATTTCGCCAGTTATCTCTAAGTCATGTAATAGGGGACAAATAGGCTTGCTATTGCCATTAACCGGACACTAATCTACAGGTTGCTACTGGGAAATTACAGATGGAACATCTCGTATTCAGCATTAGCATTTAAGACATCTAGAATTGAGACAGTCTACAAAATATAATCCTTTTTTGTAAAAAAAAGACTCTTTTTGAAAAAGAGTGGGTGAAGCTTTTACCTGCGAAAATATATAATTTTAAATAACAATTTGTAAATCTTGAATATTTAGAATGCTAGAAAATGTTTGTAAACATTTTCTTACATCAGTGTGTAAGCACCGTGCCCTAAAAAGAGTCTAACGCGACATCGAATATTCTTGTGGAATAACGTAGATCAAGTCAATAATTAAAGTTTAAAACTATGAGCAAAATTAGAGCAATTTTGTTCCGATCCCAGAGATAAAATAAAAAAAAATCTTCAACAAAATCGAATTAGTTAAACCTGTCTCGAATAGGAACTAACACGAAACCTTCAAAAAAGTCGTTTTCATCTGTTTTTAACATTATAAGCCGCTACAATTGGTCACACCAAATTTCAGATTAGAGATAAGTATAACACTATTTATATTGTATTAAGAACTGGCTACCGGACGAAGTTGATTGACCTGAGGCGGTCACTGGCAAGCGTGCGCCGGCGCACTCCTCTTTTTACTATACTACAGTATGTGTATTGTTTGGGAGATAATTTAGGTTAGGACGATGTTTTGAATAAATTATTAGAGCGTTTTGATGGGATCAACACGAAGGCTTCCGTTGCTGATGAAATAAACATTAGTATAAGTAACACTTGTAAAATATCATCAACTTGTTAGAAAGAAGTTACTGTTTTATGACATAAAAAAGTAGTAAAATAATAAAGTCTGCATTTTTTGCATGTCTTCATCCAGAAATCCTATTTGGCATATCATTACTCAACAGTAATGACGTCTTGATGTAACCAATAAAAATAATGAGTCAAATAAATCGCTTACCAACATACAAAACATAAACTAAGAATTCCTAGGTTTAAAAATAGCTCCATCTCTTTCCGGGATGCGGATTTAAAAGAGATGGACATAGGTCTAGTTAAAATTTGGCGTAGTCTCTTTAAACCCCGTATTGTCACTTATTACAACGTGAATCTTCAAGGGCTAAGCCCTTAGGCTTATAATTCTAAGACCACCATCAAGATTAACCTTTAGACACATCATTTGGAAATAGTAAAATGCTTCATCACAGCTTAGAATTTCCTAATACGCGCAGCTTAAAACTATGCTACGATCGCTATGATATTTAAATGGAATCCCTTAGTGCCAGTTCTTTAATGAAACAATAGAGCTGACCAGTTCAATCAGCCCCTACTTACAAGTATGACGCGAATACCAGCAATAACACTTTTGCTTGAAAAGTCCGGTTTACCTTAATATTATGACCAAGGATTGTTTATGTGCGCGAAAACCGGTAGCATACAATTTACAAGCAATTTGGATGTAACATGTTAAATTTTACACGCATCTGAGCTTAAATGAAGTCTGTCCAAAGCCTTAATATAGTATATTAATTGTCAGAAAGGAGAACATACAATTCTAATCGGTACAATTTATTCTACCTCATCTTTGGAACATAATAGTGACTTAGTATTGGAAATAGAAGAAACTTTATGAACCATTTTACCGCTTTCTCTTCCGTCTATTCCAAGATACGTTTGACAAAAACCTGGGAGCAAGGATCAAATTGGAGACACTAAACACAAGTTCTGCAATCCTAGTTGAATGTATTGGTATGGCAACCCTCATATTGACAATTTAGCTATTCAGAAGATGTCACCACGCGTCACTTGATCGCACTATGATAAAAATACTGATGAAGACTGCCTTGCTGGTCTAGTGATCGCAAACATCTCCCTAGCCTTATCCCATACATTGTTGGTTCCCCATACACCTGATTTTTACACAAAGTAATTGCCATCTGACCTTCCTAGCTTTTTTTTACCAACAACATCGGTAATCTGGGCTTAAACCAGTTGTCAGACTTTCTTAGACCTGCGACTGACCTGTAACGATTGCCAAAGACGTTAAACAGCCAACCGGGACCGACCGCTTCGCGTGCTCTCCGAGGCACGGAGGGGGCTGGGCGGTCCAACTCCTGCCTTGGGTAAGGGTTGCTAAAGTTCGCTGATCGAATAATATGCGCAATAGCAACTGTGCTACGAGCTCTTCTAGTCTAATGGTTGCAAACGCTACTGTAGGATACGAATACCTGGGTTCTATAGCCTGGTCGAGCAAAGTGCTTCTTTCATCTGCAATTTCCCAGTAGCAAATTGGAGTCTGGAGTAGTGTCCGGTTAATAGTAATAGGCTTGCCTTTTTGACTTTACCTAGTTAGTGTTACGTTAGTTTGAAAATACCATACAAATTATATTTCATGGTGACACTTTTATTAAATCTATAATAAAATTAAATATCACAAGAAAGGTTACCTTAATCATAGTCAAATTTATTTCTCATGACCCCTACTACCACTTCTTAAAGGATCAGGTCTCCGTATAGATAGCCCTGTATGTGTATTGATTAGGTAATCAAAGAATTGGTACACTGGTCTGACATAGTAATCCTGTTACCTCTCAGCTAACTAGCAATTGTAAAATATTTCAATACAAAATTACCAAATGCCAGTACAAAATCTCAAACAAATCCGGACACAAGGCAGACGCGAATGATAGTTACAAAAACCTTCATAAAAACAGGAACAGATGGTCCTGACCTGCCCCAACGTCCCTCGTTCCTCATAACAGGGATATAAACAAGGAGTCCAAACTTGATGAAATTCTCGCTTCATTTTACGACTGCTAGAAATAACTCAGTTTTGTTTACTATAACCACAATGAATTGCATACAGAGGGACGGCTTTCAAAATTAGGCGAGGATAGTCGAAATCATGCGAAAAATTGCGTGGATTCTATATTAACGATGGGCTCAGCTTCTTTTATGGCTATTGACAAGAGTCGCAACTTGAGCTGATTTGCTCACGATATGATTCAAGCTAACCGAATCAAATGACTTGAATCGGCCATTGCTATTCCGACTGAGCTTCCTTCCTATGAGGGTAAAGCTGTGAATTGAGTTCTCTAGTCCGGTTTTTTCAATCCAGTACAGAATGGGGTTCTTCGTGGAGGATGAAGAGATCTTTACAGGGTCGGTAACCATAGTCAAAGTCTACAGGCGTCAAGCAATCACATGCCATGCGTAATCTATACTCGCTAGCGTCACTCGCAACATTTGTATGAAATATTTTAGTTCTTTACGTCACCGCTGGGAGGCGCTGCACAGTCATACTCATATTCTGCGGAAATGCTAGCTAGTATAGATTACGAAAAAGGTGGTAAGCCTGTGATAGGGGTATATATGGCATGAGATTGCTTGACGCCTGTAGACTTTGACTATGGTTACCGACCCTGTAAAGATCTCTTCATCCTCCACGAAGAACCCCATTCTGTACTGGGGGTACTGGTGGGTATGCTCGCATGCCGCCTTTTAACATGAAAAAATAATGAAAAGTCGGACTAATGGCACAAGTAACTTGAACGAAGTGTGAGTGCGTCACGCCTTTAAGGCCTTGTGAGCTGACCTTCTGAATGTACTTGTTTTCCGCTAAAACTCGGTATTGGTTTTACCTTCCAGTTCTTTTACTTTGTTGTTTCAACTCTTGTTCTTAGTTTGTGCTGACGCGAATTTGTTTTCTTCAACTATTAATAAATTGTTGGGTTATTTATTGCTATTGTGAATTTAGTTTGCTCTGAAAACGGCTGTGTATGCTTTGAAGGTAACAGACGGCAAGTTTTTAATAAATTTAAATCTTTTCCTGAGACACATAGTAAAGAATTTTTGTTATCGTGATTTTAATATTTACAAAAAAAAATCTAATAATAATAGATAGCCCCATACTACCCGAAAACTCTGACATAGTGCAAGCATGCACATTAAACATTTTTCTATCTATAATAAGATATTCAGGACTATCTGAAATGAATTAATTTCAGGCTGAATAAAACATATGGAAAATTACACTTGATCGTCGAAAAGTAACCATAATAATTAAAGTAATAAAAAATACAAGTACGAATTACGAAAATCTTTATAATGAAAAAGGTATTGAAATCCAAAAAGATCTTTAAGTGATGGAGTTTATGTAAATAAAGTATTTTCAACTAACATAACCATTAGGTAAATGCAATTCAAACATACAGCAGACACGTACCAGACATGCTTTGTTTGCTAGATTTTTTAGCGTAATGTATTAAACATCTTCATAATGCATTTGTTTTCTTTGGAGGTAAGTGCGTAGATAAATATTGCGATAGGAGTTGATGAAGCCTATAAAATAAAACGTATTTGAAGCTTAGTGTATGAAGAAGAGCTTAGATTAGGATTAAATCTATGTACTACGCCTGTATTTACCGAAGGTGTAAGCAGATATATTCACAATACACTCAAATTTCACGAACTAAGTTTAAGTCCAATATAATAGGCCTATTGTCATTTAGAGGATACTTATTCAAACTCAGGGCTGCTATTGGGAAACCCTAATATCACTTTGCCTGACCTAGGGATTGAACCCATGACCTCGTATCCCGCTGGAGCAGTTATGAGAACTTAACGAAAGAGTCATATAATGAAAAAAATTGAACTCTTCTATGAAATACTGTTAAACACATTTTTTTTTGTAATGTTGTGACTGTTCAACGTCGTAATAAAGATAATCATATTCTTGGTGTTCAAATATTCGATTGACATAACTCATCTAAATTTATTGCTAGAAAGATTGACTTCAAGTCAATGACGGTAGAATTAGGTCTAATATAGGGTAATAACTAAGAAAATGTAATAATTCCAATCGTATTAATTAAGCAATCAACAAAACAAACGAGTTCAATAACTATAGAGACTAGTCCATAGACTTCTTTACAAATTGGTTGTAACATTGTTAACATGACCAGCGTAACTTGAACCGCTAGAAGAAAAGGTGCCATCAAATTGTGGGCTCTTGTTAAAGTGGATGTATTAAATTATTTTATGCACGTTTTAATACAATCGGTCATTCACCTAGCAACCGTAGTACGGTCGTGGCCATGCATAATATGAGATAAAGACGAACCCATGTTTGTTTTGATCAAAATTACTATTGTATGCATTGAGTATTATAGCTTATAGACACATCTATTCGCTATAAAACATAAAATGCAGATGAATTAGTAATGCTTTAAGACGGTCTTTAAGTTTTGTGGGCTAACAATAATGTTTTTTAAATATTTCCACAGATACTATTAAACAAAGAAATAAATAAGAATGTTTACATTGATGATTAATTGATTTAAATAAATTTTCATACTCAACCTCTTGTTGGTTTAGCGAAAGCTGATAACCTTTAAAATACATACACGTACAATCAACGCAATTTTAAGAGATAATTCAAGAAGATATTGCTAAAAATAAACAGTAAACAAACACAAAGGTTGCAAACATTGAAAACCAGTTTTGGAGAAGTAACACTTTCAATTCATAAGCGCAGAGAGACTGAGGATATTATTATGAAATAAAAATAGTGTCTCATTAGATTATATTTTGGAATTTTAAGATTTTGCCATTCAAACAGAAGTAATTCGAAATCTAAACAGAGATAAAATTCGTGGTTTTATCTCTGTTTTTTTCCACGCTAGATACTGTCGAAATAACAGTACAGTACAGTGGACTTAATAGAAACATCTTTGCTCATTCAAATAAATCCAATTCTAAGCGAATCGCTTTTTACTTCAAGCATCCACCATCGCAATTACTTGACCAGCCTGCGTAGGTCCCGTTAATTTTACAGACCCTACACAAATAACACATTACGATTCGATCCCAGTCGCCGAATTCGATCGACACTCCATACATGGAGGCTTACAGTTAGTTGGTGTGAACAATACTTTGATAGCTTGATGATATTTTGACTTCCGCACTTCGGATTAGAGAACTTCATTTCAAAGAAGGAAATACGGTTTGAAAAAAAGTCCCTTAAAAAAATCATAATATACTTGACCTCCGAAACCCCACTTAATTTATTATGGTCACTATTTATTCAGCATAGTAGAGCAACATAATACTAAAACTATGGATAACGCTAGAAAACTAGCTTTTAATAAATAATAATTTAATACATACAAAGAAAATGTAAACAAAACGTTGACATTCAACTCACAACGACTTGAAGACCTTGATTACTATAGTCCTACACACGATCGCTAGGCTCATAAGGCATTAAGGTTATCACTTTCTCAGTTCAAAATCGTCTTTACCTTTGATATTCTAAAGTACACTTTGGTCTGACATCAACGTGGCACTTATTATGTTCAAGAATTTTACCGTTATCTATACTTATGTGACATGAATATATCGAAACATGTTTTACTGAAAATGGAAACTGGAAAATCGTATAATCCAATATGCCCTTGGCATTACTCGCCTGGTGTTATATGTACATTTAAGGACATAAACTCAAGGAACGGCGAGAAATAACAATTCTTGCGAGTTCAGAGCCTGAGATATTGACATCTATTAAACTACATTATAGGTCTGCTTTATCGCTTGACTTAAACCAGTAATAGATTAAACTTTGTTGTGAATTCAGTAATGTTGTCTGTGTTTTATTATATTTCTACAAAATTTTAAATCTTTTATATTAAAGTCCACCGGAATATGAACGTATGAAAGAATTTAATAGGATAAACGAACATGGTATTCATCTTTGGGATTCAGAAATGATTAAAAGTCAAATTTTATAGTTAAATTTTACAGAAGTATTACATCGTGGTTTAATCTACGTTTTGTGTTACTATTTCGTATGTATATTGTGCCATTATCAATAACAAGAGTAGAATCGTTATATGATTTATCTCTAACCTTCCGTAAGACAAAAACATCATCTAGGTATAACTGTAGACTGCCTGACGTCTTGTACACCTTTGTTTGGTTCAAACTCACGTTCAACACTTGTTCAAGGACCAGGCCTTTGCAAATATTGACATAATATTAAGCTCGCCTGAGACAGGTGTTGACGCATTGATATGTTGAGCGAGGTTAATATTATTTGATTTAGTTCAAAGATGCTTTTGCATGCTTGAGTCACGTTTGTTCCTATGTTGAGAATCACGAGATTAACCTCCTTTGATGTGTCTTTTGCAATCTGAATTGTCAATACGAATCCAGTTTATTAAAGAGATCTTGGCCGCTTTGTTGTCCATGTGGCCAAGGAGGTATTAGTAAAATATTGTAGGGGGCGATCCCAACTTGGGTCACCAGCTACTCCGGGACCAACTTAATTGTAAAATATTTAATTATAAAATAAACTTTTTAAATATCTTTGACTTTTATTTCACAGTATAATTGAAACACGTTTACATTTTTCTTTCTGACTTCAGTCTGATATACATCTTTTTTTCTTTTCGTAGTATTCAAAGATATTTTTTTTTCATATTATATACTAAATTTGAAATGTTGTGGCTAACAATATGCTATTTTGAGCCTTTTGTAGCCTTTCGTATGTAATATACTTACGTATGCTCACGCTTGCTCCACGAAAAGGTAGGCAGAGGTGTAATTATTAGTACATTCACATTTTGCCAGTTATATTTAAGTCCCATTTAATAAAGGCGTTCGTATTACCATTAACTGGGCACAAATTTAGACTGCAAAATCCTTTAGCACATTTCCTGACCCGAGGATCAACCCCTGGATCTCTTGTTCCGTAGTAGCAGAAACAACAAAGTATTCATTACGTTGTCTTCTCTCTATCTCTCTTAATATTTCACTTAGCTTATTTCAGTTTATGCTTTCATCAAATGATTAATTTACCTTTTGCCACCTTAAGTCTAAATCCCGCACATTACTGGAACTCCAAATAGATACCACACCATTAGTGGCGAATTCCTTTGTAACAAATCACTACCACGACCACCAGCTGTGCACGCATGTGTCACTCCATACAGAAATAACTGGACCAATACCACTAGACTTCACGGCGGCAAGACCAAAATGGTCAGCACACACTTTGGAATTCAAATTGAGACCATAACTTCAACGGTTAAAGATGCTAATTGATTGTGATCTAGAAGTTTAAGACGGTGATGAAAAAGATGACATAGTACCTTGAGATGAAGGTTTAAGTTTCAATGTACCGTTATCTGGTCATGAGAAAGGTGATGAAGCTAAAGAGAAAATTGCAACTGATGTTTGTACGGCAGACGTAGGAAATATCGTACGTGAAAATACTTCTCATATTGCATCCTTAGCACACATTGAAAAGCTGAAACCACAAGTACAGCATAATATGTAGGAGTTAATTATAAGGTTTAAGTTATAAATGGATTGAGCAAAATCAGAATTAATAATACACATTTTAGAATATTATGAACCAGTCGCAAAGGTTTTGCAATCGAGAAATATCACAGTGAAGCTTATATTTGGACAAACGGTGTAATTAGAATGCTATTTGTACTTGTTAACTGTATTGTTAGCTTTGAATACCAAATTGTATCAAAGTCTATATTTGTAACTATGATAATTTACACTGAATTGATCGTGTATAGGGTCGACTTTTAGGCGAATATTTTCGGAGCATCGGCTTTTTTTTTTCAACTACTAACTAAATAATTTTCACTACAAACGACTACATACTTTTTTTGTTTTTTTTTTTCAAGTCGGGTGCTAAGTTCACATAGTTGCTGTTAGTACATATTATGTTTCGCAGTTTCTTCACCTGACAGGCTTAAATTTGGAAACGGTAGTAAATTAACATAAGTTGCCGTAACCCGTGGCAGGCAGATATCCTACGAGGATTGCCCACTATAAAAAAAAAAAAAAAAAAAATGGATAAATGACGTTCAAGTGTCACTTATGATGAATAACAATTTGAATTTTGAATATCAATAAAAAATAAAATAAAATGTCCTTTTTATTTTTTGTCGTTTTTTCAGGCTGTTCTTACAATTTTATTTTAAAACAAAATTTTGCATTGAATTATATTCCACATATTATCGTCAAATAAGTACCGAACCCTTAGTCTAAAAACATGACTTTACCTCAAAAGTTAATAGTAAGTGTAGTGTAGAGTAAGTTGTGTCCTTCTGACGATTTGAAAGTACTTTGTAAGAAGTCTAATCAAATAAAGATATTTTGAATATTGAATTAAGTTTGATAATATTAAACTAACTTAATTATATTATAATAACTAATGTTTGCAGTAAGCCGTAGTGGCCTTGGGGTTTGAACAGTCGCCTGCTACACAACTGACTTTAATCCCAGCGGAGCCTGTACCAACGAGTTTTTTAAAAACTTATGTGCAGTGATTTCACACCGCGTGCTTCACGGAGAAGGAAAATATCGTGAGGAAACCTACATATGTCTGAGAAGTAATTCAAATACGTATGGGTAGTGCCTGAGACGGCGATGAACTCACCCTTCGTCACGTTGGCACTTAATCATACGCCTTCGGAGACCCTTCAGGGATGGCGTGAGCATATTTTAAAGTTTTCGCTCAGTAAAAATTGAACAGTAAGTAAGGATATATTACCAAAATACTACGTCTAAACAAGCGGCATCAATGCTCACCCTAAATTTTTATCTCCTAGATTTAAAAGCATCCGTCATGTCAAATTCCTTACAAATTCTTTGCATTACCAAACAGAAGTTACTTTAAAACCAATTTTCTAACACAAATATAGTAACGAAGGTATAAAATACAATATATACAGAAGACCAGTCTCGAACATTGTCTTATCTCTGTATCTAAATTATGTGTGTGTGGACATAACACATTGAATAATTAAAGTTAAAGTCTAATCTATGGGAGAAAATATTTGTTTGTATGTTCGTAACGAATAGGCTCCGATACTATCTCATCTCCCTGGCCTTATCCCATACATTGTTGGGTTCGGCGCTTGGTTCAACCCGATGCGGCTGATCATCTCATTTTTATACGAAGCGACTGCTATCTGACCTTCGCAACCCCTTTAACGAGGAAAGTCTGTGATCTGGGTTGAACCAGTTGTCAGACTGTTTTTAGGCCTCCGACTGACCTGCTGCGATCGTTACATACTTCTTTCGCTTCATCCACATGCATGCATCTCTTCATACACTTCTTTCGGTTACGAGTGCACCGAATATGAAACTTCTGGTTTTTTTTATTAATTTGGTTATACATACATACGTAGTTCTTCCTTGGACTCCCTATACCGATACATGCGCTAACATTCGCTTTCATTCTATATATATTAAATATGGAACAAGTTATTTTTATACATGCATAATATACTTACGTCTTAATAAGTAAACAGTTTCGAGGAGCTACGTTCGTGAAGAGAATGATTCTTGACCAAATTAGGAAGGCGCCCTTATGTCACCATTTATTTTGTAACGAAGGGGAGTCCCATTTAACCTGAAATTAAAACGTCGGAATCGATGTCTCTGTCAGTCTGTCACACAAAAATGTACATATCATGTTTGATTTTTCGTTTCCCTTACTTGGGGTGTTCGTGAAACTGTAAATAGAGTCTTGAAAGGTGATGACAATTGACATTTTGTAATTAACTTTAAGCCATCTTCTAGTTCGCTTTACAGCGTTACGTTTAAATTTTTATTAATTCAATTCAAAATATCTTTATTTGATTAGACTTCTTACAAAGTACTTTCAAATCGTCAGAAGGACACTAAATACATTATACATGATTATAAATGTTACCACCGGGTTCGGAAGGTAGCTTTTGTTGAGAAGAACCCGGCAAGAAACTCAACAATTACTCTTTTAAAAAAAAAAAAATTATACAATGTTTTTGGTAACAGTATTTATATCTCATGAATATAAGCCCATGGACACAGTACAAATGCTCAATTGTCAAACTAAAATATTACAAATATTTGTGAGCATGGCACTATTGGTAACTTAAGCTGCCGTGGTGGCCTTGGGGTTTAAGCAATCGCCTGCCACGTAAGTTCGAATCCCAACTATGAGTCTTTCTAAAAATGACACTTATGTACAGAGATTTTACACCACTGCACCGTAAAGATGAAGGAAAACATCGTGAGGAAATCTGCATATGTCGGAGACAATTCAAAGACATATGTACAGTGTCTAAGGCGAATAGAACGGTTTTGAAATTGAAACAGCCGCATTATTCTATAAGAGTTTTCAGCGTCGAACTCGATGTCGAGAGCTGATAAACTATACAGAATTACGCGGCAGTAGTTCCTGAGATTAGTGCGTTCTATAAAATAAATAAATTGATTTGTTTTATACACACTCACACAAGGTTACGCAAATAAATGTCTACATATTTATTGTCAAACATAGCTCTTAGCAAATAAAAGTATAAACAATTTCTATTCTATTGTATAACATAACAAATGGTCCTTGAAATAGCACTCATTAAAATATTTGGAACTTATTTTGACTAACACAATTACTCTTAACGAAAATAAATCTCAAACAATTAATTAAACATTCTCTAGAAACAATACGTCGCTATGACTAATAGCGCTTTATTATGCCCCAAAATAGTTACAATAGAAAACTTACTTAATCTCCACTAAAAATCTTCAGAAGTTAAATGAATATTAATAAGTTGGGGACAAAAGGCACCCTTGATTCGGGGCTTTTGCGTAGCGCGGCGAGTTGTCGATGTTTTTCGTATCGATATTTTTAATGTACATTTATTGAAAAAAAACCTTTACTATATATATATAAAGAAC
Source organism: Watsonalla binaria (assembly GCA_929442735.1). NCBI lineage: Eukaryota > Metazoa > Arthropoda > Insecta > Lepidoptera > Drepanidae > Watsonalla > Watsonalla binaria. Next base: position 8,076,969 of record OV838937.1, on the reverse strand, counting down.
AGTCGTTTTTATGAATTTTATAAATTACTATTGTTTCAATTTGATTGGTAAAATAAGATAGTTATGAAGTAGACAGGTACTGATTTGCATATTCTTGATAATAATTAAGTCACTCTCAGATAATAATAAGGACTATGAGATTTGTATTATAAAGAAAGTAATGCATATATTAATTTCACTTTGCTAAAATTCAGTAAACGAGATATTTGTTGACTTTTCAAGCAGCCAGTAGTCAACCAGCTTATCAACTTTGAATCTATGAAAAAAATTCTTCCTAATTCATATCGATATCGACATTTTAGCCAACGCCATCTCTAACAGAACTTAAAAAACAAAAAGCTACTTGAAGGAGACGCGTCGACGTCAAATTAATGTTTATTTTTTTCTCGTTTTTTTTAGAGGCTCCCTCGTATTTTGAGACAGTCGATAAATTTCAGAGTAATTATAGCTAGAGGCATTACGTTGAAAGGTAACCAGATCTTCAAGATTTATTGACGGTGGCGTAGATAATGAATTGTTGACTAATATTGACTAATTGTAGTGAGAAGAGCACGGTAATTTTGGAATATTTGTCGATGTTTTTCTAGTTTTAAATATTTATATAAATATTAGGGTGCCGTCTGTAGCGGGCCTAAGCCTCCTTAACATCTATGATCGGAGGCTACGAACAATTTACATTATTAATAAATACTTGAAAGAACTTTAAAGTTCACCAATAGAGCCTTAAGTAAAGTTAAGTTACTCATATAACTGTCAATTTGGTTCAATGATAGTCGTAACATAAAACTTTACGACGAAAGTTAGGGTACGTGCAGATGGTAGGGTTTTAGAAATAAAAGAAGAGCCTGTCTTTGGTATAGTGATCTCAAACGCTACCAGGGAACATGAGGTCCTATGTTCGATCGCCATTGGGTAAAGTGTTATTAGGTTTTCTGTAATTTCCCTGTACCAGCCTGGAGAGTGGATAAGATTCCGGTTAGTCGCAATAGGCTCAACCCCTAATATAGGGGACTTAAACAAAAGTGGCGTTATTTGGGTATACTATAAATACCTACACCTCTGTCTACCCCTTCGGGAAAGGTATCTGTGTATATACCTATGTCAGCTCTATTTGTAGTGATTTTTACAGAGCTATAAAATAAGGCGTCATTGCACAGAATGCACGCCACTATTATTGATAACACTACTAAAATAAATAAGACAAGATCAATGTCATCCTTTGCAGCATGACATAAACCATTCTAGCATCCAAGCTGGGGCTTGCTAACACTATATTCTGGCAATTTATGGTCTCCCATGTCTATTGATTTTTGTCTGAGAAGATCTTCATCAGTAACAGTATACCCCTAGCTTTATCTCTATCACCGTAACTTGAACATAACAGCTTACTTTGTTTATCCGAAGCACACAATATTTAATGTATAGTACCTACTCCGTATCCTTAACGCGATAGTTAGGAGAAAATGACCCGTGCTATTAAATAATAGGTCTTAATATCATATATAAGATGCAATGTTGAAAAACATAAAGAAGATTGCAGCCAAATGACATTGCTCTATCGTAGTGATGTTTCTGAGGAAGAGATTAAATATAATAATTTAGAAGTTGAGATGGCAAAAATAAGAAATACTCTTTTGCGGAAAGAAGAACCTGGGGGCTTACTCGCTTTCTCAGAAAAACTAAGCTTTGCCCGAAAGTTCGCAATTTTCCACGAAGGGGTAGGCGTAGGTGTTGTAATAACAACACCCACTTTTCACCAAAAATTATTAAGTGCCAAAGTGACAGATGGCGAGCCTATCGCTGTCTCATACTTACGTCATAAAATGACTTCTCAGACATATGATGTTTTCCTTCACCGTAAAGCACGTGTGGAACAATGGCACGTAAGTTTTTTTTGCAAAAACTCATTGGTATAGGTTCCGTTGGGATTCGAACTTGCGTCGCATACGTAGCAGGCGACTGATCAAACACCAAGCCACCACGAGTCTTTATTAGTTCATATTTGTGGTTGACTACAAAATGGGTTGCCGTTTATACATTCTTAACCTACTTCAATTAAATTATGGGACGAACGAAAATTTTAATTTGATGAAAACATGGCGACGCTGAATCTGCGTTTCACTTTCGTTCTATTACGAAGTTTCGTTTCCGTAAAGAGAGAACAGAACATCAGGGTTGTAATTTCCTATTCTCCCAATTCTACAGCAATATAATATAAGTTAAAAATCCTTTGGTGTCCCGAAAGACGTAAAAAATAATGTCACTCTGAAATCGTTGGTGATCCCAAGAACCTAAAATTATGTTTTACAACGCACTTAATTTGAAATGTTTTTGGAAAGAGGGACTTAGTTCTAAGACACATTGATCCTTTTAATGAGGTAACAGCTCGAACATTTTAAGTAGGATTTAAGAAGACGTTTAGAGTTTATACAACAGAGAAGCGAAAGAACATCTTAATAGTGGTGTATGAGACTGCTATTGAAATAAGTAAAATCGTAACAGAATTTTGGGCGCGATTCTCAGTCTGATCAGTCTCAGGCACTATAGGTATGGTAGGAATTGCTTCTCAGGCATGCATGTTTCCTCACGATGTTTTCCTTCACCGTAAAGCACGTGGGGTGAAATCAATGTACATAAGTATTTTAGAAAAACTCACTGGTACAGGCCCCGCTGGGATTTGAACTTGCGTCGCTTGCGTAGCAGGCGACTGCTCAAACCCCGAGGCCATCACGGCTCGCTGTCAATAAAGACTAATCAAATAAAGATATAGTTGAATTGGGAGTAGGCACTATAAGAAAACCTCCGCCTACTTCTTCGGGAACACAGACCTGAGCATATGTATATGTATGTATTAATATCAAAGGCGCATAAACAAACATAAGTATCAATTGTCCGGCCACCGTACCTATTTTCAGCGACATGGGAACGTGTAATTCGGCCACTTATTACCATCAAGTACTTGATGGTAACGTCTTAGCTCCTCAAACAAACACTCGAACTGTATTATTAGTTTGAGATTATATTGTTTTTGGTTTATTTTTGTGTGGGAAAGTTTTCTGTACAATATGATTTGAAATTAAAATGAGGTTGGATTTGAACGATGATAATGACAGGGTTGAATAAGTATGGTATTGGTTTTTTACAAAAAATATTATGAGGGTAGGTTCGTCCGCGTGGAATAGTTACTTTGGGCTAACGCTAACTTTTACCCACGATTGGTCTAAGCTTGATTATATTATATTGATTATATATTCTTCTCAGTAACAGTAACCCTCCGAACCTGGCGGTAGCATGTATAATCCTATGTAATCGTGTCTTTCTGACGATTTGAAAGTACTTTGTAAAAAGTCTAATCGAATAAAGATATTTTTGATTTGATTTGATTTGATTATAGCATAAACTTTCCTCTGTTAATATGCTACATTTAAATATTTTTTCAAATATCATAAGTACATCTTGAGATTAGCCCGTTATAATATTATCACGCTAAGACCAATCGCAGGTTAAAGTAAGTATTAGCCCAAAGTTACCATTCCAAGCGGACCTCGTGGGCAGAAGCTAGTGATACTATTATATTAAACATCGAAACTTATAGTGATCATAGTTGGCCTCTGTATGACAAATGAGGCCTGGGAGCCAGGATCAGTCGGAGCAGACCTTGGTTGGTTGAGTGAAACACCGTAACTTGGGCAATCCTGGTATTTATTGATTCCACAACTGTATTGACTTGTTCTCTTGACGACCACTTGAAGACCACAACTACGTCAGGAAATGTGTGTGCTATATACGTTATGAAAGGAGACTTTCGACAGCGCGATCTAAAAGGATATAACGCCATCTTGTGTGAAATAGTTACACTAACTTGGCGAAGGGTATATTCTACGTTTAACATTCCGCCCACCAAGAACAAATTTCAACAAATTTGATCTTCTAATGGTAAAGCTAATCAAAAAACAATAGGTATCAAGTACATGAGGGGCACACAACTATACAACGTATGGTAACAGAACACAAAAACTAATACAGAGGTATGTCTCGCATTCAACTTAAGGTAAAATTAGGTAATAGATGGCACACCGCCCACTGTGAGACTTCTTGAATTGACTGATTGATAGCTCGATCAAAATAAAGAGTAAAAATTAAAGTGATAAACCGCCCACCATGAAAGTACATACAACCAAAATTAAAAACAAAACAGGTAACACCTACAAATAAACAAATAACGGTAAATATTAACACTAAACAATGGTTAAGAAACTAGAAGGTATACAATTCAACACACAGTACTTATAATGGTGAACCAATATAACAACAAGAAAGGTTTTAAACTCCAAAGGAAAAAAGGTAAAACAAATAAGTCCAAGTATGAATAGGTGAGCCACCACTCTACCAAGCAGCATTGTGATGGAGGCTAAGCAATTCCCTGTAATTGTCATATCGAAATTGGTTCAGTGGTTTTAAATCTCCATTTATTTCTATGCGAAAATGAGTGAAATGATTGATTTTTCATTCTGGATCTAACAAGGCCCTGGCTACATTTCTCTCCCCGTCGTCTCTCAGTTCCAATAGTTGCCAGCAATGCATGACTGCTGGTTTTCTCCCCAGACGAAAAGCAAACCACTGATTGTGGCTTTGATAAAGAACCCCCGCTTTTCATTGGTGACCCCTTTTGTGACTTGTCGGCAGTATGATTGGGATGAAGTAAGGTGTGGTGTCTACGATTGCATGAGCGGCATGAAGTAATGTTTTGACACTGCTCGGCAGAATGGCTACTACCAAGACAGTTGAAGCATAGTTTGTTACGCTCAACAAATCTACGCCGAGTTGGTATATCTGCAGCTATAAACTTCTTACAATGGATAACACGGTGTCGATCATTACAATATTTACAGAGGTTACTTTTACTAAAGAACGTGTTAATCCTTATTGGGTTTTGACTTTGGTTGGAACTGGATCCCGTATCAACTAATTCAAACGCGCGATATCTATTGGTTATGAAATCCTTAAAATGAGCAAAAGTCGGTAATTCGTTTGGACTGTTGATAGCTTGTAATTCCCATTGCCTCCTTGACCCTGGATCCAATCGCAATGAAAGCATGTGTATAATAAATATATCCCAAGTGGATATATCAATTCCTAAATTTTGTAAAGCGCCTAAACATTCAACGGTGGTATCTATCATGTCCCTCAAACTTGCTGCAGTGTCAGATACAGCAGATTGGTTAAAAAGTCTATTCAAAATGGATTGCAATTGAAACCGCTTATTATTGTAACGCTCTTCCAGCATGTCCCAACACCTATGGTAATTGTCAGCTGCTATGCTGATATGCCTTACAAATTTCTCAGCTTCTCCCGTGAGGAGTCCCTTTAGATACTGCATCTTTTGTGCATCGTCCATGGGAGCTTTATGCACAAGCGATATAAATAAATCCCGGAAGGTAGTCCATTCGCTATAAAGCCCAGAAAATGTTGGTATAACAATCTTTGGTAATTTGAAATTAACATTCGAAAGGGAATTTTTGTAACTGTCCGAAACCATTTTAGCCTTAATTTTGAGAATGCATTTAAAATCAATGAACAGTTCTTCCACTGAGCTGTAAACATCCTCTGAGTAATATGAGGATGACTTCAAAACCCCCAATTCAACGGACTCCATAATTGTTTTGTGATTTTCCGTGAATTGACCCCATAATAACTCGAGTTGCTCCAGCCTACTCTCAACAAATTCTAAAGTAATGCGATCCTTTGGTAGTTTTTCGAAGTTAATAAATGATTTGGCAATTCTTTCCCGAATGTCATCCTGTGCGAAACTTAAAGAATCCATTTTGACAATAAACTTGACACCTAATAAGAAAATAAAAACCAAATTCCAAATATAAATGTCAAATAAAATCGAAAATTGTTGTAAGTGTTTTGAATTTTAAATAATTTTGAAAATCGAGCATAGGTTCCCCGTATGAACCAAACTTCTTAAATTATTCTATGTCCTAAATTACAGCTAAAACATTCTAAGTTTATTTTACCCTAAGAATAAAGTCCAATTTTGTCTACTATTCCCTGAATGTACTAACACACTGACGTCACTGCCGACTCGTTCTTGGCCGCTGACGTCACAGCTGACTCGTGCTTGACCGATGACGTCACAGCCGACTCCCACTTGACTCGTTGATACTGCGCCTCCTGTCGCCACCAACTGCACCCCTCCTGGCGCTGTCTGGTGGCTGCACCCCGCCTGGTGCTTGATCAGGAGTGCCGCCGCTCCTGGTGGTCTTCTGAGCAGCACCCCTCCTGGTGCCGCTGCTTAGGACTGCGCCCCCTTGACAAGTAGCCCTCCTGCTACTGTCAGTCTGCAGTGCTGCTCCGGCGCCACTGAGCACCCCGCCTGGTGCTGATCAGCAGCTAGCCCTGAACCCTCAGGCTTCCAAGTTTTGCCGGAAGATCCGGCTCGAAGGACCAAATTTGTATGACAAATGAGGCCTGGGAGCCAGGATCAGTCGGAGCAGACCTTGGTTGGTTGAGTGAAACACCGTAACTTGGGCAATCCTGGTATTTATTGATTCCACAACTGTATTGACTTGTTCTCTTGACGACCACTTGAAGACCACAACTACGTCAGGAAATGTGTGTGCTATATACGTTATGAAAGGAGACTTTCGACAGCGCGATCTAAAAGGATATAACGCCATCTTGTGTGAAACAGTTACACTAACTTGGCGAAGGGTATATTCTACGTTTAACAGCCTCCTTGATGGTGAAGTTTTCTTCTCGTAATGAAAGCCGCAACGCTATTGTCGACGACTCAGCGGTTGAGTGTTCTCGTATTCAAGCAAGTCGCGCGAACTGAGGGCCTAGAGCGAGTCTTTCACTGACGCCGTCACAAGACATGGCGTTGACGTAAACGCAGATTTGTATGGTATCGAAACAGCGCCTACGGTCGGCCCAAAATTGCACTATTGTGATCCCGTACAAATCTGCGTTTACGTGAACGCGATGACTTGTGACGGCTATTTCAAGAAAACTCGCTCTTAGCACACTCTGCATCGATACTAAAGTAATTTGATCGAAGTGTCATTTAAGTGTATTCTGGTAATTTAAATTGTCCGTCAATCGCTTGTTGTAAGCGGTGTTTTTATAACAGAATATCATTATTTTTCGATACCCTAATTTTAGTATTGTACGCTTAAAAATTGCAAAAAATATTTAATATAATCATAACGGAGGGACCGTTATGATTCGTGGCCGAAATTCGTTTAAAATGAAATCTCTTTTATCTATGTATCTTCTTGGCTTCGTCCGCGTTGTATATAGGTTACTATATTAAAGCCTATATCGGTGAAGTATTTTAAAATATAATCAGTATTTACGACGACAAACTAGCAATTTGATATCGTAATAAAAAGTTGTTATTCTATCGATACTTGTAATAATATTCCACTCGGTCCCAACACTATCTAGAGTTGTCATTAGCATTCGCCACAGAAGCCTGTGTGAAGAACTGTAGAGTTATACTGAGAAGTAACAAATTATACATAAATATTGTGCATCGTTTAAGCATTGTGGTGACATTGGAATAATATTGCGATGAGGAAGCATTATGTTTTTATCGTATTCTATCTCTTTTTGCGATTTCAAAGTGTTCCATACACATACATATGCTCACGCCTGTATTCCCCGAAGGGGTAGGCAGAGGTGTTGGTTATCACAACACCCACTTTTCACCGAATTTGATTAAGTGCCAACGTGACAGATGGTGAGTCTATCGCCGTCTCAGGCACTATACATACGTCTTTGAATTACTTCTCAGAAATATGCAGGTTTCCTCACGATGTTTTCCTTCACCGAAAAGCACGTGGTGAGAAATCACTGTACATAAGTTTTTTAGAAAAACTCATTGGTACAGGCCCCGCTGGGGTTCGAACTTACGTCGCTTAGCAGCTTAGCGTAGCAGGCGACTGCTCAAACCCCGAGGCCACCACGGCTCTACCACGGTGTTCCTTCATTTGTTTTTTTTTCATATGGCCTCTCCCAGTTGGTAACCTCCACTGCTTAACCGGACTAAAGGGCCCAAGGGCTCGCACCTCGTCTTAGGGCGTTGCTGGGGGATGAGCTATCGAGCTGGATCTGAGTTGTATTATTTAGGGATATGTTTAAGGCTAGTGGCTCGACGCGTATTTCATGATAATGGAAGTATAGATGACGGGTTGCCCATTTCCCTCTATGATGGTTGAGGAGGTCAATGGCTAGCATTCACATCATACTTGTGAACAGGAGCTGCTTGTGATTTGAAAGTACTTTGTAAAAAGTCTAATCGAATAAAGATATTTTTGACTTTGACTTTGATTTTGATACGTAATGTGGTCACAAATACGAACGAACATATTGTTCTGTGCCCCAAGTGTAGGTTTTAACACGTTCAGATGTTGTCGCTTGACTTTACGTTTTGAGCTTTGTATGGAGACGTAAAACTTCCTACACTCGCCGCATGGGGCGCTTTTTAACGTGCCCATACAAAATTAAAAAAAATATGATATCGTCTTTACGTAGATAAGCATATTGAAATATTTACTTGAAGACTATTTCGAGTTTTTCACCGTTTTCGTAATCTAAGATCCATGGTAGCCTTGGGGTTTGAGCAGTCGTCTGTTATGCAAGCGACGCAATTTCGAATCCCAGCGGGGGCCTGTACCAGTGAGTTTTTGCAGTGATTTCACACCACGTGCTTTACGGTGAAGGATAACATCGTGAGGAAACCTGCATATGTAGGAGAAGTAATTCAAGAACGTATGTATAGTGCCTGAGACGGCGATGGACTCATCCTCTGTCACGTTGGCAATCATATTCGGTGAATAGTGGGTGTTGTTGTTACAACACGTCTGCTTACCCTTTCGGGGACCTTTCTGGGATGGCGTAAATATATTTATTTATCGTATAAAAATACTGTAGGTGAGTGTAGAGCTAGTGAGTATAAATTCCGAAATCAGTGCATAACGTGAAAGTGACATATCTTCCAATCTTTTTGAAAATCTTACATCATTGCTCGCTTACTGATTTAAAAAAATAATAATAAATAATACAATAATTGAACAATTTTTCAAAGGCCCATCGTATAATATTAAAATGATAATCCCAGAATGCCTTCCATTCACCTCTTCATTACAACATGTAACATAAAATATGCCCATATTACTACGTAATTTGCAAAATTATCTTTAAATTCAAGCGAATATACACCGTAATTTGTTTATGATACAGTGCAGTTTAGTAATACTGGGTAAATTGGTCTTTGTAATAATTTAATAGGGTAGAATTAAATCGTCCAATCTACAACATTACTTGCGAATATTTCCCGGGATTATTCTTAACTTGATGTGAACGGATGTGTGAGTTGTTTTTCATATCCTATTCATTAATTTTGCAAGGTTTGCTTAGTTTGCGAAGTAACTATTATTTAAACGGTACTTGAGTACTACTTATATCACTGTGCTGTGCTTTAGGCCTTAACTTAATTTTTTTATTGCAATTTTTTCAAGAAACATCTACACAGATATTTTGTCTGTCTGTTTGTCCCGGCTAATCTTCGAAACGGCTGGACTGATTTTATCGGGACTCACTGGCAGATAGGTACAATAACAGTTTATTTAAAGAAAACCATTGGTGTTTCGCGGGTCACCCATTAAATTAATGCTAGGCGGGTGAAACCGCAGGGCACAGCTAATGTTAAAATAAAAAGCGTTTGTCGCTTAGTAAAATAATAAAAAATATGGATTTCGTTATTTACAACGCATTATGGAGAAAACACCTATAAGCCAAAAACTTTTATACAAAATCTATTATGCATTAATTATGGATCAAAATGTTTAATCGCCCAATAAATGCCGCCTTTAATTTTTATATCATAATTAACAACTGTTTACAGTCTAATCATCAAATTGTCACTAAAATCGGGTAACAACATGCTCGTCTATCATTAACGTATTTTATTTAAAGCTTAGTATACACTAAACTCACCAGATGTGTACAAATTACCAAAAAAAAACATTTATGACATGCTCAAAATTTGGAACGCGTGCCTGGCGTTCGTGCATTATTTTGAATGTAAATAAATATGCCATTAAAGTTGGCTCGCGTATGGTGTAAACACAACCTAAGGAAACCCTCCTTACTTGCGTGTCTCTGTATATTTCAGGATAAAGAAAGAACATTAAATATTGGTTTGACTGGTGAATTATTGTGAAATTTGGGAGACTGCTGACGTTGCGTTTCATACAGAGTTGAACTAGAGGTCTAGAAATTTTGGAAAATTGCTGACTTTGCATTTCAGACAGAGTTGAACTAGAGGTCTAGAAATTTTGGAAAGCTGCTGCCTTTGCATTTCAGACATAGTTGAACTAGAGGAAATTTTGGAAAACTGCTGACTTTGCATTTCAAACAGACTTGAACTAGAAACCAAACTTTTTTTTAATTTTATTAATTAAAATTACCTAACTATAATAAACTCTCTGGCTGACTTTCGTATTTATTATCTCATTTAAATTAAGATTGGACAAGTAAGTCTGTAGAACCTACCTTTAAAAAAAACCGTTTTATTTTTTTAATTTACGGGACAGTGATTGCCCACAATCTCACACGATAGTTAGTGATGAGATCAAAGATATTGCTCAATGATAAAGCTATTAACTCCTCTCCTAAGCTCTTGTTAAGGGTAAGTTACAAATTCATCACAGTCGCCTTGCCCCTAAACCTTGCCCTAGTGTTCCTTAATTCTATAAATATCCAGAACCCTTATTTTCCCCACCAGATGTCAGTATTCCTTCCATAACATCTCTGTGTGTGGTGCACTTTGATGTTAGTTTTGTTTATATATTTTTTATTTATTTACACACAACAATAGGTGAGCCCTCACACACATGAAAGGTAACATCTCTTTTATCTTAAACAAGTTGCACGTGACCTATACATACATACATATGCTCACGCCTGTATTCCCCGAAGGGGTAGGCAGAGGTGTTGTAATCACAGCACCCACTTTTCACCGAAGATGATTAAGTGCCAACGTGACAGATGGTGAGTCCATCGCCGTCTCAGACACTACATACGTCATTGAATTACTTCTCAGAAATATGCAGGTCTCCTCACGATGTTTTCCTTCACCGTAAAGCATGTGGTGTAAAATCACTGTACATAAGTTTTTTAGAAAAACTCCTTGGTACAGGCCCCGCTGGGATTCGAACTTGCGTCGCTTGCGTAGCAGGCGACTGCTCAAACCTCAAGGCCACCACGGCTCCACGTGACCTATAGATTTTAAAAAAGCCAATCTCAATGGCAGTATAATAAAAACCTAAATATTAAAATATAAGCATAAGGGGATCTTCCATTGGAACTACTGTGTTCTAGGGGCTGGAGCTAAAAGTTTCTTGTTCACTAAAGCCGTGGTGGCCTTGGGGTTTGAGCAGTCGCCTTGCTACGCAAGAATCCCAACGGGGCCTGTACCAACGAGTTTTTCTTTATGTGCAGTGATTTCACACCACGTGCTTAACGGTGAAGGTCAACATCGTGAGAAAACCTGCATATGTCTGAGAAATAATTCAAAGATAGGTATAGTGCTTGAGTCGGCGATAGACTTACCATCTGTCACGTTGGGTCTTAATCATCTTCAGTGAAAAGTGGGTGTTGTTACTACAACAATTCTGCCTACCATTTCGAGGAATGCAGGCGTGAGCATATGAATGTATTGTTTCTAGATTTTCTTTGTAAAATTAAAAGGAAAATAAGCCACTAACTTTCATTCATTAATTGCTTACAACTTAAATCCCCTTGTTAGAAAACATAGACCAAAAAAGTTAAGAATACATCTCTTTTTGTGACAAGGATTTCGTAAGGGATGGACATAGTTTTAGTCTGAGTTTCAACCATGTTTTGTAATATGGGAGGTGGGAGGCAACAGTGATGATGACGAAGAAATGTCAGTGCGGTGTCGTCAGAAATCCTTTAACCCGACCGAATACAATACGTCGTGATATGCCAACACTTTCCCGAAGATTACACGACATCGACATTTGGTGACGTTGCTGGCACCCGTTGGTTTACCCTCCATGATCACGTGACCCCTTGATGGTGTAAAGCCAACTTACAGAGGGAACTCCTGTTTGAAATTGGAACTATATAGTACATCCAGCCAATACAGGATTACAGCAAAATCAAAATGCTTAATTTTTTTCTAAGATGCCAGTGTTCTTGGACCATAGTCACGTTATTACACCTGTATTCCCCTAAGGGGTAGTCATAGGTGTTGTAACAGGAACACCCACTTTTGACCAAAGATGATAAGTACCAAAGTGACAGATAGTGACTCATAGTGGGTCTATCGCCGGCTCTCGAACATTATGCGAGCATTATGTTTAACTAAAGTGTCTTTTTATATGGAAAAAAATAATTTTCCTTCTTTCTCCTTGCAAATATAAATTTTCATAGTACCTAAATATTAAAATTAAGTTTTATTTCTTCAAATCTTAATTAAGATAACTTGCAAGTGGTCAGTAAGTATTCCGTGAATTGCGTAAAGTCAGAAGAAAAGGCCTGATATTATTTATTAGAAGTTAAACCGTCTGCATACATACATACATATGCCCACGCCTGTATCCCATGGGGGTAGGCAGAGACCACCGTTTGCCACATGCTACGATCCATACATACTTCTTTCGCTTCATCCACATTCATGGATCTCTTCATACACTTTCATCGGTTACGAGTGCTCCGAATTTGACCTTTCTGAAAAATACTATTAATTTGGTCATAGTAGTTCTTCCTTTGACGCCCTCTACCGACACTTCCGGTCACATTCGCTCTATAAATATCTTTCGTTAATCGCCTTTCACTCATCCTTTCGATATGTCCAAACCATCTCAACATACTTCTTTCAATTCTGGTCACCACATCATTCTTCAACTTGCAACTGTCTCTTATCACACTATTTTTGATTGGATCTACAATGGTTAAACCGTCTGTTAATTTTAATTATAGATTATTGTGACTTGCAGGTGTGCAAATACGCAATTTACCCGAGCTTAGCTCAGCTTGACTGCAGCGTGTCAAGGACAAATCTTGGACTAAATTGCTTTTAGACAGCCCGTTGCTTTGTGTCACGATTTTAATGTTTAAGCGTCTGTTTGTCCGAGATTAGATTAATTATTTTGTGGCTTACAATTGTCATTTTTACTTTACTTCACTCGCTGTTACTAATATTGAAAATGAACATGATTTATTCAGTTCAGGCCCTAATACGGCACGTAGATGAATTTACCGCTGGTTCGGAAACTAGCCCTCTGAGAAGAACCGGCAAGAAGCTATATTCATATCCATATTATATCTAGCTGTGCCCGGCAAAGGTAAACTACCTTACATACATATGCTCACGCTTGTATTCCCCGAAGGGGTAGGCAGAGGACTTTTCACCGAAGATGATTAAGTGCTAACGTGACAGATGGTGAGTCCATCGCTGTTTCAGACACTATACATACGTCTTTTAATTACTTCTCAGAAATATGCAGGTTTCCTCACGATGTTTTCCTTCACCGTAAAGCACGTGGTGTGAAATCACTGTACATAAGTTTTTTTAGAAAAACTCATTGGTACAGGCCCCGCTGGAATACGAACTTGCGTCGCTTGCGTAGCAGGCGACTACTCAAACCTAGCTATGTGAACTTAGCACCCGACTTGAAAAAAACCAAATTTTTTTTTTGCCATCTGGAAGGCTTTCGTATGTAGTTGTTTGTAGTGAAAATTATTTCGTTTGTAGTTGAAAAAAAAAAAAGTTATGCCTCATGAAAAAATGGTCAGCACCCGACATTCGAAATTTAAAATTTTAAAACGGCACGTTTGTAGAGAATCGTTTGTAGTTGTTTGTAGTACAATTATTTTTGATTGTAGTAAAAAGACAAAAAAGTTATGGGAGAAAAACAAAAAAAAAAAATTTATTTTTATTTTTCATGATTATGCTAAAAAGTACCTAAAAATCGTTTGTAGTAAGCTAAAATTGGTAGTAAAGTGTCGACGAACATTCCTAGACGTTTGTAGTAACTTTCATTCGTTTGTAGTAGCTTCCAATCGTTTGTAGTAAGCCACGAATGGTTGTAAAGTGTCGACGAACATTCCTAGATGATTGTAGTAACTTTCATTCGTTTGTAGTAGCTTCCAATCGTTTGTAGTAAGCGACGAATGGTTGTAAAGTGTCGACGAACATTCCTAGACGTTGGTAGTAACTTTCATTCGTTTGTAGTAGCTTCCAATCGTTTGTAGTAAACCACGAATGGTTCCAAAATGTCGACGAACATTCCGAGATGTTTGTAGTAACTTTCATTCGTTTGTAGTAGCTTCCAATCGTTTGTAGTAAACCACGAATGGTTCTAAAATGTCGACGAACATTCCTAGATGATTGTAGTAACTTTCATTCGTTTGTAGTAGCTTCCAATCGTTTGTAGTAAGCCACGAATGGTTGTAAAGTGTCGACGAACATTCCTAGACGTTTGTAGTAACTTTCATTCGTTTGTAGTAGCTTCCAATCGTTTGTAGTAAGCCACGAATGATTGTAAAGTGTCGACTAACATTCCTAGACGTTTGTAGTAACTTTCATTCGTTTGTAGTAGCTTCCAATCGTTTGTAGTAAACCACGAATGGTTGTAAAGTGTCGACGAACATTCCTAGACGTTTGCAGTAACTTTCATTCGTTTGTAGTAGCTTCCAATCGTTTGTAGTAAGCCACGAATGGTTGTAAAGTGTCGACGAACATTCCTAGACGTTTGTAGTAACTTTCGTTTGTTTGTAGTAGCTTCCAATCGTTTGTAGTAAGCCACGAATGGTTGTAAAGTGTCGACGAACATTCCTAGACGTTTGTAGTAACTTTCATTCGTTTGTAGTAGCTTCCAATCGTTTGTAGTAAACCACGAATGGTTGTAAAGTGTCGACGAACATTCCTAGACGTTTGTAGTAACTTTCATTCGTTTGTAGTAGCTTCCAATCGTTTGTAGTAAACCACGAATGGTTGTAAAGTGTCGACGACCATTCCTAGACGTTTGTAGTAACTTTCATTTGTTTGCAGTAGCTTCCAATCGTTTGTAGTAAACCACGAATGGTTCTAAAATGTCGACGAACATTCCGAGATGTTTGTAGTAACTTTCATTTGTTTGTAGTAGCTTCCAATCGTTTGTAGTAAACCACGAATGGTTCTAAAATGTCGACGAACATTCCTAGATGATTGTAGTAACTTTCATTCGTTTGTAGTAGCTTCCAATCGTTTGTAGTAAGCCACGAATGGTTGTAAAGAGTCGACGAACATTCCTAGACGTTTGTAGTAACTTTCGTTTGTTTGTAGTAGCTTCCAATCGTTTGTAGTAAGCCACAAATGGTTGTAAAGTGTCGACGAACATTCCTAGACGTTTGTAGTAACTTTCGTTCGTTTGTAGTAGCTTCCAATCGTTTGTAGTAAACCACGAATGGTTCTAAAATGTCGACGAACATTCCGAGATGTTTGTAGTAACTTTCATTTGTTTGTAGTAGCTTCCAATCGTTTGTAGTAAACCACGAATGGTTCTAAAATGTCGACGAACATTCCTAGATGATTGTAGTAACTTTCATTCGTTTGTAGTAGCTTCCAATCGTTTGTAGTAAGCCACGAATGGTTGTAAAGAGTCGACGAACATTCCTAGACGTTTGTAGTAACTTTCGTTTGTTTGTAGTAGCTTCCAATCGTTTGTAGTAAACCACGAATGGTTGTAAAGTGTCGACGAACATTCCTAGACGTTTGTAGTAACTTTCGTTCGTTTGTAGTAGCTTCCAATCGTTTGTAGTAAGCCACGAATGATTGTAAAGTGTCGACGAACATTCCTAGACGTTTGTAGTAACTTTCATTTGTTTGTAGTAGCTTCCAATCGTTTGTAGTAAACCACGAATGGTTGTAAAGTGTCGACGAACATTCCTAGACGTTTGTAGTAACTTTCGTTCGTTTGTAGTAGCTTCCAATCGTTTGTAGTAAGCCACGAATGGTTGTAAAGTGTCGACGAACATTCCTAGACGTTTGTAGTAACTTTCGTTTGTTTGTAGTAGCTTCCAATCGTTTGTAGTAAGCCACGAATGGTTGTAAAGTGTCGACGAACATTCCTAGACGTTTGTAGTAACTTTCATTCGTTTGTAGTAGCTTCCAATCGTTTGTAGTAAACCACGAATGGTTGTAAAGTGTCGACGAACATTCCTAGATGATTGTAGTAACTTTCATTCGTTTGTAGTAGCTTCCAATCGTTTGTAGTAAGCCACGAATGGTTGTAAAGTGTCGACGAACATTCCTAGACGTTTGTTGTAACTTTCATTCGTTTGTAGTAGCTTCTATTCGTTTGTAGTAAGCCACGAATGAATGTTAAGTGTCGACGAACATTCCTAGACTATAATAAGCTGCTTTATTTTTACTGTGTCTCCACTTTATGTATGATTACAGCCTTCTAACCCCTTATTTGGAGTGGTATTGAAGTGTATAGAAATTTGCCATTATAGACAATTATTTATATTTTATTGCTAAGATTAAGATAGAGCGAATGAGAGCGAAAGTGTACAAGGTAGAACTACCATTGGAAGCTACTACAAACGAATGAAAGTTACTACAAACGTCTAGGAATGTTCGTCGACACTTTACAACCATTCGTGGCTTACTACAAACAATTGGAAGCTACTACAAACGAATGAAAGTTACTACAAACGTCTAGGAATGTTCGTCGACACTTTACAACCAGTCGTGGCTTACTACAAACGATTGGAAGCTACTACAAACGAATGAAAGTTACTACAAACGTCTAGGAATGTTCGTCGACACTTTACAACCATTCGTGGCTTACTACAAACGATTGGAAGCTACTACAAACGAATGAAAGTTACTACAATCATCTAGAAATGTTCGTCGACACTTTACAACCATTCGTGGCTTACTACAAACGATTGGAAGCTACTACAAACGAATGAAAGTTACTACAATCATCTAGGAATGTTCGTCGACACTTTACAACCATTCGTGGCTTACTACAAACGATTGGAAGCTACTACAAACGAATGAAAGTTACTACAAACGTCTAGGAATGTTCGTCGACACTTTACAACCATTCGTGGCTTACTACAAACGATTGGAAGCTACTACAAACGAATGAAAGTTACTACAATCATCTAGAAATGTTCGTCGACACTTTACAACCATTCGTGGCTTACTACAAACGATTGGAAGCTACTACAAACGAATGAAAGTTACTACAAACGTCTAGGAATGTTCGTCGACACTTTACAACCATTCGTGGCTTACTACAAACGATTGGAAGCTACTACAAACAAATGAAAGTTACTACAAACGTCTAGGAATGTTCGTCGACACTTTACAACCATTCGTGGCTTACTACAAACGATTGGAAGCTACTACAAACGAATGAAAGTTACTACAATCATCTAGAAATGTTCGTCGACACTTTACAACCATTCGTGGCTTACTACAAACGATTGGAAGCTACTACAAACGAATGAAAGTTACTACAATCATCTAGGAATGTTCGTCGACATTTTAGAACCATTCGTGGTTTACTACAAACGATTGGAAGCTACTACAAACAAATGAAAGTTACTACAAACATCTCGGAATGTTCGTCGACATTTTAGAACCATTCGTGGTTTACTACAAACGATTGGAAGCTACTACAAACGAATGAAAGTTACTACAAACGTCTAGGAATGGTCGTCGACACTTTACAACCATTCGTGGCTTACTACAAACGATTGGAAGCTACTACAAACGAATGAAAGTTACTACAAACGTCTAGGAATGTTAGTCGACACTTTACTACCATTCGTGGCTTACTACAAACGATTGGAAGCTACTACAAACGAATGAAAGTTACTACAAACATCTCGGAAAGTTCGTCGACATTTTGAAACCATTCGTGGTTTACTACAAACGATTGGAAGCTACTACAAACGAATGAAAGTTACTACCAACGTCTAGGAATGTTCGTCGACACTTTACAACCATTCGTGGCTTACTACAAACGATTGGAAGCTACTACAAATGAATGAAAGTTACTACAATCATCTAGGAATGTTCGTCGACATTTTAGAACCATTCGTGGTTTACTACAAACGATTGGAAGCTACTACAAACGAATGAAAGTTACTACAAACGTCTAGGAATGTTAGTCGACACTTTACTACCATTCGTGGCTTACTACAAACGATTGGAAGCTACTACAAACGAATGAAAGTTACTACAAACATCTCGGAATGTTCGTCGACATTTTAGAACCATTCGTGGTTTACTACAAACGATTGGAAGCTACTACAAACAAATGAAAGTTACTACAAACATCTCGGAATGTTCGTCGACATTTTAGAACCATTCGTGGTTTACTACAAACGATTGGAAGCTACTACAAACGAATGAAAGTTACTACAAACGTCTAGGAGTGGTCGTCGACACTTTACAACCATTCGTGGCTTACTACAAACGATTGGAAGCTACTACAAACGAATGAAAGTTACTACAAACGTCTAGGAATGTTAGTCGACACTTTACTACCATTCGTGAATTACTACAAACGATTGGAAGCTACTACAAACGAATGAAAGTTACTACAAACATCTCGGAAAGTTCGTCGACATTTTGAAACCATTCGTGGTTTACTACAAACGATTGGAAGCTACTACAAACGAATGAAAGTTACTACCAACGTCTAGGAATGTTCGTCGACACTTTACAACCATTCGTGGCTTACTACAAACGATTGGAAGCTACTATAAACGAATGAAAGTTACTACAAACGTCTAGGAATGTTCGTCGACACTTTACTACCAATTTTAGCTTACTACAAACGATTTTAAGGTACTTTTTAGCATAATCATGAAAAATAAAAATAAATTTTTTTTTTTTTTGTTTTTCGCCCATAACTTTTTTGTCTTTTTACTACAATCAAAAATAATTGTACTACAAACAACTACAAACGATTCTCTACAAACGTGCCGTTTTAAAATTTTAAATTTCGAATGTCGGGTGCTGACCATTTTTTCATGAGGCATAACTTTTTTTTTTTTCAACTACAAACGAAATAATTTTCACTACAAACAACTACATACGAAAGCCTTCCAGATGGCAAAAAAAAAATTTGTTTTTTTTCAAGTCGGGTGCTAAGTTCACATAGCTCTCAAACCTCAAGGCCACCACGGCTCTTACTTACGTAAACTACCTTCACATTCATAATCACCTTTTATTATTATTATTTTTTTCTGCTAGCTACTATCATATTGGCACAGTATAAATATAAGCATGCTACAAGCAGTATAGAATCTAAAACAAATCGTACAAAATGATACACAACAGCAACCACAGTGTAAAATCAGTAAGGGGTGTGTATGTCATAGTTGATGATCTCCTACCAAATTTCGGTTACGGCGGCTAATCTCAACGAGGATTAGCCATGTACGCAGGAGATATTATAGTGCACAAGTGTGTGTGCTAACACAGGTGCACTCTTTATTGGCTCACTGTCATAGTCCGATGGGAGGCAATCAGACACGACCGGAGAGTGGTCAGGCGTAGGACCAACGGCTTAACGTGCTTTCCGAGGCACGGGGGTGGAAACACCGCCAACTTCCAAACTTCGGGCATTTTATTGTGAATTTCTTGACAGAAAAACCCAATATAAATTTTAGACCCGACCCGGGAATCCACTAACCACTAGACCAACGAGGCAGTTAATCTGTTAGTTAATCAATTAAAAATGTCATGGTTATTGCGTATACATCACGACATTATTTTTACAGTAAAAAATAAGAGTAACTTTTTTTGGCGAGAAGTTGTATATGAAAAATATCTATAAATAGACAGCACCATTCCCATCACCCCTTAACACAATAATTACACACGAACATTGTAAGTTCAAGCGAGCCAACGAGTGTCATGTTACAAGGGCTACCTTCAAAGAGACCGTCTGTTGTTCAACAGAGTGTGGTGTGTGTTATAAATAACTTATTTTGAAATTCAAATTGATTTATTTAGTCGACGTTGTTTCAAGTCAAACTTTGATATATCTAGAATTTTCAGGCTAACATTTTTGGCACAAAACATTAACATTGAACAATACAAATAAGCATGGTCTCATGTTCCACGTATTATCTTATAAATAATTAATACCAATAATGAAACAGATTAATAAAATTGAAGTGTCTCTTTGTAATTCCAAAATAACACCTCACCAATGTTTATGAAAGTATATACGGTACTGATGTAAAAAAAAACACTTTTTTTTAATTTCCTCTGTATGTGTTTCTTCACGTTTCAAGGAGTAACCTAGGCTCATCACGCTGGCCTTATCCCATACATTGTTGGGGTCGGCACTTGATTCAACCAGATGTGACTGATCACCAGATTCTTATACGAAGCGCCTGCCATCTGACATTCGCAACCCCTTTAATGAGGAAAATGTGTGATCTGGGTTGAAAAATTGGAAACCAGGACCGACGGCTTAACGTGCTCTCCGCGGCACGGAGGGAGCTCGGGCGGTCACCCACCCAATTACTGGCTAGGGATAGGGTTGCTTAACTTCGCTGATCGAATGATCCCTGGCTCCTCCCTGGGCTACTTTTATTAAGGAGTAACCTAGGCTACTCTATTCAAATTAGGGTTCCGTGAGTTAAAGCATGAAACTAAGTCTACACACACACATAGTTAAAAAACATGCATTTTTCTATCAATTCCCGGAAAGAACGTATATACTGATGTTAGCTTCATACATGAGAGCCGTGGTGGGCTTGAGGTTTGAGCAGTCACCTGCTACGCAAGCGACGCAAGTTTGAATCCCAAAACATCGTGAGGAAACCTTCATATTTCTGAGAAGTAATTCAATGACGTATGTAAAGTGTCTGAGACGGCGATGGACTCACCATCTGTCACGTTGGCACTTAATCATCTTCGGTGAAACGTGGGTGGTGTGATTACAACACCTACCCCTTCGGGGAATACAGGCTTGAGAATATGTATGTATGTAGCTTCATACATTTCAGTACAAATACAATAAAAACAATGTAAAGACATTATCATATCTCTCTCTACATATTATATAATTTTTTTGCTCCGAAAAGCCTGCGACTCTTTCCACAGCAGTCAGGTATACAAACTACAGTACCATCAGCTCTCAATTACGACAAGAAATCTATTTTAAGGCGAAGTTTACAAACAACATGCAGCAATGTTAAGATATCAAGTTACACGATAAGATGCTCGTGCGTTACTTAATTACTTACTAATTGAATCGTCATGGTTAAGTTAGTGGCTTACTTTAACTTTCGTTAAAAACAAATCAATGATTCTTCATGAAGGGTGTGAGTATACCTAAGTATAATAAAGTGAATACGAATGTCGATGCGTTGGCTCCATCCCATCTCCTCGGCACTGTTGTGGCGGCCGGTGCTGCTGCTGTTCAGCAGGAGTGCCTCAAACGCCGGAAATATGCTTGCATTGGTCAAGGATACATATTTTCTGCGTTTGCGGTTGAAACTCTGGGGCCTTGGGGTCCAGATGCTCATCAACTTTTCAAAGAGGTTGCACGTCGTCTGGTAGAAGCCTCTCGTGACAAGCGGGCTGGGGCTTTTCTCGCTCAGAGAATCAGCATTGCTATTCAACATGGCAATGCTGCCAGCCTTCTTGGCACGATCCCGAGAGACACCGATTTGGGCCAAGTTTTCTACTTGTAAATAGTACTTTATTGTCTAAATAAAAAAAAACATTATTTCGATTGCATGTCTATAAAGTGAAAATCTTTTAATAGGGAGACGTGGCAGTCGCCGGCTACGCAAGTTCGTATAAATAAGATTAAGTGCCACCGTGACAGAGGGTGAGTCCATTACCGTCTCAGGCACTATTCATACGTCTTTTTTAAATACTTCTTAGACATATGAAGATTTCTTTGCGCTGTTTTCTTCACCGTAAAGCTCGTGTCGGAAATTTCTGCACTTAAGTTTACTGAAAAATTCATTAGTTCAGGCCACCACGGCTTATGAATCCTTGAACAACTCAGATCCAGCTTCCTATTTCTTCCCCCAGCAAAGTCCCGAGCCTCGCTTAGAGGCGCACTTAGCTGTGTTGCTTATTTTATAAGTGGAAGCTTAACTGGAGGCCTTTTGGTCCTGATGTATGGTCAAAGGTCACAGGTCAACCTCTAAGGGAACTTTACCGTATCAACTCGAAGACTTGTTTGAAACTCTCTACAGCAATCAGCGTCATCAATGGTAAAAAATATAGTCTTTGATTTACCATTTCAAGAAGGCTTATGCAGCCGAAGCTTATTGATAATTGTATCTGAAGCTCGACTTGCAATGTTTATTTCCAAGTACATAATTGCAGCGATTATTTCAAATTACTTGGATGATTTTGATTTCTTCAGCTTCTTAAATCAAGGTAGGTATCAATATCTACTTGGCGTTATCCATAATTTTATATGACGCTAACCTTCGAGTAAGGATATCCTAGGTTAAACCAGCTGTCAGACTATCTTAGGCCTCCGACTGACCTGTAACGATTGCCAAAGACGTTAAATTGACAACCGGGACCGACGGCTTAACATGCTCTCGGAGGCAAGGAGGGAACTCGGGCGGTCACCCATCCTACTACTGGATTAGGGTTGCTTTACTATGATCGAATGATATGCCCAATAGTTACTGGACCACAAGCTCCTCAATCAAAGTAGGTAAATAGTTACCTATATACGTACTCGAGAGCAGTATCGCCCTCTCAATAAGAATGAGACACAATGAACGCTAGTGTTGTATTATCGGAGATTGTTCGTCTAACTCGTGACTGGCTTTTGAACTCAGTAGCACCCGTGCTACTGACTTCTAGGGCTGTCACTTGACATTATAAGCAAATATTTTAATCTATAAATATATAGAGATAAATTAAATTGAAGCGTCTGTTTTTAATTCCAAATTAAGTAACAGCTTTTCAATAAATGTTAATTTGTACACACATGTTATTACACACCTAGGATACTTACCTAAATAAAAAAAGTCTCCGCATTTTTGTCTGTCTGTATGATTATCTCAGGTAATCTCTGAAACGACTGGACCGATTTAAACAGGACTTTCGCTGGCAGATGCTGATGTTTCAAGGAGTAACTTTTAATTAGAAAATAAATACGGTTCCACGATTTGAAACATGAAAACAGCGGGTGAAATCGCGCGGCACAGCTGGTTGTAGTAGTAGTCGCGTGAAAGCGTAACAAACAAAATTACATTCTTATCTACATCTATACAAACAGATAAATAAAATTGAAATGTCTGTTTGTAATTCCAAAATAACAGCTTTTCACTACATGCATATGAAAGTATACACTGTACTGACATTGAAAAACCAAATTTGTAAAATTTTCCCTTTCTCTCTGTCCGTCTGTATGTCTATCTGTCTGTTTGTTTCGGCTAATCTCCGAAACGGCTGGGCCGATTTTAACGGGACATTCACTGGCGAATAGCAAATTTTACAAGGAGTATCTTAGGCTACTTTTATTTTAAAAAAACATTAGGGTTCCGCAGATTACTCATGAAATTAAGTCTACGCGGGTAAAACCGCGGAGCACAGCCAGTTTATAATATTAGTAGGATTGTCAAACATACATACATATGCTCACGCCTGTATTCCCCCAAGGGGTAGACAGAGGTGTTGTTATCACAACACCCACTTTTCACCGAATTTGATTAAATGCCAACGTGACAGATGGTGAGTCTATCGCCGTCTCAGGCACTATACATACGTCTTTGAATTACTTCTCAGAAATATGCAGGTTTCCTCACGATGTTTTCCTTCACCGTAAAGCACGTGGTGTGAAATCACTGTACATAAGTTTTTTAGAAAAACTCATTGGTACAGGCCCCGCTGGGATTCGAACTTGCGTTGCTTGCGTAGCAGGCGACTGCTCAAACCCCGAGGCCACCACGGCCACTAGGAGTAGTAGGATTGAGTTTAATCAATACTCGGCAGTGGCAACCCTGACAGACCCAAAGCACCGACACTTTTTGCCTCCGATATCTAATGACAAAGCGTCATTATCTAATCACGCTTGTCGGTTTCTTATAAATCTTTTGGGATAAAAATAAAAGCCTTCATGAGCCTCACTTTTGTGAAACACTTTGTGGTTGTATGATTTATGAATTGGGAAGAGTAATCACGTTTCAACACTCTTGTATGCATATTACACTCACACATATATTCCCCGAAGGGGTTTCCCTACAGTGCCTGCTGGCGGTGGTCGGGGTGGGAGCTTTGACCACCGAGCCGCGGGCCCGGGAAGGTGGCCAAGCGATGTGCGACGCGCTGCCTTGCACAGACGGACAAATATTTAAAAAATCTGTTTATCAATGTCGCTTATACTTACTACTACTTGCTACTGTCTGGTATATACTTACTTTCATAAGGAGGAGCTCGTGGCACAGTTGCTATTGCGCATATAATTCGATCAGTGAAGTTAAGCAACCCTAGCCCTAGTCAGTAATTGGATGGGTGACCGCCCGAGTTGCCTTCGTGCCTCGGAGAGCACTTTAAGCCGTCGGTCCCGGTTGCCAATTTATCATCTTTGGCAATCGTTACAGGTCAGTTGGAGGCCTAAAATAGTCTGACAACCAGTTTAACCCAGATCACAGATTTTCCTCGTAAAAAGGGGTTGCGAAGGTCAGATGGCAGTCGCTTCGTATAAAAATCATGTCATCAGCCACATCGGGTTGAATCAAGTGCCGACCCCAACAATGTATGGGATGAGGCCAGGGGGGTGATACTTACTTTCATATACATTTGTAATTTTGTAATTCAAAACAGACACATAACTAAGTGTTCACCAATTTTTTTTAATAATCATTGAATTTTCTCATTTTATAAATATCTAATACCAATATAATCGAATATCATTATTTCAGTCAACATTATTACTATCGTAATAATCTAACATTATAAAGACATCGATTATATTATACTTCATTATAATCAATAGTAGCTAAGCTTTTGTTGCCTGTTGTAACAATGGCCGATAACTTAGTACAGTCGACCTTAAATAATAGTACGGATTGTAATTTAAATCACAACGTATTGTGAATATTACTGTTAACACTGAAATTTATCGGTTCCGAATATTAAATACGATAACAACTACATCGTTTATCTAAATATAGATCATAATAATATATTTCGTTAGTTTGTTAAACATTCAGCTTTGGTTAACTTATCTGCAGGCAGTTCAAATTCTGTAACATCGAAACATACGAGTTCATATAGTGTATATATTAAAACAGAATTGAATCCTGTGTTATCCAATTACTAGTAATTTATAATTATTATTATAAAGAGGAAAGATTTTTATATAAGTATGTTTGTAACGAATAGGCTCAAAAGGTGCTGAACCGATTTGTAAAATTCTTCCAGCAATGATTAGCAACATTATCAGCGAGAAATATTGGCTATATTGGCGTCGGCTGGTTAATAAATAACGGAAATCAAATCTAATTTGTATTGATGCGTTTCTTTTAATAATTCACGAGTTTTAAAGTGAAGGAAACTTTCAAACAAATAAAAAAAAATGTCACTTAAAGTTGAAAACATATTCGGTAGTAATTTTTCGACGTTCAGAAGAGCATTACCAGGCCCCAAACTGAAAAAAATCATTTTCATTCTATCGGTGAGTTTTGGATACGATAAAAGTACCCCTATCACGAGTTTGACACCGTTTTCGTAACCTATACTCGCTAGCGTCACTCGCAATATTTGTATGAGATATTTTAGTTCTTCACGTCACCGCTGGGAGTCGCTGCACTAATACTAATATTCGGCGGAGACTATAGCGAGTATAGATTACGAAAATGGTTGCAAACCCGCGATAGGGGCACAGATGATGAAGTGACGAAGTTCGTTACAAACACATTTTCCTAATGGACTGTACTAAAAATGCATCACAATTATTTAACAATTTGAAGCAATGATTGCTGTGCTTACGTGTACTGCAGTACATGACAATTCACTTCGTTCTCGACTCTATTATTAATACCTTAAGGTGCATTGTTTGATTTATTGTATTGTAGTGTACTAAAACTTATGATAATCACGCCAATTAGACAAAATTAGTATGTTTGAATCACGTCTCGGTATAGTAACGTCTGTGACGTTCTAATGATGGATGTATATTACTATTTTACATACTATTTTAAGAGGCTGCCATTAATTTGATTAGTGTTAACTATCGTACGTTTGTGATTTAATTATGAGTGAAAAGCAGTAGGAGATGTTTCCCACGTGATATTAATTCATTTTGAACTTAAGGGTACTGAAAAGAAACCTTCTTATAGCCGTGTAGTAGTTAAATACGCTACGATAATTGAGTCTGCTTTATTCGGGGTATTCGCTGAGCTATTATATTTACAACCAAAAAAAAACCTGTTCTCTCAAGTCATTCTGACATCTTGTTTCAAATCACTTTTAACAATATTTGAATTTAATATAAATAAAAAACATTATAGCGAAAGAGGTTTACTACCGCTACAGCCACTTCACTTTTTACTCTTCAAATTTACTTCATTTTGAGACACTACAATGTTTGATTCTTAAAAAGGTACGTATCATTTGAGTTCGGATACACCGACCAACAGATGGCGCAAGGCGGCCCCTATACCGCAAAGATAAGAGAAGGAGAAATTCGACACATCAGGTAGGATCACGAGTAGCTCAGTTGGAAGGGCAATGGGCTGGTATGTTTAATAAATGGTTAAAATGTAACTGCAGTACCTAAGTAGATAATTATGTTAAAAAAAAACCTGAATCATTTAGTAATTAAATTTATCTTGTGTTCATTGTTACAATCAGATGTTGTCCTTCATACCGACTGCAGCGCCATCTGCCGGGCTGATTTGTGAATCCAAACCATCCAGGGCGCCACTCAAACACAAACAAAAATATTCGGTCCAGCCGTTTATGAGTCCAGTAATATACACACGAATAGTAGAATTGTATTTGAGTACTAGCGGTTTCACCCGCGTAGTTCCCGATCACGTGTACGGGGATAAAATATAGTTCTTATCAATTAGTGATAATATAGCATTCAAATGGTGAAAGAATTTTTTAAAATGGTCCAGTACCTTTTGAGCCTATTCGTTACAAACATACTTACATAAAAATATTTCCTCTTTATAATATTAGTATAGATGCATACAAAATTAAATAATTAAACTTTTTTATGTTAATTAGATTTCATTGCAAACACGATAACGTAAGATTTATAAATTCAAACACCAATCCGATGTATATTTTATAGTATCTATAAACATAATGTTCGTGACTCCATCTAGTATTCAGTATAGGCAACCTAGATACCTACGTAGGCCATGTTAAGGTCCAACTTGTCCTACGGGGGAATAACAATGCGACCGTTAGGTGTCGTGATGGACTTAACATGTTTGGGGAGCTGATAGGAATAAATGTTGCCATTTGATTATGGGAACCGTAAAGGCTATTGTAATATGTAATGAACACCTTTAAGTGTTATCTGTGGGTTATATGAACAACTATTCTCAGCACTACAATATTCAAAATACCTTTATTTGATTAGACTTCTTACAAATTACTTTCAAATCGTAATATATATGTATACGTAATAATAATCAGGTTGTTTTTGTTGAGAATAATCCGGCAAGAAACTCAACAATTAATGTTTAAAAAAAAATTACGATGTTTCATGGTTACAGTATATACATCTCGTGAATATAAGCCCATGGACACAGTTCCAATGCTCAATTGTCAAAAATAATAACTAAAATATTATAAATATTAGTAAGTATGGTTTGCAACATTTATGTATACAACTAGCTGTGTCCCGCAGTTTCACCCACGTTAGCATAAGTTTTTTAAACCTGCTTATGTCTGAGAAGTAATTCAAAGACGTATGTATAGTGCCTGAGACGGCGATGGACTCACCCTCTGTCACGTTGGCACTTGATCATATGCATTTGAAATATGGGTGTTGTTATTACAACACCTCTGCCTACTCCTTCGGGGAAAAGAGACTTTATAGATTATAATTAAGTAGACGAATCATTGGCTCCTTAATTTTTTACTATATGCTTTCAGTATCTCTTTAGAGAAGGCCTGAGTGTATTCACGCATAATTAACTCCCAAACCCTTTGTTTAAGTCGCCCTAATGATCAGGAAAACATCTTGACTCAGTTATTTGTTTCCTAGCTCCGTGCGATACGTGCGTGTCTTTAAAGTAGGTCATGATCGTCTGTGAGTCATTTTTCTGCAATCATCCATTGAACGTCCTAGTGTTATTCTAATGACGGCTTATTTGCTTTTATTGCTTACCTTATGTATCATTTTGAGTACTATTTGAATTGATTATGGTCATTTAATTTAATTCGCGTGTCGTTGTATCAAAATGATTTGTAAATATGTTTGAATTTGACCTTTTCTTGTGCCTTATGTAACGTGAGCGTCCTTTTATGAAATTTATCCTTATTGGATATCCACACTTCCTCCGTATCTAGGACCAAAGGTTAAGGTTGTGGCAGCAGCAGCCAGGATTTTGAATATTATATTTACCAGAATGCCTAGTGCGAGAGTTCTTAAAATCGCCGTCACAAGACATAGCGTCGACGTAAACGCTATAGTGTCATCTTTAGGCCGACAGACGGCGCTGTTTCGATCCTATACAAATCTACGTTTATGTCGACGCGATGACTTGTAATGGCGGCAGTGCAAAACTTGCATTGAGGCTGTCTGAGGAAGATAGTACATACATACATACATATGCTCACGCCTGTATCCCATGGGCGTAGGCAGAGACCACCGTTTGCCACATGCTACGATCCTTACATACTTCTTTCGCTTCATCCACATTCATGAATCTCTTCATATACTTTCTTCGGTTACGAGTGCTCCGAATTTGACCTTTCTGAAAAATACTATTAATTTGGTCATAGTAGGAAGATAGTGACTTAGAAAAAACTTTTTTTTTACATAGCTGAAGTGAGTAACAAGGTTTTTTTTATTAGGGTTCCGCGATTTAAAGTCTACGCACGTGACACCACGTGGCACAGTAACTAAATATAAATGAAATCGTTCAGTATAAAATATAACATTATATCCTTGGAATCAAAACATTTCGCCACAGTATTCAAATAGTGCCTCAACCTGGGTTCGGTTGTACCAACAAGTCTGCAAGGTGTAACGCCTACCACAGTGTGGGATGGACTGGTTTATTGCGCGTTCAGTTTCACAGCGAACACGGACTGATTTTCGTATTGTGCACAGTTACAACTGGATGGAAATGTTAATTATAATATTACAAATGCAAGAGCGTTGGCCTCGGGGTTTGAGCAGTCGCCTGCTACGCAAGCGACGCAAGTTCGAATCCCAGAGGGGCCTGTACCAACGAGTTTTTCTAAAAAACGTATGTACAGTGATTTCAAACCACGTGCTTTACGGTGAAGGAAAATGTCGTGAGGAACCCTGCATATTTCTGAGATGTAATTCGAAGACGTATGTATAGTGCCTGAGACGGCGATAGACTCACCATCTGTCACGTTGGCACTTAATCAAATTCGGCGAAAAGTCTGCCTACCACTTCGGGGAATACAGGCGTGAGGATATGTATGTATGTTTGTACAAATGCAAAGCAATCGTTGACTTGACTTTACAAGTGATATGATTGTTTCTTTCGTAAGGGTTCTTAATCAAAGTGACTTAAAGATTTAATAATCCACAACGACTATTACTTCGCTTAATATAGGTATGTCTGTAGCATGTGAAGACATAACACGTGCTCCCCCCCACTTAGCGACCAGGAGGAATTCCGTAGAGTTTAGTCGGTGAGAGTCCGACACAACACCTCCGCGGCCTTCGAGACGGTTGATGTATCCATAACGTATAAAATGTATGTATGTAAAAAAATCTAATAGTATTATAATCGCTACAAATAATTGTTTGCTTCGTCCCAAACTTTAGCTTAGCAATTGTTTGAAATACTCCAAAGATATAGACAGATTTCCTCACGATGTTTGCCATCATCGCACAGCTCGTGGTGTGAAATCACTACACATAAGTTTTTAGAAAAACTCTACAGGCCTCGCTGGGATTAGAGCTTGCGGCTACCAAGGCTCATTTCTTCAAATCTAAGTTAAAATTATATGCTCCGAAACAAATTATCGCTCCCTAAAACCTAATCAAAAATTAAAAAATAAGTAAAATACTGTGGATAGAGTGTCATGTATTGAAAATTGCAAACACATTCTGCCGTCGGATTGAACTCACGATCCAAGTGTCACGTCTGTTCCTTCGTGACAACAATGATTGAGCCAATGACCTAAATTAGTGCTAAGCGTTATTAATGTTCACTTCGTACCTAGATCGTTTGCTGTATCTATATATATTTACAGATAAATAACAGTATAAGTGTCTGTTTGTAATCTACACTAATATTATAAAGAGGAAAACTTTGTTAGTTTGGTTGTCATGAATAGGCTCAAACACTACTGAACCGATTTCAAAAATTCTATCACCATTGCATAGCTACATCATCAGCGAGTAACATAGGCTTTATTTTATCTCCGTACTGCCACGGGAACGGGAACTACGCGGGTGAACCCGTGTGAGGTCGCCTAGTTTCAAATAAACAGCAGAAATAAAGCTATTCATGAAATATCTATTGACATATCTGCCTACTCCCTCGGGAAATACAAGTTTGACCATACATAATATATGTGTATGTATGTGACACAAAAATATATGAGAGCTTCACCGTAATCTTACGTCATAAAAACTACAGTCTAATTGAAAACTTTGTTAAAGTTGGTTTGAAAATATATAATGATTTATATTCTCTCTCTACACAAATCATACCACAAATACATCTAAACATCGACCAACAATCCAGTTTTATTACGACAATCGCAAGGTGTATAATCAATGTAAATTTGACACCTTCCTAGACGTTGCGGCGTTTTGCAACAACACCTGCCGTTTTCATGTAAAATGAGATAATTTTATATTTAATTTAACGACGTCAAAACACGGTTAAGTTTAGCTTTATAATTTTATTTGTAAACTAGCTGTAAACTTAGGGTTCTTCCGCATAGACTTAATTTCATTGGTCACTTTATTTCGCGGAACATATATTTTGATCTTTCCAATTAATGTCTGAGGTACTCCTTAAAATCGGTCTAACCGTTTTAGAGATTAGCCGGAATAATCAGACAGACAGGCTGACAAAGAATTTTTTAGATATTGTTTATTTGTAATTTGAATTTGTATGTAAGCTTTAATTAAATTAAAATTAAACAACACCGTTAATTTAAATACAATACCCCCCAAAGATCTGGGGCCTGACCATGAGCTCTTATTGCAATGATAGTTCAGCTGTGTGACAGTGATAGATGTATACACAGCAAATACATCTGTCTCATAATAAGAGTAAAACTATAATGGCAATAAGAGCTCATGGGAAAGCCTCTGCACAAATAATGCATATAACTCCCAGAACTAGGTTAGCCTTGATATTTGAAGCTATGAAGGTTTAATTACTATTTTACAATCTCTATTTTATGCCGTCAAAATACGACGGACTTTATTAAAATAGAATTTTATCAAAACAAATACCTTTCGCTTTGATTGCCTATAAAGCACGCAACGCAAGTTCTAATCCCAGCGGTCTGCATCAATGAGAAGAAAAACATCATGTCTGAGACGGCGACAGACTCATCATCTGCCACGTTGGCATGTAATCTTTGGTTAATAGTAAGTGTTACAACATCACTGCAAACCCCTACAGAGACCCTCCTGGGATGGGGCGTAGTTATAGATACAATTAGCAATCAAATGTAATTAATGAAGTAGATACTAATGTATAATAGCAACAGTCAAAGGACAAGACATCGACAGACTCGTGCTGTATTGCGCAAACGCAAGACCTACTTAACAAATGTATACAAGTCATTCCCGAAAAACAAAATAGGCTTTATTTTCAAGTAGTTAAGGTTGAAACATAGCTTGGTGTTGGTATAAATAAAGTTGTACATGTAAAACAGCTCTATGTCATTGCAATCGCTTCAGAACTGATATTTAACGACTGCCCTATAATTTATATATGGGAGATTAGAATTATAATGTCTCCAATACGGTGTTGAAAGCTTGTCGGTTTTAGGGATTACTTAAATTACTACTGGTTGTGATATATACTTGGATGGGGCATTGGAAGTGCTTTGAGATATCTTTATTGTTTATTTTAAAGACTCTATACCATCCCAGTAATAATCAATGATAGGTTTATTACAACCTTTCCAAACGATTAAAGGATCTCTTGTTCGAATATTGAAGGGCTTACAGAAGATTTAATTCTAAGGCTTACTAAGAGTTATTTTGACCAAATTTCGCAATTTGGTCAAAATAACTGACAAAGTTCGACATAGTTGGTGTTATACTATAAGCACAACGATTTCATTATTTAAGTATAAGGTAGGCAACGCGCGAGTTACACCATTGGTATTTAAAAATAAAATTTATTGTAATTAATAATTATTTACATTTCATTACATATAGTAAATATAATTAAATGTACATGTCAGTTTTTTCGATGAGTTTCTTGTCGGTTCTTCTCAAAAGGCAAGCTCCGATCCGGTGGTCAATTCTTCAACGTTCATAAGTGTCTTACCAGGGCTTAACTGAATAAATATTTTTTATTTTCTATTATATTTAGTCACAGCTTACCGTTAGATAATTATTCACCTTTAAATAATAAAGACCGCATTCGAAATAGTACACTACGTTCCAAAACACTAATCTCCGATGTTGGTCATCAAGCTGCTAAACTAAAATGGGACTGGGCAGGGCACGTGTGTCGCATGTCGACGAACTGTGGGCTAAACAAACCACAAGATGGACCCCTCCGAATGCGACGCGCAGACGTGGCAGGCCGAGAAAAAGATGGCAGGACGAACTCGCCGCTTACCACAAAAACTGGCCGGAGATAGCCCTGGATCGGAAGTGTTGGAAAGAGGGAAGGGAGGCCTTTGCTCAGCAGTGGGACACATCGGGCTCTAAATAAATAAATAAAAATAATAAAAAGAAAATATACTATGACTGATCATCGGGTTGGTAGTACCTATACCTTGCGTTTTCTTCGCTCAAGCAAATAACATTTACGAAGAACATTAAAACAACGAAGTGACAAGGCACTTTGCGAATAATGTTCTACTTACATTAATGTCTACAGAAATGCACCAACGATCCCAAAGCAAAACGAAAATCCGTCTCAATAAATTTGAACAAACAGACACCAATCTCGTAAACGAACTGAACAAAGTAAGCAATCCGGTTTTAAATAAACAAGGAAATAGACTAGACAATATAGTTATAGTAAGTAATTGTAGGTACACAGGCGATAGTATCTTAGGACTGGTGGTAATAAAGACGCCTCTCTCAGAAAGGCAAAATCTAACCCCGAGGACACGGAATCTTTAGAGAAGGCGTTTTTCAAAGTAATTGTTTCGAATTTTACAGAAATCTGTGAAAATATGTGACTGTTTTGATATAACTATAACCCAGAGAATGTATAATTAAAGTTAAATAAATCGCTTCAGTTGTATATTTTCTAAATTGTTGAAGAGCCTTGTTTGAAGTTCATATTAAATAAAATTAACCTGAGTTACTGAAGTATGAACTAAATCAGCATTATCATTTACATCATCGTCTTCACATTCAACTCTTATATTACCTTCAACCAGATAATTTCTACTTAAAACCCCATTGGGCACTTCATATCCATCTAAATCTTTGCCTATATTGCCTTCATCTAGATCTGTTGATCATCATCTCCCTGGCCTTATATCAAACATTGTTGGGGTCGGCACTTGATTCAACCCGATGTGGCTGCTCACCTGATTTTTAAACGAAGCGACTGCCATCTGACCTTCGCAACCCCTTGACGAGGAAAATCTGTTTTCTGGGTTAAACCAGTTGTCAGACTATTTTAGGCCTCCGACTGACCTGTAACGATTGCCAAAGATGATAAATTGGCAACCGCGACCAACGCGGCTTAGGGTGCTTAACTTCGCTGATCAAATGATATGCGCAATATCAACTGTGCCACGAGCTCCTCCATCTAGATCAGTTGATACGAAATGCAAATTTAACAACAGCTCTACGCGTCTGTTCCAGAGTCAACGTGCAGTATTCTACGAACCGGTTTCAAAACCGCTTCTGTTGTTCCGTCCTGCAAAAGTTCATACGTGTATACGCTAGCGTTGTGCTGCTAATAGTATAGAGTTAGGTTGCGGTCTGAGTTGAGAGGATCGGAGGATTTCAAAGATTTTAAGACTTTGTTGTAAGTGATTTTGAAATTTAGCTCCCAAGTTTTTGTTTGGACTGACAGATTTGTAGATGAACTGTTCAGATAAAGACTTGGAACCTTTTATAGCTTTTGATTGCCGGTTAGTGGGATTTCGTGCGAAGTAAAAGGCTGAGTTTCTAAAATTCTTAGAAATGTTTGAGAGGACTGCATTCAAACCACTCGCCCATTGAACTAATATTTATATTGGATTGTTCTTCACTGTCATCTATCTCGAATTGTCATGTTATCAAATCGCCATGAGTCTCCAACTTGACCGCTATATGTTAGACAGTAGCTCTAACCTCCAAGCCAGCTATTGCTAAGGTTTCCTGACGACTCGGAATTATGTTTATTTTCTGTTTACTTGAGCGTAAGCTGGGTTTTTAGGTTACACTCGTGAGATTGGAAAAGTACAATATTGCTTTTGTCTCTCCCAGAAAAGATAGTGATCTTAGATAAAATTGCGCTTGTAAAGTAACTCTAAGTATATTTGGGGATAAATATAGGGATTCCATGAATTTAGTAAGCGTTCTGTACTGAATATTCATTCAAGATCTCCACGTCTGTACAACGCTCAATCGTTTTACCAATTCAGTTTACGAGTAATTTATTCAAACCTTTTTTTATGCTGTATCCTTATCAGGTGGTGAGGAGCTCGTGGCACAGGTGCTATTGCGCATATCATTCGATCAGCGAAGTTAAGCAACCATAACCCTAGCCAGTAATTGGATGGGTGACCGCCCGAGTACCCTCCGTGCCTCGGAGAGCACGTTAAGCCGTCGGTCCCGGTTGCCAATTTATCATCTATGGCATTCGTTACAGGTCGGTCAGAGGCCTAAAAAAGTCTGACAGCTGGTTTAACCCAGATCACAGATTTTCCTCGTTTAAGGGGTTGCGAAGGTCAGATGGCATTCGCTTCGTATAAAAATCAGGTGATCAGCCACATCGGGTTGAATCAAGTGCCGACCCCAACAATGTATGGGAAAAGGCCAGGGAGATGATGATGATCCTTTTCAGGTGGAACTGAAACTACATTGTTAGGCTAACATAACAGTAGTAATTGTGATTTCTCTAGTATTCTATAGGTATCTAGGTATTCTAAAAAGTTTTTTGGGTTGATTTCAAGGAATTTCACTTCCACGAATCTGTACGTCTGCCGGTTTACGCTGCGCTTTGTCAATACTGCCTTGACACACTAATAATCCGGTCGGTCAGGTTATCCATAGTTACAAGCGATTCTACTTCCAACCTCAAGTTTGAAGATATTCACATTACAGTTCATATTTGACACTAGCTGTGTCCCGCGGAAAATGAAAATAAAAAAAGGAAAATGGCCTTCAAAATGAGAAAATGAACATACATATGCTCACGCCTGTATCCCATGGGGGTAGGCAGAGACCACCGTTTGCCACATGCTACGATCCTTACATACTTCTTTCGCTTCATCCACATTCATGCATCTATTCATACACTTTCTTCGGTTACGAGTGCTACGAATTTAACCTTTCTGAAAAATACTATTCATTTGGTCATAGTAGTTGTTCCTTGGATGCCCTCTACCGACACTTCCGGTCACATTCGCTCTATAAATTCCTTTCGTTAATCGCCTTTCACTCATCCTTTCGATATGTCCAAACCATCTCAACATTTTTTTTTTCAATTCTGGTCACCACACCGTTCTTCAACTTGCAACTGTCTCTTATCACACTATTTTTGATTCGATCCACAATTAAATGATGTGAAATAAATTTAATCTTTTTGAGGTTGGTGTTTGACACCGAGATTGATGCTAAATTTGGCACTAATTTCAAAAGTGAGTAAAAAACATACAGTCGAATTCATAACCTCCTCTTTTTTTGAAGTCGGTTGAAAAGAGAGCGAACGGGCAGGGCACCTGATAAAAAGTGATCACCACCTCCCGTGCATATCTGCAACACCCACTTGCAAATACGTTACGGGCCTTTCTGGATATATGCTCTCTTCATGAAGGTTCCCAGGTCGTGAAGGTTCGGAAGGAATCAGCGATAAGAAACACAGACTGGTTGTTCTTTAGTAATACTTTAGAAACACCTGCGTTGGAAGGGATCCTTTTATGTGTTAAAGTGTAAATAAAATCACGTGTTATCGCAAACATTGCATTTCCCACAGTGATTACTTCCATATTGACATAGATTGTGCAAGAGTGTTGCGTTTATTGCAAATATTGCATCGCTCTAAAGTGGATTATAAATACACTTGACACGGAATCACTTTCAATTTATGAACTTTAAGTAAGTGCTTATTGAAAGTACTACATGCGCCTGTATTCCCCGAACGAATACAATACTTCTGGCATCCACTTTTCACCGACGATGATTAAGTGCCAACGTGACAGATGGTGAATCTATCGCCGTCTCAGGCACTATACATCATTGAATTACTTCTCAGACATATGCAGGTTTCCTCACGATGTTCTCCTTCACCGTAAAACACATGATGTGAAAATCACTGTACATAAGTTTTTAGAAAAGCTCATTGGTACAGACCCCACCATTGAAAGTTAGTGAAGTTATTACTATTTTTGTGATGAAAACCTTACAGAGAAGTCGTTTCAGGCATCTTTACCATCGAGATGGAAAATGAACTATAGTATTTTTTAACAGTAGACGAGTCTATAGTGTATGTCATATACTAAAATAATTATCTTGATTAACTGGAATTAATGTATTTAATAAAGTTGAATTATTAACGTTAATAAATGTTTTTTCACGATTTTTAATTCGTAACATAAAACAAATATGTTTAATTCAATTTGTTTATAACAAAACAAATTTATATTTTAGGCTTCAAATTCTTTAAATATCAACTATTGCTAAAATAATTCTGTATTCAAATGTATGCATACAATTACATAGTAATTTAATGATTATATTATTAATTTATGAGTATAATGTTTATCCCGTTTGCAATAAGCAATGACATTACATAATAACCGTATACTATAACATTATATTACTTTATTAGTAAATATCAATAGTTTCATTATAATATGTCAGTGTGCAGGTAATAATCAGATATTACTAGAACTGTCTGGAAATATATTTACCCCAAATGTAGACCACATACCACTTTTTATATTTAAAGCTATAGCTTTATTATGAAAAATGTTAGAGGTCTTCATGACAAAATAACTAAGTTAAGTATTCATTTTGACTTATCATAATGAGCCAATCCCTCATGTAGAAGAGCTCTGTACCTTACGTCATAGATTTTGCTGATACATAAACATGATATTCTAAAAGTGGCAAGTTTGATGTTCTGATACAAACATACATGTGCTCACGCCTGTATTCCCCGAAGGGGTAGGCAGAGGTGTTGTAATCACAACACCCACTTTTCACCGAATTTGATTAAGTGCCAACGTGACAGATGGTGAGTCTATCGCCGTCTCAGGCACTATACATACGTCTTTGAATTCCTTCTCAGAAATATGCAGGTTTCCTCACGATGTTTTCCTTCACCGTAAAGCGCGTGGTGTGAAATCACTCTAAATAAGTTTTTTAGAAAAACTCATTGGTAGCAGGCGACTACTCTAACCCCGAGGCCACCACGGCTCTGATACAAACTTCGGTGAAATTTAAAATGACTTTGATGTGATGTTTTAAAAGTAATTTTCATCTATATAAAATTCTTCCTACAATTACTCAGACTATTAGAATACACACAATATAATCTAGAAACTTTCCAATATGTCCGCCGTCATACAGTGCTTGCAACATAATTTTATTATTATATTGACACCATACTGGTAGTAAAGAGATAATTTTACAACTGAACGACGCATGTGCAAAGCGATAAGGAGTAGTATTGCGTAGTAAGTACACCAGAGCTAATTTATTGATGATTATGTAATTATTAACCTTATGAACTTGTTCTAAGACTTATTGTTAAATGAACTTTCAATGTCAAATCAAATTATGTAGATATAATTATAATGTTATTATTATGATCGTAATGAGATCGTCTGTTGCAGTAATTAGATGAGGAGAACGACTTACAAACAAAATCGGTTAGATATTTTATATTATATATTTTTTTTTTTTCCTTTTTTTGTGTGAAGAAGAAACCGAGCACAGCTCGGTCAACAAGATATTAATATGTGGAATGAAGAAACTGATGTCAACTTGTACAACGGTTATTGTAGTACAATAGTATAGTATACAAGTACTTTGAACACGTAAGGTGGAGTTGCAGAAAGGTACTGCACGCACAATCGTAACGATCACGGCCCTTGACACGTTTAAACATCCCTCGTAATGATTCTATCTAAAGGTAGACAATAATTTTCAAAATATAGAGTGTTTCCACAGATACTACTGCTCTATATCGATCAAAATTTACATTTACATTGACACACAGACTACCTATGATAAACACAAACACGACGATTCGTTCAGTGTTATATACTCTATGCAACATAATAAATAACTTTATTGTGGTCATAATAAAAAAAATAACCAAGGTACCACGTAACATTATAACACCAACAAATTAATTAACGATATTGTCATGTTATCACAGGAAGTGAATCAATAGCAGACAATGGTACCTAATAATACAAATACAATATTTTTATATATAGAGATAAATTATTATCATAGAGTCACGAACAACATCCTGGGCAATGTAAGGTTGATGAACTTCTAAATCTACAGGGTGACGCGGAAACTAGGACAGCTGTTAAAATATGTGATAGGGTATAATTTTTAGCAAGCAAATAAAACTATTATGACAAACATATCTTCTTTCGCTTTCATAGTTGACCATATAAAGACATTCAAAACCTTTTCGCATAAAAATCTGCGGTAACGTATAATTATTTACGTGAAATCAAACTAAGTTTATTTCAACCAGAGATGAAACTTATAAGGAACCATTAACCTTCTTCTTAATTTAACAAGTTTAATTACCGCGTACGTAATGTAGGTAAACTCAGCTATTATAGTTGGAGCTAGATATTGTACGACTTCTGCATATTGATATATTCATAAAACCCTTCAACTTCTAGAAGACAACTGTTCCTTTTCTCCGACACCTTGTATACATACGGATAAATAAAATTGAAGTGTCCGTTTGTAATTCCAAATTACACCTTTTGACTACGAGCATATGGAATACACGGTGCAGACATAGAAAGAGTGCATAACCATGAATTTTTTTTATGACCTTTTTATTTTTATTGCGGGACTCAATCTCTATCTAATCAATATCAACAAAAATATACAAAAAATACCACACACAAAGTTTTTACATTGCGTAAACTCAGAAGCTTCCAAATAGGGCATTAATATCAACTGTTATTACGTAGTACGCTAGTGATTTCAGTAATTCGATTCGGCATTGAAAACAATCAAACGAAGATACATTACATGTTAGAAAATTATTGAGCTACTGTTCAAATTACGTGGAATTATGGTTTGATTATAAAAAAAAATATTTTAAGTGCTGCAGAGTTCCGTAGTTCCGTACACGAGACATTATGAAATGAGTGCTACCTACAGTCTCCTAGAAATCTATTAAAAACGACATTATAACGAACGTTAAGATTTTATGTTGGACACGCATGTTTTGTTTAATACATTTATTTACATAGATTATGCTCGTAAAATACATTTATGTATACAAGCGTTTTACATCATGGCTATTTAAAATTGATTATTAATTTTAAAAATCTTATAAATTTGTAGTGACGTCACGCGGTTTCACCCGCGTAGTTCCCGTTCCCGTGGGAGTACGATGATAAAATATAGCCT
Organism: Watsonalla binaria; assembly: GCA_929442735.1. Lineage (NCBI taxonomy): Eukaryota > Metazoa > Arthropoda > Insecta > Lepidoptera > Drepanidae > Watsonalla > Watsonalla binaria. Next base: position 8,036,761 of record OV838937.1, on the reverse strand, counting down.
ATGTTAATCAGTGATAATGTAGCATTCAAATGGTGAAAGAATTTATTAAATCGGTCCTGCATTTTTTGAGCCAATCACAATCAATCTTTACTTATAATATTAGTATTGATCATAAAATTGTATCGAAAAAAACTGGCCGTCTTCCCTTCACCTCGAGGTACCCTAAAATTAACTTACACTATTCCAATATTAGATTATCTTTCAACACCGTAGTCAGGTTACCATCTCGTACCATTTCCAGACCGCATAATATTATATTTACTGTTCACCGCAGAACCGTTTGCTCGATACGACAAACTGGCAACTTATAGTGATGTAACCCTACTATAGTTGTAATGAGAAATTATGTCGATAAAATAAGAAGAGGAATAAATGGATACGATTAAGAATAACACTTTTTTTTTAAGAACCCGGTCAGCAGAACTTTCATTAGCAGATCTGTTGTTACAAAGAGTAACACAGGTTAAATAAATAAAAAATGGATACCGCGATAAGAGGCACCAACGAAATTTAGTCCACGGGGGTGAAACTGTGAGGCATAGTTAGTTTTACTGGTGTTATAAGTTGAGTTATATACTAGTCGTATTCGCTGTTCTAAGATAGTTGTGTCACAAATAAGCCTTAAAATTTTTGGATGGCACAATGGCACTAACCACAAACTTTGTCACTAATAAAAAAAAGTATATACCGCACCGGGCTGAACTAAAAAAATTGCGAAAATATTATGTTAAGATATCAAACCTCAAAATGTATTTCTCCACTTTTTGGATTGAGCCCCTATCGTTCTGAGGGTGCGATACATAAATGGAATGACTAGAGTAATTTTTATCGACAGCCACACATCCCTAAGGCGTCGAGTGGCTGCATTAAAACCTATGGTAGATCGCATCTGAGCACGTGCGGGACTTGATACGCAATACTCGTATAATATACACTAGCTGCTCCACGCGGTTTTACCCGCGTAGGATTAAGAATAAAAGAAGAAAATATTTTTCTTCTCCGTATGAATGTTGAAGAATTGAGCACCGGATTGGAAACTAGTCTTCTGAGAAGAACCGGCAAGAAACTCAACAAGGCATCATGTACATATCATAACATAGTGAATAATGATTAATTACAATAAAATTCATATAAAATTATTCACATTAATGGAAATTGTATCAGCATGCATAATATGTAAAAAAAATATAGTTAACATACTAAATCTTTCTAAGATAAAAGTAGCGTACACCTTAATAACGTCTGATATCTGTCAGGAAAAGACCAGTTAAAATGCAGTTTTAACCGGAACAAACAGACAGACAGGGAGAAACGACGAAACAAACAGAGATATGGTGAAAAGAATTTGGATATTTTAAATATTAAAGTCCTATATACTTGAAGAATGATGTGGTGACCACAATTGAAAAAAGTATGTTGAGATGGTTTGGACATATCGAAAGGATGAGTGAAAGGCGATTAACGAAAGAAATTTATAGAGTGAATGTGACCGGAGGTGTCGGTAGAGGGCGTCCAAGGAACAACTACTATGACCAAATTAATAGTATTTTTCAAAAAGGTCAAATTCGGAGCACTCGTAACCGAAGAAAGTGTATGAAGAGATGCATGAATGTGGATGAAGCGAAAGAAGTATGTAAGGATCGTAGCATGTGGCAAACAGTGGTCTCTGCCTACCCCCATGGGATACAGGCGTGAGCATATGTATGTCCCATATACTTTCACATGCATTAAGTGAAAAGCTGTTTATTTAGAACTAGCGGTGTTTCACCCGCGTAGTTCTCGATCCCGTGGGAGTACGGGGATAAAATATAGCCTATAGTACTCGCTGATAATGTAGCTATCTATTGCTGAAAGAATTTTTCTAATCAGTCCGGTAGTTTCGGAGCCTATTCAATACAAACATACAAATCTTCTTATTTATAATATTAGTATAGATTACAAACAGACACTATAATTTTATTCATACGTATAGATTTATTCCAGTATAATATACTTATCTTGGAGACGACAAGATAAGAAGTGGGAGGGCTCGACGTATCTTAATTATTGATTCTAATTAGCATCAGACTAATTATGACTGCTCTTTTAATACTTGTCGCAATATCGGATGCGTCATAAATTTAATAAACATTTTGATTTAGTGTTTCTTGCCAGGTTCTTCTCTGTAAAAGCAACCTCCCGAACCTGACGGTAGCATGTATAATCCTGTATAATTATGTTATTCTGTCGATTTGAAAGTTCATTTTTAAAAGTATAAAAGATTAAAGATATTTTTGACTTTGACTTTGAGTAATAACGGGAGCTTCAAATAAATATTCAAAAAAATATTATTTTTATGAACCGTTGGGATAAGAACTTGCGTCTCTTGCGATGCAGATGACTACACAAACAAGTCAACCGCCAGGGCTCGGGTATATTAATAACATTATAAACATCTCTTAAACAATTGGCGATACTTGAAAAGAGACGGTAACATTACCTTTCATTTCATTAATAGACCAAAAATAATGGATCTATACTTATATTTAAATTCATAGCACATATTGCGCAATATAACCATTATGGGGCCATATTATAAACGACACTTAACCCGAGGTTTACCGTTGTGGCTAGGATACGCAACACATCCAATAAATCAAAAGTTAAACGCCAGTTTATTCGTTACTAGACGAAGTATGTTATGTGGCCGCTTAATGTCGTCATGTCTCACACCGAAGCGTAAGAATTGGTTCAGAATCATGTTCGCTGTATATTTATTTGATTCAATTCCACACCACAGGATGGCGTTATGTCATCTCTTAGAAAACGGTTTACGAACTGATTTAACCCAGATCACAGATTTCTCCCGTTAAAGGAGTTGCGAAGGTCAGATGGCAGTCGCTTCGTATAAAAATCAGGTGGTCATTGAATTTTGAACCCATAGAAATGTTTTGATACGGGGAATTTTTAGTACATTGTAAAAAAATGGTGACGAGAACTAACGCCTTCCTGAATGTTTCTTGCTGAACGCAACATTGTCATTACAAGTATTAACCGATGGAATGTGGCGAATATTTATATGAGAAGTATTTTCAGGCGAAATCTAAATAAACACCATGCTTGAAATCTTTTAGTTGTTAATCCTACAACGTCATCTCGCAATCATTGCCCTAGTCATTACTATTAATAAATACAATTTATTATTATTATTAAGTGACACACAAAAGGATTGCATTAAAAGATTAAAAAATGAAAAGACATTAAGTACACACACGCATTAACAAAAATTAACTAAGTAGGTGTAGCTGGGGCGGGTGTGGATCACTTGGACGCTTCGGTGTAACAGGCGGCCAGCAGTATCTTCGAGCAAAGCCCGCTACTGGTCGCTTTACGAGCAGTTTAGAGTAGTTAGAGGTAACTTAGTGTTAGGTAATTCCCGTTGTTTAGCTATGCCAACTCATTTCTAATTTATTTTTGTTCCAGCATTCTTAGAGGAAAGTACTTCCAGTTGTAATAAAATGTCTACTTAAACCAAGAACATATCTGCGCATATTAAATATATTAAAAACCGTAGCCTCAAATGCTTTGCTAGTAAGCGACACATGTTCGAACCCCAGTGAACCAATGAGTTTTTCTAAAAACCTAAGTGCAGCGATATCACACCACTACCTTAACGGTGAAGGAAACCATCGTAAGAAAATCTTCATTTATGGTTCAAATACGTATTTTAAGAGCCCCAAACAAACATCTGCACTGAAAAGTCTAAATTCCACTCGTAATGCAGTTCAACGAATATTTTGCAAGTGAACCTGTGTGTGTAAACTAATATATTTATAACCTAGCTGTGCCTCGCAATTTCACTCACGAAGACTTCATGGATCACCTGCGGAACTCTAATGTTTAAAAAAATAAAAGCCTAAGCTACTCAAAGACGTATGTAAAGTGCCTAAGACGGCGATGGGCACCCTTTGTCACATTGGCACTTGGTGGGTGTTGTTGTTACAACGCCTCTGCTTACCCATTCAATGATCCTTCCTATGTTACTCCTTATAACATCAGCTATCTACGAGTGAAATTCCCGTTAAAATCGGCCCAGCCGTTTCGGATATTGATGAAGAAGAAAACAGGCAGAGAAGAAAATGTGAGTCTAAACTTTCACATGCATTTACTGAAAAGTTAATTTTTAATTACAAATAGATCATTCAATGTTATTCATCTGTATAGATTCCTTGTAAGTATATTATTGACGACTATTTTTAATAAGCTTTGCAGATATCTTGTCTTCCATTTGAGTCGCTCATGTAGTAAAGATTCATAATAGGCTACTTAAGGCAAGAAAAAATATTTGTGATAAGTTACTGCGTTCGTCGGCGAGCCATCATCACGCCACTCGTAATGTCTACTTATGACAGCGACATACAGGGAGCTACTTCAGATAGCATTGCCATTATATTCGACACTTTTGCCTACATTATTTATTTACATGCACTTTAAAAATTAAATTATTTATACAGTTTAGGCCCTTGTACTAATGAACGTCAAAAAATTCACCACCGGTTCGGAAAATAGCCGTATTTGAAGATGAGGCAAGAAACTCTGTACTTTTCATAACATAGTAATTATAATTATTTTTATTTTACAGAGATGTCCCCAACACGATTTAAATACTGCAATGTCAAATTAGACAGTTAATTAATTATGCCATTATACAGACATCATATTAGGAAGAATAAATATTAATATTAATTATACAGTTTTGAAAATTGTTAAGCATCAAACACTTTCTTTGTCTAAATTCTTAAAACAGTTTGACAATTAAATAATAATAATAAACGTTTATTTACTTACAAGTTTAGAATTACAGTGGTTGGGACATCTTCTTTTAAGTTCAAATAACCTGTATTAGAAGAGTCCCCTCTTTTCTGTGGTCCTTAATTATGTAACACTTGTAAATATTTACATATTATATAATGACAAGTGAAGTACTTAGAGGTAAGAAATAATAATAATAATAATGATGTTTATGAGTGTGTGTCTTTATGTGTGTTTGTGTTTGTGTGTATGAGTGTGTGTGGGAGTGTGGGATTGTGTCCATGTGCGTGAATGTGTGTATTTCTAAGTATTATTTGTGAGACTGTGAGAGCAAGCATGAAGTTGATGGGTGGATGATTTAGACAGTAGTACTAAAGAGGTTCAAGTATCATCGTGTAGTAGTAAGTAGATCTTCTGTTTGTTGATAGGTAAGTGATTTCAGCCAAATCGTTAACGTTTTTTTGCATCTAAAGTTAGTCATGTAATAAATATTCAAACATCGGTTAATTTTGTTGTAAATTTTTATCGACTGGCAAGTAAATTGTTTGGATGCAAATATTGATTTTGGTATTCTTTTCATGGTTAAGATGTGAGGTTTTCGTTTGTGAGTTTTGTCTGAGTCACGTGATATAGTTTTATGCCGTTTTAAAATGCATTGTAAAATATACAGATTTCTGACACTTAGTACATTTGCTTCTCTATACAACAAATTAGTATGAAATGTTCTTCCTTTACGTAACATAATTTTTAGAATTGTTCGTTGCGCTCGTTCAATGCTGATAAATTTAGTTTTATATGTCCCTCCCCAAATACTTATGCAATATAGCAGTACCGACTGAACTAGCGTTTTGTAAATATAAGTGATTAGCTTCTTGTCGCAGATGTCACGGAGATATTTAAATATCCAGATCAATTTCCTAGCTCGGTTGGCAACCTGTGTCAATTGAGGATTTTATCTATTATTATTCCTAAATATTTAGTTGTGTATGTTTTTTCTAATGTCTTACATTCACATGTTACATCACTTCTTTTACAAGAGTGAGCAGTAATGGTTAAGTCGGGTGGTGGAAGAGAACTATCACGGATCGAAAATGGGATATAATTTGTTTTAGAAATATTAAGCGAAAGTAAATTGACATTTAACCATTTTATGACCTCTCGAAGGCCCGTTTCCGCCGAGTTGTACACCTCGAGCCAGGACTTGCCATGAAATAGTAGGGCAGTATCGTCTGCGTATGAAAAAACTTGGCCATTTGTTAGCTGTATGTTTGTCAAATCATTTATGTAGGCCAAAAACAGCGTTGGCCCAAGTACGCTTCCTTGGGGTACACCGTACTGGGAAGTTAGTATGTCATCGCTGGAGATAGTATTATCAAGTTTTACTTTTTGCGTTCGGTCTTGAAGATAATTTTTAAGTAACGCGAGGAAGGTGCCCCTGATACCTAATCTTTCTAGCTTTCTAATGAGGATAGGGACAGAAACGGTGTCGAAGGCTTTTTTTAGGTCCAGGAAGACGCACAGGGTTTTGTTTTTACTGTCTAGGTGGTGGGTTATGTTTTTAGTGAGATCTAAGATGGCGTCTTCAGTGCCTATATTTTGACGAAAACCGTATTGGGATTTAGAGAGTATGTTATATTTGTTGAAATATCTAGTAAGCCGTGTGTTGATAGTTTTTTCAATTATTTTTGATAGAACTGGAAGAATAGAGATAGGCCTATAGTTATTTATATCGCCTCTGTCCCCGCTCTTATATACAGGATGTATAATCGACCGCTTTAGATCTTTAGGAAATATACCTTGTTGAAGGCATAAGTTACAGAGTCGGGTAATTAGGGGAACTAGTACCAACCTAGCCATTTTTAGAAATTTTGTAGGAATTTTGTCATAGCCAGCAGCGGAGTCAGTTTTCAAATTACAGATTATTAAGTCTATTTCAGACGGTTCTGCCTCGACTACGCCGATTGAGTTAATTTGAGAGGTAAGTGAACTTAGATATTCGTTTGTCAGACGGACATCTGTTGAGATTTTTTCAGCTAGCTCTTTCCCGATACTACTAAAGTGTTCGTTGATGTACTGAGCTGAGTGAGAAGGATCATTTTTTATATTGATGAGCTCATTATTGCAGGTCTTTTGTTTATTTAGATGTATGATATTCTTAATAGATTTCCACAGGGATTTATTATTTGATTTAGATTTATCAAGAACATCTCTTTCATATTGGTGTTTGAGTTTTTTAATTAGATTGTTAACGTAGTTTCTATATCTTCTGTATGTTATTTTAAGTATTTCGTTACTTTCATCTCTGCGCAATTGCTTCTGAAGCTTGTTTCTATTTTGAATACATCTCAAAATACCTGGCGTGATCCATGGCTTTATAATTTTTTTGCTGTTTGGTATTATTATTAATTTTGTATGTTCTTGTAAGCATTTCGAAATCAGATTAATAAGTTTTGTGCATAAGGTGTTCGCGTCCTGAATATCGTACAGTTCACGAGTGTCTGTATTTTCGAGTGATTTAAGTGCGTCTTGATAACATATTGCATATTTTGATGAAGCGGCTTTATGTACATTATTTTTAGAATAATAGTTGATTAAGACCATTTTATGGTCAGTCACTGTCGTGTCTAACACTGCAACAGTAGCGGATGTTTTATTTGTATCTAGGTTAGTAAAAACATGGTCAAGACAGCTATTTATTCTTGTGTCTAGACGATGTCCAGGTAGTAAAGAATGGGAGGCAAGCATATCAAGGTAAAGGTCTGTGTGTTTGTCGCTGTGTCCATCTATTATGTTTATATTTATGTCACCAGCTAATGTGGTGTTAACTCTTAAGTGAGGGGATTTTAAATAGTTATCAAGTGAAGTAATAAATTTTTTCGGGTTTTTTTGGGATGGAGAGCGGTAGATACAAACAATAGTACTAGTGGGTGTTGTTATTTCTAGACACGATGCGCGGAATAGTGTGACTTCTTTAACTTTGTGTTTTACAGAGTTTTTAATAAATACCACGACGCCATCGTTTTGATTCGCTTTTTTTGTAGAACTATAAGTAAGGTAGTCGGCTTTTTGCGGAAGACTTTTTTCTGGGTTGATTCTGCATTCTGTGAGTATGATGATGTCTATTTGTTGATTAAGCATCTGGAGGTTAAGTTCTAGATCGTCAATATTTGAGGATTTGTGGACACTTCTTATGTTTTGAATTATAATAGAGAGGTTAGGCTTATCAGTTGGTATATGATTTTTGAGCTCTTGAATTGGGCAAGACACTGAGTTGGTGCAGCTTATGAAGTCTAACTCCTGAATTAGTAATTTTGTATTATCCATTATCATGTATGAAAGGAGCGTTTGTGTTATTTATTGAGGGGTGATGTGTGTCAGTTAGTATATATGTGAGCGAGCGTGTACTATAAATGTAAATATGTTCATTGAGTGTTGTTGGTGCGATGCGCTGTGTGTTAGAGAATGTGTTGAGGAGCGAATCCTGTGTATGCCAGATAATATTCATGTATTTGTAGTGAAATAGAAAGGTGCACAATATGAAGTGTGTAACACAATGATAATAATACAGATACTGGAACAGCTTACAGATTAATGCAATGAATAATATAAAATAATAAAGTCATTTTTTCTTTGACATTTGTTGAAGTTGGACATCACTAGTTACAGCAATGATTGGTGTATTTTCATTTTCGCGCAAGTACACTCTGCCATAGCTGGTCCAGCAGTACTTGTAATTATTTGTAGTTTTAAAGTCTCTTGCTAGGAAAAACAATCTTGATGACATTGGCGTAAGATTTTCTGATAAGAAGATTGGAGTATCTGGATGAGATTTTAAGCCCATGTTTTTTGCACTTAGTTTTCCTGTTTTGTTTCTATAATTATAGGTTTTTGCAGCTTTTAAAAGATCAGTTTTTACAAATGTATTTGTTAATTCTACTATAAGAGTGCTTCTTTCAGTTTTTGGTTTCTTTGTCCTTATTATATCTTTGACATCTGTTCTTTCCATAGTCACATCTAGGTTTTTGCATAGATTAGTTATTAGTTGTAGAAGATCCCGCTTGTTTTCATCCCCTCTCAGAGGTACGTTTCTGATTTCAATATTCGTTTTTTTATCCGATCTTTGCAAATCCTCAATTTTGTTTTCTAATATAATTATTTGTTCTCTGTCTTTTTTAGCCTGTGTTTCCAGCTGGTCAATTTTTGCTTTTAGTCCCGAGTTTTCTTCGGACAGATGCGTAATTGTGGCTTGCACTAGATTGCTGGTATGGTGGATATCTTTTAGTGCGTCTAAAATGGTTTTTATTTGCACATTTTGTGATTCAGACAAGTTTTTAAAGAGTTCCTTCATTTCATTTTTAAGATCTGCTGTCAAGTCCACAGCCTGAGTTTGATTCGCTTCATTGTGTCGTTTACGTTTATTTCGTGCTACAATAAAGCTAGGCGGAGATGTTTCATCCAATGACTGCATGTCAGGGACTGATATCGATTTCTCTGGGGTACGCATCATAATATCCTTACTAATTATTATATTAAGTAAACACTAGATTAGCGGCAAACAGAAGAGAAGTCGATTATAATCTGACGAGCTTGTGCTTGTTAGTAGGTATACAAGCGAAGGCATAAGACGACAGCTGATGCCGTTGATGAGTCATGCAATAGTGCAGGTAGCCCGTGTTAGAGTGGGTGAGCAATTATGACAGCTATCTCCCTTCCGCGTAGCAGTTGGAGACCGCGACCACGATTAGCGGTGCGGAAGCAGGATAGCAATTATGACAGTTGTCTCGTTTCCACGTAGCAGCTAGCGGTCGCGGCCGGTTGCAGCGACGCCAGAAAAGGAGGGAAGATGAAATACCTTGACTAGCGTGACGACACTGGTAAGGGGGGCGCCGCTTAGACCCGCTTGATGGGCGATTTTTGACCTTATTGCAGCGCGACTCTTGGGCACGTCCGCTCTTGCCGAGACCACAGGAGAAAGAGGGATACTTACGGACAATTACGATCATAAAGTGGGATTCGAAATAAGTTATCCCTTTTTAATAAACAGTCAGGCGAAACCTAACAGTAGGTACTTTTACTAAATAAAAATTTGTGCAATTACGCCGAGTTTGTCATTAAAATAGCTGAATAGTTGGAGATTGCTGCTGAGGAAGAAAAAACGTAATCATATTCTATTTTGATATGTTATACCTTACTCAACAAGTTCGCTAATCTTAGAAGCCGTGTGTCTCGCGTACATTAACTAGATATAAAAATCATTTCTTATTTTACAATCAACTGGAATCATTTATGTCACGATGACGAAGTGCAGACGCGACGCGTGTGGCGCACGAGTTGATATTCAAGACATTCAAGTGATCTTTGATTTAACTCTTATTTTAATCTATTTGTGCTTTAGCGAGTCTCCATATTTATGGTTTAAAAAACAAGCATTACTATGAAAGTAGCTTTTAACATTATCCAGACTCTACAAGAAGGGTGTAAAGAGATTTTACAGCTCTTGGAAGCCGTGGTGGCCTTAAGGTTTGAGCAGTCGCCTGCTACGCAAGCGACGCAAGTTCGAATTCTAGCGTGACCTGTACCAATGAGTATTTCTAAAAAACTTATGTACAGTGATTTCACACCACGTGCTTTACGGTGCAGGAAAACATCGTGGGGAAACCTGCATATTTCTGAGAAGTAATTCAATGAAGTATGTAAAGTGTCTGAGACGGCGATGGACCATCTGTCACGTTGGCACTTAATCATCATCGGTAAAAAGTGGGTGTTGTGATTACAACACATAAGGGAAAAAAACTAAAAACTAATTACAAGTAGAAAACTTGGCCCAAATCGGTGTCTCTCGGGATCGTGCCAAGAAGGCTGGCAGCATTGCCACGTTGAATAGCAATGCTGATTCTCTGAGCGAGAAAAGCCCCAGCTCGCTTGTCACGAGAAGCTTCTACCAGACGACGTGCAACCTCTTTGAAAAGTTGATGAGCATCCGGACCCCAAGGTCCCAGAGTTTCAACCGCAAACGCAGAAAATATGTATCCTTGACCAATGCAAGCATATTTCCGGCGCTTGAGGCACTCCTGCTGAGCAGCAGCAGCACCGGCCGCCACAGCAGTGCCGGGGAGATGGGACGGAGCCAACGTATCGACACACGTGGCATCCCACACCAGCGGCCGACCCAATCTCCACGGCACCAGCGACATACCATCCGGCCTCCGGCCATCGCCGCGCGCCAAACCTACTGGTTCCAGTACAGCAGGCACCCCGGCAGTGACCAGAGCCCGGCGTATTAGGTCATTGATGGAAGAATGACGACATCGTCGACCGGCGCTACTGACGCATGACAGACCATGGTGTCCGAAGATGTCCACACTATCTCCACAGTGACACCGATGAGGGACAATAAGAACAATAAGGGAAAAAAATATTTTTTTTTAGTTTTCGTGAGCCCCATAAGAATTATCTCTCGAAGAACTCGAAGTTCTAAATTATTTTATAGTCTCCATCGTTGAATGATTACGACAAAACGCTTAAAAGCTATAACCAATTAGTAGTTTTAAACCATGTGACGATTGCTTTACAAATGCCATTAGTCACGTAACTGTCATAAAGATGGGTATGGTGTCATAATGTGTCATAATTTTTATGTCTACAAAATTCTATTGGGTAATTTCGTAGAGTGGTTTTGTTAAATATTCATTTGGGGTTTAATGGACGATCCGTTAAGTAAATATAGTTCAAACATTAAAATGATTTACATAATTATGTATTAGGTACAGTGATTCAAAAATACGATATTTTAGGGAAATAAATAGTCCAAATATTAGACTGTTTTATGCATGACACATCTCTTTATATTTGAAATTCAAAAAACTGTTATAAAAACAAAAATATTTTTTAATAATTAACAAATATCATTTAATAAGAAAAAAAAATATTTTTCTCACATACATATGCTCACGCCTGTATTCCCCGAAGAGGTAGGCAGAGGTGTTGTAATAACAACGCTCACTTTTCACCGAAGATGATTAAGTGCCAACGTGACAGATGGTGTGTCCATCGCCGTCTCAGGCACTATACATACGTCTTTGAATAACTACTCAGACATATGCAGGTTTCCTCACGATGTTTACCTTCACCTTGAAACACGTGGTGTGAAGCACTGCACATAAGAAATTCTCGGATTCGAACTTGCGGAACAAACGAAAACAAAAGAACAGAACCCTGCATACGTCTTAGAAGTTGAACAAAAAAGTATATCATCATCATCACCTCCGTGGCCTTATCCCATACATTGTTGGGGTCAGCACTTGATTCAACCCAATGTGGCTGTTCACCTGATTTTTATGCGAAGCTACTGCCATCTGACCTTCGCAACCCCTTTAACGAGGAAAATCTGTGATCTGGGTTAAACCAGTTGTTAGACTATTTTAGGCCTCTGACTCACCTGTAACGATTGCCAAAGATGATAAATTGGCAACCGGGACCGACCGCTTAACGTACTCTCCGAGGCACGGAGGAACTCGGGCGGTCACACATCCAATTACTGGCTAGGGCTAGGGTTGATTAAGTTCGTTGGTCGTATGATATGCGCAATAGCAACTAAGGCACGAGAACAAAAAAGGATATCATCATAAAGAAATCATAACAAATTTATGACAGAGTACTCTAGCTGCAAGTGAAGCAATAATCTTAATGTATCTAGACCCATTACCTATGGATACGTTCTTAATAAAAACCGACGTCACGTATGATGAATTCGATATACTTTTGCTAAATGAAGCGGAACTACAAACCCTACGTATCCTTTATTGCTAACACCAACCTATATTTGCGCTTAAAATATTATAAACTCATGGAAATCTAAACCTTATACGTATTCACATAAGGATTTCACCTTTAAAATTCATGTTACTTTGATGTCAATATCGTCATCTAATGCAGCATCTACAAATTTGTTTTTCTTCACCAAATCACATAATTTCTACTTCTTTTAAGTCTTATTATAATAATAATAAGGGTTATATTAAATAAGCATTATGGATTAGATGCTTTGAAGTAAGTTTGTCATAAAATAGAACTTCTTATAATGCCTAGTGAAATATATTTCGTTGGTTACAAATGATTACTTTTTGAGAATAAGCTTATTTGGAACTAGTTTCTGCCAAAAACTTCTTTCGCTGTGTATGGTTACTTTGGGCTAACACTAACTTTAACCAACGATTTCGTTAACGTAGCGTGATGATATACATCATGTGATATATCTCGATAAATGGGCTATCTATCACTGAAATAATTTTTCAAACAAATAGACTTTCTGCTTTATATCTTTATATATAAAAATTACTGAACCGATCCAACTTGAAAGATAGCATAACTTACTTCTTAGTTTATAGTCGCAACTAACTTCTGCTCTTTCATCCGCGTGGAATAGGTACATTGGGCCAACGCTTACTTTAACCCGCGAATGGGCTTAGCGTGTTGATATATAGCCTATATCTTTCCTCAATAATTAGGCTACCTAACATTGAAATTATTATCCAAATTAGATCAGTAGTTCCTGAGATTAGCGCGTTATAGAGAAACTAATATTACTATAGCTATTTTAGCTGAACAAGAGTTTATTTCGCCAAGATGTTTTTTATATCTATATATTTGAAACACTTTCTCAAAATATTCATCATCGTCCTTGGCCTCATTCCATATATTGTTGGGGTCGGCACTTGATTCAACCCGATGTGGCTGATCACCTGATTTTTATACGAAGCAACTGCCATCCGACCTCCGCAACCCCTTTTACGAGGAAAATCTGTGATCAGGGTTAAACCAGTTGTCAGACTATTTTAGGCCTCCGACTGACCTGTAACGATTGCCAAAGATGATAAATTGGCAACCGGGACCGACGGCTTAACGTGCTCTCCGAGGCACCGAGGGAACTCGGGCGGTCACCCATCCAATTAATGGCTAGGGTTAGGGTTGCTTAACTTTGCTGATCGAATGATATGCACAATAGCAACTGTGCTACGAACTCCTCTTCGAAAGTATTTAGACTTTCTTAAAATATTAATGTTCAAAAAGTATAAAGTAATCGATTTACAAAAAGCATGTGTCACATTACACCTCTGATTTCAAATTAATCGTATGATCGATCGGTGTTACCGTATATTCATGTTACATATTATGCAACATACAAATATACACTTAATTCGTTTCTATGTAAGGTTGAGTATAACATAGCAAATAGGAGTTCCCGTGACAATGTTGCGGTAGTAAGTGAGAGATTAGAAAATGTGACTGAACTTATCGCTTGACTTATTTGACTTAATGTATCAAGTTTTTTAAATCGTTAGTGTTTTGTTGCTGTCGTTGAAATTGAAAAGTAAAAATATCACAAGAAATTTGGATCAAAACTCACCATTAAAACGACTAGAATAGAATAGTAGTAGCAGATATTTTAGTCAAAAGTGCTTACCTGTAACAGAAGAACAAAAAAAAAATATATACTCATCCCAGACAGGTCCCCGAAGGGATAAGCGTGGGTGCAAGTAAGGTGTAAGGGTGTAAGGGTGAATATTAAGTGTGGGTTCATCGCCGTCTTTGAATTACTTCTCAGACATATGCAGGTTTCCTCACGATGTTTTCCTTCAACGTAAAGCACGTGGTTTGAAATCACTGCACATAAGTTTCTAGAAAAACTCATTGGTATAGGCCCCGCTGGGATTCGAACTTGCGTCGCTTGTGTAGCAGGCGACTGCTGACCACCGCGGCTTTCTTAAATGATAAAATATTAATATTAAACGCTTTATACTTCCTGCAGTTCTTACCGCTATCATGTAATTTAATTACTGATTATCAAATTACTTTTGAACAAGGGATGAGTTAGTAAAATGGTAAAAAAATATTAAATATCCTGACTGATTGACTGACTCATACATCAATGTACAGCCTAAGCCGCTGGTCCTAGATACATGACATTTAAAAAGTGTATATACTACGAATAGGTCTTTCGAAATTGCACCCCGAAAAGGGTCAGTAGGGGGTTGAACATTTTTAAACGAAATCTTACTGCCGCTACTTATTATATCAATGGTGGAATATTAATAGCAGATAATTCAAATAAACGTATAAGGAGACCGTCTATCCATACATAAAACAAGTGGAACAAGATATATTGATAACTAGCTGTGCCCTGCGGTTTAACCCGCGTTATTTGTGTTACTAAAAAATAAGTAGCTAAGTTACTCCTTGTATCATTGTCTATCTGTCAGTGAAAGTCCCGTTAAAATCGGTCCAGCCGTTTCAGAGATTACCCGGAACAAAAGACAGACATGAAAACCTTGACGATGTCATAGCGACTAAGTCGTTGACAGAGTTTTCGTATTAATCTATATAATACTAGCTGTGCCCGGCAAACGTTGTATTGCCATTTTTTTTTTGGGGTGGATTACCCCTAACATTTAGGGGGATGAAAAATAGATGTTGGCCGATTCTTAGACCTACCCGATCTGCACACAAAATTTCATACAAATCGGTCCAGCCGTTTCGGAGGAGTATGGCAACGAAAACTGTGACACGAGAATTTTATATATTAGATATACATAAATAAAATTTAAGTGTTTGTATGCGCATGTATAATATCTCTCTGAATGTTGAAAATGTTGCGACGCGAGACTTAACATTTGCTCGCGTCGCATCATTTTCCTGTTGAGCACAACAGAGTTCAATGATTTCGAGAATTCATATCACTTTTGCGGTTACTTGTATTATTAAATATTATTAGGAAAGGTATTATTATCATATAAATTATTTGAGTTATATATAATATTATAGTACATTTAAAAAAATAAACTTATTTTTAGAAGAATAATTGCTGAGTTTCTTACCGTGTTTTTCTCAGTAAAAGCAACCTTCCGAACCCGGTGGTAACATTTATAATCCTGTGTAATGTAAATTTTTTTGTGCCCCTCTGACTATTTGAAAGTACTTTGTAAGAAGTGTAATCTATACCGATAAATGAAATTGAAGTGTCTGTTTGAAATATGCAATATGTATATGAAAAAAACAGTTAAAAACAATTTTTCTCTGTAGGCTACTTTTACTCAAAAAATACATTAGGCTTCCTAGAGGACCTTTCATGGGGGACCCCACGAAATTAAGTAGACGCAGGTGACGAGGGCCACAGCGAGTTTGAAATTAATGCTCAATTTACAATCATCATCATCATCATATCAGCCATAGGACGTCCACTGCTGAAGATAGGCCTCTTCCAATGATTTCCACCTCACCCCGTTGGAAGCGGCCTGCATCCAGCGGGTCCCCGCGGACTTGACCAGATCGTCCGTCCATCTCGCGGGGGGGCGCCCTACGCTGCGCTTGCCGGTACGTGGTCTCCACTCGAGAACTCTACTGCCCCAGCGGCCATCAGTCCTTCGAGCAATGTGGCCTGCCCATGGCCACTTAAGCCTGCTAACCCGATTGGCTATAACGGTTACCTTAGTACGTCTACGGATCTCCTCGTTTCTGATTCGATCTCGTAGCGAGACACCAAGCATAGTTCTCAATTTACAATGCTTGTTATAAATTAAATGATTGGGTTTCCTCTCTCATGTTATACGTATACAGAGATAAGTTATAAAAAGGGATAATTTTAAGCGCTGTGTACGTAATATGCTACCAATTCTAAATCATTAAACACCATTTATGACACACGATATCGCTGAAGGTGTTAAATTACACAGTGTATAAATATTTTACTGCCGAATCATGATATTATTATAAAATAAAGGTTTTTAAGACATTATTTTTATGGTCATAGAAGGATAAGCAGGCAACAGAAAAAATATAATATTTAGATTAGAAGAATATTTTTTATGTCTTAGCACATTATGAAGTCTAAAACTTTGTTTGTTTGGTTGTAATGAATAGGCTCAAAAACTACAGGACCGATTTCAAAAGTTCTTTCACCATTGGATAGCTACATCATCAGCGAGTAACATAGGCTTTATTTTATCCCCGTACTCCCACGGGAATGGGAACTACGCGGGTGAAACCGCGTGAGGTCCGCTAGTATGTAATAAATATAGAGAATAAGTGCCTGGAACCTCATCAATGCTATAAAATCAATACATCTATACAGATTAATAAAATTGAAGTCGTGTCGTTATGTAATTACAGTTTTTCACACCACTTGCTTTACGTTGAAGGAAAACATCGCGAGGAAACCTGCATATGTCTGGGAAGTAATTCAAAAACGGCGATGTACCCACACTTAATATTCACCCTTACACCCTTACACCTTACTTACACCCACCCTCATCCCTTCGGGGACCCGTCTGGGGTGAGTATATATTTTTTTGTTCTTCTGTTACAGGTAAGCATTTTTGACTAATTAATCTTTACACTTACGTTGACTTAATCGCTGACAGAGTTTTCGTATTAATCTATATAATATATATACAAATAAAACGTAAGTGTTTGTATGCGCATGTATAATATCTCTCTGAATGTTGCGACGCGAGACTTAAATATTGCTCGCGTCGCAACACACAGAGACAGACGAATCAATTAATTACTGCGCATTCAAGCTCAGCGAAATTATAGTGACGACGGTTGTTATACACAGTTCAAAATGTCACGCAAATCTATACATCTATATCTATACACATAAATAAAATTTAAGTGTCTGTTTGTGATTCCAAAACAGCTTTTCACTAAATGCATATGAAAGTATACACGGTACTGACATAGAATAATCTAATTTAGATTTTTTTTCTCTGTCTGTCTTCTTATTTGTCTGTTTGTTTCGGCTAAACTCCGAAACGGCTGGACCAATTTTACAGGGAAAAAATTAGGCTATATTTTATCAAATCTACGCGGGAGTAACCGCGGGGCACATATAGTTAAAAAATAAACTAATGGTGTTCAAAATATCAGCGTGTAATATTTACGGTCAATGTCCTGTGACGAAAGCATTATAACCCGAGCTAAAATTAGGTTTGTGTAATACTACCAAGTATGATAGGTCGTTTAATCAAATCATTGTTTCACATGCAATGAAGCATCTAGTTCCCACGTATAATAGTATATAAGTTAAGTAGTAGCTATAACAATGTTAATATTATAAAATGTGCAGTAATTGTTGTCAGTTATGAAGAAAATATAGTGTTGCTGCGCAGAGTAGTGACACAATAGAGAGTATATAATTAAAAAAAATTGCTACAATGTAGTGTAATGTTGTGACATTTTTAATGACGTATATAATAAAAGTTCATAGATATACGAACTTTCATAGTGCAATTTTGGTTAGCTAACTTATTTTGCTATCGCAGCGCCATCTATTGCCTGTATGGTGAAAATGACGAAGTGATAGGTATTTATAAAGCGAGAAGTCATCAAAAAGGTACAGAGCTCTGAACAGGTGCTGATAGAGAAACAGGGATTTCCATTTTATAATGCTGGCATATTGATTTCACACTACATAAGAACATATGCACACAGCACGACGCGATCCAGACAGCCTAGAAAGGCTGATCATTACGGGACGGGTCGAGGGCAAAAGAAGCAGGGGTCGTTTGCCAACACGATGGACGGATGCGACCCAGGCTGCAACGAGGACTACTCTTCAGGCTACCATCCAGATGGCACAAAATAGAGAGGCTTGGAAAGCAATGTTAATGCAGACTTCGCATCATGGTCACGTCCCTCAGTCATGAGGTTACGACTAAGAAGAAGAAGAACATGTAAATACCCAATAGTGTACCCTACCAACTCTAACTACCTAATATTGAAAGCGTTCATAAGTTACAGTAACCCTGTAACCTGTAATCTACAATCAGTAGGTATTATTTTAGGAGCCCGTTTCTACCTGCGAGCCTTTACTTGATATAAAACATCCTGAGGTAACGTAAATACGTATGCAGACAAGAGAGAAGAAGGTATGTACCTATTTCATGTCTGAGATATTAGTTATATTATCACCGTATATGACGTCAGCACCTAAATTCTTCTGTGATAAAAAAAAAGTTGGCCATTCCGTCGTAGTATAAGAATATTCCGTTTCTATAGTTCAGCCTACTCTGTGTAATATGACAAGTCACACAAAGCGTCAGTCCTTTGTTTCAATAATTGCGCGCACGTGGGCGCTCGGTGGCACCAGCATAGATTGTTATTGAACCAATTTGTAATAGGAACTTAGATGTGTTAGTACAGCTAACGAGGCCTTTACACCATAAATTAGTAGCATATACTATTTCTGATGTATGGAAGTGAATGTTGGGTTTGGCAGAAGAAACATGAAAGTAGAGTGAATGCAGTGGAAATGCGTTCTTTACGAAGTATGTGTGGGGTCACCATTGTAGATCGTATGAAATATAGTGTGATAAGAGACAGTTGCAAGTTGAAGAATGATGTGGTGACCAGAATTGAAAAAAGTATGTTGAGATGGTTTAGACGTATCGAAAGAATGAATGAAAGGCGATTAACGAAACAAATTTATAGAGCGAATGTGACCAGAAGTGTCGGTAGAGGGCGACCAAGGAAGAACTACTATGCCCAAATTAATAGTATTTTTCAGAAAGGTCAAATTTGGAGCACTCGTAACCGAAGAAAGTGTATGAAGAGATGCATGAATGTGGATGAAGCGAAAGAAGTATGTAAGGATCGTAGCATGTGGCAAACGGTGGTCTCTGCCTACCCCCATGGGATACAGGCGTGAGCATATGTATGTATGTATGTATTTGCGGCTTATACTCTTTTGGTCATCTCAAGCTACACGTGTAGATATAAGTACTACTAGACTTTTAATTTATGTCAATTTTTATCGACGTATTTTGTGCTTTGGAACTGTGTCCATAGGCTTACATATCTTATGTGATTTATTTTGTTCTGTATATTTAAAGTTGTGTAATATTTTTGAAACAAGTAATTACTGAGTTTCTTGACAAGTTCATCTCACTAAAAGCAACCTTCCGAACCTGGTAGCATGGATAATCCTGTGTAGGTAATTATGCCATTCTGACGATTTGAAAGTACCTACTTTGTTGAAAGTCTAATCCAATAGAGATATTTTTGACTTTGACTTTGGATTCTTACTAGTTTTATGTTTCTAGAGCCCTTGCTTCGCATCGGGTAAAAAATTTTCAAAACTAAACGTATTGATTATTTAACTATAAACCCACCGGAGATGATTCCTTCATAATAGTAAAAACCGTATCAAGATCCGCATTGTAGTTTAGAAGAACGATGGAAGAACATCCTCGTCATACTTGTGAACAGGTGCTGCTAGTGGGGGCTGGTCAACTCAAGCTACATAATTACTAATACGTAGTTTACTTTTTAGTTTTTTTATCGACTTTTGTGCAGTGGAACTGTGTCCATGGGCTCATATATTTTTTTTATAATTATTATATATTACTCAAAATTTTTAAATTTTTTTTTTAATGAGTAATTTCTGAGTTTCTTGCCAGGTTCTTCTCAGTAAAAGCAACCTTCCGAACCTGGCGGTAGCGTGTATAATCCTGTGTAATCTTGTCGTTCTGATGATTTGAAAATACTTTGTTGAGAGTCTACTCAAATAAAAATATTTTGAATTTTGAAATTTTGATTTCTTCAAGAGACATAATAATTTTATACAGTACCTACTTAATGGTCACTGCAATTTGGGGTTTAACCAGTTGCCTGCTACGCAAGCGGCGCAAGAGCGGGGCTTGTACCAATGAGCTTTACTAAAAACTTATACTTTACTAGAAACCTACATACATATGTCTCACAAATTATTGCATAGCAGGCGACTGCTCAAACCCCACGGCCACCACGGCAGTGTGTTTGTATTCATTATATCAAAAAAAGAACGGAGTATGAAAATGTCATAATGAGTTCACAACTATAACAACGAGCACAAAATATACCTATTGGTTCAACGCAGAAATCGAACCCGGAACCAATCGGGTAATCATAATAAATATTAAATTATCAAACCAACAAAATACGGTAAATACACCATTAGCAAAGGCTCGATAAAATTGGACACAGCCAATCGACACAAATGAAAAAAGCCAATCAAAAGCCTTATAAACTTAAACGCAGTTATACAAAAGGTTAAAGAGGTCAGACGATCGTATTTCATTTAGAGACACTGTGACGAATTGGTTGTTTTATATCAATTTACATCGATATAATAGGCACTTACTTTGACGGTGCTATCGTTTTTGCCTTTACACATATGCTCACGCCTGTATTCCCCGAAGGGGTAGGCAGAGGTGTTGTTATCACAACACCCACTTTTCACCGAATTTGATTAAGTACCAACGTGACAGATGGTGAGTCTATCGCCGTTGCGGGCACTATACATACGTCTTTGAATTACTTCTCAGAAATATGCAGGTTTTCTCACGATGTTTTCCTTCACCGTAAAGCACGTGGTGTGATATCACTATACATAAGTTTTTTTAGAAAAACTCATTGGTACAGGCCCCGCTGGGATTCGAACTTGCGTCGCTTGCGTAGCAGGCGACTGCTCAAACCCCGAGGCCACCACAGCTCTTTACACCTTTACACTTTGGCCAATATAATTATAGGATTAAACGAACTTATCAGAGTGCCTAGTGCGAGTTTTCTTAAAATCGCCATCACAAGTCATCGCGTTGACGTAAACGCAGATTTGTATGGGATCACAATAGTGCCATCTTTGGACCATCAAAGTGCTTAGGCTGTGCAAAGTCAACTGTGTCCTCAACATCCAATATAAAAATAATAAAATAAAACATGATAAATTATGTTAATTTTGAATTTCTTATTCGTATTTAATGTACACTGTCATTATTGTCCTGCATATATAAGCTATTTCCACCAAAGTCAATCAATGTTCCATGTAAAGATATTTTTTCAAATCAATGCTAAGCTTATAAATTAACCATATCTGACACCGTTACAACGACCATAACATCCCTACATTTAGGGAACATTATAAATTCTTTTTAAAGTTTATTAACCGTGTAATAGTTACTCTCATTCTTTAAAACGCAGTTAGCATATTCTTGCGGTTGACATTGTGGCTCTTATATTGCGGTCTTGTATTATTATTAATGTTTATTTATCATTCATTAATTGACGCGGAGCTGTGTTGTAAATAATTTTTATTGCGTCTATAATTAATTGTTTATTTATAATAAATATAATAATAATATATATATATTTTATAGCACACCATAATATTGTACAGATATTTTTGGGTAAATTATTAAAATATGGTAACAAAAGTAAATAAAATATGTGTCTAGAACAAATTATGTAACGCTATGACTTATGTAATAATATTATATCTACACAAAGAAATTTCAAACCTACACGTCTTTACATAGATTCTAAATTCCACCTATGAGGTTTTTAAACTAAGAAGTACCTATATTTGGATAGCGTAAGGCTGGCTAAACACGCTCAATAATATTGCCAACTAGTTGTGCTCCGTGAGTTCATGGGTGTGCCGCGGAACCCTACTTATTTTTTTTAAGTGACCTAAGTTACTCCTCGTAACATTAGCTATCCGCCAGTAAAAGTCACGTTAAAATCGGTCCAGCTATTTTGGAGATTAGCTGGAACGCAACAAACCTATATACTATTTTAATTTGCATTTAGTGAATAGCTACTTTGGAATTACAAATTTCAATTTTATTAACTGTATAGATAGATATATTGCATATTGCCAATAATATTGTGTGTGGGCGGCCAGTATTTCTTTACTGTTGCATAATCATCATCGCCCTGGCCTTATCCCATACATTGTTGGGGTCGGCACTTGATTCAACCCGATGTGGCTGATCACCTGATTTTTATACGAAGCGACTGCCATCTGATCTTCGCAACCACTTTAACGAGGAAAATCTATGATCTGGGTTAAACGAATTGTCAGACTATTTTAGGCCTCCGACTGACCTGTAACGATTGCCAAAAATGATAAATTGGCAACCGGGACCGACGGCTTAACGTGCTCTCCGAGGCACGGAGGGAACACGGGCGGTCACCCATCCAATTACTGGCTAGGCTTAGGGTTGCTTAACTTCGCTGATCGAATGATATACGCAATAGTAACTGTGCCACGAGGTACTCATAATATTGTAAATATTGTCAATAGTAGTGTGTATGTGCGTGTGTCTGTCCTGAGGAAAAACAAAAATATTTAAATTGAGAATGTTGGGTGACCTATGTACTAATTCAACTCAAACAAAAAACAAACCTAAGCCCCTGTACATAGATACCAAATTCAACAGCCTATATTTGAATAACGTAAAGAGAAACAAAACGGGAACGTTTAAAATTCAAAATCCGTTGCAATAAATTACCATTCACTCCGTTCGTAGGAAAAAAATCTGAATTTGGAACTAGAAATGCTCGCAGACAAAGCCCTATTGAACTTGTCTGGACCTGTCAGGGATAAAAAAAGAAGGCACCTGTTTGGGCCAACACCTGTGGCATATATTAAGGCCCTTTACCATACTGGTAGGATCTGGTAGCCTTTATGAGACAAAAAAGTTTATGTACAGTTCGGATGCTGCTTGGCTTGATCGATTTTATAAAATGTTTCAATGATTTCTTTCAACTGACTAATCAAGGCTTTGTGTATTGTTAAGTGTTCATTTAGAAAACTCTTGTCTAAGATTTACATTGCCTTTCAACAAGATTTTTTTTTCCAGTAGAAGATCCTTTGCGCGATTACCACAAAGTGCACGGTCTGTCGTTAAATCATTCCAATACAAACAAAATCTAGTTAGATGTTTAATGTATAAGTTGTCACTAATTGGAATCCCTAACATTTAAGAATCACGAATCACGCAAAGACAAGGATATTTCCAATATAATAATATATTAACGTAAGTTTAAAGTCATCATCATCTCCATCCATTCAAGATCATCCGAATTCAAATTCATGGATTTCTTGATGCTTTCCCATATTGTGTTTTTTTAGTTCACCACGTTCCAGTTATAATCGTGACATAATAATAATAATCAAATACATAGTGCGTCGCATTCTGATTTAACTTATAAGATTTATTAACTTAAACATACCGAACGAGTACAAAAGCTCACGCAATCAGGGTTACAGATACCAAAACCGAAAAGGGTCGTTAGTGAAGTGCTAATTTCTCGCATAAATAAAGTTAAATTAACATACTCGTTGAATAGTTAGCAATGCTTGTCCAAATGCTGTGCTTTATGACTTGGAAACATACGTGGGGACCTGTCGAGACCTTGTAACGTTTAGGACTATTGTAAATTCATTACAATTCGCGTGAGATAACGTTTTGTAACACAATCCCGAGCTTTAAAGCTTCTTGTGCTTATGACCAAGAATTCTGTGACCACTATGTAAGGCTAAGATCCTCGACCTCCCGGTCTATCAAAAGGTATTATATTCCAGACACAGTGTTGTACCTTACTGTTAGTAAAGATGATAATAGTACGTAAGTAACTGTGGAATATTCCAAGTATAACATCAATTGGACTCTGCAATAAGTTATTTTGACTATGTATGGGATTATTTTTGTAAATAATCCCATTGGCACTGTACTTTTGCTACAATTAATTAATCTTAGTTTGATCTTTGCTTTGACTGGCTGGAATTTGCCATGCTCACAAATATTTGTAATATTTTAGTTATTATATTTGACAATTGAGCATTTGTGCTGTGTCCATGGGCTTATATTCATGAGATATGTAACCAAAAAACATTGTATAATATATATGTTTTTAAAAGAGTAATTGTTGAGTTTCTTGCCGGGTTCTTCTCAACAAAAGCTACCTTCCGAACCCGGTGGTAACATTTATAATCATGTATAATGTATTTTGTGTCCTTCTGACGATTTGAAAGTACTTTGTAAGAAGTCTAATCAAATAAAGATATTTTGAATTTGAATTTGAATTTATGCAATAAGACTTATCGGTCATCTGGTTACTCTTTCTGATTGTTGTTATGTTATTTTGTTCGTGTATAATTTTCTGTATTAGTCAGCTTTTGATTTGCAGTTAAAGAAATAATTTCCTCTTAAGTCAAACATCGGGCAGTCTATATCATGTCGTTTAGTCCCAATCCAAAATGAGCGTGCACAACCAACTGAATTTATCTACCTTACTGTTTTTTTTCAGGATCTCAAATATCATTATTACCCAATCAACAATCATTCATTAAAAATAAAAAGCAGTTAGTATCGATGACAAAAACAAGAAAAGTAGATACTCGAAACTAATCAGTCGGTACAATGTCGGGACAATATTACAGGCTTTTGATAAAAAACATTTGGATAATCAGAATCCATTGAAGCGTACCTTTCCACCTCAATTGGAATCACGGAAAGCGTGACTTACTTTTTAACTTCAACGTATATATCTTAAGATATAAGTGCTTAAGTATACAGACTTTAAAGTTTAATACAATATAACATTTATTTTGTACATTTCATAGGAGACCGGACCGATGCAGGATAAAACATAATTAATTAGAAACATTAATATATTAGGTGAAAGCTGCAAAAAATACACAGAATAGACTTACCTTGCAACATCAGTAATCAGCAAGCAAGTACATTTCGTAGAGTGCAGTCACAATGAATTTTGCTTGAAGTGAAGTTCGGTTGAGTGGTCGGTCATTAAATTAATTTCCTTTCGCCGATTTGCCGTATATTGACAGGATGTACCGGATTAATTTGGCCGTTAATATGCTCAACATTAAAAAAGAACATTATGTGAGTGCTGTAGAAATTATAAGGTATCTAAGTATTTTTCGGAATAAACATTTGCGGTCATTGACTTCTCAAAGATAAGGTTGATAGGTAGAAATGTAAATCGATATCTTTTTCCTGTTGTTTTCGATTTCTTGCTTCATGAACCAACCGCTGTTTATCGATTTTCGCTTTCGAGTGCATCGAGCCCAATGCCAATATTCTGTTTCGGTTCAATATACTAACTTGTAGCGTTTTAAGAAATCTTTTTTTATTTCACTTAGGTTCAATAGCTTATAAGACAATGATCATTAAGTGACCTCGGTTGATAATTC
The DNA here is from genome assembly GCA_929442735.1 of Watsonalla binaria. Classification (NCBI taxonomy): domain Eukaryota; kingdom Metazoa; phylum Arthropoda; class Insecta; order Lepidoptera; family Drepanidae; genus Watsonalla; species Watsonalla binaria. The sequence goes on along the minus strand of OV838937.1, from coordinate 8,010,936 downwards.
GGTTAATGATTTCCCATTAGTTTTACGGTGAAGAAAAACATCGAGAAAAAATGCACACACATCTAAAAAGAACTGTGTGTCATAAAACTTCAGTAAATTCATTTGTATCAACACTATCTGACCTAGTTATTCTGGCGCTTTTTACTTACTCCTTACATGTTCGTGTTATTACTTTTATACTTATGCTTATAAGTAAACCAGTTTCTTATTCGTTTGTTTCTTATCCATAAACGCTAAGAGTTTATACCACAAGCACAGCTCGTGACTGCAACCACGATTTAGAGCACGCCAATTCTACCTTAGCTTTGCGCTTGATCTAGTTCATGTTTGTATCTCTCTATAATTCTAGCAACAACTAGTAACTGGTTTGTGGCAACCGATGGCTTAAGATCTTTTGTATCTTTATTGATATCTTATTCTAGCTGTCAATTGTTATATCATTTTGCTGCTGCTAATTGTTAGATTTTAATGAAATTCTCATTTTGTTTTAAATTGTAACTAAGGTTGTCAAATTCCACGTTTTCCTCTGAAAGTTATATATTTTTAGAATATGCCTTAACACTTATTTAATCGTAGTCTTCAATTAGGAACAGGATAATGGCCATAATTGTTTCCAAAGAAATTGTGGCTTATGCGCAAATTTTTCTTCCGTGTTTTACTAACAATTAACAAGATCAATAATATATTATAATTCACCGTAAAGCAAACCACAAAGGCTATTGTTCCAGTATCTACTTATGAAGCTTGTTCGGACAAGTTTCCACAAGTTCAGATAAGCATTGGTCGTGACATTCGTGAAATGTAAACATGGTTTATTTCGGTGTGATTGACGAGTCGGCTTGTCAGTGTTTATGACTTAACATTACTGTGACTTTGTAAGCACAATATGAGTGAAATTGGAAAGATTTTTTTTTTATATATATCTAGATGATGTTTTTATATTCTCCGATCATCCTACATAGCTTGTAATTCTAGCCACTTTTTTGTTAGTGTTATAAATAAAGGATTATTTATTATGTGTGTTAAATTGTTTTGAGAGTATTATTTTCAAGCAGGTGAATGAAAATATTTTTATAAGTTTTTACAAAATAATATTTATTTCACGATTTCCCATGTTTATAATGCGGGACATAAGAGTTATAAGAACACAATCCAGTTTATTCATAGATCGATTACATGCTGTACTTAACTAAGTTTAGGTAATTTTTAAATTAAAAGTACCTATTGTAAAATGCATTATCAAAAAGATAAAATCACATAATGTAAATGCAATATTTACAAGAAATTGTATCATTAAGTAATTCTAATTCAGCATTTTTATTTGATACTAGTATCATTACACAATGTAGAAAACATTTTTTTTTTCAAAATTTTTACACTTTTTCTAAACAGAACATACATTTTTTAAACAAAAATCCATTAGTTGTTACAACAAAAAAATATATTCCCCTGGACAAAATATTTGGTAAATTATTTACACTTACACTAAATCAGAATTATTTTACAATTCAATATGAAAAAACGTCACCAATCATTTATTTTGCATTTAATTTAAAGTATTAAGATTTCGTTTCAATTTAACTAATATTTGGCGTCTAATCAATGTTTTTTTCAAATCAATACAACTATATTTATCATACGAAATTTCTATGACTATCGACATTATTTGGAACTAAAATAAAACTTGAGATCCTCATCGTACCTACGTATAAAAAACTAAATGCGAACTAATTGTTTACTTGTATTAAATTAAACTAAGTAAATTTATCTGATATAAAACCGATAAACAAAAGAGATCATATGGAAATGTAACTAAATGTCATAAACTTAACAAAGCTAATAATGATTTGAAATTAATCGTAACTTATTATTGTATTTTATTTTAAACACTGGTAAAATCTGATTATTCATAGAGCAGATTATTATTGGCAAAAGCATTAATGCATATAAAATCATCCAAAAATATTTCAGCAATTAATACAATTTATTCACGGCGTAAAAAAATATAGACCATCTTTTCCGAAATTGAAACGTTTTGTCGAACTTCACTCAAATTTCTATAAACAGCAAAATTCATCGTGAAAGCAAAAAAAATGTTAGAATTGCAGGATCCCAATTAATTTGAGAGGATTTCTAAGAATAGGAAATCGTCTCAAATTAATTTGGACTTAACCACCATTAACAAGTAAAGTGCAGTTTGACACAACATCTCATTGAAGCGAAACATAAATACAATACGGATGGACTTAAAAATACACAACAACAGTCCTCTGCTTGGCAGTATCACTGTTAACAATACTTATCTAAAACAAATCTTCATTTTATCTGATGGTATTGAAGAGTGACGACGCGAGAGACACTTTGATGATGGCAACGACCATCACTAGGTTGACGATGTAGGTCGAATTGCATCTTAAGTGGTAAGGTGGTGTGTTAGGCTCGCGTGGACACTCACCTCGCCGGCTCTCCTGGACTTCTTGGCCAGGTTGGCGGGATACCAGAATGTGGCACAGAACCTCGTACAGCTCAGCTAGAAGCCGGTTCAGTCGTGAAAAGTTCTCCTCTGTGGCCTCTCTCTCACTTGGCAAGTTGAATGCTATAGCCATCTTTGTCTTTCTGAACCTCTTTTCCTACGGAAGAAGCGTGGACAAATAGCCGTTTGTTTTGTATGCATAAATGCTGAGTGGCTGTATTAACTCCCTCGCTCTTGGCTTGGTATTTTTTCCACTTATAAAAATTCAAATAAAATTCTCAAATTGTTTGGCCAAATATTCTCAGAACGCACAAAAATAATTAATTCTTCTCACTCCAAAAAAATCTTGACGTTCGTAATAGTTATATAAAAAAGTTTTTTGCAAAATTCACTTATAAAAAGTTCACTTGACACTTAAAATGGCACAGTCCAGTAGAGTCTTGGCGCAATTGAAATCAGAACGCGATCCGACGTTGATAAAGTTCACAAGAAGTTTCGACGCAAATACGCTAATACGAGCATTGTCCGTAATTCACTCGCAATTTAGCGGTAACCGGCGCACGGTCGATGACACAATCGCGCTAACTAACGCACTATGCATCGCTGCTTGATGTAAACAAACTAGCACTTCGCGCGCCGCTCGACAAAAGAGGTCGACTCGACTGACTACTATTGCACGTGCGGCTGGCGCGGAAGCGAATCGTGTAATAAGGGATAACACTTCGTGCACATCATTGCCTTGCTCGACGCATCTCCATGTATTTGTGCGGTGCATAACGTAAGCACACACGCACACAGGCAAGCGTACATTTGATTATAAATAGTAGAACGCACGGTACCACGTTCCCTTCGTACTCCACTACAATAATCAACGTCTACACGATTGACGCTGTCTCTTTCTTTCTGCTTAAACTCTGTATGTGCACCTCTCATTTGAAACAAGTTACATCATGTTACAATAGGCACTGACCGAGTGAAGCTTTCTCTTTCCGATGCTAGAGATTTACCTTAACGCAAAAGTGAGAGATAACTATATCGCTTTTGCATTTGGGTGCGAGAAAGCGCGCCAAAGTGAATTGGCCAATAGCGTGGCTTGGTTAGTATGGGGTGAGGTGACGTAGGGATAGAGGATAGAAAGCTCGGGGTTGTTAAACGGAGAGCGTTCACTCGATCAGAAGCTGCCAAACGTAGCCTTGCTAAAGTTCGCGATAATTCTCGCGTGGTTTTAACGACTCTTTGTTCAGATACAGCGAACGTTTAATGCGAGTTTAGGATCGAGTTATACGATACTGTGACAGGATTTAGCGTGTGTGTTTTATTTGAAGTAATTTGGTAATAGTATGTTCGTTCGCGTACATATAAAACGGTTTTACGGCTGCGGTTTTGCCATGGGCGTTTGGTTTGTGCAACCAAAGGTGTTTTGGGGTTTATTAGCGTGCAGGGCGGAGTGAAAACCTTTGTTTAGATTTGAGCCAATGCTGGCAATAAAATTGATTGCTAGTTTAAACCGTTAAATTGTTTCATAAAAATACCACTTACGGAGATTTCGAAATTTTACAAGTGAAACGTTGTAGTCCATTTTTATAGTTGCAGTTTTATTGAGTGAACGGTAAAGTCAAAATTTTAAACGTTTCGAACAAAAATAAATTAATGACTACAATTTTGATAATATACTAGTTAAGTTAAAAATCTGTCAAAATATCGTTACAAAAATTCAAATTGTTTGATGTTTTTCAGCTTATGCACAGACTGTGGAAAATATGGCTAAGTATAACATGAGTAGGTAACACTCAAAACACATTGTATACAAATACAATTATCTACAGATACACAAACACACACACACACTTTTAAACGTTCAAGGCTGTTCGAATTTCTTTCTTCAACAATAAAAAAAATTTGTTCCAAAACTAGTATTGAGTGAAACTGAAAAATTTAAAAATCAATTATATTTAAGACTGTTTTACTAGTCAAAACTTACCGCATGAAGAAAAGATGTCTGCTTCAAATACATTGAAACACTTTTTTAAAGATATTTAAATATCGTTAACACTTGTATCTTCATCAGATTCGTAGGTAGCACTAACATTTATGAAACTGAGATCCCATCAAAGGGATTAGTCACACCTAACCACAACCGAAGGATGTCTGAGTCATAATTTGACAATTAAAATAAACAGAGTATTTTGAGCGATGCTAAGTCTTGAAGTCAATAGATTTTATAAAACCATAGTTAAAAATTGCGTTCAACTCATGACGCATGACACTATAAAAATCCATTGAATGATGTACGTGTTCATTTTAGCAATTATTGTCTTCGTTGAGCGAACCTCATCCATAGGAATAAATAAATGTTCGTTATCGTTTATTCGTTATCAAGCCTTATCTTAAAATGACATGATTTAGAATTTTCGACAGCAAAAAAATACATTACATGCTTATCAAGTATCATCTAGAAATATTCAATATATTAAAAAAATAAAGCTAAAATATGAAGTCTTGCCAAATTGATTGGATAATAATATTACGAAAACATTAATTCACAAATTTATGGAAATTATAAACTAGATTTCGACATTTCGACAATTCGACACATAATTATGCGAGCCACTGAACTACGCACATATTATCATAATATAACAACATTCAAATCAAACGCTTAATTGATTTGAATCTCTCTCTTTAAAAAGACTGATGCCACAAAGATAATTAATATTAATGACCCGGTAGAACATAATTATGTATTTATTTTAAATTATTACAACAACTATATTCTTTTTTAATGTATCGCTATTATATAAGAATGAAATGAAATAAAGAATAATTACACTAAACATTTTTGAATAGATCAAAAGTATTGCTGTTACAAAAATTATAAAATCAAAATGAGATTATCTTAAATTGAAGAGTAAATTAAATAATAAAAAGCCATAATGGTTTTCTTTTGACAGGTTGTGGTCAGTGAAATACTGAACCTCCATTGCATCAGCTTGGCAATAGCTGGAAAAAGCGGGTCAAATTATTATTCTCTCAGTCAACCTTAAGCAGTTTTTAGAAATACAAGGATTTTGAAATTGATCCTTAGTTAAGTTAAACATATGAGAATATAACTATTAGTGAATCAAATTAGCAAAATGAATTTCCTGAAACAAAATATAAAAATTTGTGAATTACATCCAATAACAGAATTAATATGAGTACTCGCCGTCGGCTCATGCAATACAAAAACATACACAGCATTATTTTGAGGAGTGCAACAATATCACACATCTAAAAGATAAAATTATATCTGTATATTTTACTAGAGAATAATTTAGACCAGTGCTAAAATCAAGACCTTATAAACCAGAACAAAAGCCTTCAAGAAGTGTAAATGATGTTAAAGAGACCCACTAAACATAAAGGTATCATCACAATAAATCATTAAATGATCCAATAACAAAGTTTGGAGTTCAGACATGAAGTATGAGTTAGCATAAAGGAAAGTAGGTCACAGAGACGAGGTGACTAAGCCTGGACAGTACGGTCAGATCGATAACTTATAATTTGTTTTTTTTAGGAGTTTTATATTCCACCGGTATCTGGTGGTAACCTTGTCATGTTGCTATTGTACTGAATTTATTAAACATTGCATAGTTTCTTTTAGCAAATTTTAGGTTAAAGTGAGCTCAAACATAGTAATGTTATTCAGATCCGAAGATAACCATTTATTTCTTAATGTTCTTGATAATCTCCTAAGTAATTCTAAAGTGAATAACATTTTTTTTAATCCGTCAGAACAAACATTGTAAATTTAACTTCTGCTTCTGAGCTTTCTGAATTTTATCCATAGATGGCGCCACGGGTTGTTTACAATACATACATTTCTCGCGGAAAGATGAAGCAAATAGTGATTTCGTTCTTCGTTTCTTCTTTCTCAATGGACTAATTTGCTAAACATTGAATCTTTGCATTATAATTTGCGTTTCTTTTCTGTCTTAGTGAAGATATTGATCATGAGTTTTGATGTCTGGTTGTTAGCCGAACATTCGAATATCAATCTGAATAATTTTTTTTTAAATATGATACAAATTATTTATGTCCTATAATTTTATGATATAATGCAATTTTTATGTATTTCGTTTATACTTTAGTTGCGTTTAATTACCTAAATGTTTTGTGTGTGCGTCTCTAGATTTATATTTAGACATGTATATTGACGCTTCAAAAATTAGACTATAATATAGTTGTTTCATTATTGCCCATGGCAAATTCTCAAATATTATCTCAAACACATGCCAAATGAATATGCCATTCATAATTGATATACATACATGAATGTGTCGGTATGAATCGGCACGGCATGCAGCATTACATTAAAACATTTAATTTAAAATTACTCTCTGCACTCCGGTACTGAATAATTAAATAATGACCAATATCGTGGAATTAACAATAAAAGCATGATTATAAATTCCTTCCATCAGAACTTTATATGACATGCTAATAGATTGAGTGCACTCGTCTGGTTAGGCTGCGTTCAGGAGCAAAGTTATTAATAAAGAACTATAATTCTATGTTTTAATTCTTGAATACTGGGGCCAAATATCTTTAAGCAGCACGAGAAAACAAGAACTTTTAGCTTCGAAGTTTGATACGGTACGAAAATGAAACGTCAAAGCTTAATAAAACCGATGATGGTAGGCTCCCTTGTATGAGTATGAACTATTAAGAAATAAGTACAATACTAAAGAGAGAAGACACGCTAGATGGATTCTGTGAATAATATAACTAGGAAATACAGATGACGGCTGATAGAGAGAAATGGAAGATAGAAAGACCGCGCAGACCCCAAAAGATTATGAGATAAGAGCAGGAGGATGATGATGATGAATATCTGAAGCAAGCGTACAGTCCACTTGAAGCAGCTACCTATGAGTCCAATTTCAATTGCACGATCCCTACTTTGTCAGACTATCTCGGCAAAGAGATTATTTTCTTTATGAGTCATTATTTACATCATAGAAATTTAAACGTCAAGTTTAACTTTATTCTAGGTAGTCATATGGTGTGATTAGTAGTTAGTATGATTTTAAATTTGGTTTACCTACTTTACTAACTGTTCAATGCCTGTGTATACAAGAACTAGTTTCTAAGAGTTGTTAAATATTTCTCTTGAGATTTCAGTCTAGTTTTCTACTGTTGTTCAATAGCTATGTTATTTATGTATATGTACGTACGCGAAAGCATCAAATGCACAGACAGTACAACATACAAAATACCCAATATTGAACGTGATCGACAATAGGGGTGCAGAATAACTTTAATATTCAATCCATAGTGGTCAGGCTTAAAACCAATAACAAACAAGCGTGGATTAAGCTACGCGTGTAAAACTGAAAGGGTTGGCATTTCAATATTCAGCGATGGAATAGTTTTACATGGGGTGAAGACTTAAATTGCACGATAGTTGGGGGTGAACTTTACTATAACGCATTCATTTATTGTCAACTCGTACCAGAACGTGGAATAGTGGAATTTCTGAAAGTCGAATCAGAAAAAAAGAATTGAAACCAAATTCATGAGGAATAGTAATAATAGGCTATCTAGTAATAGGTTCAGCTCACACATATCATCTCCTTGGCCTTATCCCATACATTGTTGGGGTCGGCAGTTGATTCAAGCCGATGCGGCTAATCATCTGATTTTATTCGAAGCGACTGCCATCTGACCTTCGCAACCCTTTCACGAGGAAAATCTGTGATCTAGGTTAAACTAGTGGTCAGACTATTTTAGGCCTCCGACTGACCTGTAACGATTGCCAAAGATGCTAAATTGGCAACCGGGACCGATGGCTTAACGTGCTCTCCGAGGCACGGAGGGAACTCCCAAGTGTATATACATATGACGTATATTATGATACTACAGAAGACGCGGATGAAATCGCGAGAAATAAACTTTTATGATACAGTAGCTATACTCAACTCTAATTACTCTTACGTCGTTATTGTTGCAAGAGTCATTTTGTACTGCGGGTTCTTAGGAAAGTAGGGTTAGTAGTCAAATGCAAAAGTAGGCTTATCCTTAGAATAAGGTCGTGCTTTATTTTGATCACTTACATTAATCATTGATAGACTAGAGTTTTCTTCAATAACTTCACTTCTCTTGTAACGATTAGTATAGCCGTCATGTGGAGTTGAATCAATTTTATATTTCGTAAATAATTAGTTTTTGGTTAAAATTGGATTGTCATTGAAAACAATTTCCGAAACCATTAAGTTTCAATCCAAAACCTTTATTTTTACTGCAGCAAGTGTCACAATTAAAAATCCAATTGCTTCCCTTCTCACGACGAATCCGTAAAAAGGTCAGAATGTCCAAATCCGTCGCGTGTACGCAACACATGTCCAGAGTTTAATAAATTGCAATCCGACTGATGCGCAGATTAGTGTCGCTACTGTCCACGGGTTCATTGTACTCGGGAATTTTATAGAGATGAGGCTTCTATTTTTTTAGTTTTAAGTGAGAGGCTCAATGCGACTGTGATGATGTATGTATTTACCGGGTAGTTTTTAATGTTCTTATTCTTTGCCTAGGGCAAACCTTTGAAGCCCTTTTTGATAGAGTTAATGTTAATAGTCAAGTGACTTATCTGACTTAGCAAATGTGTGGTAAGGATAAAGAAAATGCAAATAAAACACAGAATGTAAATTTGCATGATGCATATTTATATACCTAAGAAACTGGCAGCGTTGCCAGAAATGAAAAAAAAATTAAGAGTATTCTGGTAGTATCCTGGAGTATCCAAAATCTGTGAAGATTTTTTTTAATATCAACAACTCTATGAACGTATCATACTGTTAATCCAGTGGTCGGAGTTATGACTCGAGATTGCATCGCTGGCAAACACCTGCTGTTTTGCGGATCCCTATTATTTACCTGCATGCCGTTTACAATGTACTTCATTAGAACCTTGCCCTGTGTTTAGTGTTACGCTATGGTGCCTGAGAGGGAAAGTTATGGGAATAGAAATTAGAGGTGTACCCATAGACTTGTGTTTTGAAACATCAGGTTGAGGAATTATACTAAACTACCAGATTACTTTGGTTTCAACTGTGTATAATTTAACTACAACAAAATGGTCTTTTAATTTTTTGGGTTTACAATAGCCTATGCATTCTCAAATAACGTGGCTTTCTATTGGTAGAAGAATTTTCAATATCAGTTCTGTACCACTCACAAGTATTACCTCCTTTTAATATTAGTATAGATGTCTTGTTTGACTGCCTCGTTGGTCTAATGGTTAGTACGTTCGCCTGCCGATCACGAGGTCCTGGGTTCGATTTCCAGGTCGGGTCAAAAATTTGTATTGGGTTTTTCTGTCAAGAAATTCACAATAAAATGCCCGGAGTTTGGAAGTTGGCGGTGTTTACACCCCCGTGCTTCGGAAAGCACGTTAAGTAGTTGGTCATACGCCTGATCTCTCTCCGGTCGTGTCTGATTGCCTCCCATCGGACTACGAGAGTGAGGGAATAAAGAGTGCACCTGTGTTCGCACACACTTGTGCACTATAATATCTCCTGCGCAGTTGGCTGATCCTCGTTGAGATTAGCCGCCGTAACTGAAATTCGGTAGGAGATCATTATTATTATTATTATTTAGATGTCAAGTTGTGAGTGATGTAAACTCTGGGTAAATTATTTGGTTTAGTAGTCTTAACTATGTAAAAAACTGTAAATTTAAATCATGTTACATATTGAGCACATAATATTCCAGAAATTAAAAGACGTATCAAAAACTAGTATTGTATCTTACATATACAAAATGTTGACATAAAAAATAAAATGTAGAGTTTATTTCACAACGTGACATTAATTCAACTGCAAACTAATTAATTAACACACAGAATACTAAACAGAAACATAAGAAGTGAGATTTGACTGCTTCCCTCAAGTGCTAAAAACCAGAAGTAAAATATATTCGAATCCAAATTCAAACATAATGTGGATAAATTGCTGTAAAACTACCCTCTTAAAATCATAAAAAGTTGGGTAAACCTAAGTAGGTAGTAACCTGCAATGCAGCAAAAAAAACCAGCTACAGCTGAGTTCGACAAAAAATGTAAACAAAGTTTTTTTTTCACTGGTTCGGACACGTTGTGGACTACAGATAAAAAAATTCGGGGTGTATGTGCCATTAGTTGATGAAATGAAAATATTTTTGGTAATAACATTTGAGTCAGTATGAAACCATGATTATGTATTATACTAATTGCGATTTATTTTAATTTGTGTCTTAAAAAACCTAGTAGAGATTTTTATATAAAAGAAATAGCAAAAAAATCCCCTTTCATTTAATCCCCATTGAAAATGAGGGGATTTAATTACAATTTAATAGAGCTTTTTTTTATTAAATATACTTCAATACAGGAGACCGAAGAGCTGGCAGCTACCTCGGACAAAGAATTAGTCTTGCCATTCAAAGGGGGAAGGTGTCAGTATCTTTGGAACCTTGCCTACAGGGATTCCTGTTAATAACATAATTTATTTATTACATTATGTTTTTTAAGGTTTTCAAGTTATGTTATCTATATATCTGCGAATATATCACATACTTTTCAATACTATATCACTTTGCTTATTCGAATGATAAATATAAATTGACAACTATTATATTAGCCCCACTTACCCTAGAAAGAGAAAAAGACAAAGAAAAAAATGTAAACATGGAATCGGATTTCTGCCTCGTGTTATGTAAAAAAAGGTAAAGCCATTAACTGATAAGGGCCGACCCATGAGTGCTAGATAAAATTACTACATAATTATTCTAAATTGAACACACTGATAGTAACATCGTATTAATGTAAACTCTGTCTGAGTTGTACCATGTAAGGGGTGAGGCACTCAACTTTCGCCCCAATTTTAAGATAGCAAAATGTTGCCCCCTGTTCAGTAGCACCTATGGAGGAGCTCGTGGCACATTTGCTATTGCGCATATCATTCGATCAGCGAAGTTAAGCAACCCTAACCCTTGCCTGACCCTGACCGCCCGAGTTCCCTCCGTGCCTCGGAGAGCACGTTAAGCCGTAGGTCCCGGTTGCCAATTTAACGGTTGGCAATCGTTCAGGTCAGTTGGAGGCTTAAAATAGTCTGACAACTGATTTTAACCCAGATCGCACAACTTCCTCGTAAAAGGAGTAGCGAAGGTCAGATGGCAGTCGCTTCGTATACAAATCAAGTGATCAGCCACATCGGGTTGAATCAAGTGCCGACCCCAACAATGTATGGGATAAGGCCAGGGAGATGATGAGTAGCACCTACGCTATCCATAGGGTTGGATTCAAAATTCTTTATCACGATACTCTCTTTAAGTGATTAAAATCAAAACAAAATTAAACAGAACAACCAGATATAACCAGTATAATCCGGATAAAACCAGCATAACAAAAGCATCTTTACGGAGCCAGTTAAAACCAAATCTAGGTTGATTGCGCGACCGTTTAGGTATTTCGACGTTTAGGGCTAACTTTTGTTTATAGTTTGCAGATGTTTGTGATTTATAAACAGATTTTATGTCTGAGAATTGGGTTTAGGATACCCTGGGCTGTATAGAATAACTGACATACCGGTAAATGTTCGTTTGTTCTTGCACTTATGTATAGCCGCGTATGAAAATAATACTGCCTTTTTGTTTTTTAATACATACATACATATGCTCACGCCTGTATTCCCCGAAGGGGTAGGCAGAGGTGTTGTAATTACAACACCCAGTTTTCATCGAAGATGATTAAGTGCCAACGTGACAGATGGTGAGTCCATCGCCGTCTCAGACACTTTACATACGTCATTGAATTACTTCTCAGAAATATGCAGGTTTCATCACGATGTTTTCCTTCACCGTAAAGCACGTGGTGTGAAATCACTGTACATAAGTTTTTTAGAAAAACTCATTAGTACAGGCCCCACTGGGATTCGAACTTGCGTAGCAGGCGACTGCTCAAACCTCAAAGCCGCCACGGCTCATACACTTTCATCGGTTAAAATTACTTAAACATTATGCGAATTATTAATATATGACCTGCAGTAATTTAGTAATTTGGTAAAACGAGTGAATAATATTGAAAGTAAACTTTTGGAGAATGTGGGTCGTTTGTCGGATATAGGGCTTGAAACTTTAATGTAAATAATTCCTAGGTGTTGAGTCAAATGTGCACTCGTGCGCATGATTCAGTACTAAATTGTTAAGTGTGTTTGTGTAATTTATACAGGTCAATAGATCAATTTTATAGTGTGTACTTTCAGATATAAATCGCTGAAATTCAAGGATTACGGTTTTAGTGCCGTTTACATTGTTGGGGTCGCAATTTAGAAGATGTTTTATACATATTCTTATATACTTCCTTGATCATATAAGTATGTGTTGAGATTGAACAATCGTTTGCCATGAAGCTACTGCACACATTTTTATTAATTGTGTATTTTGTAAAAATATTGCTTATTTCAACAATGTGAATGATTTCTTTTGGTATTATAGGACATCTGGATTATATATAGGTAGGAGAGACGTGGTGGCCTCGGGGTTAGAGCAGTCGCCGGCCACGCAAGCGACGCAAGTTCGAATCCCAGCGGGGCCTGTACCAATGAGTTTTTCTAAAAAACTTATGTAAAGTGATTTCACACCACGTGCTTTACGGTGAAGGAAAACATCGTGAGGAAACCTGCATATTTCTGAAAAGTAATTCAACGACGTATGTATAGTGCCTGAGACGGCGATACACTCACCATCGGTCACGTTGGAACTTAATCAAATTCGGTGAAAAGTGTATGTTGTGATAACAACACCTCTGCCTACCCCTTCGGGGAATAAAGGCGTGAGCATATGTATGTATGTATGTTAGTATTATAGAATTGTTACAGAAAAAATATTAAAAAATAAAATATTTTGTGAAAGTTCCTTTTATAATTTTTATGTGCATTTAGTGCAAAGCAGTTAATTTTAAATTTGTAATTTCAGACCCTTCAAATTCACATAGATTTAAATTTTATTTACACATGCATCCCTTGAATTCCGTGAGCTGGATTGTCATAATTCCAAAACTTATCACAACATAGCGTAACCAATTCGAGCCTGAACCTTTATTTTTTACACAACAACACTTTACCAGGCATCGAACTCGTGTCACTCCCACGCGGGGCGGACATAAAAACTGCTAATCCGTAGCTCAGCTGTGTACACAAGGGATTGAACGTGACGAGTGTCTTGTGATTTTTGTGTAACCTTACAACCAGAGGGCCTAGTGCGAGTTTTTCACTGCCGTCGTCACAAGACATACTTGACGTAAACGCAGATTTCTATGGCATGGCATCAACATAGTGCTATCTGTCGGCCTACAGATTTTAAGAGAATTTGCACTTGGCGTTCTTACCATATAAATACTCATATTGCCATGACAAGCTTATATATCTCATAATCATCTTCAAATTATGATGACAATAAGAGATCGGATAGAGGCCTTAGGACTCAACGTTGTTGATCGTAATGTGTAGGCATTAACTCATGTCTTCCCACAAGATTCTTACAGAAAGTAGGCAGAGGTGTAACCACACCCTTTCATCGAAGTTAAATATGTGATAACGTGAATGTTGGTAAGTACATCTCTATTTCAAGCACTACTTTTTTTTTAAGCATACATACGTCTATTTCTTCTGACTTTCTGCAGGTTTTCTCACGTTTTCCTTCACCGTTTAAAAGCTCATGGTGTAGCATATGCTCACGCCTGTATTCCTAGGAGGAGTAGGCAAAAGTGTACTTTAAGTACACCTACATTTCGCCAGTTATAATAAGACCCACGTCATAGGGGGCAAGCCACTAACCGGGCAATCCACACTACGAGCTGCTACCAGGGACTTACAGATGGAAAACCTAACAACACTTTGTCTAACTCGGGGATCGAACTCAAGAGGCTCGTTTTGAATAGCGGTTGCGTCCACTGGACGTAACATCATCTCCCTGGCCTTATCCCATACATTGTTGGGGTCGGCAGTTGATTCAACCCGATGTGGCTGATGACATGATTTTTATACGAAGCGACTGCCTTCTGACCTTCGTAACCCCTTTTACGAGGAAAATCTGTGATCTGGGTTAAACCAGTTGTCAGACTATTTTAGGCCTCCGACTGACCTGTAACGATTGCCAAAGATGATAAATTGGCAACCGGGACCGACGGCTTAACGTGCTCTCCGAGGCACGGAGGGAACTCGGGCGGTCACCCATTCAATTACTGGCTGATCGAATGATATGCGCAATAGCAACTGTGCCACGAGCTCCTTCTCTTCTCCCTATACGTATGTAGTCAGAAAAAGAAACTTCACATATGACAAACACTTTCCTAAAGTATAGCATTTGGCACCAAGCACCAACATGTTACTCTTGTATAGATTAATAATACCACTTGTATTATAAGTACAAAAATGTATACCATATCCGAAACACGTGCATTCAACACAATAGGTTTAATTTTTTTGCACAAACTTTGCTAGTAGGTCAGGAGAGGAAAGAAGTTAAATCCCACTGTGCCAAATTAAACCGTGATACTTCAACTGTATGGTTGCTTATCGACTGAAGGAAACATGGGTGGGTATTTGAAAAAAAGCTCTACCTGTTACGCAAAAGAAGGGTGATACAATGGGAGAATTAGTTTTGGTACAAAATTGTGTTTTGTTAAGCAAAAGTGGGTCTGTGAGGGGAGATTAGGTAAAATTGATTGGCCAGGCCAAATAAATATTGCTGTATTAGCTCTGCCCTGTGGTTTCATCCACGTTGATTTAATTTCGAATCCTATTTTTTTAAATAAAAGTAGCTTAAGTTACTCTTTGTAACATTAGCTGTCTACCTGTGGAAGTCCCGTTGAAGTCAAACTGAGAAAAAATTAGATTTTTTTTTTAAGTCAGTACCTTATTATATACTTTAATACGAATTGAGTGAAAAGCTGTAATTTTGGAATAACAAACAGATACTTCAATTTTATTTATCTGTATGTATGTAATGTATAGATTGATATTTATATGTACGTAGTCTCAATGCCTAAAAGTAGTTTCCACTGACACAGTAATCGAATAAGCGACAGTTATCGTAGCAGTCTGACTTACGAACCACTAGGCCAAGAGCCTTGTATATGTATTAAAATCCAAACGTATAACCCTCAAATCAAACCATAAAACCTTAACTGTAATTAGGATAGACATTAGTCACTGCCTATCCAACTAAAATATAGACATCACGTTGTCACTAATCGCTGTTATAGTGTACAAAAGATAGCAATCAATTCAATCAGAACTTTATTACGAAACCTAAATTACCTAAAAATAAATATACACACGAATTTGTGGGTCGAAAAAATCACTTTAGTTGCTAACATTTGTAAATTTTCAGTTGTGTGTTTAGAGCACGTTCATTGTACGATACTTTAATTCGCTATATATGTTGCAACCCTGTTTAAAACCTGCTTAGTTAAAAGCTGTGATCTTTCGTTAGGTTAGGCATAAGGCAGAAGCCGTGGTGGCCTTGAGGTATGAGCAGTCGCCTGCTAAGCAAACGACGCAAGTTCGAACCCCAGCCGGGTCTGTACCAATGAGTTTTTATAAAAAACGTATGTACAGTGATTTCACACTACGTGCTTTACGGTGAAGGAAAACATCGTGAGGAAACCTGAATATTTCTGAGTAGTAATTCAATGACGTATGTATGGTGTCTGAGACGACGATAGACTCACCATCTGTCACGTTGGCACTTAATCAAATTCGGTGAAAAGTGGGTGTTATCACAATAACAACACCTCTGCCTACCCCTTCGGGGAATACAGCGTATGTGAGCATATGTCAGGCATAATTCAAAATTGGCGGAGTAGTGAAATAATTGCGTCAGTTCTATATTTTCCTAGATAGTTACGAAAAATTTATAAAGTTTATATGCTCATGCCATCCCAAAAGGGTCCCCGAAGGGGTAATCAGCAGTTGTAACAACAACACCCATATTTCACCGAATGAGAGGGTGAGTCCATCGTCGTAGCAGGCCCTATACATACCTCATTGAATTATTTCACAGACATATGCAGGTTTCCTCACGATGTTCCGATGGAGAGAATATTGGAAACGGGCGTAGACCAACGAGGTAGCCTATCTGTTACCATTTAAGTGGAATACAAAAACTGTGAGATAATAATATTCACCAGAGACATCAACCAGGTATATTCAATACCTGGTTGATGTCTCTGGTGACCCTCGAGCGGATGCCTGCCTAAGTCACAGCATCAGTTTAGCGACCCAGCGAGCTAACGCAGGCAGCTTGCTGGGCACCATTCCCTCAAACACAAATTTCGAATCTGTGTTTTATTTATATATTTTTTTCTTTTTAATTTAGTTCGTATAAGTTGATGCTATTGATTATACAAAAAAAACCAAATTGATTAAATATCAATTTTAGATTCCCGTTTGCCTGTACATACACTAATGCAAAGATTGCGTGATGCGCCCAAACGCGCAAATCGCGCTCAAATAACGGATGGTACGATTTAACTTAATATATTGACACTCGTTACTCGAATAGTTAAGTGGTAAACTAAACGTTAATGTCCACTATTTCGCACTTGGAGGTGCGATATTCAATTAGAACACGCTATATCACTATACCCTAGGAGCGCCTCCCGGTTTTACCTGCGACTATGTCACTTAATGATATTTTTTTAATTTCCCGTTTTTGTTGCGGTCGCACTTGATGTGATGTTATAGAAGCAGGCTTCAGGGTAGACGAATCATCTATCAAACACAAACATAACTCTTCAATACAAACCATTATAGTTCCTGAGTTTAGCACGTTAAGCCGTCGGTCCCGGTTGCCAATTTATCATATTTGGCAATCGTTACAGGTCAGTCGGAGGCCTAAAATAGTCTGACAACTGGTTTAACCCAGATCACAGATTTTCCTCATGCATAATTTGGTCCTTCGCAAGTGCACGTATGTAGTGAAATTCAGATATGAATAATACAAAATGAATCTCCCTAATTAAGTCACAACAAAAAGCTCATGAAACACCACTCAGAAGGGATCACATCAAAAGCACAGGTGGTATTGTTTTGGTAACTTCTCCATCGGCTGTTTGGACTTCAATTAAAACTAGTAACAATAAACATGAACGATTCATTTACATAGCGGCAGTTGGTATCAAGTTAACGACTATTTGGTCCAAACGAGAGGCGGTGGAGGAAACGCTTAGTATGAGTTATAGATGTTTTCTTCTCACAAGGAAAGAAAACGCTATTTTACTTACATGTCTGAATAATCTACACAGATAAATACAAATATCTGGTAGATCGAGCTGTGCTCGGTTTTTTTGGCACACAAAAAAAAGGAAAAAAATATACATATCCGGTGGACGTCAGTCTCGAACCGGGGGCACTCTAGTTTCGTTATCGCCCCGTAAGCTGGAAGCCTCACCTTTGAGCTACCATAACTTGACATATGTCGGCGAAATTTGCTATCGTATTGTAATGATATTTAACGAGTTTTTCAGTGCCTGAAAACATGGTCAAATGTTTTCCATAAATGAAACCTAGCTAGATATTTTTTTTGCCCCAGAAACCCCCTACACGCAAAATTTCATGAAATTCGTTGGAGCCGTTTCCGAGATTCCGATTGTATATATACAAGAATTGCTCGTTTAAAGATATAAGATTGAAGTGTCTGTTTATAATTCCAAAATAACAGCTTTCCTTAAGTCCATAT
This sequence comes from Watsonalla binaria, assembly GCA_929442735.1. Classification (NCBI taxonomy): domain Eukaryota; kingdom Metazoa; phylum Arthropoda; class Insecta; order Lepidoptera; family Drepanidae; genus Watsonalla; species Watsonalla binaria. The sequence goes on along the minus strand of OV838937.1, from coordinate 7,992,704 downwards.
GAAAGTATATACCTACGATAAGTACTCGCATAAAAAAAAGCATTTTTTAACCTGTCTGTCTGCTTGTTCCGACTTATCTCCGAAACGGATAAACTGATTATAAGGGGGCTCTTACCGGCAGATACCTAATGTTACAAGGAGTACCGTAGGCTAAAAACATATTTGGGTTGAAACAACATGAAATTAAGTCTACGCGGGTAAATCCGCGGGGCATAGCTTCTTGTAATGAAAGACAAATTAGTCAGGCAGGTAGCACAGTGTCTTCACTTCTTCTCCGCCCCTATGGACCACTAGCGAATACCAGTTACTTTATTCACCACACATATATTATAACTTGTATTAATCGCTATCACCATAACTTGTACCACAAAGCCACAAAGTTAAGGATTACACACAGAATTTATTGGGTACGATTGAAAATATTGTACATATGACTCGTATTTATGTGCATTTGTGCATTATCTACTGTTTGTTCAGAGCAGTTTAGAGTTTATAATAAATTGTGAAATATTAGACATTTCAATGCGCTGTTATTGTCTGCTGATGGATTTGAATATTCGCCACTAATTTTATGGGCGAGACTGAATTAATGATTCGAACCATAATGTAAGAGCCGTAGTGGCCTTGGGGCTTGAGCAGTCGCTTGCTATGCAAGTTGGAATCCCAGCGGGGCCTGTACCAATGAGTTTTTCTAAAAAAACTGATGTACAGTGATTTCACACCACGTGCTTTACGGTGAAGGAAAACATCGTGAGGAAAAACCTGCATATTTCTGAGAAGTAATTCAAAGACGTATGTAAAGTGCCTGAGACGGCGATAGACTCACCATCTGTCACGTTGGCACTTAATCAAATTCGGTTAAAAGTGGATGTTGTGATAACAACACCTCTGCCTACCCCTTCGAGGAATACAGGCGTGAGCATATGTATGTAGGTATGAACCATATTGTTTTCATCAACCTTGGTACGGAAACCCTCGTCTAGTGTCAAACTACGAATCACGAGCGTAGATCGAACTCAGGACGAGAACTCAGCATAAATTTGCCCGACTTAGAAGTCCAGGACGGGTTTTTCCATCTGTCCTTTTCTAGTAGCAGTCCAGAATGAATACCCGGTTGATGGCAATAAGCTCGTGAAGCTCAAGGCACAGTTGCTATTGCGCATATCATTCGATCAGCCCAAACCCTAGCCAGTAATTCAATGGGTGACCACCCGAGTTCCCTCCGTGCTTTGGAGAGAACGTTAAGCCGTCGGTCCCGGTGGTCAATTTATCGTCTTTGGCAATCGTCACAGGCCAGATTTTCCTGGTCAAAGGGGTTGCGAAGGTCAAATGGCAGTCGCTTCGTATAAAAATCTGGTGATCAGCCATGAAACTAAATCAACGCGTAGTATAAGACCCACCTGTGTACGTTTAAACTAGAACTAGCACATTTGAGCTAAATACACAATGATTAATGGCAATGTCGTTTCTGAGTAATAAATTAGGTATCGATGCAGACCGTTTTCGAGGAAACAATCCCTTACAATGAACCTTACTAAGTAACATGTACATATGCTCACGCCTGTATTCCCCGAAGCGGTAGGCAGGGGTGTTGTAATCACAACACCCACTTTTCACCGAAGATGATTAAGCGCCAACGTGAAAGATGGTGAGTCCATCGCCGTCTTACTTTACATACGTCATTGAATTACTTCTCAGAAATATGTAGGTTTCCTCACGATGTTTTCCTTCACCGTAAAGCACGTGGTGTGAAATCACTGTACAAAAGTTTTTTTAGAAAAACTCATTGATACAGGCCCCGCTGGGATTCGAACTTGCGTCGCTTGCGTAGCAGACGACTGCTCAACTCTCAAGGCCACCACGGCTCTTACAAAGTAAATTCAGGAAAATACTTTATACATATCCTCACGACTGAATTCGCTGAAGGGGTAGGCAGGGGTGTAGTAATAACAACACCCACTTTTCACCGAATATGTACCGACGTGACAGAGGGTGAGTCTATCGCCGTCTCAGGCACTATACATACGTCTTTGAATGACTTCTCAGACATATGCAGGTTTCCTCACGATGTTTTGCTTCACAGTGTGAAAGGACTTATACAAATATTATTGTATTTAAGTGCTTTCACGAGATATGATCGCTGACCTTGAATGCGCAGTAGGTAGTAATTTCTTGTACTAAATTAAATACTGCGCAGTTATTCCTACTATTTTCACAGAGTGCTCATAACTCGTGATGGCACCTATACGTAACTACATGTACATTAAACAATAATATTGTTTAAGATCTGAACTAATATGCCAACAGTTCCAGTCTAAATAGCATGAGATGTTTATAGAAACAACACCTTAGGACTAACACAAACGTCACAAAATAAACACGGTGTGTGTATTAAGGACGTGACCCCTCTTCAGCTAAGTTGGTTAATTGACAACCAGACACTAGCCAATAGTTTAGGCGATTTGAATAAACTATTATTTGAGCTAATTTCGAGTACAGTCAATATGAAAAGCTTATGTGATGATAATCCGGTACTACTATAATATATAAATACGGTTGTTTTGTTTGTTTAAACGCATTATCTCCAGAAAAATCTGGATTTAAAAAAATATATATAATAGTATGTAATAGAAAATGGCCTTGAGGTTTGAGCAGTCGCCTGCTACGCAAGCGACGCAAGTTCGAATCCCAGCGGGGCCTGTACCAATGAGTTATTCTAAAAAACTTATGTACAGTGATTTCACACCACGTGCTTTACGGTGAAGGAAAACATCGCGAGGAAACCTGCATATTTCAGAGAAGTAATTCAATGACGTATGTAAAGTGTCTGAGACGGCGATGGACTCGCCATCTGTCACGTTGGCACTTAATAATTTTCGGTGAAAAGTGGGTGTTGTGATTACAACACCTCTGCCTACCTGTTCGGGGAATACAGGCGTGAGCATATGTATGTATGTATAATAGTGGGCTTATTTCCAGAAATCCACGATTTTATTACCACCACCTTCAAGGCTTTTGTTTTGGTATACAAATGAATTTCACGACAACCAAGAAATTGAATTGTTGTGGAGGTCGCGGGAATTAAAGTACGAAGGATTATTTTTCAAAATGTATGAGCTGTGGATGACTGGAATTAAGCCTAATAATGAGACTCATGAGGATTCTACATATCTAGTACTTACGGATGTCACGCAATATCACCGCCGTAGTTCCCGTGGGAGTACGGGGATAAAATATAGCCTATATTAATCAGTGATAATGTAGCATTGAAATGGTGAAAGAATTTTTAAAATCGATACTTTTTGAGCCAATTTGTTACAAACATACATATCTTTCTTTTTATAATATTAGTAAAGATTAAGCTACACCTCTCAGCTTTTATTAAGTGAACTTGGGCAAAACCGGAGGGCACAACTGTGTAATATTGTAGACGTGTATGTGACTGATGTATTTGTAGCTGTGAATGAACTCCGATAAAAAAGTACTATTTTTCAAGATAATAAAGTTCGCAGTAGATAAGTATATTATAATAAGTAACACTCTTAGCGCTCGACTATACTGTCACTTCGCCGTTTAATCAATAGGAAAAACACTCCAAGCACCCTTTTGCATATGCAAACATTCTGTCACTGGCATTATCTTTGGAACCGAAACGTGACAATTTCAATTTAACTGTAGGTATTGAATTTAAAATATAATTTTATATTTCAACTAGCTGTGCCCGGCATACATTGTATTGTCATTTTTGTTTTGGGGTGGACAACCCCTAACATTTAGGGGGATGAAAAATAGATGTTTACCGATTCTCATAGATACCAGATAAGCACAAAAAATTTCATCAAAATCGGTCAAGCCGTTTCGGAGGAGTATGGCAACGAAAACTGTGACACGAGAATTTTATATATTAGATGTGCCGTGGTGGCCTCGAGGTTTGAGCAGTCGCCTGCCACGCAAGCGACGCAAGTTCAAATCCCAGCGGGGCCTGTACCAATGAGTTTTTCTAAAATACTTATGTACAGTGATTTCACACCACGTGCTTTACAGTGAAGGAAAACATCGTGAGGAAACCTGCATATTTCTGAGAAGTAATTCAACGACGTATGTAAAGTGTCTGAGACGGCGTTGGACTCACCATCTGTCACGTTGGCACTTAATGATCTTCGGTGAAAAGTGGGTGTTGTGATAACAACACCTCTGCCTACCCCTTCGGGGAATACAGGCGTGAGCATATGTATGTATGTATGTATTTCAATGTATAATTGCGATTACCACAAATTCAAAAATCAATCAAAAGCCTTTCTGTAGATATACAGAATGGGTTTTTAGTTGCAGAATAGACCTTTTTTTATTTACATTTATTTAAAACCTTTAAACTTTACACGCACAAACAAACATGCCTAAAATTTATGTTTTTATATGTAAAATATATCTCAAAGAGTACCGCATAAATTAATTCCTCATCCACTCCACGCCATCCTCTGTTCAGAAAACGTCTGTTTTAGTTTGCACAAAACTAATTGGTTATGCATAATTCAAGTGGCCATCCAAGTCTACTGCAGAAGATCTTCACAAACATTGTTCTAGGCTGAACATAATTGGGCTACGTCCAGTCTTCACTCAACAGCAACTTGTCTGGCTAATTTACCTGGAATTTTTATACACAAACATTTTTGCACAAAATTTTTATAGAAAAAAATTTATGCACAAAATTTTTAAAGAAAAAAAATTTATCAAGTAGCTTTTTTTGAAGTATTACAAGAATAGACTTTTAGGGATATTTAAGTAAGTTACGTATTCTCATATAACATAATTACCTAAATATATATTTCCTTCCTCATCATTTAGATTGATATATGTCACGGATAACGTGAATATTCATAAATAATACAAAATGTTTGTAATGTACCTACATACATATGCTCACGCCTGTATTCCCCGAAGGGGTAGGCAGAGGTGTTGAAATAACAACACCTACCTACTTTTCACACTAGATGATTATAAGTCTAATTAGCTGAGTTTATCTTCCTTAATGTTTATAATCTTTGTTGTGTCAAGATTGTCAATATTCTAAAAAAAACATAGTTATTTTAGAAAAAACTAACCCTCAAAACCCCAATAGGTCAAAATTAAAACAAAAAACAACGACTCAAATTTAAATTTCGAATGCCGTCACGACACATCAATTTCGCCCATCATCGGTGATGTCCACCGCTTTTTTTTATTCATATTTTTTGTTAAAATCCCGTAGAGTTATAAAAATAAATGAGGCTTCGCAACCGTGGGGTGAGGACAATAGTTAGGTCATTATTTTCGGCCATTTGGACGAGCTATGGTTTCGATACGGGGGGACAGAAACAAACCTGTAACCGTTTGAGGGTTGAACCGTAAGTGTTTTGTGATTTTATGTTGGATATTGATATAACTGTTGTCATACGACACAAAAAAGATGGAACTATAAAAATGAGTATCTATTTAGAGATATTAAATCCCGAAATAGTTTTGCAATACGTCACTGATAAAATAATTACAAAATTATGAATAGTAAGATGAATGTATAGTGGCTAAGATGGCGATACACTGTCACGTTGGTACTTAATCATTTTCGGTGAAAAGAGGGTGCTGTTATTACAACACCACTTCCAACAATCAATAGGGGTGAGCATATATAGTTATTGATAGTAAGTTTTTAAAAACATTGACTTCTGACTTTATACATTCGGAGGATTGCTGAAAGGGTATGAATTGGTATATAATATGATAACTTCTCACCAAAGAGTATATATTATGAGCCGTGGTGGCCTTGGGGTTAGAGCAGTCGCCTGCTACGCAAGCGACGCAAGTTCGAATCCCAACGGGGCCTGTACCAATGAGTTTTTCTAAAAAAAACATATGTGCAATTATTTTACACCACGTGCTTTACGGTGAAGGAAAACATCGTGAGGAAACGTGCATATGTCTGAGAAGTAATTCAAAGACGTATGTATAGTGCCTGAGACGGCGATGGACTCACCCTCTGTCACGTTGGCACTTGATCATATTCGGTGAAATGTGGGTGTTGTTACAACACCTCTGCTTACCCCTTCGGGGACCCTTCTGGGATGGCGTGAGCATATATATATTTGTCGCGCAATATGAGGGATGAATTAGTACATTACCTGAGTATATTTATATTACTTTCGGTATTTATCTCCGCCAATATTATTAATTCCCTTGTAAATTAAGATTATTTAATCTAACCGAAACGTAAAAGAATTTTCATAAATTATTTATTCATCGCCACAAAAGTACAGTCGCGTCGAAAACCTCACCTCGTTCACATTATTTTTAATGATTGCATTTTTTGCCACTCGCTAACTGGGGACTGAGAGGTCCTATTCAAATTTCTTGTCGTAAAATATACGAAAAATTTCCCTTATACAGCCATTAAAGGGAGGCGATTGTGATTCTTTCGCTCCAATTGTAATTTTGCTTGTACAAGTTGACGTTTAGATGGGTTTAGCGGGAAAATTATTCCTTGCAATATGCTTTTAAGACTTCTCTTAAATTTGTGGGTGTGGATTTATATTAATATGAATTGTTTGGGTATTTTTTTGCTTCGTAATTTTTTCTTTTGTTATCAAATATTTTAAGTTTAATTTTTTTTGTATAATGGAAATGTGGTGAATAATGTCATAGATATTCTTAATCGATGTTTAAATATTGTTTTAACAACGATATCTAAAAAATCAAGGAGATTTGTAATTATTTAGGAATGTGTAAATGCACAAAAAGTGTGAAAACATAAAAACAATGCGGATTTAGTCCACATCGCAAAACACTTCATACTTCTACAATTAGCTGCAAACCAACATACGTATTGCTGGCAAGCGGATGCTTAATAAATCTTTTTACTATAGTAATAGAGTTTATTCTAGGCAAGCCAGAAGACTACCATAAGATATGGTAATAATAAGAAACGGTGAGCATTATAAACGTAGTTTTTATCGAAGACAATGATCGTGGGAAAATTTCTCAGCTAACTGTACCAGGGAAAGCAAATAATGGACAATTGTATTCTTGAACAGCCTCCCGACTGTAAAACTAGGTAACCCGTAAATTATCAAAAATAAGCAATAGTTTACCGCTCACTGATCAAGTAAGCTGCAGCAACGAGAGGGTGTGTGTTCCTTAGACTCCCGTTCGAGCTTCGGGACTGTCTGACTGGGGATTCTGGAGATGCTACTTCAAAGATCGCCAGTGTTCCATAGAGGGCTAGGGGACACACTCTTGGTTCTTTAACACATTTACTGCTAACATTGCATCTTCTTCGTAAATTCTCTAACACATACAGCGTTAAGCGCTCGTTGACTGCACTAGCTTACCATTTGGTAGATTGTATGCTTGTTCGCCACAGTTTTAACAGGAAAAACGAAGCAATCAAAAATATTTTTCTATTCTGTTCCCAAAAAAAAAACAATCAATTGATCCCTCTGGTCATAAACTCGACGCCTATTGGAAGACGATGACTATATTTAATGCTAAATAAAATATATCAAAGAGCTTTATGAGCTTTACTGTCCTTTAATAAAACATTTCGAAATAAGAATATTGGCTACTAATATCCAAATATTTTATTTTCGTAGTTACACACCGTTTCATGTAAGATCCACTCGCGTGCGCACAGTATTACACTGCATTTAAAATGAACACGCGACCTGTTATATCCAGTTTATCACTATTTTGAAGCAAAATAGCTCTTATTAGTAAACAATTAAAGGTGAAGAAAGCAGCTATTACTTCGACATAGTAATTCTCTTATTGCTCTCGTCTAGCAAAAAGTATAACTGTAGATAGGTCAGGACCAGACTTGCTGTTAGCTGGAGCGTAGAGTTATACTATAAGAAGTTGTAATCATCATATCACTTCTTTGGGTAAATCACTGCATTCACCACGTACACAAGAGTGAGAATTAATTTAAGTCATCCAAATTTTGCTAAAATGCCTCAAGTGCAAAAATGTTATAACATTTTTTTGTTGTTTTATTTCAATTAGGTATTTAGTGTACATTTTAAGGCCCTACCATCGGGGTGAAAGATAATGTATTTTAAAATATATTCAAAAAAATGGTCCGAATAGACAGTTTTGTAACAATTTTTTTTTAATTTAAATTTAATATAATGAAATTAAATGCAATAGTTATTTAAAGTATGCAACTGTACTGACACCATAATCAGAACCATGTGTATTTTAAACGCCTTCCAAAAGTTATGTACTGGTGTATAATTTACGCATCTTTAAACCAATCAAAATTAACTAAACTCATAAAGCAGCCAATTTTAGACATCCTTTGTCCTGAGTCCCCGAGGGCACGCCATAACATCAATCACTACAACTATAGACGTTAATATTATGGCATTAAGACACATTATTGTCCCATTAAAATGTTTATTAGGCCTTGAGGTGACAATACTTCTGTTTGTTTAAAATTGTTGTGTGTGATTGTACTTTGTTTAGTTTTAAAAGGAATATAAGATACTTAGGTTATGTTTTATTGTGAGCTCGTGTTGGCTGCGTGGTTTGAAAGCCGCTTTTAAAATGTAGGAGCGGATATAAACGTACGGTTTTAACAAAGAAGTTTTAACTAAACTAAAAAAAAAGTAACCTATGGTACTCCTTGTAGCATTAGCTATCTGCCAGTGAAATACCGTTAATATTGGTCCAGTCGTTTTGGAGAATAGCCGGAACAAACAGACAAGTAGAGAAAAACATTGTTTTTTTTTATACTTTCATAAAAATCCTATAAATGGCTACAACGGGATTTGAATACAGATATGACGGCTGATAGAGAGAAGTGGTAGAGAGGAACACATTGCGCCGACCACTAATAACATGGGATAAGGGCAAGAGGATAATGATGATAAACTTTCACAAATGTATTTATTGAATTTTTTTATTTTGGAATGACAAACAGACACTTCAATTTTATTTATCTGTATGTGTAGATGTTATAGGAGCTCGTGGCATAGTTGCTATTGCGCATATCATACGATCAGCGAAGTTAAACCTAACCCTAGCCAGTAATTGGATGGGTGACCGCCCGAGTTCCCTCCGTGCCTCGGAGAGCACGGTAAGCCGTCGGTCCCGGTTGCCAATTGATCATCTTTGGCAATCGTTACAGGTCAGTCGGAGGCCTAAAATAGTCTGAAAACTGGTTTAATACAGATCACAGATTTTCCTCGATAAAGGGGTTGCGAAGGTCAGATGTCAGTCGCTTCGTATAAAAATCAGGTGATCAGCCACATCGGGTTGAATCAAGTGCCGACCCCAACAATGTATGGGATAAGGCCAGGGAGATGATGATATGGTACACGAAGTACCAGGCGCACATAACGGACAAGGAGTTAATAAGTTGATTGTGACTAACATGGAGCCACATCGGGTTGAATCAAGTGCCGACCCCAACAATGTATGGGATAAGGCCAGGGAGATGATGTAGATATTACACTGTGCCTAAACGTTAGGTATCAGGTGACTGGTCCCGCGGTGTCGGTACTTCGAAGCCTATTCAGAATAGACTAACTACACTTGAATAGTTTACGACCATCAATAAAACACGAGCTTCAATAACTCAAGTGTGTAACACCCTTAAGCCCAATTGTTCGTCTCCTCTAAGGAATTGTTTATGATACTTGTTTTAACGTCTACGGACCGACTATACAGTTTTATTTTGAGATAATGTGTTTTAACAGCAGTTTAAGGATTTGCCCGGTTTCATATTTAATCTAGAAACATTGTTACGTTGAATGGAATTGGTTAAGGATTATGATTGAGATTTACGATAGGATTTTTTTAGTACTTTTTTATTTATCTTCCGTTAAGGTGTTGGATGAAATTTTTGATGCCTAGCCAAAGTCACGCGGTTTCACCCGCGTAGTTCTCGTTCCCGTGGGAGTACGGGGATAAAATATAGCCTATGTTACTACTGATAATGTAGCTATCAATTGCTGAAAGATTTTTTCTAATCGGTCCAGTACTTTTGAAGCCTATTCAATACAAACATACTTACATAAAAATCTTTATTCTTTATAATATTTGTATAGACAAACCAACAAATCGGCTCCAAAACTACTGGACCGATTAAGAACATTCTATCACCAATGGATCAGCTATATTATCAGCTAGTAGCATAGGCCATATTTTATCCTAGTACTCATACAGGAACGAGAACTATGCGGGTAAAACTGCGTTAGGTCCGATAGTTATTAATAACATTTGGAGTTGCTTGATACCGAGTTGAAAATAATATGCATCGAACCTTCTTATATGGTTAATTATTTAAAAATTAATTCAAAAACATTTTTAGAAGACAAAACCATCACATTTTATTTTCGTCATTTTACGCAGTCGTAACAATAATACCTGCAAAGTCAGATACTGAAATACTTTATAGAAAAGGCAGTTATCACCCGATATAATTAAAACCATTGTTTCGCCCCGACCGAAATTACGTCAGCCGTAAATAAGTCGAGCCAAGACATCGTTCAAGATGGCATATTTAAAATAGTATCATAAAAACGCGTATAATTACACCAGTCAAACAGACCTTTGACGCTTTTCGTTCGTTTGGAAATATCCTCGTTAATAAGAAAAGTCAGAGGTCAAGTAACGGTGGTTGTGGCTACCAAAAAACGGAGGGTATCATCGATATGGCAGCATCAGGGATTGTCAGGGATACTTAACATTTTATAGGCAGTTAAAGTTGTTTTACTATGCAAGTTTAAGATTAGTGTAATAGGTTAAATCATTAGGGGGACATAGATCAGTGACTCTTAGGTTTCTGTACTGAAGGGCGTACTTTACGAGAGCGCTTGGAACTTTAATATAAATAACACCATTTTAATAGCTATGCTAGTTTCTTACGAGCAATGATTTTTGACTAAAAGTCTTGATACTTTTAGTAATTTTAGGTTCAAAGCTGACGCATGTAGCAGACAGACTGACAGTGAAATATGTTGGCACCCTCTGATAATTCACTCATCGTCTCCCTGGCCCTATCCCATACACTGTTGGGGTCGGCAGTTGATTAAACCCGATGTGGCTGATCACTTGATTTTTTTATGAAGCGACTGCCATCTGAGCTTCGCAACCCCTTTAACGAGGAAAATCTGTTATCTGGGTTAAACCAGTTGTCAGACTATTTTCGGCCTCCGACTGACCTGTAACGACAGCCAAAGATGATAAATTGGCAACCGGGACCGACGGCTTAACGTGCTTTCCAAGGCACGGAGGGAACTCGGGCGGTCACCCATCTAATTACTGGCTATAGGTGGGGTTGATAAACTTCGCTGATCGAACGATATGCGCAATAGCAACTGTGCCACGAGCTCTTCCCTCTCATAACTCACCGTGACGAATGAATTAATAAGTATTCGATACTAATATTATAAAGAGGAAAGGTTTGTATGTAATGAAGGGTTAAGTAGAGGTTCTGTAATAATAAATTTTGCGAGGCTTATACCCAGACATCCACAGCCCATAGACTTTCACAAATAAACTTTCATACATCAGTTCCTACGACCTCCGAGACAATTCAATATCTTGGATGTCGTGAAATTCATTTGTATACCGAAACAAAAGCCATGAAGGTGGTGGTGATAAAATCATGGATGTCTTGGAATAAGCCTTTTGCGGATGAGTCCATCTTGTGAGTTCTTCAACTTGCAAATATCTTATGCGAGCAATTCTTGTATATATATATATATATATATATATATATATATAGAATCTGAATCTCGAAAACGGCTTCAGCAGTTTTCATGAAATGTTGTGTAGGTTTTAGGGGCACAAATAGATCTAACTAGGTTTAATTTTTGGAAAACATCGTTTTGACCATGGCATAGAAAACTCATACAAATCATTACAATACGACTGTAAATATCGCCGATATCTGTCATGTTATGGTAGCTTAAACGTGAGGCTTCCAGCTTATGAGGCGATAACGTAACCGGAGAATTGTTTTCACTTTTTTAATTATTATTTTTACACATACATGCTGATACAATTCTCACCATTGTGAATAATTTTAGATGATTTTTTTGTACATGATGCCAGCTGAGTTTCTTGCCGGTTCTTCTCAGAAGGCTAGTTTCCGAACCGGTGGTAAATTTCTCGACATTCATAAGAGCATTACCAGGGCCTAAACTGAATAAATCATTTTCTGAGTATCTCGGTTCGAGGCTGACGCTCACCAGATTTTTTTTTCAGCATTTATAAACGAGAAAAATCTCGGTTCTAACTCAGGTTTAACCCAGGTTATATTTTAAAAAGGTTAAAATGGTACACTCGTGTTCCTATTGCAGTCGCCTGATTACACGTAAACAGCTACCTCCATGGGAAAATCCATAAGTGATTCCATAACTAAAACGCGGATCATTAGATTAACGATGTCACAATAATTGAATGTCCCATGCGATACAATTATTAGACTCATGAGGGTAGGAAATAGCCCTTAAACGGTCTTTTACCAAAATAACCTTTGCCCTTAGTATAGGCCCTTTTAAATTGAACTCAATGTTGGTAATTAATTATAATAATATCACAGGGCATTAAAATTAAGTTACACCTGACGTCACGGGCTTTCAGCGCTGGCCTTCATTACCTAACAGTCATCAGTGGTGGGGTTTGAGCAATCGCCTGCTACGCAAGCAAATCTCAAAAAACGAATCCCAGCGGCCTGTACCAATGAGTGTTTCTTATGTACAGTTTCTCGCCACGTGCTTTACGGTGAAGGAAAACATCGTGAGGAAACCTGCATATGTCTGCGAAGTAATTATAAGTATGTATAGAGCCTGAGACAGCGATAGACTCACCATCTGTCACGCGGTGAAAAATAGGTGTTGTTATTATAACACCTCTGCCTACCCCTTTGGGAATACATCGATGATTCGGGTGTGTTTCTGTTACATATAGGAGCGGACAAAACCGCAGATCACAGCTTGTAACAATAATACCGGATACATTAGCCTGTGTCCCTTAATCGATGTTTTGTTTCGTTAACGAGTGTCATTAAATAAATAGTATTCCATATCCTGGTTTCTATTTGATTTGGTAAATGAGCTGTGCTTTGACAGGTGACGTTATATCTAACAACGACATTGGTCACGAGTTCAATTCTCGCGTCGATAAATATTTTTAGGAGGATTTGTTATGCCTCGCGATTTTCCTTGCGTAAGATTAACGACGAAAACATTGTTAGGTTAAAATATTTCTTTTCTTAAGTATTTGCTCTGAAAATCCCGTTAAATCGGTCCAACTGTTTCTGATATCTTAGCTTGATCAAACAGGCGGATAGAGGGACAGACAGACAATTTACAAAAAGAACAAATTTACAAAAATCGCATGTACCGTGTATCGGTTCATTTTGAATTAAAAACAGACAATAAAATGTGTTTGATGACGGATGGAACAAGCTATTGTTAGAGTGCATGATGTTCTGCGAGAAAGGATGAACGTTCATATTTTATTTTTAGTTTTTATATTATATTTTATGTGTATATTGCATTACCTGTGTCTGATTAGTGTAATTGGCATTGTATGCCGTTCTAATTATTGAATAAATAAATAAATAAATAAATAAATGAATTAAAAAAATGTGTATAACATCAACAATACAAAAAAAATATCAATCATAGAATAGGTAGGTACCTAACACGCGATGAACTTAAAGTTATAATTTTTCTTTTTAACAGTTATTAAATAAAAAGCTTAAAGTGATATTGATGGCCCTAACCATTGGGGATAATAAGTTCATAACTTACTTCCTCAAGTTATTATAAAGTAGCTGTTCCCTCTTTTAAGTTTTCATGAGTGATTGTCTTTTAAAAAGTTTTTTAAACCGGAATTAAATTGTACACATCAGTAAGGTGTTTTTGGAAGTAGGACACATTGACAGGGAAAGTGAACACCTGTATTCTAAGGGGCTTACAGAGATATAAGCGACAACGAGTTTAAGATATCGTTTCAGATGATCGCAGTAGCATTATTTTCAGGTAGTAGCTTGATCAAGTAATGAAAAGCGTAGTGATTTTGTCGACTTTATTTTGAATTATTCGCGGATTATTTTTTATTGAAATTAAATATACATTTTGCTGTTATTTTTATGTTATTACCGCACATACTTTCATATACATTTAGTAAAAAAACTGCTAAATTGCAAAATTACAAAAAGACACTTCAATTTTATATTTATAGATATCGCTGTATAGATGTCGTTGTTGCGTAAATGTTACTATCGAAATGTGATTAAGGATCACATGAATACCACATAGGGAGAGAGAGTGGATTTTTATCGAAATACTTAATCGTTCAACGATATTTCTACCGTTTTACATGAGCAGGGTACAGGGGACCAACTATGATCATTTGAGCAGCGTGTATTAAGTACTTCTTAGCTTTGACGTTTAATTGGCACCAAATGAAACGTCAAAGCTCAGAAGTTCTTATTACGCTATGACGCTGATGCTGACAGGCCCCCGTTGCCCTAGGAATACACGTTCAAATATCGTCGATTAAAAATTAAAGTCCTGACTGACTGACTGTTTGACTTATATATTTATCATCCCCAACATAAACAACATTTCGTATATGTGTTCCTAGTGAGGTGATACACATGGAGTTACAAAATTTCACCTCTACGGGTAAATTATAATTGAACGCAGGGGATATGTCAAATATTATCCATAGCTGCACATGATACAATTAATACATGTAATAAAATATTTATACACTCAAGTTATGCGTATCTACGTAATTATGTATGCATACATACATAATGATAGTTATATTACGTGTTAGCGTTAATGTTATATCACTGACATTGAGGTATACGACATTACTTATAACTTACTAGCGGACGACACGCGGTTTCACCCGCGTAATTCTTGTTTCCCTAGGATTACCAGGATAAAATATAGCCTATATTAATCAGTGATAATGTAGCAATTATGTGGTGAAAGATTTTTAAAATCGGTCCAGTACTTTTTGAGCCAATTCTTTACAAACATACATACAAACCTCTTTATAATATTAGTATATACTGGGGCTTACTATCATTGTTACAGTAGTGACGTCTTACTAAACTTAGACATTATTATAAATTTTTGTATCACAAAATTAAAAGCTACGATGTTGTTAATATGCTCTGTTTAAATCGATGATGTTAGATCCCCAGAGGGCTAAATATGGTCGTTTAAGCAGCGCATTTTCAGAACTTCTCAGCTTTGACGTTTAATTCAACGGTACAAAATGAAACGTCAAAGCTTAAAGGTCCTTAATACGCTCTCCAATTATGGTAGAACTCTAGGGCCCGCGACTTAGTAAACAAAACATCTTTATAAATTCAACCATAATTGTGTCCCAAAAATAATGCTACATTTTGACTCATTAAAATAGGCTATAAACCTACACCATCCAAGCCTTTGACCACATATTATAAGAACCTGGTTGACCGAGCTGAGCTCGGTTTCATTTTGTCACAAAACGCTAAACTTTAAAAAAAGAGTTTTTCAGTGCTTGAAAATATGGTCAAAACGATGTTTTCCAAAAACAAACCAAGCTCGATCTATTTTTTGCCCCTAAAACGCCTACACACAAAATTTCATGAAAATCATTGCACTCGTTTCCGAGATTCCGATTCTCGCTTAAAGCTATAAGATACGAAGCCTGAAGTGACTAATTAATACTCCATAATGATTTCAAGTACATAATATCCCCAACTTTTCTATGAAGGCTTTGCCCACGAATTATTTATGAAACCTAACCTACTACTTTTGTACAGAGTAGATATAATACCAAACTACCTCGCCACGACAATCATAGCCCAACGCGGCGCCGCACAGCTATGACTATAACTATAAGCATAAAACTGCGGTTGACATACATAATCTATAGGCAAGTAATATACATATGTATAACATAATTACGGCTTGAGTTGGTGTAGTGTAAGCTGCCCTGCACGTACGCCACTCGATACAACATAGTGTATAGTCAGATGATTACTAAAGGTGGGAGCATGCTGGCTGTTGATTTTATTTAAAAAAAGTGTGTTATTTCATCGAGCTGTGTTAGAGGTGGGGTTTAAGCAGTCGCCTGCTACGCTGACACAAGTTCGAATCCTAGTGGCCAGTATCAGTGAGTTTGTTTCAAACTTAAGAGTAGTGATTCCACACCACGTCATTTACGGCGAAGGAAAACATCGTGAGGAAACCTGCATATTTCTGAGTAGTCATTCAAAGACGTATGTATAGTGCTTGAGATGGCGATGAACTCATCGGCTGGCACGTTAACCTCTGCTTACCCCTTCGAGGACCTATCTGGGATGGCATGGGCATATATTTAGGTACTACTTTCTGACTGCACATGTTGGGGCAAAAGCTTGAATTCAAAATCTAGTCCACATTATATCGTCTAGCGCTGTAAGTGTTTTACTTCTTAGTAATCTTCTGATAATACCAGAATTGCTGTCAGTTGCCTTTCTTTGCCAGCATTACACGAAGAGTATTGTTTGTTCAACCACATGTGTCACTTCATTTAAATTGCATACTATCGTATCGATCTTTCCACGACCCGAGACATCAAGTATTTATTATGACCCCTGTGTCTATGACACATGGTTCAACAGTACCTAGGAATTGTTGATTCATAATTTTGCTGCTAAAAGCTATTAACATTTAAGCTACTTTTTTCAATAAAAATAATATATTGAAATCCTTTACAAATCGATCACAAAGACAGATGACAGAAAGAAAACATAAAAAATTATTGTGCTGTGTGTACTGACGTGTGGCCTCGTCTAATTGTTAACTTTGGCATGAGTGAACGATTTTGCAGAAATTTTGAATAACAGCGAACATCTTTGAAAACACAGTATATATAGATGAAGTGAAAATAGTATATAAATCCAAAGAATGGCCCCTTTATCTCTGCCCACCCCGCGAGATGTAATATGAAGATGATAATATGTATACTATACGAAAACAAAAAAATAATCTCATGCCATCCCAGAAGGGTCCCCGCAAGGGTAAAGGTATGCAGAGGTGTTATCACCCACATTTCACCTAATATGTGCCAACGTGACAGAAGGTGAGTCCATCGCTGTTTCAGGCAGTATACACACGTCTTTGAATTATATAATTTTTTTGAATAATTATATTATTTATACTTTATACTATACAAATAAATTAATGTAGTTCCAGACTCGTACGTAGACGCAGCCTTACCATGCGCCGGCGCAGCTGCGCGATGCGCATTCGCTACCGGTTCTGTGGGCTAACGACCCCCCTCCAGTATCGATCGAAGGCAAAACGGAAAATTTTATTTTATAACCCTTTTTTATTCGTCTATGCTGTCCTTTTTGATAATTATTCGCTTTTTATTTAAATGTCAGTGATTAATTAATCATTCAAATATCATGAAGGATAGTTATAATTGTTACAAAGAGATTAAATAAATTTGATGATAATCAAAATATTTCATGAGTGAACTAGAGCGATTTGAGGGAAAATTACTTGACCCCATTATATAACTTCATTATCTTTATTTTTTATTGAAAATTACTTTAATCGTTAATGACAAGCGTACTACCAGCTTGATGGTAAGCGGTTACCATAAGGTACGGCCGCACCTCATATGCACGTTACCAACACGAGAAAGAATGTTAGCACATAACGATGCTAGGCTGGTATATTTAAACGCGAATAAGTCCCACTAATAGTATCTCTCCCTTGAAGTACTGGGCGCATCTTATTCACCAGAGGGACACTACTCCAAAGTAGGACTATCTATAAGATACAATCACGTCACTAGTTGGACAACTCCAAATGTGTGTTTTAATTTTCCTATGAATATAAGATCTATGACTAACATCTCAAAAACCAACCAACATATCTCAATTAAAACACAGTTACCAGATATAATAGAGGAACCTATTCAAGTTGCACCTCCTAGGTACATAACGGTAATACCAACGTGTGAGCGAGGCGAAAATAGCCTCGAGAGGATAGAAGGTAGAATTGGTAGAAATTATGCTAAATAATTATTCTCCTGAATTTATTATCTTATATCTTCTTCATATTCATTCCATCCCAGTAGTCATGATAATCTTAGGGATTGGTAAAAGTGTGACACTGATAAGGCAGTTAGGTACCAATCTTCGAATGTGACAGATACAATACAATACAACAATACTGTATTGAAAATCATATAAGAACATACAGAGAAAAACTTGGCGGTTTTATCGCTAAAGCGACCTCTCCCAGACAACCTTAGGGAATAGAGAAGGAATAAATTAGGAAAAATAGTGCCAGCTAAAAGACAGTGAGTCGGTCTTAAGCACAAAACGACTTATGAGGCAAATCCCTCATGATGTTTACCTTCGTGGTGTAAAATTGTTTAAATCTTCGAATAGAACAGGCCCTCACTCTTCCAATAATTAACCACGAGCACGGCTGCTTAACGTTGCTGCTCGAATGACATGCATTACAAGAGACTGACACTTTTCTAAGACAGGACATGCTTTCGCTAACGGCCTCTCACTAGAAACAAGTTTAGCCTAAGATACTTTTTGCCTAAGACAGAACCAATACTTACCTTTAACATAATGAATGTTACCGTCTACTTCAACGCATAAAGACCCTATACTCTTGCGCATATAATATGACAGGCGTGTACTCGAAGGATATTAATTCTCAGAAGGTAGATATAAACAGGTCGTCTGCGCCGGCGCAGCTCCCCGCTACGTTACCCGCGTGCGTAAACGTGACCCTCGCGATGAACTTTACAAAGCTTGTTGTCCGTCTCTTTTACTCGTAGTCTAGTGTAGGTGATTTTGTAAAGTATTATGATTGTATGATGGTACTTGTTCGAGTCGAGTACTTACCTATCTGGCTGGTTTACAAAGTTTTATATGTACTCACAGTACTAGTTCTATGGACATTTTTCCATTATCCTATCGTATAACAATTAGGTGACCAGCAAAATTTAGTGGCGATTAAACAATGTATGGGTTAAGGTCATTATCTTCTCTTATCCCATGTCATTTCGGGTGGAACAATGTGTTTGTCTCTTCCATTCTCTCTCTCTAATAACTCTGCACACTTGCCTTAGATTTTAAGAGGTCCTGACAGGCTCCCAATAGTTTATATTCTAAGGTTACTATGAACCATAGAATATAAACTTAATGGGGCGAGCTATAGCAGAGCCTTTTTCTCTTTCCATAAACAGGCACGGGAACCCAGACTTTATGAAGAGCGAGGGACGTCGATTAACAACAGAGGTTGTATGCTTGTTTGCCATCTTTGTAGTATAAATAAAGTAAGCGAAAAACTTTCGTACACATATTATGATCAGCCTCCAACTAAAATATTCCAAAAAGAAAAAAAAATGATGTGTCAAATTTGCTTATCAAAGTCAGGACAACTGTCAAATAGTTTTCACAACATTTCAGTATGGTTTGTTGAATTAATGTAATAGATATTTTGATTCGGCCATCAAAATTATGATCAGGAATCACAAGTATCATTAGCTATTCAACACAATAATGATTTCACATCTTGTACCTCCTATCAAGATTCCATTTCGAACTGAATAAAATTTAAAGGTTAGTCTCAATAATTGGTTTTTCTGTTCCTTTTATTTATCTTATTATTTACTTTCGTTTCGATGATACATATAAAATATAGCTGACTTTCTAGTCGATGCTTCGAAGGCTACTACTTGAGCCTGGTAATTTTATCGCCGTTCATAAGTAGGGCTAAAACTGAATTTATAATTTTAATCGAAATATTGAAGATTTGTGTCGTAAAATAAAATATTCAACGTTCAAGTAATTGTTACAGTCGCAACAATGGAACAAATTTTCATGATCGAAGTCTTTGTCAAAAAGATTGTCCTGAAAATAGAACCACCTGAGAAGGATGAGTGGGAATTGGCAATGGAAGCAGAGCAGAGAAGGAAAGAGGAAGAAGCCGCTGCAGCAGCATTAGCTGCCATGAAAGGCAAGAAGGGCAAAGCTAAAGCCAAACCAAAACCAAAGAAAGGGAAAAAAGGGAAAGAGCCACCCATGCCTTCCGAAGAAGAAATGAAATTCATGCAAACGTGCACTATGCAAATGAACTGCCTACCCATTTTTGACTTTTACGTAGCACACGACAACTTTATAGCACCACCCCCTCCTCCCCCACCCCCCAAAGGGAAGAAAGGAAAGAAACCTCCTAAGCCTAAAAAGGGTAAAAAAGGTAAAAATCCACCCAAAAAGATAATTCTACCTTCAGAACCCTTGCCCCAACCACCTTACTTTGGCGTGGGTAATTCAGTGATGTTCCTATCGAGACCATCGAAACTAGAAGAAATATTACGAAAGACACCCATTTATATTACAGTTTGGAATAGAGATCAGGACATGAATTGCATTGGGTTCGTCGTTGTTGAGTGGCACGAATCGTTCTTTGATTGCTTGCAAAAATCCTCTGAATTTAATCCGGTTAATATGGACCAAGGCGAATTTAGGGATACAAGTAGACCAGAAATGGTTACGAATACTGTTGAAATGAGCAGAACTTTACAATGCGAAGAAGATTTGAAAGCCTCTGGAGAAATTGAGTTCTACATACGATTGTCTTGTCTGGGCAATAGAGTCATCAGCTATTTTGTCGCCTTGCCAGAAATGGAGCGAATACCAGGTCGCAAGTACTTATCCGATGATTTGAAACTCAAAGACGTTGAAGTTGTAAGACATTGGGAGGGTACGACGATAGATACGGTACCTCCAGTTGCTTATTTCTTTGGAGCCCCAGATATAATGAGGGAACCTATAAGGCCTGTAGAGGAACCGAAAGTCTTTGAAGAGTTTGTGGCACCGTTTACTAGGAGTGAATTGGCGATACTTGCTATGGGCTTTCCTAAAGGGCCGTGTGGAGGTACTAACTGCCTCAAGAGGATGGAGTATAGAGGTAGTCAACACCAGTTTATACACGGTGAGACGGTTAAGGGTAAGGGCTATCAACACGGACAGTTTGTCAACAAAAGGGATGTACACGGACCTTGCGGTAGATTGGATTGCCCACTAGCTAAAAAAGTTCGAAATTATCTTTGCACTGAAGGCAGTTACAAGCCGTGCAAGAAACCCTGCTGCAAAGATTATTATTAAAATCAGTGTTGGAGTGATTACAATTTTGAGTGCTGAATTTAAGTTAATGTTAGTTCTTTGGGCAGATTTGGAATGTGACTTTTAAATATTATAACTAATATAATGTGTTTCAATAACCATATCGATTTAATATTCAACTATCATTTTTACACATGCATGCTGATACAATGAAAAAGAAAAATATAATAAAAATAAAAATTATAAATAAAACACGGAATTTAAATTAGTGTCTGCGGGAATGGTGCCCAGTAAGCTGGCTGCGTTACCTCGCTGGATCGCTAAACTAATCCTCTGACCGAGGTAAGAACCAGCTCGACGGTCACCAGAGACGTCAACCAGGTGTTTAGAAAGATCCTTAAAAAGATTCTTCGCATTCGCTTTGGAATGTTAAGTTAAAACCAACACAACACTAATAAAATAAGACAACAAACTCTGTGTTTTTATCATCATAATTGAATGAGCAATAATTCTTCTCGTTGAATATAATTAGTGAATAATTTCCTTACTTTCACTTTTACGGTACAGTCTCGCCATAAAAGGTGACCAAATTATCCTTGATGATGTTCGTTTCAAATGAGATTGTTATATTTTTTACACATACTGCCAAAAGCAGAGTGGTCATGGAGTTTGAACAATCGCCTGCTACGCAAGCGACGCAAGTTTTAATCCCAGCGAGGCCGGTACAAATAAGTTTTTCTAAAAACTTATGTGCAATGATTTCACACCACGAGCTTTACGGTGAAGAAAAACATCGTGAGGACTCCTGCACATGTCTGAGAAGTAATTCAACGACGTATGTCAACATCTGTCACTTTGGCACAATCATATTCAGAGCTATGTGGGTGTTGTTGTTACAACAACTCATGCTTACCCCTTCGGGGACCCTTCTTGATGGCGTGAACAAAAAATTTGGTGGCGGAAAATTACCTCCATTTAATGTTGTCACATATAAAATGATTTTCATATTCACAATATGGACATACATTTTCGTATTCAGAATAATATTAAAAGAGGCTGTCTCATTGGACTAGTGGTTTTTTACGCTACAACAAAACATGAGGTTTTCGTTCGACCCGGGCTTGGACAAAGCGTTTTGGCGACCCGAAAAATCTCTTCACACCCTTCTTGAAGAGAATGTTCATATATAAACAACAAACTTAAATGAGTTTGATCTAAAATTATATTTATCTGTGTGTCGATTTACAAGGTTTATGTTCATACAATGGTTTAATGGTGTAATAAATACGCATACTATAATGCGTTACCACGAAATAACCTTCAAACTGTAAAACGCAGATTTTCCGAGAAAAGATTATCATTTTGATCCGCGATTACCATTTATTTTTGTTATTTTCAATAGTAATATCAACCTTATTTGTATGACAATAAAGTGTAATTGTAAAAAAAGAAAACTCACTGTAATATGCATTGTAATTATTTTCCTGTTTTAGGGTTTCGTAACCAAATTCGGTTTCAACGTGCCTACTTAATTTATATTATTATTTAATTGACAACATAAGAAAATCTATTCTCACTTTGGAATTTGTTTACGGGTGTTTTATCTGAAATATTTAGTATTCATATTAAACATGTTCTGACTCTCAAACGCCAAAACTCAGACGTACCCGACAAGCCCACAAAATTTCATACTAATCGGCATAAACACGAGAATATTTTTTTAAATTAGATTTATTCCTGTCGTCACTAATGATACTGGTGTGTACGTGAACCCTTATGTAGAAAAGCAGACTCACACTTGACCGTTTTAATTTTGACAATCGCAATTTACATGTTACGGTCCGTAGCGAAGAATAACGCTTGCAATTAGGACGCTTAAGGATTTTATGGTGTTTTAAACGATCATTGTTTCGTTGATGTGAACTTTTGTGTGACTTTTAAAAGGCGGCAGAATGATGAACACCTTCCTTTGTACGATATCATTATTATTTATTTGTTACAGAGGTGTTCAATGAAATTTAAATCAAAAATATATTGGAGCTTATAAGTCTAATACTCGTAGTCGCCCTCAAAAATAGCAATTGCTGTTACTATTATATAGGACTTATCGAGACTTTTAAGCGAACATTTTTGGCACAGAGATTCAGTTGGGTGGTAGACATTAATTTTATATAAAATATGCCTTACGCTTTTTTTATTTATCGTCCTTTTATTTTATTTATTTAAGCATTAATACAAGCATTGAAATACGTGTAGATAGATAGTAGTATAGATCCTAATGCAAGCCGTTATTGAGATCTAGGACGTGTACGCTAGGTTGACGTCAAGTTAGCGTACCAGAAACAATGTTCTATATTTCCGTAAATATATTGACACATTTGGGAAATTCATGTGTAGGGTAGATTGATTGAAGGTTACCTATTAGGGCTTGAAACAGCGTCCGACTCACCATCTATCACATATGAATAAGATTAACAGAAAAGTGAGTATTTCCCTCAGCGTATGAGCATAATGTGGGCATACAGGCGGATGCTTGCTATTAGCTGGACTCAAAAAGTAACCAATATTGAAATTCTTCGACGAGTAAAGCAGAAACGTGAACAAAGAAAAGTTGCCTACCTAGGACATGTATTGAGACATGATAGGTACGAGTTACTACAACTAATTATGATGGGAAAAATCGCGGGCAAAATACGTGTTGGTCGGAGGAAAAAATCTTGGTTACGTAACATCCGGGAGTGGACGGGGATAGCGAGTGCAGCCGAACTCTTTCGTCTCGCTAGAAATAGAGAGGAATACTCCAAATTGACTGCCAGCCTTCGTTAATCGGAGAGGCACCTTAAGAAGAAGAATGAGCATAATATTTTCATTAAGATTCTCAACAAACATTATAAAAATGTGTTATAAATACATAAGGTTAAGTCCAATAAGCAAATTAAATAACCACATCGGGCTAACGTGAAACTCTATTAATCGTAACGTGTATGCTATTACAGTAATGTATTCAAATTGTTACAAACAATGAGGCATTGTGCGTTATCTGTGAAACAGTATTATGCACCAAGGTCCTTTAGATAAAAACGCATTGTTTAATTATAATGACATTGAATTTGTGCTAGTGCATTTTCATACTACTTATTTTTGTAAGTAGCTTTATTTAGTGGCAGGTAACTTGGTTGGTTTTTAAATCGAAGAAATTTAAAAATAAAATAAATATGCCAACGTGACAGAGGGTGAGTCCATCGCCGTCTCAGGCACTATACATACGTCTTTGAATTACTTCTCAGACATATGCAGGTTTCCTCACGATGTTTTCCTTCACCGTAAAGCACGTGGTGTGAAATCACTGTACATAAGTTTTTTAGAAAAACTCATTGGTACAGGCCCCGCTGGGATTCGAACTTGCGTCGCTTGCGTAGCAGGCGACTGCTTAAACCTCAAGGCCACCAAGGCACACCAAATTTAAAAATGTTGAATTAAATCGGTAAAGCCGTTGTTAAGTTACAGTGTGACCAGGAGGAATTAGTTTTCATAGGTATAGATTGTACAAATCTACTGCCTCGATGGTATGCTTGTTCGCAAGGGTTACCACGGAACACGCGGTCCTGAGTTCGATCCCCAGGATGGGCAAAGGGTTATGGAGTTTTTCTAACTGTAATTTCCTAGTATCAGCCTTGTCTAGATTAAGGCCCGGTACTCCTCTGCCTACCCCTTCGGGGAATAGGTACACGCGTGGGCCATATGCCATATGTTTTCATTAAATACATATAAAATAAGTATGAGTTTAAAATGTCTATGTTGGTTTCGATAGATATTGTTTAAATAATGCCATCCAAAAAGCTTTTTAGAAGCGCCTTGATCATTTTCTGAGCAAGATGATCCCAAGCGTTAAAGCCTTGAAAGCTTTGAAATTCTCCACAGATGAGCTTTTAAAGGTTGTTGAAATGGGCGGTCTATGCACATAAATACTTATGAAATACGCAAAAAGATTGTCCAATATGTTTATTCTATAACTATTTGAAACATAAGAAAATCGGAAAGAATCTGATAAAGATCACTTCATCACGTCTTATTAACTTCTTAGCTTCGACATCACAAAATAAGACATTAAAACTGAGTTCTTTATACGCTCTGCTCGAATGATGGTCCCTATAAAGCACTGCCCATCCTCCAGTCTTCCTGAACCTGTAGACAAAGTAACATTATCCTGGATGACTGGCATTCTCGTCATACTTGTGAACAGGTGCTGCTTGTGGGGGCATGTCATCTCAAGCTACGCATTTAGATATAAGTAGAACTACTAGACTTTTCTTAATGTTATTTTTTTGACATTTGTGCATTGCAAATGTGTCCATGGGCTAACATATCTTAAGTGATTTATTTTAATTGTATGATATTTTTAAAACGAGTAATTACTGAGTTTCTTGCCAGGTTCTTCTCAGTAAAAGCAACCTTCAGAACCTGGCGGTAGCATGTATAATCCTGTATAATTATGTCATTCTGACGATTTGAAGTGCTTTGTGAAAAGTCTAATCGAATAAAGATATTTTTGATTTTGCTTTAGTCACGCTGTGCTTATAGAAACGATTCAGAATGTATGGATATGAAATTATGTTACGTGACTGATTTATGACATTTCCATAATTTGTAACGCTTCTATTAGCGCAAACGCGGGTGTTACTTTGTCTAGGCTTACAGAAAGCCTAGATCTGCCAGTAGCATGCCCTCGCTGCCAAGTACAAAGTATCGACACATGTTTGCATAATAATAGAGAAGTAATAATAGGTATACTGGTCCCATTTAAATAATATTGTCGTTCTGTTATCTCTAAAAGTGTAGTAAGGTAATGACTCATCAATGTCATTAGTACGCGAGTCATTTCGCTGAACTATCGACTATATAATTGTGCCTATTGAATTATTGATGAATCACCAACGAAAGCCAAGGGTGTGGTTTTTCAGCTATTTATTAAGGTGTGGTCAATCATTTATTAAAATTACCAAATATATTTAATTAAGAGACGTGGTGGCCTTGATGTTTGAGCAGTCGCCTGCTACGCCTTCGAATCCCAGCGGGGCCTGTACCAATGAGTTTTACTAAAAAAACTTATGTACAGTGATTTCACACCACGGTGAAGGAAAACATCGTAAGGAAGCCTGCATATTTCTGAGAAGAAATTCAATGACGTATGTTAAGTGTCTGAGATGGCGATGGACTCACCATCTGTCACGTTGGCACTTAATCATCTTCGGTGTAAAGTGGGTGTTGTGATTACAACACCTCTGCCTACCCCTTCGGGGAATACAGGCGTGAGCATATGTATGTATGTGTACGTTTACCCTACATTTTTTGAGAGAGAAAAAATCACTAATAAATAATTACTATGCTACTGTACTGAGGTAACAAAATAAGCCCTTGTTTTTACTTGGAACAACTCAATGGTCACAATAAGAGCGCGCCTCTTATCAAAAAAGTGACCCCATCTCTTCGAACCGGTGTCCTAACATTGTGTGCCTCTGCCTACCCCTTCGGGGAATACAGGCATGAGCATATGTATGTATATTTAATTAAAGTAAAGCTCTTTATAAGTATTTCCAAAAGGAGTGTTTGTCAATTACTCAATTTTGCTGAAGATTTTTTTAAAGCTTAAGTGCAGCGATTTCACATCGTTACACACTACATACTACAGGAAACCGTGGAGGATCCTACGTTAAATATATATTTGGATATTTACCCGTGTAGTGAGGGAACGGTGAGAGAAGTGTGGGGTCGTGATACTAAATTATCCTACTGGTAGGAGAACTAAGAGTGCAATAAACTTTTGGGGCATTTTAGTAGAATTTCATTTTACAACAAAAAGCATTGTCCACAAAATTATAAATAAAAGGTTAACGAGGGAAAAATAAAAGTAGTTATTTGTTATACCACCAGCAGATTCCCTGTGACAAAAATATACACTTAAAAGTCTCGAAGTCTGTCTGTGTGTATGTAAAAATGCAGGTATTTGAATGTGACCTTTCAATAATCTGATGTAACATAACATCGTCTTACACTGACTGTATGACTAACACGAAGCTCATGGGCAAAGCTGCGTGTGCGCAGATATACGTCTCATAGACTAGATATACAAAGAGGGCCTCTTGAACCAACTTAAAAAATAAGTAGGTTCTATTTGTATATTTTCCCTTTTTTTTTGAGCACGGCTGTAACAATTATGATAGCATAAATGTAGAGATAAGGTTTTACTTTCAAGTACAGATTTCTTCATTATTAAAAAAAATTGAAATCTTTAATCAACCTCAAACCTACTTTGAATTTCGCTGGCCCATATAATAATTAAAATTATTTGAAAATTATTCATTTGGTAGCTTGTCGGTAGATTAATTTTAATTATGTTTTTAAGTTTTAAATTAGTTTCAATTGGTACTAATGTGTATAAAGCACTCCACAACACACTTACATAACCTTTTCGAAGAAATTTTGATCTTATAGCTAACACTAGTGGACCTCACGCGGTTTCACCAGCGTGGTTCCCGTTTTCGTGGGAGTACGGCGATAAAATAAAGCCTATGATACTCTCTGATGGTGTAGCTATCCAATGGTGAAAGAATTTTTGAAATCGGTCCAGTAGTTTTTGAGCCTATTCATAACAACTTTCTTTATCTTCGACACCTGCCATTAATGTTTTTCATTTGGCTGTTTCCTAGTACCCTAAGAATGTCTGGTAGAGATCGCTCTAGCAATAAGACCGCCTTTTGTTATTAATATAACTAGATTACCTATATTATAATATATTATTATTATAACAACCAACAAGCAAAGTTTTCCTCTTTTTAATATTAGTATAGATAATAGTGAAATATAATTTAGCATTGACCTCGTTTCGGGGTCCAGATCAAGTATTGGACAAGTTAGTGAATCATCCGCAATGGGTCAACTTTCCCAACCTGTTGCCAAGCGAATTCGCAATCTACCTGACATGTTGTGATGAAAAAATTTAAACAATGAGTCATTTTGTTTAATAGAAATATTATTTTAAAAGTAGAAAAGTTAATTATTACTAATATCTGTCCTTTTATATTTTCAAGCGATTTTATATTTCTGCGGTTACACCCGCATAGATTAAATTTAATTCCCGCGTACCCCTAAATTAAAAGCAGCCTTTGTAACATTAGCTATCTACCAGTGAAAGTCCCGTGAAAAATCGGTCCAGCCGTTTCAGAGATTACCCGGAATAAACAGACAGACAGAGAATATTTGTACTTGACACGGCGACGGGACTCAGCGTCTGTCACGTTGGTACTTAATCATCTTCAGTGAAAAGTGGGTGTTGTTATTACTCCTTCGGGGGCCCTAAATTTATTTATTTAGTTCTCATGTGTTTGTGTATAAAGCAGTAGTAATCTTTCGCAAGAAAATTCCGGGATTTCTATAATTACTTAAAAGTATCGCTTATACCCCGTTTATATAAATACAGCATGTGATCAAACACCCATTTGTTCAAACTATCGCTCATTGGAATATCAGTTTCACTGTTATTTGTACAATATAGTGGGGTTTTGGTTTTGTAAGCTACACTCTGTTTTAACGCGTTCACTGCTAACGACGCGTATGTGCGTCCAACTGTTAGAGAATTTACGAGGAAGTTGAAATGTTCGCAGTGAATGTGTTAAAAGGTTTTTAATCCATCCATTATCAATTTTCGAATACCTACCTATTCTGTAACTCTATCACTTCAATGTAGCCACCTTTTACGACATGACAGCTCCTTTAAAAACATATTAGAAGAAAAGGTAGAGCCGTGATGGCTTCGGGGTTAGAGCAATCGCCTACTACGCAAGCGACGCAAGTTCGAATCCCAGCGGGGCCTGTACCAATGACTTTTTCAAAAAACTTATGTACAGAGAAGCAATTCAAAGAAGTGCCAGAGACGGCGATAGACTCACCCTCTGTCACGTTGGCACTTAATCAAATTCGGTGACCACATTTCAGTGTTAATGTTACAACACCTCTGCTTACCCCTTCGGGGACCCTTCTGGGATGGCGTGAGCCGTATCAGGCACTATACATACGTCTTTAAATTACTTTTCAGACATATGCAGGTTTCCTCACGATGTTTTCCTTCACCGTAAAGCACGTGGTGTGAAATCCCTGTACATAAGTTTAGAAAAACTTATTGTTACAGGCCCCGCTGGGATTTGAACTTGCGTCGCTTGCGTAGCAGGCGACTGCTCAAACCTCAAGGCCACCACGGCTCTCTTTAAACACAATAAAATAAATCGTTCATTTATGTGTAAATTAAATTTCAAGTAAATATTAAATTCACCCACGCTCCATGCATGACTGGTTACAAAAATTACCAGCGTACGAATTAATTGATATAAAACTGTCAAAGTCCACACACAATAAAGTACGGTAAAATTAGCCAATGGTGAAATATTTTGCGTCGCAATTAATTTGCCGTTTGTCACATATTGAGACCGCATAGAGAGCAAAAGGCAAAGTTTAAATTGTTTTCAATACGTACGGTTTCATTTCGTTCTAATTATTTGAAATATGCACAAATTGGCGACCCCGCCAATTTGCTTTTGAAACCTTCAAGTTGAAATGTTTTGCGAAATTGTATTTTCTATTAGGCTTTTGTTCTATTTCATTTTGTATTATGGCTTTACTAATAATATAAAGAGGAAAAGTTTGTTTGTATGCTTGAAAAAATTGGTTCAAAAAGTACTAGACTAATTTAAAAAAATCTTTCACCATTTGAATGCTACATTATAACTGATTAATATAGGCCATATTTTATCTCTGTACTATCAAGGAAACACGTTACTTATTTATTATAAATTGAACAGTACGCCTGTTACTTTACAGCGTTTTCGTAATCTATACTCTCTTTCGTAATCTTTAAGGAGGCGCTGTACAATTTCTCATACTAAATATTCGGCGGAGACGCTAGTGATAGATAAGGAAAATGATGACAACTCGTGATAAAGTTACTGATTTGGAAATTGTTGAATTGAATCACCTGTTATTCTGATCCATGAAAGTTCTTAACACTCCGACCTGTACCATAACGTTTTTATAAATGTCACATTACGAGTATTATGGTGAAGCAAAACGTCGCGTAGAAACTAGCATTATGTGACTGTTAACACCTGTAATTGCACATTCATGCATCTCTTCATACACTTTCTTCGTTTAAGAGTGCTCCGAATTTGACCTTTCTAAAAAATACTATAAATTTTTACACTACGGAAAATAAATTATAAATGTTTTTTTTTTCACATTTACTACCTATCATTATTTATTACATTTTGTACAATCATGTCATTATTTTATACATAATTACTAACTTGAATCTAGCACAATAGAACACAGAATTTAAATTTGTCTCTGCAGGTAATTACCTAGTAAAAAAAATATATATGCTCACGCCATCCCAGAAGGGTCCCCAAAGGGGTAAGCAGAGGTGTTGTAACAACACCCACATTTCACCGAATATGATCAAGTGCCAACGTAACAGAGGGTGAGTCCATCGCCGTCTCAGGCACTATACATACGTCATTCAGTTACTTCTCAGACATATGCAGGTTTGTCATTGAATTACTTCTCAGACATAAGCAGGTTTCCTGACGATGTTTGCCTTCACCGTAAAGCACGTGGTGTGAAATAACTGCACATACGTTTTTAGAAATACTCATTGGTACAGGCCTCACTGGGATTCGAACTTGCGTCGCTTGCATAGCAGGCGACTGCTCTAACCCCAAGGCCACCACGGCTTCAATTACCTAGTATACATTAATATTTCATCCTATAAATAAAGATACCAGGAAATACCTACACTAGCTAGATACGTATGTGACTAGCTAGCTAGTGTATAAGTTAACGCTAAAACTAAGCAGAACTAATCAACAGTACTCGTATTGGTCTCGGGACTGGAAAGTTTCAACGGTTTGATTAAATTTGCACTTGTACTAATGGAAGTGCATAGTGTACTAACCGCGGCTAGATACTGGAATGGTGGGCGGTAGTGTCAAGGTAGAATCCGAAATATTCACACTATCATTTTGATTAGTGAAATTATAAATAGGAAAAATAAAATAAAAGAAATTTGCTCACGCCCTCCCAGATGGGGTAAGTAGAGGTGTTGTAACAACAACACTTACATTTCACCGAATATGATTAAGTGTCAACGTGACGGAGGGTGAGTCCGACACCGTCTCAGGCACCATACATACGTCTTTGAATTACTTCTCAGACATACAAGTAATCGGTGAAGCGGTTTCTAAGATTAGCCGGAACAGACAGACAGACGAAAAGAGAAAAATTTTAATTATATCAGTAGTACCGTAAGGTAAAGTCACCAGTCATGGACAGTATAAGCGAATGTTTTTCATATTTGCTCTGCAATTTCTTTATTGTTTAACATACATTCCTAAGGATTTGGAGGTAAATTAAAAGCTCTTTTCTTAATCAGAATTTAATGTTTAATTTTAGTTCAGTACTTAGTGGCGACGGCGATGGACCCACACTTAATATTCACCCTTACACCTTACTTACCCACGCTTATCCCTTCGGGGACCCGTCTGGGATGAGTATATATTTTATGTATTTTTTTTTTGTTCTTCTGTTACAGTTAATCTTATTAAAAATTTATCTTCACACTTACGTTACGTTACGTTATTTAGTCGCTGACAGAGTAATCGTATTAATCTATGTAATATAAAGACAAATAAAATATAAGTGTATGTATAATATCTCTCTGAATGTTGCGACGCGAGACGTACATATTGCTCGCGTCAAAACACAGAGACAGACGAATAAAATAATTACTGCGCATTCAAGCTCAGCGCTTAATCTAGTATTATGGCGGAAATTATCGACAGTTCACAATGGCACGCAAATATATACACATAAATAAAATTGAAGTGTCTGTTTGTAATTCCAAAATAACAGCTTTTCACTAAATGCATATGAAAGTATATACGGTACTGACATAGAATAATCTAATTTAGACTTTTCTCTGTCTGTCTTCCTATTTGTCTGTTTGTTTCGGCTAAGCTCCGAAACGGCTGGATCAATTTGACAGGGAGAAATTTAGGCTACATTTAATCAAATCTACGCGGGAGAAACCGCGGGGCACAGATAGTTAAAAAATAAACTAGTGTTCATATTTACGGTCAATGTCTTGTGACGAAAGCATTATAACCCGAGCTAAAATTAGGATTGTGTGATGCTACCAAGTATGATAGGTCGTTTAATCAAATCATTGTTTCACAATGAAATAATATAAATAAACAACACTCCTGCTTAGACACCATTAATGGACACTAAAATCCAGTGTTTTAGGGTGTTTTAGGGCTAAAATGATAATTTATAGTATGGGTTATATTATAAAAAAAAAAAAAAAATATCAATAGAAATGCATCAAGCATTTCTATTGATAAATCATTATTTTTTCAAACAATGACGGTACACCAGACACAAAATAAGATGATAACCTACTTGCATCGCGATTCTAGTAAGAAATTACGATTCCCGACACCAAATGACACCGCGAAACTAACAACCGTTATGGCCGTAATCAAAATGGATGTCAGTTCTCAAAAACAGTTGTTATGACAGCTAAAATACTGGCACAACTGATAAGTATTGACATTTGAAAAAAATACTGCGCGTCTCCTTAATTTTAGAAAAAACAAAAAATGTCCATGATTGGTCCGCGTCCAACATAGCTGCCTTTACCTTATATACTTTTATATATACTTAGTGATTTTTTTTATTTTGGAATAACAAATAGACACATCAATTTTATTTATCTGTATAACCGAATTACCAA
This sequence comes from Watsonalla binaria, assembly GCA_929442735.1. Classification (NCBI taxonomy): domain Eukaryota; kingdom Metazoa; phylum Arthropoda; class Insecta; order Lepidoptera; family Drepanidae; genus Watsonalla; species Watsonalla binaria. Next base: position 7,959,726 of record OV838937.1, on the reverse strand, counting down.
TTTATCATCTTTGGCAATCATTGCAGGTCAGTCGGAGCCCAAATATCGTCTGACAACTGGTTTAACCCAGATCACAGATTTTCCTCGCCAAAGAGGTTGCGAATATCAGATGGCAGTCGCTTCGTATAATAATCAGGTGATCAGGCGCATCAGGTTGAATCAAGTGTATGGGATAAGGCCAGGGAGATGATGATGATAACCGAATTTCCTATAAACGTATTAAGAACGCTATTAAATTTCGTTCCTTTTATGCTTATTTCAAATTTTTGTAGATTCAATTAAACAATACGAATGATCGAAGACCTACCAAATCAGTGGACAGCCGTGTCATTTTCCTAAAAGTTGTAATTAACGACAATTCATCATTGTCACGCCACACGCATTCCTAGTCATTTCTATCTACTTAATAATCATCAGGCATAATCCTTCTGGCATAATGAAATCATTGAACGCGCAATAGGTGACATTTTAAGATTAATACCGGTCATTCGGTCAAGATTCGGTCAACTCACAACCAATTCTATCGAACCATTTCACGTTAGAAAGCAACATTTTAAATCTATGCCTTATTACAACGGCATGAGAGTTGAGTTTAATATTTTTGGTTTATTTTTTTATTTTGGTGTGTGTTCCAAATTCAAAGGGTTCTAATTATAATTTGAATCGTTTAGGAGTTAAATATTTTCGGCGTCGGTTAGACAAAAAAAGTTTAAAGACATCGACTCGAGTTTGGTCAACATAGTGGAAGCATTCAGAATACATGGAGTCGTGTTTGATTATGTTTTTTACAATATTTTATTGTAAAACAATTCTTTGGAAGTAAAGAGAAGGAAGAAAAGTCCGTGAATGTTTTTTTATTCGAATAATAAATTGTGTATAATTTTTTTTTAGCCAAAAATATCAAATGTCTATAGCGTTAAAAACTTGCAGTTTACTTTATCAGGACATCGTTTTCTTACGTGTCAATTTATAAACCTAACCAATTATTATCCTTTTCGGGAATAAAGGGATTATAAGAAAAATAAAATGTCTCATATTAGCGGCCGTCAGTAGTTCTCGTTCCCGTGGGAGGGGTAATGTAGTTATCGATTCCTGAAAGAAATTTTCTTATGATCCAGTAGGGTCGGAGCCTATTCAATAAAAACATTTTTATAAACTACTATAGATTCCAATCATATATTATATAAAAATATTGGTCCATCCAATAAATATACATCACACGTCTCAACTTCTTCCTGTCCAATCTCCCGTCGATGAGTCACTCGCAAAGTAGAACGGTGGTACGGGTAGGCACCGAACGAAAAAACCGTGTGTACGCACCTTATCTGTTGCATCAGATAATATACAGGCTGATTATTAGGTGTTAACATTATATGAATGAGGGGTGGACCAATTATACTGTAACACTAAAATCAAATAAGAAGAATTGTATACAATCCTGGTGTCCTATACCAACTTCATGGCAGTAATTATTATATTTCTAAAAGAATCGTTCAAACCTAAAAAATGTGAATTAAAGAACCGGTTCTTGTAATTTTCATAGATGACATGGAAGGTTTAAACCGTGAAAAACATAAATAATAAGTTAAGCAAAAGGTGATATGAAGTTCGCCGTGTCAACAAAAAATCTAAAAAAATCGAAAAAATAATATTTGAGTGGCAATGCTGTCAGCCTTCTTGGCACGATCTTGAGAGACACTGATTTCGGCCAAGTTATATACTGTAATTAGATTTAAGGACTGCTCCTTGTATATAGAGAAGCATGAAGAGTTGTCTAGGATATTTGTTCCTAACTACAAGTCGCACAGTGGCGCGCGCTCACTCCCCAGTCCCCCGCACTCTCGCCGCTCTCAACGCTCTCTTGGTCGCCAAACCTGATTGTGATGTGTTCGCGGATGAATGGCAGACGATAATGTCAGTATGCCTGGAGTATTGTGAGGGGAACGAATGAATGAATATTGTATATATTACTCTTAATTTGTGTAATTGGCTTTTAGCCGTTCTAATTAATACATGTATAAATATATCTTTATTCAATAAATGTTTTTATGTTTAAGTCAGTATGCAAATAACGTAAATATCTGTCAAACATATTGCAAGAACGATAAAAGTGTTCAAACAAGTAATTTAGTACCTAATCAGTGTCCAGTACAATGTCTAGACTAGTCTGAGCAAACATAGCGTTGTGTTTGACAGCACGTAAGCTTTGATGAAAGGTTGTTTAGATCCTGCAAATTAAATTAAATAACGAATAGATGTAAGTTGAGATGGTTTAGACATATCGTAAGGATGAATGAAAGGCGATTAGCATAAGAATTTATCGGTGAGAAATTCATAAGTGTCGGAGGTCATCCAAGGAAGAACTACCATGACCTTATTAGTAATATTTTTCAGAAAGGTCAATTTCGGGGTATGAGCATGAATGTGGATGAAGCGAAAGAAGTATGTAAGGATCGTAGCATGTGGCAAACGTTGGTTTCTGCCTACTACCATGGGATGAAATACGAGCGTCAGCATATGTATACGTGATTTTATTTTTACTAACACGAAAACATTGTTCAACATATTGTTCTTCTAAAGCAAGATTTTTATTTTCTTGGCTTAAGCAGCTTTGGCCATAAAATTGACATAGGGTCCATTATTAGGGTGTAATACTGAAATTTTTACCATTGTGCATTTATGTTAATTATCACATTAAATTTTTTGTATGATTGCCTTCACATCAGTGTGTTTATAAAATATTTTTTATTGTTTTGAAGATTGTTTTCAGAAGACTAGTTTCCGAACCAGAGATCATTTATCGAAGTTAATATTATTAGTGCCTTAAATAAAAAAACGTTATTTTTCTTTCATTTTCATAACGCTCATGGCTTGCCACTTTGCCTTACACTCTAGTCTTCAACAAGTAATTCCACACACCCGTAAGCATAATGAAACAAGTATAAAAATACACATCCATCAATTACTATTTAATACAAAGAAAACACTCTCTAGGCATTCTTTAAGAATCTAATTAACATCAACCTGTACATCTCCATGCGCCAGCGCAGATGACTCATATCCCGATCGTCAAACACTCTCACGACAAAGGAATAGAGTTAAATATAAATATCCACTATGAGATTGACCGACAATTTGTACGTGTTAAATGTGTACCAACTATTATTTTTGAAAATTTGACAGCTGCCTTATTAAAAAAAATCAAGCTTATAACAAGAGACAAGAGAAAGATTAAAAAAACTTATAAGCTTCCCATCATAAACCACGCTTTTAAAAACTCAAATACGATTTATTACAGTTTTGATTTACGTGTCGCAATAAACTGACAACACTATTGTCCATTGACGCATCGAATTTTTAAATAGGGCAATGATACAAACGTCACGTTTACCGTTATTTCAAATAAAACTGTTAAATGTTCTATTAGGTCATAATTTTTGTGGACGTTTAAGATTTATAATAAAAAATACAATGTCATTACAATGTAGTATTGAAAGAAAATATTGTATGGAGTAGATTTTTAACGATCATGAAAAATGTAAGGGTTTTATGATGGTTTTGATGAGCGACAGCTTATCAGTTCAGAAAAACAAGAATTTATGCTACGCATTAAACGATGGATAAGTGGTCTGAGTAGTTGCCAGTAACGTAAACGATGCAAGTTCCAATTTTACATATCGTATATAACCAACTAGCTGTGCCCCGCAGTTTCACCCGCGTAGTTTTAGTTTCATGCTTAATTTCACGGTTCCCTTATATTTCTTTAGATAAAAGTAGCCTAGGTTACTCCTTGAAACATCAGCTACCAGCCAGTGAAAGTCCCGTTAAAATCGGCCCAGTCGAAACAAAGAAGCAGACAGACAATTTTTAATTTTTTTATTTTTTATGTCAGTACCGTATTTACTTTCATATGCATTAAGTGATAAGCTGTAATTTTGGAATTACAGACACTTCAGTTTTATTTATATGTTTGTATAGAAGTATATATATATAGATGTGTTTTTGTATAAAAAAGTGCAATAATGTTATTTATATACAGTAAGAATGTCTAAGAATAAATTATAAAAATACATATATACATATGCTCACGCCTGTATCCCATGGGGGTAGGCAGAGACCACCGTTTACCACATGCTACGATCCTTACATACTTCTTTCGCTTCATCCACATTCATGCATCTCTTCATACACTTTCTTCGGTTACCAGTGCTCGGAATTTGACCTTTCTGAAAAATACTATTAATTTGGTCATAGTAGTTCTTCCTTGGACGCCCTCTACCGACACTTCCGGTCACATTCGCTCTATAAATATCTTTCGTTAATCGCCTTTCACTCATCCTTTCGATATGTCCAAACCATCTCAACATACTTTTTTCAATTCTGGTCACCACATCATTCTTCAGCTCGCAACTGTCTCTTATCACACTATCTAATATATAAAATTCTCGTGTCACAGTTTTCGTTGCCATACTCCTCCGAAACGGCTTGACCGATTTTGATGAAATTTTTTGTGCTTATCCGCTATCTATGAGAATCGGCCAATATCAATTTTTCATCCCCCTCAATGTTAGGGGTAGTCCACCCCAAATATATGGTAATACAACGTTTGCCGGGCACAGCTAGTTTTTCATAAAATTATGTTGTGAAATCTATTATAATATATTATCTTTCCCTAATTAAATCATATTCAATGAAAATTGTACAAGGTTGCACCAACCCGATATATAAATAAAATTATGTGGTGTCTGTTTGTAATTCCAAAATGACATCTTTTCCATATATACATATAATAATAGCCGTGTTGGCCTTAAGGTTTGAGCAGTCGCCTGCTACGCAAGCGACGCAGGTTCGAATCCCAGCGGGGCCTGTACCTATGAGTTTTTCTTAAATACTTATGTAAAGTGATTTCACACCACGTGCTTTACGGTGAAGGAAAACATCGTGAGGAAACCTGCATGTTTCTGAGAAGTAATTCAATGACGTATGTAAAGTGTCTGAGACGGCGAGGGACTCACCATCTGTCACGTTGGCACTTAATCATCTTCGGTGAAAAGTGGGTGTTGTGCTTACAACACTTCTGCCTACCCCTTCGGGGAATACAGGCGTGAGCATATGTATGTGTGTACATATAATAATAATAACGATCTCCTACCGAATTTCATATCATAAAACAAATGAGTAACTAGGAGTGGATCAAAAATGGGGAATAAAATGGGTTCTGTACTGTCATTAAATAAAGTATACGCGAGTGAAACCGCAGGGCACGGCTAGTAATAAAATAATTATTGAAACATTTTTATAGGTTCACTGACCACTCATGTCAAGCACGTTGTTATAAATAGCCTTAAACAAAAGACTATTGGATGTGATGACGAAATTGTGAAGTGTTCAGAAATGAGTTGAATATTGTTTGCTGAAGATAAGCTTATATCGTTGGTGGGACAAGTTAAGGGCGTATGAAATTAACGTATTGATATGCTAACTGTGCCCTGGGAGCCCTAATGTTTTTTTTAAATAAATGTAGCCTACATTTTCCTTGTAACATTATCTATCTGCTAATCAAAATCCCGTCAAAATCAATCCAGCGATTCTAGAGATTACCCGTAACAAACAGATAGACAGAGAAAATTTTTGAAAATGTATTTTTTATTTAACACAGCTAAGGGCACCCCGGTGCGGGGCTCGGACCTCGGCTTAGGGCGTTGCTGGGAGATGAGCTAGGGATCTGAGTGGTATTATTTAGGGACATGTTTAAGGCTAGTGGCTCGGCGCGCGCCGGCCCTAGCAGAGGACGGGGGGGACGGTGACGTAGAGGTCGCGACGAGCCTCGCCAGCGAGGACGGAACAATGGTCGGTTTGGTGTGTTCTTTTGAGACATTGCTTGCTGAAGCAATGTGATATGTCGTCAGGGTCAATAAGGACGTGCCTCGGACGGCGTCGGGAGGAGTAACATTACTCTCGATCTCCACTTACTTGGACCAAATCACAACACAGATAAAGTGAGCTTACAAAATTTTATTAAATTCCTCTTTGTATTGGTTACAATTGGGTTCTTTATGGCGACACCATAGGGTAATCGCACTATTAACGCTCGATAAGCGCTTACGACACGGCTTTTGTTTCATGTGGGGTGTTGACTTCTGAATCATGGGAATGTTAGAAATACATTATAAGTTCACTTGTACATACATTCATATGCTCACACCTGTATTATTATTAGAAAGGGTAGGCAGAGGTATTGTAATAACAACGCCCACTTTTCACCGATGATGATTAAGCGCCAACATGACAGATGGTGAGTCCATCGCCGTCTCAGACACTCCGACATATGCAGGTTCCCTCACGATGATTTCCTTCACGTTAAAGCACGTGGTGTGAAATCACTGCACATAAGTTTTTTTAGAAAAACTCCACCACGGCTAGTTCAATCCATAACAATCGGTATCTGCCAGTGAAAGTTCCGCTCAAATCGGTCTAGCCGTTTCAGAGATTACGCGGGACAAACAGAAAGACAGACAGAGAAAAAATTTGAAAATTTACTTTCATATGCATTTAGTGTAAAGCTGTTATTTTGGAATTGCGAACAGACACATCAATCTTATTTATGTGTATAGATGTATAGATTACAAAAATTTTTATATTTATTTTTCTTGTTAAGAGGTGTTCTTCCAAAGACACTATTTTCTAAATTAGTTCAAGACTGTTAATAGTCATTATGAGTTATGACAATAGGTACGCCAACTAATTATTGTTTCCTGGTGACTAGTAATTAGCATACATTATGATGCCATTAGCACAATGGGTACCAGTTTATACATTATTACTTGGGTGTGGTTAAGTGATGGTATTTGGAGTCATAAATTACATGAAAAAACTTTAAAAATCTATATCAGGGGTGTGCGACTAGTTTAATTTACCAAAGAAGTCTTTGTTTAAATCTGAAAAACAGCCGTGGTGGCCTTGAGGTTTGAGCAGTCGCCTGCTACGCAAGCGACGCAATTTCTAATCCCAGCGGGGCCTGTACCAATGAGTTTTTCTAAAAAAACTTATGTGCAGTTATTTTACACTAAGTGCTTTACGGTGAAGGAAAACATCGTGAGGAAACCTGCATATGTCTGAGAAGTAATTCAAAGACGTATGTATAGTGCCTGAAACGGCGATAGATTCACCATCTGTCATGTTGACACTTAAGTCTTCGGTGAAAAGTATAGTGTTGGTACGTACGTGGTGTACGTACCTGCCTACCCTTTCTGGGAATACTGGAGAGATCATATGTATGTACTAGAAAACAAAAGAAACATTTTAGTTTTTTTTTTTTGAGTAATTTTTTCGTCCGCAAGTCCAACTCAAACTTGGCCGGTTTTCATAATTTTCAACACTGAATAGGCTGCAAGGTTAAATGGATACAGTGTAAGCAATCATTTAATAACATGAATGTATCTGACAGAAGGTCGTTTTTGTTCACCATGAGTCACGCATGCGGGCCGCGTGACCTGATGGAAAATTGTGCAAATTTACAGTTTTTCATATACATACAAAGTTGACTGTTTCATAAACATACGCTTAGATACATACCACCTTTGTTTGAATGCATACCTATACAAATTATATTGATCGAATCTATACAGATAAATGAAATTGAACTGTTTGTAAATCCAAATCCAAATATGAAAGCCTACACGAGAGAGGAGCTCGTGGTACAGTTGCTATTGCATAAATCATTCGATCAGCGAAGCTAAGCAACCCTAACCCTAGCCAGTAATTGGATGGGTGACCGCCCGTGTTCCCTCCGTGCCTCGGAGAGCACGTTAAGCCGTCGGTCCCGGTTGCCAATTTATCATCTTTGGCAATCGTTACAGGTCAGTCGTAGGCCTAAAAGAGTCTGACAACTGGTTTAACCTAGATCACAGATTTTCCTCGTAAAAGGGGTTGCGAAGGTCAGATGGCAGTCGCTTCGTATAAAAATCTGATCAGCCGTATCGGGTTGATCAAATGATAGATAAGGCCAGGGAGATGATGATGTTGAAAGCATGCACGATACTGACATAAGAAAACCATTTTTTAATTTTTTGTCTGTCTGGCTATTTGTTCCGGGTAATCTCCGAAACGGCTGGACCGATTTTAACGGGACTTTCACTGGCAGGTAGCTGATGTTTCAGGGAGTAACTGAGGCTACTTTAAATTATTAAAAAAAATAGAGTTTCGCGAAATTAAGCATGAAACTAAATCTACGCCGGTGAAACCGCGGAGCTAGTCTAAAATATTATTTAGCATATTGCCACTAAAAGCTAATATTCATACATACACACATACACTTTACTTAACTCATCCTTTCGATTTTACCAAATCATCTCAAAACACATCTTTCAATTACCGTCACCACATCTTTCTCCAATCTTATCACACTACAGGATAACATACATACATACATACACTCACGCCTGTATTTTCCGAAGGGGTGGGCAGAGGTGTTGTTATCACAACACCCACTTTTCACCGAAGGTAACTAAGTGCCAACGTGGCAGATGGTGAGTCTATCGCCGTCTCAAGCATACACTAGACACCGTATTACGTTCAGTACAGGATAATAAAGTATTTTTTACCGTCACCTAAAAGGCCAAACGAAATTGACTTCAATGTAGTCATTCGGCTACTGTATTCAGCACTTTTTACTTCAAAGGAATCCTTAATTATTTATTTCGAGTCTATTGCAATCGATTAACGATCTTAATTCAATATTGATAGAAACAAAATTCGAATGAGGGGTGAATTTGAAAATCGATTTCGTAACTAATCGATGAGTGATGGATTCGTTCGTAATCGCAAGTGTTCGAATGAATCGACTTCTTTTTTCAAATCGTGCGCGTTTCGTCCCATTGTATCAGTGTATTGTTATCCTATGTGTTTGGTGCGGGAAGTTTTTGCATTCTGAATTAATGAATATTCAACTTTATTACATTTATTTTAAGGGTTTAGTTTGCTTGGCAGAATGAAATTGTTTAATTTGTATTTTGAAAGGGTTAAAAATAGGTGATGATTTTTTGTTTGCATAATAAATTTGATAATCACGGTATGGAACTCAACTACGTAATATACGCAATTTCTTTAGTACCTACTAGCTGTGCCCCGCGGTTTTACCTGTATAGAGTTCTTTTGATGGGTGTCTTGCGCAACCCTAAATTACAAATAAAAGTAGCCTTATTTACGCCTTGTAACATTAGATATCCGTGAAAGTTGCGCTAAAATCGGTCCATCTGTTTCGAAGTTTAGCCGGAACAAACAGACAGACGGACAAATAAATATAAAATTGTTTTTCCATGTCTGCACCGTGCATACTTTCATATGCATTTAATTACAAACAGACACTTCAATTTTATTTATCTGTTTATATAGATATAGGGAATACATAAAAACACTCATCTGCCATTACAGGTCGAGACCAGTGCGATATTAACCTATACTAAAAGGTTACGGAAACCCAATTCGCAATGTAAATAAAAAATAAATTATTTGATAATAATTAAGAAATTTGTTTAAAGCAGCAAAATTACTACTAAAAAACTACCCTCAATAGTTATCTTTGTTTGACACAAGACAACAAAGCGTTCTTAATTTAAACATTTCTAAACAACAACAATAATAAGCAAGTACAGTTCCGCGGAAAAGCTAAACGGTTAGTAAGCGACGATCATATTTCTGCAGTCGCTTCAGACGCTGACATGCTAATGCTAACACAATAGTTTGGCTAAACAATGCCAGTACAGTCGCGTGGAACAGTCAACTAAGTGACCTTTAAAAATGACCTTTAATTTTGCATTGAAATTTGAAATTATAACTCCGCCATTGATTTTTTTTTTCAAATTGTGAACTGACATCTTCCTATAAATTATTTACCTAACTTTTCTAAAATATTTTTGCCTTTGAAATAAAGAATAAAAATTTTGTATTTACTGATTATTGTTTCCATGCAACAAGCATTCTTCCAACAAACGGAATATGAATAACCGGCCATTCCTGCATTACTAAAAATGTGCTTGATGTATGGTAAAAAACTAAAAATATTGTCTGTGTTGGCATATCTTTGAAAAAATGTTTTTATGCAACTTATAAAAACTAGTACGATTTCCCCATATAAATATAACCTATGTGCAAAAAGCTTTCCCAATATTATTTTACACCCGCCTGTACACTGGCAGTCAATATAACAGCGCACAACACGAGTATCAGTCACCTTGCATTTGGTGCAATATTCATTAAGCGCGCCGGCTATTAATTCGCGCCAACACTGATGCACGCCATTGTACTGAGGTGCTACTCGGTTGCATTATGCTGCTCAGTTGGTTAGGGTTGGTTAGATTGCAATTTTTTTAATAGATAGTGTTATTTTTTTATAAAAATAAAATATACACTAAGGTCACATTGTCACGTGAAACACGTGCGAGTCTGGCAACAAAAAAAGGGAAAATCTTGAGCAGGACATTTTTATACAAATCTAAAATTGTCACCTCCAGGTTCAAAAGCCTGCTTTTAGTTTTAAAAACCAAAAAGAAATTAAGAAAATATTAAAAATTTTTTTTTTAAATATTTTGTTGTATAAAATTATTAGATTATATTTTTTAAAGTTTGTTTTAGAATTAAACATGTATTATCTCAATCAACAACTTTACGTAAAAACTTTACGTATGAATAGTAATTGGTAGACGGTCTTATCATAAGTCACGTGATCAATTGATTGGGTTACGAGCAAACAGACCTAATTAAACAGACCACGGTAAAAACGAAAACAAGCCACTTACGTCTCAATTTCGGCTGGAGGCCCTTGGGTCTCGCCCTTTAGTCCCGTTAAGCAGTGAAGGTAACTCCCCCCTACCAACTGCGAGAGACCATATATTAAAAAATAATTACGACTCAATTCTTCGGTAGAAAGTAAGGTTAAGTAAAGTTCGGGAACCTTGTTGCGAAAACGTTAAAAAAAATGATTACATATTAAGTAAATAAACTATTCAAAAATGAGCTTTAATTAAGAACATATCTCAAATAATGTAGCTTAAACGAGAAATTGACCTGAGCACTAAGAATTGTTCACAAAACTCGAATGCAATAATAGGAAAAAGCGAGTCAACTAATTTAGTTGAACTCCGTGCAATGTGAAATGAGTCAGTCCATTTATGATCTTTACATACATTCCAATGACACAAGATAGGTGAATAATAAATATGGAATTACAGGTATGTTGTTTGCCTTACATTCAGCTGATGAAATAACATTATATCTTTGTATGTCATTTATGGCAAGGATTGTATTCAGGGTACTTTTTAAGAAAAATACTTTATTTTTATATGGCACACGTCATCAGTAATACCTATACAATATTAAAAAAAACATTGGCCATCGGGTCAAAAATCGGGATACAGGCCTTTGTCCAAATTATGATTAGATTATATTATAATCTAAGCGTTGATATTAGTGTCACACAATAATCAAACAATTAACAAAAACGCCGTGGTGGCCTCGGGGTTAGAGCAGTCGCCTGCTACGCAAGCGACGCAAGTTCGAATCCCAGCGGGGCCTGTATCAATGAGTTTTTCTAAAAAAAAAACTTACGTACAGTGATTTCACACCACGTGCTTTACGGTGAAGGTAAACATCGTGAGGAAACCTGCATATGTCTGAGAAGTAATTCAAAGACGTATGTATAGTGCCTGAGACGGTGATAGACTCACCATCTGTCTCGTTGGCACTTAATCAAATTCGGTGAAAAGTGGGTGTTGTGATTATAACACCTCTGCCTACCCCTTCGGGGAATACAGGCGTGAGCATATGTATGTATTTTTGTACAAAATTTCGGTAAAAACATAATTTTCACCATGCCAACCCTATTGATGTTGAATCAAGCTTTTGTTCAGCCCTGTCAGTGCAGCCAATGATTAATTACGTGTATGAAGCCCGATAATTACCGCAGACTACCGTATCCTGTGAAAAACTATCCGGAACTATGCTGAAACTGAAAGGTTTCGATTTAATTAATACATCAAAGTGACAGCATTGAGCACTGCCTTTTTGCGTTGGATTTTGGTAATCTGAAAATATGTATTGGCTTTATACATTTCATTTACAAATATCTGAACGAATGAATTAATTAAAAAAATGGTATATTATTTACCCGCTTGATGGTTGCATGCAGCTCAAACAAAGGTGAAAAAATATTTATTCATTGTCACCACATCATTGATACTACATCACAGGTGTCACTCTCACGTTGCTAACCTTACATTAAAATATAAAAAAACATACAGTTGAATTAATAACCTCCTCCTTTTTTTGAAGTCGGTTCATCATCATCATCATAATTTAAGAGCTAGGCTCTTGTCGGTGAAGCAATCGCCAAAACTTTAACTTCCTTGTACGACATGACGTTGACTTTTCCCTTCAGCTGTTGTATATAACTAATCCTTGGTCTCCCTCTTCTACGCTTTCCTTCTATCTTCCCTTCTATGATGTTTTTGATGAAAGCGTCATGTCGTAATAAGTGTCCAATCATCTTGCCCTCCTGTTTTCTATTGTCCGGATTATCATTCTTTCTTCTTCTACTCTTTCCAATACTTCGTCGTTTGTGACCATCTCTGTCCAACTTATACCCTCCATCCTTCTCCAGCACCACATTTCAAATGCCTGCAGCCTTTCCCTATCTCTTTGCGTGAGTGTCCACGTCTCACATCCATATAGAGCGATGCTCCATAAATATGTTTTTATGAGTCTTTTTCTCACCTTCTTTGCTATCTTGGATTTAAATATGTATTTCTTATTATTAAATGATTGTTTTTGAAGTCGGTTAAGAAATGTAATTTCATCAATGATCGAAGGCTTGAGTGAAGCTCCTAGGGCCTTACCATAACCTCTTATTGGGAGAATTGTTATATTGTATAATAGTTTTACTCTTATTATGAGACAGATTTATTTGACGTGTATACATCTGTCACTGTCACATAACTGAACTATCATTGCAATAGGAGCTCATGGTTAGGTCCCTGTATGGTATTTTAATGTTATGTTTCTGCCGAGGAGGCATTGAGCTAGCAGTAATGAAATACAAAAATAAAAAATATTAAATTAATCAAATAAATAAATAAAATTCTGAATAAAATATATTCAACGGTAAAGTAAAACAATATTTTTGCAACAAAAAATAAACTCACAAATTATTCAAAAAAAGTCTCCAAACCTGTTTCAAAACTCCGTTCGCGGAATCTTTGGGAAGCGTAAACGAATAAAATTCACACACTTGTCACTTTCATCGAATCATTTACACATTGTAACCGATAATTTGAATATGTCAATAACGTCAAACTTAGCATATGCAGTCAAAAAAACCACCTTGCATTTTTTGTCAAAAAAACTTTAACCCTAATTTGACAATGCATGCAAACAAAAAAATCTCTCACGGTCAATTAGACAGGATAAAAAATTACATTATTTAAATTCCCAAACATTTGTCACTAGCGAATTATTTAAATTGTTCCATTTTGACTGCGCATGCAAGGGTATGCAAATTTGCAAAAGCTGCAGCAATCCTAGATGATCAGGCTAAATGAGGAGTTTATACAAAAATGTACGCTTGGGAATTGCAGTTGTTGAGATTTTTTGGTGGGAAGTTGGTTTTGTTTGGGAATTATGATATCAAGGAAATATTTTGCATGAAATCTTCATAACATAACATTATGTTTCTTTAAGTAATAACCAAAAGAAGAATTGTTGGAAAAAATATCGAATAATAAAATCAAATTTATTAAATTAAAAATTTATATATTTTTTTGTAAATAATAATCATGATGCTTTATTTAAAAAACACATTATACAATTTAATTTTAAATGTTCTAAAAATAATAAATAGTAATTTTAAATGTGAAAAAAAAAACTAACGTAGGTACTCATGCCATTTAATATTTAATGAAAATTTTAGTCTATTTTACGCAAAAATATTGTTCTTCCACAAATATTCAGGTTACTTTTTACCGCAGGACTATTTCAATCCTACGGAAAAAACATTAAAGCGTGTTTAAGCATGTGATTATTCTCGATTTAATATGAAAATATAAATATATTTTTTTTGCAAAAAGAAATACAAATCCATTTTATTGTAGCTCAAAGTTTCAACACCATTACCAAAACAATAACGTGTTAAGATTCTCACATGTTTTGCCAAATAAATATTAAACCTTTATACATATTATAATATCTATGGTCAATTTGACATGTAACCACAAAGTAGAATCGTTACATAGAAGGGAAGATCAAATTGTTATTTGATTCAAATCAAGTAACTGATAGAGATTTGAAATGAGATGGGTGTAAGGGTTACATGTGGTGGAAAGAGATGCAACATTAGCAAACAGTTTATAAATGTAAATACAGGTAAGTAAATTAGTGGAATTGAATTCCGATGCAAAATAGATGTCAATAAATTGCAAGTGTTGTGAGAAAATTTTGGTTTTGTAATTCGTAAATGAATGAGCTTTGCAATTTCGTACAAAACTATATTTTAAATCTCAAGTACACTTATTATGTGATTAATTTAACGATAATTTAAACTGAATGATCGTAAAACTAAATTTAATCTTTTTAAAAAAAAATTTTTGTATTTATATTATTTGTTACTTTATTAAGTTGCCTGCATGCCTACAAATGCTTATACTTAGGCAGAGGTGTACTTATAATAACAACACCCACTTTTCACCGAAGATGATTAAGTGCTAACGTAACAGATGGCGGGTCTATCGCCGCTTCAGGCACTAACATACGACTTCACTGTCTCTCACTATGCAGTGACATTCAGAGTTTGTATTCAACGATACCATTAGACGTCAATAATTTAAATAATCACCTTGATGTCGATCTTGGTACTACTGAAACAAATATTATTATACAAATGAATGACTATATTCATTTGTATATTCACACTTTATATTCTCTAGATCAAGGTGTTGAATATCGTTGATTTTGACCTATATTGAGCTCTAGCGATGCGTCCTCGATCCACTTTGTGTAAGGATTTTTTAAGACTATTTCAAAACGTTGACTTTTCCCTATTATCTATAAATATAATACGGATTGGCTTTAGCGTTAAATCAGACAAAATAAGGTTTTATCGTATTATATATATTTATATAATATTACTCTATATTAATACTTTATTTTTATAAACTCAATATTGTTTGTATCACTTTATTTTGATGGTAGAAAAAATCTGCATACATCTGAAAGCTTGGACTATAAATATTCTAGGTAAATATTTCAAATATATCTATGGTAAACATTCAAGCTTTTTTTTAAATCTACTCACCGTCTGTCTCCGCATCATCCAAAGCTCGAATGGTAGAGAATGACCATGGCATTAAGTCCGCCTGTGCATACTGCTACGCAAGCGACGCAAGTTCGAATCCCAGCGGGGCCTGTACCAATGAGTTTTTCTAAAAAACTTATGTACAGTGATTTCACACCACGTGCTTTACGGTGAAGGAAAACGACGAAAGTAATTCAATGACGTATGTAAATTGTCTGAGACGGCGATGAACTCACCATCGGTCACGTTGGCACTTAATCATCTTCGGTGAAAAGTGGGTGTTGTGATTACAACACCTCTGCCTACCCCTTCGGGGAATACAGGCGTGATGATTATAAATAAATAAATATTAATCAATGATGAAGTGGTGCCTCAGAGAATTCAAACTCACTATTTGTACTACTGACACCTTGTAAATCGTATTATGTAAACCAACGTGGCATGAATTTAAGAATCTTTTTGAAAATAATGATTTTATGATCATACATACATACATACATACATTATCATCATCCCAAGACCCACACGGCTGGTGACTTGACACCACTTTTACTACATCTGTCCTTGTTTTTACCAGATTCACCTAAATTAACCTGTTATTTACTTTACAGACATATACATTATGATTTTCATTATTGTGAGAATCAAGAATAATAAATTGACTTTTCCAGTTACAAAAATAGCATCGAGACAGACTGCAAAAAGTCGAGGATCGTCGTGATCGAAGGAACACCGGAAACTGCTCGCATATTTAAGACGTGCGGTGTTAGGGTGTTCCACTTGAGACTTAGAATAATACCGAAATATTTTGCTTATCCCCAGGATTCATTCCGTAATAGATGTCATGGCAGTCCATCCACATGGGTGCTTACCCATACTGTGCCTACAGTGATGAGGGACTTGGAGGTAAGGGTACTGCATCCTGATAACAACGATCAGAATGATGTATTTACAAGCAAGGGTTCAGTAAAGAGAAGAGAAAAAGTAAGAGCCGTGGTGCCCTTGAGGTTTGAGCAGTCGCCTGCTACGCTAGCGACGGAAGTTCGAATCCCAGTGGGGCCTGTACCAATGAGTTTTTCTAAAAAACTTATGTACAGTGATTTCACACCACGTGCTTTACGGTGAAGGAAAACGTCGTGAGGAAACCTGCATATTTCCGAGAAGTAATTCAATGACGTATGTAAAGTGTCTGAGACGGCGATGGACCCACCATCTGTCACGTTGGCACTTAATCATCTTCGGTGAAAAGTGGGTGTTGTGATTACAACACCTCTGCCTACCCCTTCGGGGAATACAGGCAAGAGCATATATGTATATATATGAACGTTTACCCTACATTTTTGTGAGAGAAAAAAATCACTAATTAATAATTACTATGTTACTGTACTGAGGTAACAAAATAAGCCCTTGTTTTTACTTGGAACAACTCAATGGTCACAATAAGAGCGCGCCTCTTATCAAAAAAGTGACCCCATCTCTTCGAACCGGTATCCTAAAATTGTGTGCAAACTCTTTTATTTCCTCGGGACTTGGGATCGGTAATGTTTACGTTTTTTGCTAACAGACTGTTCAGACGATCTTATATAAAATATTTTCTTTTATT
This sequence comes from Watsonalla binaria, assembly GCA_929442735.1. Lineage (NCBI taxonomy): Eukaryota > Metazoa > Arthropoda > Insecta > Lepidoptera > Drepanidae > Watsonalla > Watsonalla binaria. Next base: position 7,942,783 of record OV838937.1, on the reverse strand, counting down.
TTATTCCATTAACTAATTGACGCAACTTTGAAAATTAAAACAAACTAGTGTTTAATCATCAAATTCAATAATACATTCTTAGGGCCCGTGATTTAAGATTTCCATATGCTCACGCCTGTATTCCTTTTCACCGAAGATTATTAAGTGCCAACGTGACAGATGGTGAGTCCAGCGCCGTCTCTGACACTATACATACGTCTTTGAATTACTTCTTAGATATAAGCAGGTTTCCTCACGATGTTTTTCTTCACACGTATGTAAAGCACGTGAGGTGGAGTTACTGCACATAAGATTTTAGAAAAATTTCTGCAGGTCACCATGGCTTTTTTTTTAATATAGATAATTTTGTGACGGATAAACAATATATTTATTAAAAAAAACATCATACCATCAAACAAATGACTCACAACATGTTGTAAGTGCACTCAATTTAACTTTCCTTCATACAATTTGCGTTAAAGGTAAGTATAAAAAACAAGCCATAATCCACATATTACATTTAACTTTAAACTAAAGATATAGAGCTTAAAATTGCATGTACTGTTTTTGGTACATACACCGTTTTTGTGTCTGTGTATTTGTAAAGAGCACCCAAAACTCAATGGTGCAGGTGTCTTTGGAACAAAAGGGCTTAGGTTCGATCCCTGTCGACCGCAGTGTATAGGGATTTGTTAAAAAAAAGTAAGGAGGGTAAACGTTTTGTTATGATATGTAAAGACAAAAGTTCTGTACGTTTAGCAGTAATGAAGTCGATATGAATCGTTCTTTTTGCAATGTTTTATTTGTGTCTGTCGTATGCAGAAGTTTGCCTTACAAATATTGTTGTAGAACAAATGTTATGTTACAAATAGAACTGACGTTACAAATATTTGTATTTTATTTTATTCTTGCCATATTTTAAAATTGTGAGATAAAAAATCTTGATTTTTTTATGATACATTTTCATCTTTATTTTTTAATTTTTATAATGGAAACATTTATTGAATAAAAATTGGCCCAAGAAGACTGGCGGCATTAAAACGTTGAATAGAAATGCTGATTCTCTATACTATATCCTCACGCCATCCCAGAAGGTTCCCGGAGGGATATGCAGAGGTGTTGTAACAACATCAACATTTCACCGAATATTATTAAGTGCCACTGTGATAGAGGGTGAGTCCATCGCCGTCTCAGGCACTATATATACTGTGTCTTTGATTGACTTCTCAGACATATACAGGTTTCCTCACGATTATTTCATTCACCGTAAAGCACGTGGTGTGAAATCATTGCACAAGAGTTTTTAGAAAAACTCTTTTCTATGAGCGAGAAAACATTCAGCAACCCATTTATCGAGGAAAATCTGTGATCTGGGTTAAACCAGTTGTCAGACTATTTTAGGCCTCCGACTGACCTTTAACGATTGCCAAATATGATAAATTGGCAACCGGGACCGACGGCTTAACGTGCTCTCCGAGGCACGGAGCAACTGTGCCACGAGCTCCTCCGTTTTCGTGAAAATAATCTATAATGAATTAAAACAGTATTCGTTTTCAGTTACCTGAGCATAACAATTATTTGCAATTACGTAAGTTTATCAAGAAATATCCAAGTTGCAACGTCAAAACTGAACTCGCAAAACCTTAATAACAATTTATTAAAGTTATTAATGACAGTTCCGCAGACGGTACTCTAAAAAGGTGAAAAGGCAAAACCTTGGCTCGCGTCCGATAGTCGGGCAAAATTGAAGAGTCACTGTCATCAATCACCGTAGTACAATGCTACGGAACACAGCATTTGGCAGTGTTATACCTTTGTGTGCTTTTAATGCTCTGCTAAATTGGAAATATAACGTTGCATTGATTGCAAGCAATTTGGTGGTTTTTAATTCTCAAAGACTTTAATAAAGATACATTTTATTGCAGCTGTGCTCCGCATTGACTTAATTTCATGGGAACTTTAATTTTTTTTTAAATCAAAAGTAGCCTAAGTTACACCTTGTAACATTAGCTATCTGTCAGTGAAAGTCCCGCTAAAATCGATCGAGCCGTTTCGGGCCAAACAGACAGACTGATGGACTATCTATGTCAGTTCCGTGTTTTCTTTCATATGCATTTGGTAATTTTGGAATATAATTCCAAAATTACCAAATGCATATTTTAACAGACACTTTAATTTTATTTATCTGTATAGTTTAAAGTCCCCTACCTACCATTTCTAACATTTCAAGAAATCATAAATAAATGCAGATTTCAATTTCCTGCGCCTTGACATTAATTGAAATCTTTATGTTTTAAACGAAAAAATGTATTAAATTATTAAAAAAATATAAAAAAATCTACTATTTAATATCAAACAATTTAATTCAGAAATTACATACATACATAAAAACGTATGTGTTGATATTATACTGATATAATCACAACATTATTAAAGAGGGCTATAAAATGCTGCCACGCTAACCGATACAAACGAAAAAAAATGTGAACATTATACAGCATTTTAATGGCCCTTAAGAGTAATTTGCGTGCAGACATTCCTAATTTGAAAATAATAACGTCTGGTTTGTTCGTCACAACGATCGCTTTCCGATACACCTTTGTAAAGTAATACTCGGAACTGTGTATGATTTGCGGTTTATAAACGTAGGTACATCAATGTTGTATAAAGTCGCGGTTAGGTTATTTATTGGGATGTAATATATTAAAAAAAAATATATTTGTACTTTTTGAGGAGGCTCTATGTACGTAGCGTTAGGTATAAATACCTTAATTTTGCCACGTAAATAAAATAAAAAAAAGTGTCTTTTAATCCAGACGGTGGTAACATTTATAATCATGTATAATGTATTTTTGTGTCCCTCTGACGATTTGAAAGTACTTTGTAAGAAGTCTAATCAAATAAAGATATTTTGAATTTGAGACTACAGGCTGCTACTGGGCAATTACAGATGCAATAACCCAATAGTACTTGTCCAACTAGAATATCGAACCCAGGACGTGTTACGCAGCATTTGCTACCACTAGACCAATGAACGAGACGGTTTTGAAATTTTTCGTATTTTTTTGTTGTTTTTTTAATCCCAGCAAATTCGAATCCCAGCGGGGCCTGTACCAATGAGTTTTTCTAAAAAACTTAAGTACAGTGATTTCACACCACGTGCTTTACGGTGAAGGAAAACATCGTGAAGAAACCTGCATATTTCTGAGAAGTAATTCAATGACGTATGTAAAGTGTCTGAGACGGCGATAGACTCACCATCTGTCATGTTGGCACTTAATCACCTTCAGTGAAAAGTGAGTGTTGTGATTACAACACCTCTGCCTACCCCTTCGGGGAATACAGGCGTGAGCATATGCCACCCAATTTGCACTTCACGAAACCAGCTAATAGAGAACGTAATATCAATGCATACAAGCTATTCAAATATTCTTAGTTTCACAGAGTAATATTGTAACAGAAGTGCAGAGCATCTCCAGACGTCTGCAATAACAAGGTTATATTCCCCAGGTCGCGTTACTCTGCTAATTTGTTATTATTCGAACACGTACAAATTGGAGAATTTTATTCAAGCGCTTTGGGAATTTTCAAATTGAAGGGTGTTTTATTATGGTACTCTTGCTATGTTACTTAATGAAGTAAAGTTTTTGAACGAATTAAACTTTATGTTAAGAAAACATTCCCGTCAGGCTTGAATCAACTAGGTTGATATTTGGAATAGTGACGTAGTTGCGACGACTAGTGGTACTATTTTCAATAATATTTAATTTAAAACACAAAACTTCGGTAAATTTAATATATTAGGATTCAATGAATCAATGAAAACAGTTAGACTTTTACTAGTTTAACCCAGTGGGCACAGCAACTTTATACCATATTATACTTAAATGTTACTCTATTGTAGGATACATCCTTACCCACGTAACTTAAATAAATTGTTTATTTCTTCCATAAAGATTATTAAAATATTAAATAAAATATTGAATGAAATTATTTATTTTAATAAAGAAACCATTTAAGTAAGTAATATAATTACAATATTTGGAAACACAACTACAAAGTTAATCCAAAACGTTCATAAAACGCGTCTCATCTCCCAATTTATGAAACGAAGGTGTTAACACCATCGCCAAGAAACAAATAAACTTCAATTAGTTGTGTCTGGGAAGCGCCGGCGCCCGAAGCATTACTGTTTATGTTTATGCTTATTGTTACTTCACCGTAAACAAGTTCGCTTCTCCGCATTGAAAAGCGTAATTTGCTATAAAGTTTGCGATAAGTTTTTATGTTGGTCAACTAAGAGCAGATTATAATTGTTTTTTTTAATAATGTTAAAACAATTTTTTTGTAAATAATAAAACTATCTATACTTGCTGTGCCTCATGGTTTCACCCGCTTTCGTGGATGCCAATATGATTTTTATAAAAATATTATTTATTTTACCCCTTGAAACCTAGCTATCGGACAGTGAAAGTCCTTCTTGCACGCCGTTTCAGAAAGACAGATTGTTCGTTAGAAACCCACTTTCATCATTCATTTAAAAATCTGTTAATTTGAAATTACAAACAGACATTTTAATTTTAGTCTTCAGTAAGATTTTACCAACTGCATTATAAAGAGGGTGTCATTTTCAAACAAAGAAAGGTATATGGTACAAAAGACTCAAATACTTCTGAAGAAATCGCTCCTGACAAATTGCACGTAGTTAAGGTTATTTCTGCGAAATCATCGTGACATTCAAATTATCATGTTTTATCATGTATGTACTTTCAGCAGTCATACATTATACCGTTCTGCTCTGTTTCATACAAAGTTTACAGTAAAAAAATTAAGTGTTAGGTACCTACTCTTTTGACCCGATTTTCGGGCATGTAATTCATTAGAGAAGTAACTAGGTTCAAGTTAGTGTGGGGAGAGTGATCATGCTCATCCCCAGAAAAGGGAAGATCTTCCAGCTGTTCCAATTGGGAATTTGTGTATATACTACAATGCGCTTGAAAACTCTTATTGCGCGATTTAGGTTCTAGTGTATTTGTACTCAAACTTTGCAATTGTTAGCGAGTAGCGCCATCTATGTAGCGAGTGGAGAAACAGTGCCACATTTATATACCCAAGCCCCGAGGGGCATTTCTTCCTAAATTACCTTTACAAAACAAAAGAACAAAGACTACTTCTAGTAAAATATCCAGCACATTTTGCCGTAACAGTGAATAGTTAAAATGGTGATGTGACTCAGCACTGACCGTTACATTATATCGCTAACTGCTCAAAATATAAAAGTAACAAAAAGACGGCTTTCTACATTGGTTGAGAATAGTCGCACGACATGCCACTGGCATTGCAAACGTCCATAAGCTGCAGAAACTCCTTTCAATCAGGTAGTCCAATTCATAAAAAGCATAAATGGAGGACCATCTTCCCAATGGTCGACACTATGGCGAGAGGTTAATCGAGATTGTTTCGATCGTTCAAACGTCTCGTTGAATCGCTGTTGTTTTCAAACGAAGTCGTTGATAGTGAGTCTGAATCGTGCGTAGTTGCCAATTCAGTTCAATTAAAAATACCTTTATTTGATTAGACTTTTAACAAAGTACTTTCAAATCGTCAGAACGACACGATTACACATGCTACCGCCAGGTCCAGATGATTACTTTTACTGAGAAGAACCTGGCAAGAAACTCAGTAATTAATCATTTCCAAAAAATTTTTTTTAAATTTTGTATAATACAATATTAATTAAAAAAAAAACATATGCCCATGGACACAGTTCCAGTGACCAGCCCTCACAAGCAGCACCTCACGCTCACCGTGTGGAGACGGGCTTCTGTGAATATATTTTTTTTAGCAAGGTTCGTTGGCTTTTTATTTAGTCACCTTTACTGGGTAAAGGTTTGCTTTCTTTACTATTAAGTGAGCTTGCAACAAGCAAATATTTAAATATATCATCCCGTTGACGTAAACGCAGATTTGTATGGTCATCTTTATCTCCATATCCATATCTTCTCACACTAGTGTCATCTTTAGGCAGACAGACGGCGCTGTTTCGATCCTATACAAATCTGCGTTTACGTCGACGCGGTGACTTGTGACGGCGACAGTGAAAGACTCGCACTAGACACTCCGAAGAAACTTTCAACTGATTCGGCAAGTATTTAGTATCACGGATTTTTGTAAGGTGAGGAAGGTGAGGCAGATTTATTGTGGATATGGATTGGTTTAGATAAGGAAAACCTTATTTTGTATTATGCCAGTTGTGGAAAAATTGCTGTGCCCAACAGGGTCCATATTGTTAATTTATAGTGTTACCGCTCACTACCTGTAAGTGCTAAATTAAGAATATGTTTTAAAGCAATAAATTGAAATTGAAATTGAAATTGGATAGGACTGTTGGGACTATTGTAACTTTTTAATTTTATAAACTTGTGACTGGTGGGCAAAGGCCTTTCATCCACTTTTCAACTGTTCCTGTCCTCAGCAGTTTGTTACCAGAATTTCTACGCACGCAGATATGTTACGCACGAGTGACGTAAGCTTTATAAGTTTTATGACATTTTAATGTGTGAAAAAATAGTTGAATACTTATAAACAAAAGCAATAAAATTAGCTGTCAAATGTTTAAAAATATATTCTTTTGCCTAAATTATGACCGGAAGATATTAAAATACTTACTCATAACAATTATTTTCAAATTATCTATAACAAGGGTTTGTTTAATTACATTTTAATTGGTTTTCAAAAACTCCAATGCTCATAAATGACAAACTCTGTATTATAAAATAGTTCAGTTTGCTACAAACATACAGGCTGCTTCCATTCTGTATTTCTTTTTATCAATTCTATAAATGAGAAAGTAACTTAATATTTGCTTAGATTTTCATACCCGTAGGACGAAAGTTTATACGAAAACTTATTCCATATTATTATTACGCAACTTGTTCCATAGACGCAGATACATTTCAAAACGCGATCAAAACTAACATTGTGAAGAAATCTGTAGTATTATCCTTGAGACGGCGATAAACTTGCCATCGGAAGACCTTTTGGGGTGTCGTGAAGCTATAATTTGTTTTTATTTATTTCATTAATGGTTACATTAAATTTATCTTTAATTAATAAATTACACGCAGATGGCGTATTTATAAAATCCATAATATTCAATATACGACAGTAGCCATATTTTAAAGTCACAAAAAGCTATTGTTCGTTTGCGATACAACCGAGTTTATATTACGTCGTACATTACTGCTCGTGCTTACCAACTTTTCCAACTTCATTAATTTCCTCACACATTAAAAGCGCTGGATTAATAATGCAGAAGACTTTGTGTGGGGCCATAGAGTTAGCGGGATACGAGGCGGATAGAAATCCCTGTTAATGTGGCTACCGAAAAGGATTGTGGATTTTTTTGAAAAAAAAAATTCTATATCTATAACTTTGTATGTTGTTTGAACGTCACAGGAAAACGTTAAGTCAGAGTGAAAATATCTTTATTCAATTAGACTTTCTACAAAGTACTTTCAAATCGTCAGAATGACATTATTATACATGCTACCGCCAGGTTCGGAAGGTTGCTTTCTACTGAGAAGAACCTAATATGAAACTTAGTAATTACTCTATTCAAATATTATAAAATTTTTAGAATAAAAAATAAATCACTTAAGAAACATAAGCCCATGAACAATATTTCCCGTTTTCGTATTTTTGTATGAGATATATCAGTTCTTCAAGTCACCGCTGAAAGCGATGTACAATTTCACATATAAATATTCGGCGGAGACACTAGCGAGCATTGATTAAGAAAACGGTGGTAAACTCATGGTAAGGGTATTGTTGAATATAACGCTGGTGTTGTGGCCACACTGCACTTCAGTGCCAGGATTAAGATAAGAGGATTCATGGTCGTTTCCACAAAATATCCACATTTGAAGCAGTAATGTTTAGTCATATTAAATGCACCCATTAGGGTACTATTTGGTGGAACATTAATTCCTAATCTGCTGTTAAGTCGGACTTTTTCTCATCCGATTTAATAATCTGTCTTCCGTATCTCCCGTATTATATACATGAATGAGATTCATTCATGTATATGATACGGATACATTCATCCTTATTTTTTAAATAATATACTATAAATTATATTTAACTAAAACAAAATATATTTACTTTTTGAATGACCGTGACAGCTAATCTATGTTTTGGTTAAGCCGATTTTGAAGGAAATCACTGATATACAGCTATTTTTCAAGGAATAATTAAGGCACTTAAATAATTTACGAATAATTATAGAGTTAGGGACGCGCGCACAAATAACCCTAACATTGAATCTTCGCTTGTGAAATCGCAAGGCAGACCTTTACAAAAATTATGCTTCAAAAAATGGTATTATGTCATGCTTTCATTATAAATACAGCATTAGTTATAAGGTAACTCCAAACTGTAGCATTTTATAAGCAAGCGGATATACCGATGCTATACATACGGATATACACACGATAATACTCATTACCCCTCAGACTTTATGGTTTAATTTCCTGAAAGCACTCGCTCCGTTTGTTAAGAGACGTGATATTAGCCTTTTATGTCAGGAGACACAGTAAAACTAATTCAATTTGAAACTCGAATATGTTAACCTAAGATTAAATAATGAATGTTAAAATTTTGATGGAATTCGAAATACGAACAATGTTTTAGTTAAGAACGACATATATACGTATGTATTCATTATATTTAGAACTAACTGTGCCCTGCGGCTTCACCCGCGTAGATTTAATTTAAATCCCGCGGCACATTAAATGTTTTTTTTTTATAAAAGTAGCCTAATTTACTCCTTGTAACATTAGCTATCAACCAGTGAGTGTCAGGTGAAAATTGGTCCATTCGTTTTGGAGATTAGCCGGAAAGTTGTCATGCTCACAAAAATGCCTTTGCTTCCCTCTATAATGGTTGAGGAGGGCGATGGCTGGCATTCTCGTCATACTTGTGAACAGGTGCTGCTAGTGGGGGCTGGTCATCTCAAGCTACACAATTATTCGTAGTACTTATTTTTAATTTAAAAACGCCTGTATTCCCCGAAGGGGTAGGCAGAGGTGTTGTTATCACAACACCCACTTTTCACCGAATTTGATTAAGTGCCAACGTGAGAGATGGTGAGTCTATCGCCGTCTCAGGCACTATACATACGTCTTTGAATTACTTCTCAGAAATATGCAGGTTTTAGGTTATGGTGCGTTTAGTGGGCAACACTATTATTACGATGTTAAATATGGATAAATTATTTAGCTGCGGGTGATGTGATGGAATTAAGGAAGTGAATTTATTCCTTTTTTTACATACATTATAAAGAAGTTTGTGGTTGTTTTTTTCCAATTTTGGGTTGATTCAATAAAATAATTATGCTCACGCAATCCCAGAAGGGTCTCCGAAGGGGTGTTGAGACAACATCCACATTTCACCGAATATGGTTAAGTGCCAACGTGACAGAGGGTGAGTCCATCGCCGTCTCAGGCACTATACATACGTCTCAGACATATGCAGGTTTCCTCACGATGTTTTCCTTCACCGTAAAGCAAGTGGTGTGAAATCACTGTACATAAGTTTTTTTTTAGAAAAGCTCATTGGTACAGGCCCCGCTGGGATTCGAACTTGCGTCGCATGCGTTGTAGGCGACTGCTCTAACCCCGAGGCCACCACGACTCTCTTTTGGTTGGAAATTTATTACTTGCTAAAACATTACAGAGAAATAAAACAGCTAGAAAACCAATAGCATATTTTATCCCCGTTGGTACAATTTAGTGAGATTACCTTTGATACAGAGTTTCTCAGAACCGTATATTGTAGACTCCACTTTTTAATTTCCAGGATCCGATTGGAATAGTTCTCCTCACAAAGGATGGCACAAACAATTTTCCATCATTATACTCCGCGCCACAAAAGTTCCATTCTGCTACGAGAAGACATTGAAAAACATTGCATATTTTGTTAAGGGGAATGCTTCGCGAGATTGATTATATTATTGTGTTGTAAGGCTGGCGTCACGAACTATGAGCGCGCAGTGAAAATAGCAAGGATACTGCCCATCTCCAAAGAGCCGTGGTGCCTTCTAAGCGAAGCAAGTTCGAATCCCAGCGGGGCCTGTACCAATCAGTTTTCTAAAAACTTCACAGACGTATGTATAGTGCCTGACTCGCCATCTGTCACGTTGGCATTTAACCATCTTCGGTGAAAAGTGGGCGTTGTTATTACAACACTTCTGTCTACCCCTCATACATACGCATAGACAAATCATAACATAACTACTGCACGTTCTAGGTATGCGCTCATAGCTCGTGACGGCATTTGTTTATCAATCGTGCCAAATGTTCATGTTTAAATTTTACCGCAGGGTTCGGAAGGTTGCTTAATAAAAAGTTACACTCCCGATAGCCCCACCTTAACACAGCCATCGTAATTGCCGTCTAGCAAGCCCTAACTACCACAATTACCCTGTACTATTTAATTTTATGTTACACTGTCTGTAAATAGCACAAATAAAAACGTACAATCTTCCTGCGTAAAGTTTTTATTTAGTGCGATCTCTTTGAAGACTCGAGCCGTCGATATGAGGCCTTAAAATATTGAAGTGTGCACCTTATTAACGAAAATTGTTGAATCTTGGTACACCACTACACCTTCGGGGACCCTTCTTGGATGACGTAATAGATGAATCTTAGATTAGGCTTGTGCTATGCTCTTTTCCTAGGACCATCGTCATTATCCTTTTGCCCTCACCCCTTGTTATTTATATTAGACGCAATGTGTTCTTCTCTTCCATTTCTCTCTATCAGTCGTCATATCTGTATTCACTCCCATTCTAGCCATATCATCTTTCACACAACCCATCCATATTTTCGTCTCGTTTTCCACGCCTAGGATCATCCACAAGTATACCTGCGCTTATCACTTAGGTAAGGCATAACGAGATCTCCAATTATCGGAGGGATATTTGCAGTGCCAAATACCACCTTTGAGTAGTGTCATGTGGACATACATAAGACAAATTAGGAAGTTTACACCACATCGATTTTCGACCGACGATTCACGACAACTGGTTTGCAAAATGGCCTGAATAAACATAATAGTTTTAATATTTTTTTTATAATATTCATGAAATTTTAGCTGCTTTGCTAGGAATAAAAATAAACTTAATAATATAAAACTGGGTATTAGAATGTGTGCTCTTTAAAAGTACGTAGATAACTCTGCATTGCACAACGGTCACATATTCAATTTCTGGCTAGTGAGTTAATTTAACTTCATTGATCAATCGACATGCGCAAAAGCCGAACTCCTCCGTACTTCAGTTGTAAATACTAAACTAATGTCATGTTAAACATACTAACATCACATGTATAGTGGTTATTAATTAATTTACATGTAATAACCATAGTTAAAAACTCATTTCTGTTGTAAGCGGGCCCTTATTGATGTGCCCATAGAGTTAATGGAAGCGACATCTTATAAGATTTGTTGTTGAGCGTAGTTAGAAAAAAAAAGGTTTTTAGTTTTACACTTGCGAAATAGGGTTTGCAAAGGGGTGTGACAAGAAGTATGCTGGTGACATTATTAAAGCATAGCAAGCGTTTATCAATATTTAGGATCTTATATTTTCGTAAACATAGTGGCAATATATTTTTTAATATGGCACTATTTTTTGACGCTTCTACTAATCCTGAATTCCACCATGTGTACGCTAGCTTGACGGACATACATCACCCGAAAATTATTTGTAGGTTTAAACACGTGATTTGCCAAATTTTTCGAAATTATATTTGGTCAACGATTGCAATTTTATAATTGCCATTGTATTTGAGCTGTAAATGAGTATAAGTGACATTTTATCGTGAACGAAAGTCTTTATCCGCGTCCTTAAAGAAATATATCTGTTTCAGGAATTAAATATTTCTTTTCAGCTGTTCAGCTGCAAGGGTAACAGACTGACAAATGACTAATTTACTCACAAGACGACGCTTTATCGCTGCAAAAACAGTGTTAAAAATCTTCCAGTATCACAACCTCTGTGTAAAAGTACAACATGGGCGTCATATTCCGTGATTAAACTCCATAAATAAGTTAAAAAACAAATCTGTAATATTGAATATAATGCTTAATGTGCAGTTATGGTGCGTTTAGTGGGCAACACTGTTATTACGATGTTAAATATGGATAAATTATTTAGCTGCGGGTGATGTGATGGAATTAAGGAAGTAAATTTATTCCTTTTTTTACATACATTATTAAGAAGTTTGTGGTTGTTTTTTTCCAATTTTGGGTTGATTCAATAAAATAATTATGCTCACGCCATCCCAGAAGGGTCTCCGAAGGGGTGTTGAGACAACATCCACATTTCACCGAATATGATTAAGTGCCAACGTGACAGAGGGTGAGTCCATCGCCGTCTCAGGCACTATACATACGTCTTTGATTTACGTCTCAGACATATGCAGGTTTCCTCACGATGATTGACTCAGACTCCAGACCTGGTCTGAAAAATTCACTACAGTACACCAATTGTAATTTCAAATACATATTACGTTTGAGTTCACCTTTACGAGGACCCTTGATATCATCACCCTGGCCTTATTCCATACACTGTTGGGGTCGGCGCTTGATTCAACCCGATGCGGCTGATCACCTGATTTTTATACGAAGCGATTGCGATCTGACCTTCGCAACCCCTTTTACGAGGAAAATCTGTGATCTGGGTTAAACCAGTTGTCAAACTATTTTAGTCCTCCAACTGACCTGTAACGATTGCCAAAGATGATAAATTGGCAACCGGGACCGACGGCTTAACGTGCTCTCCGAGGCACGGAGGGAATTACTGGGTAGGGTTAGGGTTGCTTAACTTAGCTGATCGAATGATATGCGCAATAGCAACTGTGCCACGAGTTCCTCCTTTGGAAAGGCGTGGTATCTATTGACAAAATGTAACTTAGCAAGTAAGTATAAGTGACACACAGTACTTTATCGTCACCTGGCTAATAAAAGTTCTCACGAAAATCTCAGCTCACTATGGATCGTAAAACCTTCGAGGATCGATCGTAAAAAAATCGCAAAATCATCTTAAAAATTCATTCGATCGATCACAATAGCACATTACTTTTTTATTGCCACTAATGAATATACGTTTTTTAAAAGCCCCCTTTTAAAAAAGGAACGCACAGTTTATTAAATAATAAAGTTTTAAATTTGGAACATAAAAATTTGTAAACGCGTTTTGTTTTTTTTTCTTTTATTCTCTATGGTTAACAGATAGGGTGCAGAGAATGACATTCTATATTTGAACTATCCCCTGTAACCCTTGACTTTGACACGGTTAACCGGCGTTTTGCACAAAAAAGCACAACATTTTACCGTTACCAATTGTATAGTTATGTAATTCTGCGTTCTACCTCCTGAGAATAAGGCTCAAAATCCGAATGGGACAGATTTTCTTTATCGTTACATATTAGCAATGTTTCTTAAGCAGAAGTGGGTTACAATTGACACTATAATGCGAATTAAAGCGTGGCTAATTTGTGAAGTCAACTATTTTGACTCACATTGTTATAAGAGACAAGCCCAGTGTAAATATAACTAAAGGGCACTTCATATTAACCCTATTGTAGGTACATAATGCTACGCAAGCGACACAAGTTCGAATCCCAAAGAGTTTTTCTTAAAAAACTTATGTGCAGTGATTTTACACCATGTACTTCACGGTGAAGGAAAACATCGTGAGGAAACCTGCATATGGCTAAGAAGTAATTCAAAGACGTATGTATAGTGCCTGAGACGGCGATGAACTCGCCATCTGTCACGTTGGCACTTAATCATCTTTGGTGAAAAGAGGGTGTTGTTATGGAATACAGGCGTGAGGATATGTATGTATGAACTTCATATTAAACCTATTGTGGGTACATTTTATAATATTGTATTTGTCATATGTTTTTTAAATCATGATAATTCTTATCTTGCTAGAATGGAGGATCATTCTGCATTAGCACATAATGATTTAACAATTAATAAAATTTTATGGAATAAAAAAAATATATATATTTAAGTAAAGATATTGTCAATTTTAATGATTTCAATTAAATATATTGTTTAACTTTTAAATTTTATAGTCACTAATTTAAGTAAAAGTAATTATAATAATTATATTCAGTACTTTTTGTAAAAAATAAAACAATTGGTGCATGAAATACTCACGCCTATATTCCCCGAAGGGGTAGGCAGAGATGTTGTAATAACATCACCGACTTTCCACCGAAGATGATTAAGCGAAAAGCATGTGGAGTGAAATCTCATTGGTACATGCCCCATTGGGATTCGAAATTGCGTCGTTTGCGTAGCCGGCGACTGCTCAAACATCACGGCTACTACGGCTATCCCTCTGCATGAAATATTATAATTGCTTTTTTAACTTAATAATATCAGAATCTAAACCTACCTAAATTTTGAAGTAATTTAACGCTCCAATGGTCGACGGACATAACCTAACTCTTCAATCGCCATCAACGCCAAAACAAGCGTCAATCAATACGCTATGGAAGCGAAAATTACAATATTCATAACACTTCACTGCTAATTTGGATGCAAAACTGATAATTAACACATTAACATCCAAATAACGGTAACAAAAGGTGGGATATGAGATTGGCTTTACGTGTGTTTGCAGGGTTAAGTGACGTATTCGGTGGATTGTAGAGCGATTATATGTATTGTTTTATTTTTAAAACAGTTTGACACAACACAAACCCAGTTATAATCTATACTGTTACATATTATAATTATTATAAAGAGGAAACTACTGGACCGATTAGACAAAATCTTTCAGCAATGGATAGCTACATTATCAGTGAGTAACATAGGCTATATTTGATCCCCATAGTTCATCGGAAATGAGAATTACGCGGGTGAAACCGCGTGACTTCCTCTAGTCGCTAATAAGGTGTGTATGTCCGTCTCTCAGGCTCTTTTCACACGCCGGTGAATTTCTTCTCAGACATTACTTATGTAGTAATTATGAGTTTTTTGAAAAATTACCACTTGTCTACTCCAACCACTCCGCTTCTACGGCTTTTTTATAAGTTATGAGTGACTCTGCTTTGCTCGGTATACAAGGACTACAAAAACGTAAGAAATGCACTGACTCTTAATTTTTTTAAATATAAAGTCTCATGAAATTAATGTATAATAAATATATTTTTGTTATATTGGAATACTTTGAACAAAAACTTTGAAAAAAAAACCTTTGGAAAAATACTTTGGAAAACATCGTGAGGAAACCTGCATATTTCTGAGAAGTAATTCAAAGACGTCTCACCATCTGTCACGTTGGCACTTAATCAATTTTAAAAAATTCTTAAAAAAAATTTTTTCAATATTTTTTTTTTGTAATATTGAATATAAATGAATGTATACTAATTGAAAATATATTTTTGCTATATTTCAATGATTTAG
This sequence comes from Watsonalla binaria, assembly GCA_929442735.1. Classification (NCBI taxonomy): domain Eukaryota; kingdom Metazoa; phylum Arthropoda; class Insecta; order Lepidoptera; family Drepanidae; genus Watsonalla; species Watsonalla binaria. Next base: position 7,927,321 of record OV838937.1, on the reverse strand, counting down.
AAAATTTTTTTTTATGTTTCTTGTGTTTAATTACAAGTATTGCTATTTATAATACCTATATATAATATATTCATGCTCTCGTCAGTAGATGAGATTGTATGGAAGAATTCAGTCCATCGCACGTAACTGTGTCGTATAAACCTTACCAGCCCACAGTCTGCACTGAAGTGGGCTGATTACTCTATTTATTCTATTAAGTTGGTAATTGTTAACTGAACGGGTTGCGTCGAGTCTCGCCATTAGGCGTATTGTTCCTTTGTTGCGTGTTTTAGTTGTGTATGGACTTGGGAGAGATGTATGGGGTTGGATGAGAGGCCATTAGTAGGGTTGCTATGTGTAATTGAATATATCACATTGATGTCTTAATGATTCTTGGATAAAGCAAGTTATGTAGTGATAACCTCTGTACGTGGACGAGCATAATGTTAGCCAATGTAGTTATAATATAGCTGATTAAAAAAGTGAAATAATTTTTCGAATTGGGAGCCTAATCATGAGGTCTTTTGGCCTTGATATGTTATTTGTGTGACGGTGACATATCAAATATAATTATCTTGTATATATATTATTTTTAATTATTTATAGTCTTTTTAATAAATTTTTTTATTTTAGTCTCTAAAAAAATAAAAATTCCAACAATTTTTTTTCTTCTCAAAGGCAACATTATTAAATTATACGGATTTATGACACAAAATTACATATATCTCTCGCATTTTAAGAGGAAAGAGTTGTACTTATGTTTGTATTGGCTTCGAAAATACTGGACCCATATGGAAAATTATTCCAGCAAAGAATAGCTACAATACCTCTACTCCAACGGGAACGAGAAATACGCGGGTGTAGCCACGTGACGTCCGCTAATGGAATTATATTGACTGTATTTAATCCTTATTCTTTTTCAACAGTTCAATCTATGTCTCTGGCGTCAAATCTCTGTCCGTCGGCACCTTCTTATGCCCAAACTGCTCAAGCAATTTTTCTTAAATTCTTAATTTGCTTTTAATTCTCTAGAGTATATATACTTTTAATATTCAACTATTATTTTTACACATGCATGCTGATACAATGAAAAAGAAAAATATAATAAAAATAAAAATTATAAATAAAACACGGAATTTAAATTAGTGTCTGCGGGAATGGTGCCCAGTAAGCTGGCTGCGTTACCTCGCTGGATCGCTAAGCTAATCCTCTGACCGAGGTAAGAACCAGCTCGACGGTCATCAGAGACGTCAATCAGGCGTTTTGAAAGATCCTTAAAAAGGACCTTCGCATGGCCCCCATGGCCCCAAAGTCTCAACCCCAAACGGCAGAAATATACAGTTATGACTGATATCTGCATATTTCCGCCGCTTGAGGTTTTCTGCACACACTGCCGCCGCCCCTGCTTGCTTCGATGTCGAGTTTAAGTGGCAGCGAGCAAGTGTGTCCACGCAGGTCGCGTCCCACACTAGGGGCTTCCCGACACTCCAGGGAACTAACGTCATCCCGTCAGGTCTTTTGCCATCGTCTCGTGCAATACCAATCGGTTCTAGAGTTGCTGGCACGTTGACGGTGACAAAAGCCCTACGAATGACGTCATTCAAAGTGGAATGTCGGGATAGGCGACCCGCACTGCGGTGACAAGAGAGGCCATGGTGACCAAATTGGTCGACGTCTTCCCCGCAGACACAGCGATGGGGCTCATTAGTTTTGCAGCCAAGTCGCAGGCTGGCAGCTTAGGAAAATTAAATGTTGTCGAGCATAGTACCGATGTTGGCAGATGGTAGTGCCTGGAGCCAGTACCCCGACTCATGTTTAGAGACGGCAAGGATACGGGCCTTTTCTGCGCTAGCTTCACCTGTTTGGATTAGTTTAATGTGAGCTATTTCGCAGAGCGGCTCGTCCCATTGTCTTTGGGATTTGGGATTTAGAGGAAAGCTTTCACTCGGACAAGCTGCAGACCTAGAGTAATTCTCTAGAGTAATCAATATACAGTACTTTAAAATGCAGACAAAGTCGCAGTTCAAAACTTAGCAATCGATATAAATTCAGCCGTTACAATACATAAACACGTTTTTTATTCGAAACCAACACCTGGGTATTCCCTAGAGGTAAACAGACACACACAGCTAATCTAATTTAACCTAACCCTGTGAAATGAAACCATAAACAGAAACTTTAATGTCATCATTACAACACAACATTGCTAAAGAAAAGAATGATAAAAAAAGATAATTCTCACGCCATCTGTCAAATCAATAAAAACATAAAATTGTTTGACATTTAATGACGAATTTACCCACAGCTCAAAGAGCATTTTTTTTTGGAAAAAACTAACGTTTGCAAGGTCTCTTCGTTTGTAAAAATGAGGGGATGAGATAAAGTAATAAAAACCGCAAAATTGGAAATTATTACGAGCAAACGAAGCATTTCGTATGAAGATTTTTTGACGAATAACGGTTATCTAGGAACTGGTAATGCCAAAAGCAAACGAAATGTTTAAAAAAATCGAGCGTAACTTAAGAAAATGTCTCAAAAATTTATTCGCATTTTTTTTATTTTGATGAGATTAAATGGGTAAGCCGTAGTGGCCTTGGAGTTTGAGCAGTCGCCTGCTATGACTATGCAAACTCGAATCCCAGCGGGGCCTGTACAAGTGAGTTTTTCAATAAAACTTTATGTGCAGTGATCTCACATCACGTGCTTTACGGTGAAGGAAAACATCGTGAGGAAACCTGCATAGGTCTGAAAAGTAATTCGTAGTGCCTGAGTCGGCGATGGACTCATCGTCTGTCACGTTGGCACTTAATCATATAACAGAAAAAGGGACCCTTCTGAGATTGCGTGAGCATATTTTTTTATAATTTTTTTTTTCGTGCTGATATAGAAAAAAACATTTTTTTTTTGAAACATTTTTTTGAAATATTTTTTTTTTCTTCAATACAGTTTTTTACTAACCTAGGTAATATGACAAGTATTTATATAAAATAACATACAAAAGGATGCACAGTAAACTGTGTATAATAAGTAGAACAAGTGCACGTTTACTGTTAATCTGCTTCGTGATAAATGACGGTCCTACGCTCATGATCTAACAGTTGTATACAGGATGGTACGTTTTACAAAATAGAAAAAAAGAAGCAAAAAAAAAGAAGAAGAAAAAAAATTGAGAATATTTCTTTGCGAAACCGACAACAGAATATATATCTTGTTTTTATTTCAATATATTGTTGGGGTATGCATATGATAGATAATTTAGACTTCTAAGTATTTCAGCGAAAATCACTTTCACAACCAAGGTGCAATCTAAATATTGTGAAAGAATTGTTATTTTCGGACTAGTTCCTTAGATTATATATCTTTATACTTTTAGTATTACAACAAATAAATTGCAAAAATGCAATCGTTGCAATACTTCCAATTATATATATTAATACTAACCGTGGAGGCCTATACCCACAGTGGATTCATGTGGGCTAAATATGGTGCCTGAGACGACAATGGACTCACCCTCTGTCACGTTGGTACTTAAACACATTCGGTGAAATGTTACCACTTGACCCTTCTGGGCGTGAGCACATTTTTATTTTTAACTTTTATTTTAGAATTTATAAATAAACAACCTGTATTCACAATAGGCGTGACCGTCCGTCCGGCTTACAGATTATGTGCGTAACTGCACTTACAATGCACAGATTATATTGAACAATTATTGTGGGGTCAACGTTCGCTGTAATGATGTTATGATGCGCAAAGTGATTGTTGGATGCTGTGACCATATCTTTTATCTAAAAGTAAAGGTATTTATTTACACGTAGAGTTAATTTCATGGGTGGCCCGAGGAACCATAATGTTTTTCTAAAAAAAAAAGCTACTCCTTCTAAGGTATCGGCCATTGAAAGTCCCGTTAAAATCGTACCAGCCGTTTCGGAGATTAGCCGGAAGAAACACAGGCAGACAGAGAAAAAATAAAAAAAAAGATTTTTTTATGTCAGTACCGAAATACTCTCTTATGCATTTAGTGAAAGCTGTTGTTTTCGAATTACAAACAAACACTTAAATTTTATTTATATGTATAGATATATAGATAGAGCTACGAATGAGTCGCCTGCAACGCGTAGCATGTGTAAAGATGTTTTTTTTAATCTTTAGGCTTCACATTATTGCTATCAGTGGATTGTCGGAAGTGTAGAAAGGATGTTTTTATTTGAAGGGTTTTTTTATAATGTCGTATTTGCATTCAACCCATTTTCGAACTGATAAATATTTTATTTAATTTAAATATATATTAATTGTTTATAACCTCCCATTTGCATTAGTGATTAATATAATTATAGCAAAAATTTCATTGTTTTTTTTAAGTAAAATCCGGATTTGGATTGAAACAAGAATATTTTGGAATTCATGTCGAAAAAGTGGGGTGAAAACAGAATTCATATTTTTTCTACAATACTTGTACTATATACGTCATAAACAGTAGTCCATCATAGTTAATTATCTCATGTATTAGGCACCAAACGTGCGCCATCATATCTCAATATTGACTTGTCAAATCCCCAATACTGATTGACCCAACTAATCACAGGCAGCCATGAGCCCAGATACCTGAAGGCAAATACCGCAGCCTCCGGACTAATATCAAAGTAAGCAAACGGATATTAAGCAGGCTTTACGTGTGTACAGTTGAGGGGAAAGTGCTTCAGTTTAGTTTATTAAAGAGAGCATTAAAATCATTTTCGGAGGATGGGTCCAACTAGCCTATTTTGATCTCGCGTTTAATGGAAATTCATTCCCGGACGTGGTTTACTAAATGGATAGTGTTTGTTTGGGCTCTTCAAATACGAAGTGAAGAGATTTTTGTGTTTCATATATGCTCGCGCCTGTATCCTCCTGGCGGTAGGCAGAAACCACCGTTTGCCACATATTACGATCCTTACATACTTTCATGCAGCTCTTCATACACTTCCTTCGGTTACGAGTGCTTCGAATTTGACCTTTATGAAAATATTACATACTTCTTTCAATTCTGGTCTAACTTAATACTGCTTACCATTAAAATAGTATTCATAATAAAAAAAGGTCTCAAAATCAAATTCTAACCTCATTGTTACAAAACATCGCCTAAAATAATCCTTGGTTTAAAATTCCATCTCTTTTTGTGATACGGATTTCATAAGGGATGGTAATAGTTTCAGACGCAGTTTAGTATAGCTTCGGTTCAAAAAATGTTTGGGTCTGAGTTACAATTTTAATAGATTAGACTTTTTCTCTCACCGATACCAAGTACAGACACTTATCGACGCACAGTACGCACGATTGGAGCTTCTACATCCCATAACTTTGCTCGATCTAGCGTTTTCCAAATAGACACTGTGCCTCTATCGTATCACGGATTATTCCAAATTATTGACTCTGTTCCCTTCTGTGTGGTGTTTTCGCAGCTATGTTTGCTGAAATTGACCAACATTTGACTACTAACGGGCAAAACTTGCTTGTGTAGTGTCTGACGGTCTAAGAGGAATGTATATTCTTAATACTTGACGACTCGTGAGATGATCGATTCATAAAGAATTAGATACTACATCTAAATCTATACATATAAATAAAATGGAGTGTATATAATTCCAAAATTACAGTTTAATTGTTCATTATAATATTCACCGGGGCCTGTACCATTGAGTTTTTCTAAAAAACTTATGTGCAGCTATTTCCCACAACATGCTTTACGATGAAGGAAAACATCGTGAGGAAACCTGCATATGTCTGAGAAGTAATTCAAAGACGATGGACTCACCCTCTGTCACGTTGGCACTTGATCATATTCGGTGAAATGTGGGTGTTGTTACAACACCTCTGCTTACCCCTTCTGGGATGGCGTGATATATTATAATAATATTCACATAAGACAATGTATAGGGTATTTATTTATAAAAACATATTAAAATTTTAATTTCTTATCTCTAAAACGGTTAGAATAGATTTATACTCATTATAAGATTAGTCCAGGCAGGCGAAACTGTAGAGCACAGCTAGTGCATCCTAATAATTAAGGTTAACCACAAATTATTTGTATTATTATACTGGAAATGTCAAATACATATTATAATTTCCTTCTCTATTCAGTCAATACCAATAAGAATTAGATAAAAATTGCTATCAAAACCCGTAGGTACCTAATAGAACCTTCGATGTTTGTGCATGCATCACAACCGTAGGGTGCTCGCAGGCGGATTAAGCCACGGACTCTGCTGTTGACTTAACTAATGCACGGACTGGCCCAAGGCCCGCTGCAACGGTGTGTGATCTATTGTTTTTGTCTGGAAGATTAGCTGGTTTTGCAATTATAGGGGATTTAATATTTGATTGCAGCCGTACAATTTACGACATGTTTGGATCGGCCAACATGATTTATGAACAGCCAAATAATGCCTTAGAGTTGTATGGAGTTTCTGTAATAAGTAAAACTGCCTGTTTTCCACAGGAGAAGAATGATGAGCTAGTAATTAGAGGCTGTGATTTAATTCTTATTAAGAGGACCATTACACGAATGACACTCATGGTCGATCACGTTCATAGGCTTTAGAAGTCACTTACCAATAGGCGGACTTTATACTTATCTAGCTGTGTCCCTCGGTTTCACTCGCGTAGAGGTAATTTTCATGGGTGACAGACAGGCAGACGGACAGTTTTTTGTTTTATATTGTTACCGTATATAATTTTATATGCATTTAGTATAAAGATGTTATTTTACAAAAAAGTCACTTCAATTTTATTTATCTGTATAGATGAGGTGGACTGAGGATGTGAGGATGACCTGCCTCTCCCAGGGTGGTCGCGGCCTTGAAGGTTTCCCTTCGTAAAAAAAAACATGGTGAACCATTGCACGAATGACACTCTTGGTAGGTCACGTTTATATGCTTCAGAGGTCACTTACCAATAGACTGTATATTTTGCATTAAATAAAACATCTCACATAATAACTTATTACATTACTTTATGTACTCAATATCTTTATTTACACCACTTAACACATAAGGGTAAGGGGGAAGTCACACCAGAAATATGTTAAGGCAAAATCGTATTAACAATGATTTATTTGTCAGACCACTTTGCGAGGGGCGCGGATACACAAGTCACGTGGTCTAATGTTCGGACACTGTATTTCACGAAACGATCTGTATTAGTGGATACATTTATATCATCAGACGCCTATCTCCTAAATTGTTATGTCACGCACGTCATTGAATTTTTTTGGCAAATTTTGTTTTGGTTTTTTGATACTCAGGCATTTGTGGCTTGGAATATTGAGATCCTGACTTCGATTCCCAGGTCGTGCTTAATAGCTATACAGATATTATAAGCTATACAGATAAATTGATGTGTCAAACTTACAGCTTTTCACAAAATGCACCTAAATATATGTACGGTACTGATGTAAATAAATTTAAATTTATTCTCCGTCTGTTTGTTTGTGCTAATGTCTGGAACGGTTGGACCGATTTTAACTGGGCGTTCACTGGCAGATAGCTAATGTTACAAGGATTGACTTAAAACTTAATATGAAATACAAACTTAAAACAAAATAGCAAGTTAACTAAATACAATTTTGTGACTCTCCTACATCACCGTCTTCGAGTCGTACGATTCGGAAAACATATAAAAAAAAAACTTACATATATACATATCACGCCTGTATTCCCCAAAGGGGTAGGCAGAGGTGTTGTAATCACAACACCTAATTTTCACCGAAGATGATTAGTGCCAACGTGACAGATGGTGAGTCCATCGTCGTCTCAGACACTATACATACGTCTTTGAATTACTTCTCAGAAATATGCAGGTTTTCTCACGATGTTTTCCTTCACCGTGAAGCACGTTGTGTGAAATCATTTTACATGAGGTTTTTTTTAAGAAAAACGCATTGGTATAGGCCCCGCTGGGATTCGAACTCAAACCTCAAGGCCACCACGGCTAAAAAAAACTTAAAACATTATAACTAATAGGTGGAACAATGCCACCTACAATAATAATAAGGCCGAGTGCAAACGTGTTTATTCAATGAGCGCAGAGACTTATAAAGAGGAAGTGTTCACAAAACAGTGGAGTGTCACGTCCAAAACAATAATTCTTCATTACACCATGTGCAGGGTTGATTTTGATACGCACGGTGGATTGTAGTGCGTCTTATTAAATTAAAAGTCAGTTAGAAGTTTTTTTAATATACATTAATTTTATAAATAACTAGCTGTGCCCTGCGGTTCTACCCGCGTAGACTTCATTTTATGGGTGGCTCGCAGCCCTAATTTTTTTTAAAGTTAATTGTAACCTAAATTACTCTTTGTAACATTAGCTATATCCAAAACGTCTGGACCGATTTAACGGGACTTTAGCCGTTAAATCGGCGTGAAGATGAGCAACCATGTGAGGGAAGTCGTCGCCAACGTCCGAGTCACAAGGGCACTGCTTCGTCCAGTGCTCTCGTCCCGCCTCCCCCTCAGGACCAAACTGGGGGTCTACAAGGCCTACGTGCGGTCTCGCCTCACGTACGCAGCGCCCGCCTGGTACGCCCTGGCGAGCGAGGCGGCCAAATCATCCCTGCAGCAGCAACAGTCCGCCGCCCTGCGTACCATCGTGGGCGCGCCTCGGTACGTGAGGAACGCGACGATCGCACGGGACCTCAAGGTCGAGAGTCTGGACGACTTCATCCGCCGCCTGGCCTCCAACATGTTCGCGCGGGCAGACCGGTCGCAGCACCCGCACCTGCGGGACCTCGCGCCTCTGCACGCGCGACCACCGGAAGGCCGGCCCTACGCGCGCGAGCTCCTTCGCGCGCAGGACGACTCCTAGGACGACGACTTCCACGCGACACCGTGAGAACACCTAGCCGCCGCCTGCTCGCTGGTCGTTAGCTGGGCCTCCCCCCACGGGGTCTCACCCGGCTGGCTTGTACCGCGCTGAGGGCGGCGTGAAGAGGACCTCTCACGCGTGCCACACTCACTGGTTGCCCAGTGTCAAGGCGACGTCATCGGCCAGCACTCCTCCGGGTGCAGGCGCATCATCCCAACGCCCCGCGCGGATCACCGCGCGGCGATGGAAACCACCGTCAGGGGGCCAAAAGCCCCGAAACGGTCTCCCCAGCTCCCCTACAGGGGCTGTGAGACGACATAGTGTGTGTGAAATCGGCGTTCGGCCAAACGTTTAGGAAATTAGCCGTAACAAACACACAGAAAAATTAAAAAAAATTCTGTCTCGGTACTTTCATAAACATTTAGTCAAAATGTGTACAAACAGACACATGAATTTTATGTATCTGTATAAATGTAAAGATGAATAGATTATTTCACAATTTTCGGTAATTTGCTATTGTAATTTTCTTATTTATTTTTCTACAAAAAAATTACGCAAATTATGCATTGCTGTCATTTTAGTGATTATTTTTATCGATTTCAGATCTCATGCCTGGTCTCCCTTACAATAAGGATTAGGTAAGTTCATGTTTAATAAATTCTATGAAAATTAAGGAATTATATAAACCATAAATAACCAAGTCACAAAATGTGTATATTTGGGATAGTTCGAATTTCAACAATTTTTTTTTTATCAACACTTTTTTGTCACAACAATGTCCTGTTGAAAATGCCCTTCGTACTGTCGAAGGTGTCTTAAAACAAGTGCTACCCATCGCTTATTGTTGAAGTTAGTCGGGAACTTAGCAGGTGTTCGCAGTTAACTAAACCAAGGGGTGGCTTATAGTTTTTTGTAAACCACGGTGACCGTATAACGCGAACCGACTTGATAAGTGGTTATTTAGTCGGATAATGCATTGAAATTCTACTACAGTTTGCACTGTTTTTAAGTAGAATAAGCCGCTTGAAGCGAAAAGGGGAGGGTAATTTTTCGTATTTCTTTTGTATTTTCATGGTAGGAGGATTATAGATTATAGAGTAGCCGTGTGTCCTTGAGGTTTGAGCAGTCGCCTGCTACGCAAGTGACACAAGTTCAAATCTCAGCGGGGCCTGTACCAATGAGTTTTTCTAAAAAAACTTATGTACAGTGATTTCACACCATGTGCTCTAATATCGGCCGATATTGGCCCGATATCGTCGGGCGATATATTAGTCGTCTGTCGTGTCGTTATCGTAGGCAATGGGAAAGCGCATATGTACAGTGATTGCACACCATGTGCTCTAACAACGGCCGATATCGGCCCGATATCATCGGGCGATATATTAGTCGTCTGTCGTGTCGTTATCGTAGGCAATGGGAAAGCGCATATTGTCTGTTGTAAAAAGAGAAGAATATTTTTCTCTCAAAACCAGTCTAACTGACTTATTGGTATAATTATATATAGTATAATTAACATAAAAAACTCACCACAAAAAATGTGAAAATATAAAGCCCTAAATCGCTGTGTCATAGCGATTTAGGGAAATATACTTTTTGCGTTATCATCACATAAAATCTAAGCTGTGAATTCAGTCAATATGTCCAGTCTAATTATTTGCATAATATGCTAATTACACCTTATGTTACAATTTCCTTCGCACAACTTACAAAATCGATTTATTAGTTGAGAACAGGATAACGAATAACCCATGAAATTCAATTTAAAAAGTATATATTAAATTATTTAAGTTTCATATATTTGTGTATTTTTTGCTGACATTCAAATTTTATAGTGTTTTTGTAAAAAAACTATATAGAAAAATTAAAAATAATTGCTCTGACTTTGACCATACCTGCAGACATTAAGTAGTGGAAATTTTGAATTATTTAAAAATATTTTGTCATAATAGCGACAACGTATACTAGACATGCATGGTGAACTGCAATCAATACTTCTTTCATACATTCCATGGGGGTAGGCAGAGACCACCGTTTGCCACATGCTACGATCCTTACATACTTCTTTCGCTTCATCCAAATTCGTCTCTTCATATACTTTCTTCGGTTACGAGTGTTCCCAATTTGACCTTTCTGAAAAATACTATTAATTTTGTCATAGTAGTTTTTCCTTGGACGCCCTCTACCGACACTTCCGATCACATTCGCTCTATAAATTTCTTTCGTTAATCGCCTTTCACTCATCCTTTCGATATGTCCAAACCATCTCAACATACTTTTTCCAATTCTGGTCACCACATCAATTTTCAACTTGGAACTGTCTCTTATCACACTATTTTTGATGCGATCTACAATGGTCTACTTCTTTCAGTTATAGTAATACGTAATTCATAAAAAAATGTACTAATTTTATCTCAAATCTATTCAAGCGTCACGTCAAACACGCATACCACTTAGAAACAGTCATCAAAATTCGTATACTAGAACAATCGACATATGTGCGAGACAACTGCACCCGCCTACCGGTCAAATTTGATTTACGCGTAAATTACGTGTCATAACCTGTACGTACACACTACCTAGACCTCCCCTCAAAATAAGATCACAGTCTAAAAAATTCTATTCGTATTTTGTTTATTGACTGACTGTTTTATAATGTTTTTGTTTGACAATCTTTAATCTGTGGCCTCAAAAGGGGAAGGGTGGCAAAATGTGTAAAGCAGTAAGGTGTCATAAAATATTCCCTCTTTCCACTCAAGTGCACCTCTGCTCGTATCGATAATGCATTAATTTGAATATTCGCCGTGTCAGATGTCAAATGGTTTGTAATTTTGTGTTTGTTCATTTGTAATGAGATTTTCCACGGAAGTGTAAGGGGCACCTCGGCTGTCTGTCTGGCTGTAATGCTTGTTATTAGTGATGAAATTGTAGGATGTGTGATTGATTTCGTTTTATATAAGTACTTTTTTTTTGCAACGCCGTAAAGTGTGACTTCCATATAATTTTGCATTATGAAAGACTAACATCATAGAACATAAAATGCCCAAGAAATAGAAATGGTCGAGCCCTAATTAGTTGCTAGATTTTTCCAAGCAAGCTCCTCCAGTTTATATAAGTATTGTAAAGATCCTAATCAACGGTGAAGTTAAGTTAAGTCCTTAATGTCTTAAGGCGCCTTATGTCAAATGTCAGCAAAATGGTAATGATATGGCGATAGAAGATCGTAACTATACAACTGCGTATATTTAAAGTTAAAGTTCAAAATAAAAATAAATATGCTCACGCCATCCCAGAAGGGTCCCCGAAGGGGTAAGCAGAGGTGTTGTAACAACACCCACATTTCACCGAATATGATCAAGTGCCAACGTGACAGAGGGTGAGTCCATCGCCGTCTCAGGCACTATACTATATTTGAATTACTTGTCAGACACATGCAGGTTTCCTCACGATGTTTTCCTTCACCGTAAAGCGCGTGGTGTGAAATAGCTGATTCGAACTTGCGTCGCTTGCGTACCAGGCGACTGCTCTAACCCCAAGGCCACCACGGCTGTTCAAAATGTATGTACATAATTAGCATCACTAAAACTATAATACATTATAGACTGACCCCTTCTGTAAGTCAAATGGAATATTACTCAATGTCATAATTCAACCGAACAGGTGAGCTTACAGATTACTCACGGTAATTTGCAATTTAACGCCATCTGTTGTCGAAAATGTACGTCGATTGTGATCTATCACTGGACTCACTGATTCGTTCATTGAATCATTTCGTTCAATTTGTGCAAGAGTTTTGGTTTTGGCGTAATTACGTTAACCCTTGCAATAATGTTGATACAATCTTTTTAATTTGTTGGGGTTACCCACACTAAGTTGATAGTTAACAGATTTTTGCACGAAGCATCTGTTATATTCGGTGATGTGTCAGCGCTGTGATTACAGATAACAGTTTATGGTGAAGGTAACCTCATGCATCATAGCGATTAAAGTATACAAAACATGCCTGCAATTCCAAAAAACAACCTTCAGTAGCTTCCACGTTGCTATCCTTGAAGATCAAAATCGTTTACTTTTTCGTAAAATCATCAAATCAGTTAGTTATTTGTTTTTTTTATATATTAGGCACGTGTTTTTTACATTACGGTTTCCAGTGTATTTTTAAAGGATTCCGATATTGGAAGATCAATTATCATTAAATAAATTAATCGTCTCATATTTTTATCGCTTATCTTCAAAAATAAAAAAAACATAATCACGCTAAAAGTTAATATTTTAATCCGTATTAATAAAAAGCGGTACATGTGCTCCATTTTCCTCACCACTTAACCCTAAAATGGCTACAATACACATGTTAAGAGATATTTTAAATCCGCAAATAGTATTGGTATAATCGACCCCCTCATATTTCACCCTTCAGTAAATCTGCGCTGAGTTAAAATGTTTGAACTTTCTAAAAGTGAATTTATCGTAATATGCCAGTAATATTTAGGGAGATGGTACACTCAACTACTTATAAATCAACTTTTTTTACAAAAAAATCAGTATCAAATAGTTGTGATTTTAAAATTGATATCCGCTTTACATCATGTATTATTTTTAAACGACAAATTGATTATCGATTACCTTACAAATATCCCTATTGTTTTTTTTTTGTAATTATCAATGTTATCATTTATAAGCCTGTTAGTTTTTAACTGTCCTATATTATTGTGTACAGTGATTTCACACCACGTGCTTAACGGTATAGGAAAACATCGTGAGGAAACCTGTATATTTCTGAAAAGTAATTCAAAAACGTGTGTATAGTGTCTAAGATGGCGATGGACTCACCTTCTGTCACGTTGGAAAAGTGGGTGTTGTGATTACAGCACCGTGAAAATATATATGTATGTATGATCTATATTTTATTCCAAAATACTTTGTCGGGAGTCAACATAAAATATTTTTGATTTAGATTTTAATAACGTGTAAAAATAAATGTTTGTATTATATAACTTTTTGAATAGAGACTTGTAATACGTTTCCCTCAGTGCAGCCCTGCCTTTACCCCTCCTTACTCCTATACGCCTTAATACCGATGGATAGATACCAAATGGTATAGTTTAAGTCACGATGACTGTCGCAAACTCCACTTTAGGGCGAATGATGAATCACTACTTCGGATTCCGGTACTTTACCGTTATGTGATGGATATATGTGAATATTATAAATATGTGGTAAAAAATCTTGTGTGTCGGAAGAAGTCAAGAAAAAATTAACTTTACCGCATTCGAAAGTGTTTCTGCTTTCACAAATATTGTAAGAAAAAGATTAGAGGTCATACTAGACAAGCAAAGAGTGTTTGTCTATGATTCAGTTTCGTGACATATATATGGATGTTAATTACTTGATGTGAAATACTATGACCAAATTAATAGTATTTTTCAGAAAGGTCAAATTCGGAGCACTCGTAACCGAAGAAAGTGTATGAAGAGATGCATGAATGTGGATGAAGCGAAAGAAGTATGTAAGGATCGTAGCATGTGGCAAACAGTGGTCTCTGCCTACCCCCATGGGATATGTATGTATGTATGTAAGTACGGCGTGAGCATATGTATGTATGTATGTAATTACTTAATCACAATTTCTCACATGTCTATTAACTGCGATTTACACATAGGAAGTTTAATTATCCCGGAAAATCACACAAAGAAATATTGAACGAACAATATCCTGCAATGTTATAAAATAATTCAACTACGTAATTTGATACATAATAAATAGAGGTTACGGTTCAATATCGTTACTTTAAAACCCGACACTCGATGTAGAGTGCGACGCTGATAAACTTTAGTGAGTGCTCATCGAAAATAGTAGAGTTAACTGCACATATATTATACTCATGTCGCGCCATGCACACACACAGAGTCATAAAATGATTACAGCGCGTTCAAGGTCAGCGCTTTTAATTCGTGACGGCACCTATATAAATATAAAATCTGTTCCGTGTCTGAACACTCTTTCAAAAATATTTTTGTAAGCCGTGAAGATAAGTACTATAGTAGGAGGTACCCTCTTAATTTCTTAGGTACTTTATTTCGCGTATTCACTCCTCCTAATGTATTAGGCGAAGCTTATGACGAACTAATTCGGTGAGTAAAATTTGGGGTACACTCGGGAAGAAAAATGGTTGAGAAGCTGACGAAGCAAAAGATACCTAATGCATTGATGCCTTAATCGAATAACAGAGGAAATTAAAGCAACGGAAAATATTTTCGATTGATTTATAAATGGAATGATTTAGCAGATTGACGGCAGTGAAATCAATTATTTTACTTATTTTGTGCCATGCCATAACCTCATATACCTACTTGCAAATTTGTAGAATTTACAGATAAATAAAATTTAAGTGTCTGTTTGTAAATCCAAAATAACAGCTGTTCACTAAATGCATATGAAAGTGTACGGTCTTGAAATTAAAAAAAAACTGTTTTAAAATATTTATTTGTTTGTCTTTCTGTTTGTTTGTTTCGTATAATCTTCGAAATAACTTAGGCTAAGATTAGTTTAAAAAAAAATAGGATACGGCTAGTCACCCATGAAATTAATTCTACGCGGGTAAAACCGCGGGGCAGAGCTATTCAAATACTAAAAATCAAATGGATATACATTGCTGAAACGATAATAAATTTGTATTTATTTAAATAGATCCCACATTGTATAATTTTTTATCGGTCTGCTAACCAAAAAATATATCTGCGGTTCAAAATTATTCAAAAAACATCGAACAACTTTTACACACATTTTTGTGCGTCCAGTGTTCATTGCTTACAACTTTCTCAAACACCAAACACCGTCCCAATTATCGCATTAGCGACAAAGAAACTAAAATAAGGCGGCATCTTTACACAAAAATACGTGAACACAGAGTATTTAACACAGAAATGCCACCCAAATGTAACAATAAAGTTGTCCTCAGGCGTTTACACCAACCGTCAATTAGCCACGGCGCGTTAGACCACACAGAAATAATAATTGCCCTTTTGGACCTCGAAGGGAGAATTTACGCAAAATCGCTGCTTGTCAAAGAGTGACCAATAAAGTTATAAAATATAATGCGGCGGTCACAATGGGGAGTCGTAAATTACTACATTGACCGGTGACAAAGTTGCAAGGAACGTTCTTAAATGGGTCCAAAGTGTAAAATTAACCTTTGTGATTTATACAAGCCTGGTACCTAAGAGTTTTAAGCCCTAAATAAGTTGGATTGCATTTAATGTGAACTAGACTTGCCCCTAATGTTTTTTTTAATAATAGTAGCCGACGTTACTTCTTGTAACATTAGATATCTGCCACTAAAAGTCACAATAAAATCGGTCCAACTGCTTCGAAGATTAGGTGGAACAAACAGAGTGACAGACGGACAGATAGAGATTGTACCGTATATACTTTCACGTGTATTTAGTGACAAGCTGTTAATATGAAATAACAGACAGACACATCCATTTTATTTATCTGTATAAATTTAAAATTAAAAAACTAAATTTAAAAAATGTTCAGCATTTCTCCCCTAAGTCTCTACATGAGCATCATTTCTTGACCTAACATTATTCACCCAAGACCTTTGAAGTAAAGCTCTGTTCACACATCAGCAAATAATATCGCTAAATCTCATCAGACTGCCGACGCCAGTTGCTTAAGAATCCGGTTGCAAACGCCAGTGATGTCGCTTAGATGTATTAAGTCCATTAACACTATAATATTAAGCCTGACTTACGGGTTAATAAATTACCGGTGACTTTATTTGCATTGACCATTTTAGGGCTACAACGAAATGAGTATAAATATACTTTCTCACTGAATATGATTAAGTACCAACGTAATAGATGGTGAGTCTATCGCCGTCTCGGACACTATACATACGTCTTTGAATTACTTCTCAGACATATGCAGGTTTCCTCACGATGTTTTCTTCCACTGCAAAGCAGGTGGTGTGAAATCATTGCACATAAGTTTTTAGAAAACTCATTGGTACAGGCCCCGCTGGGATTCCAACTTGCGTCGCTTGCGTAGCAGGCGACTGCCTACCCCAAGGCCATCACGGCCTCATTGTAATTAGTTATTTATATATTTCCAAATAGATCAAAAAAGGATTTTTTTTTAACAGAATCCAACGTGACAGATTTTAAAAGTGTTGACAGTGCATCTTCACTTTCAGGCCAATTTCCATATCCTAATTTTGTGGTTTGTTAATGTTAAAAAGAGTTTAATTTACCAATAAAATTGTTTGTGGTAAAGTGAACACTTGTGCTTTATGCCACAATTACCATAACATCGCGTTTTGCTCAGTCTCAACCATATGCTCGATCGCACGACCACTCAATCGCAATTTGAATAACATTGTGTTCATATTGTGGGATTATAATAAAACAAAATAATACATTTTCTATAACAATTAGGATTGAAAGATATTTTATTTACTTTGAGTGTAGGGGTTAATGTTTTGTGCCAGTGTCAAAATATAAATAGTAAAATCGTGGAAAATTTTAAATTGTTTAAATTTAAACAGTAACATAATGGAAAATTTCTTAATTTTCTAGAGGTTCATAAGCACTTTACAGAATCCAAATTAAATAAATAATTTACAATATCCTTATATTTTTTCATTCTGAAGGGTATAGGGATAGCTCTGGCCCCAAGAATTTACGTATACTAGTGTTACGTTATATATGTACGATGTTAGTGAAGGAATAAAATTGTTCAATGCAAAAGATATTAAAGATACAAATGTATATTTTAAAAGCGTGCATTATCAAACCCTGGTTTTCTTCTCATAATGAGCACAATAACATAATTTGCATTATAATTTTATTCACTACTTTATATGTATCAGCGACAACAATCACATTGAACAGACAAACAAATGTTACAATTCTTTGATATACTAGCTCGTCGTTTTACATATTTTTTCATGGTCAATTAGGTCCTTTATTAAGGTCCATAAAATCAGGTGTTAAAGTTTACACCGCTTTAATTAGAACTTTTTGGGTTAGTAATAAATGTCCTAGTGTTTCCGGATGTAACCGATATTGTTACCGGTAATTTGAATGGGATTATTAACAGTAAATATAAGAAGAGAGTACCATTTTGGGATCGGATCCATGTTTACCTGTTTCTTCTTATTCGCTACTCTTGGGAGACTAATCGGTATCGTTATCGATGTTATGGATATGATATTCTAGATCTGGATATGAATATGGATATAGGAATACATTTATATCGGTTTTGGATGCGGTTACGGATATTAAATTAAAGTTAACTATAAACACAAATAGTATGAAATTGTTTAATGGACAGATTTTATAAGCCAAACTATCCGAAACTTGTGAAACAGATACGGTTACAGTTACGGAAATTTTTTTTCGGATATCTGCTAGTTTAGTTTACGGTTATGGAGCTCCATGAATCCCTGCTTAATGCTACGGTGCCATTATTAATTTCAAACTGCTGTTTTTTCGGCGGTTTTGTACGTCACAAATAATAAATATAGACCGTTAATCAAAGATGCTGTGCTTGATAAGAATAACTTTGAAATAAGACACAAAACTTTTCAAAGAGGTTGCACGTCGTCTGGTAGAAGACTCTCGTGACAAACGGGCTGAGGTTTTTCTCGCTTAGAGAATCAGCATTGCTAAATTCAGCCTTCTTGGCACGATCCCGAAAGATAAAGCTGGCCAAGTTTTCTACTAGTAATTAGTTTTAATTACCGTTCCTTGTATATATAACTAGCTGTGCCTGGCAAACGTTGTATTGCCTTTTTTTTGGGGTGGACTACCCCTTACATTTAGGGGGATGAAAAATAGATGTTGGCCGATTCTCAGACCTACCCGATCTGCACACAAAATTTCATACAAATCGGTCCAGCCGTTTCGGAGGAGTATGGCAACGAAAACTGTGACACGAGAATTTTATAAATTAGATTAAGCGTCTATTCAGTAAATCTATTATAATTATTTTATAATTATAAACTTTTAATATTAATAGTCACAAAATAAATGGTCACATATTTTTCTAAATCCAAAATTCTTGTTAACCATATGGCTCCTGGCATGCGCAAGAGTCTCGCTATTAATCATAATTAACACCAAATATCCACAACACCTATTACCGGTCTGACATTAGTTCCGATGACAGAATGTCATTTGTTTGTGTTGTTCAGATATTGTTCACACCTACGAAAATAGCTCTTGTGATTGATACGGTACAGTTAAATTTAATGTGGCTAAATACTTTCCTAATATTTATCTTAGTTTATCCAGTTTTCATTCCAGGATCATTCAAATCCTAACGAAAGGATGCATTAGCGTCTTCACGTGAAACTATAGAGTTAACATTTCTGATATTGTTTAAGGTATAATATTCTAGGAAGTCAGGAATTACATTTTTTTATGTATATACCCCTGATTATGTTCTGTCAAATGTTTGACAACAAATGAAACTATATACTATATACTACCTATTAGGCGGCTCTACTATTATATTCTATGTTAGGTTGTCTTTTGCTTTTTGCCAAGGCTTCTTCAGTCCCTGTAGAAGCCCATAGCCTTCTCAACTAACCTATGCTATACTTACGAAACCACTTCGGGCAGCCCATTCCACGTTACTGCAATGAACTCTGTAATTTCCCAGTAGCAACCCGCAATCTGGATTCGTACCCTGTTCATGGAACTAGGTTCGCCCCTATTACTAAAACTGGCAAAAAGTGGGTGCACTTTAAATTCAGCACTATCCCATCGGTACAAAGGCGTGAGCATATGTATGTATTTAACATTATGGCATCACACCAGAAGAATCGAGCGTATTTCAAATTTTATCCGTATTTGATCCGTAGCGCCATTTTAATTAACAAGGAATTATTGCCAAAAATACTGTTGTTATAACACTCTCATGACTGATCTGACAAGCTTTAGAACACACAAGGAGATGAAAAGAGACACAAGGAGAATAAAACAAAAGTAATGCTAAATATCAACTTTCAAATCCTGCATCTCAAAATTTGGACAGACCACTTTCCCTTCAGCCATCGAAGGCGTAACGAATTAGTAATTATTATAATTCACAATGTGTCATCCTTTGTCCGCAGGACATTGACCTACTTAGCCTGTGAAGCGTAATGTACAAAAAATTAGGTATTTAATTGTTTAAAAATGCATCACGGTATGTAATTGCGCCTCGTTTCCATTTCAATGCAATTCAATGGAAAAGTGTTTTGCAATTCAGTGCAGAAATTGTAAACCACATCCGGATATCGTTAACCAGTAATGAGTAATCCGGGCATTATTAAGGTATTTAAGATTTGTTAAGTAATTATATTGTTAAATTTAGAGACTCGGCAGATGTGGGGTTATTGGAATGGGAATTTAGACAGGCGTGGTGGCCTTGCGGTTTGAGCAGTCGCCTGCTACGCAAGCGACGCAAGTTCGAATACCAGCGGGGCCTGTACCAATGAGTTTTTCTAAAAAACTTGTGCACAGTGATTTCACACCACGTGCTTTACGGTGAAGGAAAACATCGTGAGGAAACCTGCATATTTCTGAGAAGTAATTCAAAGACGTATGTATAGTACCTGAGACGGCGATAGACTCACCATCTGTCACGTTGGCACTCTATCATCTTCGGTGAAAAGTGGGTGTTGTGATTACAACACCTCTGCCTAGTCCTTCAGGGAATACAGGCGTGAGCATATGTATGTAATGTTTCTTTTCTGGAACGCAATTGTGCTGTTTTATCCTTCTACGACATACTAGAAGTTCTTAACAGAAGCATTTCAATTCAATTCAATTCAATTCAAAATATCTTTATTTGATTAGACTTCTTACAAAGTACTTTCTAATCGTCAGAGGGACACAAAAATACATTATACATGATTATAAATGTTACCACCGGGTTCGGAAGGTAGCATTTGTTGAATTTTCTTCAAAATCAATACAGTAGATCTCCCATTGTTCTAGATACATAGTAGCTAAATTACCAACAATAAGCCGAGCCAATTACGAAGCCCCCTACACCTCACCCAGACAATTATTTAAACACAAAGAATTCCCTAATTCGACGTGGATTGATGCAAATGACACCTCCTTACGACAGACGTAATACCAATATACCAACTACCATTGTTTGCTTACCTGCCAATGTATTCTCAACTGTACACTCTTGAACTTAAGGGCTCTTAAAGATTTTTTATCAGATCTTATTACTTGGTAATTTGTCCTTAGTTGACATGTCATTATTGACATAAGAATGCAGTATTTATTCAGAGGGTACATTCTGTTGGTTGTCCTTCGATTTTGTGACGTCTCTTGTTTTTAAACTTCGAAGCGGAGGGGAGATGAAAGGAATTGTTTTGATAATAGTTACAGCTATCCCTGAAAGTTTATCACTTGGATAACTTATTGTATGTAAACGGTTCTGGATACATTTCACGTTTAGTGACACTAGATTCATAGTATTAGGACCCTTACTATATGTTTAACTAGCTGTCCTCTACGGTTTCACCCGGAATCCTAAATTATTATTTAAATAAAAGTAAGCCTAAGTTTACTCCTTGTAACATTAGCTATCTACCAGAGAGAGTCCCGTTAAAATCGGACCAGCTGTTTCCGAGATTAGCCGGAACAATTGGTTTTTTCATTTATATACTTTCACCTATATTTAGTGAAATGCTGTTTTTGGAAATACAAACAGACACTTCAGTTTTATTTATCTGTATAGATAGCTGGCTCAGCTCTCGCTTTCTAAGACCTGAGTGAGTAGGTAGAGGTGTTATAACACCCACTTTTCACCGAAATTAGGTCTAAACACAACTTTATATGCTTTTGATGGTGAGTCCATCGTCATATAAAGTAGCTACTATGCTTATTAGTAATATACGTGTTTGAATTTCTTCATAGATGTTAGTTATAAATTGTATAGAATGAGGAGTTACTTTATGGTAATAGATAAAATATTTATTGATACAATGCTATTATATATTTATAATAGCGGAATAAATTACTGTAACATTTTTTCTATAACCGTTAAGCAAATAGTTTTTTTCCGTTTTTATTTTTCATAAACCTCCTAATGAACTCTTTAGTACACACATACATATACTCACGCCTGTATCCCATGAGGGTAGGCAGAGACCACCGGTTATTACATACTTCTTTCGCTGCATACACATTCATGAATCTCTTCATACAATTCCTTCGGTAACGAGTGCCAAATTTTACCTTTCTGTAAAATATTATTAATTTGGTCATAGTAATCCCATGGACACCCTCTACCGAAACTTCCGCTCACCTTCACTCTATAAAAAAAACATTTTAGAATTTGCCGCGGTGGCCTCGGGGTTTGAGCAGTCGCCTGCTACGCAAGCAACGCAAGTTCAAATCCCAGCGGGGCCTATACCAATGAGTTTTTCTAAAAACTTATGTACAGTGAAGGAAAACATCGTGAGGAAACCTGCATATTTCTGAGAAGTAATTCAAAGACGTATGTATAGTGCCTGAGACGGCGATAGACTCACCATCTGTCACGTTGACACTTAATCAAATTCGGTGAAAAGTGGGTGTTGTGATAACAACACTTCTGCCTACCCCTTCCGGGAATACAGGCGTGAGCATATGTATTTTTTAAAACAAACTCATTGTAACAGCTAGAACTTTAACTAGCGTCGCTTGTATAGTAGGCAACCACTCAAACCACGCCACCTCGGTTGTATAAAATAATAAACCGTATTATTTTAGGTGCACCTCCTTCCCACAACTCCCGTTAAGCAATCACCGGTGAACGGTGATTAATATCACGAATGCATCACAAAGTATTGTCCGGTGTATCGTGATCAAACACATGCGGGTCCAGTGCGGCCTCGCTGCGACGAATGTTCGAGTGTATATAAAGCTGAAGAGTTTTTATTTTGTTTGAACGCGCTAATAGCAAGAGCTACTGGTCCGTTTTAAAAATTATTTCAGTGTTAGATAGCCTCTTTATCGAGGATGGCTATTGGCTATAGACCAATCGGGGGTTAATGTTAGCGTTAGTCCAATATAACTATTCCACATGTATGAAGTCGCAAAAAGAAGCTATTATCCTATAAAAATATTGTTAGGCTTGTAAACTGAGCAGTGAATTGGGTTTTTTAAAGGAATTACGCAGGATTCTTGCAAACTATACACACAGGATTATCAGCCGAAAAATAATGTTTCCATGTTTCTAGTAGAGGCCTCCCGTCCCGGCTTCCTCGCTCTCCTTCCCAGTCGTTATATTCTCTATTCCTTTGTACATTTCCTTATACTATGCATAACTTACCATACTAGAATTCAATCAGTATTGTGAGTGACGAATATTGTAATTCAAATTTCATGAACCGAACGTATGTTTTCCATGAACAAAGTTGTTCCACGAACCATGTTCGTCCCACTAAGCCCGCACCTACTAGGGAAGTGGTTTATTATTGCTTTTATCATTTGAAATCTCCTTTTTTCGTGTATTTCATAGCTCGTCATTTGTATCGCGAGTACTAATAATTAATTTAATTAAGCGTTACGCAGCAGTTTTGATGGCGTTTTGTTTCCATGTAATTATTTATTAACTGTAAGTGTAGCAGGTTGTTTAGTTGTTAGGTTTTTGAAAAATTATATCTCTTTTTTTATTAATTAAGTGTGAAGACAAATATTAATTGAATTAATGTTGTTTACTCATTTACGTTGGTTTTTATTTATACGTATTATGTTAATTTAGAACCTTATAACTACTGGATGAAGTTAGGTTTTTGTAAATTTCTGCTATTGGTGTGTGGCGTGTCGTAAATAGTTAGGGTTTTGCGAAAACAATATGCTGAAATAATTAAATTTTGTCTACTCAGGTGGAACAGATATATAAATAAATAGAAAGCTCAATGGGTTGGCTTAAAATAATGCGCCAATACCAATCATATCATCATCTCCCTGGCCTTGTATGGGACATTGTTGGGGTCGACACTTGAAGCGACTGCCATCTGACCTTCGCAACCCCTTAAACGAGGAAAATCTGTGATCTCGGTTAAACCAGTTGTCAGACTATTTTAGGCATCCAACCGACCTGTTGCCAAATATGACACATTTTTTAACGGAACCGACGGCTTAACGTGCTCTCCGAGGCACAGAGGGAACTCGGGCGGTCACCCATCGAATTACTGGCTAGTGTTGTTTTAGCTTCGAATAAAATAATAATCTTGAGCTGTTTAGAGTGTAGATAATATACAAAAGTTTCGAAAAAGCACTTTGCATTAATCACATTTTTTATACGTAATTGCTGTAGAATAACCCAAATTATATCAATTACCCGGTTTTAATATATTTAACCGCTCTTTTATGTTACAATATCGTTTTTTTAACCGCAATCGTTTTGCACCCTGATCGCGTGTGTTCCCACGTGATTCGTGATGTTATGATAAATTGATGATGCATCATTGTACCATTGAGGGGTAGATTTATCGTGAATTTATTATTAATCTTCAGTATCTTCAGATTAATAGAATAAAAAATTATGTAACTTAAAAACTGGATCTTGAAATTCGAGAGCTAGTTCTTTCAAACGTAATGTCTTTTGAATGTTTATCCATGTCTCTCTCCTCGTGGATTCGAAATTCAAAGACGGTAAGTACAGTGCCTGAGACGGCTTAGGATTCATCCTCTGTCACGCTGGCACTTAATTACCTTCGGTGAAATGTGGGTGTTGTTGTTACAACTATGCGTACCTCTTCGGGGATCCTTCTGGGTTAATCTAGATGAAAAATGGTGTGTGTGCCAAACTATATCTATACAGATAAATAAAACTGTGAAAAAGTGTCTGTTTGTAACTCCAAAATAACAGTTTTTAATTAAACGTAGGTATATGAGAGTATATACGGTACTGACATAAAGAAACAATTTAAAAAAAAAAACTATATCTGTCTGTTTGTTCCGGCTAATCTCCGAATCGGCTGGGCCGATTTTAGCGGGACTTGCACTAGTAGATAGCAAATTTTACAAGGAGTAACTTAGGCTACTTTAATTTAAAAAAAACACAGGGGTTTGAATTAAATCTAAGCGGGTGAAACCACGAGGCACAGCTAATGTTTATATAAATCCGCTCAGCTATTTTTGTTTGACTGAGTGTTTAATAATGTTTTTTAGCATTCAAACATCCAAACCTACAAACATCCAAAAGGTATAATACAGTCAGATACATTCCTATCAATTAAATAGCCAACTCCATTAAACACGAGCGCGGCCAGTGGGCGAGCTTCGAATAATGATCGCACAAATAATAAACGAGATATCATAAAGTCGGCGGGCGTGTGAATCGACGACACCTGTGCCGAAGGTACCTAGAGGTTTTATAGAGCTACGACTATTGTAGAAGTGACTGTTTTAACATTTTGAAAATATACGTTATTTTAGATCAATTTTGTAATCAACCGAGGGCACCATTCATTGAGGTACAAATTTGAATTTTGTGTTTTCATCATCACCCTGGCCTTATCCCAACCCGATGTGGCTGACCACCTGATTTTTATACGAAGCAACTGCAATCTGACTTTCGCAACCCCTTTAACGAGGAAAACCTGTGATCTGAGTTGAACCAGTTGTCAGACTATTTTAGGCCTCCGACTGACCTGTAACGATTGCCAAAGATGATAAATTGGCAACCGGGACCGACGGCTTAACGTGCTCTCCGAGGCACGGAGGGAACTCGGGCGGTCACCCATCCAATTGGCTAGGGTTAGGGTTGCTTAACTTCGCTGATCGAATGATGCGCAATAGCAACGTGCCACGAGCTCCTTGAATTCTGTGTTTTATTTGTACTTTTTTCTTTGTCACTTAATGCTTTATAATTATTTAAACTTAATTTATAATATTTTATAAACAGATATATTATTTATATAATTTATAAACAGTAAATACGTTGTTTAAAATGTAGACTCCTTTTCTTTAAAGGAAACTACTATGTCGCTTTCTGCATGAAATTAGTTTTCGTAACGTAAATACACGTTCGCTGTCGAAGTTAAAGGCTAAATTTCCTTCTTGCATAACTATGCAGCTATTTGTTTAGCTACAAATATTTTATTTTGTTTTTGTTCTTCACCCAACATTTTCCAGTTGTTGATCATCGTCATCATGAATTTAAGAACCACATAGTGTTTGATACTTTTTTAAAAATAAAATAGCTAGGGACATTTCACACCAAAAACCTATACATATTAACTAAAAAATCTCATAACACCATAACCTAAAATATTGTACTCTGATTGTTAGTTATAAGTTATAAGCACCATAATTAAGTTTACACATGTGTGTAAATGTAATCGACTTGTGCAATAAATATATATAAGGTAAAGTCACCAGTCATGGACAGTATAAGCGATTTTTTTTCATATTTGCTCTGTAATTTCCCATTTTTTAACATACATTCTTAGGGATTTGGAGGTAAATTAAAAGCTCTTTTCTCAATCAGTATTTAATGTTTAATTTCAGTTTAGTACTTAGTACAATAAAATAATGTAAATAACCAACACTCCTATTTAGACACTATTAATGGACAATAAAAATCCAGTGTTGTGTTTTAGGGCTAAAATCATAATTTATAGTATGTGTTATATTATAAAATGTATGCATTTCTATTGATAAATCATTAAATAATAATAATTTCAACAACGACGATAAGTGTACCTACATCGCGATTCTAGTAAGAAATTACGTTTCCCGACACCAAATGACACCGCGAAACTTACAACCGTTATGGCCGCAATCAAAATGGGTGTCAGTAGTCAAAAATAGTTGTTATGACAGCTATAATACTGGCACAACTGAAAAAAAAATACTGCGCGTTTGCTTAATTTTGGTAGAAAAAACTAAAAATGTCCATCACTAGTCAGCGTCCAACATAGGTGCCGTTACCTTATATCAATATTCACTACACCTCCGTCTCTAGTCCCTATCTAAAAATTACCTTTTTTAAAACTACAAAATATAATGAAGCGTCACAAACAAAACCACCGGAAGCGAACCGGGAACGTGACGAAACAAATTTCTTAGCGATTTCTCATTTCACCCCCTCAATAAACCATTTGATTTGAGTAATCAAATGCGGGCATTCGAATTAATTAGTTTGTTACGCACCTGAGCATTACATTGTTGCATTGTTAGAAAAATATAAATTCATTTTGAGTTCGTTAAAGTATTTTAACCCACCGTGCAAACATTTTTTTAAGCTTTTTTTAGCGCAATTTTAAAAATGCAGTTTTTTTTATCTTGATCTATCTATTTATTTATACGACATAGCTGTGCCCTCAGATTTTACCGCGTAGACTGAATTACATGGGTTATGTACCGTTGTTTTTTTAAAACCCTAAGATATTCCTTGTAACTTCAGCTATCTGGCAGTGAAACTCTCGCTAAAATTGATTCCACCCTGAGGCGGCGAGGGACTCACCGTTTGTCACATTGGCACTTGATCATATTCGATGAAATGTGGGTATTGTTGTTACATCACATCTGCTTACCCGTTCAGGGATCCTTCTGGGTTGTGAGTATATTTCACAAATAAGTAGCTATCTTTCTGTACACTCGGAACCCTCGGTTATTTAATAAAAAATATAGTATAATTATACGTTACATTCCATGTTAATAAAATTAACTTTGATCGTCAAATTAGACTTCAACGTTTTAATACAAATATTTTATTTGTAAATGAATGGTTTGACAAATCAATGAAGGATAATTACCGTGCTTCAACAAATTCATTTGTTAACAAACAAAATTATAGACGGCGTGCCCACGGCTCATGGTTTGTTAATTTGATTTGTAAATTGGCACTGTTGTGACGTGTAAACAAAAAAGCGACAGTATTCTGATACACATTTAGCAAGTAATAACACTCTGTGGGATTTTGGGAAGTTGTTGTTTAATAATTGGACGTCAAAACGTATTGTTGTCAACTAAATTATATGATTTCAGTTTCCGTTAAATGACTAACGCGTACATTTCGTAACAATTTGATTTGTAGCTACCCGAGGGTGTTATTGTTACTTTACAAGCTGTGCCCCACGGCTTCACCCGCGTAGACAAATTTTTTTTAGTAGCCTTAGTACTCCTTGTAACGGGAGAAGCTCGTGGCACAGTTGCGCATATCATTCGATCAGCGAAGTTAAACAACCTTAACCCTAGCCAGTAATTGGATGTTCCCTCCGTGCCTCGGAAAGCACGTTAAGCCGTCGGTCCCGGTTGCAAATTTATCATCTTTGGCAATCGTTACAGGTCAGTCGGAGGCCTAAAATAGTCTGACAACTGGTTCAACTCAGATCACAGATTTTCCTCGTTAAAGGGGTTGCGAAGATCAGATGGCAGTCGCTTCGTATAAAATTAGGTGATCAGCCACATAGGGTTGAATCAAGTGCCGACCCCAACAATGTATGGGATAAGGCTAGGGAGATGATGATGAGTACTCGTTGTAACAGTAACTGAATACCAATGAAAGTCCCGATTGAATTCGGTTCAGCTGTTTTGAGATTAGCCGGAAAAAACAGACAGACAGACAGAAATTTGCTCTCTTGATTTCTGTAACTTATATACATTCTAGTTTTTATTTTTGAATTACAAACAGACACTTCAATTGTATTTATCTGTATAGATGTATAGATATGTATCGAACATTGTAACATTGTATAGAATACAAAAGGAAAAGAAATTCACTTGACAGGAGTAGTAACTTAAGATCCAACTTGTTCACAATTTAAAAAATAACTTGTTAACTTGCGAATAGATTTTTTAACATAAGGACAGTCACGTCTCATAATTGAGTTGTACGGTATAGGAAAACATGGAAACCTACAGCATAATTATGCGTGACCAAATATTCAAAGAAAAATTTATAGCGCCCGAGACGACAACGAATTTATATCGTCATGATGGCACCTGATCATCTTAGGTGAAAAGTGGTCGCTCTCTGCCCTTTGCGTGCCACTTTTGGAATGGTGTAATCTTACACAGAATCGCACAGACAAGACAAAAGCTGGCTATAATAAATTAACTAATTTCTTTTTGTTGTTCTGATAACTTGAAAAAGTACTTCTTAAATGACCTGAAGAGAGAATTGGCTAGAATGAAATTAGCTCCTTAATCCTATGACAAAACTCGAGTCGTAAAACGCAACGCCCGTATTATTTGAAGTAACCAAGAGCCCCCTATTCACTAAGCTCGGTTTACGATCAGATTTTTAATCCGGTTAACATAAACGTGTTTATCTGACATCACTTTTATTATTCGGGGTTGTAAGACCTGTGACAATGTTGCGATGCTATGACGCCTGTGAGTTGAGAGATGGAGTTGAAGATTATACATGCAGTTTAAGGGAGGTTTATTTATTATTATATACTATCAAAAAATACTATTCAGAAGATATGGAGTGGCCAATGTACCAATAAAAGCGCAAGAGTTTTTTTTATATGTTCATAATACCGTTCTGTTCTCAAGTATTATTTCTGTTGATATGTAATTTAGTTATATCCAAAGGATAGGAAACTTCGATCCAGATTCTCCGTAATCATGAAAATTATAAAATAAAATTCGTAAAGCCATTTTTTGAGTAGTAGCGAAACTAACGGCATTTTATATTTAAAAATACATATGCTCACGCCTGTATTCCCCGAAGGGGTAGGCAAAGGTGTTGTTATCACAACACCCACTTTTCACCAAAGATGATTAAGTGCCAACGTGACAGATGGTGGAGCCATTGCCGTATCAGACATATGTAAAGACATACGTCATTGAATTACTTCTCAGAAATATGCAGTTTTCCTCACGATGTTTTCTCAACTCATTGGTACAGGCCCTGCTGGGATTCGAACTTGCGTCGCTTGCGTGGCAGGCGACTGCTCAAACCTCAAGGCCTCCACAGCTTCTATATTTAAAAATAAGAAGATAAATAAAGCAAGGCATTTTTTTTTAATAAACAACTTAGTGACTTCGTATTCTTCAAAATTACTTCACAAGCAAAGTTAATCTCACAATTCCGTATCTACATACAGGGGCTCAGAAGTTTACGGCCCAATACGTTGTTAAATTTGCATAGTCGTAAATGGTTACTACTTATGCATTTTGTCTTGTTATCGAACAGTTTGACACACTATGCACGTAGTCGAATGACGTGCTATGGATATTAAAATGGTCGATATTAAACGTCTATATTAGAGGGTTTCTGAAGGCCCAGATAAAGTAACCTTACCCTCGCGCTTCACTTATAAATGCGATACAATATGAATGGGAATGATATACCTATGTCACTTCCAAACATTTTGTATACTGCTTCTTTTAGCGCAGGCGTGAGGAGAATATTATTACATCTAGACCCCTTGGTCTTTGTACATAACCAAGTTACATTACTATTTTCTATTTTCTACTAACAGAACTAGTAGCGTACAAAAAATGAGAATTTCTTCCTACATTAATCGGTTTTGTGCGAACAATATTTTTTCTTTTAGTAATATAACTTGGTTATGTACGAATAACAAGGGATCTAGACATACCTACTGCCTACTTGGATAGGTAACTTTTTTTCGTTATAATTGTCATTGGTTATGTAACCACGCTCTATACTGATCGATTACTGAATCTAAGCTGATTCAATGATGAAAACCAAAAACAAGCTAAGAACTCTCAATAACTTCTTAAAAATGATGAGTCACTCCTTGAAGTTAAACTTCCAGTACCAAAGAAATTTTCTTGACATTCAGACAGAAGCTATAAAAAAATGAGACCGGGAACAAACCCAGGACCTGACCATATCTTCTATAAGAGACTTCTCCCACGGAGACGTAAGCCCACAGGACCAATTTGTTTTTTTTTAAAACCCGGCATCAATTACATTCCGCAGACCCCTTGTCACAAACCTACAATATGAAGCATGCACGTCAATAAACCAGATTTGAAATTACAACTCGTAAACCTCCCCTGATGAATTCCATGCAAATGCGGACAGTTAAATGTCAGCTGAGCTGGAACTAATTATTAGTCTGTGTTTTATTATAGCTAGTGTCCTAAATATAATTAGTTTGCTCCTTGTTTGTTTATGGGAATTCTCTGCTGAAGACTAATCGCGATTTTTCGATTGTAGAAACATCTCGATGCGTCACCGTTGTTTTTATTCGAAGTCGCTTCGAATCGTAGCGAATCACTCCTCGAACACGGCGTGATACATCTTGTCGGCCGACGATCAGTTAGATACTACTAGATTTGACGTGACTCGGACCAATCGCTTGCATCAAAACAATCGAGAAACCTCTCGATTTTATCATCGCTAACTTAACGCTAACTGACTCCTATTGTTTTAATTTATTAAGCATCTCGCAGTCTCTTATCGTGATAGAATACCCCTTGTGTTGCGATGATATAATGTTGTGGCCATGATTTCTTCAAATAATGGAAGTATTTAACCGAAACTAAAAGTGCCATCCACATCCTACAGGTGCCGTTGAATTTGCATAAGAGATTTTATGAATCTGTCTCTGTCTATCTGTATGGCGCGACGCGAATTAAATACATGCGCTATTCCCCCCACTATTGGCTACCTTACCTACATTACTTACCATTGGAACACAAAGCTACTCTAAGGCATATTTGGTTGACATATTCGGCAAAGGGTAGGTAAAATCCTCGGATGGAAGCTCTGAATGTCGAAAAGGAGATCCTGTTATGCCTTACCTCTCTTGAAATCTCCTCAAACTTTGCGTAATATATGCTGATGAAACCATGAAGTGTTATAATATTAACATGGTTGAAAATTTCGTACATAAAATCAAGACCACGATATTTTATGACGGAAAA
Organism: Watsonalla binaria; assembly: GCA_929442735.1. Lineage (NCBI taxonomy): Eukaryota > Metazoa > Arthropoda > Insecta > Lepidoptera > Drepanidae > Watsonalla > Watsonalla binaria. The sequence goes on along the minus strand of OV838937.1, from coordinate 7,895,636 downwards.
ATTATGATGACAAGCCTTAAAAACTTTAAAATCTCAAAAGATTTCCTACAGGATTTGAACCTGTTATCACATTGAACGTAAGATTTTTACGAGTTGCCCGTAGAGTTACGAGGAGCAAATTGCTAGATTTATCATCCCCATCTGCCAGGCTTACGAATGTCCTCATTGAGTTTATGAGATAGATTCGATTGCACAGATTCTACGTTTTATGCTGCACTTAATTTAACGGTGCATGATTATACAGCTTAATTTGTGGGTGAAAGAATTTACTGAGCACTAAACTTTTCAAATAGTACACTTAATCTAATTGCATTCATGATTTTCTTACCTTCCTTATCTTGTAGTCTTGCCAAAAGAGTCTAAAGAAGAAGCAGCGGTGTAACCACACCCACTTCTCACTGAACTGTTTTGTTGATTGGAACCTAGTCACCCGTGATATGATGGTGTTTTTCGAAAATACATATTTTTGATTTTCGAAATGTTAAGCAACGGATAATTGTTTTGGGGTGCTAAAGTAACGAAATTTGTCTGTCTCCATGTCATAGACGTTATTCCAGGAACTGCTAAGCTGATACCAATAGTTTTTTAATAGGAGAAGCTCTCAAAGAAGAAGACTCTCTGTTAAACGTACTTACCCTTCACCAAGTTAGTGTAACTATTTCTCACAAGATGGCGCTTTTTAGATCGCGCTGACGAAAGTCTCTTTTCATAACGTATATAGCACACACATTTCCTTACGTAATTGTCGAATCATTACACACCAGGACTGCCCAAGTTACGGTGTTTCATTCAACCGACCAAGGTCTGCTCCGACTAATCCTGGCTTCCAGGCCTATTTTGTAGAATTCTCAGAGAATAGAGGAAATATTTGCCTTCATCTCAAATCCAGAAAGTAGAATCTATTTTAACCTTTACACGTAAACACGCAGACCAAAGTGAATTAGCCACCCACGAAACCAAGAAAGGAATCAATCACCTTATTGTCTCTTTCAGTTGTGACGTAAATGGTCTTAAATCTTAATTTAGTCTTTGTTGAAATTTCATTTCCATGGGCGTGCAAATAAATGTACCGTGAGATTGGGAACACGTGACGCTTGCGATGAATTGTGATGTTCTGACAGCCGGTGTTAGGGTTACGTTATAAATAGGTGATTCTTTCATTTGTCTTGGTTTCGAGAAATGCTATTTTTATCTTTAATTTCGTTGATATCAGTTAGATTATAAACAGTATCCTATATCAAGTCAGTGTTGTAATAACAGCATAAATTTGAGTAAAATAATTTTTATTTTTCATTCCTTTTGACAATACGTAGCTGAATAATTTAGGTTATTATTTTGGTGCTTTGAAAATTTGTGATTAATATTGTAAGCATAACGTAATGTCTTACGGAGAACGTAGTCATCGCGAGGAAACGTGCATACGTCTGAGAAGTAATTCAATGACATGTGTATTGTGCCTGAGACGGCGATAGACTCGCCATCCGTTACGTTGACACTTAATCATCTTCGCCTACCCCTTTGGGGAATACAGGCGTGAGCCTGATGATGAGCCTATGCATGATAATTTATTTCTTTAACACCAGAAGAAAAAATTGAATAAAATATTATTAATAACTAGTCTATGGCAAATATAAACAAACATTACGTTTGATGTTATACAATTTTATCCTTAAAAATCATTTGACAGAGAACCTTTGAGTGATTGCCTCGAGCCTAATCCCTTAATATGCCTTTTAAGACAAATTTCAACCTATAATATAATTCGGATGAAATTGTAAACAGCTTCAGGCCAAATGAACAATTAGACACAATTATACTTTCAAAACGGTGACATCTGCATAATGCCCAATGACAATATTTTGACAGAGGGGTGCAAATCAGACTTTGAACGGCTTGCTTCTAACAAATACAGATCACTTTTGATCTTCTGTATAAATATATAAAATAAAACTGTTCGTTTGTAGCAAAAATATAACGACAACGAAACACATAATAGTAAAAACCGTATAACAAAAATACGGTATTTTTAGAAATATAAATAATATTTATTCACATAAAATATGAAATATGGACAAAAGAATCCCATATTTCACTAAATTTTAAGAAATTTCCTAAATCGAGTATAAAAATATTAACTTAGTGATCTACTTAACTGCAGTACCTATGGCGTACATAGGTACTGCACCTCTTATTTCCATGATAATTTTACTCTTATTAATAGACAGATGTATTTGAAGTGTATACATCTGTCACTGTCACACAACTGAACTAACATTGCAATAAGACCTCATGGTTGGGTTCACAATTAATTTGGGTTTACCTGAGTATACGCAGTGAAATCTGCCAATACATAGTCAAATCTGGCCACTTCCGCTCGTTACTCGGAAACCGCTTTGATAAGACATGTAGATGGAATTATGGTGGCACGGCTGCAATGATTAGGCTCCCAGCTTGTTTGGTGGCAAATCCTTTGTCTATTAGTAGTTTATGAGCTCTTATTAAGTATTCTGTAGGTTAGTTGCGGAGCGATCGCTGTACTTTTTTACGCAGGATTTTGTTTGTTTTTAAACATTGTTGTTCTATGAAAGAAGTCTTATTTAAATGACGTGAAGCCAAACTGATATAAGTTTACAAACTATATCTTATAATAGAAATACATACATACATATGCTCATGCCTCGAAGGGGTAGGCAGAGGTGCTGTAATCACAACACCCACTTTTGCATACGTTTTTTTTTTTTACAAACGTCATTTAATGACTTCTCAGAAATATGCAGGTTTCCTCACGATGTTTTCCTTCTGCGTAAAGCACGTGGTGTGAAATCACTGTACATAAGTTTTTTAGAAAAACTCATTGGTACGGGCCCCGCTGGGATTCGAACTTGTGTCGCTTGCATAGCAGGCGACTGCTCAAACCTCAAGGCCACCACGGCTCTATAATAGAAATAGTTTGCTTAAAGACGCTACTAGATTTGTCATTACCCTTTTAATCTTAGCATGCAATTTTAGCTAGCTGTGCTCCGCGGATTCAGCCATGTAGACTTGTTATTTTAAATAAAAGTAGCTTAAGTTACTCAGTGTAAAATCAGCAGTGAAATCCCGTTAAAACCGGTTCAGCCGTTAGTCAAAGTCAAAGTCAAAAATATCTTTATTCGATTAGACTTTTTACAAAGAACGTTCAAATCGTCAGAATGACATAATTATACAGGATTATACATGCTACCGCTATCGTTTCATAGATTATCCGGAACACACAGGCGAACAGACGGACACAGTTTTTATTTTAAATGTTGTTAATTTGGAATAACAAACAGACACTTCAATCTTATTATCTGTATAGCTTGGTTCTATCCTAGAATATTTTTTGCCTAATTCCTATTTTGTACCTAATTTTCATACCAATGTTTCTGACGCAATGTAAAAGAATACTTGACAGCAACCGATCGCGATGCAATCAGTCGCTATGGGCTAACTGATTGTAAGTACATGTAATACGTAATCGGCCCCCCAATTACGTATGATTTGGTTTAAATTGAACGTGCAGTGTATTGAAATGGCTTCAGTCAATGTAGTATAATAGGAAGGTTTGTCCGAGCACTAGTTTAGACTTTGATTGGATCTGTTTAATGACTGGCCTGCGGACTAACTTGGTACAATTGTATTATCTAGATTTAGATTAGACCAGTACTTCAGGTTTATGTTGGGATCAAACTGCATTGTTATCTGAGATGTAAAGTGATAGAGGTTTTTTAATTCCCTGAAGTTGATTAGGTGATGAAATCATTCAATGGATCTTTGACTGCCTCGTGACCAAGGAGGTCTTGGGTTCGATCCCCGCGTTTGTGAAAGTGCTATTGGGGTTTACCATCTGTATTTTCCCAGCAGGAACCCTGGAGTCTGGAGTGCTCGATGAAGGCCAGTAAGCATGCACCCGTATTATAATTTATAAATACGTATCACCTCTGCCTCCCCCTTTCGGAGAATTCCAGGCATCAGCGTATGTATGTTAGATTTAATGTTTCTCAGACGTATGCAGGATACCTCCTGATGATTTTTTTGTCCCAATTTTTTTTTCTTTGTATATTTTGTTTAATCCTATTGTTCTTTTAGTTAATCAATACTAAATGTGATTAACCACGGTTTTATTTCTAAAGATAGTTAATTTAGTAAACTACGCCTTATATAAGCTTACAGCAATCTTGAAATAACTTGGGCAGCTCTCACATCGCCACATTAAAGCAGGCGTCTTAAGAAAAGATACGATAGCTCAGAGTGAGGCCAGCTTACGGGGCGATATCGAATGTAAAGTACCTCGGTTCGAGTCTGACGTTCACGGGATTCGATGGTGATAGCCAGGGTCTGAGAATTTGCTGCCTGTCGTAAGAGGCGACTAAAAGGGGGCCAGAGGGCCATCAGGCGGTGGTCGGGGTGAGGTTTGACCACCGAGCCGCGGACCCGGGAAGGTGACAGCGCGATATGGCTCGCGCTACCGTTGCGATCTACCAGAGTACCCGGAGTCCTCCCTGAGTGCGGTAAAAATCCCACATACCCCGACCTGCCTCTCCCAGGGTGGTCGGGGACCTTTTGAAGGTTTACCCCTCGTCAATAAAAAAAAGCGTCTTGAGAAACTAATGTAAGACTGTGTTTAGTGAATAGTACCTGGTTGACCAAGCTATGCTCGGTTTCTTTTTCACACAAAACAAACAACTTGAAATTTAGCATACATACATACATATGCTCACGCCTGTATTCCCCGAAGGGGTAGGCAGAGGTGTTGTTATCACAAAACCCACTTTTCACCGAAGATGATTAAGTGCCAACGTGACAGATGGTGAGTCCATCGCCGTCGCAGACACTTTACATACGTCATTGAATTACTTCTCAGAAATATGCAGGTTTCCTCACGATGTTTTCCTTCACCGTAAAGCACTGCACATAAGTTTTTAGAAAAACTCATTGGTACAGCCCCCGCTGAGATTCGAACTTGCGTCGCTTGCATAGTAGGCGACTGCTCTAACCTCGAGGCCACCACGGCTTTTAGCATACATATGCTATTTAAATGGCAGTCGCTTCTTATAAAATTCAGGTAATCAGCCACATCGGGTTGAATCAAGTGCCGACCTCAATAATAAGTATAGGATAAGGCCAGGTAGGTGAAAATACCCCTAAGTACATCAGCAATCTAATTATAATACCAATCATCATGTCAGATCAGTAAGATCATTATACCTAATCACGAATCAGCGCACGTGATTGAAATCGTAATTGGGTGTATTAATTACGTATATGATCTAACTTAGAGCTTATAAGCTCTCCTAAGCTTCATAATTAAGCTTTGCCTTTAATGAGATGATGCTGAGTGGGATTAGTGACATGTAGATAATTCAATTACAATGAATATATATATATATATATATATATATATAAATATACCATTTATTTTAAAAACAACCACGCAAGAATTACGTTTGGTGTACGAATATAACTATATTTTTTTCTCCCTATATTTACTTAGTTTAAATATTGCATTTTGTATGCATGGCACAAATGGTAAGCATTGTTTACCTGCTTATTTGAGATGCACGCACCTGCTTCCAACTGAGCTGCTCATGATCCTACCTCATGCGTCAAATTTTTCTTTCCCTTGTTTTGCGGTATAGGGGCCTCCTAGCGTCATCTGTTGGTCGTTGTATACAAACTCAACTGATACGTCAAAAGTTACATTTAGCTACATACTATATAAATAGGACAGTGCACTCTCTTCTCCTCCAAATGTTACCTTCTTAGAGACCATGAGATACACGGGGGGCATTCCATATCAGCAGAAGGGCAGAAGCTTATCATTTGTGATGAATGCATGCATTTGATTCAACCCGATGTGGCTGATCACCTGATTTGTATACGAAGCGACTGCCATCTGACCTTCGCAACCCCTTTAACGAGGAAAATCTGTGATCTGTGTTGAACCAGTTGTCAGACTTATTCAGGCCTCCGACTGACCAGTAACGATTGCCAAAGATGATAAATTGGCAACCGGGACCGACGGCTTAACGTGCTCTCCGAGGCATGGAGGAACTCGGTCGGTCACCCATCCAATTACTGGCTAGGGGCAACTGTGCCACGAGCTCCTTAATAAGTAGCGTATGTATAACCTTTATGCAAACGGACGTTGGTTAGCGTAAACTCAAAAATATCTGTCAGAAATTAAAAAAAAAGCTGTCACTGTCAGATTATAATCAATGCGTGTTCAAAATTAACTAACGTTGTTTGTGTGATAAATTTTATAAAAATAGCAATAATTTTCTTCTATTTGCAAACGGCAATAATTTAAGCAATTCTTCTATCGGCAATGAACAATTTTGTTAATCTAGCATTGCCCCCGGTGACTTAGTGATAGGGATATGGGTAAAGTGGACAAACGGGACTTCGAGGATAGATATTCAGCTTGTTTTGTCGACTTTGGTCTTAAAACTGGTGAGTACGATATCTACGTACAGTACCCCTATGACGGTTAGCCACCGATTTTGTAAACTATACTCGTTAGCGTCTCCGCCGAGTATTAGTGTGAGAAATTGAGCAGCGACTCCCAGCGGTGACGTGAAGAACTAAAATATCTCATGCAAATATTGCGAGTGACGCTAGCGAGTATAGATTACGAAAACGGTGGCAAACCCGTGATAGGGGTACAGTACAGGAACTGTGAAAACATGAGGCGCTGCCCACTGCACTGCAGCCTGCCGGGGGTGAGGAAACTGCACTTTCAGATTTATAGAGAATTTGTGCTTAAGAATTATTGAAGTTAGACACCTTCAAGGGTTGGGCCAGAAGGTTGAGACCAACCTGACAGAAGATTTCGTATCCAAATGAAAGTTTTCTAATAGTTCGATAATATTTCCAGAGTATATACATATAATTATATGTACATATACTCTCTTCTACTGATGGCACAGCTCTCGAGTTCTGGAATCATTTATGCTAGCAGCCGTATAGCTGCATAGCTGAACTTGCAGAACAACCATATTAATATTCTCTATGGGAAAGTTTATCAATCTGTCCGTCTGTTTTCCTTTCACGGCAAAGTTGCTGAGCTCATTTTCCAAAATTTTGGAAAGGATTGTTTTGACTAATCAAAGTTTTGTCACTCAATAATGACAAATAGTTTTGACAAATCCAATCCAATCGGATTGGATTGCGTAAAAGATGATATGGCTGTGATCAAAAGATGACGATGATGGGTTTTGGCCCCAAGAACAGACAAAATCATGACGCGGCTGGATAGTACTAGAAAGACTAGTGGGTAAATAATGATGACGAACATAATTACTCTCCAGGCACGGGTTTACTGATAGGAAGCATGATGGGCAGCTTCTTCCTACGAGGGTTCAAGAAGTGGCCGATGTACATCGGCGGTGGTCTCGGCTTCGGGATGGCCTACACCAACTGCGAGAACAGCCTCAACAGCTTCCTTCTATCTATGGACCCGAAGGCTTGCTTGATCAAGTAATTATAATCTGTATAGATAAATCACATTGAAGTGGCGATTTTAAATGCATATGACAGAGAACTTATATCACAAGGAGTAACTTAGGCTTAACAAATTAACATTGTCTGTCCGCAGACAACCTATGAAATTAAGTCTATGCAGGTAAAGCGACGGGACACAGCTATTTATAATAATAATGATAGAAAAGAGCCGTGGTGGCCCCGGGAGCAGTCGCTACTACGCAAGCGACGAAGTTCGAATCCCAGCGGGACCTGTACCAATGAGTTAAAACTTATGTGCAGTGATGTCACACCACGTGCTTTGCGGTGAAGAAAAACATCGTGAGGATACCTGCATATGTCTGAGAAGTAATATAGTGCCTGAGACGGCGATAGACTCACCTTATGTCACGTTGGCACTTAAAGAAAACCAATTTCACATTCCACAAAATTATACCTAATAATGTCCTAAATATTGTACAACACCACACAAATACAATGTCAACTTATTGTTCGACATGACAAAAACATTTCAATACAAACCTTTGGCGGGGGACCCATCAAAGGATACAATTATTTGTTCCGTCAGTGGTCATTGGTATAGCAATTTCTATTGCCAATTAGCAACAGTCTCGTTACAATAAATAATAACGAATAGTATCCTATGTTGATGTGAAGTTTTTAGTTTGTCGCGTTTCTTAATTTTCCTTAATTCTAAAGATAAGGAGGAAATCATAAAAAAGCTGTCAAAAGGCAAGCTTATTAAATTCTTCAAAATATTAATTCAATTTCAGTTATGGCACATCATCATCATCGTTATCACCCTCCTGCCCTTATCCCATGTTATTTGTGGTCGGCGCAATGTGTTCGTCTCTTCCATTTCTCTCTATCAGCCGTCATATCTATATTCACTCCTATTTTAGCCATATCATCTTTCACACAATCCATTCACCGTTTCTTAGGTCTTCCTTTCCCTAGCAACCATCCACATTCTATTAACAATTTTATGACCAAATCAATACTTACGAAAGTTAGTCTGGTAGAAGCATATCTTAAATCTCAGGATTTTTCAAATGTTATGCTACTGCGTTTATTAATGTGTACTACGGTCGTGAACAAACTACATTTATTACTCGCAGACAGGAACTAATCAACATTGTAAAATATTAAAAGGGACTAAGGACTACTAAAAAGTAGCTCAAGTTGTTGTAAATAATGAAGAAAGCTGATAATGCCATTGAATACGTTTTGTAAAGCGCAAATAAGTTGTAATAAATATTGGTCATTGTGCTTATTGTTTAAACTAGGGTTGGCAGTAAAAATATAAAAAAATATATATAATCTTTGTTAAAAAAATTGTTAAGAGTTTTTATTCATCTATGCAGATGAATAAAATAGAAGTTTCTGTTTTTAATTAAACAACAACAATTTTTTTTCTTTGTCTGTCTGTTTGTTCCAACTAATCTCCAAAACAGTTGGACCGATTTGAACGTGATTTTCACTGGCAGATAGCTAATGTTACATAGGCTTTTCTTTTATTTCAAAAATAAGAGTTCCGCGATTTGAAGCATGAAATTAGGTCTACACAGATAAAACTGATCTTTATTGCTTCGGTGCCTTAATATTTTTTTTTTAATTATAACTTTGAATCTATACTTTTGAAATGTTAGCCAATTATTTGAAATACACGTATTTGTTTAAACTGTAATTTTAATTAAGCATACAAAATACAACACTGACATCTGATTCAAAAATTTCATTATCTACTCAAGTCTAAATCACTAAATTGAATTCGGAACTATATTCCAACTTTGTCAACCCTACAAGAAATCTTTACGGTATATTCAAACGGTCATCTGAAGACCTCTGTCTCAGCGGGAGACTTCCTAACCATACCTTTTTGTCTTCAACATAAAGGTCATACAATAGACTCATCTATTCAACGCTTTATAGTGTCCGCTTCTACATTTGTATAGTCAAAAACGCCTCCTTTCCCTTTATTACCAAAATCGTTTCAGTGTTTGCAAACGGACCGCCTTTACTATATTTACCACCCACAGCTGTATTCACAACTTCATCTTCACCACTTCCAATTGGAACTTCAACTCTCACGTCTTTTGAATAAGGTTCAAAATTTTGTTTATCAACAGTCATTTCTAACTTATCTGCAATTTTAACTTTTTCGTCATGTATGCGTGTTTCAACTCTAAGTTCTTCATAAGTAAGGTTCAAATTACCTTTGATAGTAGATTTTAGGTGAAAAGGAAACAAATCGTCACTTTGAATATTTTTATTTGACGCAACGTTCGGTCCGTTTGTGAGTCATGTAACAAAATAAATACTTACCGAAAGGTCAGCTCCGACACATTGGTGGTAACGGGCACACATACAGAGACGAATTACATAAAATATTCTTGCTCTAGAAAATGCTCTTATTGCGTGTGTGACAAGTTCTACTGTCTATTTATTCAGGACTGAGACTCGTTGGTCTAGTGGTTGCAAAGTCTATTACGGAACACGAGGTCAGACAAAGTTATGTTGGGTTTTTCCACCAAAACTTTCCCAGAAGAATGTAGAGTCTGGGTTAATGGCAATAATCGTATTCCTTTAAGCGAGCAATCTGAATCTCGGTAACAGCTCCATCGATCTTCATTAAATTCTGTGTGTAGGGGTTTACAGGGGCACAAAATAGATCTAGCTAAGTTTAATTTTTGCAAAACATCGTCTTTGTCCATGTTTTGACCATGTTTTCGTGCACTGAAAATCTCATAAAAATCATTACAATACGACAGCAAATTTCGCCAACTTCTGTCAAGTTATATTCTATATACATCGTCGATAGCCCGACGTGAGGCTTCCAGCCTCGGTCAACCAGGTTCTAGGTATCTCGTCGGCGAATACAGTCGTGAGCATATGTATGTATTTATGTAGGAAGCTGCTCTTCAGTTTTATTTCCACTTTGCGGTCGTGCTGTGGCTTTGAAGGTTTCCATTTCTTTTTTTATGTTAAACGAATGTCAATTACAAGGGATGGAGTTTAGGTCTGCTTTAGATTGGTAGACAATACCGGAGGCTATGGTTTCAATCGGTATTGAGCGGTCAATTGGATTTTGTATATGGATGTCGTTTTGTTATGAATTTCAATTGTTTTTGTCCATCGTCCACTTTGTAAGGTTGTATATGAAGGTTCCGAATTTGACTGCAATGTAAATAATCATGAGTATTTTTCAGCCTAATATTTGTATGATATTGAGAATTGCACAGCCCCTTCTAGCGGGCATGTATATAAATTCATTTTCTCGTACAAATCTTGTGGGTAGTTGAGATGAGATTGAAGAATCTCATTGTTGTTAGGCTAAATAATTCACTACTGCGAAAAAGACTAGGTTTTCCTCTTGTTCACAAAGAGTGCTTGCAGCTTTGTTGAGTTGTTTCTTTGTAGCGACGCAAGTTCGAATCCCAGCGGGGCCTGTACCCATGAGTGTTTCAAAAAACTTAAGTGCAGGGACCTCACACCATGTGTTTTACGGTGAAGGAAAACATCGCGAGGAAACCTGCATAAGTCTGAAATTTTACGGCATTTGTACAACACGACTGATCATTTTCTGCTCGCATCGTTTTCTGCGGATCGTCCAAATCTGGGAATATTTGAAGATAGGTAAGATATTAAACCCTAGTTTCACAGACAGTGCCAAGCAGGGACCTCTTGTCTAAGAGACAGTTTCTTAAACTCTCAAAGTCAAAGTGAAAGTCAAACATATCTTTATTCGATTAGACTTTTTACAAAGTACTTTAAAATCGTCAGAATGACATAATTATATAGGATTATACATGCTACCGCCAGGTTCAGAAGGTTGCTTTTACTGAGAAGAACCTGGCAAGAAACTCGGTAATTACTCTTTTCAAAATTATTATACAATTTATAGAATACAAAATAAATAATTTAAGAAACATAAGCTCATGTACAAAGTTCCAATGCACAAATGTCGATAAAAATTAACATAAGTAAAAATCTAGTACATCTACTTATAACTAAATACGTAGCTTGAGATGACCAGCCCCCACAAGCAGCACCTGTTCACAAGTATGACGTGAATGCCAGCCATCTCAATATCATATATCTTTACTTATAGTATAAAGAGGAAATATTTGTATGTGAGTATGTTTCTAACGAATGTCTCAAAAAGTACTGGACTATGGATACATTTAGGCAAAATTTTATTCCCGTACTCCCACGGAAACGCGAACTACGCGGGTGAAACCGCGTGACGTCCGCTAGTAACATTGCTTGGTTTTTTATTTTATTAACTAATACATGTAAACACCTCGTGTAAATGTGTTTTGTATTGTTACAGGAAACAACCGTAAGGCAAGTTGACAACTTAACGTCTATGGTAACACTGTACCTTTAAAGTTTAATTTTATGAAATAAAAATATTTTGATAACTTTTCAAATGATTTTCTGACACTAGATTTTTTTTCATTAAATTTTGGATTCAGGGGCAAAACATAGATCTAACTAGGTTTCATTTTCTGAAAATATCGTTCTGACGATGTTTTCAGGCATTGAAAAACTCATACAATATCATTACAATACGACAGAAAATTTACCGACCGATATGTTAAGTTGTGGTAGCTCAAACGTGAGGCTTCCAGCTTGACGATAACTACATACTGAGTACATCGGTTCGAGACTGACGTTCACCAGTTAAATTTTTTTTCAGTATACATATATGAGAAAATGTCATTGAAATCAATCTGGTCAACCAGGTTCTGCCCATTTAGTGACTCGCTGCTTGACATTGTACATAAACAATAATAGTTATGTTTTATTTCTTTATTTGTTAAATGTGAGTACTTTATTAGAACACCTCTGCCTACCTCTCCAGGGAGTACTGGAGTAAACAAACCTCATTTGAATCAAGGCATTTTCCCTTTTGAAATAAGAGCCGCGGTGGCCTTGAGGTTCGAGCAGTCGCCTGCTACGCAAGCGACGCAAGTTCGAATCCCAGCGGGGCCTGTACCAATGAGATATTCTAAAAAAATTATGTACAGTGATGTCACATCACGTGCTTTACAGTGAAGGAAAACATCGTGAGGAAACCTGCATATTTCTGAGAAGTAATTCAAAGACGTATGTATAGTGTCTGAGACGGCGATGGACTCACCTGCCACTGTCACGTTGGCACTTAATCATCTTCGGTGAAAAGTGGGTGTTGTGATTACAACACCTCTGCCTACCCCTTCGAGGAATACAGGCGTGAGCATATGTATGTATGAAATAATATGCAAGTCAACTCAGAGCATTAAAATGCCGGATAGTATAAAAATGCGTTTCTTTTTCGTCCATTCTTATGCAGTGACTGAAATCTGTGGAGCACAACAAGTATGCTACTGGAGGTCATTGGCTCTGTCACGTGGTTGCATCAGGTGCAGTCTGCCGTGGCTAGGAATGCCTGACTCACCCTTGATGAATCATCACCACAAGTGGCGTGGAGGCGGCGTCATCTGATATTTTATTTAACTGGGAAATACTCGAAAGCCATAGTGGTTTGAGTCCCAGCATGGCCTGTAACAATAAGTTTTTCTAAACAAAAATTACGTGTTGTAATTTCACACCACAATTCAATTCAAAATATCTTTATTTGATTAGACTTCTAACAAAGTCACGATTACACTGGATTATACATGCTACCGCCAGGTTCGGAAGGTTGCTTTTACTGAGAAGAACCTGGCAAGAAACTCAGTAATTACTCTTTTAAAAAATATTATACAATTTTAAAAATACATAATTATCAATCAAGAAATGTAAGCCAATGCACCATTTTCGATAAAAATTTACATAAAGTAAATTCTAGTAGTTCTACTTATATCTAAATGCGTAGCTTGAGATGACCAGCGCCCACAAGCTTAGGTGTTATCGACTCCACACCATTCCGAACTTATGAGGTGTATCGCTAAAGTTGCATCTCGCGACATTAAATAGGCCTTAGAGGTTTAAATAAATATATAAAAGTACTTTACTACCCTTTGTTTAGCTGTGATTGGTTTCAATCAAGTTGGGAAGTCTTTTTTGAGTTTCAGATCTAATGACCGTTGGTTCTATGACTCATAATGTTGGCTTGAGACTTCTGAGACCCTGAGTTTGATTCCCTGGTCAAATTAATATTTGTTAATTCTATGTTTTCTGTGCCAAGTCTTTACAAGATAATTACCGTGAAATTTTAGTAGTGGTAGAAGGATGTTACTACATAATATTAATTATTTCGTTATTGGCATACCAAATCAATACAGTACTATAAATAAAATTGAAGTGTCTGTTTCTTATTCCATAATTACACATTTTGACTAAATTCATATTCATACACATAAAAAAAACAACTTATTTAATTTTTATCTGTTAATAAGCTAATGTCCAAAACGGCTGGGCCGATTTTATCAGACTTCACTGGCAGATAGCTAATGTTACAAAGAGTAAACTGTGGCTTAATTAACTAACTTTTAATTAAATAAATATTAGAGTTCCACGGGAAACCGCGGGGTACAGCTAGTATTATTTATAGACAACGAAAAAGACAAATTATAATTTAGTTTAACGTTAGTGGCGTCAGTATCTAAATAACTTATTTTATTTTTGAAGATTGACTGTACCTTCCTCAGAACGCCTGATCGAACTAATCGGAATTATTCCGAGAAGTTAGAACATAGAACTACTTATCGAGCCTCTTCTCCTTATCGTTTCGATGACAGACATTTTAAATTGTTGTAGCCCAGAACTTGGCTACTTCAACAGCCTTATTGGTGGCAGCCATCAGATCCCCCGCGTGCAGGTGGTGGGGCACGCAGGACACGATATAAGGTCGAACCTCTTGGAATAAACGTTCTGAACGAAAAGCACAACTTTTTTTAATACACCAAAATTTTGTATACCATAGTTACAAGAATACTTAAACGCTTACTTATGGGGGTCATAGTTGGGGTCGGTATTTGATTCAGCCTCATGTGACTGATCACCTGATTTTAGCACGAAGCGACTGCCATCTGACCCTCGCATCCCCTTTAACGAGGAAAATCTGGGTTAAACCAGTTGTCAGTCTATTTTGGGCCTCCGATCGACCTGTAACGATTGCCAAAGATGGCAAATTGGCAACCGTTACCGACCGCTTAACGTGCTCTCTGAACGGAGGGAATTCGAGCGGTCACCCATCCTGTTACTTAGTCCTAGTAGAGCTATTCCGAGCTACATTAAATATAATATTCGGAATGCTACTTACAAAAAATCCTTTTTTTTCGGTATTACTATTAGGCGTTTATTATAACTTCAGTGATTTCTTTGCAATTTATAACCCATCACCGATTGAAAGCTTTGATACAATATTCCCGCAATTCGACACGAGTATAATTTATGAAGTTAAATAAGCAATTTATTTAATATCTTGCTATCAAGGCGTGATGGACGATCGCGCACGCATTTCTATACCACTTAACCTAATGTGCGAGCCAATGTTGGTGGAGGAAGCCAATTGTTTGGCAAATGTTTTTCAGCATTTATTACGTAAGATATCATAGTGTTTTTTCAAAATCGGAAGTAGACTAAAAATATAGTCCTTAAATAGTGCCTAATTAGTGCAATATTTAAAAAACAATTGCCACTATATTTTCGGAAATATAGGAAACCCTTAATTAAGTTAAATGGCTTTTGCACATTATTTGTAAGCCAGTGGTTAGATGGGTGTCCGTCCAAGGTCCGGTATGTGTTAAGATGTCGGTCTCTATAGTAAATTGTATGTCTTTAGTAATCGTTGCAGGTTAGTTTGAAATCAAAAGCCTTAGATAAAATTCCAGATTTGCCTCGTAAAATATTTTGATACACTTAATGTCCGAATTGGGTCTTTGGTGTGTTTGTTTGTATAAGAGACGAGAGACACCAACTTTATATAGTACACGCCTTAAAACAAAATCTACCTATTGCAGCGTGTGTCCAAACGTTTGAACAAACATTGTACAAACCTAATCACCAACTAACAAACGATGAGTCTTACATGGCTATATACCGTGGGCGTATCCTTACCCACAGTAACGCCAATATAGACCAGCCACGCTATATTTAAATTAGTATCGATGATATGTCTTGCTGGACTGGACGCTAAGCGCTACAACAATTTTCACAGAAGATGATTGAGTACCAACGTGACAGATGGTGAGGCTATCGCCGTCTCAGGCAACATACGTCTTTCAATTACATCTCATATGTATGCAGGTTTCCGTCACGATGGTGAAATCACTGCACATTTTTTTTCAGAAAAACTAATTGCTATAGGTCACTGGGGTACGAACCTGCGTCAGGCGACTGTTAAAATCCCATGGCCACCACGGCTCTGGATTAGTACACAGTTAGTGACAGTAAGCTCCCTCTCAATTACTTGGAATATGAACATACATACATACATACATACATATGCTCACGCCTGTATGGCATTGGCCGTTTGCCACATGCTACGGATCCTTACATACTTCTTTCGCTTCATCCAAATTCATGCATCTCTTCATACACTTTCTTCGGTTACGAGTGCTTCGTACAATATGAACATAACTGGAGGAAAGTGTGGTGTGTACTATAAGTACACCTCTACCTACCCCTTCGGGATGTACAAGCGTGAGCATAAAGTGTATGTATGAATGCACCTACAAATGACAGCGCCACATTAAAATTAATTTCATATAAGGTGGAGCAACAAAGTAAATTAAAATTTAATAAACCTCCCGTTTTCAATATTAAAAAGTTGGTTACGACAATGTCGGACGTGGAAATGGCTTATTTTAACTGAAACTGTCATGTCCTTGTGTAATGAAAATATTTTCCATCTCTCCTTTATTACCCGTGATATTAAATCCAGGTTCAGCAAATATACTGGAGTTACTAATGATACTCACGTGATTTACGCTTTTGTGAGTTTAATTTGACCTTTGGGGAATACAAGTGTGAGATTGCCTAACTTACTGCTTGTAATATCAGCTATGCCTATAAAAGTCTCGTTTAAATCTGTCCAGCTGTTTGAGAGATTAGCCGGAACAAACAGATATACAGAGATATTCGGAGAATATTTTTTTCTTACAGGTGTATACCGTAGCGTACATACTTTCATTTTACTTTGAGTGAAAAGTCTTATCCTATGAATTTTTGGGGTCGGCACTTGATTCAACCCGATGTGGCTGATCACCTGATTTTTATACGAAGCGACTGCCATCGGACCCTCGTAACCCCTTTCACAAGAAAACTGACCTGTAACCAAAGATATTAAATTGGCAACCGGGACAGACGGCTTAACGTGCTCTCCGAGGCAAGTCGGGAACTCGGACGGTCACCTATCCAACTTCGCTGATCGAATGATATGCGCAATAGCAACTGTGCCACGAGCTCTCTCAATCTGTATACAGATAAGGAATTATGTGTCAGGAAAATTAGTAATCCAATCGAAATTCAATAGTAGCAGCCCTACATTTGCCAACATTACTATATTGTAGTCACAATGTCGTACTTTTTCAACACTAAGCAGCACAATGGATTAACGGCATAAGTCAACATACACATTTTATTGCCTGGACTGTTAAAAGTTGAGTACATTTCGTTCTAGACTAGAGTATGTCTAGTTTTCCTAGGGCAGTTACTTGGATGAATGGGTATCCTAATCGTTATATTTTTATTGCTTCTTAAATTTCACCAATTTTGGAAGTCGTTCCAAGTTTGGATCTATGTTGTTTAACGGCCGTTTAGAAATGCTATGCTTCTGGTATGTGTATGCCTCATTTGTAGTAAGATACTCAATCGTTATTTACATGTGGCGTTAGGACTTTTGAGCGCTGGTATTTAAAGACGCGAGCGCGAATACATGCAGTAATATCCACTTTTTCCCCCATGTGCAAAATATTTCTGTCAATGATGTAGAAAAACATCGTGAGGGATCTGTACCCCTATCACGAGTTTGCCACCGTTTTCGTATTATACTCGCTAGCGTCACTCGCAATATTTATATGAGATATTTTAGTTCTTCACGTCACCGCTGGGAATCGCTGCACAATTTCTCATACTAATATTTGACGGAGACGCTAGCGAGTACAGATAACGGAAACGTCGGCAAACCCGTGATAAGGGTACTGCATAATATGTAATATGAAAGTCAATTGCGTCACGCCTTGTGTTTGAAAAGGCGATGGACTTACGATCTGTAACGTTGGTAACTTATCATCTTCAGGGAATGGTTGTAATCCCTTTACTTCTGGGATCCGTCTAGAATTCGAAGCTTACTTTACACCTGTCGTATTTTAATGATACCGCAGAGCTCAGAGAGAAAATGCCTCGATGTTCTAGTAGTCACAAGCGCTACTGCGAAACATAAGGTTTTAGTTTAAATCTCCAGACCGGACACAATTGTATGACAAATTAGGCCTCGGAGTCAGGATCAGTCGAAGACCTTGGTTGTTGAAATGAAACACCGTAACATAGGCAGTCCCGGTATTTAATGATTCGACCACTATATTGGTTTATTTCCTTGACGACTACTTGAAGACCACACTATATAAGATACCGCGAGAGACTTTTAACATCGAGATGTAAAACAATACAACGCCATCTTGTGATAAGATGGCTAACTATTACGAATAAACTACGTTAAACACAATGTTATTAGCTTCTTCCATCTGTAATTTCTAGCCCGGAGTCTGGATAAGTGCTGGTTAGTGGCAATAATAGATCCAATAACATGGGATATTAATATATCTGACCAAATGTGGATGTATATACCTCCGGCCGGTATACACCTTTGGGGAATACAGGGTTGACTATCTGTTGGACAATGTCTAAGCCACATGAAGATATTTCTACAAAATGTTGCCAGAACAGGGTAAGTAATATAAGGCGCGGACAATAGCAATGTTCTCCATAAAATAGACACAGTATTTCACAACGCTATAGTTGGACGGAGCGTCGAACCTCGGTTTACGGTCTGCGTATACACTTTATTGCGCAACACATGGAGACTAGAAATGTTGGAAGAGGCACGTAGATCTGGTGGTCTAGTGGTCGCAAGCCCAGCTGCGCAGCACGTGGTCGTTCGATTGCCGGGTCGGGTTTTTCCCATATCGCATTTTCACGTCTGTAATTTTCCAGAAGGGCCCCGGAGTCCGCATTAGTGCCTGCCAAAAGACTCAACCCCTATTACACCAGCCTTAAAAATAAGGCGGAATACTCCGTCTCGTAGCGGTCTTCAAGGAATACAGGCGTGAGATGCATAAAGAATGTTCAACCCCAAAACTTACGAATTTCCCTTATAAACCTTAATTATCTATTTATATACATACATATACTCACATACATACAGATAAATACAATTTAAGTCTCTGTTTGTAATTCCAAAATACATAACAACTTTTCACGAAATGCATATGAAAGTATACACAAAAATGAAAAATTTAATTTCGAAAATTTTCTCTGTCTGTCTGTCCGTCTGTCTGTTTGCTCCGGCTAATCTCTGAAACGACTGGACCGATTTTATCGGGACTTTCACTGGCGGATAACTTAAGCTACTTATGATAAATTTCTTAAAAATTAGTAGGGTTTCGCGGGCCACCCAAGAAATTAACTGTACGCGGGTAAAACCACGAGGCACAGCTAGTCCACAATAAATCTTGTGTAAAGGAAACCATATCTAGTAACTCTTTGTCATTGTCTATGCGTTAATTTAATTTTTCGGCAGCTTTGTACAGTGACATTGTTGTGGAAATATACAGAAATGTATGGTTTCACATGTCGACGGTGACATCGGATTTTATTGGTCAATGCACTCTGCACTCGCATCAGTGCTCAAATCTTGTTAATTGTATTATTGGCGTTGCGAAAATTTTATTTCTCTCAACGGAATGTAACACAACATTTTTCCTCTCAATCATACACATAGCTAAATCTAGTTGAGTCGCGCTGCTACCTGTGAATTACAGACAAACACAAAATGCATTTAACATAAGATATTTGACATGTATGTCAGTTGATATTCTAATCAAATCAAACTAGATGATCATCCTTTCAGCAACCCAATTTGCACTTAAGATGCCGTTTGATCGATGATGAGTTAATTTTTGACTTGACAAGCCTTTCGGAAACCGGCTGTTAATGTGTCAAATCAGGGCAATATACCGTCCCTCCGAATTTCACTCAAGTTAGTTCAGCCGATTAAGAGTGAAGAAGTTACAAACTCTTTCGTATTTTTACGTTATTCTTACTCCCAATACTTCATCCATGTGAAAAAGTAGCCTATGTGGTATTCTGATGTAACTACCTACTTGAAAATGAAAATGAAAAATATTTATTCACTTTAGGCCCTAGTAAGGCCACTTATGAATGTCGAGAATTTACCACCGGTTCGGAAACTAGCCTTCTGAGAAGAACCGGCAAGAAACTCAGCTGGCATCATGTACTTGCTATGCAACGGTAAAGTTTCATCAAAATATAAAAAAAATGTATGTACCATTACCATTAATTACAAAATTTCCGTGAAGAAAAAAAGAGCCGTGGCGGCCTTGCGGTTTGAGCAGTTGTCTGCTATGCAACCGACGCTAGTTCGAATCCCAGCGGGTCTGTACCATTGAGTTTTTCTAAAAACTTAAGTACAGTGATTTTACACCACGTGCTTTACGGTGAAGGAAAATATCGTGATGTAACCTGCATATTTCTAAGTAATTCAAACGCATAGTGCCTGAGACGGCGATAGACTTAATCATCTTTGGTGAAAAGTGGATATGCCTACCGCTGCCTACCCCTTCGGGGAATACAGGCGTGAGCGTATGTATGCCTGTAAAGCACTAAACTGACAGAAATTCGATTTTTACTGAGAAGCAGAAGAAATAATTTCAAAACACAGCAAAATAAAAAGCATGTTCCACGAATACTGCAAAATAAAGGTAATTTTACCGCAAAACCGCAGCTTTCACATAATGTCGCCCAATCAAAAAACCTAACAAAGGAGACAAGACAGCAATACATGGAGGAATGCACAGCAAATATTACCTCCATACACGTACGTCGTAAATTACGTTCTTTTGAACCAGCAATAAGCTTGGGGATGAAACAAATAGTTTTGTATGTCAAGAAAAGCGACTAAAGTGCGGGTAGTAGACGCTATAGCGGACTATTGTCCGGTGCTCTTTGTCGGGTATAACTTAGTAAGTGTAGTGGAAGGAAAATGGAATATATATTTTTCTAAGAGCCGTGGCGGTTGGGTGGCTTACCCTGGGGCCTTCTCGCTTTCTCCTAATAACTTAACTTTAACCGAAATTTCTCAAAGTTCATACCACGGTTTTTATTCGCTCTAAAATTACGTAGGGACGTTGACTGCTAGAATTATTTGCAGAACAAAAACTTGAGTTAGATAAAAACGAATGAGAGTAGAACCGCTGTTAGGTAAGCGAGCTGAGTTCCAAGTCTCACCGGCCTATGTCAATGAGTTTTTGTGCAGTGATTACAAGCAGTCTTACCAAGAACTTTACGGTCATATAACATAATATTATGAGGAAACCTGTATAGATATATCTAAGAAGAAATTTAAGGAATTTTGAATACTTACGGGTATAAACTCGGCTTCTCTTTCATTCGTGTTCAAAATAAATCTTTATTCGATTAGATTTTAACAAATTGCTCTCAAGTCGTCCGAATGAATATGATTCCACAGATTATGTTACTTTACCGTCAAGCTCGGAAGGTTGCTTCTACGGAGAAGAACAGTATTGTTTAGTGAATGTATTTTAAAATGTTATTAAAATAGGTTAAGCAATTCAGCTATGAGAAGTTTTGACGTAATATTTGGCGTCAAAGGTAAGTGATGTAGCGCAATGATTCCGTTTTCATATACAATTCCGTATTCAAATATAAAAAAACAGCTAGGTAAGTATTCCGTTTCCATCTGACTTCTAACAGAAGGTTCGTTGGACACTAACGTAAGGACCTCCATCGATGTTAGTAGATATAACAATCAAATGACTCATCTGACAACTTTAATCCCCAAGGTGTTTGACTCAAAGGGAGCAGGAACTTTTTCAATCAGGTCACAGGTCATAAATGAATTCAAAATATGCATTGTGTGGCTTTTATATGGAGACAAAGGCATTCGGATGAAGATCATAATCTGGACAAAAAATTAAGAGGGTCCTTCAGAATGCCTGGCGTTTGATTGTTCGGTGATGGACAATAATTTATTTGAGCATCATTAATTTGTAGATTAAATCTTTGATTCACTTTTGTTTTTTTCTAGTTTAATGGAATAAGTTACGTGTGAATGTGTCGGGAGCTTTACTTGAGAGCACGATATAAACCTTAACGCAAGGTTGATGAGCGCGTGATGACAGACGTGATACTCGTCTACGCAAGCGACTCAGGTTCGAATTCCAGCGACACCTGTGAGTTTTTCTAAAAACTTATGTATAGTGATTTCACATCACGTGCTTTACGGTGAAGGAAAACATCGTGATGAAACCTGCATATATCTGAGAAGTATTTCGAAGACGTATAGTGGCTGAGACGGCGATAGAGTCACTATTTGTCGCTTAATCATATTCGGTGAAATATGGGTCTCGTATAAGTCTGTCAAACCATGCTGGCAATAAAGCCTTCGATATTATTTGAAATCTTAATTCTTGACAACATACCGAAAAAATATTTCAATCCAATATTCCGTATTCAACATTATCACTGCCACAGCAGTCTCAAATAGTGTCCCTTCGAAAAAATACATTCCTATTCAAATAATGATGATCATTTGACATAATAATTGTATGGCATCAATCTGCTGACATATTGTGATACAATTCCGTAACACAATTAATAATCTTAAGGTCTCTTAGTACCTTTAGGGGCCTTTTGTTAAGACCCCTATCTGAAGTATATCATTTATTCACGGTCATTATTTGACCGTTTATGTCTAATGATGTGTGAGTATTGTTCTGTGTGAAATTATAACACCAGTGTGAAGTTTGTTAATGTGTGTAACGGATACCTTTTGTACTGAGATGACCCCATTATATTGTGTCAAATTGTTTATGATACACTTTTAGAGTAGTGGAATTCCATATGATAAATGATTTGCGTGGCCTTAAATAATGATAACATAGATAGCTTAAACCCTGCGAGTTTGTCCTAATGAATTTTACGCTTAACAAAAAAAATCATTAAAAGACACAGGGTATGTCCGACCTTTGGTGTTAATACTATCTATTATGTACAAGCTTTTGCCCGCGGCTTTGTTATCATTGATTTTTTTTTTATATTTTCCTATTATATTATTTTACTTCTAGTAAGGTTAAGTGTTTGTCGCGTCAAAGCATAACAAACAAACATACATTCACATTTTTGAATTCTTATTCGAAATTTCACCAAAATCCAATCGACTGACAGACCGAAAAGCTGTCCACATTTGATAACTGATGTGGTGTAACGGCGCGGTGTAATGCAACTTAGCAGGTAAACTTAGTGAACACTTAACCACAGGCGTTAGAAACCCTGTAAAATTGTTTGTATTATCAAACAACAGGTTGTAAGTATACAGCCAAACCAGAAACTAAAAAAAAGTTATTGCAAAAATTCACACAGCAATAAAATAACACTTACAAGTAATACTATAAACTTTACTAACTTGTTCACAACTTAACATTTTGTTCAAATTAATTGCTTTCTCATCAAGACAACAATGAATAGATATTTATGTAGACCATTAAAACTGTAACTGATTCAAGTGACTGTAGTGATGTTCATTTATCGATAATTTTGGTATCGATAAAAAAATCAAAGCATTAAAATCATGTTCACTTTACAAGCACTTTAATATTTTATTTAATAACAAGCGGACGTCACGCGTAGTTCTCGTTCCCGTGGGAGTACGGGGATAAAATATAGCCTATATTACTCGCTAATATTGTAGTCATCCATTTCTGTTTTTTTTTTCTAGTCGGTCCAGTAGTTTCGGAGCCTATTCAATACAAACATACTTACATACAAATCTTTCCTCTGTATAATATTAGTATAGATGTAAATTATGTACAATGTAAAGCTGACCTATGTGTTACCTATGTTAAGTCAAAAATTACCTGAAACAGGTAACCGTATAAAAAGTGCCTCTCCTATAAAACAATAATAATAAAGGTATGAAATATTTACTGGCATTTATTAACTCTCAAATTACAACTATTCAACCTATTTAGGAAACAATCATCAATAACATTTTTGTTTATAAATAATTGAAAGTTTGTTTTGGTAAAAATATAATATTGTGTCGATAATACTAACAGCCCTAGTTCAAATAGGGATGTGCAAAGGTTATTAAAAAACACTTCTGGTTTTGTCACCGCGACACAATACTAAAAAACTTTCTTGCCATTTTAATAATATGAAAAGCGATAGTTTAATAGTGCAAAACTAGTTATTTAAATACACAATGTTGCAATGTTTATTAAACAAGATAATAAGCTAACGGAAGGGACGATTTTGATGAATGGATAACTGGTTTTGCAATACCTTAAGAACGTTGTATTTTTATATTCTTGTATTTCGTTTGTAGTTTCATGTCTGGCAGCTTGAATAGGCATTAATACAGATAAATAAAATTGGAGTGTCTGTTTATAATTCAAAAACTACACTTTTTTACTAAAAGTATATGAAAATATACACGGTTCTGACAAGTAAACTTCTCTGTTTGTCTATCTGTCTATTTGTTCTTCTTTTGGTAATCTAGGAAATGTCTGGAGCGATTTTAACGAGACTGATAGCTAATAGTACAAGGAGTAACTTAGGCTACTTTTCTTTAAAAAGGGTTCCGCGGGAATTAAATTAAATCAACGCGGGTGAAACCCAGGGGACAACTAGTTTTTCAATAAGATCATTTAGTAGAGTATAAGCTCAGTAAAAATAGTGAGGATATAGCTCATGTATTTAATCGCGTCGCGCCACTCAGACAGACAGCGACAGAGTTATAAAAAACCACTGCACATTCAAAGTCAGCGCTAATAATGTCTTCAGATATCTGCGATACCTGTAGAATTCATAAGCTTGTTTTCACGATAATAGTTGTCAAAGCTCAGGGAAAATTTGACGATGACAATAGCTTTGATGGCGAAATGCGTAGTGCCGAATTTACTGACTGCCTAGTGCGAGTTTTCTTAAAATCGCCGTCACAATTCATCGCGTCGACGTAAACGCAGATTTGTATGGTCCCACACTAGTGTCATCTGCGACATCTTCCGAGACAGATCATCCGACAGACGCGCTGTTTCAATCCTATAAAAATCTGCGTTTACGTCAACGCGATGACATATGACGACGGCAGTGACAAACTCGTACCCTCTAATGTCAATTGGTAAACTTTGCTGTCACTAGAGACCTCAACAGAAAATCTAGCAGATAGTTGTTAATGTCAAGGCGTCGTCATACATTTTTAAATTGTTCAACAATGTTTTTGCCTAACCAGTGCTTGCAATTTGTATTAGCTAAATATCGCGACTTGACTAAGGTACAAAATAAGACAAAGGTTTCATTCTTGAGGCCGATGTGCAATATATATTGCCGGGTCCTGCGCACTAAAGCCAATCAGTTGATTTGTACCCCTACAAAAATGTTATTTATTAAAACTAAAACATAGTAGTGTTAATTCAATAGACGCAGAAGTGAACAAAAAACATAACCCTTTCAAAGAACCCTTCCCACATTAAATCTTTCTTGACCCATAAACAAACTTTGTCCAAGAATAGCTGGTAATGAGTTGAAGCATTAATTCTAGGTAATAAACTAGCGAATTTATTAGCTAGTCCTATAAAGTGGGACACGGTTATCTTGGGACATTGTGCGTGTGATACTTACCTTTATTTGAGTGACAATGTTGTTGAAATACGAGGACAAATTTTTACTTGTTGCATTAAAGGTTGAAGTGGGGTGGAGTATTTTAGGATTTTTTTTTGTATTTTTATTGTTTTATCAAAATAACGGTTGATTATATTTATTTTAGTTGTAATTGCCTTTTGTTAGTTGGATCCCTATTATGTTTTCAAAGAAAATAATAAAATAAATATTATAATCCGGCACTCATTATTGACTTGACTGTGTTTCTAGCCGGTTCTTCTCAGAAGGCTAGTTTCCGAACCGGTGGTAAATTTTGCCACCAACTGAATAAATCAATTTCATTTTCGCTTATCTGGAATATCCGAGTAATGACAGGTGTTTAGAAATTGACGGGATTAAATAAATACGATTTTTTGACCTTTTATTCTTATACAGCACGCAATATTACGACATATATTTTTTTTTAAATTTGACAACTCCATCGAATTTTATTCCCACAATAGACATCTAAATCCAAGTGACCATCCCTAAACTGGGCACATCAGTTATAGCCCTACATAATTCAGAAGGTCCGTTTTCAGTACATAATTGACCATAAATAATGAAGATTACACGTGTTATTATTATACATACCTTTTTAAAAGGGTTACTAGACAAAGGGCTTAGATTCGCAACTATTTTGAAATATGGTGTGTTAACAAATAGAGACTTGTATAAATAATGTTTTTGCTTTGTTAATGTACTAGAATTTTATTTTAATTAACCATTAATGTTATTTAGAAGTATTTAGTAATATCCGAAGGGTATTGTCCATTTTAAAAGCGGGTTGAAATTTGTGAGAACTTAACAAACGAAAAGTTTTGCCTTAATAATGTCAATATTAAGGCAAAACTTTTGTCATGTAATGTCAATATCAATTGCACATTATTATCATTATAGAAATTAAAATTTCGCATTGATTTTCAGATATTTTAATAATGATTTTTAATCAGTCTTTATCGGGGGTTTGAGCGGTCACCTGCTACGCAAGCGACGCAAGTTCAAATCCCAGCGGGGTCTGTACCTAAGAGTTTTTCTAAAAAAATATGTGCAATGTTATCACACCACGTGCTTTACGGTGAAGGAAAACATCGTGAGGAAACCTGTATATGTTTGAGAAGTAATTCAAAGACGTATGTATAGTGCCTAAGACGGCGATAGACTCATCCTCTATCACGTTGGCTTAATAATATTCAGTGAAATGTGGATGTTGTTGTTACAACACCTCTGTTTACTCCTTCGGGGAACCTTCTGGGATGGCGTGAGCATATAATATAATGATTTTTAATCAAATTAATTATTTTTAATATGTGGCTTGTCATGATTACCAATTAACTGTTTTCCTGTATGATTAAAAATACCCCTTTTGTTCAACCCTAATCTAACCTTTGGCATCTCGTGACCAGAATTTATCTGATCACCCCTAACCCCGCAATATCAGTAATTTGTGTCAAAAATCTACTTATTTATATGTGAAGATTAAACACAGGTGCATTTTTGTATTGTTATTTTAAAAGTTGTCTAGTTTTTCTGTTTACAAATCTTTATTTGGTTTGTCAGGGCCTGTAGGGTAGGTACACTAGATTAACATTTAAATACATAATTTAAGTGCCGTGGTGGCCTTGAGGTTTGAGCAGTCGCCTGCTACGCAAGCGACGCAAGTTCGAATCCCAGAGGGGCCTTATACCAAAGAGTTTATCTAAAAAAACTTATGTACAGTGATTTCACACCACGTGCTTTACGGCTTTACGGTGAAGGAAAACATCGTGAGGAAACCTGCATATTTCTGAAAAGTAATTCAATGACGTATGTAAAGTGTCTGCGATGGCGATAGATTCATCATCTGTCACGTTGGCACTTAATCAAATTCGGTGAAAAGTGTGTGTTGTGATTACAACATCTCTGCCTACCCCTTCGGGGAAGACAGGCGTAAGCATATGTATATTTTTAGTTGACCAGTTAGACTGCCTCGTTGGTCTTGTGGACGCAAGACCTAATACGGATTTGGGGTCGGGTATAGTTGCGTTTCTTATCTGTAATATTCCAGTTGCAGCCCGATATCTGAGTTTTATAAATAATAGTTGTGCCCGATTGATAGCAATAGGCGAAATGTTTGTTTACTAGAAGTAGACGTCTACCTACCACCACTTCGGGAAATACAGGCGTGAGCATATGTATGTCTTAATAATATTCAATTCAAAAAAGTATTTCCTTGTATCTTCAATAATAAAAGTTTTTCGGATGCTTTTTTCCGAATATATAAAATCTTCATAAATATTGACAATTGTTTGGTAATCTCTATCATACAACACATGAATACAACGACCATACATCTTCATAATCGCACCATCAACGTATGAAACAATTCCTAAATTATGCCCAATAAGCCGGCGAGTGATGCGCCTGCATTGATATTCTACGTTGATATATCGTCTCTTAGCGTGGACAATGGAGCCCCATACACAAGTCGCATATTTCCCCCTGGTCACCCCACTAATGTCATAGGGTTGGCAACATAGAGATTTTTAACGAATTCAGTTTCATTGTGTGGGAACCATTAGAATATCAGTTACATCGCCGACACATCCCAATTAACCGCTAATCGAAATAAAATAAGTAATCAAAGAAAAAGCGTAAAATATAAATTTTTAAACGAGCCCAATTTCATAGAATATAGAGATTTCTACATTCGTATTTAAAAAAAAATCTCAAAAAAGAATTGCAATGTGTCGAGTATTATTTTATTTCACTTTAAAAGTTTCATTGTTGATGTAGATAAAAATGATTTTTGATATGCGATGACAAGTATCGAAAATAACCCTTCCAAATTTTAATTATGTTTTATAACAGTATTATTCAAGAATACGCGCATTTCACAGTTTTTACGTTTATCTTCAATTTGTTAGATATACTTTCATCGAAGGAGTAATAGTTTTAAATACCTCGAAAATTTGGAGCGATAGGTATGTATCTTTTAAATTTGATGATGCCTATTTTACGCTTTATTAGCGTCATCATAGTAGTCATACAATGAAATAAAATTATTCAGTTACACGGTAGTGCCAACCCTATACATAGTAACGCCCCCTGTTACCGCGGCGACACAGCGTCGGTCACCCTTTACCGCCTGTTAGCGCCGCACCGATATCGATAACATTATGAATTATTTATCGACTTTATTGTTCTCTTTACGAGTAACGATATATAGACGTTATTCACAAACGGCTTTTAATCAATTATTTTGTAATTCATTATTGATTATTAGTTGGTTCAATAACGATAATGTGAGTACGAATACAGTCTAAGCAAATTTTTTAATAAAAATAGAAACAAATACCTAACAATTTTATCAAAACATAAGTAATTAATGGATAAATTATTTGATATGGATGAATATTTTTTTATTATTATTGGTTATAAATTACTTTATTTTCTGTTTCAAAGACAATTTTGTATTATTTTATAACTTATTTGCTTAATTTTTTTTTTATATCCAAAAGCCTCATCCATATCTTAAACGGTTTTGTAAACTAAGTGAGTATAAATACCTTAATACCAGGGTTACTCCAATCTACACCCTCATTCCAATTAGAATTTTTAAAATGCAATTACGTAAATAGCATACTATTGGAAGAAAAAAAATATTTGAACCCTTTGCAAAACAAAGCATGCAATTATTACAACACCTAATAATACACCCGATATTTTTTTGTCTTTCATTGTGGCAATTTCAGTATTTTACCAACAGTAAACAGTTATTAGACAAGAAGTATATTTTCTTAAAAAAACGCTCATAATACTTATGACGTGTACTTTTTCGTTGTAAAAATTTCGATATTCCTTTTAACCTTTACAATAAGTTTATTTGTTTAATAATACCCATCGAAAAGTTACAAATAGTAAAACCAACTACTAAATTCTTGTAATTATATTCTAATAAGAAAAAATCTAGTCCGAAAATCTAAAAATTCGACAACCACAGCCAGAATTATATTTTTTTTATATGTTTGTGCCTTACCCTCAAGTTTTTCAGGCTCACATTTGAAATACTTCTAACTATATACATACAAGATATAGCATATTAGTAGTTTAACACGTATCTATAAATAGAGATAATACTAATACTTTTTGAGTCTGTCTCTGTCCGTCTGCAAATACAAACGCAGTTACCCCCACTATTTCCGGTGCGAGCTCATAATTCTTTACGTCACCTGCACCTTCCTGAGTGAAGCCCTTGGCTATTGCAAGCGTTTATGCTGTAGTAGGATTTTGCCAATAGGAATTCACCACGCCTCCATTATATTTTTTTTTAATCGAGTGCTGCGCAACACTATGCATCTAGTGGTGCGATGAGTCACCATGCTTACGATACATTCACCTTAATACGGTATTTTTTCTTTTTTATTCAAGTATTAACGGTGGTTCATTCTATTTGTAGTTTTTTTATTTAGTGAAAGCAACTTTAGGGTGTTAGTGCATTAGACCTGAAGGAAATTGTCATACATTTTCTGTTCTTTTGCGATTATTTCGTACAGTTAATTTGATAGTTGATTTTGATTGGATCTTTGATGGCAAATATTGAGACCAAAGACCAGTGGCGGTCGAGTGGTTTGTATAATCGCCTGCTACGTAAGCGACCTATGTTCAAAATATCACCGGTTTGTAACGAAGAGTTTTCAAAAAAATAAACTTTAAAGAAAATAAAGAATTTAACCGGTGTACGTCAGCCTCGAACCGGGGTACTCTAAATTCATTATCGCCCCGTAAGCTAGCAGCCTCACTCCGAGCTATCGTAACTTGACAGATGTCGGCGAAATCATGAAAAAATTCATGAAAATAGTTGGAGCCGATTCCGGAATTCAGATTCTATATATATATATACAAGAATTGCTCATTTAAAGGTACAAAATAAGATAACTAACAGTTCCCTCTGACTTTTCCTAGACATTATATTCCTCTCGTGAATTCGACGTATATCACTCGAGGAAACGTAGCGAAATGTTTACGATTTTAATTAAAGCCTCGTATAGACAAGAAACCTCCAATAGAAATACCGCTACTGGTGTCACGTGGGACATTCCAGTGGCTGGGGGGTTGTATATTTATTTTAGCTTGGAATTTGTTTTACTTTTATCTTTGGATTTATGTTCCAATAATCTTCATTGAAGTGGATTTTTGAACAAATTTTCCACAAATTAGGTTAATAATTAAATTTGGACAACATACTGTATAAGAATCACGAAGCTTAGATATTGATTTCATTTCATGGCTGTCAAGCGGAATCCTAATATAGTAGACTAATTTACTCCTCATAACATTACATATGTGTCAGTGAAAATCATATTAAAATTGGTTCAACCATTTTGGAGATTGGAAGAATAAACAGACATACATATTTTTGTAAATGCTTTTTTTGTGTGTACCGTAAATACTTTTATATGTATCCATTAACTGAAAATCTGTTCACTTTTCACCAAAGATGATTAAGGGCCAATGTGACTCATGGTGAGTCCATAGCCCACTATACATACGTCAGGCACTATTCAGACGTCTCTGACATATGCAGGTTTCCTCACGATGTTTTCCTTCACCGTAAAGCTCGTTGTGTGAAATCACTGCACATAAGTTTCTTAGAAAAACTCATTGGTACAGGCCGCGCTGGGATTTGAACTTGCGTCGCTTGCGTAGCAGGCGAGTGCTCAAGCCCCAAGGCCACCACGGATTTTCGATCCAACTTAGAAAATAAATCACGAAGTAAAACAGAATAAATCATACAGTATTATCTCTATAAAAATAATGCAGTGACGTATTTGGAATAGGAAAAAATAAATATACAGCCCTTATCGATAAGGGAGTAGTTTTGTGGTCCTTTTGTCTTATGTCCAGGATGAAAAATGGCTTTAGTGGATTATATATGAAATATTGGCTTTGTGGGAAAATGAAGTATTTTTTCGTACGTTACTAAACTTCTTTTGTAAGCCGTAAGAGCCGAGCCGGGTTTGAGCAGTCGCCTGCTATGCATGCGCCGCAAGTTCGAATCCCGGCGGGGCCTGTACCACTGAGTTTTTCTAAAAAACTTATGTACACCGATTTACAGCACGGTGAAGGAAAGCATCGTGAGAAAACTTGCATATTTCTGAAAAGTAATTCAAAGACATATATATAGTGCCTGAGACGGCGATAGACTCACCATTTTGGCACTTAATCAAATTCGTTGAAAAGTGGGTATTATGATAACAACACCTTTGCCTACCCCTTCGGGGAATACAGGCGTGAGCATATGTATGTATATATGTAATAACATAGGCTATATTTTATCCCCGTACTCTTACGGGAACGGGAACTACTTGGGTGAAACCGCGAGACGTCCGAGAGTACTGTAGAAGGTAAGCAAGGTACGAGTGATATTTGCATTCATAGGATGCGCTTACCATCAGGCAGTCTGTAAACTTGCTTGTTGCCTTACTAGTACACAGCGTTACTATATTTGGGTGCGATCTTCTTAACTAGATTTTTCACACACAAGAAAGAACTTGAAATTTAGGACGTGGCAAACGGTGGTCTCTGCCTACCCCCATGGGGTATGTATGAATGTATGTGTGTCGAAAAAAACGGGAAAAATCGGACCGGTAATATTAGAACTCATTTTGTGATCGCCCCATCGGCTGAGCTATCATAATTTGATAGATGTCGGCGAAATTTAATTTTGTTTTGTAATGATATTGTAGAAGTTTTTCGTTGCCTGAATAAATAGTCAAAACGATGTTTTCTTAAATTGAAACCTAGGTAGATCAATTTGTTGCCTCCGAAACCTACATATAAAATTTTATGTATCATTGGAGCCGTGTCCGAGATTTATCTAATATATAAAATTCTCGTGTCACAGTTTTCGTTGCCATACTCCTCCGAAACGGCTTGACCGATTTTGATGAAATTTTTTGTTCTTATCCGGTATCTATGAGAATCGGCCAACATCTATTTTTCATCCCCCTAAATGATAGGGGTAGTCCACCCCAATAAAATATATGGTAATACAACGTTTGCCGGGCACAGCTAGTATTATGTATATAAACATACAAGAATTGCTAACATCTCACTCAATAAGTCATCATTACCTAACAGTTCTATCACCGAACCTAAGTCTAAACCTAACATCAATTAACCAACCTATCACGCTATCAGTACACACAGGAGCCCATAAATCATTCACGGGTGTTCCGTATGTAAATCCCTTAATGTGTATTGCAGGATGTGATGACGTAAATTTGAATGATAACGTTCAATACAAATCGAAGACTTTTTGACCGAGACACAGTATATTATTTTACAAGCAGTAAGGAATTTAGGCAATTTTTTCAAATAAAAATGTTGCTTCTTTGAGCGTGATAATTATCAATCATAAAGATTTAAAATTTACTGCCATATTAATGTAGATTTGTTGTATTGAGGTTTAGAAAAATGTCGGTAGAACACGTATATGATGTACCTATTCGCAATCGGACACGCATGACGTGACACCCGTTATTGCAGCCAAGGTCATTCTGCTTATAATCTATACGTGTGTGTCTCACGCGAGTGTGTCATTTTGAGCGATTTTTCCTAGATGCCTTGCTGCTAGTAAAACGTATATAATACCGCAACTTCTTCCACATAATGTTTTTTTAAGTACCTTTATATTCCAAGCAGGAAAGCAAAAAAAGAATTTACTCTTTTTTGGTTGCAATTTTCACTGTTGCTTTTTATAAACAGCTGATTTCGCACTTAGCTGTTCTTACTAATAAGGTTCATCATCGTCCCTGGCCTTATCCCATACATTGTTGGGATCGACACTTGATTCAACACGATGTGGCTGATCACCTGATTTTTATACGAAGCGACTGCCGTCTGACCTTCGCAACCCCTTTGACGAGGAAAACCTGTGATCTGGGTTAAGTCAGTTGTCAGACTTATTCAGGCCTCCGACTAACCTGTAACGATTGCCAAAGATGATAAACTGGCAACCTGGACCGGCTTAACGTCTCCGAGGACGGAGGGAACAGGAGGACCAGGACTAGGGTTGCTTAACTGTGCCACGTGTTCTTTTAGTTCTTACTAATAAGGTAATATTCATAAAATAGGTATTCCTACAATGTTGCTGGACAAAGGAGCATGCGATCAAGTTTCAACACTCAGTGGGGAGTAGTTAACGGAAATTCAATTATAAGTTCACTCCTTTATGATCAAAGATTAAAGGCTAGTGTAGAGATGACGTGTCTTTAAAAATGTACTTTCGTTTGGTTAGTGGGAGGCTATTTGCAATAGGTTAAAATACGGAGAATTTTTTTTTATAAAAAAGTTATTGTTAACATAAAGATTAGTTTGCTGAATAAAGAGTATTATTCTCGTATGAAGAGCGAGTTTTCGTCAAAAAAGTACTATTTTGTATTTTTGTACATGAACGAAGGGTCACAAAAATACCTACTTTTTATAATTTTCCCGCAAACACTTCATTACTTTATTGTTTAGAAATATATGAAATGTACACACCGATGATAATGGCTCTTGTATATTTTGGGTAGCAGGTGACTTTTGGATCTTCTCGACTATATTAATAGAAAATAAAAAAAAATTAAATAGAAAATGTCCTTAAATTAAGAATTTGAAGGTTTAAAAAAAGAATTTCAATGTTCAATGCAACTTTATTGAAACTATCAACTAGATCATTACCCAAACATTATCGACAAAGTTTTATCATCAGAAGAGCTAACATTGGCTATAATAGCGTGACAATGTCGTTTCTGGCAGCAGACTACCCAATTTCTGCAATGTTATTAACGTCGAAAGTCAAACAACAACAATTTGAAGCAAGTGCCTGCTCTGCATAATATTTTATTATCTTTGAAGTCAAATTTTGCAGCATATATTGCCCAGTTGACTCATAACCTGAGGATTTGAGATTGCGATTCAGTTAAGTTTTGCGATGCGGTGGCCTTTGGCTCGCTTTAGTATCGTGTTTTAAGATATAAGAAATAAGCGGACATCAAGATGCTTATGTATGTGGAAACAGAAGCTAAGCATTCCCCGTGGTTTCTCGTTTCAATCGCGTACAGTGCGATAATGTGATAGTTAGTATAATGGATATTTTGATGTTAAGAAAATTCAACTATGTAATAGCGAATCAATGACTCTGGTAAGCAGCCATAGAATCTATGATCAGAAAATTACCATCGAAGCCGCGGGTCAAAACTAGTCCTCTTTATTGTAAAGGACTGATCTTCCAACTGTCTCCGAACTCCTAAGAAGCATATAGGCATGTAATGGATCTCTTAATTTATTTATCTTATTCATTCATTTATTTGATCATCACCCCCCTGGCCTTATCCCATACATTGTTGGGGTCAGCACTTGATTAAACCCGATGTGGCTGATCACCCGATTTTTATGCGAAGCGACTGCCATCTGACCTTCGCACCCCCTTTTACGAGGAAAATCTGTGCTCTGGGTTAAACCAGTTGTCAGACTATTTTAGGCCTCCGACTGACCTGTAACGATTGCCAAGATGATAAATTGGCAACCGGGACCGACGGCTTAACGTTCTCTCCGAGGCACGGCGGGAACTCGGGCGGTCACCCATCCAATTACTGCCTAGGGCTAGGGTTGCTTAACTTCGCTGATCGAAAGATACGCGCAATAGCAACTGTGCCACGAGCTCCTCATTCATTTATTTGATCTTTACCAAAAATATAGGGAGGAACACTATACGAGACCCAAAAAATACTACTGCACATTAAAGGCCAGCGCTCAAAAAGCGTGACGGCACCTGTTAATTATATTGCAGTCTCTAGAACCGCTTCGACACAACATTTAGACCACAACAAGAAATACTCAAATTAATTGCTCTTTGCTCTTAAGGCGTGAATCCAAGGATTGATCTGTAAGAAACGATCGTAAATGTGCAAATGAATGTAAAGAAACTATACTTCTTTAATATGTACGCTCTTCCGTCGGCATACAGTATTCTTGATGTGTTCTGTTTAACGTATAGATGTCGCTATGAGTAATGACAGCCTACATGGTTGGTTAAACAGCTATTGTGTCAAGTAGACAGAACTACATAAAAATGGAGTCGTTGGGCTGATAAAATATTATAAAGGAATTGACTAATTTAAAGAATAAACTTTAAATGTCGTTTCTTTGTTTACAGGTAAGATAGTATGATTTTAGTTAAATGTTGTTAATATTGTTATATGTGTTAATAGTAAAATAAATCTTTGTTTACAGAGCAACGCAATTGTTTATTGAAATTTCACAATTCCTGCCATATTGTCTTATAAAACGACATTTCTAGTCTAAACTAAGAAAAATGGAAAAACTACGATTTAAATTTGTTGTCTTGGGGTCAGCGGACGGAAAAACAAATGTTATATGCATTACCTCCATCGAGACACCGGACGGATGTGTTTTTGAGATCCCAAGCGAATCAAAGCCCGTAAGTAAGCATACAACCATATTATGTTCGGACGTGTTTTCGAAAATAAAAAACTCGCTCAAAAAAAGACACCAAACACGCGCAATATGGATCCCATTAACAGCAGATATGAGAAAAATATATCTAGATGAAGGTGAAAATATACAGTTTGATGACCAATATTTAGAGGAGATTACAGGGGTGACTTTACCACAGCGAGATAGCACTGGTGGCAATGCGCCAGAGAGGAAAAATATAGGGAAAACCGCCGAACGATTTTTGATAGAAAAATTTTCTAATAAAACATCAAATGCTGACCAATGGATCAGTGAATTTGAAAATGAATGTGAAAGGTTCGAGGTTCAACAGGATGAAGAGAAAATTGAGATTTTAAAACATCTCCTAGAAAAACAATGCCTAGATTGGTACAGCAGTATGTTAATAAAATTGACTGTCAATTCTAAGTGGGCACTATGGAAAACAAATTTTTGTGAAACATACGGAAATAAAGGTTGGTCACAAATTAAATATGCATTCACATTTAGATTTCAATCTGGATCGTTACTGGAATATGCCACAAAAAAAGAAAGACTGTTATTGGAGGTCAACAAGCTCATCGACACCCAAACATTGATACATCTTATTGTCATGGGATTACCGGATTACGTCATGGATAAGATTGACAAAGACAGTGTAAAGTCAACTGCAAACCTCTATAACGAAATTGGAAAACATGAATATGTAGCGAATAAAAAGATTTTCAGCAAAAATAAAAGACATACCTATGATTATAAAGGAAAGGTATATGATAATAAGGTAAAACCCTGTAAAACTTGTGAAAATTTAAATAAAGGTATTCGGTTCCACCCTGAGGAAAAGTGCTGGTTCAAACAGACAGGAGAAAATAATCACTCAACATTCAAAAGAAGCAGTAGTAAAACCATAAATAATTCTGTCATTGACGTTGAACTCAATAATAATACAAAAAACGAATAATTGCACCATTAATTCAAGTCAAACTATTATTAAATTCACAATTAGAAACATTTGGAATATATGATTCAGGCTCAAATGTTTCTGTAATCAATTCCAAATTAATAAGATTAAAAGGAGAAGGAAACAATATATCAAAAAGTGATAATTTAATCACAATTAATGGTGTAAAAAAGACAGTTGGTTTGACAACTATTAAAATGAAAATATTTGATATTGAAGATACAGCTGATGTTTACATAATTGATGGAGAAGAATTTAAATATGATTTTTTAATGGGATTGGATATTATAAAACAATTCAGACTGGTTCAAGATGAGAATTTAAAAATCACACAAAAAGAAAAAGAAATAAAAATAAATGATGAAAAAAATCCTAAGGAAAATGATGATGCTAAAAATGACATTTCTAAGGGAGTGAAAAATGAAACAAAACTGTGTTCAATAAATTTTAACGAACACATAAAAGAAGAAGACTTCAAAGTAAGTATGAGCAATTTAAATACTCAACAAAAGTCAGAAATAATTAAACTGATAGATACTTATAGATCAACCTTTGCAAGGGACAAATACGACATCGGTACGGTCAGTCAATATGAAGCACGGATTGATTTGCTCGTGGATAAATACTGTAGTAAAAGACCTTACAGATGTTCAATTGAAGACAAAAAGGAAATAGAAGAGCAAATAGCAAAGTTACTTGATAGAAACCTCATAGAAGAATCTTATAGCCCATTTGCGGCGCCAGTAACTCTGGCTTTCAAAAAAGAAGACAATAGAAAATCAAGATTATGTATAGATTTTAGAGATCTCAACAAAATAGTGGTACCACAAGCGCAGCCATTTCCTTTGATCGACGACCTAGTGGTAAAGACAAGAAACTCAAAATATTTCACAACCCTGGACATCAATTCAGCCTTCTGGTCTATCCCGCTAAGAATTGAAGATAGGAAGAAAACGGCCTTTGTAACGCAGGAAGGACATTACCAATGGACGTGCTTACCTTTTGGTTTGAAGACGTCGCCAGCCATATTTCAAAGGATACTAAGTAACATTTTAAGAAAGTATAAGCTTAATGATTTTGCAGTTAACTATATCGACGATATACTTATATTTTCAAAGAATTTTTCTGAGCATATTGACCATCTAACACAATTGTTAGAGGCTATAAAAAGGGAGGGTTTTAGACTAAAATTTACAAAATGTACATTTGCTTCCGATTCAGTGAAATACCTAGGCCATATAATACACAATAATACGGTACAGCCACTTAAGGATAATTTAATTTCAATAAAAGATTTTCCAATACCAAAAACTCAGAAAAATGTTAGACAATTTCTGGGGAAAATTAACTTCTATCATGAATATATACCAAAAAGTGCGGTAATTTTAGAACCTCTTCATTGTTTGCTCAGGAAAAATCAAAAATTTATTTGGTCAGCAGATTGTCAAAGATCATTTGAAAATATAAAGAACTTATTGTGTTCACAGCCAATCTTAGAAATATTTGATAAACATTTGCCGATAATAATTTACACAGACGCATCTTTAGAAGGTATTGGTGCAGTGCTAAAACAAACTCAACCAAATGGAATAGATAAACCAGTGGCATACTTTTCAAAAAAGTTGAATCAAATTCAAAAGAAAAAAAAGGCTATTTATTTAGAATGTTTGGCTATTAAAGAAGCGATAAGATACTGGCAATACTGGCTAATAGGTAGGTCGTTTACAGTATACTCGGACCATTAACCATTGCAAGATCTAAATATTAAGTCTAGAACTGATGATGAATTAGGAGATCTAACCTACTACTTATCACAGTACGATTTTAAAATTAAATATACTCCGGGAAAAGATAATATAGAAGCAGATTGTTTAAGTAGGAACCCAGTATTAGATGCAGATGAAAATGCGGATGAGCAATTAAAAATTGTAAACATGATAAAATTAAATGACATAGTTACAGATCAATCAAACAATAAAGATATACAAAATAATAAATCAAAATTTATATCAAAAAATAATGTTTTCTATAAAAAGGTTCGAAATCATGAGAAAATTATTTTGACAGAAGATTTCAGTAAAGAGTTTATTAAAAATGTACATGAGAACATGTGTCATTTGGGTATAAAACAAATGCAATTCAGAATTAGTAAATTGTATACAGCAAATAACTTAACAAAAAATATAAAAGGTTGTTGTAAAACTTGTGAGATTTGTATAAAAAATAAAACTAGAGGGCATGATAAATATGGGTTGATGTCACATTTAGGTCCTGCCACAAAACCTTTTGAAATTGTATCAATAGACACGATTGGAGGGTTCGGAGGCTCACGATCTACGAAAAGATATTTACATCTTCTTGTTGACCACTTTACACGATACGCCTACATAGTTACATCAAAAACACAAAATGCTAATGATTTTGTTAAACTCATAAATAACGTAGCAGAACTTGATACAATTGGAATGATTCTAACCGATCAATACCCGGGAATCAATTCAAAAGAATGCAAAGCATTCTTAAATGAAAAATCGATACCAATAATATTCACTGCAGTAAACGCCCCATTTTCTAATGGCTTAAATGAAAGGCTTAATCAAACGCTTGTCAATAAAATTCGATGTAAAATAAATGAAAAAAGTAACAAGAAAGCATGGACGACCATTGCTCATAGCTGTGTAGATAAATATAATAATACAGAACATACAGTTACTGGGTTTGCACCAAGGTACTTGCTAGATGGTACAGATGTTACTTTACTACCACATGAATTAAAAAAGGATAAAACAGAAGTTGAATGGCTAGAGGATAAAAAAACAGCTTATGAAAATTCAATAAAATCACATAACTACAATAAACAAATCTTCGATAAAAATAGAACTCAATGTAATTTTAGTACAGGGGATATGGTGTACGTAGATAACGGAAACAGACTGAACAGAAATAAATTAGATGAGCTGAAGATTGGTCCATTTCAAATTACTGAAAAGATATCAAATTCAATATACAGGATTAACACAGGTCACAAAAAGTATGAGTCAAATCTCTTTCATATCACTAAGCTTATACCAATCCCTACATAAAGCGAAAATGCCAAGATTTACCTAATACAGGAAGTGTTATTATTATTTTTTTGTTGTACATATATTATAGCAAGTTATGATTAAGTTTTAATTAGTTTGTAAAAATTTTGTGAAAATTTTCTTCATTGGGAGGGGAGATGTAAAGAAACTATACTTCTTTAATATGTACGCTCTTCCGTCGGCATACAGTGTTCTTGATGTGTTCTGTTTAACGTATAGATGTCGCTATGAGTAATGACAGCCTACATGGTTGGTTAAACAGCTATTGTGTCAAGTAGACAGAACTACATAAAAATGGAGTCGTTGGGCTGATAAAATATTATAAAGGAATTGACTAATTTAAAGAATAAACTTTAAATGTCGTTTCTTTGTTTACAGGTAAGATAGTATGATTTTAGTTAAATGTTGTTAATATTGTTATATGTGTTAATAGTAAAATAAATCTTTGTTTACAGAGCAACGCAATTGTTTATTGAAATTTCACAATTCCTGCCATATTGTCTTATATGAATAATATTATTTCAAGTGATACTGGTGTATTAGTGTGATTGAAAAGTTAATATATATGCATTTTGTATCAAGTGCTTTTCTCTTAATATTTTGTCGTATGTAGTCATAAAATTGGGACTAAGAAGCCTTAGCAGTTAGTTACTTTTATTTGATGTTAGAATTTTTTGGAAATTGCAGTTTTATGCACATAATACAACATCGTGGTTGGTAATAAGTTTATATTGAGATATATGAAAATAATAATTTATTAAAAATAAAATAAATAAACAATTGAGATATATAAAAGACAGAAAGAAAATGTATTTTTCATACATGAGAAATGTGAATTATATCTAAATATATATAACTCAAAGATGAACAGACTGACTGACTGACTGGCATAGTGATCTATCAACTCACAGCTCATACCACGGGACGGATTGGACTGAAATTTGGCATGCAGGTAGATGTTATGACGCAGGCATCCGCTAAGAAAGGATTTTGATTAATTCTACCCCCAAGGGGATAAAATAGGGGATGAAAGTTTGTATGAAACTTTGTCAATTTTAAACCGATATATTATATAAAATTAAATCTACGCAGGTGAAACCGCGGGGCACAGCTAATTTAATTATAGTTTTTTTACGATAAAAATCTAATATTCTTCTAATATTATAAACGCGAAAGTTTGTAAGTATGGATGGATATTTGTTATTACATACATATGCTCACGCCTGTATTCCCCGAAGGGGTAGGCAGAGGTGTTGTAATCACAACACCCACTTTTCACGGAAGATGATTAAGTGCCAACGTGACAGATGGTGAGTCCATCGCCGTCTCCAGACACTTTACATACGTCATTGAATTACTTCTCAGAAATATGCAGGTTTCCTCACGGTGTTTTCCTTCACCGTAAAGCACGTGGTGTGAAATCACTGTACATAAGTTTTTTAGAAAAACTCATTGGTACAGGCCCCGCTGGGACTTGCGTCGCTTGCGTAGCAGGCGACTGCTCAAACCTCAGGTCCACCACGGCACTTAGTTACTCTGTCACGTAAAAACTACTGAATGGATTTTAATGAAACTTTACAACAATATACCTTATACATCAGAATAACACATAGATTCAGAGGATTTCTTAAAATTTTCTCAGTCGCATGCATTCTTCCATACAAAATTATCCTCAAGAATGGAGCAAACAGGCCTTCTTAATATGTTCTCATATTTTTGCAGTTTTCCTCACTTAGTTATCCTACAAACATCGTGGTGGGTCAATCCTCAAACAGTTCGTATTGTGGGCGGAGTTGAAGTCACATCTATAATGCTACAAATAAAAAATCACCCTAATCTATTACTGGTACAATTTTAACACTTGCCACAAGTGAGTGTCAATCAGCTCATTGCTATTGTAGAAGTGTTTTGAAGCGAAAAACTAGTGCAGTGCAGTACAGTGCAAGTTAGGTTCTGAAGCGGTGGGTGTTAATCGCTTTTTGGTGCAATAATGTTTGACATTTAATAAAAATTTCAATGTATTTTTAAAAATTTGACCGTTTCAATGCCAAAGGAGAAATTTGGTCAGGTTTCTTTTCAGTATCACTACAAAAATAATTACAATTTAATGTCAAATACATTTTAACCACCTGTGGTTTCTCTCTCGTAGATTTCATTATATTCTCGCGGCACCCTAAATGTTATTTTAAATAATAGTTACTCCTTGCCTACGTTACTCCTTGCAACATTCTCTATCTGCCAGTGAAAACCGGTCCAACCGTTTCAGAGATTACCCGGAAAAACAGACAGACAGACAGAGAAAAATGAGGAAAATCATTTTTTTAGTCAGTACCGTATTTTCATACCTATTTATTGAAAAGCTGATATTTTGAAATTACAAACGAATTTTATTTAAATGTATAGATAACGAAATGTTCTATAGATAACGCAATATTCATATCATTTCTTACTAAAAAAAAAAGATTATTTCAAATCGAATGTAAATAAGTAAGTGCCAGATAATAAAATGCAGCTACAACAGCGCACAAAAATCGCCTATAGTTTAAGCGTTGACAAATTTTGATTTGGGAATGCGGTGCGCATGAGTGGTTTCTAGTGACAAGTTGAAAAGAGGGATTAGGTTCCTTTCGACGAATGTATTTTGGATTAATTTTTGTACAATAAATGTCAGAACATCTGTTCAATTTGTATTACTTGCTATATTTAACATTAGCTCTATTTATATTTTTAGTTTCTCAACTTGCGTCATAGATGGCGCTACTCGCCAACAATTGCAAAGTTTGAGTACAAATACACGAGAACCTAAATCGCGCAATAAGAGTTTGCGAGCGCATTGCAGTATATATACAAGTTTCCAACTAAATCAGCCGCGTCACTCAGATCCATCTCCCTAGCTCATCCCCCAGCAACGCCCCGCACCGGGGTGCCCTTAGCTGTGTTGCTTAGTTTTTAAGATTAAGCTCGGCTGGAGTCCCTTGGGTCTCGCCTTTTAGTCCGGTTAAGCAGTGGAGGTAACTCCCCCCTACCAACTGCGAGAGATCATATCGAAAAAAAATACTATCCGCAGTTCCACAGGCATGACACCCACCTGGCTGGAAGATCTTCCCTTTGCTGAGGATGAGCATGATCACGTTCTCTTCACAGTGTGCATATAATTATATTTTCGTCAACCCCTTACATCGATGGTCATGGTGATCTCAAGCTACGTATTTAGTTATAAGTAAAAACTACTAGATTTTAATGTTAATTTTTATCGCCATTTGTGCGTTGAAATTATTTTTTATTCTTAAAATTGTATAATATTCTTGAAAAGTGTAATTATTGAGTTTCTTCTCATTAAAAGCAACCTTCCGAACCTGACGGTAGCATGTATAAACCTGTATTCATTCTGACGATTTAAAAGTACTTTGTAAAAAGTCTAATCGAATAAAGATATTATTGACTTTGACTTTGACTTTGATGCTAAATAGTCTAATAGAGATTCGGTACCCTCTACGAGCTACATACAAACTCTCAAGCATTTCGTCTTTACACCATTAGTATAGATATTGAAGCACAGGAAATTTTGTTTAATTCTGAATAGTGGAATTGAACCGACACACCGAATTATACACAAAAGAAATCGTCAGCGATTAAACATTTCAAAATTACTTCGGCCACTCATTCTACACCTGTAACATTTGTAAAAATTATATGAAAAACAAAATACGAGTACCGAGAGCCGTGGTGGCCTTGAGGTTTGAGCAGTCGCCTGCTAGGCAAGCAACGCAAGTTCGAATCCCAGCGGGGCCTGTACCAATGAATTTTTCTAAAATACTTATGTACAGTGATTTCTCACCTCGTGCTTTACGGTGAAGGAAAACATCGTGAGGAAACCTGCATATTTCTGAGAAGTATTTCAAAGACGTATGTATAGTGCCTGAGACAGCGATGGACTCACCCTCTGTCACGTTGGCACTTGATCATATTCGGTGAAATGTGGGTGTTGTTATTACAACACCTCTGCCTACCCCTTCGGGGAATACAGGCGTGAGCATATGTAAAATACGAGTACATCTCGCAAAAAGGGACGGCAAGTCAGGACATTTCCAGCTATTTTCAGTCACGTAAAACAAACGCAATTAGGGCTTGTCGTTGGAGATCAAACATCGGTATAATCTGGTCTTTGTCCGGTGTTTGTAGAACAAGCACGTGATCTGCCCCAAATGAGAGATTCGGCTCGTTGAAATAATATTATTTTAGGTTAGTGGGATAGCTATAATAGAAGTTCTTTAAGATGGAGTATACTTCAGTAATTCAGGGGTCAATAAGCTTTTATTACAATGGTAGATCAGCTGTGTGACAGTGACAGATGAATAC
This sequence comes from Watsonalla binaria, assembly GCA_929442735.1. Taxonomy (NCBI): domain Eukaryota; kingdom Metazoa; phylum Arthropoda; class Insecta; order Lepidoptera; family Drepanidae; genus Watsonalla; species Watsonalla binaria. The sequence goes on along the minus strand of OV838937.1, from coordinate 7,851,359 downwards.
ATCTGTCTCATAATATAAGACAATACAAACTTTCATCCCCTATTTTATCCCCTTGGGGGTAGAATTAATCAAAATCCTTTCTCTGCGGGTTACGTCATAACATCTACCTGCATGCTAAATTTCAACCCGGTCCGTCCAGTGGTGTGGGCTGTGCGTTGATAGATCACTATGTCAGTCAGTCAGTTAGTTTTAGATGAACGATTCACCAAAACAAATGGTAAATATTAAATTTAAAACTCGTAATAGATATCATCTATCAAAACAATTACCAATCAGAGAAATAACAAAAAATTTAATGTCCATTACAAACCTCTTTATACAAATACATTTTTAATTCAATAATTACATGTCGGAGGACGAACCAATTTTTGTAATGGTCACACTAATTAAACTAGATCACGTGACAAATGTCAAAGTGACAGATGCTGTATGACGGAATTACATTATTGCAAATTTGTCTTTGCATTCGTAAACATTATTTATTTTTCCTTTTTACCTTATTGCATTGTAATAAAGGTCGAAATTGAATATCAAGTTGGTGTGACGTGTGAAAGTGTGTTGGACAGAATTGAGGGTAGGATGAGTCCCTCATTAATGTATTAGTTAATAGATTTAAAATTATTGCTTTTGTTTGTTATAATTTAGTTTTATTGGAATATTAACACTGTTGTTAGATAAAATTAGCCGTGGTGGCTACGCAAGCGACGCAAGTTCGAATCCCAGCGTGCAGTGATTTCGTGAGTGAAGGAAAACATTGCGAGGAAACCTGCATATGTCTGAAAAGTAATTAAAAGACGCATGTATAGTGCCTGAGACGGCGATAGACTCATCCTCGTGTCACGTTACTATATAGGCAGGTAATTAATTACTGAAAGATTTTTTCTAACCAGTCCAGTAGTTTCAGAGACTATTCAATACAAACATACAAATCTTTCCTCGTTTTAATATTAGTATAGATAATATTATGTGTGTGCAGATAGCTTAAGAAATTCAAAGACATTATGTATACTGCTTGTAACAGAGATGGACTCACTGTAAGCCATGCTGGTACTTAATTATTATAATTAATCTTTGAGAGCCGTGGTGGCCTCGGGGTTAGAGCAGTCACCTGCTACGCAAGCGACGCAAGTTCGAATCCCAGCGGGGCCTGTACCAATGAGTTTTTCTAAAAATACTTGTATACAGTGATTTCTCACCATGTGCTTTACGGTGAATGAAAACATTGTGAGGAAACCTGCAAATTTCTGAGAAGTAATTCAAAGACGTATGTATAGTGCCTGACACGGCGATAGACTCACCATCTGTCACGTTGGCACTTAATCAAATTCGGTGAAAAGTGGGTGTTGTGATAACAACACCTCTGGCTACCCCTTCGGGGAATACAGGCGTGAGCATATGTATGTATGTATGTAATTAATCTTTGGTAAACATTTTTTTTTTGTTACCCCTACGTGCCCCTTCGGGGAGTGAACCTTCACGCGGCCTTTACGCATTTTGACACCTATTAAGCCTAGACAAAGTATGTTAATTCTATTCTCCTCGCGCTTGCACTAATGGAAGCGATACAAAATCGTATGTAAATTACATAAATCAGCCACGTGACATATGTCATTCCCGTACATTTTGTATCGCTCCTGTAAGTGAAACGCGAGGATAATGTATTACAATAGCAGTATTGTCAGTAATTACGGCAGAGTCGCACGCAATACCGCGATGTCTTCAATTAATTATACCTGCGTTGCCAATATGGCTGTCCGTAATTTTAGAGTAGGTATTCGCTTATTATTTTGTGGGTAATTAAAGTGACTCCAATGCTTAACAACTATTCTGGTATATCGTTTTTAGACCGCAACATACACATACTCACGCCTGTATTCCCCGTAGAGGTAGGCAGAGGTGCTGTAATCAAAACGGCCACTTTTCACCGAAGATGATTAAGTACCAACGTGACAGATGGTGAGTCTATCGCCGTCTTGGAGACTATATATACGTCTTTGAATGACTTCTTAGAAATATGCAGGTTTCACAATGTTTTCATTCACCATAAAGCACATGGTGTGAAATCACTGTACATAAGTTTTTAGAAAAACTCATTGGCACAGGGGCCTTACCATAACCATTTATTGCTATGATACTTTTACTCTTATTATGAGACAGATGTATATGACGTGTATAAGTCTGTCACTGTCGCACAGCTGTACTAACATTGCAATAAGAGCTCATGGTTGGGCCCCAGGTCCCGCTTCAACCTCAAATAACGTGAAATAAGAGCAGAATGGTGATGATTGATGGTTTTCATACCAGACAAGAAAGAGGTGTAACAACACCCACTTTTCACCAATTATTTTTTAGTCCGTCCCCTTCAGGTTTATCTTCTTTTTTACGTAATAGATGTCTGGCTGATTTAATGCCGGCTCTTATCAAAAGACTAGTGTTCTAACCAGTGGTAATTTTCTCGAATTTCCTAAGCACAGGAGCCGTCACGAGTTGAGAGCGCTCACCTTCACTAGTTATCTATCTGTCTGTATGGCGCGATGCGAATAAAATAGATTTATTTATTTATTTAGAAAATATATAAACTACATACGCCCCCATTATATTCGTTGCAAGCACGTGACGGCACCTGTAGCTGAATAAATGATTTTAATTTTTAGTAGATGTAAGTTAGATGATAGTGCTAGATTAAAATAATTACCTACCGTTTACTGTCCACCCTTGTCCAAGGGTACAAATTACTGACCCGCGAGTCACTGCTTGGACCTGTGGGTTAAGCGATAAGATGTAATGTATGTGGAGAACCAAAGGTTTTTTTTTTCTACCAACTTATAGGGCCATTATAGCCTTCCTCAATAAATGAGCGAATTAACATTTAAATATTTTACACAGTAATTCCTGAGATTAGCACGGTCAAGAAACAAACTCGAAACGCGTTAGCATATTATCTATGAATGTGAAGTTTGCTTTCACTGAAAAGAACCCGGCGAGAAACTTCCCAATTACTCCTTGTTTTAGGGACTAAATGTCAACACAAGGCACAAAAATAAAATAGTAGTACCTACACACCGCTTACAGAAAGTCCAGGGATCATTTTTAGGGCAATGTATACGCTTTTATAATAAGTTACCTACATGTATTGTAAATTTACCCTTTGATAAATTTAAAGAGACTGTAAAATCCGTGTTACTTAAAAAGGGTTATTATACAGTTAGTGATTATATATGTGATAAAGAAACTTGGAATAATGTATTACCAGATAAATATTGTAAGTAGTCTCATGGACACTGTACTTATGTTACAATTCTTAATATTTATTAGTTTTGATCTTTGTTTGACTGGCTTGAGTTGTCAAGCTCACTAAAATGCCTTTGCTTGCGGCGGCGTCTGGATGACGGGTTGTCCACTTCCCTCTATGATGGTTGAGGAGGTCAATGGCTGGCATTCACGTCATACTTGTGAACAGGTGCTGCTTGTGGGGGCTGGTCATCTCAAGCTACGCATTTAGTTATAAGTAGATCTACTAGATTTTTAGTTATGTTAATTTTTATCGACATTTGTGCATTGGAACATTGTCCATGAGCTTACGTTTTTTTAAATTATTTATTTTGTGTTCTTTAAATTGTATAATATTTTTGAAAAGAGTAATTACTGAGTTTCTTGCCAGGTTCTTCTCAGTAAAAGCAACCTTCCGAACCTGGCGGTAGCATGTATAATCCTGTATAATTGTGTCATTCTGACGATTTGAAAGTGCTTTGTAAAAGTCTAATCGAATAAAGATACTTTTGACTTTGACTTTGACTTTGACTAGATGGCGCTTTGTGATAATGTCGTAAAGTTGTTAATACGTTAAATACAATCGCTCTTTATTTAACTTTAGACCAAATAGTTAATAGAGACGACATAAGCGAAAAGAGAAAAGCTCTTAGAATAATTAGATTGCGGAAAAGCTTCACTGTGCCATTGTGGACTGATTGTATACAGGCTGATTCATTATACTACCTACTACTACTGGCTAGAAACCGGATAAAACTAGTCTGTATAAAAAAAAACAATTAGGGCTCCTTATTAATGGTAATGTTTATAATCTTCAGATACATAGTTCAAATACACTACTTGTGCTTCGCGATTTCACCCGCAAAGAGTTAATTTCACGGAACCATTTTTTTTTACAATCAAAGTATTAGCTACTCCTTGTAACATCAGCTAACTGCCAGTGCAGACAAACAGGCAGAGATTTTTTGTGTTTTATTATGTTAGTACCAGATATTTTTCTTATCCATTTAGAGATGAGCTGTTTATTTAGAATTATAAACAAACATTTCAATTTTATTTACTGTATAGATATTTAAACGAATAAATTGAGTTCTAAAAATAGTTACGCAACAACAATGACTAAAGCACTTCAAAGCACACATTCCCAAATTAATATTGGTAGAGGAGAACAATATTAAATTTCCTATTTACAACATTGCGAATGCTCTGAAAACATGAAAAGTTTTCAGGAAAACATTGTCTGAACATTTCACCAACTTTAGCCGGTTAATTAAAACGCCAGTCAGTTGGTTTCCTATTTACAGTAACATACGCTTGGAATTAAATAAATGAATTATGTTACCAAATGCGGGGAACAAAGGATAGCTTGTCATTGGTTGCATGAAAACTGGTTTGTATGTAAAATATGTATATAATATTTTAAAATTAATTCATATGCTATTAACCCGTGTCCCACTGCTGGACGTAAGTCGCCCTTCCCTTTTTCGGTGGCATATTTTTTTGTCATATTTTATATGGTGTATATTTTTCCAACAATCAATGGCAGTAATTTTGATAAAATTTGTATTGATGTGCTAAAAAATCCGTGGAACTTTTTTTTTATGGACAGGCTAATTTACTACGATAAATATTCAAGCAAAGTGTTTCACTTCTTATCATTGAGTCACTAGCTTTCTAATTATATAATAAAATGCCCGGATATTTCTTAGTAAAATATCCGGTTGCAAAATAATATTATAATGTTCGACCACCCTGTACTCAACCCGTGCTCCGCTACATCACCGTCCCTTGGGATATATTACTGTCCGCGGCCCGATCGACCATTTTTTGCGAAAATCTAATTTATTTGTATTAGTTAATGACTTATCCACGTAGCGTGGCTTCTGTATAACTCTTTCGTGGACATTTACACGGATGGATAGGACACGATACTTGGACTTACAAATTAGCTGTTTATTTAATTTAGCAAGAGATTTCCTAGTAGCATGAGTTTTTGCTAACTTAATTATGCTCGAATAGCTTTTTATCAATCTATAGAAAATTACATTTATAATATTTATAATTGTTATTTCGGAATTAGACGTTAATTGAGAAAATGTGTTTTGTGTCATACAATCTGCTCCAAAAATTACAATATCGCAATCAATATCTTTATAAATATAAATACAAGTCCTGTGACTGTCTATCTGTTTTTTAGGCTAATCCTTCCGTTGGACCGATTTTAGCTAGGCTTTAATTAGAATATAGCTGATTTTCTACGGTGTTCCATATATTCCGTAACAACTAAAACCACTATATATTATAAAAAAATATTCCTTATTTTTGTAATAACTACTATCATATCAAGAGCCGTGGTGGCCTCGGGGTTTGAGCAGTCGCCTGTTACGCAAGCGACGCAAGTTCTAATCCCAGCGGGGCCTGTACCAATGAATTTTTCTAAAAAACTTATGTACAGTGATTTCACACCACGTGCTTTACGGTGAAGGAAAACATCGTGAGGAAACCTGCATATTTCTAAGAAGTAATTCAAAGACGTATGTATAGTGCCTGAGACGGCGATAGACTCATCATCTGTCACGTTGGCACTCAATAAAATTCGGTGAAAAGTGGGTGTTGTGATAACAACATCTCTGCCTCCCCTTCGGGGAATACAGGCGTGAGCATATGTAATTACAATCATTTTAGAAAAAAACTCTATGTAGCACAGTTTTTATTGTTAAATACCACGGGGTATAGCTATTGATATATGATATGAAAGTCAACGGCTAGATAGCTCAGTCCATCTAACATAGTTTAATAGATCTAATTCAAGCCCAAAACAAATATATTTATTGTATGCGAATATTAAACCCACGATGGTAGGCTTATCTATAAAACCAGTGGGTTAAAAAATATGTAATCAAGTATCAAAATCACAGCAGCCGAATACAAACCGTAGTCGGTCGACCGTATTCCGGTCCAATTATTTTAAGTTTTGTTCCGTGTCCGGGCATTTCGCGGTTTGCCCGGTGTCCATTAAACCAACACTGCTTCGACGCTTGGAATTTTAAAAGCTATTAAACCCGATTAAACTTTTATTTGCCTGTTATTTATGGAATTTAGTAAATATTGCCTCTCTTGGGATCGATTATATTTATTTATATTTAGTTAACTGAACTAATTTAGTTAATGGCCATTCATGAAGATATGGTTGAAATGTTTGTCTCCATGGCTCAGTGGCTATATCTTTGACCTTGTGATTGCAATGCCTAAAGTTTGAACTCCGGGAAAAAATGCAACTGGAGTTGCCCTAGTGCGTGGAACACATATTGTTTGAATCATCATTTGATTTTTGCATTTGTCGTCATTATATTTAGTTATTATAATAAACTAGCTGTGCCCGGCATACGTTGTATTGCCATTTTTTTTTGGGGTGGACTACCCCTAACATTTAGGGGGATGAAAAATAGATGATGGCCGATTCTCAGACCTACCCGATCTGCACACAAAATTTCATACAAATTGGTCCAGCCGTTTCGGAGGAGTATGGCAACGAAAACTGTGACACGAGAATTTTATATATTAGATAAATAAAATATATATATATGTTTTTGGAAAAAAATAGCACAGTTATTAATATAAATAAATATATATTATGCAACTGTATCCGATGTCACGAGCAATCGCAATCGAGAAATCTAATTGCAACTCAAATATTCTAAATTCAGAACAATAACATCAAAAGCCCTTTAGGCGACATGTGGCCTTTTAAGTGGCAATGACAAAACTACAAATAAAGTTACCATACACAAAAAAAAATTATTAATTTTCTATCAAAATCGCCCTTAATTACAATCAAAACTCACACAAAAATCTACTCTCACAATATTTGAATAGAGTTGCATTTAAATAAAATGTTTGTGAAAAAAAAGATTTACTCCCGTTAAGTCAATTGAATTGAACCCATATTCAAATACGCGTAGGGAACGGTATCGGTTAAAACGTATGTAATTATTGAATCGTGTAAAGTCCACCCTTTAAAACAGACCATGCATGGTAGCTTTAATGAATTTAGGTGAGTGAGCGAACACAATCGCGGGTGAGGTCGGGTGAAAAGTTTAAAGTGGAAAATTCAATTAGTGTTTTTTTTTGATGGCATTTCTTATGCTTCTCAATTTGGAAATCAATCCTTACTAATGGTATAAATTCTAGCAGCCATTCAAATTATTTTGCCGTTTCTTGCATATACTAGTTTCTACCTGCGACATCGTCTTCGTGGAATAGTTTCTTTGAGCATGCTGATATACATCCTTTCAAATAGCCTTTACCGATTAATGGACTATCTAATACTGCTATTTTAAATCGGAACTGTATTTCTGTAGATTAGCGCGTTTAAGCAAACAAATTATTCAGCTTTGTATATAGATAAAATATGTTTGAGCTCTTAAAGATGTTGTCAAACGCGTTAGGTAGGTACAAAGTTTCATATTCTTGGTAAAATCGATTTGATTGAATATAAAAAAAAATCTTATAAACGGAATATAATATAAATACATACATACATATGCTGTATTCCCCGAAGGGGTAGGCAGAGGTGTTGTTATCACAACACCCACTTTTCACCGAACTTGATTAAGTGCCAACGTGACAGATGGTGAGTCTATCGCCCTCTCAGGCACTATACATACGTCTTTGAATTACTTCTCAGAAATATGCAGGTTTCCTCACGATGTTTTCCTTCACCGTAAAGCACGTGGTGTGAAATCACTGCACATAAGTTTTTTTAGAAAAACTCATTGGTACAGGCCCCGCTGGGATTAGAACTTGAGTCGCTTGCGTAGCAGGCGACTGCTCAAACCCCGAGGCCGTCGCGGCTCTTTAATCTATAATATAAATGACTTAGTTGTAATGATAACTGAATTAAAATCAAAACCAGCAGTCCCAGAAAAAACATTCTCACGCCGCCAAAAATCCTGTCAAATCATTATAATGTAAATTTGACAGACAATCAAAACTCTGCCACGCTCCGACACAGTCGAAAATAGAAGATAACACGACAATATCATAACAAAACATTGCCAGTGGAAAAATAACAACAAAAAAGTGTCATTCGCAAATCAAAGCAAATAAAGCCGTGTACATACCATGTCCAAATGAGTGAATAAAGAGTGAAGCGCGCGGGTAAATTGTATAAAAACAATCGTGTGCCCCGTCCGATGTTTTACGATGGCTTTGACAAAATCAGCGTTGAATCAAACGTACGTAAATGGAAGATGCAGGAGTGCGCACAGAGATTTGTATAGAGTTGAATTTAATGTATCTGAGGATTAAAATATTATTTTATCCATTTTCGTTATTATTATGGTAGGAAATTACACTTTATATTTAAATATATCCTGGAATTTCTGAAAAGCTCATAATATTCATAATTTAGTGTTTTTCCTTTTTTTCAGAAGCCGAATGCTGAGACATTGGCAAAAAGATCTCCGTTAAGTCCTAGGTTTAAGCTAGAATTTTCTTTCTCTATTTAGCAATAGGAACTTTTTTAACTTTATTTTGAAAACTCCCACAGATTCACATCATTATAATAACGAAGTATCTAAAAATACAAGAAGATTCGATCAAAAAGTTATCCAGTCAAAATCTACTGACTTATATATTGAGAGTCGACTCCACATCTTTGAAGTAAATTCACAAGTCCATCAATTTCCCGGTGCCCATCACGCTCGCGTCACGTGTCGGTCACGTGACCTGTCCGGGGTCGCTCCGCGCTCGTCGCGTCCCCTCACTATTGTTCTACGAGTGTAGGGTGTCTGTGTGGTAAGATTCACTACACTTAATAGGTATGTTAGGTTGTAAGCTACTGATATTGTGTTTAGATAGAATTTGTTGACAACTCGCGTGGAATTTCATGAATTGCTTATTATGAGGGATAACTAGTTAGTTTGATTGAAGATTTATCGAGGCGATCCACGCTCAAATTTTTGGAGACTAAAAACATTGAGTCTCGAGTATAGCCAAATAGCAAACAGTTTACGATTGCCAAAGATGATAAATTGGCAACCATACCGACGGCTTAACGTGCTCTCCGAGGCGCGGAGGGAACTCGGGCGGTCACCCAACCAATTACTGGCTAGGTTGGCAGGGTTGCTTAACTTCGCTGATCGAATGATATGCGCAATAGCTGCGCCGCGATCTCCTCCTTTGTCTAAACCAAAATGGAAAAATATTGTGTAACTTCCGCCAGTATAGTCATTTAGCCCGGAGCTACTACATCCCACATGCCGCATTCTCCCATGAGTAATAGAATAACAATTTAACTGACACATAAATAAAACTATTTACGAATAATTCAGTAAGTAAAGTGGTTCAGTAGATTAAACATTTCGTCTTAAAATAATGGTAAACAAAAGCCGTCGATTTTGTTTTTTTTTGGGGTTTGGTAAGCGACGCAAGTTCGAATCCCAACGGGACTTGTATAAATGAGTGTATCTAAAAACCTTATGTGCAGTGATTTCGCACCACGTGCTTGACGGTGAAGGAAAACATCGTGAGGAATCCTGCATATTTCTTAGAAGTATGTATAGTGCCTGAGACGGCGATAGACTCACCATCTGTCACGTTGGCACTTAATCAAATTCGGTGAAAAGTGGGTGTTGTGATAACAACACCTCTGCCTACCCCTTCGGGGAATACAGGCGTGAGCATATGTATGTATGTACGTATCATTCAAATTAGTCCCTATTTGAAAATTAAGGAGCTCGTAGTTATCACTCATATTTTACCAGATTGTTACTAAGATAACTTAATAATAATACTTTGTAATGAGGTCAAATTCGGAGCACTCATAACCGAAGGAAGTGATGCATGAATGAGGATGAAGCGAAAGAATTATGCAAGGATTTTAGCACTTGATTCAACCCGATGTGGCTGATCACTTGATTTTTATACGAAGCGACTGACATCTTCGCAACCCATTTAACGAGAAAAATTTGTGATCTAGGTTAATCTAGTTGTCAGACTATTTTAAGCCTCCGACCGACCTGTAACGACTGCCAAAGATGATAAATTGGCAACCGGGACCGACGGCTTAACGTGCTCTCCGAGGCACGGAGGGAACTCGGGCGGTCACCCATCCAATTACTGGCTAGAGGTAAGGTTGCTTAACTTCGCTGATCAAATGATATGCGCAATAGCAACTGTGCCACGAGCTCCTCTTGCATATTAGTAGTTATTCCATTGACGTATCCCTAAAAATCGAATCAGTGAAGCCCTTTTAAAAATCAGCAATGTTTTATTCATGCCCTCCTCAATTTGTTATTGTTAATATGTTATATTGTTTAAAACCGCCCGGAGCGATCGCGTGGCTACGTGTTTAACAAAATAGCAGAGTCAATGTTTGGAAATTAGCGAAATTGGGGTTACCATAAACAATTCGTGGGAATTTATAAATCATTATGGTCTTAATTTATTGATATGATTTGCCGATTTATTTGTCTTAAAAATTATAATTCAGATCTGGAAGAGAACGGCTATTACTTGCTGCACCCTGCGGTTTCACCCGCGTAAATTTAATATTTTTCCAGCGGAACGCTAATTGTTTTTTTTTTAAATTAAAGTAGCATAAGTTTCTTCTTGTAACATTAGCTATTTATCAGTGAAAGTCCCGTTAAAATCGGTCCAGTCGTTTCTGATTACCCGGAACAAACAGACAGACAGAAACATATTGAATTTTTATTTTTTAAAGCCAGTATATGCTTTCAAATTGTTATACATTTAGTGAAGCTGTTATTTTATAATTACAAACCGACACTTCAATTTTATATGTCTGTATCGATGGTGTAACTTTGCAACTGGACCTGAAAAGTTTATTAAAAGACATACAAATAAAAATCGACTTCCGTCATTAAAACAACGTTTAAAAAAATATCTTCTATTTTAACACAATTTAAACTTTTTTTTCGTTAATTTTATCTTCTTGGTGTATGAATTTTGATTTATTAACACGTTTAATACCGGCAACCCAAACCACCAATAATAACACTCCTTGAACGTAACCCTCCTCATCTCTCGCGGGCCTCTCAGGCCTGGACATCAAAACAAACAGGCTGGTCACGTGGCCATTGAGCCAACATCGACAAATTGATGTGGAAGTACGAAATATGTCAATTATAATTAATAAGGGGCATAGCAGTATTGTCCAGATATTAGAAAACGATAAGTGAGTTCCTATTCATTGTGATTTACAAGAGATTTTGATTGTTATGCGGATTATTTGGCGGTATTTTACTTAATTGTGGAGCTTACTTTGTTAATGGTGATGGGGATAGTATTGCCTCACATTTATCCTTTGACGTATCATCGTCGACGAAATTCGTTACGTATTTGTTGGCCTGCAAGTAGCATTATCCTCAAATTTCGTTTATAGAATTTTTTCACATATATAGAATTTTTTTAAAAGAGTAATTACTGAGTTTCTTGCCAGGTTCTTCTCAGTGAAAGCAACCTTCCGAACCTGGCGGTAGCATGTATAATCTTGTAAATTATGTCATTCTGATTTGAAAGTGCTTTGTAAAAAGTCTAATCGAATAAAGATATTTTTGACTTTGACTTTGACTTTAGAAACGATACAAAATGTACGGGAATGACATATGTCACGTGATTTATGTAATTTAAATACATATTGTATTGTTATTATTAGCTCAAGCGCGAGAGAATATTACTTTGTCTATGCCTGCTGGAAATGCGGTCAGACCTATAAGTTTTTTATCTATTTTTGTAAGAGCCGTTGTGGCCGTGATGTTCGAGCAGTAGCCTGCTAAGAGAGCGACGCATGTTCGTATCTCAGCGGCCTGTACCAATGAGTTTTTCTATGAACTTAAGTGCAGTAATTCCACTCTACCACTGTGAAGGAAAACATTGTGAGAAAACCTGCATATGTCTGTCATACACTTAATCATCTTTTGTGCAATGTGAGTGTTGTAACAACACCTCTGCTTACTCCTATGGGGATGGCCTGAGCATATTTATATAAATTTATTTCATAAGATTTTTCTTTGATATATAATCAAACAAAAACAAAGTCACTACGGTTTTTATTTCAGGCTACTGATGGTAAGCGATTACCATAAGCTAGCTGAATACCCTTTACATACGTCTGTAACAAACCAACGCATACATTTTCACAGAAATCGCACAATTGAACATCATTGTCACCAAACACTCAACCCTTAAATAGTCAAGGCCCTCGAACGGGGTCCTCAAAGACAATATTTGTTGAGGACATGCCCTCTTGAGTAAGGGCTCCACACGTGTCTAATACGTGGGAAATTGTATTTGAAATACGATAATTTGTGAACGATTCAAGTGTTTGATTTGACGTGTGAATCGCTTGATGACATTGTCATTTTGTGCCGGGAATAATTATGTTCGGGTCAAAATCTACTTTACATGGGTTGGATCTTAATCGCCAGTATAACAAATTGGTAATGTTTTTTTGTATATGATTTTAATTGTAGTTATGCCTATAGGAATAAAGAGTCTGTCTTTATTCATTATTATTTTTACACATACATGCTGATGCAATGAAAAAGAAAAATATAATAAAAATTATAAATAAAACACGGAATTTAAATTAGTGTCTGCGGGAATGGTGCCCAGTAGACTGGCTGCGTTACCTCGCTAGATTGCTAAGCTAATCCTTTAGGTAGGTAATAGATATATTATATATATATTACTTATGCAAATTATTTTTATTATTTGTGTAGTATTTCATTACGAACCTTATTTTACTAAAATATTTCATATGTTTACCAAAAAAAATATTTAAAAATGTTATATCACAACACTACTGAATTTTCAGGTTCAATCCATAAGTACCTACCTTTAAGGTTTCCTTCAAGCTTTCGACAACTTTGAGTTTGTCTTCGGGCAAAGGTTAATAATAATTCAAAACACGGCTTATCGCGGAAACTAAGTTGCGTTTGATATGTATAAAGTGACAACCGGGCCGGATAATCCGGTGATATTAGAGATAGCTTCACTCGGAAATTGACCCGGGTTTCTACGGATTGTGTCAAGGATACTAATGTTTTAAATATCTGGATGAGACGCGGTGGCTTTGTTTATAATTTTTTCAGTCAGCCAAGTGTCAAAGTGACAGTTGCTGAGCCTCATGCCCTTCAGGCACATTTCTTATTGATGATTTTTTCCTGAGAATAGTAGAACAGTTAAGACTATTCACCATAGATAATTAAGTGCCAACGGGACAGACAATGAGTTCATTGCCATTTAAGGCATTGTATGTACTTACATCTTCTCACTTTCTCTCATCTTTGAAATGTGGTGCTGGAGAAAGATGCTTGGCATAAAGTGAACACAGTTCCGCACCAATGATTCCATACTGCAGGAACTCAGGATCATACAGCGTCTATCTTCCACAGTTCAATCTCGCATCCTCAACTTCTTTGGGCATGAGTCGCGACGTGGAGACGCATCCATAGAGCGTCTGGTGGTGCAGGGTAAATTCGAAGGTATCACCAATGAGATTGACGGACAAGATTAAGGCTGTGATGGGTGTTCCTACTATCAACGAATGCTCCCGTAAAGCAGCAGTCCGAAGTGCCGTTTTGTTCAGCAAGCCACCAATTCTGACATTACGACCACGACCGCTCTGCCAAGAGTGTAACTATTGAGAAGAACATCTCTGAATTTCATCTAATAAACTACATAATGCAGGTTTTTAAAGGTCATTTTCATCGTAAAGCATAGTGTGGGCTGAAAAACTCATTATTCAAGTGTCTACTTGATCTAGAAAACTGGCATCGTAAATAAAGCGCACATCTGTTGATTCAAGGACGCTTAAACACCAGCGTCAAAGGTAAGCCTTTTCCATTGAAACTATATCATCACCACATTTGCATATACGCCTCAGAGTAGGATTAGAATGTACAGACCGACATACAGCCGGCGGGCTTCTGTCTATGTTGCTGTAGTGTAATAGGGTGGCTTTGATGAAATGCTCATTTATTGTACATTATCCTGACTTAAGATTAGCTGGATGAAAGATTCGTTGTCTGAATCTGTCTACTTTTAAAAGAGATCTTAGTAAGTAAATACGAAAGTCCAAATTACTGTAATCTTAAAACTACAATGCATGGTTGGATTAGCTCATTAAAATATAATCTGGTAGTTCTGCTTCTTCTCTTTCACATAGCTTGGTCCATATTTCTCTCTCTCTCGATAGCCTTAGTGTCAGCTTTAACGACTTCAAGCCAGCTCTTGGGCCTGCCGTGGTATCTAGGGCCTTGTACAACGAGGGCGAGGCATCAGTGCCTGACGTAGTCTAGTAGCCAGTGGCCAAATATTCTTCTACTGAACATACTTTCGTTGTACTCTAGTGGGGTGTACCCTACTTTCGTTATCGCCCCTTAAGCTGGAAGTCTCACTTTTGAGCTAAAATTTATTGACAGATGTCGGGGAAATTTGTTGTCGTATTGTAATGATATTGTATGAGTTTTTTCTAAAGGATGGTTTCCAAAAATTAAACATAGATCAATTTATCGTCTCCGAAACCCTCCTACAAAATTTCATGAAAATCGTTGGAGCCGTTCCCGATTCAGATTCTATACATATAGGTATATACAAGAACTGCTCGTCTAAAGGTATAAGATGCATTGAAAAAAAATGCAAGTGCTTAAAATACGAACACATCACCCTTACGATAAATATATACTTTTTTCAACGACAAACCCATTCAACCCTTCCCTGCAACAGTAATTGCGAGCGACAGCGGGTTGTAAAAATTTACAACTTTTGCTTCCGCAAACGTAACGTCTGCGTCTATTGTGATGCTGATGCAGTGTCGCTGTTAAATTCTGACAAATTCCTTGCGTTATTCTCAAACTGCCTTATCTGGCATTTATTATTATGAATTACTTATTTTATTTAAAGATTTTATTTTTTGGTTTATTAAAAGTGTTATTTAGTAGGTAATCAATTTGTAATTATAATTATATTTTGACTAGTTGTGCCTTGCGTTTTCAACCGCATAGACTTAGGCCCGCGGAAAACAAGTTCTTTTTTATATAAATACTCCTTGTAAAATTAGCTATCTCCCAGTGAAAGTCCCGTTAAAATCGGTCACGCTGTTTCAGAGATTAGCCGGATCAAACAGATAGACTGACAGACAGACCGACAATTTTTTTTTTAAATTTTTATTTTCTTGCCTGTAAGCAAGCTTACAAGTAAGCAATGGGGAAAATAGTGAGACGCAAAAAATGATGCTCCTCAAGTGATAAATATTGAGAACCATTGACTGCACAGTTTAAACATGTTAAAGTCACGTTAACGACATCGATAAATGCGTCTAATGTAGGTTTTAACGAAGCTGGGAACGACGCAGGAATTTTATAGTTTCTACCTCAAAGGGTACGAAATGTACCCAGTCGTTTTATAGGGTTAGACATTGCTCCTTGCTACCTAGACCTTATATTTGTGCCCTATAATGTAGCGGGGCTTGTAACAATGAGTTTTTTCTAAAAACTTACAGTACAGTGATTTCCCACCACGTGCTTTACGGTGAAGGAAAACATCGTGAGGAAACCTGCATATGTCTAAGAAGTAATTCAAAGACATATGTAAAGTTCCTAAGACGGCGATAGACTCACTATCTGTCACGTTGGCACTTAATCATCTTCGGTGAATACCCCTTCGGGGAATACACGCATGAGTATATGTATATATGTACGATAATGTACCATCACTTTCAAACGTGTTAAATAAATGTGAATCGTACATTTGGAAGTTTGTATGTATGGATATTTTTCTTTCACACAAATTACTGGATTTACTGGATTGATTTTAATGAAACTTTGAAGTAATATAGCTTATCCATTCGAATAACACAAAGGCTATATATAAAGACATTGTGTGATTTTTTTAAATATAAAGATGTCAAATCCTGCGCAGACGTAATCGCGGCCACCAGATAGTATTTAATGGTTAGCATTCTCGTCATACTTGTGAACAGGTGCTGCTAATGGGGGCTGGTCATCTCAAGCTACACAATTATTCGTAGTGCTAATTTGCTTGCTTTTTTTTTTATATCGACTTTTGTGCACTGGAACTGTGTCCATGGGCTTATATATATTTTTTATGATTTATATTGTATTACTCAATGCTGTAATTTTTTTTAGAAGAGTAATTACTGAGTTTCTTGCCAGGTTCTTCTCAGTAAAAGCAACCTTCCGAACCTGGCGGTAGCATGTATAATCCTATGTAATCGTGTCTTTCTGACGATTTGAAAGTACTTTGTAAAAAGTCTAATCGAATAAAGATATTTTGAATTTTGAATGAAAATAAGCTAGGATTAGTTCCACGGAAAAAAATCGACAGATGGAAACAAATAGCCCAAGAATATAAGAAATTTTATAATTTTTTAATTTTTGATTTGTTAATTTATACCATTTAATTCACAATTACAGAGCATAACAATAAAACTGGCATTACGAAAACGTTACAACACATAGAAATATCAAACTTATGAGTTCATGCATCGGCTTTTCAACGCGAAAATTCCATTCAATTTGATTTCTCACTGAATTGAAGCGAGCAATCTGTTTGAGTGGTACCAATTTCCATATCCCGTATGAAAATAGAGTTCCCAATCTTTTGTGAACATCCTGTAACCCAACCCATGCTTTGTGTGCATCCTGTATTGTTAAAATATCCGTTACTACGGTATCTTGGTATTTTGATGGAATTTAACAAGCAATATGGAGCGCTGGAGAATTTAACAAATGTACTTTGGATTTCTCGCATTTATTTCCTGCTAGCTGTACCGGTTTTTCCCGCATATTTTTGTAACAGTTTCCATTGATGCTTTGGTCGCAGAATGATGCTAAAAACCCTTAAGCCTTTAAATGAATGAACTTTCTTTGGATTACTTTATGCTCCTGAGATTAGCACATTCAACCACACAAACAAACTCTTCAGATTATCTCTTCTTTATAGTTATAGATTTCACCAGCGTAGACTTAAAGGCCTAATTTAATACTGGCCTAATTTACCTCTTCTAACATTAGCTTTCGGCCAGTGAAAGTCCCTTTAAAATCGGGCTAGCCGTTTCGGAGATTAGCCGGAACAAACAAACAGACAGACAGAGTTTTTTTTTAAATTAGTTTTTCAATATCAGTAACGTGTATGCTTTTATATACATTTAGTGAAAAGCTGTTTTTTTGGAACCAAAACAAAATTTAGAAAAATATAGGTGCGTTGTGCACCCACATTTTTTTATTGATCATGGAAAATGAATATTTGGATTTTTTTATCAATGGTAAGAAGTTAATCTTTAATTATATAATTCAACTGATTTAAAAAAAAAACAGTTCAACGACCAACATTTAATTAATATTGAAATTTTTGTATTTTTTTAATTGTTCTATATTTACCAGCTTTTATTTGTAGTTGTGTTGATGCATACGTACCTAGTAGCAGTCTTGTTACAAGAAACATTTCTGGGGCCCAACGAAGAGCTGTTAATGCAATGATATTTCATTTGTGTCACAGTGACAGATGTAGACACGTCAAAAACATCTGTCTTAGAATAAGAGTAAAACTATCTTGGCAATGAGAGCTCATGGTAAGGCCCCTGATCTCAGAATTCCCAAATTAATAAACCATGCTATCTTGCCCTCTCTGCGTCGGAACCCTTTCGTGATACGCTCTTCGGAAGTCGATCGACGTTATCGTAAAACTTTACGAGTGCCGTTCCGTCAAATTAATGTCGTGCTGACGTACGGACATATTGCAATTGAGTGTAGAGATTTATAGAGTTACTCCTTGGAAAATGGTTTGCGTGAGTAACATGCTATTGTCCGCTATGTTGGCACAGAGGAGCTCGTGGCACCGTTGCTATTGCGCATATCATTCGATCAGCGGAGTTAAGCAACCCTAACGCGAGCCAGTAGTTGGATGGGTGACCGCCCGAGTTCCCTCCGCGCCTCGGAGAGCACGTTAAGCCGTCGGTCCCGGTTGCCAATTTATTATCTTTGGCAATCGTTACAGGTCAATCGGAGGCCTAAAATAATCTGACAACTGGTTTCACCCAGATCACAGATTTTCCTCGTCAAAGGGGTTGCGAAGGTCAGATGGCAGTCGCTTCGTATAATAATCAGGTGATCAGCCACATCGGGTTGAATCAAGTGAAGACCCCAACAATATATGGGATAAGGCCAGGGAGATGATGACTATGTTGGCACAGTGATTCCATGCTGCTATTTTGGAATTACAAA
Source organism: Watsonalla binaria (assembly GCA_929442735.1). NCBI lineage: Eukaryota > Metazoa > Arthropoda > Insecta > Lepidoptera > Drepanidae > Watsonalla > Watsonalla binaria. The sequence goes on along the minus strand of OV838937.1, from coordinate 7,832,817 downwards.
CAGTTACTTAAATTTTATTATGGATTATACTTATTTTATTTTATTCCCCTCAAAAAAAGTCCAAACAACACGTGTCTACACTCAAATAAATAAAATGCGTTACAATTTTTGAATTAGGGAGCGAGGATATAATATGGCCTATTGTAAGTAACTACTACTGACTGTACTTACCTACTGCTAGTATTATTCGATAGGTTATTTTACTTTCAATATATATATATATTAATAAGTTAATTTAGAATATGTAGGTTTATGTAGGCTAATGTAGGCTAATGTAGGTTTGGACATATCGAAAGGATGAGTGAAAGGCGATTAACGAAAGAAATTTATAGAGCGAATGTGACCGGTAGAGGGCGTCCAAGGAACAACTACTATGACCAAATTAATAGTATTTTTCAGAAAGGTCAAATTCGGAGCACTCGTAACCGAAGCAAGTGTATGAAGAGATGCATGAATGTGGATGAAGCGAAGGAAGTATGTAAGGATCGTAGCATGTGGTAAACAGTGGTCTCTGCCTACCCCCATGGGATACAGGCGTGAGCATGTGTATGTATGTTAATGCAGAAGATATGTAGTACAAATAATACTGACTGATTCATATATTTTTTATTAATGAAGGCATATGGAATTTGATTGATCGGTAAATTATATAGATTTTTGAATGAAAAGTAGTTTTATTAATTGATGTATAATTCCAATGTATTCTCGAAATTCTCGTAATAAACTCTCAATGAAAATCTCATGGTTACACAAAACAATATTGAATTTCGTGATGAAATTCAGCCAATAATTTGAACCTTATTACTTAGATAATAAATGCTTTAAAATTCAACCCGTCGCCTGCCGTAGTGCAAAGTGGGCGGCAATACAATAAATTCTAAATCCATTAGTACGTACTACACATGTTAGAGGTCTAAGCGACACTCCATTTAACTTTACGAGGTTTAAATTCGGTGAATTGTTAGCTATTTGATTTGAAATGGTAACTGCCCCCTTGGCGTGTGTTGGGGGATTTTTTCTGAAGTTTTTTTCTTTTAACTCAAATGCATAAAATTAATAAAAAAAAGAAGCGCCGTGGTGGCCTCGGGGTTTGAGCAGTCGCCTGCTACACAAGCGACGCAAGATCGAATCCCAGCGGGGCCTGTACAAATAAGTTTTTCAAAAAAACTTATATACAGTGACTTCACACCACGCGCTTTACAGTGAATGAAAACATCGTGAGGAAACCTGCATATTACTGAGAAGTAATTCAAAGACGTATGTATAGTGCCTGAGACGGCGATAGACTCACCATCTGTCACGTTGGCACTTAATAAAATTCGGTGAAAGTGGGTGTTGTGATAACAACACCTCTGCCTACCCCTTCGGGGAATACAGGCGTGAGCATATGTATGTATGTCAAAAAAAAAACAGCATCGTTTATTGTTAGATATAATATTTTTTGTCTAACCCTTCCGCTGCTTACGTCAAAAACACAAACATAGTAATACACTTTGGTAAGAAGCCCATTCGTCCATTATTAATCCGATAAATACATTTAACGGCTCCACACTCAATAATTTTGTTTCCTACCCTTCGGTCACTCCAATTTTGGTAATATCCTACCGTCAGAATTCGATTTACGTAAAAAAATGTTTTTCTTCCCCTTTCGAGCGCCGGAGCGTAAAAACATTAGCTACCAACCCCTTACAATTTCAATAATATCGAATATACATTTATTTTTTGCCAATTGTTAAAATAACCTTTTTGCTTTTGATTGATCGTTTGTTTTCTATTGATTTTTGTGGTAAGATAACGGTAGTTTTAATAACTTTAAAGGTTGATGAATTATGCCACACCCCTTCTATTTGCAGCCACAGATTAACTAATGATTTATTATTTTTTATCTCATTCTCACCATATCGCTTAAGGTGTTTAGAGCTTACTTTTCAAAAGTCTTAAATTCATGGCTGGCTTTATATTGCGGAACCCTACTTTTTTCTTTAAATTTAAATAGCTTATGTTACTCCTTGAAACATCAGCTATCTCCAAATAAAAGTCCCGTTAAGTCGGTCAAATCATTCCAGAGATTATCTGGTACAAACAGACAGATATATAAAAAAATATTTTTTTTATGTAAGTACACTATGCATTTATTGAAGAGCTGTTATTGTGTTACAAACAGACAATTCAATTTTATTTATCTGTATAGATGTCAAAAAAAATGATGTTACGAGCAATTTTATTTCAAGCATTACGTACAACAATAAGAATCGATTATTTTATTTATTGGAAAGTAACAATTTATAGCTTTCAAACTGAACACCCACATCTGAACGCTAGTTAGTGAAAACACATAAATATGTCATATATTCAAGTAGCCAAAACAGAATTGTGAGATATTTTCTAAAATTGACCCCTTGTTAAAGGCCGCGTAGCGAATTTTATCACATTTACACTTGAACCCAACGAAATGTCCTTAAAAATACATCGTCCATGAACTTTAGGGTCATTTGTACCCGGTCACACCTAATTTTAGTGTTAACAATGACTGTCCAATCCAAGACTCCTTTAAAATAAATCAAAACAGGCAATGGAAGAAGGATTGTCAATAAAGTTTGAACTAGGAAATGTAATATTATTTCATACTGTGCCCCGCGGTTTTACTCGCGTTGAGCTAATTTCACGGGTCGTGGAACACATGTTTTTTTTTAAATAAAAGTAACTTTGACTAAGTTACTTTGTAATACTAGCTAAAGCAGTTAAAATCGGTCCAAATGTTTCGGAGATAAGCTGGTACAAACAGACAGAGAAAAAAAATTGGTTTTTCTATCTCAGTATCGTGCATACATTGATATGCATATAGTGAAAAGCTGTTATGTTGGAAGATCTATTTTTTTTTATTTTTCCAGTTTTTTTTATTTTAATGTACATAGTATAGTATAGTACTAGTGTCAGAAATAAGAAAAAAATAGTGCGTTTGACATTTTTTTCTTTAATTTATGTTTTTTAGTGTAATAATATAAAATATACTTGAAATGTCATTTACCTCATCATTTTCTTAGCAGTAGACTAGTAAACTGCTAATTATAAGCTATTAAATTCCAAGTCAAGCCTCGTAAATCCCAGCCGTCCGCCGTCAGCATAATGTCCATATTAAAATTTAACTGTCCATTTGCTAAATAGACGTCGTCATGGTTTTATTAAGACATTGTCACAATGTACCACGTGCGGTCACTGCGACCGACACGGACAATATTTGGAATTAAGATTGACGCTGCCGCTGGGGAGTTGAGTATTTATTTTATTGAGGTATTTTGGTCATTCTACAATGTAAGTTTAGGGTACTTGTGTAAATAGTGCTTTGAACTCTCACACATTTATTATATGACTTAGCTATTATGCCACTTTTGATTGAAATTGTTGTGAGGATTAGGTTTATAGTTTTGTTTATAATATTATTTTAGGTTTTCGTTTGATTTGAATCAAATTAATTTAAAATTATCTTTATTTAATTAGACTTTGAAGAAAGTACATATTTTCAAATCGTCAGAAATACAAAAACAATTACACTGTGCAGGAAGGTACAATACTGATTATAAATGCTACCACCGGGTTTGTAAGATTGCTTGTGCTCAGAAAAACCCGACAAGAAACTCAACAATTACAAATGTCAAAGGATTGCTTATACAGTAGTAACGTGCTTGCGTTGAGTCGTGGTGGCCTCGGGGTTTGAGCAGTCGCCTGCTACGCAAGTGACGCAAGTTCGAATCCCAGCGGGGCCTGTACCAATGAGTTTTTCTAAAAAACTTATGTACAGTGATTTCACACCACGTGCTTTACGGTGAAGGAAAACATCGTGAGGAAACCTGCATATTTCTGAGAAGTAATTCAAAGACGTATGTATAGTGCCTGAGACGGCGATAGACTCACCATCTGTCACGTAGGCACTTAATCAAATTCGGTGAAAAGTGGGTGTTGTGATAACAACACCTCTGCCTACCCCTTCGGGGAATACAGGCGTGAGCATATGTATGTGTATGTATATGATTGCAGATAAACGTTTAAATACAAATATATTTATGTCAATTAAAAAGTTTCAGACCATACTTACATTATAAATTAAAATTTAGTTTAAAAATCTCAAAACAGCATCTAACGTGTTAAAATAACTAGTTACTCAACTATTAATCAACATTGCATAGCCAAGTGCGTGTGGTCTATTAGACCCCACGAATGCAAGGAAGGGTTAATGTAATTAAGGGCCATTAATTAATTTGCACTGTAATCTTCTTATCTTCTCTATTTAAGTGACAGTAACATGACGTATTTGACATGATGTGGGCTATTTTGTATTCGTCGCTTTTAATTGGTTAAGTAGCAGAATCATGTTTAATTATTATTTTTATCTATCTACTAGCAGACGTCACGCGGTTTCACACGCGTAGTTCCCGTTCCCGTAGGAGTACGGCAATAAAATATAGCCTATATTTCTCGCTGATGATGTAGCTTTACAATGGTGAAAGAATTTTTGAAATTAATCTATCTATCACGTGTTAAATAACTTTTCATACACTTATACAACAATAAGTATGCATTACGTATCACAGACGAAAAAAAAACAAAATGAACCATCATTAATGTCAAATACACTCTATTAAGTCACATTTGACATTATAAAAATGACATCAACTGTAAAATGCAACTGTCAATAGCACTGAATGCTGTCAATCGAAGTTAAATGTAAGAGTTAATGGTTTGTCAAAACATATAATCTGTTAATGATTGTCGCTTTTATGTGTTATTGTAGTTGACTGTACTTGATAAATGGTGTGATGAAATTATTGACGAGTTTCTCAAGGAATTGTTGGATTTGTGTACGTATTAAGTATTTTTTTGCAGTAATCACTTTATTTTACTGCAAAACAGATGATTGATCTATAGAACTGAATTATATTTGAACATTATAAAGTAATTATTTTGAATATTATTTATGTAGATATTGGATTTTTTTACTCTCTTAGACTGAAATATCGGTTTTGTATAAACTTGATTTAGCTTAAAATTCGACTTATATTCAGTCTCGTTATAGTCGCCTTGCATATCCATTTTGGCAGTTATCTAAATCTAGATTCAACCAATCTGAAAACTGACCTGTTAATTAATGACATTTGAACTAAAAAACATAATATTAAGTACCTTAGCGGGGCCTGTTCCAAGAAGTTTTTCTAAAAAAACTTATGTACAGTGATTTCACACCACGTGCTTTACGGTGAAGGAAAACATCGTGAGGAAACCTGCATATTTCTGAGAAGTAATTCAAAGACGTATATATAGTGCCTGAGACGGCGATAGACTCACCATCTGTAACGTTGGCACTTAATCAAATTCGGTGAAAAGTGGGTGTTGTGATTACAACACCTCTACCTACCCCTTCGGGGAATACAGGCGTGAGCATATGTATGTATTTAGTACTTTAAGCGCAGTAGTAATGAGTCTGTATGTTCGGCGAGAGGCGACTTAAAACATACGCAGTATCCCCACTATTTTTCGCTGCTCGTTTTACTCGTGATGGGACCTTTACCTCTATGTTATTTAATCGAGATTTAACACCTTTAAACCGAGAAAGTTGCCAGCTTAACTTTGACGTTTACTGACATCAAGATTAAAACCAAATTAATGACGTACAAGACGTAAAGCTAGATTTAAGCCGAGTCGAGTTTAATTTCCACTAAATCAGGATTTATCCGTTTTGCAAGTGGCCCTTAATAAACCTGATACTTTATTAACAATATTTGGATATGTTTACTTAATTTAATGAAACAAAGAAAACGGTTTACAGCCATCGTTAAGATCCTCCACATTTATTGGAACGGAAAACTGGGACATAAAAGTTTAAGTAGTGTGGACTCACTCAAAAATATGAACGATACAGATCGTAAAAGTTGGTAAATAATACAAAATACAATAAGTGGCAATATTGGAGACTGGGGTATCTGCGGAAACTGGAAAGGCGGTGGGTATACCGGGGAACATTTCGCTGTCAATTACTATCGCCGTATAGTTATTAAACAAAAAAATATTGTTTTGAAGTAAAGATGCTAGGCGGTTCTTCTCAGAGGGTTAAAGTGGTTGTTTCCCTCAACGTTAGTAACCTTACTAGGGCCAAAGGGCCTTGAGTGAATGAATAATTGAAACAAAAACAATCTAAGTTCCCCCCTGTCCGTCAGGTTTCGGTGTGAAATACGCTTAGTAAGTTCTCCTTTCGACGAGAAAAAAAGTCACATACATTTTACCTATCACATAGGTATGAACAAAGCAAACGACCTAACGGTAAGCGGTTACTGTAGCCCATGGACAAATGAAACATCTTTCGCTTGATTTCGACCGCTAAAAAATATCGACTAAAATAAAAAAAAAGCACGTTGTAACTGATTGTACCACGGCCCTTAAGGCTAGTTGACACCAAGCTAGGCGTCATAAGGACTGCTTCACACCGCAGCCAGTCGAAGTCGTAAACATTTACGACTCGCGAGGGATTAAATACGATATGTTTTAGTGTCAGCTTTTATTAAAAAAATATATCTTCTCTCTTATTTATTTCTCTTTGAAGACAACATTCTATATATGAACGGTATTTTGAATTTTATTTAATAACTTAGAACCGTGGAGACCTTGTGGTTTGAGCAGTCGCCTGCTACGCAAGCGACGCAAGTTCGAATGCTAGCGGGGCTTGTGCGAATGAGTTTTTCTAAAAAACTTGCGTGCAGTGATTTCACCAGGAAACCTGCATATGTCTGAGAATTAGCACATGTATATATTTAATAACTAGCTTGAAATGCGTGGTACCTAATACAATTTCATACAAACCCAATTTTCATGTCTCTTGGACCAGCGCAGTGGTTTACTGTACTTCAGTACACAGTCCGGACTTTGAATGTTGTACGTTAAGATAAATTCAACCATCTTTCTTTTCAAAAATGACTGCGATATTCTATAAAGTAGAGATGCAATCTCTCTTATTAGGGATCCCGCTATGACCTAACTCTCTTAACGTCACACTCGTATATATCTCTCAGTAGCTTATAACTGATTTCCTCGGTAAAGGAATTGTGAAATATCTTAACGTAAAAATATAGATACCTTTGGTATAGGAGGACTAGGTCTTGTATTGACCCCAATAATATACGAAATAAGGTCAGGGCTATGATGGTCTTATTTCTGTGTGAATACTATAACATTCGTGTTCTCACAAAAGTCCCACTAATACTGTTACCGACTGAAGAGATACGGCACGGTGGTCGGCACGAAATCCGATTACTGACCACTGGTCACTCCACAATAGTATTATCGAAAAATATCCAATAAGTTACGGTAATCCCGTTTCTGTTTACAAATATACATTGACAGGAATTTTACACAGCTACCTATATAAGTTTATAATATATATGTGCTCACGCCATCCCAGAAGGGTCCCCGAAGGGGTAAGCAGAGGTGTTGTAACAACAACACCCATAACGTGACAAAAGGTGAGTCCATCTTCATCATCTTCCGTCTTAGGCACTATACATATTTCTTTGAATTACTTCTCAGACATATGCAGGTTTCCACACGATGTTTTCCTTCACCTTGAGCACGTGGTGTGAAATCTCTGCACAAAGGTATTTTTTAGAAAAACTCATTAGTACAGGCCCCGCTGGGATTCGAACTTGTGTCGCTTGCGTAGCAGGCGACTGCTCTATCCCCGAGGCCACCACGTGGGTGTTGTGATTACAACACCTCTGCCTACCCCTTCGGGGAATACAGGCGTGAGCATATGCATGTATAATAAGTCGCTTAGACTTTAGATTTCATGCTTCCAGGTATTAATTACACTAATGTGTACCTCAACAGCTTTGATATACGCCCACATACGATCCAGAACTAACAATACGTGCATAATCAATGACCGTAATGTCTGGTCCACCGGTCAGTTTCCGTGCCAAAGGGTTCGTAAATCCCTTTACACTTGATTTGGCCAATTTACCCACAATTATTGAGGCGTGAGAACTATCTAGTTTGGACACTCTTGGGTGAATGATGTTAATTATCATACAAGCATGAATGTTATTAAGTGACCCTTCTGGGATGGCGGTGAAAATGTGAATATCTTTATGATTTGTAGACGATGGTCCTTAGTGTTTTAAATCAAATTGCAATCTTGACCGCGACGTAGGTTTTAATATTATAAAGTTCATGTTATTTTGAGGTTAAAAATAAAACCACTACCGGATCTACTTACCAAATACTAATCAAATTCTTAAACGGAGAAGGGCGAAATAAAATTCAATTGTAATTTTTATCAGTAAAATATTTTTTATTTATATAAAATAAATATAATTCTTTGGCATCCCTATAACAGCTAGAGGGTGTGTTTATTTCATTGGGAACAGAATGTCTCTTAAATAATACGAGATAACAGTGGCGCTAGGATCGCTTACAATAACGCCACGATAAAAGCACAAGGTAGGAACTGTGATCGGAGGACATATTTATAAGGATATGGTCCTATCAAATTTATCATAATATTTTTATTAATACTTCTTTCAACGCATGGAAGACATAAAAAAACATAATATCAATATCAATTCTTTGTTTCAATATTTATTTTTACGAGAATTAACGAGATGTGGCCTTGAGGTTTGAGCAGCAGCCTGCTACGCAAGCGACGCAAGTTTGAATCACAGCGGCGTGTGCGGATGAGTTTTCAAAAAAGCTTATGTACAGTGATTTCACACCACGTGCTTTACGGTGATGGAAAACAACGTTAGGAAACCTGAATATGTCTGAGAAATTCGATAGACTCACCATCTGTCACGTTGGCACTTAATCATCTTCGGTGAAATGTGGATGTTGTTATTACAACACCTCTGCCTACCCCTTCGGGTAATACAGGCGTGAGCGTATGTACAAGCAATGCAACATGCTTTAAAGGTCTTATCCATATTAAACTGTCGCAGCATCTTGGCGAAAAGGAAAAGCTTCACTAAGAAAATATTGGATAGGGATTAGGCGATATACTTTTATTGGGGTTTTCCACTATATTTACTCAACGTTCCTTTCACGGGTGATTGTAACGGATGTTAAGGGCCTTACACATCAAGGTTTATGAGAAAATCTCTTATATTTCTACCTATTTGAAAATAGTAATTTTTTTTATTCAATACCTCTATCACGAAGAATGATATGAAGAAAGAAGATGAGAAATTGTGCAGCGACTCCCAGCGGTGACGTGACGAAGTAAAATATCTCGCACAAATATTGCGAGTGACGCTAGCGAGTATAGCGAGTACAGGACAATAAATTAAAGAGTTTTATACAGAGTGCATGCTATTCTATGCATGGTAATTACATTCACTGATAATTTATTGAAATTTTCTACCTTCCCTTTCCCTCTCTATTTTTTCCAGCTTGGTATAATACCTAACATTGTAATTAACAAAAAAACATATATCGTCAAAAATTTTTTTTTTACAGCGAACCAGGGTCTTTATTGCTCAAGTTTAAACAAGCCTTAATATAAACTTATCTACCACTTTGAGAATAAATCTTTGTATTTGTTAACACAGTTTTTTCCTGTCATTTTTATGGTCGAGCCTTTTCAAGTTATTGGACAAATAACTGTTGAGTACATTCGCGTGATAACGTCCGCTTTGGAACCTCTAATTTATTGTTGTGGATTATCTTTTTTTTGTTTTTTCTTTTGTAACTTTCCTTACATTTTTTATCCTTTTTTGAGAAAGTAATAGTTTTAATAATAGTTTAAATTTAAATATACATCAAATTCTAATTCGGGCAAGAGCAATATAATCGTGTGGTTTGAGTAGACGCAAGCGACGTAAATATTTCGGTCTGCATACATATATAGAGGAGCTCGTGGCACAGTTGCTATTGCGCATATCATTCGATCAGCGAAATTAAGCAACCCTAACCCTAGCCAGTAATTGGATGGGTGACCGCCCGAGTTCCCTCCGTGCCTCGTAGAGCACGTTAAGCCGTCGGTCCCGATTGCCAATTTATCATCTTTGGCAATCGTCACAGGTCAGTCGGAGGCCTAAAATAGTCTGACAATTGGTTTAACCCAGATCACAGATTTTCCTAGTTAAAGGGGTTGCGAAGGACTGATGGCAGTCGCTTCGTATAAAAATAAGGTGATCAGCCACATCGGATTGAATCAAGTGCCGCTCGCAACAATGAATGGGATAAGGCCAGAGCGATGATGATATGATGACCTATCTACTAATGATGGTTCTAAAAATGTAGGTGATGTAATGTCACACCAAACTTAAAAGGCTGGAGGAATATTGTGAGAAACCCTTGATGCTGTAGGAATTCGAATTAACTGAAAAATGGCTGGCCATGTCCCAAAGCCTGTCTCACATCTTTGGCAGGGCGTTAAGATAATTTTTTTCACCAAGTGGGGGACTTATCTCGATATTAATATTTTGTATGACTTTTTTTGCGTTCCATCCTTGCTAGATGCAATAACACAAACACGACTAATAACCAAATTAACAACAGTATCAAATGTCCAAACCATTTCAAAGTGCTTTCAAAATTAATTCGCACAAAATTATCCAAATAACAATTTCGCTGTGACCATTATATCGCGGAAACCGTCAGTCGACCGCGGGCTTACTACGTCATAAAATTTTACGATTACGTCATACACGTGGACGTCACTACTCACAACAGTGACAGTGATGGGACATCATATTTACGATGTTCGATTGTTTATTACTCCCCGCCCCATGAGTGGTGAGCAATGTCGATATTGTCGAGATTGTTATGATTATGTTTGGATATTCGACTTTGGTTGTTTTATTGTTTCAAAATGATTCCCTAAAAACATGCCATATATCATTTTAGATGTCGACAGATGATATTTTTTCTCATACGGTGATACTTTAAATTTATTATAATCTATGAAGGATATTGATTATTTTTGCTGCAAGCTTTATTTTTGCAATTCAAATAATAATTATGTTAAATAAATCTGGAACTGTGTTGTTATCATTGTTACTTGAAGTTTTCAAAAGTTGTTTTAAAATGTATTCGTCACTGTTTTTTCTTCTAATGAATCACGTTTCGTTGTTTAATTTATTTTTTTGTTTGCTTGTCGATATTCTTAAATTCCTACATCACTACGAAGAACTGACGATTGCCGATCACAATGATGTTGTAAACGCGCACTTATTGTTTATTGATAATAAATAATTCAACCATCTCTTTCGCACTTTCGCGAAATTAATTCAGGAGTGTGTTGGAAATGAATATCTGAGTTTTATATCTCTTTTGTTCGTAGCGGTGTGAATGCTGCCTTAATGTTGCATCGTTATATTTGCTACGGTCAAATTGAGGCGATTTTAGCAGAACATATACCGGATGGGTATTTTGGATCATCTAATCCTGATCCGTTACAAAAAGCAAGTACTTAAATGCTCTCTAGTAAAATGGTTAAAAGTGGCTAATTATATTTAGTTCCATGTCTTGTCGGATTCGAAGTGTAAATGGATACGAGCTTTAATTGGGGTGTAAACAGGCTGCAAATTAGCATAGTTGATACAATAATAAATGCTTTCCAAATATAACCTATATGTAACTTACCTCACAGACAATGTATGGTCTAATTATAAACCCTGAATAGCTATTTAACATTTAAATTACCAATAAAATTCAGTTGGTACTTTACTATTTTCAGATTTTTAAGGCACTCTGGAGTGGCTGAGTTCAGTGATAAGGGGCCCTAAAGCCTACCATCCAATTATCACCTCCTTGCATTCCATAATCACATTAACCCTGCTATAAGCTGGCTATTCACTAGGTGCATTTACCGGGAAATTGTTGCCTAATCAAATTACAGCGTCATTCGGTCAATGTGAACGCATTAGACCTAGCATGGAGTTTCAATTTGCGACACGGTGGCAAATTGGATTATGCTCTGACGGGTTAGCCGTCTAGTTATGTTGTGGCTGCGGTATGCTTGCTTACGTAAAATTATTCCCAAGAACCCGCCAAATGTGAATCACACTCTGGATCCTCCTGAAGGACGATGTAAAATTACTGTATTCACTTTTTTATTTTACTTAGAAATCTTGACAAGTATTACATAATGTAAGGTAGATTCCTGTTTCTTTGAGCTGTGGTGGCTTTGGAGTTTTAAAAGTCACCTGCTATGCAAGCGACGCAAGGTCGAGTCCCATTGGGGCCCGATGCAATGTGATTTTACACTATGTGCTTTACGATGAAGGAAAACAGTGAGGAAACCTGCATATATCTGAGAAGTAATTCAAAGACATCACCACATGCCACGTTGGCACTTAAGCATCTTCGGTGAATAGTGAGCGTTCTTATTGCAACACCTCCGCCTACCTTCGGGGAATACAGGCGTCAGCATATGTACGTTTATAATTGTTCCTGTTTTTTCTGGGTTACAATTGTTTAAAATGGTTATGAAAAAACGAACACACGCTCTGCCGGTTGTGTGATATTTAGAAAATTCCAAAAGGGACCTACAGAAGGATGATTCAAAGTAAATTAGAAATATTATCTTTACTGTAACTATAACTGCCCTCCTTTGCCCCCTCCCCTAAATTTTAAGCTCTTAGGACCTAATCAATCGTACGTCACGATATTTACATTAGCTATGCGCGTCATAGGTGTCATAAATATAAATAAAACGATAATATTGATCGAATTTCCCAACAAGTGCCATATGGCTCTAATGTTATCGGGCACGAGTAAATTAACTTCCAGCACGGAGGTACGAGCCAGGCAACGTTTGTCACGAAATCATGCCTAATTATGTGGCAAGGTAAGAGGTTAATATAATAGTGTTAAAATTACAAACGTTTTTATACAAAAGAAATCATTTTTAAAAATTTTGAATGATGAAATTGATTTTTAAAAAATATATATAATAAAACCATGGTGGTCATGGGGTTTGAGGAGTCGCCTACGACGCAAGTTTGAATCCCAGCGGGACCTGTACCACATATGAGCAGTGATTTCACGGTGAATGAAAACATCATGAAGAAGCCAGCATATTATGTCTGAGAAGTATTTCAAAGTACGTATGTATAGTGCCTGAGACGGCGATACACTCACCATCTGTTACTGTGGCACTTAAGTATCGTCGGTGAAAAGTGGGTGTTGTTATTACAACACCTTTGTCTACCGCTTTAGAGAATACGGGCGTGAGCATATGCATTTATTTATGTAAAATAATAAAAATAGGCGCTTCTATTAGTAGTAGTAGTTAATAATAAAATATTGTCATAGAAATATTTCTTTTTTAGGTTTTTCGACTTAAAAAACTTTAAAAAACCTTCATTAGCGCTATTTTTATGTAATTACAAACCAACGTAGATGAAAAAGCAAAAATGAAAAAAATATAATTCAAGGGTGACAAATAGCAATCATTATAATTTCCCCGACACGATGGAAACAGATAATGATTACACGCAATTTTGGGGTCCGTCCTTATCTTTGTAATCAACTGTCAATGTGTCACTTTATTAACAAATTGGTTATTAATTTTATTATTTTTATCTTTTACTTTCATCTCAATATTTTAGAGTATTATTTTTTATTAATAGATTTTTGTTACTTTTACCATTCTTCCTAGAAGAATGGTAAAGAAATTTATAAATATTATTGAATAGGATGTTATAACGGACATACGTACTTTATGCATTTTGATTTCTTGGCAGAAGTGCTCACGATGTTTTATTCCAACAAAAAACTGAATAAAAGGACTACTGGTTAACCTATATCAAAAAAAAACATTTGATATGTTACACGCCTTCAAACGAAAATATCGTTCTATCCGCAGTGTTAAGCACTTGTCAAATATGATATAAAATAAATACTATCTAGGCTAGAATTATGACAACACAAAAAAGGTGTAAAAAATCTGCAATTTTTGACGCCTTATTTGACAAGTGATTAGTTAACCGCTTGTCAAATACGGGATTGTGACGACGTAAAACAGTCTAATATCAGTGTGTATAAACTCAGAACATGCTCTAATAAATACCGAGTCCAAATATTTATCAAAGTGTACGGCCCAAAAGGGAATAGATAAAACAAAATAAAAAGGAGTTACGACTTCTTAACTTCTGATTACAGAGTTACGGTAGACAATTAAATCGTTCCCGTCTCTGTACATACGATAAAGTAATTATCTTATGTTGACATTGCTTTATTAGCTAATAGCTATCTGTCTCACAGTTGAACCTGCGTACGTATGAAACCTAAAAACCTGACTGACTATTGAAAAATAATCATGGTATGCAATCTTATATAGCCTATCACTATATATCACGTTGGCACTTGAACATCTTTGGTGAAGGTGAAGTGTTTTTGTTACAACATCTCTGCCTACCCCTTCGTGAAATACAGGCGTGAGCATATATGTATGTACGCGACAGTAGTGTGGTACATTCTCGTCATAATTGTGAACAGGTGCTGCTAGTGGGGGCTGGTCATCTCAAGCTACACAATTATTCGTAGCACTTATTTTTAGTTCTTAAATTTTTTTTTGCACTGGAACTGTGACCATGGCATATTTATTTTTATGATTTTTATTGTATTACTCAAAGCTGTAAATATTTTTTTTTTTACAAGAGTAATTACTGAGTTTCTTGCCAGGTTCTTCTCAGTAAAAGCAACCTTCCGAATCTGGCGGCAGCATGTATAATCCTATGTAATCGTGTCTTTCTGACGATTTGCAAGTACTTTGTAAAAAGTCTAATCGAATAGAGATACTTTGAATTTTAAATTTTAGGTGTGAGTGTGTTACATACAGACAGAGCTACTTTCACATTTATAATATTAGTAAGTAGTCTTCAATCTTCTAATTAAACAAAGTATATCACTATCAGTAACATCTAAAAATATATATCTTTGCAACCACAGGGCTGTCATTTACCCAGCTAAGGCGGTACTTAAACCGCAGCTTAGTAGAAGCATTTGCTAATGAAAACAGAATTTTATATTTATCAAATTAAAATTTAATCTAATCACCATAAATTCACCGAGCGCAAATAAAATTCCATCAACTTTATTCTTCCATACAAAACAGTCATAAACCCTTTCTTACCGGTTCCCAGGGGACGTTAAAACAAAGAGTTTGCCTGTTTTACGACTAAAATGTCAACTTTATAATAGGAATAATAAATAATTTGTATTATTTACTACGATATTACGTAATTGAAATGACGTTGTGTTTGTAAATTTAAAATAGACGAACGTAAACATATTTACTATACTATATACTACTTTACCCCCGACTTCATATGCATTTTCTGAATGCCCAAATGTCGGTCCTAATTCCATCAGTCTTTTGTTCTCTAAAACGTTTCAAAACTTCTATACGTGTACGAAATATGTTTTAATACTCTGTCGTCTATATGAATAAATACAATTTAAGTGTTTGTTTGTAAAACAAACTGATTTTCACTAAATGCACATGAAAATATGTACTATACTGACATAACAAACCGATTTTTATTTTTCTCCGTCTGTCTGTTTGTTCTGGCTGGACCGTTTTGAAAGAGACTTTCATTGGCCGATTGCAGATGTTACAAGGACTTACTTATGCCTAAATTTAAAAAAAATGGGACAGTGAAACAGCAGGGCATAGCTAGTTACTACTATAAAAGATATACCTAAATTGTTTAAAAAATAGTATACGATAAACCCCGTTACAAGTCAATAAATAGATAGTCGTCAAGTTTTTTGCCTGGTACTGGCTAATTATGATTCCCAAGCTTCAAATTACTTTCAACAATTGTCAAATGGATTGGTGAGTCAGATTTGTACTCTGTCTCACCAATCCATTTGACAATTGTACAATAATAGCACGAGGCACTAATTATCTACACTCTTCAATTGTCAGTCAAACTTGTCGCAATTTGACAGACTGTCCTTTCTCTACACGTACCGTCACTAATCTTGTCCCGGTTTTAAGTTCCGTTTTAAAAATAACCCTTTGAGAACTTTACGAAATTGAATGTGGGAACCACTTTTTAAGCTGAGAATATAAATTGACGTTATTTTATTCGTTAAATTTAAAGTTTAAAAAAATATCGCGGTTTTTGCTCGTAATTGAAGTGCTAATTTTAAATTTAGAGATTTAAACTCAAGCTTTAAAATTAATGGTATTATATTTTTAAAAGACCGCATGAAGTTTTTTATCTGATCAGTTTAATAAAGACATTGTAACATTTTATGGTGGATCATTTAGTTTTACGATCGATCCGTCAAAAAACTAGTAAAAGTCATCCCTTTCATCGTTAGCAGTCAACTCTTTGTAATATGAATGATTATGCAAATCGCACGTATTAGCAAATCAACCGTAGCAAATTAATGTTTACAATAATTAGCATATTTTTCAATAAAAACGCGTGTCATGACAGCACTAAAAAAGAAAATGACGTATACAATTTTGCCAACATTACTGCGTCATTAAATTAAGAAAAAGATTTTACGACATCGATCAATCAAACGAAATCTGTATTTATGTAAATTAATGAATTGTCATATTTATTTATTTTAATTAATTCATTAGGGCTGCTTAAATATATTTAGGAAACGCTCGATCATAAATTGTTATTTTATGATTTTTTGCCTGTATTATTTATTAGGGTTGGAACGTTTTTGATTTTTCGGATATCCGTATTTGACGGTTTTATTGTTTGGTAGTACAAACGAGTATTCGCTTGCCTTAAAGCTTTGTAGGTTATATTATTTTCAAAACACGTATGTATGTACTATTTATAATATGCATTGGAAAACCGCTGAATAGGACAATATATCGTTTTTGTATTTCATGCAAGTGCTCTGTAAATTATACCTTAAAATTTTAATATACATTTGAAAAAAATACGATAATGGTCTTAGAAAAGAAAGAAAACATAGTGTATGATAACTGACGGTATCTTAACGAATACAGTTCGGATATATCCGCCATCCGACAAGCTATCGATAACTCACCGCGACACCCGTTGCGTCAAATATCTTCCGCGTGAATACTTACGCAGGCGAATTTTTAAAAGCAATAATTTTTAATGGTATGTCAAATTAATGTCTGTCCCATTGTATGTCACATATTGACGATATGTCGATAGGGTGAAGTCGCTTTGAAACCCTTTTAAAATTTCATGCTAGGTCTTTTAAAGTTACAAATTGAATTCGCACAAAGGGTATTCTGTGTTTTGTGCTCATACATTACCGAATCTATGTAGTGTGTTGATTTTTAAATTTATTTGACGGCTAGAACATGCTGAGATTTTGTTTGTTTTGATTAGAACGGTATACGATATGAGAGCCGTGGTGGCCTTGAGGTTTGAGCAATCGCCTGCTACGCAAACGACGCAAGTTCAAATCCCAGCGGGGCCTGTGACTTAAAAACCTTATGTACAGTGATTTCACACCACGTGCTCTACAGTGAAGGAAAACATCGTGAGGAAACCTGCATGTGTCTGAGAAGTAATTCAAAGACGTATGTATAGTGCCTGAGACGGCGATAGACTTATCATCTGTCATGTTGGCACTTAATCATCATCGGTGAAAAGTAGGTGTTGTTACACCTCTCTTACCCCCACGGGGACGCTTCTGAGAATGCGTGATCTTGCGTAATAAATGAAAATAAAACATTCATGTTACATAATCTGATGCTATAAGTCCTCTGCAAATATCAGGTGCTTGTTATAAGTGAAACAATTTCTTATAAAAATATGTTACTGAGTGTTTTCGATGTTATATTAAAAGCAAACAAGCGAAATGGATACGTCTCGTTGTCTTATAAGAAAATAAATATCACGTCTTCGTACCCCCTATCTTTCTACTTCGGAACTCGTTCGTTCGTCGTAACCTATTTACCAATATTTTGTCTCCTCAAATCAATTAATCGATACATACATACTATTGAATACAAGAGTCAACTTTACTGAGCATTTGTTTTTTATGTATTTGCAGTGACCCGCGGAATCTTAATGTTTTTGTTTAGTCTATGTTACTTCTTGTAACATTAGCTATCTGCCAGTGAAAGTCCCGTTTAAATCGGTCCAGCCGTTTCGGAGATCACCCGGAATGAACAGACAGACAGAGAGACGGATAAAATATTAAAATTGGTTTTTTATATGATTACTGTATAATAATACCGTTAATAGTATTTTTCAGAAAGGTCAAATTCGGAGCACTCGTAACGAAGAAAGTGTATGAAGAGATGCATGAATGTGGATGAAGCGAAAGAAGTATGTAAGGATTGTAGCGTGTGGCAAACGGTGGTTTCTGCCTACCCCCATGGGATACAGGCGTGAGCATATGTATGTATGTATTACCGTATATACTTTCATGTGCATTTAGTGAAAAGCTGTTTGGAATTACAAACAGACACTTCTATTTTATGTGTATAGACTACAGGAGCCTTACCATATGCTCGCGCCTGTATTCCTCGAAGGGGTACGCAGAGGTGTTGTAATAACAACACCCACTTTTCAGCGCAGAGAACCAACGTGATGGATGATGAGTCTATCGCCGCCTCAGGCACTATACATACGTCTTAGAATTACTTCTCAGACATATGCAGGTTTTATGTCGACGTTTTTCTTCACCGTAATGCACGTGGTGTGAAATCACCGCACATAAGTTTTTAGAAAAAATCATTGGTACAGGCCCCGGTGGGATTCGAATTTGCGTCGCTTGCGCACCACGGTTCTGCCTCAGATAGGTACTTTATAAAAATCAAACACTTATCCTACATTATCCCAGAGCCATTTTCGTCCCCAACTCCAAAACCACTCTTGTACGGGAATATAAAAGGAATCAAGGGCCCTCAATATATACAATTTGCATGTCTTAGATGTTTAACTTGAAGGGCTTGGAGAGGTTAGTAGTATACGGGTGATCTGTCTAACAATGCTTTGTTCAAAAGGGTTAGATTTAGGTTATTGAGTTGTGTTTATGGATAATGTGTAGTGTTATAAATTATAGGGCATTTGCCCGTTTCAAAAAAACAGTTAATGTATCATATATATAAAATTTCCATGTCACAATGTTAGTTACCGTACTTCTCCGAAACGGCTTTACCGATTTTTACCAAATTTTATATGCGTATTCAGTAGGTCTGAGAATCGGCTACTATCTATTTTCCATACCCCTAAGTGATAAGGGTGACCATCCCAAAAAAATATATGGCAATACAACGTTTGCCGGGCACAGCTAGTATTATATATATTCGAATCAGCATTGCTATTCAACGTGGCACTGCTGCCAGCCTTCTTGGCACGATCCCGAGAGACACCGATTTGGGACAAGTTTTCTACTTGTAATTAGTATTAAGTACTGTTCCTTGTATAAATAATTAAGGCTTTATTCAATAAATTATAATACTCTAAATTATGTCAAGCATGTATTTCGTATGAAATAAAAATAAGGCCATTAAATATCTATCGATAAATAACAACATTATTCAATTTATAGCGACTCGAGTGGTCCTAGTTAAGATCTTTAACGTCCGTTTTCAATAACCTATCAAAGATAAAAAATGGATTGCTATGCTATCTCCAGCTATCTGTCAGATTTGATCTATCTTTACCTTCAATTTCATAATAATGTCATCTAGTGTAAATCTTCGTAGCAAATTTGTTTTCAATAATATAGCAGTCATTAATAATTTCTGACTTCCAAGAAGCTTTAAATGACAGACGAACAAGTATGTTTTTTTATAAAAAAAATATAAAATAGAAATGTTCAGTATTGCTCAGTAGTTCATCATTCAATCTGATGCAAACTCGACCTAAATCACCCTGTCTCTTGAGCCAAGTGCCAAGTGCTATGGGAGTATGGGAGTGACACATTGAATTTGCATACTATTTAGATGAGAGACCATGAATCAAGTAGATAGGGGATAGTTCAATAAGGTAGCATGAAGGTATATTCAATTTATGGTATTCAATTGAATGCTCTAGAAGCTGGCGTTATTTGTGGAATATGGGCGCGTCTATGGTATTAGTACAGATACGTTATGCCCTCACAAAGCGAACGAAATAATTTCAGTACAAAGTTAGGCACTTGTCAAATAAGTAGCATAAAAACTTCAAAGATACTCACGACATAAGTCACGGTATTACTGAGTACCAATGAGTTTCTCTAAAAACTTAGCGCGTTGGCCTTAAAGCTTATATTTAAATTGTGCTAGTATTCACTCTTTTACCCATAAAACCTATACATCTATACAGATAAATAAAATTTAAGTGTCTGTTTGTAATTCCAAAATAACAGATTTTTTTTGAATTTTCCTATTTGTCACTCTGTCTGTTTGTCCCGGCTAATTTCCAAAACGGCTGGACCGATTTTAAAAGGACTTTCACTGGCAGATAGCTGATGTTTCAAGCAGTAAGCAGGTTTTTTTTTTTTAGGAAAACTTTTTAGGTTCCGCGAGTAAAAGCGGGTGAAACCGCAGGGTACAAGTAGTTATAATAATAAATACATCACATTTCAATTCATTTGATCTTCTCTATTCAAATGAAAAAAAGTTTAAATAGTGTGAGGAATATAGCTTTACTAAATCGTCTGACAAGGCATTTATTTCGTTAAACAAATAATTTTATTGAACCATAAACATCTAACTATTATCATGCATATTAAAACCAGCCTCTCGCTTTACTATTATATAAATTCTATAGGATCTTTGAATTTGTCAGCACTTTGATTCAAAACAATCCGTCCTTATGCATACAATTACCTATTCACAAAGCATTACACCCATGTCAGGGCACCAAATATCAAACAATTCAATCTCAATACACTAGTTTTTGGTCAAACACTAAATAAGTAAGCAGATATGACAGTAGGTGTTGTCCGCTCCTACCCACATTTTTGTACCAAAAAGCAGTGATAAGCTGACTTTTATCTATACTAATATTATAAAGAGGAAACGGTTGTATGTATGTTTGTAATGAATTGGCTCAAAAAGTACTGGGCGGATTTTAAAAATTATTTCACCATTAGAATGCTACATTATGACTAATTAATATATTAAGCTATGTTTTATCACCGTACTCCCACGGGAATATAATATAAGCTATTATATTGAGCGTATGGTTTGAATTCCCACGTATTTGTTTCAAATGTATTCTTACATCAAGAAGTATGTGAAGATTTTCTTGACAGAAGGAGAAAAGAAGTCATTACACCAGATGAACAGGTGCCGTCACGAGTTTCAAGCGCTGGCCTTGAATGATCAGCAGTAATTTTTTGGGTTTTGCGTGGAGCGAGCGCAAATAAATAAATTCCATGCGTAGATATCGCAAAAATTTCTGCTTAGAAAAGTAAGAAGAAAATTAAAGATTCAATAGAAGTGATCTTATAGGTATATATACGTATATAAGGACTGAACAGTTCCCCAAGTATAGGTTGACACGTTGACGATATCGCCTGCGTGTATTTCTCGTTTTGCATGGGAACGTTAAAAAGTGCCCCAAATGGCGAGGGTAGGAAGTTTGACGTCTTTATAAAAAGAAATCAAGACGCAAGGTTTAGCAACGGCATTTTATCTTGTCAAAACATATAACTTGGGGCACTGTAGTCTAATAGTTAAAGATGAATCATTCCCTTGTCATTGATTCCGTCCCCGTCGTGTCTCGCTATGTCAAGCCAAAAACAATTGCCGGCTACTTTATATCGAGTGAAGTCGTATGCCTCATTGCTGCAAAACTTCTTCAGTTAGGTCCTTCTGTTTTGTACATACTCTTTGCCCTCACATGCCCTTTAACGCGTCCTTTTGTATAAAACCCACAGGGGTTTGCGGGTGTTCGGGCGTCAAAACCAATCTCACTCGCACAGCCCTTTGGCACTAAATGACGTCACTCAAGTGCGGTTGGTCATTTTGAGTGGTCAAAGGATTGGTCAAACGTTTGTAGTGTTGGTTATTGGTTTTAAGATTCAGTCTGCTTTTGACCCGTGGTGAAATGAGCCGAGATGGCCGTGGGGTTCGAGCAGTCGCCTGCTACGCACGCAAGTTTGAATCCCATGGGGGCCTGTACCAATGAGCTTATCTAAAAACTTATGTACGGTAATTTCACCCCACATGATTTACGGTGAAGGAAATCATCGTGAAGAATCCTGTATATGTCTGAGAAGTAATTTAATGATATACATATGTATAGTGCCTAGAACGATGATGGACTGACCCTCTGACAAGATGGCACTTAATTATGTTTGGTGAAATTCGGATATTGTTAGAACAACTCTGTTTACCCCTTCGGAGATGGCGTGAGCATATTTACGAACCCTGTTAAAATTATTTAAGGGTAAAACGATAAACCAACGAGCTAGTTCGTAAGTAACGGATTCATCTTTGCAAATAAAATAAATAAATTAATTAATTAAGTATCATCATTTTCACCTTAATTTAAGAACCTTAACTAATTCCCAAAATCAAAAATCAAAATCAAAAATATCTTTATTCGATTAGACATTTTACAAAGTACTTTCGAATCGTTAGAAAGACACGATTACATAGGATTATACATGCTACCGCCAGGTTCGCCAGGCTTTTACTGAGAAGAACCTGGCAAGAAACTCAGTAATTACTCTTTAAAAAAATATATATATGTCCATGGACACAGTTCCAGTGCACAAAAGTCGATATAAACAAAAAAAAATAAACTAAAAATAAGAACTACGAATAATTGTGTAGCTTGAGATGACCAGCCCCCACTAGCAGCACCTGTTCACAAGTAAGACGAGAACCCAAAAACAAAACCATCTCCCTGGCTTTACCCCATACATTGCTAAGGTCGGCACTTGATTCAACCCGATGTGGCTGATCACCTGATTTTTATACGAAGCGACTGCCATCTGACCTTCGTCACCACTTCTATGAGGAAAATCGGTAATCCTGGTTAAACCAGTTGTCCGGCTTGCTTAATCCTCCGACTGACCTGTAACGATTGCCAAAGTGGTTATATAAGTTCTAAAATTAATAATGAACTAAATAATCCGAAACTAATTAAAACGCACGCTATACCGGAGTTAATCCCTATCACAATAACGACCTCTGAAGATGGACGGGATTACCAACCCTTTGGTACATACGTGATTAGCTGTTGGTAATTGGAGGCACCCTATTGTGCCAAGGGCTGAATCATTATCTTTGCACTGACTTAAACTCTAAAGCCCTATAACATAGTTTAAACCAAAACTAGATATATATCCATCCTTTTTGAAATCCTTATCATAGACAGAGATGGAACTAGTTTAAACCAAAGATTATCATCTTTTGTAGTATGGTTAATAGATGTCGGGGTCGCCATAATATGCAGGAAATTGTCTAAAATTTAACTAACAATTAGTATTAGAATTTAATTGAAATTAGAACGACCCTGACTGCCTACATTTTTTATTTTTTATATTCAAATGATTGCAAATGTTTACAACATTTGCGTGTAATATAAATAAATACATTTACATTTTAAATCGTTTACATTTAAATCGAATATAATTTGAATTTAACGGAACGGAAAATGATCATAAAATAAGACTTTTATTTCTAATAGTCGTAATAGTTATAGCGTATATATTTTTTATACTTATTCAATGGTAAAATGATAATATATTTAACAAATAATAATTTACAAAGTGTTCTGTATATTTCAGTGCAAAATATTTTGCAATCACTTCCTGAGTCTGTTTCATCAGTCAAAATCAAAATTACGGGCAGAGCGTCAATTAGATGAAATCGGAACCCTGGTTCGAACAATCCCTCTAATCCCAATTTAACTGTGATTAAATTGCAGTAATTAAGCAAACTCCGTGTTAAGTCGACTTTAGAGTTGAATATTCATTAATTTAACAATTAATATAGTAAGCCCAACATACAAAGATTTTAGTATGATTTTACGGAAATAATATTATGAATATATTTTAGAGAGCCGTGGTGGCCCTGGGGTTTGAGCAGTCGCCTGCTATGCAAGCGACGCATGTTCAAATCCCAATGAGTTTTTCTAAAAACTTATGTTCAGTGATTTCACACCACGTGCTTCAAGGCGAAGGAAAAAATGGTGGAGAAACATGCATATGTCTGAGAAGTAATCCAAAGACGTATTTATAGTGCCTGACGGCGTTTGACTCACGTCTCTCACGATCTGTCACGTTGGCATCTTCGGTGAAATGAGGGTATTGTCATTACAACACCTCAACCTACCTCTTCGGGAATACAGGCGTGAATATATGTATTCACATGTATATTTTTACAAAAATAATGTTTATGAGAAAATTGTATTGCATTATATTTCACTAGATGGCGCTTGTCAAAATTAGATCGCGCTATAGAGATTTTCTACGCAATATGTAAATAGTACAGAGTTTACAATAAATGTGATCGTATTCAGAAAAAGGTCTACACCGAGTTTGTATACAATTCAATTCGCATTGGTGTTTTATTCAGCACCTAACACGACGTGAACCAACTCAGCTCAGTTCAGTTCAACAATATCGATCAATCACTTCTTGGTGCTCAACATTAAGCTATTAATATTGCTTTTAATTATGCCGAATGAACGTTATTATTACTAATTTCGTCCAAAAGTGTAATATAGGCACTCACATAAACGGTCGGAAATCCGTCTTAATGATATAGGAATTCATGCAAATACTGGCCACAAAATAAAACTCCATTTCTTCAATGCTTCTAGAATATTTTATGACAAAAAAACCCTTCCAAATTCAAATAGTACACTCCAGTGCCAGTATCTCATGCCGTGTCATATTTACCAGATATTCTCAAGAAGTTGTTCCAACTGAAACGGGTTCCGTGTATAAACTAGCGCGGATATATAAAGTTTATTCTCTAAATATTCCCAGGAGACAACGTCTCGCTTGCAGCGAGCTATGGACTCTACTATTTGTTACGTTTACATATTTATTATTTTACTTTTTTATACCACGAAAGAAAAGAACCTGAAGAATAAGGCTACGACACATTTAACTCTAACTTGACGTTGGCGTGTACGAATATAGATTGGGTGCGTACGAGTGTAATATTTTGTTTATTAATATCTTGAAATAGTTTGCATGTAAGGTAAATAACTGTGAAAATATGAATACTTGCAAATACTTCAAAAGTAAACAGTAAACGAATCGAATTTGATATAATATGATCAGTTGCAAGGTAAGCTATGAAAATTACCAATAATCGCGTTTTTCGGTTCCTTCATTCGAAGGGCGCTTTTACGATCCCATGCAAAATGATGAAAATACGTAATCGATATCGTCAACGTCAAAATATGTTAAAACCCATAATTGGGGTACTGAAGTAAGCGACCAATACAGGAAGTAAGCTTGTGACATCATGGGTATGACTCGTGCCCGGCTAATCTTATATTTCGTGAATCGTTCTACTAATAGTTCTACCCTGATTTCTTTAGCACTTTTCCAGAAAATTCGCAACATCTGTCGCTTGACATTACACAACTACCTTGATTAGATTCTCTTTTACCGTGACCCATGGTGTGATAAGATTGTAATGTAGAAAGACTCATTGGTAACAAAAAACTGATAGGTACGTAACAATCGGTTCGTTATAACTCGATCCGTTTTCGGTGAGTTGTACCCGGATTTTGAGAAAGTGAAAACCAATAGTAATCCACTTGAAAGCAAGGCTATTATCATATGTCCCCGAGCGGGTACCAACACAACGTTTGTCTTTTTAGCACATTTGTTTAAGCGATAGTTGTATTTTCTTACAGTCGCATACATTATGCTCTGAAAGGAGAAAAAGACAGTTATACTAAAGTATTGCTCCTTCCGTCATAAAGAGAAAATGTAGTGAGGTTTTTCCGTGTCTTCCTAAACACAATAGTCTAAAAGGTTGAGAATGAGAGGAATTTTAATCTAAGCGTCTAAGGAAGTCTTATAAAAAAGATTATAGTCTAACGGCCGTTTTCAATAACCTATCTAAGACTAAAGATGGCTATCTCTAGCTAGCTGTCAGATTTGATCTTACCTTATATTACCTTCACAGTAACCACCAACTCATATTGAAACGCAAGTAATCCCGATTTGTATGACGTGCCTGTCTTTAGTAGGCTAACCGTCTTCCCGACGATAGATGGAAGAGTTCGATATATAATGACAGCTAGCGATAGGTTATTAAAATGAAATTAAGGACCGAAAGATAGATTTGCTTATCTTTAGTAACCTAAATGATAGATAGATAGAATATTGAAAACGGCCGTAAGCCTGAACAATTCGGTCCACTGTCTTCTATAATGATCAACCTATATTTTAGCATTGACTTAAGGTTTAACAAATTTTTTTTTTTTAATTATGAAATCTATCTTTATACTGATATTTTTTTGTAATTTATAAATAACAGATTTTTACTAAATGCATATTATGATAGTATGTACGGTACTGAGCTAAGAAAAAACAACACTTTTTATAAATTGTTCTCTGTCTGTCTGTCAGTTTGTTCCGGCTAATTTCCGAAAGGTTTGGACCGATTTTAATTGGCCGAAAAAAAAATTATTTTTATCGGCACCGTATATACTTTCATATGCATTTAGTGAAAAGCTGTTATTTTACAATTACAAACAGACACTTCAATTTTCTTTATCTGTATAGATGTAAATATAGATATTGAGTAGCTCGTGGCACAGTTGCTATTGCGCATGTCATTAAATCAATAAGTTAAGCTACCCTAAACCTAGCCAGTAATTGGATGGGTGACCGCCCGAGTTCCCTCCGTGCCTCGGCGACCACGTTAAGCCGACGGTCCCGGTTGCCAATTTATCATCTTTGGCAATCGTTACAGGTCGGTCGGAGGCTTAAAAAATAGTCTGACAACTGGCTTAATCCAGATCACAGATTCTCTTTAAAGGGGTTGCGAAGGTCAGATGGCAGTCGCTACGCATAAAAACCAAGTGATCAGCCTCATCGGGTTGAATCAAGTGCCGACCCCAACAATGTATGTGATAAGGCCCGGGAGATGATGTATATATAGATATTAAGCAGGCTTTATAGTAGCATTATCTTACTCAGTTGACAATTTTACGTACACAATACACAAGTAGCAAATACAATCCGAAAACCAATTAACATCGTCCCTAGCAGTAGGGTGACCATGACCATTCAATCAACATCGGGACATAATCATAAACCGTCCGGCACGCGGACTCGTAAATATGCGCGGACAAAACTGCTCTGCGGACGTTTATTGTCGGATATGAGCGCGCGGATATACGGGTTTGAGTGGTTATACAGGGTCGAATTGGGTTCTACAAAGTTGTAAAAATTAAGAAAAATTATATATTATGTACTGGTGCAAATCATTTTGCTCCAATAAATAACATTCGACATTTTTCATCGGATTTTTTTCTATTTCTAATTCTGTTGTTATTTATTGTGGTATTTTTTTTTTTAATATTACAATATCATTATATACTGTTTCAATATTTATAATCATGGAAATAATAAAAAAATGTAACCTAAATCCGATATTTATTAATGCTTTGTACATTTTAGTAATTTATAATTTAATTGAAGCTATTATTATTATAGCAGTTGTTTCCCCTTATTAAATGAGGAATATAGCTGATTTAGCTTAATTTTATAAAACTTTTGACTTCATTAATATATAACCACTCTGTGTATCCATTGGACCCTGTATGGTACAAGTGCAAGAGATGTTATGACGCAAATCGCTAGGGTGACTGTAATTGATGCGGAATTGTATGATCTTTTTTGGAGGGCTTTTATTGTGGTTGGTTGTATTGTTTCAATGAATATTTGAAACGTAGACATTGTATTTATATTTTATAGAATATTTTACCACACAAAATATATTTCAAATACGTAAACGTGTGTTCTTAATTACAATAGGTAAAAAAAATAAAAAATATAAATATATTTACAAAAAACGTATATTATGAATCATTAGTCTATGTTGAAGAATGTCTACGGAGAAGTTTTACCTACTGAAAGTAAAAGTTAATAATGGCAACTATCCAAAGTACAACATTTATCTCGTAAATAATGATTGGACGCGTAAAACGTTGGCATGTCCGGCAATAAACTGATGATAATGACGTCACTGCACCGGTTTCCGAAATATTTTTACGAATGCACGGTGCGCTGATCGTAAAAGGTTTACGATCTGCGCTTCCGAGTCCTACGGTTTATTAATGATACACCTAAATAGCAGATATAAAGTAGTGGGAATGTAATGAATAGTCGTAAAAGTTTCGGGTGATAATTACGTATGTGAGATATTTATTGGACTAAAGCAAAAGGTTAATATGAGAAACATTTTTCTTTTATTCAAATATCAATCTTGAAAACAATGACTCTGCGCTTAAATTTCAAAAAAGGTTATGTACAAGTGGTTTTTTTTCAAAGACATGAATTTATTTTTTTCCTTCATTTCTATACGTACCTCAGCCTCTCTGCTTAACTCAGACCAATTTACAATTACGCAATATCATTACGTTCACAAAACTTAATAACACGGTCTACGGTCAAACTCACTCCCGACATTCAATTGGAAAATTGGCTCAATATGCCTGTTAAAATTACACGATGCTATCTAATAAGAGGACAAACGTCCAGTTCTTAATTAAGCACATTCAAATTCTAAATCAAAATGCCCGTATCTTGGCTATGGGAATGGATGAATGGAGATGATTACTATTTGGGGTCATTTGTGTAGGACAATGACGGACTGGACCCCTTTATTGGCGGTTGGAGTGGCGTAGAGCGACTGTTTGTCAAATATTTTGAATATTCTAATTAGATTTTGGGTATTGATGACGATGTTACTTGTATTTGGTAAATATTATTATCATGCCTTATGTTTATATGTAAGAAGTTATCTTCGAAGCTACTTAGGTATACGATTTATAGATCTGTCTCAGATTTTAGGCTGGACATAAGTTATAATCATCATGCTAATACAATAATCTGTGGGTGGATCGTATTGTCTGATAAATATATTATTTTATAATGATCTTATGTGCCCCAAAGAAAGCGACGAAATGTCTTACGATCTTCGTAAATTCTTGTTAGTTTATTGATTTCCTTTTTCATTTATTAATTTACAATCTTAGATACGCATATTACTTTTATTACAAGTCATCCCGAACATCGAAATATATTGCCTTTACAAATATGATGATTAACGTGGTAAAAATATAATATACATTTTTTTTTATCTAGCAACTCCACATATGGTTGTGTGAAAATTCCTAACGCTTATTGTACAGCTCGACCAATGGAGTGGACAGCTTTTTTCTATTTTGCAATTGATAGCCAGCATCCAGCAATTAATGGCCGCGCGCGTCGCATATTTCAAATATCCCTTTTTATTATGCAGATTAACGTATTGACTCTTTCGGCCCTTAAATTCACTGGACTCCGCACTACAAAGTTAACGATTACCTGTACAAAAGATTTTAAACTTTATATCTATATGGATAGAGTGTATTTACTTCTGAACTATTCTTGGTCCTTAACAGGGTTAGTTTCAAAATAGTTTAAGCAATTTTAGAATCTACTGTTAAGGAAATAAAGTGCTTTAATTAGAATTTATAAATTGGTGCTCTCAATTTTCAAGATATATTTTTTAATGGCTTCCGTTGCGCAAAAAGGGCGTGAATGAGATGCAAGATAATATTGTTTAGCATCATTCAAATCACGTTTTAGATAATGGGTTGAATATTATGGGGGTGGATTGTTTGACTGACCAGTCTTAAATGTATGGGAAAATATTTTTATTATACTCACTATCACAGAGCCCATTACTTCGTGTCCCAAATATTACATAAGATGTGGTAATATTAATAGTTTTTTTAAATTTTACAATATAATTAGATGTGCCACACATTTTTACCCTTAAAAAGTTAAAAGGTTGATTTTAACCAAATAAAATTTACGTATCCGTCTCATAGTTACGTCACAAATAAGCGCGATTAAAATTTATTTATTTATCATTTATAAACCATCATTACAGATATTTATTAACCTAATGCGATGGAATACAAAATAATATTATAATATTGCTTAAATCTAATACAATCTTAATCTACACCTAAATATAATATTGTGGCCCATGTGAAGTCGTTCAATGAGCCCGAAAACAAGTCCACCCGCGATGCGACCGCATTGAGTGTACGCAGCGCCCGCGTTATAGGCGCGCATTTCAATATATTGGTGCGCGCACGAGGGACATCCAACAACGGTGGCTTCCGTCCGAAAAAAATACATTGATTAAAAAAACTCTTAACGTTAATATTATTTGAATAGCTGATTTTTGTAAATGTGACCGATGGTATACGAAATAATATTACTATATTTTTCCCGGAAAAAAAACTGAAATCGTATAGCAACGTAAACCCCTTTAAATATGTGATGCACTGTTCGCAAATACTTCTGAGCATTATGAAACAAACAAAAAATTGTGAATTCATAAATTGTTCCATTCATTTTATTCTATTATTCACACCTGTCCATTTTCAACGGATATTCGAATTATATTTTCAACCCTATGACCTTCGTGCTTAAGTTCAAAGTGTAATGCAGTAAAAACGTAGGATGACCAGGTGCATTCACGCTCGGTAAAGCTCGGGATAAGGGTGCATAATATTATGACTCATAATCGTGTCCTTAAGGTCAAAGTGACACGTGGTCACTTTCTTGTAACCACTGACCTTTTGATGATATTAATTGATATAAAAAACAAGAAGCTCGACAAGTACAATTCATTCAGTTATTCGTTGTGGCATTATGAAACATAATATACTATGACACCGAGTCCATTACTACGTAAGTGAATATCTACGAAAAGATAAAATGAGATAAATTGACATCCATCTATACATACAGATAAATAAAATTGAAGTGTCTGCTAGTAATTTCAAATTTCCGACTGCGTATCACTAAATGCAAACGTAAATATTTACGATACTTACAAATAAATACAATAAAAAAAACACTGTCTGCTAATCTCTAAAAAGGTTGGACTGACTTTAACGGGACTTTGAATGGCATGGCTCACTGGCAGATAGCTGATGTTATAAGGAGTTGGAGACATCTGGGTTCGAAATAAGATTATATAGTCAATAGAGAAAAAAAATCGGATTTGACGATCACTTTTCATTATGGACAGAAAATGCTAAGTATAAAAATATATCTAGACCAATTTTTTTCATTGTATAAATGCAATCAAGGAAGTGGGTAGAGGTTAAAAAATACAAAAAAGAAAATACTTCGTGACATACCGTTAACCGTACCGTCTTGCAAACATCTGTCGTTTAACCTTTAGGGCACGCGTGCGGGTTTTTGCCACACCTTGGCCCTTGGACATACTTCAACGGGAAGGGCAATAATTATTGTACATGCGGGTGCAAAAACTAATCAATGGAAATACCGCGTGTCATCGGTCGGTACCACTTCCACAGAGTAAGCAAAAAAGGACAGAGTAGATATAAAAAGAAGAAGAGAAAATAAAAAAATAAAAATTAACCCACTTTTATTAGGCTATAAAGTACCTGCATTGATGTCGCCAGAATGACAAGTGGCGAGGTTCCCGTTTCCATGAGAGTACAATCATGCATACAAACCTATTCTCTTTATAATATTAAGTATGGAAATATAGATACGCGTAATACATTATGTACTTGAAATAAGTAGTTTATTCTAACCGAAACAAAAACATTAGGATAGACACATAAGACAATTGCTACGCTAATTTTATTTTGATTTCTAACACTCCAGTAGACCCACTATACTCCTAAATATTGCATCGAATTTATATTTTCATTTAAACATTTTATATAATCAGAATAATTATCAAAAAATATTTAAAAAAAGTCATGCTTTCTGTTCTGTCATGTTGACGAATACTGCAATTTCACTATTTTCTATTTAATGACCAGTCGACAGATGTGTATTGCTAATTCAAGTGTGACTTGCGATTTGTTACTAGCGCGCTATCCGCTTCAATAACACTTTTAGCACTAATTATGATGGCTTTAATTCATTAACGTTTCGTGTGAGAAATAAATTAACGAAACAATATACTTGTAGGAATTGTCCCGTATATAACATGTGGATGTGTCAAAGTCAAAGTCAAAGTCAAAAGTATCTTTATTCGATTAGACTTTTACAAAGCACTTTCAAATCGTCAGAATGACACAATTATACAGGATTATACATGCTACCGCCAGGTTCGGAAGGTTGCTTTTACTGAGAAGAACCTGGCAAGAAACTCAGTAATTACTCTTTTCAAAAATATTATACAATTTAAAGAATACAAAATAAATAATTTAAAAAAACGTAAGCTCATGTACAATGTTCCAATGCACAAATGTCGATAAAAATTAACATAACTAAAAATCTAGTACATCTACTTATAACTAAATGCGTAGCTTGAGATGACCAGCCCCCACAAGCAGCACCTGTTCACAAGTATGACGTGAATGCCAGCCATTGACCTCCTCAACCATCATAGAGGGAAGTGGACAACCCGTCATCCAGACGCCGCCGCAAGCAAAGGCATTTTAGTGAGCCTGACAACTCAAGCCAGTCAAACAAAGATCAAAACTAATAAATATTAAGAATTGTAACATAAGTACAGTGTCCATGAGACTACTTACAATATTTATCTGGTAATACATTATTCCAAGTTTCTTTATCACATATATAATCACTAACTGTATAATAACCCTTTTTAAGTAATACAGATTTTACAGTCTCTTTAAATTTATCAAAGGGTAAATTTACAATACATGTAGGTAACTTATTATAAAAGCGTATACATTGCCCTAAAAATGATCCCTGGACTTTCTGTAAGCGGTGTGTAGGTACTACTATTTTATTTTTGTGCCTTGTGTTGACATTATGTACATCACACTTCTTTTGAAAAGAATTAATATTTTTATGTACAAGTAATAAATTTGCTAAAATATACTGCGAAGCCACTGTTAAAATTCCTATTTCTTTAAATTTTTCCTTCAAAGATGCTCTAGATCCTAAGTTATAGATTGATCTTACAGCCCTTTTCTGTAATATAAATATGGCTTCTATATCGGCAGCTTTGCCCCAAAGCAGGATGGCATACGACATAACGCTATGAAAGTAACTAAAATAAACTAAGCGTGCCGTGTCTACATCAGTGAATTGCTTTACTTTCCTAACTGCATATGCTGCTGAGCTGAGTTTCCCAGCTAGACTAGATATATGTGGGCCCCATTGAAGTTTATTATCGAGTGTTACACCTAGAAAAACTACTGACTCCACAATATCCAGTTCTTCACCATTGATCATAATTTTGGTCGGAACAGGTTTGACGTTAGGTAAAGTAAATTTTAAGCATTTTGTTTTTTTTGCGTTCAAAACTAAGTTATTTACAGTGAACCATTTCAATACTTTGTCAAGGGCACTGTTTACATCATCATAATCCGTTTTAGCTCTGTTAACTTCAAACAGGAGTGATGTATCATCAGCGAACAGTACAATATCACAAGTATTCTGAACAAAATGCGGTAAATCATTAATGTATATCAGAAACAGAAAAGGCCCTAATATTGATCCCTGCGGAACGCCCATTAGAACCGGGGACCCGGAAGACTTAACGCCATTTACCTCTACTTTCTGTACCCTCTGACTTAAATATGAATTAATTAAATCGAGTGCAGTACCTTTGACTCCATAGTGTTTTAATTTGAGCAATAATGTCTCATGATGTACGCAATCAAACGCTTTAGATAGGATGTGGCTATCCTAACAGCTATTTTTACAAATCCATAAGTTTACTTACTAATAATTCTTTTGTTTTTGTTTGAAATTATTTAGTTTCACTTATTTTATGATCTACTTGCTTCTAGCAGCGTCTTGTCAAGCAACCGTGGTGGCCTTGAAGTTTGAGCAGTCGCCTGCTACTCAAGCGACACAAGTTCGAATGTCAGCGGGGCTGTACCAATGAGTTTTTCTAAAAAACTTATGTACAGTGATTTCACACCACGTGCTTTACGGTGAAGGAAAACATCGTGAGGAAACCTATTATATTTCTGAAAAGTAATTCAATGACGTATGTATCGTGTCTGAGAGGGCGATAGGCTCACCATCTCTCACGTTGGCACTTAATCATCTTCGGTAAAAAGTGGGTGTTGTGATTACCTCTGCCTACTCCTTCGGGGAATACAGTCTATAGCTTTGTCCGCATGATTTTAGAAGAAAATATTTCTATAGATCTCGTGTATGCAACATTTTAGAACAAATTTACATTGAATTTTATAATTCAGACAAGATTTGGTAATTTTATATGAATATTCTTACCTTTTTTCCTTGCTTTTAAATGTCACTAACAATGTACGGAGAAAAATACATTTACAAATGCAATCGCTCAGGCGTTTGCGCAATCAGCATTTCACAATCGCGGTCCCCATCAGTACTCAGATTAGTCGCCCCCGCGACTCCAAATTAAATCCATCCCAGAAAATTGTGACATCCACCATCCGTCATCCCCCTCATTTGCATGAGAAAAACTGTTGAAGAACAACTATTTATCAAATGGCAGAGGACTTCCGTCCGCCATGACAGTAGGCGCGACGTATTTCCGCCCGCCATCTTTGGTTGGATGTGAATTTGGGTTCAGATTAAGTATTGTGTAAAAAAATTTACTGGATAAGACAAATGCTTGTGGGTTTTGAATAAACGTACATATAATTCTGCCGTCATGCATCTTACGTTTTGTTTTAGTTATTTTTAATTTTTTTGTGAAAAATATAGGAAATATTATGATATTATTACAATATGTAATAATATCATAATATTTCCTATATTTATGCAAAAAAATATGAATTAAAAAATACATTTACGTTGTTTCTATAATAACAAGTACATAATTATTATTGTACTTGAAAGGGCCTTTTCTACGGATCACGTATTACATGTACTTGCAGTAACAGTACATATATTTCACCATACTTAATATTTAGGTGCCAACACGATAGATGGTAAGAGTCGCCGTCTTTTTGGCAACTACCCAATGTCAGGCAGTATTCTGTATACAAATGTAGACTTTTCTTAATTTAAAGACATAACGAAACCTCTCAGTCATAGTTCCAAGTTACCCGACTGGGGACTGTATGTTAAAAGTAAAGTACTGCTCCTTTGGTGGGTAAGGTCGCCAGTGATAGAGGATTTTTTACGAGATGGGCAAGTGAGCGTTGCTCGTTAGCTTTACTCCCAGGCAAAAAAAATTGTCTTCGCAGAGAATCTTAACATCTCTAATCAAGTCTGGAGTCATTATAAATCGGTACCATTTAGCAACCAAATATACGTTTAAAATACTAAGCTTATTCCTCATATCTCTTCCAGCTCCATAATTCCGCGTCCTCATTCGCCGTTTCACTGATTGGGGAGTGATCTCTATTGAGATAATTTAGTGGTTCACTCACGATGAAATATTTGCGATATTTTGTTCGAGCCGTCCACTGATTGTCGGTGATTTTGTTACGTTTTACCTCCATGTTTCTCGTTTAGATGTTGTTTACGTTAAGGAAATACGATGTTGTTGATGTAGGTATTTGTGAAAAATTATCACGGCCAGTGTTTGCTCAGAAATATGTATTTATGTTACATATTCGGTCTGACGGGACACTTCATTATCAGTGTTTTGAACGTTTTTTATTTATCGATTTTCTTATTTTTGACTGCGACTACGCCCGCGTAAATATATTTAAGTAGTCACCTAACCTATGTCTGTCCGTGAAATCACAGCTACCTCTTATCCACATTTAAATTAAATCGATTCAGCCTTGTAAAGACAAACAGAGATACTGAATTATATACTTTTATGTTAGATTATTAAGAATCCGCCCCAAAAACACATTTAACATAATATATAATTAAATAAAGCAGAGCATTGCGAACAGAATAATATTCCCATAATTTATACACAATTTACGGCCACCGCATCGCAGATAACGAGATCATTACGTCACGTAGCCACCGTCGGCGTAATAATCTGAAGTGAACGATATTTTCGCCGGCACCCTCATACCTTCGATAGCTCAGTTGGTAGAGCGGTGGACTGTAGCTGTTTAAAAACGATTGAAATCCATAGGTCGCTGGTTCAAATCCGGCTCGAAGGAATATTTTTTTAATACTTTTTATGATATTAATTTGAATTTTATCGGTGTTTTGATTTAATAAACGTGAAATATATATTTAAAATTAAAATAAATAGGCAAATATTTTTTACTTTTACAATTCAAATAAAACTTGTTCTTTTATTCTTTTGCATTTTAAGAAATGCAATATAAAAAACACGCCTGGCTGGAAATAGTAAAAGGTTGCAATCAAATTAAGATTCCAAATTCAATTTTGTTCGTTACAAAGAGTTCTTACCTTAACCCTAAACCACAATAGCATTTTGTGACTCTCGGAAGCGTGTTGAATCAATTACAAAAAGGACCCCTATTGTGCTTGGATGTCTTCGTTCCGAATTCAAAATTAATTTAAAAAAGTCTGTAAACTCTTGAGATGCATTAGTGATGGGCGTATTATACGTTGTAAATTATATTTGTTACTAGCTGTGCCCGGCAAACGTTGTATTGCCATTTTTTTTGGGGTGGAATACCCCTAACGTTTAGGGGGATGAAAAATAGATGTTGGCCGATTCTCATAGATACCGGATAAGCACAAAAAATTTCATCAAAATCGGTCAAGCCGTTTCGGAGGAGTATGGCAACGAAAACTGTGACCCGAGAATTTTATATATTAGATATTCTTCGAAATATTAATTCGATGGTTAAATATATTGTTATTTTTTATTTAATAAATATTTTTTTGACTTAATTTAAGGAATATTATAGCTAGTAATTATATATACTTTTGTTCATAAGCATGGAACGTCAATTCCGGTCTGGTGTAGGAAACTATTAGTTAGGTATTAAAATGTTTAATCTTACCTTCATTATAATCATAATTATCGGTTATTTATAATAACTATTGATAAAAAAACTTTTACATTGTTTAACTTAAGAATGATGTTTCTGATACAAATAATTATGCTGATATAAAAAAAAATATTCCATTTGACTTTGCATGACATTGTGGGTAATGTTTTAAAGATATTTATTTTGTTTCAATATAGATATGGGGCTTGAACAAGTTTTAGATAACAAGGGACAGAAAGAGGGAAAAGAGCCCTTTGCCAAGCAGTGGCACACATCGGGCTCATAATAAAAATAAGAATGATAATATCGTGATTAAATACTTTAACATCACTAGTACATTTACACCGTAACATCGAATCGCATCTAAAGGCTCATTCCCACCGAATCAAACCAATTATACGCAAATGAAGTTAACCCTTTGTAGAACTTTTTAATTGCTGTTAAATCGAAAAGGGATCGCAAAAACTGCAGTCTATTGTCGGGATGGCCATTAATCTATGTGGGTGGGTACTTGGATGTGCTTTGACAGTTAAGCATTGAAAGGGTTAAGAATGTGTTCGAAGGGGTAGGCAGAGGTGTTGTTATCACAACACCCACTTTTCACCGAATTTGATTAAGTGCCAACGTGACAGATGGTGAGTCTATCGCCGTCTCAGGCACTATACATACGTCTTTGAATTACTTCTCAGAAATATGCAGGTTTCCTCACGATGTTTTCCTTCACCGTAAAGCACGTGGTGTGAAACCACTGTACGTAAGTTTTTTTAGAAAAACTCATTGGTACAGACCCCGCTGGGATTCGAGCTTGCGTCGGTTGCGTAGCAGGCGACTGCTCAAACCCCGAGGCCACCACGGCTCTCCTTGTTGCATTTTTTTAATTTAAAATACACACATACATATGCTCACGCCTGTATTCCCCGAAGAGGTAGGTAGGCTCATATTTTGAGTTTCAAATTCGGAAGACACGATGATATTGACGGGCAGGGACCCAACCATGAGCACCTATTGCAATGTTATTACAGTTGTGTGAAAGTGACAGATGTATACTCGTCATATACATCCGTCACATAATGTGAGTGAAACTATCATAGCAATGAGAGCTCATGGTAAGGGCTCAGGTGGAGCAAATCAAGAAAAAAGGTTTAGGACAAAAGCATTAGCAGCATTATAATGCTGCAATATATATTGACCAGGGGCCCGACCATGAGCTCTTATTGCAATGTTATTTCAGCTGTGCGACAGTGACAAATGTATATACGACATATACATCTGTTTCATAATAAGAGTAAAACTATCATGGCAATAAGAGGTTATGGTAAGGCCCCAGATTACATTGCACATTACTTAGCACTATAATGATACATGCCCATACTAAGCCCCTTCTTTCGATTCCAATCCAGTTCACGAATCCCGTTAATTAATGGTAACTTAACCCTTTGTCTGTGACGCAGAATAAATCGCAACATGAATGTGGCTCTCAAAGTTTTCTTCATTAATAATATAATTGTTTTGTAATGTAATATACCTAATAAGTTAGACAATAGCCGGACGTTGGTAGGATTTGAGTAAGTCCACCCAATAGCCAGGGTCTAAGAATATGGCTATGGTATCCCCTGCCTGTCGTAAGAGACGACTAAAAAGGGGGCCGGAGGGCCTGCTGGCGGTGGTCGGGGTGGGAGCTTTGACCACCGAGCCGCGGGCCTGGGAAGGTGGCCAAGCGATGTGGCTCGCGCTGCCTTGCACAGCGAGGTCTCCAGGGGCGGCATCACAGCTGCCCCGGGGATGTGCCCCGGCAAAGTTTGGGGGGACACCGGTGCGTTCTATCACAGTACCCGGAGTCCCCCTGAGCACTGAGGACGGCCACCGGGGGGGTTTTAGTGAGGTAAAAATCCTACATACCCCGATCTGCCTCTCCCAGGGCGGTCGGGGACCTTTTGAAGCTTCCCACCTCGTCAACAAAAAAAAAAGTATTTATATTAATATGTTGCCCTCTGTTTTTTTAATAAATTGATGACTATGCATGTTTTGAATGTATTATATCGTAGCTGCATAATATATCAAGATCGGGTAAGATGATTTGATTTTCTAACAAATAAATATAATATTTTTTATTGATCCTTTGGGTAAATTAATGAGTACAGAAAAAATATAAAATCAAATCTCAAAACTTTGAGCATCACCCGTATAACCCTCCCGTGACTAGCACTGATTCATCCCAACCCGTCAACGGTTGATGGATCAAGATATTAATACCGAAAGCGTGGCGAATTTGACCGAGAGTTAACCCTTTTCTATGCATATTTAATTTCAACGGCGTGACGCTAGTGACGTCGGGTCTTTATGACCGATGGGCGTTAGCAAATCTCAAAGACTGATGATCATAGTGTTGTAATTAGAGGGAAAGATTGAATTGCTTTTGTGATATTTTTGGTAGGTTCTACGGCATTGCTGTGCACTAATGAAATGAACATGATGTTTGGCTGAGTTTCTTGTCGGTTCTTCTCAGAAGGCTAGTTTCCAAACCGGTGGTCAAGTGTCTTACTGCCTACCCTAGTAAGTACTGAATAAATATTTTTAATTTTCATTTCACTATTATAGCGGTGTTATTATTTTCTCATACTTAATACATATTACCTCTCGTAGCAATTTTGTCCTCGCGTTTAAAATATGCCATCATTAACCAATATATTATTACCTGCTTCTACTATATACTAACTAATTCTGCATCAAACGTTACATGGGTAGGCGTTACTGTGATGTTGGAACAACTATGCGCCTACTCATTTTATCATAGCAACGCTATACAGTAAATATTCATAATTACATAATGCATTTTATAATCGGTATTCTTAAAAAAATATCTTTAATAATCTACTGTATTGGTTATTACAACTTTTGAGATAAGAGGGTAAGTATCTAAACAAAATATTTTGCATTAATTTCCTGCTTCAATTTATCTCAAATAACCCTCAATTAGTCGTGTGTACAACAAATACCCGCTTATTAGCGCTGGGCTGAATTAATATGCAGATGAGCTGAATTGGAGTGAAGTTGATCGATTAGACGCCAGAATCGGGGTACAATGTGCCCGCATTGAATAAAATTTGCCAAGCCGACACATACTGCATTGACAGGGTTAAAATTTTATTAAATTTAATCTCACAAAACGTAATCTCAATGCTGCTATTTTCTTGAACATAGGTATACATATAAAATTCAAAGTCCTGACTGACGGACAGACATGTCTATCAACACAGCCAAAGCCGCTAGTTCTAGAGACACGAAATTTGGAAAGGTTCTGAAAAATATCACCCTTATAATATGTAGTAGATATGTAGGGGGTACACATTTTTGAGTGTGAAATCTTACTGCCATGCAGCCGATGCCGCGGGCGGCAGCTAGTATATTAAACAATCATAACCTTCTTAGAGTTATCATAAAACGTATTAAGTAGGTACTAGTTAGTACCTAGGTATTAGATTTTTTTCAAAAAGCGAAATCTGTGTTGAGTTTTAGGGTTAAAATGTTAATTTATAGTATTGGTTATATTATAAAATTGATGCATTTCTATTGATAAATAATTAAATAATATTACTTTCAAACAACGACGATACTTCGGACACAAAATAAGATGATAACCTACTTGCATCGCGATTCCCGACACCAAATGACACCGCGAAACTAACAACCGTTATAGCCACAATCAAAATGGGTGTCACTTGTCAAAAACAGTTGTTATGACAGTTATAATACTGGCACAACTGATCGGTACTGACATTTGAAAAAAAATACTATGCGTTTCTTTAATTTTGGACGAATATACAAAAAATCTCCATGATTGGTCCGTGTCCAACACCTACTTTCATAGAGTAAAAAGATTTAATTTGAAATTACAAACAGACACTTAAATTGTATTTATCTGTATAGATTACGTAGATAGATACATGGAATAAGGCAACCATTGATATAATATTCATTATCAAAGAGATTACATGACCATGTAATCCAATGATGAACACTGATATTAATTAGACGTAAATTAGAGGCAATTAGCCACTAATCAGATAGCACTACCCGATAATTAGTTTAAGATAATTATATATTAGTAAATGACTATGTACATGAGACTGTTCACTCTGTCATTCCAACGGTAGGTTGCTAAATTACAAAGGCACTCAAGGTATATATATATATTAAAAGTTCTACAACTACTAAATACAATTGGTGGATGGTTACAAGGGGAAAGAAGGACCTAAGAAACGACGGATGGATTGTGTGAAAGATGATATAGGTAAAATAGGAGTCTATTCACTCCTAGATATGACGACTGATAGAGAGAAATGGAAGAGAAGAACACATTGCGCCGACCACAAATAACATGAGATAAGGGCAGGAGGATGAGTATCTATTTGTATGTAATGCCAAAATCATTACTTAGCAACTTTTTTCTCCCCTTAATGTGCCTCACGCCTATATTCTCCGAAGGGGTAGGCAGAGGTGTTGTATTCATCAAAAAAACAACACTCACTTTTCACCAAAGATGATTAAGTGCCAACGTGACAGATGGTGAGTCCATCACCGTCTCAGACACTATACATACGTCTTTGAATAACAGAAATATGCAGGTTTCCTCACGATGTTTTCCTTCACCGTAAAGCACGTGGTGTGAAATCACTGCACATAAGTTTTTTAGAATAACTCATTGGTACAGGCCCCGCTGGGATTCCAATTTTGGCTTTGTCTAGTTCTGCTAGAGCAGTGGCTGATTATAATTATCTAATAGTTGCGTGTTACTTATCAAAAGTATTTAATAGAGATATTCAAATCAGCCTGTCAAATTAATTGGCGTCAAGACAGATGCGTTGTTTTACAGTAATTTGTACGGGATGTATGGGCCCTTGTGTGGTTAGTTAATTCACTTCAATCAGAACTAAGAAAAGTTTGATTGTAGGTACCACTTCCACGCCAAAACTAAACGTCTTACTATTGAATGTATCACAGACAGACAGACGGACGGAGAAAAAATTGAATTACCGTATATATATATGTATATACTTTCGTATGCATTTAGTGAATAGTTGTTTTTTTCTGTATCGATATATAGGTAAATGATCATTTGCTTCCTAATCGTGACTGTAACCATAAATTTATGTCTTTTCTAGGCATGAGCTCTCATAGCAGTGATAGTTCAGCTTTGTGACAGTTACAGACTTATAATAAGAGTGAAACTACCTATCATGGCAATAAGAGGTTATGGTAAGGCCTCTGGTCATTGCATTCAACTAAAAATAATAGGAAACCCTTTGAAACTATTTAATTATAAGCAACATAACACCACTCCCGCGCACTCACAATCAAAATGTTTATCACATCACTAATAGGATATAATCGAATCGTAATTCCATTACCAACAAATTCGATTGTCCGCAGCTCACTCGATATTAGGCCTGACAATTTTCAAATTGGAATCCGTAATATATGCACCCTTGTCTGTCAGTGTTGAGTTACATTGATATTGGATGCGGAGTATGAGGTCGGTCCCCTTATTGATGTCTTAGAACTTTGCTGTGTTATTCTCAACTACATTTTATGAGACGAAAATTTGTCCTTATGTAGGTCTTGTGAGATGTATTGTATTGACATATTTCTAGATGTAATTTGCATTTAACCAATTCTCGGGACTTGAAATTTGATAAGCGTTTTTTTACCCAACTACGGCGATGCAATATGGAGGGTTATAATTTTGACTGGTGTGTATGTATGTTCATCTGTTTAATATGTCATATATCTAATCTCATCGAAATATGATATGTTAAAATAGCAAACATATATACGTGAAAAATTATGTCAATCTCATATACTTTGGAGAGCGTGATTTCTCATTAGTTAGGTTTTAGTTTTAAAAATTAATTTTAACGGTTCAGTAGTGGATCCTTTTCAAAATACTTTGTCCAATCCACAACTGTATAACACCACATCGGATCCTACCTCATTGTAAACAGTTTGTGTTCAATGTCCACATATGGCAATGTTTGGGTGTCGACAGATTTTAGATAAAACTGATACCTCAAATTTCAAATGGGGATTAGAAAAAAGATAGCAATTTATGTACGTTTAATTTCGTCGTATATTAAATTAGTTCACGCATATGTTAGAAGTTACCAAACACTTCGACATTTAAATGTGTTAAACTAATTATTGTATTGTAATACAGCTTGTAATTTATAAATTTTTTTAGAGAATATAATACATATAGATACGTTTTTGAGAGAACTGTCATCTATACTAATACTAGCTGTGCCCGGCAAATGCTCTATTGCAATATATTTTTGTGGAGTGGTCACCCATATCATTTAGGGGTATGAAAAATAGATGTTGGCCGATTCTCAGACCTACCCGACCTGCACACAAAATTTCATATAAATCGGTCCAGCCATTTCGGAGGAGTACGGTAACTAACATTGTGACATGGAAATGTTATATATTAGATTATAAAGAGCAAAGATTTGTATGTAAGTATGTTTGTATACCTTAATTTTTAAGCGTAACATAGGCTACCAATGTTTTATCCCAGTACTCCCACGGGAACGCGAACTACCACTGAAAATCCCGTTAAAATTGGTCAAGCCGTTTTGGAGATTAGCCGGAACAAACTGACCGACAGATAGACAGAAAAATAAAATTAAAATGTTTCTCATTTCAGAAGCTGAAATATTTTCATATGCATTTAGTGAAAAGCTGCTATTTTGAAATTACGAACAGACACTTCAATTTTATTTATCTGTATAAGGCATAAAGTTAATCTTCATAGATTACTGTCCATATTTTAATTTCAAACAGGGGTGAATATTCACCAACTGTCAAACCAGCAACCCGTTAACTAATC
Source organism: Watsonalla binaria (assembly GCA_929442735.1). NCBI lineage: Eukaryota > Metazoa > Arthropoda > Insecta > Lepidoptera > Drepanidae > Watsonalla > Watsonalla binaria. Next base: position 7,788,945 of record OV838937.1, on the reverse strand, counting down.
TGTAATTAATACCGAGAGTTTTAAGGGTAGTTCAAAATTTGCCAACATAGAGCCGTGGTGGATCGTGGTTTGAGCAGTCGCCTGCTACGCAAGCGACGCAAGTTCGAATCCCAGCGGGGCTTGCACCAATGAGTTTTTCTAAAAAACTTATGCACCTTGATTTCAAACCTCGTGCTTTACGATGAAGGAAGACATCGTGAGGAAACCGTAGCAGGCTACTGCTCAAACCTCAAGGCCACCACGGCTCATTTACATACTTTCGCGTTCATAAAACCTTTTAGTAGGAAATACCCCGGTCTTTCAATTGGAGATCTCGTTATATTCTCCTACTAGCTGTGCCCTTCGGTTTCACTCGCGTAGACTTAATTTCATGGATGTCGGAACAATTTTTCTTTTTTTCAGTTTTTCTTTAGATTAAAGAAGTCTAATTAACTTCTTGTAAATACATCTACCAGTAAAAGTCCCGTAAAAATGTAAAAATCGACCTCGCCGTTTCAGAGATTAGCCGGAACAAACAGACAGACAGACGGACAGACAAGGAAAAAATTAAAATTGGTATATGAATGCCAGTGCCGTATATACTTTTATATGCATTTAATGAAAATCTGTTATTATGGGATTTCAAACAGACACTTTAATTTTATTTATCTGTATAGATAGGTGTTATCTATGCTAACTTCTTTTTTATTTAATTTTTTTGTTGACGAGGGGGAAACGTTCAAAAGGTCCCCGACCGCCCTGGGAGAGGCAGATCGGGGTATGTGGGATTTTAACCTCACTAAAATCCCCCCGGTGGCCATCCTCAGTGCTCAGGGTACTCTGATAGAACGCACCGGTGTCAACGCAAGGCAGCGCGAGCCACGTCGCACTGCCACCTTCCCGGGCCCGCGGTTCGGTGGTCAAAGCTCCCACCCCGACCACCGCCAGCAGGCCCTCCGGACCCCTTTTAGTCGCCACTTACGACAGGCAGGGGATACCATAGCCATATTCTTAGAGCCTGGCTATTGGGTGGATCAATGCTAACGCCTAATCCATCCCTGTCCATATTAAGTACAGTGAAAAGACACCCTCTAAGTGCGCTCTGTACCAAGTATCATTTTAGATCAAACACGTGATAATAGCTATAAGAGCACCCCTATTATTTGATACAATAAAAGTGAAGTGCAGACATATTCCGCATTCTGTTGCGAAATTACTGTATACATTTGCGACGTATCTCACATGAATTGTCCAATCAATATTCAGCCTTATAAAAGGATGTATAGAGCTGAATATCGAAGAGATGAATGTAAATTTGGTGATGAATTTCAGGGCAAAACAGGTCCGAATCGCACAATGAAACCTCGCCCAATGCATAGATACGGGAATAATGGTTATTGAGAAAAATATTGTAGCAACATTACGTGCAATAATTTGTGGTTATGTCTTCATGAATATTGAAGGTACGAGGATAGGAGTTTTTATTTTGATTAGTGACCCAGTTGAAGCCGTGGTGGCCTCGGGGTGAGAGCAGTCGCCTGCTACGCAAGCGACGCAAGTTCGAATCCCAGCGGGGCCTGTACCTATGAGTTTTTAAAAAAAACTTATGTACAGTGATTTCACACCACGTGATTTACGGTGAACGTGTTTTTAGAAAAACTAATTGGTGCAAGCCCCGCTGAGATTCGAACTTGCGTAGCTAGTGTAGCAGGCGACTACTCAAACCCCAAATCCACCACGGCTCTTAATTCTTAATAGATTTTTAGTGTTGAAAAGTCACAATCAAAAATATCTATATTCGATTAGACTTTTATCAAAGTACTTTCAAATCGTATGAATGACATAATTATACAGGATTATACATGATACCGTCAGGTTCGGAAGGCTGCTTTTACTGAGAAGAACCTGGTAAGAAACTCAGTAATTACTCTTTTCAAAAATATTATACAATTTTCAGAATACGAAATGATCTAGAATGCAAGTTACTTGCATTGCATAGTTATAGGCATTATATTGAAACAAATAAAAGTCAAACTCCCAATAGGATCACCCAACAGATTTACCGCTCCACAGGGTCTAACGTACCCTAACCCCCACCGATCCAAGCCATTCAAACTCCATGCAAGCCTTCGAAGACATAACCATTTCCTCCATCCATACAGACGTCATCCGTCTCAAACTATTCGAATCAAAACACAATACTTTATAAATTGCCCGTATTATACTTACCCAAATTATTTTTGCAGTTTTATCTCCTTCGAGTTAGTCTAATTTGAACCCTTTTGCGTTCGTTATAAGGGTGATGAGGGTAGTTTTTGGTGGACGGATGTTATTCTTGTTGGTTTCTAGTCTTGGGTTCTCGACTTTGCCTCATAATATTCCCGCTGTGATGACTAAAAGCGCTATAAATTTTGTGCCCATTCATTCATATTGTCTTTGTGTTTTGGGTCTTGTGAAATAGTGTTTTAGCTGAAACATCATAAATGTAACGTCCTTTATAATCGCAATCCGGCTGAATTCAGATGACACAATACATGAAATCATAACATTTATTATATAATTTTTTAAATGTATCAGAAGTTTTTTTTTGGAATACATACATACATACGCTCACGCCTGTATTCCCCGAAGGGGTAGGCAGAGGTGTTGTAATAACTACACCCACTTTTCACCGAATATGATTAAGTGCCAACGTGACAGATGGTGAGTCCATCGCCGTTTCAGACACTTTACATACGTCATTGAATTACTCTCAGAAATATGCAGGTTTCATCACGATGTTTTCCTTCACCGTAAAGCACGTGGTGTGAAATCACTGTACATAAGTTTTTTAGAAAATTTTATTGGTACAGGCCCCATTGGGATTCGAACTTGCATCGCTTGCGTAGCAGGCGATGCTCAAAACTCAAAGCCACCACGGCACGTTTTTGGAATACCTGACACAATATAGTAATAAGAAATACTTTTGAATTTAAAAAGTTTATTTTATTAATATAAATAACTAGCGGACGTCACGCGGTTTCACCCGCGTAGTTCCCGTTTCTGTGGGAGTACGGGGACAAAATAAAGCCTATGTTACTCCCTGATGATGTAGCTTTCCAATGGTGAAATAATTTTTGTAATCGGCACAGTAGTTTTTGAGTTTATTCATTACAAACATACATTAAAAAATACAAATCTTTCTTCTTATTCTTCTTTATAATAGTAGTGTAAACGTAGATTATATTCAGCTTCTCTGGATTGTGGTTTCATCGAGTTGCTTTTTGATATAATTATTATTATTATTATTTTCATCACATAGAAATGAAAATAGGTCTGATAAATTATTTAAATATGTACTTATATCCATTGTAGATTCTGATAAAGCTCTTATGAACATCGACAAAATCAGTACCAGTTCGGAAAGACATTTTTTCTGGCCATATCCCATACATTGTTGGGATCGGCACTTGATTCAACCCGATGCGGCTGATCACCTGATTTTTATACGAAGCGACTGCCATCTGACCTTCGCAACCCCTTTAAAGAGGACAATCTGTGATCTGGGTTAAACCAGTTGTCAGACTATTTTAGGCCTTCAACCGACCAACGACTGCCAAAGAAGATAATTTGGCAACCGGGACCGACGGCTCTCGTATTCTCCGAGGCACGGAGGGAACTCGGTCGGTCACACATCCAATTACTGGCTAGGGTTACGGCTGCTTAAATTCGCTGATTGAATTATATTCGCTCATATAATTCAATCAGCTCATAGGAATAAAAAGTCTATGAATATACTGTACTCCTATCACGAGTTTGCCACCGTTTTCGTAAACTATACTCGCTAGCGTCACTCGCAATATTTTTATGAGATATTCTAGTCCGTCACGTCATCGCTAGGTGTCACTGCATAATTTCTCATACTAATGTTCGGCGAAGACGCTAGCGAGTATAGATAACGAAAACGATAAAAAGATAGGGGTACAGAGCTATGAAACCTGCAATGAATAGAACTAATGGTGAGGTTAACAGGTCCTGGATAAAATACCTTATTTCCAAAAGCCTTCATAACTTATCTAACTCTGTTTTATCATAAGTTAATTGTAGCAATGTTTGGGCCACGAAGTATTTTATGAGTTTGACAAACTGAATATTTTATAATAGGCCCGTAGTTAACCCGTCGCGTGCCGCGGGGGGCCTATTGTACCCCCAGATAATTTGTTTTAACTAGTTCATTCATTAACCAAAAGCATTCCCTTGTTGTGTAATTCTAGTTAATCGGTTAGTAGGTTGTTAGTTTGGGATTTAGTGTTTTGTTTTAAATCATCAAATAATCCTCGTTATTTCACTACCATGGGCTCATTACTATTACATATATATTCACTATTCAAGAGCTCTTATTGGCATGCCGATTCAGTGTGACAGTGACAGAATCATACACGTCATATATCTGTTTCACAATATTGCGAACTCAACTTTTTTCAATTTAAATTACTTTCTTAGAAAAAAATCACTTAAATACATACATACATACATACATATGCTCACGCCTGTATTTCCCGAACGGGTAGACAGAGGTGTTGTTATCACAACACCCACTTTTCACCGAATTTAATTAAGTGCCAACGTGACAGATGGTGAGTCTATCGCCGTCTCAGGCACTATACATACGTCATTGAATTACTTCTCAGATATATGCTTACGATGTTTTCCTTCACCGTAAAGCACGTTGTGTGAAATCGCTGTACATAAGTTTTTTAGAAAAACTCAATGGTACAGGCCCGCTGGGATTCGAACTTGCGTCGCTTGCGTAGCAGGCGAATGCTGAAACCCCGAGGCCACCACGGCTCTTCAACTAAATAATAATAACCATATGGATTTCTTGGCAATACTATGAGGAATATTGCAGCGGTGAACTCGACGTCGAGCGTCGACTTCAACAAATAGAAACGACTTCAAGAAACAGACACTTGACGTCGAGTGCGGCGCTGAGAAACCTTACAAACGCGGCTGTAAGTAAAGTAAGAAATATTGTGTTCTCTCTTTCTGACATCTCTTAATAATCACGATACCCAACAAATACCAGCTTATATGTATACCTTATAACTCAAGAACGGCTGAACCGATTTGGCTGAAAATTGGTGTGGAGGTAGCTTAGAACCAGGAGAAGGACATAGGATACTATATCCCGAACTATACACACAGATAAATAAAAATTAAGTGTCTGTTTGTAATTTCAAATTAACAGCTTTTCACTTAATGTATAATGAAGTATATAAGGTACATACATCAAAAACAAATTTGTAACATTTTCTCTGTCTGTCTGTCTATCTGTTTGCTCCGGCTATCTGTTAACTCTGAAACGTATGGACCGATTTCCACGGGACACAAGGAGTAACTTAGGATATTTTTTTTAAGATAGGGTTCCGTGAAAAAAATCACCCATAAAATTAAGTCTACGCGGGTGAAACCGCGGGGTAGCTAGTTTATTATAAATATAAAGAAAACATTGATTACACTTAATTCTTGTCCCTACTTTCATAGAATAAAATAGTATCTAGTAAGTTAAGTAGGGAACCAATTTTCCCGTCAATCACAATACTTATGATTGGTCACGTGTCACGTGTCACAAATTGGTGCACACCAATTTGGCAGGAAACCGGTTAAATACAATTATTTTGTTTTTCCATTAAGTAAATTGTTTGATTGATTCGTATTATTTTGGAATGTTGGTAGCGTACATTGTTCTCTATATATATAACAAAAGTCGTGTTAGTTACACTATTTATAACTCAAGACCGGCTGAACCGATTTGGGTGAAAATTGGTGGGGAGGTAGCTTAGAACCAGGAGGACATAGAATACTTATATTATAAATAAGGGCCTAACAGGGTTTATGTTATCTGTACTTGGGATACTATTATAATTAAGATTATTTTGTATCGCACATCTAAGTAACATAAATGCAATAAATATATGAATATGAATATATGAATAAAGGATACTTATAATATATTATATTTTTGTCTCGTGGCCACAAGTGAAACTGCGGGGCGCAACTAGTTTTGGTTAAATTTCGACTGCGTAATAATGAATAAATTATTATGCAAAGTTGTAGAAAACATTAAAATTTAATGAGTTTTTTCTTTGTAATACCAATTGCAGTGCCTTAAAATGAACATTATAAATTATAGGTATTATTCAGTATACATATATGTATATATACATATAGATACGATATTGATACGACACGACAAGCTATTACAACTAGTACTGGAAGGAAAAATCGAAGGGAGAAGAGGAAGACCGAGTAGAAGTTACATGGATCAACTTAAAGAGAAAGCGGGTGTCCCTACACCCGCTTACTACACCTACGACCCTTCGTATCAAGAGGTCAAAGATTGTGCACAATAAGAAAAGAAGAGTACATACTTATTGAATGACCTGCTAAACAATTTCGAAAGTATATTAAATTTCGTCGATTGCATTTTAAATATTGTTTCCCTAACTTTGATTTCAAATCGTATAGTGGTCCAAATAAGGTCTGTTTTTGATGTTTTAAAATAGGCATGAGATTTCACTGCAATCTAACCGAATACAATGAAGTGACGAAAAAAGTAATCGACTTTCAATACCCGTAACCAGATTACGTCACAAGCCTCGCGGGTTCAAGTTATTGACTCGGAATTTCGTCGTCACTCGCATCGCTCTGATAGCCGTGATCGTCTAGTGGTTAGGACCCTACGTTGTGGCCGTAGTAACCCAGGTTCGAATCCTGGTCACGGCAGTGGAAACACTGTCATGGCAGAGCTATTTTTTTTTCTTTTTTCTTGTATTCTGGATGTTTTTCTGTGTGTTTTGAAATAATATTTTTAAGATTTTATATGGTCAATGTGGTTACAGGCAGTCCAGTTTTATTATAATTAAAAATATTACATTCAAAATACATTATGTAAGTATTTATTTATTTATTTACTTATAGCCTCTTTACAGTATTTTCTACTAATGTGATGTTCCAGGCCTTAATGATAAATTTATAATTAAAATTAAAATTAGCACTAAATATAATTAAAACAAACTAACTGTATTAAAAACTAAACTACTATAAAATATACTTAAATATCTATCTAACTTAATACATATTTATATGGATAACTCTGAAATAAGTAATAAGGATATGGCGACGAAAATCTAAATGCTCTCTATAAATCGTAAATCTTCGATGATATTAGAGTAAATATGTTGTTTATCGAAATATTGGTAGATAAGAGTATTTTTGTGTTCTGTGATTGATAGCAAATAACGGATGCTATATCATAATATAAGTACACTCAATAACAAGGTGGTATTGCCAAATTATTAATGTATTTTATTATTATTATATGTGGAGAGAACTGACACTTTAAGCGACATGGTAATGACAACATATTTATGATCGTGACTGTACTCTTAAGGGACGGATACACAACATCAAAACTGTTTCGGCCAACATCTTTATAATATTATATTATAGTACACTCAATAACAACGTGGTATTGCCAAATTATTAATGTATTTTATTATTATAGGTAGATGAGACAGAGAAATGAGTGACATGGTAATGACAACATATTTATGATCGTGACTGTACTCATTTATGGGAAGGATACACAATATCAAAACTGTTTACGGCCAACATCAAAACATTAAGCATAATTGCGTTCCCGGGTTATGATCTAATAACGCATTTACAGAAATGACGGGTCACATTTCAATAGAGGTCTGAAACCAAAAACTTGACCCATAGGACCTGTTTGCATAAAGATACTTCACACATAAAATCTTACGACAACATCGAACAAATTTGAATCTACCCTCAAATTTCAAAATCATTCAAAATTCAACTCTTTTCCTCAGTAATACGAACCAACGATCCCAAATTGAGTGTAGGGCGTAACTTTGTGGAGGGGCTAGTAAAATCATTACCATCGCTCCGAGCTTAGTCCCCGGTTTAAATTAAACGCAGGACAATGGTCAGTGGTTCCAAAACCGCGGTTAACGGTCTTAATCCTAAGTTATGTGAAGATTAGCCCTATCTTAATATCTTCTGGCGTTTACAAGGGTCTGATTTGGTTAGGTGCGGGTGTTGCTTGTGATGTGATGTGATCTTGACATTTTGAGAAATGACTAGATTCAGACCTATTTAGCTGGCATGGTCATTTATATTAAGAATTAGATGAATATTTTTGATATTCGCCCATTTAATTATATTCAATTAATTATTTGTCCTATGTGTATTTATTTAGTAGGTACTTAGAAATATATAGTAAATAAATAAATATTAGCACGCAAGTTTCTATTGTTTTTTGTAGGTAATATAATTGAATAAGATGCACGATATATTTTGGAAAATATTGCCAATACCTAAAATATTATTATGAAGTCTATTCTCAAATATGTAGGTACATACATATTTTTGTTATATTCAATATATATGGCTTATTGTTACAAATAAATCCATTAGCAAAATCAACGAACTTCATTCTATCGACGTTTTAAACTAACACAATTTTTCCTATAGTCTCTACAACACACATGAATATCGTGAGGTAATGATGTTAATGAAACGGTAGTGATTGTCACAAGGATCAGGGACTGACTATTATCTGGAAGGGAATTATGTTAGTGATTGTACTTGTGATATTTGTATCGATGACTACTGTACACATTACTGTACTTATATAGTAGGGAAGATATTGTTGCCACGGTAGTTTGACTGTGTTATGTGACAGATTACGTCATATACATACCTACACCCTGTGTAATGATTGGAAGTCAAATCGAGGTTCAGCCGACTGGGACCGCTAGCTAATTGGGACCGCGTTCACAGATGCCTGATTCATTTTAATTTATTTTATTATCAGGCAAGTGGGACCACTAGTAATTTTAACCAGAAATGCATTGTTTAAACCAGTTTTTTGTAAGTGCCGTGGTGGGATTGAGGTTTGAGCAGTCGCCTGCTACGCAAGCGACGCAAGCTCGAATCCCAGCGGGACCTGTACCAATGAGTTTATCTAAAAGACTTATGTACAGTAATTTCACACTACGTGCTTTACGGTGAAGGAAAACATCGTGAGGAAACCTGCATATTTCTGAGAAGTAATTCAATGACGTATGTAAAGTGTCTGAGACGGCGATGGACTCACCATCTGTCACGTTGGCACTTAATCATCTTCGGTGAAAAGTGGGTGTTGTGATTACAACACCTCTGCCTACCCCTTCGGGGAATACAGGCGTGAGCATATGTATGTAGTTTTTTGTAACTCACCTTACTTAATCACTGCAGCTCTCATATTTTTCCATTTAAAAGGAAATACATGCAGAATACGAAGTGTAAGCTAGAAACTTTTTCTGGTTTCTTCAGCGTTACATTGATGGTGAGCGCCACTTGCCACTTAGCGAGCTGGTCTCTGGACAATGTGGGTACATATTATGCTTATTCATATTATTATGTTCCCGCAGTCTTCCCCATAGGGGTAGGCAGGCGTGTAATTACCTACGATACCTTCCTAACTTTTCACCAAACATAATTTTACTGTACATTAATGTGGCTTACAAGTGCCAATATTTTGTTTGTATAGGTATTACATAAACCTTTAGACTATGAATTACAAAAACTATCGCTTAATGTTAACAAAATTTGGTAACTTCGAATTTGAATTTTCTGTTTGTGTGAAACTGTGGACAATGTATTACCTTATGACGTTATGCGGTTTGCTCACATATTTATAACAGGCGTCGGCGCTGGTTAGCGCGTTGCTGCTCATACTTTATCAGGATCGTAAATACACATTAGTACCCCATAGCGTTTTTTTTTCGAAGTACTTATCATTTTATACTTAATCCACATAGGCAAAGTGTAATTAGGTTTTTTATTTCCAAAGTCAAAAATATCTTTATTCGATAAGACTTTTTACAAAGCACTTTCAAATCATCAGAATGACATAATTAACAAGACAATACATGCTACCGCCAGGTGCGGAAGGTTGCTTTTACTGAAAAGAACCTGGCAAGAAACTCTGTAATTACTGTTTTCAAAAAAAATATTATAAAATTTTAAGAGTGCAAAATAAATCGCTTAAGAAACATAAGCTCATGGACACAGTTCCAATGCACAAATGTCGATAAAATTAACATAATTCAAAATCTAGTAGTTTTACTTATAACTAAATGCGTAGCTTGAGATGACCAGCCCCCTCAAGCAGCACCTGTTCACAAGTATGACGTGAGTGAATTCCATTTGTAATTTCCCAGTAGCAACCAGTAGTCTGGAATGGAGTCAGGTTAATGGCTATAGACTCGCCCCGTATTTTAGGTATTATAAGTATCCCTATGTCTACTCCTTCGAGGAATTCAATCGTGAGTATATGTATGTATCTTTACCGCTTAAGCCGTGGTGGCCTTGGGTCGTCTGCTACGCAAGCGACGCAAGTTCGAATCCCAGCGGGGCCTGTACCAGTGTGTTTTTCAAAAAACTTATGTGCAGTTGTTTCACACCATGTGCTTTACGGTAAAGGAAAAAATCGTGAGGAAACCTGCATATGTCTGAGAAGTAATTCAAAGACGTATGTATAGTGCCTGAGACGGCGATGGACTCACCCTCTGTCACGTTGGCACTTGATCATATTCGGTGAAATGTGGGTGTTGTTACAACACCTCTGCTTACCCCTTTGGGGACCCTTCTAGGATGGCGTGAGCATATAATTTTTTTCATAAAATATTGAAAATCACAATGACTCCTCAGTAAAGCAATAACAAAGAGAGTTATCTAATAACAAATGAGTGTTATTAATAAATCCATTGTAAGCTTCCGTCGGTCTGTCAACGCTTGGTACAGCGCTATTTGAGATAGTCTTCCGTTAATGGAGTTTATAACCGGTTGCTTTTGAATATGTTTTGTGATTAATTGATGATGGTATCAATGTGACGCATATTTTGATACGGTTCTATACAATTACGTGAATGAATACTCGAGGTGGATAGCTTTATGGAAGATGTTAAGGGACGCTAACAAGGTTGACAATACAAGCGCTTTGTCTCTTTTATAAGTGGGGCTGCCAGGTCGCTAAACCAAATAGCCCAACCAACCATTGTTCCGTCCTCGCCGGCTCGTCGCGAACTCTACGTCATCGTCTCCCCCGTCCTTTGCTAGGGCCGGCTCGCGCCGAGCCACTAGCCTTAAATACGTCCCTAAATAATACCACTCAGATCCAGCTCCCTAGCTTATCCCCCAGCAACGCCCTAAGCCGAGGTCCGAGCCCCGCACCGGAGCGCCCTTAGCTGTGTTGCTTAGTTTTTAAGTTTAAGCTCGGCTGCAGGCTCTTGGGTCTCGCCCTTTTAGCCCGGTTAAGCAGTGGAGGTAACTCCCCTCTACCAACTGCGAGGGACCATATCCAAAAAAAACAAACCAAATAGCTGGACAGACCAGTCAGCTTGGCCGGACATTTGGGCTAAAAGATAGGTAGATCCTTCGTCAAAATTCTCTGATCTTGAAAAATCTATTGTAATATAAATAAATGCGTACCATGGTGTAGCGTCACCTGTTACGCAAGCGACGCAAGTTAGAATTCCAGCGGCCTGCACCAATGAGTTTTTCTGAAATCTTAAGTGCAGTTATTTCACACCACGTTTTTTACGGTGAAGGAAAACATCGTGAACAAACCTGCATATGTCTGAGAAGTAATTCAAAGACGTATGTTTAGTGCCTAAGACGACGATAGACTCACCATCTGTCACGTTGACACATAATCATGTTCTGTGAAGAGTGGGTGTTGCTGTTACAACACCTCTGCTTACCCCTTCGGGGAATACAGGCGTGAGCATATGTACGTATTTATAATATGCATAGGCTTACCTCATAGCATATACCTAACCCAAAAACCTACCCTTAAAATATTTTCTACGCTAGTTTTTATAATAGTTTCCGTGTCATGTGACAAAATCACTGCACGTACCGATTTAAATTGATATTTTTTTTAGTAGATATTCTTAAGTTCCAACCCCATACAATATCCTAATTAAGTACTTAGTCGTTTTCATTCACCAATTCCCCAGAGGAACACCTCGCAGTTATTAATTACGGTTGAATTCTAAAGTCCCTCACATACGATGCAAAATTTTCAATCTCGCTAAATACATGGGATTGGTTTGGCTTAATATATTGCACCCTTTGACTGCAATCCACTTATTAGATTATGTAGATATGAACTTATGTTATATTTTAGGAGAAATAGCTTCGTTGGTCATGTAGTCTGCGGACACGAGGTCCTGAGTTCAATCCACAGGTCGGACAAAGTGTTAGGTATTTATCCACCTGTAATTTCTCCCTAGCAGTCTGGATTCTCGATTGGTGCCCAGATAATAGCAGTTTAACATAAAAGTGGCCACGGCGTTTGAGAACTCGCCTGCTACTCAAGCGACGCAAGTTCGAATCCCAGCAGGGCCTGTACCTGTGACGTAACCTGGCGGTGAAGGAGAACATCGTGAGAAATTTCAAAGACATATGTATAGTGATTGACTCACCATGTGCCACGTTGACATTTAATCATATTCGGTGAACTGTGGGTGTTGTTATTACATTACCCAAATAATGCCACCTTAAAGTACCCAGTAATTATGTTCCTATGGCGTATAAGGTCGCCAAAGCATGTGCTAGCGATATCGGGTCCCTTTCGTCTCTTTCTATATTGACCAATTGTTTTATATGAGGTGCCATCTCGAGCTATGAGCGCTCCGGAAAATAGTGGGGGTAACTGCACGAAGGGATCTCGGACGGTCACCCATCCAACACTGGCTTGGGTATGGTATCTTATGTATGTAACTCACGCTAGAACAGCCAAGAACATGCTTATAAAATGATTTTAGCCGCCTTATTTATTAAGGCTCCGCAGCGTCGAACTCGACGTCGAACGTTGGTTTCAATAATAGGAAATTGATACATAGAGGATAAAGTTCCATTTTATTTCTATAAAACCGACACTTCACAACGATTGCGATGCTGAGAATCAGCGCTCAGAACTCGTGGCGCACTGGTGTTGGTCATGTTCATAGGCTGCAGTAGCTGATTATCATCTGGAGGACTGTTTGACACCTTTTGCCAAAAGGAAGTGTTATAATCTCCCTTGTTTTCATTCTCATGTCATTTGCCTACCCTCAGCTCAATAGAACCGTAATCCAAGCAACACGCCTGACAAATGGCGTTAATAAGAAACCTGTCGTGGTGGGATTAACTCCAGTTAATTACTGTTATTATTGTCACCGCAATGGTGAAAGCTGTAGTGATGGGCTGGGTCGATAGAATAACGATGTCGATAAAATATGTAACTTTTATGGTGTCGGATTAAACTAATCTATTTTTGCTGTTACTTTCTTGGTTCTGTAGTTTTTTTATTATGTAAGCATAAACTTCAATGTAATAATTGTTATTGAATTGCGAATCATCATCCATTATTCTATATAGATAAATAAAATTTTAGTGTCTGTTTGTACTTTCAAATTAACAAAAAATCCTAATTATATAAATAACTCTGTTAGTCTTTTTGTCCGTATGTCTGTCTGTCTGTCTGTTTGTTGCGGCAAATATCCGAAACGGATTAACCGATCTTAATCGGGCTTTCACTGGCAGATAGCTCTAATTTTACAAGTAGTAACTAAGGCTAAGTACTTTTATTTAAAAAAAACATTAGGGTCACAGAATAAACCCATACAATTAACTCAGCACGGCGCAGCTATACTACAATATAAATAAATTTATTTGCACTTGTTCAATTTGGACTGGGAAGCTGGAGCTCGCTTGTCCGTTACTAGACTATTCATTTGCTTCGGTAAAGCACTAAGCTATAACTTTCGGGGAACACGAGGGAAGATCAGAAGAGGGATCATTCCATTCCTTGCTCGAAATCAGTAATGTGAAATCATACAGAAAATCTCAACTTTTTAAGACTATTGACAAATATCAACACTGACATCGATATCGATATAAATACACATTCAAACCCTATTTCATAATTTAAACTCAGTATTAGTTCAAAGTAGTAAGCGGATTAGTCGCTAAAATTAAAATGGCTGCCGCGAGTTGCGTAATTAAAATGTGTTAGGTATAATATTTAGGGGTTAGGATGAGGTGGCGTGAAATATGGCGTTATTTCGCCGTCTCATTGTGTTTCAGATTGGTTTTATAATCTTTGGCGGGGTGATTAAAAAGTTTGAGTTAAAAAAATCTCATTTTTTTTTATATCTCACTTTTATACAAATATCAGCCATCAATAGTAGAATCATTTCAAAACAGTTTCTTCAGAAATAAAACTAAGGGTGCACAATAAAAAAAATCCATTCAAGAGATTGAATTTTTATAAATTGAAATTAAATCTATGCACCCATTAATGGTAATCGCGTTATTATGTAATTCTAAAATTTTGTTACTGAAAAAATAACTTCGTTTCAGGTAACTATTTGCCGTAAATAAGTTACAGGTTTCTCTGTAGGTATCAGCAACCTTTCGATAATTTCATTCGGACGATTTGAAAGTTGGAAAGGTACTTTGTTAAAAACCTATAAATAAATTTTAAAAACTATTTTGAATTGTATGATGAGCATAAATCATATAAATAACAATGGAAATATAATTTAGCGAGGCTAGTACCAATAAAATTTTCATACAATACGTGCTTTACCGTGAAGGAAAACATCATGAGGAAACCTGCATATATCTAAGAAGTAATTCAAAGACGTATGTGCTTGAGACGGCGATCGACTCACCAGTCACGTTGGCATTTAATCATATTCGGTGAAAAGTGTTGTTATTACAACACCTATGCCTACCCCTTCGGGAAATACAGGCGTGAATATATGTATGTATGTAAATATAATTTATGTATTCTCCATGAACCAGAGTATCATACACTTACTGTGCATATTTACATCAAAACTATCCCTTAACTTATCAATTCACCCTTTTTCAACCCGTCTGAATTAAATCTCACCACCTCCCTCTCAAGTCAACTAATAATGATCCTTAAACCCCAGTAATAGAGCTGGGATTATCTGCAAAATAAACTGTGTAATATGTTTGACAAATGACAGTCAATTCGTGATATGATAGAGATGCTAGCAGACAAATTCCCGTGATTTGACCGTCTCACGATACATTTATATTGGTCAGTATGATATAAAGGGCTATTAATATGATTGAGACCTCTTGGTACATACTAATGTACTATGAGGATATATTTTATGGGTCAGTTATGGGACATATACATAATTTGACAATATCGATGGTCTAGTGATTAGAATAACTGACTGCTAGGTGAGGTATATTAGGGCCAATATTCTATGGTATGAGCATAATTCAAAATATCTTTTTTTTTTCTTGATTAGATTAGACTTCTTACAAAGTACTTTATTTGATTAGACTTCTTACAAAGTACTTTCAAATCGTCAGAAGAACACAAAACTACATTATACATGATTATAAATGTCACCACCGGGCTCGGAAGGTAGCTTTTGTTGTGAAGAACCCGGCAAGAAACTCAACAATTACACTTTAAAAAAATTATTATACAATATTATTGGTTACAACAGTATTTATATCTCATGAATATAGGACACAGTTCCAATGCTCAATTGTCAAAAATAATAACTGAAATATTACAAATATTTGTGAGCGTGGCAAATTCTAGCCAGTCAATCAGTCATATGTGTTTACCTTGTGTCTCTTTTGTATGTGTTATAAGTGAGCCAATTACCATTAACCGGGCACTAATCGAGCTCCGAGCTGCTGGTCATGATGGAAAACCAAAAAATACTTTGCCCGACCCATGATTCCGGACTCGCGTTCCGCAGTAACTTATGTAACAACGAATGACGAAAAGAGATCAATAAATAATTTCATTATTGTCATTATTAGCTTCTGCCTTCGTCCGTGTGGAATAGTTACTAACTTAAACCACGATTGGTCTTAGTGTGATATAGCACTGATATATATATATATATATATATATACAAATATATATATATACAAAGCTGAAGAGTTAGTTTGTTTGCTTGTACGCGCTAATCTCAGGAACTACCGGTGGCTTACCATCATCGATTTAAGCAAAGCGTTTTAAAAACTTCTTTTCTTTGACGTGTCATTTGATGTCAAATTTAGTAAATCCCTAAGAAGTTAGTAAGACGTCACTGCTATCGATGATAATAGGCCCCCTTGTCCGATTTGTAAATAATATCAGTGATATAATCACACTAAGACCAATCGTGGGCTATATATATATTTGTATATATATATATATATATATATTTGTATAATATAGAGATATTACACGTTACTTACATGTATGTATTCCATTAAACACAAGCCATTTCAATCAACAAAAGTCTGTGTAATTCTTGTTAATGATGCATCCATCGTGAATCTGGGTCCGGACAGGGGTCCAGCAAAAACAAACTCACTTTCAATACACTATGGACCCCTGTCAACTAAACAAAACGGTTTAAGGATGAAAAATGAAATCAAGTGGACAGTGGTTTGGTTGGGGATGCTTAAAGTTTGAACTTGGCCAAAAATTTAAGATTTATATATTATAGGACTTATGATTCTGATTGATATTTCTTAAAGTTTCGTGATTTAAATTAATATTTTAAGTTAATCGGAACTTATAACAATAATATTTTGAAAATTATATACCTCGACGTTGCGATTGGTCTACACCAGTCGTGGTCGCTAGCAGACTACGGTTGGTGTAACCCAATCGAAATAAGTGTCTTCAAAATATTTACATATTTGAGCATATGTCAAGCCTGTATTCCCGAAGGGGTAGGCAGAAGTGTAATAACAACTTCACATTTTTATTGGCGTTTTTTCACACCATTAGTTTTTTTTTTTTGCAAATCTACTAGTTAGTAAAATAGTTTACTTATGTGTTCTCTATATAGATTTTCTATTATGCATTGCGATAGTTTGGCCATTGATTTGTAGTTTGAATACTGAAGGAATGAATCGTAACAAAGTTACTAGGTCAATCGAACTCGCAAATAATTATTTATATATTCATATTCTCACGCCAGTATTCCCCGAAGGTAGGCAGAGGTGTTACTATAGCCAGCTCACAGACCACCAGTTATGTTAATATCCCATGTAAAAATAATGAACCTACAGCCATTAACAGGGCATTAATCTAGACAGTTACAAACGAAAATCCCCAATATTGCTTTTCCGAGAATCGAGCGCATGGTTTCGTGTGCTAGGTTCTTAATAATTTTGTGTCTAAGTCCAAACTTTTCGCAATGCCCACAGTCCAAGCTTGACCCGACCAGCTATCCATTTATCAGCAGCACTTAGTTGAATTTACATAAAATCCAGTGATTAATGCCTACCCGTGTGTGTATGAACATTATTTGCATGTTGTGTTGTAGATAAATTGCGATGGACTTGATTTTGGACATGCGTGGACTGTGTGTTTATTGTGGGAAGGTCTATATGTAGTTTTAACTTGTTTTGTTGACTGATAGAATGCACAAAAATTATAATAGTGATCGAACGGTGGCCCGTTTTGACACGTTCGAACGTCGTCTCTCGCTCTTGCGTTTTAGCGTGACTCAAAATGTTTTGATACTTTTTCAGAGGCGGGTTGTGGTTGAATGCTAAAGATGGCAGATCAACACATTTTGAGCGACTTATAGCTTAAGTGCGAATTCCAGTGGTTTGTGTTTTACAATTACTTTTTCTGAAAACCTTTTCTTCCAGTGCAGTGAATACCAAGAGCTTATAAGAAACTTATACTTAAAAGAAAATTCAATATGTATGTGACGCCGATGGACATACCATCTGTCACGATGGCACTTATGCATCTTCGGTAAAAAGTTACAATAGGGAATTTGTAAATAGTTTAGAAGTTAGCAAATTGTTCGGTGGAAAATTACATTTTGAATATTTTTTGTAGAGGCCATTGAGCTTAGCTTCATTGGCAATAACAATCACCTACCCAATAATATAAATTGATTGTATTTATTCCTTCGTGCATTCCATCCTTATTTATAAGTCGTGCATACAATTTTAATGCTTAACTAATACATCCCCAGCATACATTATTTATAACACAAAAATACAAAATAAATAACAAAGAGACAATACCTACGGAAACTCGAAAGCTTCTCGCTCCCGAACGGAAACTGTAAATCAGAGGCTTAAGCCTACTAAATAACAGATGAGTCTCGTGTAAAAATCCTGTAGGAATTATGAAGACACGCCATTAGTCATTGCGAATTTGAAATACTGAATGCTTGAAGCCAAATGGGAATGTATTGGTGTTTGGGAATGCTAATGTGTGGAATATGTAGATGTTTTGTCCTTACCTTTTTTCGGTGGAATAATATTATATACTCTTTGTTTATTTGTAAATTATATATTCGAGTGATTGTTAAATATCCTTTATTTGATTAGACCGTGATTAATAAATATATAATGTTTCTTAAGTGATTTATTTTGTATTCTTAAAATTGTATAATATTTTTGAAAAGAGTATTTACTGAGTTTCCTGCCAGGTTCTTCTCAGTAAAGTTGACCTTCCGAACCTGGCGGTAGCATGTATAATCCTATGTAATCATGTCATTCTGACAATTTGAAAGTACTTTGTAAAAAGTCTAATCGAATAAAGATATTTTTGACTTTGAGTTTGACTTTAAAGGCTACAGAACTTTGAAATGAATTTGTATGTGAGTATGATAGGCACGGTTATGTATGGAAGAGGAAAAATATATTGATGGATGATAGATAAAAGAAGGAAGACGATGAACGACGGATAGCAGAAGAAGTGTTTTTTATTTTTCTATTGTGCAGTTAAAAAGACAATGTAATGAATTGAAGCCTTTACCTGAAGTTATTTTACTGTACCTACTTCAAACACACCGAACCACAGTAAATTTAAATGACGTGGCAATAAAGGGTAATACTTGCTTGATGGTAAGCTGAGCCTAAAGACGCTTGCAATACACTAGCGTAGGACCCTCAACAATTTTTAAGCTACGATGACAATTTTATTTTTCTATTAAGGTAGAACTCGCAATTTGAACCAACCTCACACCAATATTTGTTGAGCTGTACAGAAGTGTTATTAACAAACACTAAACTATACATTTAAATTCTTCTATAATTTTCTAAACGCACTCATATAAAAAAAATATGAATATAAATTGTGTTTAAATGTCAACAGGTATTTAAAAGTCATATTAATTCCCAATGTTGCTTATCAAGAGTACCAAATAAACGCAGACTTCGTCATAAACAGAACGGACAACACCGATTTATCAAGCTTATTCACCAAATCGGGATACACGGTAACAAAAACGACCCACACATCTCGAAACAGACGTACTAACAAATCTAATACACAAAAAGACAAGTCAGAGAAACAGATGACGTTCGTTTTTCCCGCATCCGCTCGCTCGTATTCAAATTTGACAGTGATAAATCTTCGGTCATTTCCGGCTGCGGTTCGGCCGAACTCGGAAGTTAATGTCATTTATATTCATTCGAGATTCGCACGGCTTTTGTTCGAGTGATAAGTCGATGGCAAGATGGGCATTGGTAGGGGTGTAAATTCAAAAATGGGCGTGGTGACGCTGATTGATTGTAGAAATTTGATTTGGATTCCAATATTTTTAAGGGGAGTTATAGTTTGAAGTGTATTTCAACTAAATTAAATGAATATGGTGAAGGATGCTGTTGATGCATCTAATTTAATCAAAAGCAATCTAACTGATCCATCCAGAATACATACATACATATGCTCACGCCTGTATTCCTCGAAGAGGTAGGCAGAGGTGCTGTAATCACAACACCCACTTTTCACCGAAGACTATTAAGTGCCAACGTGACAGATGGTGAGTCCATCGCCGTCTCAGACTCTTTATATACTTCATTGAATGACTTCTCAGAAATTCAATGAAGTGCAGGTTTCCTCACGATGTTTTCCATCACCGTAAAGCACGTGGTGTGAAATCACTGTACATAAGTTTTTTAGAAATACTCATTGGTACAGGCCCCGCTGGGATTCGAACTTGCGTCGCTTGCATAGCAGACGACTGCTCAAACCTTAAGACCACCTCGGCTCTTTCAGAATACTTATAATATAAAGCTCTGAAAACTCTGTTTGTACGTAATGTAAGCTTAGATGCCGAATTCATTTTATTCAAAAAGCAACGCTCTCGATAAATCGCCTGAACATTAACATGTTAAGCGACCCGGTATAAAAGCAGCCTTCTCGTTCACAATAGTCTGCATACAAATGTTATCCCGAATTTATTGTTATAATACTCCTCACCTAAGTGATATTCCAAATATGCTAAGAAATTTTCCCTATAACACGACCAGTCTAGTTAAACCTGTCAACTACATTGACTCCGTTATGGAACTAAAAGGAAAAGTTAGGGCGACAGATCTTGTTATGTCGGTCAATAAGTCTCTACTCGAAATGAAGGTATTACTTCGTTTCGTGATTGCTTCCACTTTAATTTTGCAAATTGATGGTACCTGGTTCAAATATATAACGTATATATACATACATATACTCACGCCTGTATTCCCCGAAGGGGTAGGCAGAGGTGTTGTAATAGCAACTCCCACTTCACACAAGATGATTAAGTGTATCTCGATTTGGTGAATAAGAGCCGTGGTGGCCTCGTGGTTTGAGCAATCGCCTGCTACGCAAGCGACGCAAGTTCGAATCCCATCGGGGCCCTATACCAATGAGTTTTTCTAAAAAACTTATGTACAGTGATTTCACACCTCGTGCTTTACGGTGAAGGAAAACATCGTGAGGAAACCTGCATATTTCTGAGAAGTTATTCAAAGACGTGTGTATAGTGCCTGAGACGGCGATAGACTCAACATCTGTCACGTTGGCACATAATCAAATTCGGTGAAAAGTGGGTGTTGTGATAACAACACCTCTGCCTACCCCTTCGGGGAATACAGGCGTGAGCATATGTATGATTAAGTGCCAACGTGACACCCTCTGTTCCACTGGCCACCCATGGAATTAAGTCAGCGCTGATGAAACCGCAGGGCGCAGCTAGCTAGGGCCTAAATTATTAAATTTAACCTATATATTCGTTCGTATTGGTCACACTGGAAACCAGCTCCGCTAGATTGAAATAGACCCCAGTTTGATCTGCGGTTATAGTTGAGTTGTGGCCCTTTGACAAAAATGTACCTACAGCATCACCCAATGTGATGGTATCACCTTGGTAACGGTAACAACATTAGCACTTTGTGTTATACTTTCATATTTTTTTAGTATTTTCTTATTATAAATGTTTGATTTTGTATTTCTAAGTTGTTGTTAATAAAATATTATTATTTCAATTTCATTCTGGTTGAAACCAATTTAAAAAATTCTAATAATATTAATACCATCACAATATTCAAATATTGCTTATTCTGAGCACACAGCACCGCTTCACAGTATTAACAGAGGAATTTCCAATAAAACAAAAATCAATTAAATGAAATTCGTTCGAATAAAGTGTAACAAATCCCGTATAGTACTATAAACGCGTTATCAAAAAGCTTCAAGCGATAAATTAAGGGCCGTATACATGTTAATGGTTTGAGGAAAATCTGCATCTTCCCCTTAAGCTAGCTGACTCTTACTTCGGAACATTGATGTTGGAAGAAGGTAAACTTCGGATATGACTTTTGAGTGCACACGAAATTTAATAACTCCCATATTTTTATTGAAATTGTGAAGCTGGCGGTCTCCCTGTCAGTTCGAATTCAAAATATCTTTATTTGGATTTGACTTTGCTCATGTCGATCAGGAAATGTCACCGCCGTTTCGGAAGGTTGCTTTATTGAGAAGAACCGAGCAATAAACGGAATAATTAATCCGTTCAAAGGTTTATCACAATTTGAATAAATAGTTGCAAAATAAACCGTAAAAAAATTGTAAGCCGGTAGACACATTCCAATCCAATGTACAAAATGTGTAAATATTTTCCAATATATTTACTTTAATAATAGTCTCGCATACGTAATTATGTTAATAATAAGCTAATCTCAATAGGATTCAGAAGTATGATGCAAATTCGAGCCGTAATATCAATAATATTTGAATTTGAATATTTTTCCCATAGGTACCGACTCCAATGATCGTGAATGAATGTAGCCATAACAGATCTGTGGGTAACGCGAGAGCCGACCACTGGAGTGTGACTAAAAGCATTGTAAATTTCACACAACCACTCCCGGCACAAAGCAATGATACGAGATGGAGTATACCCTATGGTATAATTCGTCTCAATATTTATATGTTATTGTATTTAATTCACTTTAAAGTTACGTTACCGTTTATCACTTAAAGCCCACGTATTATTAAAATTAAAATTAAATATCTTTATTTCTAGGTTTCTGTCCAAATACTTTCAAATGGTCAGTAGGACAAAGAAATAGGTACAGGCTTTTACCATCAGCTTTGGAAGAAGAACCCGGCAACAAATTCTGCAATTACTATTCAATTAATATACATATAAAACATGTTTATATTATGATCGACAGAATTTTCTCGCGATTTCACCCGCGTATAATTAAACTAACAGGAAAAAGTAGTATAATTTTTCAGGTTAATATATAGTTAATCATGAATAACATGGGTAATTTTATTTTGTTTTTTTATAATTGTATAATATTTTTTAAAAGAGTAATTATTGAGTTTCTTGCCAGGTTCTTCTCAATAAAAGCAACATTCCGAACCTGGCGGTAGCATGTATAATCCTGTATAATTATGTCATTCTGACGCTTTGAAAGTACTTTGTTAATAGTCTAATCGAATGAAGATATTTTTGACTTTGACTTCGAACGTGACTTTCTATCATTTATTTATTTATTACATCTAATTATATGGGTGGCTTTATTTCACGGAATCTTATATTTTATAGTAATAAAATTACACCTTTATAACATCAGCTATTTTCCAGTGAAAGTTCTATTACTAGAGGTTAGTTTGAAAATACTGACGGCAGAAAAAAACTGTAGAGGTGAAACGATTATTTTTCTAAGCTTTGTTAACTCCATTGAAACATTTCAATACCAAATTAATTCTTAAAGCGAGCTAGATATACTATACGAAGGTAACAAAATTGAAAATGAACATAGTTCATTCACTTGGAAATTTACCAACGCCATGATCAATTTGGATGTAACCTAATATTATGAAATTGACGCCACGGAAAATTTTAACATGAAATCGAATATGCATGTTATTCCGGCGAACTGGTTTTTATTCGATTCGATTTTGCGTTAAACTTATTAAGAGTGATTGAAATATTTTTGGAACGCGCTGTTAGGTAAGCGCTTATGGCAACTGGACCCAAAATTAATAGTCTTGTATATCTTACGGTCGAATATATACGCCTGGACACAAGAGTCCCCGAAGGGGTATGCTAACCGAAGAAAAGATGTCCTTCAAATTTCCAGCTTTTTTATTATTTAATTAGCAAAATATATATTTGTATACATGAGTTTTAAATTGGTTATCATTAACCGATGCAGCTGAAATTTGGTATAGACGCTATTTTTGGATGACAATGTACTTGTCTATGTGACGTTATTCCAATCTATATGTATACGTCTATGCATGCATACGTACAGATACATAATATTGCAGTGTCTGTTTGTAATTCCAAAATAACAGGTTTTCACGAAATTCATATGAGAGTATATACGGTACTGACATATAAAAACAAGTTTTTTTTTTCTGTTGTTCTGTTTGTTCCGTCTAATCTCCGAAACGACTGGATCGATTTTAACGGAGCTTTTACTGGCAGATAACTAATGTTAAAATTAGTAGCTTTGGCTACGCGTGTCATCTATGCAATTGAGTTAATTACGCGGGTAAAGCCGCAGGGCGCAGCTAGTTTCCAATATGGATGGGATCCAAGATGGCGGACGAGTTTATTCACTATGTTAATCAAATTAAAGGACTTGCTAAGGAGGAACGAGGAACACAAAACTTGTTTTTGACTATTTTTTTAACATTATTTATTGAGAGATTGAGTCAGAAACATCCAAATCATAATACAAGTAAGATTACATGCATGATTCCATCAAACCCCTTAATTTTTCTATACCATTCAATGAGAAACAGTCAACTGATTTTGACAAAGCGGAAAATATACTCAATTTCGTTCAACAATATCACCTCGGGCAAAACCAAACAATCTGCTTAATACTAATTACACCTTTTGATATCATCGAAGCGTGATAGTCGCAGATGTGACGTAATTAGACACGGGGGAGTGACGTCACATACCTATTTAATTGAAGCTGCAAAATAAAAGGACATAGAAGGCCAGTTCCCAGACACGTTGACCAATAAAGTAAGGCACTTCGTATAAGAACAACGCACGTTTATGTCTTTCCCTTTCCAACACCCACTTTTTACCCCAAAGTCATAATTTTAAATTGATGGTAAGGTACGAAACAAATGACTTTGAATATCTTATTTTGCCTTACCACTCAGATCCAGCTCCTTAGATCATCCCCCAGCAACACCCAAAGCTGTTGCTTAGTTTTTTAGTGCTCGGCTGGAGGCCCTTGGGTCTCGTCCTATACTTCGGTTAAGTAGTGGAGGTAACTCCCCCCTACTTATTTTGCATAGTATTCAAGTTTGTTCACTTTATCCATAAGGCTCTTGTTGTCACTCACTCACAAGATCATATTATGTACGATGATGATAAAGCTTTTTCGTTTGCACATTAAATGAGATAAGTATTATGGTACCTAAAAAGAAGATTCAAAGTTGGTAACCCGAATTGAGCCGCACAAATATGAACATTCATACATTAGTGACATCGGCATTAAGAGACGCATACTTACCAGCGATAGTTACTAACCGTAATTCCAAATTGATCCAAAATCATTTCTCACAGTCAGGTGCATGAGTCGATTCTTAATAAATATCGGAGTCTGTCCCTCTGGTATGTTTTAATTATGCGTTGTGGCGGTAGCCGTCAGTTATGTATTTAATTAGAACAATCTATAGGGTGAGTTACAGATGACTGTCCGATGTATCGATGCGGTTGTTAGTAATGTATCGAGTAAGAAAACTAATTATAATTTGGTGTTTTGTAATCTGAATTATCTACACACACTAAGTGATAATAATTTTAAATGAATAAGCCCGCGTGTATATCTACACCCAGCTACAGGTGTCGTCACGAGATTTGAGCGCTGGTCGTTATGCGTAGAGCAGTAGTCATTTTATGAGTCTGTAAGTCTGCGACGCGAGTAAAATACATGCGCAGATACCCCTATTTCGTTGAGCGCTCATAGCTCGTGACAGCGCCTGTACAAATTATGGAATGATATAATCCATAATATTATACCCTAAGATAAACGCTTACCATCAAACGTTTAGCATATTTTATTGCCACTACAGCAGAATAAAAAAAACATTATGCTAACGTAATCTCAAGGCCGTGGTTGCCTTGAGGTTTGAGCAGTCACCTGCCACGCAAGCGCCGCAAGTTCGAATCTCAGCGGGGCCTGTACCAAAGAGTTTTTCTAAAGTGATAATATGAAGTGATTTCACACCACGTGTTTTACTAAGGAAAACATCGTGAGACAATCTGCGTATGTCTTAGAAGTAATTCAAAGACGTATGTATAGTGCCTGAGACGGCGATAGACTCGTCATCTGTTACGTTAGCACTTAATCATCTTTGGTTAAAAGTGGGTGTTGTGATTACAACACCTCTGCCTACCCCCTCGGGGAATACAAGCGTGAGCATATGTATATTTTTTAACATTTGCTTTCAAAATTATTATTACTATCTTTCAGGTTTAAATAACATGTTTCCCCAACCGTAATTGTAATTCGATTTTGTTCACTCGCATTAGCATATCGATAGCAATATCGATTCTCATTACATTCTCGATAAACAACGTTAGCATAAATTCGTGTAATTCGATCATCGACATCAGGTATTCGCTGTAATGAGCAGCAGCCAGATGTGCCACGTGTCACGTTATTGCTAATGAGATAGCTAATTACTGCATATCGATATAGATAATGGGGTTCGATAACTGAAGCGTGTGGAAGCATGTTTGTACATGAGAGGGCGACGGTACGTACGGCATGGTTCAAATATATGCTATACAAGCAGTTAGGAATCTAGGAACAAACAGTTCGTAATGAGGCACTCACACAGACGCGCGAATCTCCGAGAAAATAAGCGAATTTAATATAAGCAATTGAGTACACTTGAATGAAACATCTTGTCAGACAGCCGAAAAATTTAGTAAAAATAAATAAATACGCTCACGCCATTCCAGAAGGGGTAAGCAGAGGTGTTGTAACAACAACACTCACATTTCACCGAATATAATCAAGTGCCAACGTGACAGAGGGTGAGTACATCGCCGTCTCAGGCACTATACAAACGTCTTCGAATTACTTCTCAGACATATGCAGGTTTCCTCACGATTTTTTCCTTCACCGTAAAGCACGTGGTATGAAATTTTGAAAATTTTGTTTAATGCATAAGAAAGTTTTTTGGTTTGGTTATGTATTTGGAAAAAAGAGGGTAATGTGGCATTATTAGTCACTATACAGCACATTCTTCTTTCCAGAATACCTTCTGCATTCGTAGATTCGTAATTATGTTCTACGACTTTTCTATAACTCTGTGACTGGATGAACATGTGCCGCTTGCGTTGAAGGTTACTAGAACCACACAATCACAACGATACAATTTTTACTCACCACAAGCACAAGAAACTCTAATTCTTACCCCCACATTCCCAACATAATTAATTCACCGAAATTCCTCAATAAAAGTAGATTAAGAGCGGCCACTTGGACAAATTGTGTATTAATATTTAATGTATCAGTTCACACTAGGTCCGTAGTACCCTGGTCCCCTAGGCCTCTATAAAGCTGTCATCGCGGGAAGACAAATGGTGGAGTTCTTAGGGTGATTTAACGCGGGATTATAGGACACTGGCGAGTGGTTCAACACATACACTGTCGTCTCTTCGCTATAGAAATGTACCAGGTAATTACATTTTGTTAGTGTTTTAACATCCTAACATATTGGCAGAGAATAGCAGTAGTATATCCGTTTGAAATAAGAACTGCCTGACTAGACTATAATTTACCTTACAGAAGATTACAAACAAAGAATTCCGAAAGAGAGCTGTGATGGGCTCGAAGTTTGAGCAGTCGTCAAGTTCGAATCTCAGCGGGGCCTGTACCAATGAGTTTTTCTAAAAACTTACGTGGAGTGATTTCACACCACGTGCTTTACGGTGAAGGACAACATCGCGAGGAAACCTGCATATGTCTGAGAAGTAATTCACAGACGTAGGTATATTGCCTGAGACGGCGATGGACCCACCTTCTGTAACGTTGGCAGTCATATTCGGTGAAATGTGGGTGTTGTTACAACAAATCTGCTTACCCCTTCGGAGAGCCTTGTGGGATGGCGTGAGCATAAAAAAAATAATTCTATCTACGTGTCTATATTTGTCTTCTGTCTATCTGTAAGCTTTGAATCCAAAATATTAGTGGCACATGTAACCACAAAGCCTAACCTCTTAACCATAGACACTATTACGCATATTACCAGAATGGAGACTATAAATCAATCACAATGTAGAATCGACGGCTACATCCGTGGCCGTGTCGCCGCCGGCCATGGGTCTAATTAAACGACCTCCGTCTGTAACGGAATATTGAAGGTCTAAAATGGCCACTTTGGGAGAATCATAATGTGATCCGAATATGATTCATCATGGAAATGTGTCACAGTCACTTAGGTGCAAATCACCTGTTTCACACTTTCTTGTGAAGATTCCTAAAATGGTTCACAAAATATGAATTGCTGTTATGGCAAATAGCATCATAGAAAGTTAGTTAGGGACTAACATCTACAATTATTGTGATTTTTCGTGAATAATAATATGAATTCCACCTAAGTGACCATTTTGTCATTTCGATGATGAATCATATTCGGATCACATTATGATTCTCCCAAAGAGGCCTTTCTAGACCTACTGATCTGTAATACGTGGCTAGGTAGGGTTAGAGGTTTAGTACCTAGAAATTACAGGATGGGATTACAAATAATTTATAATTGTATTAAAAAACTTTAAGAGTACAACCCAGAATCGAAGAAATGTTTGGCCACCTTGTGCGACATGATAGCGTCTTGAAATGTATAAGGAAAATGTTTGTATCTATTGTATGTATGATACATGATGGTGAGGCCTGATTCCCGAAGGGGAAGGGATGTTTAAATTACTACACCTGTGAAAAGTGGGTGTTTTGATAACAACAGCTCTGCCTACTCCTTGGGGGAATACAGGCGTGAGCATATGTATGTGTCAGATAGTCTATCGCCGTCACAGGCACTGCACTGTATGTGTCTTTGAATTACTTCTCAGACGTATACAGATGTTTTCCTTCACGGTAAATCACGTGGTGCGAAATCACTGTACGTAAACTCATATTCAAAAGATATATTTATCGGATTAGACATTTGACAAAGTACTTTAAAGCGTCAAAATTAGATGATTATACAGGATTATACACGCTACTGCCAGTTAGACCATTATGTTTTTAGAAATACTCATTGGTACAGGCCCCGCTTGGATTCGAACTTGCGTCGTTTGCATAGCAGGCGAATGCTCAACTGCAACAACTATTATGATTCAAAGGTTGCAAACAAATATTCTTACCGTGAAGTCGTTGGTGGCATTCAAATTCAAATTCAAAATATCTTTATTTGATTAGACATTTAACAAAGCACTTTCAAATCGTCAGAACGCAAATTACACAGAAATATACATGCTACCGCTAGGTTCCAAAGGTTGCTTTTACTGAGAAGAATATTTGCGCGGTGACTCTTATTAAGAATGAACTAGCCGTATATTTAATTTATTACACATTTATTCATTTGTACATAATACAGGCATGCAGAGGTAATACAATGTCCAACGAGGAATGCCTTTGGTGCAGTAAATATCTTTGGTCAGGGATGGACGCAATATCATATTGTAGTGACGTCCAATATATCGATAGTTTACATATATATAGAAGTTATCTTTTTGGTCTAATCTATAACAAATTTCAGAGAAATCGACTCCATTTATAATATTAATAAATTTGCTTGATAAACTTTTCAAAACTTAATATTAAGAATGCTAACATGTCCTAAGATCATAAGCCGAAATCAATTAGCAATATTTGTATGTAGAAATTTGATACAATTTGTATGAAATATATAATAATATCGACATAATTTTCCCATCACTACAGTACGATAATACGCCTACACACATCACCTATCAGATGTCACCATCTCATATACGGAAACCGCATTCTGGTCCAATTTCGTGTATAATATTCCGGCTCATTCCCCTTACATCTGGTTCGAACTGGAAATGACCAGTTTAAATGGAGCCCTGTTAGTCGCAATTTTGTTTAAGATGAGAGGTCAAGATATATTGGCGAAGGCCTGCGGCTATATGGACAATGGTCACGGCTGGTTATCAGAAGACTGAAGGCTGTAAAGGCGGTCTTTGTTCATACATATGGACTGTAAGCTTTATTACGATCATAAATGGATCAGACCATGTTTGTTGAAAGGAATTTCCGTATTGTGCGGATTTAATTAAAACTAGAGCTAGACGTATTATTGTTCAAACTTTGTTGTGTCTGTTTGTTGTTGGAAATAGTTTGCCTACTTTATTAATATTAGGGAAAGCTTGTTTGAATGTAATTTAAACGGTTTTTAACCAGCGACTTCCAACTGGCTGCTAAAATATTTTATTTCTCTTCAAAGTTTGTTCGTGTAATGTCACTGCTATACAGGTGAAGCTGTGGTCGTAAACTAGTATATCTATTAAAGGCTTTAGATCCAAGAATGTGTGAAGTGTTCTTAATCGTTGTCAGATTTTCAATACAAGCGCAATAAATCCTCCATGCTTACATTATTTCCCGTGTTCCCCGAAACTGTTACAATTAAGTCACATTACAGAAAGGAATGGTGCCACCATCAAGACTACTGGCTGCTACTAAAAACTACAAATGTTATTTGATTTGCCATTGCCGTTGACCGACCAGAGATTGAACCCAGGTCGTGTTCCACAGTAGCATATGCGACCACTGGACCATCGAGTGTCTCTCCACCATACATATGCTCGCGCTTGTATTCCCTGAAAGGGTAGGCAGAGGTGTTGTAATAACAACACCTACTTTTCACTTAAGACGATTAAGTGCCAACGTGACAGATGGTGAGTCTATCGCCGTCTCAGGCACTATACATACGTCTTTGAATAAATTCAGACATACAGGTTTCTTCACCGTAAAGCATGTGGTGTGAAATCACTGCACGTAAGATTTTTTAGAAAAACTCATGGGTACAGGGCGAGATTCGAACTTGCATTGCTGGCGCAGCAGGAGACTGCTGAGACCCCAAGGTCACCACGGCTCTCTCTCCACTCTAGAAACCCCATATCTATTTCAAAACCATCGAAACGAACACAATTAAGTTGTACTAAGTACACTAGTGAAGTCGCTAGCAGAGGATTTGCATCAAACGGCAGTTAACACAGCTATTATTGAAATTTTATGTGAGTTTGATTATTATTCAGTAGACCGCTATTTAGAGGAGTGGACACGGGATTAGAGGTGTAGGGAGAAGTACGGAGAAGGATCCTGTAACTTTCAAAATCGTTATTATATAGCTATCACTACACTGATATGCATGTGAGTAGATGCCGCGAGTGTATGTATATAGCGATGCCACAATATACATATAAGCTTACTACAAACAGTTTTGAAAAATAAAACATTCGAAATTACACATTCACATGGGCGCGTGCTTCTACAACATTATGAGCGATCCAAGGAAACTAGCGTTCTGTACCCCTATTACGGGTTTGCAACCGTTTTCGTAATCTATACTCGCTAGCGTCTCTGCCGAATATTTGTATGAGAAATTGGACAGCGACTCCCAGCGGTGACGTGCAGTATCATATAAATATTGCTAGTGACGCTAGCGAGTATAGATTACGAAAACTTTGACAAACCTGTGATAGGGGTACTGTTTACTTGAGTAAACGTTACGGCAGAATACGAGGTCCAGGGTTTTTTATCTGTAATTTCTCAGCAGTTGCTCGGAGTGTGGATAAATGTCCGTTTAATGGCAATAGAATCGTCTCCTATTCCATGGGAAAATTAATTAACGAATTCACTGCTAACGACGCGTATGTGCGTCCAACTGTTGGAGAATTTACGAAGAAGTTGAATGTGTTAATCAGTTTAGGCCCTGGTAAAGCATTTATGAACGTCGGAGAATTTACCACCGGGTCGGAAACTAGCCTTCTGAGAATGTATGTACATCTTAAAGGAGATACGAAAGTCACTCGAGAATCCTAAAGTTTGAGTGTTGCAAATAAATTTAATTGATTATACAAACAGCCAAATCCATGCTATTCTACCCAACGTTAAGTGAATAGACATCACTGACTTATGTAATGGAAACCCAGTAATTGCTTTCAAAGTGCCAACATACATAATTTATACACGTCTAACTTATGTAGCGTAAGACACACATACATACATCGCTTCCTGTGCATATTGCATGCTTCGATTGGTTGATAATTGATCCTCAGGACATGTGTTTGGTTATCTTAGCTTACTATTATTATTGGAAAAAGAATTGGTTGTTTGTGTATAGCGCAATTTCATCCTTGGTGAAAAGTGGGTGTCGTAGTACCCTTTCGAAATTTTTGAGTTTCAGAATTAATTACGTTGTGTGTTTAATGATGGGCCGTTAACAATCTTTCAAAATATCTTTATTTCATTAGATTTTAAAGAAAGTAGAGCCGTGGTGGCCTCGGAGTTTGAGCAGTCGTCTGCTACGCAAGCTACGCAAGTTCGAATCCCAGCGGCACCAATGATTTTTTCTAAAAAACTTATGTACAGTGATTTCACACCACGTGCTTTACGGTGAAGGTAAACATCGTGAGGAAACCTGCATATTTCTGAGAAGTAATTCAAAAACGTATGCATAGTGCCTGAGACGGCGATAGACTCACCATCTGTCACGTTGGTACTTAATCAAAATTCGGTGAAAAGTGGGTGTTGTGATAACAACACCTCTGCCTACCCCTTCGGTAAAATAGAGAAGAGATGTAATGTTTTTTGCAGACGTGTATAGGCTGGTATAGAATAAATGTTAGCAAAATACATTTTTATTATATTTTTATTTTTTTCACCCTGTGATAGGTTTAAAGAAATTGGAAATGATACATTCACACAGACGCACACATCTAAGGGATAATAAGCGGCTTTGGCGTAATGTCAGTAAGGGGTGTCAATTCACAACCTTCACGCTCGAAGGAGCAAAGGTTCTTCTTTCAAATATTAGCTTAGTAAGCCTATATTTATACTGTGTTCGCACGCTATCAACCAACGTTACGTAGTTGGTCTCCTAATTTTTAACGATCGCCATATCTATAAGTAGCGTATTGGTTTCTATGGGTTGCCATAGACTTCTCAGGTTTTATATTGACTTATAAGTTAATCAAAAAATTACTCGACACTGTCAACTGAAAAAAATAAGTCCTAAAATTTATAAGAAATTTTCAACACAAGTAAGTTATTGAACAAATTTTTAATGACAGCGTAGAATTTCACGCTAATTGGAGGATTACTTTGACACTTGACGCGTTTTTTAGCAATTCTAAACAAGGGTTTATTACGTCACTCTTGACAGACCAATCCATAGATAAGGCAAACGTAATTGCTCCCGTTTTTTAACGGTCTTATCAGATCCTTCTTCGCCTTCTGAATCTGACCATGCATTTGGAACGACCAAAGCAATTTGAACTCTCGCGTTACAGTTTAGGTTTTAAATTGGTCTGGATGGGAGACCAGCAGTTTTCTCCGACATTTGTGAGCATCTATCAGAACGGACAAGCGTTTTGTAGAATCGGGAATTGGACAGTGGCCTGAGCGTTTTAAATCGTGACGATTTACGAGAAAATAATAGCTTTGAAGCAATTCCCGGGTGAAACGAACGAGTCCGACTAAAAAAGTCGATTCGATTTATAAAAAGAACGATCGAATAAGTTTTATTGAGTCGTCAAAATAAATTTGAACTGAACCATCCAATTTTGCGAGGACATGGATCTAAGTGTAATTTTTCAACGATTATTTTGTTATTTGGATCAAATACGTGACATGTAATCCAACTAATTAGATACACCTCGATGATTCTTGTTTGAGTTCTCAATGAATATTGTACATATCATTACCAATCACAATACTATTCTACGTTCTAAAAAGTTTATCATCCAGTAAATGTTCAAGATTATTATATTCATTAGTAAAAGACATAATCACAGGTTTTTATGTACACTTTAACCATTTTCTAATAAACAGCTGCCAAAAAATGTACTCCGTCAAAGTGCTTATTTGAAAATCTAATATAATTATGTCAAAATACAGGTGCTGTCACGAATTATGAGCGCTGAGAAAAAGTAGTAAGGAAAATGCGCATTTGTTTCATTTGCAGCAAACAGGCAGACAGAAATAGACTCATAAGACTTACTGTATGTAAATGACATACATCAGTCACGTGACATATGGCACCTACTTCCCTTAAACCAAGGTTATTCATAAAATATATCTCATCCCTCGCTATATTCTCACGCTTATCATGAACAATTTAAATGGCATTTTAAACGTCGTGATTTTAACATTTCCCGTGTTGAAAAATATAATTTATATCTAACATTATCGTCCAATGCGTGGTCAATTGGGTGTTATGGAAACCATTAAGCATGCTTAAACGTCATTGGATTGTCAACAAAACGCCCTACGAACACTTCAATTTGATTTAGAACTCTCACTGATTTATCTATTTTAGCTACCATATAGGTTTTATTTAAAGTTTAAATTTCAATGGCGCTTACCATTTCTAAACTTTGATTTGGGTACACGCGTCTTCGCGCTTGACTGGATTAAAATCGTTTGTCATAATTTAAGTTGTCTTACATGTAATTATTTGCAAATGTACTGGGCGTGAGAAATATTGTACTTTTATTTGCTTTGGGGATCTATTTGTATTTAATTCAGTGATAACCTTTGTAGCTAGACTTTCACATAAAGGAAATACTGGATGGATTTGGATTAATTCGAAATCATCATCTCCCCAGCCTTATCCCATGTATTGTCCCGGCTCGATTTAACTCGATGTGACTGATCACCAGATTTTTATACGAAACGACTGCCATACATATGCTCACGCCTGTATTCCCCGAAGAGGTAGGCAGAGGTGTTGTTATCACACCCACTTTTCACCGAATTTGATTAAGTGCCAACGTGACAGATGGTGAGTCTATCGCCGTCTCAGGCGCTATACATACGTCATTGAATTACTTCTCAGAAATATGCAGATTTACTCACGATGTTTACCTTCACCGTAAAGCACGTGGTGTGAAATCACTGAACATAAGTTTTTTTTACTGTCATCTGACTGAATCCTGGTTAAACCAGTTGTCAGACTTTTTAAGGTCTTGGGCCTACCTGTAACGATTGCCAAAGGTGTTAAATTGGCAACCGAGACTGACGGCATAAAGTGATTTCCGAAACGGATTCATTCGAAATACAAACAAGAAAAAAGAAAAAAAACACACAGTTCAAAAACTTAACCGAAACAGTTGTTTAACATTTAAAAACAGAACGACCAAAAATGATCACCCACAGTTCCACCCCTCACACATACGCAGACATAATTACGATACACAATACGCCTCGAGCTAAAGGGGACAGATAGGCGCAAGGGTCAGTGTACTTCGACACGACACAACTAGTATAAAATGAATATATACAGAAGGACAATTTCCCATCACATTCACAGTGAAAATACAATACAACTTTATTAAAAAAAAATCTTAGAAGGTTCCGAACAGATGGTAAATTTTCGACATTCATAAGTGCCTTAACGACTTCAACTGCCTCGTTGGTCTAGTGGTTAATACGTTCGCCTGCCGATCACGAGGTCCCGAGTTCGATTCCCGGGTCGAGTCAAAAATTTATATGGGTTTTGCTGTCAAGCCCGGAGTTTGGAAGTTGGCGGTGTTTCCACCCCCGTGCCTCGGAAAGCACGTTGCACCGTTGGTCCTACGCCTGATCTCTCTCCGGTCGTGTCTGATTGCCTCCCATCGGACTATGAGAGTGAGGGAATAAAGAGTGCACCTGTGTCTGCACACACACTTGTGCACTATAATATCTCCTGCGCACATGGCTAATCCTCGTTGAGATTAGCCGCCGTAGCCGAAATTCGGTAGGAGATCATTATTATTATTAACAGAGCCTAAAGTGAATTTATTCATCAGCATCTAATGGGATTTTTAAGCATAGAATTTGGGTTGTGTTTGAATTCTAATGCGATTGGTCAATAACACCCTGGTATAGATAGGTATGGTTGGTAGCAAAGAAAAGACTTGTGTACTAGACGAATTTCTGTATTGGAATGAAAAATAGGAGTCATTTAAAGGACACAAGAGATGATTGAATCAATGATATGAATGAGTTAAAGATTGAATGTGAGAGTGAGTTACATTATGGAAGGCCTTGGATTGTTGCCATATACCAACACACCCAATACGCAATCGAGTATCGACAACGTTGAAATATATCAAACCGTTGGGAAATTGATTTGTGATTTCTGCGTGTGCGCCGATTCTCAGCCAGTTCAGACAACTGACCTTCTGTTTCATTCCATTTTGTGACGACACTGTCCAGGATATTGGACTAATATTGCACTTGGATAATCCAATTAGACCGACTGTCGGTATGAATGGAACGTTTCCTTTGATGTAAGCTCCGAATGCGAATTCTGTCTGCCGTTTCGGATTTGACAGGTCACCTACGGATATATAGACAGCTGAGACGTAGATTAATTTATTTGGTCCGTGTGACATTGATTCGTAATTGCGATACTGTTTTGGCATATTAGCTACATCAAACGTGAGGTACTTTTTTTTTTTTTTTTTTTTTTTTTTTATTTATTTAGGTTCACCAACAATTTGTTACATTAATACATACAATTATTGCATCTCAAGCTTATAAACTAAATGTACAAATTACTTATATATAAATATACTTGCAATCATGATAATAAAAACAAATAATTGTACACACGTTTATATGTAACATTAACTATTTTTAAGTAATGCGTACAGAAACTTGTGGAAAGAGGAGCTCGTGGCACAGTTGCTCTTGCTCATATAATTCGATCAGCGAAGTTAAACAACCCCAATCCAAACCGTAGTTGGATGGGTGAACGCCTGAGTTCCCTCCGCATCTCGATACGAAAAGCCGTCGGTCCCGGTTGCCAATTGAACATCTCTGACAATCGCTAATCGTCACAAGTCGGTTCGGAGGCCTAAGACTCTGACAACTGGACCTAAATTACCAATTTTCCTCATAAAAAGGATTTCGAAGGTCAAATGGCAGTGGCTTCTTATATAAATCAGGTGATCAGCCACATCGGTTTGAATCAAGTGCTGATCCCAACAATGTATGGGATAAGGTCAGGGAGATGATCATGGGTACTGAAATTGAATATCTGTAAAGCGATATTACATAAACGAATAAGTTAAAGATAAGCAGGAATGACAAAATGTAAGTTGTAAATATTAAAATATACATATATGGGCCCATCATTGGATCTTCTTTGATTGTGTCAGCCACTTCACCTTAACTCATACAAATCGGCCCAGCCGTTTTCTAGATATTGGTGTACATAATTTGTTTTAAAACGGTGGTAGGTCTTTTAACTTAGAATGTCCTTTTTTTGAAGAAGGTTAATAAAGAAAGCCATTTCAGGTAAATAAATGAAAACAGAAATCATTAACCAG
This sequence comes from Watsonalla binaria, assembly GCA_929442735.1. Taxonomy (NCBI): domain Eukaryota; kingdom Metazoa; phylum Arthropoda; class Insecta; order Lepidoptera; family Drepanidae; genus Watsonalla; species Watsonalla binaria. Next base: position 7,752,019 of record OV838937.1, on the reverse strand, counting down.
TAAAACTTTACATCACAAATCCACAGGGCGCATTATGCAAGCTTGACCAACGATGTGTCAGACGAAATTTACATACATCTACCAAGATTAATGGTCACTTGTCTGTTATTTTGTGCAATAGCTAACGATCCTGTTTAATGGATGATAGGGTGAACTTTTATAAGAGTTTATTGACCGTGTGGTTTCGTGACCGCTTGCTATTGGTGAATATTTTATTTTTTTATTTTATTTAACTTTTATTTAATATGTGAGTTCATGTCTCGTTCACTACCAGTAAGTTTTGAAAAATATTCATCACGACTTCAGCAGCTACCATTTTAGCAAAAACCATTATATCATTCGATCAGCGAAGTTAAGTCAGTAATTGGAAGGGTGACCGACGGAGTTCCCTTCGTGTCTCGGAAAGCACGTTAAGCCGTTGGTCCTGGTTGCCAATTTATCATCTTTGGCAGTCGTTACGGATCAGTCGGAGAACTAAAATAGTCCGACAAATAGTTTAACCCAGATCACAGATTGTCCTTGTAAAAGGGGTTGCGAAGGTCAGATGGCAGTCGCTTCGTATAAAAATCAGGTGATCAGCCACATCGGGTTGAATCAATTGCCGACCCCAACAATGTATGGGATAAGGCCAGGGACGATGATACATACACAAATTAATTTAACATGTCATTCGAAGTACGATTACAGAAAGACGTATTTTTCTAATTCGCTACGTGCAGTCGATATCGCAGCTCTATTAGTGAATGTAGCAACATCGATCACTGTCCGAGTGTCCGAACTAATTCCGTACAGACCGTCCGGAGTCGAGATAGGAGGGCCGGACGAACGTGCCGGATGGTGTTTTTCCTGGAACCACGATTGTTTAGTTTGTCCGGCAAATAGTTTTTGAAGGCTTTAGGGGTAAGTGTAAGTGGGTGGAAGTTTTAGACGGAAAAAATAAAATGTTATACATATGCTCACGCCATCCCAGAAGGGTCCCCGAAGGGGTAAGCAGAGGTGTTGTAGACATCAACACCCACATTTCACCGAATATGATTAAGTGCCAACGTGACAGAGGGTGAGCCTATCGCCGTCTCAGGCACTTTACATACGTCTTTGAATTACTTCTCAGACATATGCAGGTTTCCTCACGATGTTTTCCTTCACCGTAAAGCACATGGTGTGAAATCACTGGACATAAGTTTTTAGAAAAACTCGTTGGTACAGGCCCCGCTGAGATTCCAACTTGCGTCGCTTGCGTAGCAGGCGACTGCTCTAACCCCGAGCCCACCACGGCTCTTGTATAATAAAATGTTTTGTAGAATATTTTTATTTTATCGTCCATGTGGACTTGTTGAGCTAACCGCGGATAGTTTTGTGATTTTATGCATTGCATGTTTAATATCTAAACGTAATAATACAAATTAAGATTTTTATTAGCCGTTTAGGTTGTGCCTTGATACATAATGAAGTATTTTAGTGATTTGGACTTATAATTCTATTTGTTTATAATTTTATTTTTATACAGGATATTCTCTGGTCAGGACATGAAGGATTTCGTCATCTCGACACGCCAAGAATATACATAAAAACAATATGAGCACATAGGAGCTGACATTCTGTGTTAGAAAAAAGTTCAAAAAAATATTTGTTTATAAAAACAAGAGCTTTTGGGAATGGACCAGTCGCCTGTAACGCAAGCGACGCAAGTTCGAATCCCAGCGGCAAGTACCAATGGGCTTTTCTAAGAACTTAAATGCTTTTTGCATAAAACTGCAAAGGAAACCTGCATATGTCCGAGAAGTAATTGAAAGACATATTAAATGTATAGTGCCTGAAACGTTTGAACTTCATCCTCCTCGGTGAAAAATGGGTGTTGTTATTACGTCTCCTTTGTTAACATTTTCGGTGAACTTTCTGGTATGACGTGAGCATATTTTATTTAAAACAATATTAGTTCTCACCCAGTACTTATTAAACATGCATAATGACACAACCCATTACAATCGCAATCGGAACTTATCTCGGATGCAAATGGCAAAGCCTTCGAATGGATCGCATCGCAATTAGTGTAAACGTTTCGCGAGACTCGTCCGGTAAAGCTTACTTGATCCGTGTTTGGCTTTGTGACAGACAAAATCCGACGTAGATTTTCGTAATTTAAAGATACTAGATAAGGCTTCTTTATTTAATTCAGATACATATGTGCCACAAAGCATAGAAACATCTGGTTGGTTTTGGCGAATAGCGGATCCCACGCATGCCATAAAACCACATATTTTTATTGTAAATTTAGTTTTTTCGATTGTATTTTTTTTGTTGGTTCTTGTAACATATAAACTATGTAACTAGGTAGGAAGAAGGAGGTATTTTGAGTTCCATGAAAGAGCTATTACAGAAGTATTTTTTTTTAAATTTATATTTTACGCATTAACGCCATATTACAGAAAGGAATTGATGAGATTATAAGAATATAAGATTTGATGTTGTCGTGCGTGAAGTAGCTTCGTTTGTCATATCTAGCCAAAACTCTTTATATCCTCGTATTGTATTCGAACTAATTGTAACATTTTGCAGTGCATCTATCAAAATTAAATTTATAGGATTTTGGGCTTTAAATCCACACTGTGTAGGATTGAAATGTCCTGCGTTTTAAAACATCGTGTCGCTTCAGGTTAATATTTCCGTTTTACTGGACGGGGCAGTCGTGTATTGTTTTTTTTTAAACGTTGTTCTAATGAATATGAATGGTCTTGTATTTTAAAGTAACAACAACATTTTTATCAAAAAATCTCTTTTTCAAACATTTAAAACTATTAATCTGACGTATAAAATTTGCATTTAATTAATGTCACAACAAGAATAGTTTCGGTTGGGAATAAGCCTTAAAGGTTTTTTACATACATATGCTCACGCCTGTATTCCCCGAAGGGGTAGGCAGAGGTGTTGTAATCACAACACCCACTTTTCACCGAAGATGATTAAGTGCCAACGTGACAGATGTTGAGTCTATCGCCGTCTCAGACACTTTACATACGTCATTGAATTACTTCTCAGAAATATGCAGGTTTCCTCACGATGTTTTCCTTCACCGTAAAGCACGTGGTGTGAAATCACTGTACATAAGTTTTTTAGAAAAACTTATTGGTACAGGCTGGGATTCGAACTTGCGTCGCATGCGTAACAGGCGACTGCTCAAACCTCAAGGCCACCAGAGATTTTTTAATTTAGTAACATAACTTTTCAAAGGATTTGGTAACACACCTGATTCTTACCGTAGATTCGAAATTAAATGCAAAGTGACAGACAATTTAATTAGACTAGATTAACTAGACTTTTATGTTATGTATGACAAATTAGGCCTGGGAGCCAGGATCAGTCGGAGCAGACCTTGGTTGGTTGATTGAAACACCGTAACTTGGGCAATCCTGGTATTTATTGCTTCCACAACTGTATTAACTTGTTTCCTTGACGACTACTTGAAGTCCACACTACGTCAGGAAATGTGTGTGCTATATACGTTATGAAAGGAGACTTTCGACAGCGCGATCTAAAAAGATGTAACGCCATCTTGTGTGAAATAGTTACAATAACTTGGCGAAGGGTATTCTACGTTAAACATGTTATGTTTATTTTTATCGACATTCGTGCATTGGAACTGTGTCCATGGGCTTATGTTTATTAAGCAATTTTTATTTGTTTTCTTAAAATTGTATAATATTTTTGATAAGATTAATTACTGAGTTTCATGCCAGGTTCTTCTCAGTAAAAGCAACCTTCCGAACCTGGCGGTAGCATGTATAATCCTGTATAATTATGTGATTCTGACGATTTGAAAGTACTTTGTAAAAAGTCTTAATAAAGATATTTTTGACTTTGACTGTGACTTTGATTAATTTACAGTTTTTTCTCTTTTTCCATAAAGATTGGTGTGAAAAATTGTCTATTTGAAGGTTGGTAAACTGAATCTAAGAGATGTATTATTTAAGGTGAGTACGCCGTTGTTATTTTTATCTAGAACACACTTCCCCCCTCATTGTAGCTTTAAAAAAAAAAATAGTAAACTAGTGGACATCACGTGGTTTCGCGCAGTTCTCGTTCCCGTAGGAGTACGGGGTAAAATAAAGCCTATGCTACTCATGGTGAATGTAGCTTTCCAAAAACCTGGTAATTCATGAAATTCCATTATTTAATTTTGAGTTTGTTTTGAGCTTCACCTTTCAAAAGTGATTGCCAGTAACATGCATGAGAAAAAGCAAATATAAATAAAATACTAACGAAATAGACAGACACAAAACCGTAAACAAACAAATCACCATTCAATTTACCGACACTAAAATGAAAACCATAGGAATGAATGAAATTGCTATTTTTATATTTTGATGAATCGCGAACACGCGTCCCGAGTCGTGACGTCATCATGACGGATTGCATCCGACCTTTGAATGATGAGTGATGAAGATGAATACTTATTTTTAATTTGAACTCTATGTCAAGGAGGTAAGAGTGAAAAGTTATAATACAAGTTTCACAGATGACTGGATAACGCAACTATTGACAGAAAATGCGGCAGGAAATTGGATGGATTTTGATTCAATAGTTGTTTTGAATTTAGATTTAGATAATGCTTTACATTTACTTCATCTTATTCATGCAATAGCTATACCCTGCGGTTTCACCCGCTTATTTTTATGTGTTTTATTATTTCTTGTCTCATCAGCTAAACGGTAAGCAATAATCAGCAAAAATCTCACAATAATTGGATTAATAGGAGAGCCGTGGTGGCCTTGAGGTTTGAGATCAAGATCGAATCCCATAGGGGCCCGTACCAATGATTTTTTCTAAAAAACTTATGTACAGTGATTTCACACCACGTGCTTTACGGTGAAGGAAAACATCGTGAGGAAACCTGCATATTTCTGAAAAGTATTTCAAAAGCGTATGTATAGTGCCTGAGACGGTGATGGACTCACCCTCTGTCACGTTGGCACTTGATCGTAATCGGTGAAATGTGGGTGTTGTTATTACAACACCTCTGCCTACCACTTCGGGGAATACAGGCGTGAGCATATGTATGTATGTTATTTTGCCATCGTGATCTTCAACATCACTATCAAGTTTTCAATTAAAATGTCTCAATATATATAACGACAAGTACATACAAACAACACCCATGTCATGTAAATCACATACCAAAACTATCCGCAATCAATCTTACCTGATCAACCCTTCTAACAGATAAACTTGCAACCTCCATTCATCAAAACCATTAAGCTATTGGAAACTGTCAAACATTTAAAACATTCAACAATACATATGTAAATAGGCTTCAGAGGGCTCTCATAGTTTATTGTTATGGCAACATGCCTTATAACGCTGTTCGGCGCTTAAGATGTTCGAGACACACTGTCGGGTAGGTTGGTGAATGTTGAAAGGATTAAAATAATCTATTGAATTTTTTATTTTACCACAGAGGTGGCAAATAAATATTAATCTCCCTGGCTTTATCCAATACCAATCCGATGCGGCTGAATACCTGATTCTAATTCGAAGCGACTACTATCTAACCTTCGCAATCCCTTTTACTAGGAAAATCGCTGATATAGGAAAACAAATGTACAGACTGCCTCATTACACTGACATAGCTGCACTCCTGCCTGCGGCTTTCTGTAAGGCAGCTCCGAATTTTGAAGAGGAGATCTCGTTATGCTTTCTCTTGAGTGGTCCATAGAATGTTCTCTTCTCGGACCTTCATATCCTGTACTGAGGCTCAGTGTAGTTTCCCAAACGACTAGGGCAGATAATTTTTAAAGGGGGCATGTTCCAATGTCACCTGTCTGCACCAATGATTTTTCCAAAAACTTTTGTGCACCCAAACAATGGAAACATGCAAATATCTGGGAAGAAATTCAAAGATCATTAGTGCATACGACGGCGACGGTGATAGAGTTACCGTTTGTGATGTTGATGAGCTTGCGAATATGTAACTATTAAGACTACAATTTTGTAGGCTGGCCACCCTTCAGAACGCTGAGTCCAGCAGTATCGAGGCGTGTCTAAGTGCTTCGGTTCGCGATTGCAAATGTTAGTGAAATTCAAAACAGGCCGTTTGAGCGTCTATGGTCGCTATTGCGATTTACGCAAGCGATTCCCGAAGGAATATCTGTTTTATTGGATTGCTTAACGTGCTGTTAACAGCGATTTCAGTAGAACTGTATATAAAATTTGAATTTTCCAGCAAATTGACAATAGTATTTGAAGTAAATGATTGTAGTATATATTTTTGCTGCTACGATAGTGAAACGATCACTTTCATGACAGTTTGCATTCGGAAGGGTGATAGTTACGCGTTTTCAAACTTATGATGAGTACAATAAATTAATTTTGCTTACCAAATCCCGCTACAGTTCATACCTACTCTTGAGTTAGTCCTGGAATCCTTTGTCTCCAATAGAATATAATATTACAAAAGAGAAAAGAGTAAGATAGAAAGAAATAAATTTTATCTTCTGCGCATTGTTATATAACTAAAAAGAATAAGGTAGTTTCGGATACCAAGAACGAAAAAAAAAAGTGGGTGTTGTGATAACAACACCTCTCTGCCTACCCCTTCGGGGACTGCAGGCGTGAGCATATGAACGTATGTCAAAGGTGACTGACTCACTGACTGACATAGTGTTCTATCAACACACAAACCACTGGACGGATCGGGCTGAAATTTGACATCCAGGTAGATGTTATGACGTAGGCATCCGTTAGGATTTTGGTTAATTCTACCCCCAAGGGGATAAAATAGGGGATGAAAGGTTGAATGAAACTGTCAATTTTAAACCGATATATTATATAAAACTAAATCCACGCAGGTGAAACCGCAGGGCACATGTAGTATATAATAAACCACGAGTTAGGTACTCCTAACTCGATGAAAACCACATCAGTGCAATGATGGAGAGAAGCATCAATTGATATCCCTGGTGTTTAACAATCATGTTAGTTAGCTGTAATCATCATTAAAATAAAGGTATTGTCTAAGTAGGTCCAATTTCAGACGAAGGCCTCTCTCAATTTTCTCAATGATTTAAACTCCTTGCTCCAATCAACAAAGGAGCTCCAATATCCTAGAACTATTCAAATCACCCCATCAATTCTCCAAAGTTGTTCCCGAGACAAATATCAAAACGTTACGGGCAAACTGTTCCATTAGTCAAATTAATTATTTACCGTCCCAGACATTTGTCCTTGTGACCATATCGTAGCTTTAAGTTATTGTTAATCCAAGTAAGAGCTAAGTTGTCGAAGGTTTTGGGATGTAATTCTCAGGGATTGTAAAGGTACAGTTAAGTTTGACAGCGTCTTTGAGTCGTTAAGTAGTTGATGATTTTGAGAACCCTTTGAATGTGTTTGAGATGGAAATTGGTGAGTGGGTTACTTGAGACTCATCAGAAATGTGTGTATCTATTTAAGAGATCTCAAAAGATATACACGGACATAATAGGTATTCGTTTTATGATCCCGATAACAAAAATCTTAGGTGTTAATCTAAAATGTTCGTTGAATTTGAATTTTTAAAGGAAGGTCTATCTATTTTTTTTTGCCGGTTCCTATCAAGACTTGCTCTTATCAGTTCTTTTGTTTCTGATCAGGTGGTCTGTTTCGACGTTCATTAGTGCCTTACTAGGAACTATATTTTATATTTTAATTTTAAATATTTTTTTTATTTCTATTTCGTCGATGGGTTTATTATCATCTGCTATTGCCCCAGTACCAGACCATAGTATGGATTAGTATGCACGGTTAATGGCCATAGACTCAGGAAATTACCTTTTAATCACTAACTGGCCAAATATTGGTTTACATCATTGGCAATCAGATACAGGTCAGTCGGAGGTCTAAGCGAGTCTGACAACTGGTTTAACCCAGGTTACCGATTTTCGTCATAAAAGGGAATACGAAGGTCAAATGGCAGTCGCTTCATATAAAAATCAGGTGATCAGCCACATCGGGTTGAATCAAGTGCCGACCACAACATTGTATGGGATAAGATGATGGAGGAGAGGGAGATGATGATGATATAAGTAGCTGAATACAAGTATGAGCAAATATATTACCAATATTTTCGTCATAATAAAACAATTCCACCACAATATCAAACTTCAAAATGTCGACTCCTACAAGTCCTTACCCCGACAATTCCTCATGAAGAGCGTTCTGTAATCCGTCTGTCTGTCGCAAACAATACAGCGGAATACATTAACTCGAGTCAACGGGAAACCGCAGGTTGAACGTCTTTGAGGGCATCGTATTACTGAAATGCTAAATTAATGCTGGAATGGTTTCCAACAATAGCTTTGTCGAATGACGGTTCCAGTTTGGGCTTTGATTTATCGTCGCTTATTTGGTTGAATGTTCATTTTCTACATGTTTGTTTTGTATGTCGTCTCGTCTAGGACAGGAATGTCCTATAAGTACCGTTTTTCTTCAAAGGTGGCATACAAGCGTACAATAAACTTGCTGGTAAAAAATGATTCTTCATCTTATAAAAATCCTATGTAAACAAAATGAAGGACCTACGGGAACCACAGCTAGCACAGTGCCTAATGAATTAAGGTAGAATTATTTGGTTGTGATCTTCTATATGGTACCTAGTCCAGTGGCTTCGAATTCCGAAATCTTTAATCTACGCACTTATATGTATAAAACAAGTTGTCAGGTGACGTAAGGTATAGTTTAAAAATTGTATAATATTTTCAATAAGAGTAATTACTGAATTTCTTACCAGCTTTTACTGAGAAGAACTTCTCAGTAAAAGCAACTTTCAAAACCTGGCGGTAGCATGTATATAATCCTGTATAATTATGTCATTCTAAGGATTTGAAAGTACTATGTTGAAAGTCTAATCGAATAAAGATATTTTCGAGTTTGAGTTTGACATTGTTTAAATAGTCTTCTACATACATATACTCACGCCTGTATTCCCCGAAGGGGTAGGCAAAGGTGTTGTAAACATAGCACCTACTTTTCTGTGAGTCTATCGCCGTCTCAGGCACTATACATACGTCTTTAAATTACTTCTCAGACATATGCAGGTTTCCTCACGATGTTTTCCTTCACCGTAAAAACACTGTACCTACATAAGTTTTTAGAAAAACTCATTGGACCACTTGCGTAGCAGTTCTTTAAATAGTATTCTCTTTTATGGATAAACTCACAATATCTCTATCTATAAACTTTTTTACTAAGGCAAAAATAAATTTGCATCCGTGATGCATATTTTTATGACTGAGTCTTTAATACTCAAAAAAAATACTAACATTGTAAAACACAGCGCAAAAGAAATTTAATAAGCATCGTAAATAAAATTTAGATTAAAAAGACGTTTTATTACCGTCGTAAGATTCCTCAATCGTATCCTATTGATCTTTGAAGTAATATAGCAGAAATAAATTGCGTCGGCCGTCATAATCCCAAATTGGTTTCCAAACATGGATTTTTAAAACAGGAATCTATGATTGAATCAACACGCGATAAAGGGCACGACTTGGGGTTGCTATTGTAGTGTTTGAAGCAGATGTAAGTGATACTGGAAATGCCGAGGGTCAATACTTATATTCCTTACCTATCAAAACTATTCCAATTACTTTGCCTAGTTTACGCTTAAAAAATAAGCTTGACAAACTATTGACTTATCTAGATGTATTTTAAGTTATTTTTCAAAACGTGTAACGTTCTGTACACGGCACAAGATCCTGCGGCGTCGGTGATTGTCGCGAAATCGTGATCTAATGGAGTATCTTAATTTAATTGGCTGTGATTCAACTTGTTTTCCCTATCTGGACGTAAAAATATTGGCCCTAATGACTACTTAATAAATGTTATTAATTTTGAGTTTCACTAACTGCATTCGTCGTATCTTGATTTCAAATGCCTCAACAATTTCAGTGCCTCAATATCAGCTTAGCTGCTCAAGAAATCCAAAAATGTTTATTAAAAGTAACAGGGGGCCAAGCTTAGCTTTGACGTTCAATTTTATGGTATAAAAATGAAATGTCAAAGCTCAAAAGCTCTTAATACGGCCTGCTCAAACCGATGGTGGTAAGCCCCCAGTACAAAAAACTATTTTCAAATTGTAATGAAATGATGAATCTAATGTGAAATAATACGTGCCACATCCAGCACAAAATAACACATTGGTGAAACTCAAAGCAATATTGAGTGTGAGCGTTAGGCAAGTAATTGTGAAGATGTCGGATTACTGCCCTCGATGGTGCCGAGGGTCCGGGGACACAGGGTAAGTGATACATCAGTGTCTCACACGATACGTTTAAATTTTGAGCTGGATTTTTGGGAAATGATTGATGTTGTCCGAGCCTTAGTTGATAACAGTTTCGAACCAAAACCCCCTTTTAAACCATGACTAGACCACGTTCGGAATCTATACCTATCCCTTTTGAAATCCACATCAAAAAAGAGATGGAACTACTTTTAAGCCAATTATCTTGCACGATTTTTTTAAATAAGGGTGTTGTAAGTAGGTCATCTTATATCCCAGAATAATATAGTTCTACAAACTATAAGATTTTAAGGAACGGGAACATCATTGGTTTCATTGCCAAGTTAGTAAATTTCAGATATAAGCAATTTAGTATTTAAGATACCTGGGGACCCACCATCATCGGTTTTAGCAGAGACTTTTAAGAACTTCTGAGCTTTGACGTTCCATTTGTGTACCGTAAATTTAAACATCGCTATTTAAACGATCATAGTTGGCCCCCTGGTTCAAGAATATACGATATTTACTGTAAAAATCTATGAATTCAAAAAGCTTCGTTTAAAAAAACGAGAACAGAATAATGAATAAAATACTACACACAGTAATGGTACTCGAAATGAATTCCGGAGTCCCTTTGTTTACTGAAGGGGAAATAATTAGAGCAGATTCAAACGAGGATACGGAAGGAAAACGAAAAAACAATAATAATTCATCAGGTAAAGATAATCCAGAATTTTAACAATAGGGATTCCCCTAATGGGGACGACGCCAAATTAGCAATTATGCTATAAAATTCAACCGAGAGCCTTGTTTTAAAAGTGTCGGATGTCAAATGGATTTTTATGAAACCCGAGGTCGGGATAATGATGAGGAAATACATGGTTACAACGTAATTGGGCTGGTGGATACTTTTATTGGCGAAGAATTTAACTTTTCGAATTTTTGCCTAACAATCCTGGGGTCGGCTTTCCTATCTAACCTGATATGGCTATTAGCAATTTTAGAGAGATTTTTCCGTAACTTATCTGATGATCGCGGAAACATGGCATGTGATATGCGAAAATGACAGCAGCTCTAGACAAAGTAACATTCTGATATAAAATGTATGGACGCGACATAAATCAGGAACGTGTCATTTGTCATTCCCACATTTTGTATCTATAATCTGCACTTTTATTCGCCGGAAACTTAATAGATATAAAGAGATCGCTCTCACAATTTGTAATTGTGTAAAATTACTTATTTCGGTTCGAATGCAATTATTCAACAACGATCAAAACAGTGTCCATGCTTTGTAAATTCATAATCGATCAATTTCTCCCTAAAAATGGTAAATGTGTCCGAAATTTGTAGCAGATTTGTGGGATCCATTGTAATGCATCACCCTAAAGTACTTATAAATATTCAGGCGATCGCTCTGTTTGAGTGTCCTCTACTACACTCCAACTTGTCTTCGAATGAAGACAGATGGCGATCGTGGTATTATTGTCCGGGGAATGTCGACGATTATAATTTTGTGGGGCATTGTGGTGACGTAAATGGATAATTTGGTAGATTTTAGGTCGGTCACATTTTGATGGCTCTTTGGATGAACAAAATGTATGGGTGTTATTAAAATGTAACTATGGTTTATATAACTAGCTATATTTCGCAGTTTTTCATATTATGCATTTAGTCTCATAGAAAAAAAGCATTTAATCTGTTCGTTCCGCCATGTTTCAGAACTAATTTAGGATATTATTCAATAATACCAAGACTCTGTAGGATGCAGAATGCGCTATCTAAAAAAGAACGATGGTGTTGAGTTGAGCATACCCCTCTTTAGATTTAAGAACCTTATTTTAAAAAATACTTAGAATATTCCAAACCTGTTTTTTTTACTCTTTAAAATTATTTCAAATATTTGAGCCGTATTTTTGTTTAAGGTGTAGGGTGATCTTTTGTTATTATGAATTTTGTGTTCTTCTGTAATAGTTGGAGAATTTAGAATTTAAATACATTAAGCTAATATTTTATAAAACGTGCAATGTATCCAATGTTGAAGAACCTTAATAAATAAATAAAAAATAATAATAAAACCCTGTTTATTTGGCTCTAGCGGACGCCAAGCGGTTTCACCTGCCTAGTTACCGTTCCCGTGGGAATACGGGGATAAAATATAACCTAAATTACTCGCTGATAATTTAGCTATTCACTGCTTAAAGAATTTTTAAGATCGATACAGTAGTTCCGGAGCTTATTCAATACAAAGAAACAAATATTTTCTCTGAATAATATTTTGTATAGATTACAAACGGACAAATTAATTTTATTCATGTTTAGCTTAGGTGTACAGATGATAGCCAACAACATCTGTCATCGCAAATCCTAACTTTCATTAACTTAAAGCGCCATGCAAAATGTGCCTTATTTGCATATGCCATGCAATACATGTTACTGCACGTGTCTCGGCTCGCGCTACGGAGATTACATTTATTTTCAATCTTCATACTTGATTGTGTGGGAGCCACTTTGCATTTTGAAAGTGTATTCTTATTGTTTGTTTGTTCGTGGACACTATAATATTTTAAAAGGATTATGTTACACTTCTGCAGCTCAGAGTATTGGTTGAGGAAACTGGATTTAAAAAAAAACAAATTTTATTCGGTATAGGGCATGAGTAGGTAGTACATATGAAATAAAAAATAAAAAAATAATTTTGAACATTTTTAAATTTATTCGTCTTTAATCTAACTAATATTTGTTAAATGCAACAATGTAATTTTATTAGAATTTAATACAAAAAATTACGGGATTTTTATAATTTATTATTAATTTAAACAGACATATGCTCACGCCTGTATTCCCCGAAGGGGTAGGCTGGTGTAATCACAACACCTTATTTTCACCGAAGATGATTAAGTGCTAACGTGACAGATGAGTCATGGTGAGTCCATCGCCGTCTCAGACACTTTACATACTTACATTGAATTACTTCTCAGAAACATGCAGGTTTCCTCGCGATGTTTTCCTTCACCGTAAAGCACGTGGTGTGAAATCACTATGAATAAGTTTTTTAGAAAAACTCATCACAACCCCGCTGGGATTCGACTTGCGTCGCTTGCGTAGCAGGCGACTGCTCAAACCTCAAGGCCACCACGGCTATTAAATTTATTTTAGTAACTAATGGATGTTGTAACAAAAATGTTCACCTAAAACTTTCTTCTTTCTTTTCATTATTTCTAGACCCTATAGTTCTATCACATATTATACAGCTAAATTCACAATAGAATATACGTAAGGACTTATCGGCCATATTGGACCCTTTATATTTTCAGTGAACATATTTTTAAAATTTCATTTGACCACCTATTTTATAATTTACTGACAATCGAAACGAGAACCTCCTACATTTTGAAGTCGGTTAACCATGGTTGAATTTAGAAGAGTTCAATCTAGTAACAATGCATATTACTCGTATGTAAAGTATAAAGTAGTGAAAATCTATAAAATTTCCATGTCACAATGTTAGTTACCGTACTCCTCCGAAACGGCTGGACCGATTTTTACCAAATTTTATATGCGTATTCAGTAGGTCTGATAATCGGCTACTATCTATTTTCCATACCCCTAAGTGATAAGGGTGACCACCCAAATATATGGCAATACAATTTTTGCCGGGCACAGCTAGTATTTATATATTTTTTTACGTTTCTACTTTCAGATAAAATGTATTACATATACCAAAATAAAAAAAATAGATACAAACAGAATTCTTTTTCTCATAAGACCAAGCAATAATACAATGATTTATCATTTCCCAAAACACTCAAATGTGCAACCGCAAATTGTCCAGCCTATGGAGGGTCAAGCAAAAAACCAGTGGCAAGTGTGGCAACACTGAGGGCAGTTTGTCTTCATAGCGGACAGGTTTATAGCGGGCTCGGTAAATAATATCAACGCGGGTAACGTCATGTAACATTCATGTCGGCTTATGGGATGTTAGTACAGGTTGATTATTTTTACGTAGTCGGTTTTTTATGAATTGTTGTATTTTATCTTCCACTAGCGCGTGCCCTGCGGTTTCACCCGCGTAGATTTAATTTCATAGTAGCCTAAGTTACTCTTTGTAACATTAGTTATGCGCCTATGAAAGTCCCGTTAATCGGTCCAGCCGATTTGGAGGTACCCAGAACAAACAGACAGACGGACAGGCAGGCAAACAGAAAGACGGAGAAAAAATAAAAAAAATTGGTTTTTCTATCTTAGTGAAAAGCTGTTATTTTGGAATTACAAACAGACACTTCAATTTTATTTATCTGTATAGAATAGATATAATTTGGTTTCTTAATGATTATTATTTTTACAATCTGGCCAGATTTTCTTCACTCCCAGCAGTCTATGGTGTTATTTTAATTCATCAAAACAAACTTTTTCTCTTGATTTTGTTGAATCATGATAATGCATTCTTATCGCGTTCGTTACATCTATAACTAACACATATGGATTAATCAAAGAAAAAAAAATCGTAAAACATCTGAATAAAATTCAACAAGACCGAGGAATCTATGCCTTTCTTTAATTACTAAACCATATATAATAATGATTATGCTTCAAAAAATTTGATAAGTCAAAAAACAAACACGAAAATCATCACCCTATACGTGGTCTATAAGAGACTTCTTATAAATACCTCGGTATTGTGGCCGGTGGAATTATCTCCTTGTATTGGACTAACAAGAGTTATGGGTAGGCAGCTGGCGCCGAATACACTACGGGGAAATATAATCAAGTGGACATTGAATGTTGTCTTTTGATTATAAGATATGTCTTTTTAGTTCTGTGATTATTATATTGATGTGAGAGCCGTGGTGGCCTTGAGGTTTGAGCAGTCGCCTGCTACGCAAGCGACGCAAGTTCGAATCCCAGCGGGGTCTGTACCAATGAGTTTTTCTAAAAAAACTTATGTACAGTGATTTCACACCACGTGCTTTACGATGAAGGAAAAGATCGTGAGGAAACCTGCATATTTCTGAGAAGTAATTCAATGACGTATGTAAAGTGTATGAGACGGCGATGGACTCACCATCTGTCACGTTGGCACTTAATCATCTTCGGTGAAAAGTGGGTGTTGTGATTACATCACCTCTGTCTACCCCTTCGGGGAATACAGGCGTATTATATGTATGTATTTAGATGTAAAAAAAGAAAAAATGCTAATTGGATGCTACGATATTAGATGTTTGAAACTTTTGTGTAGATAATTATTTGCATCCTATTTGGTACTAGTATAAAACTTTATCCCAAAATACTATAAAATATTTAAGCTGTTAATTATCTCTGAGATTATAAAAAATATACCTTCTAAAATTATTTTGGTACAGTCCGATAGTTATTATTATTAATACTAAGATTATTGTGTAATTCATAGCACGCTCGACGTCCATCCAAAAAGATAAATATAATTTCCATATAAAACTACTGCATATAAAGTTGATAAATAAAGTAACATAATTAGGTAAGTAATATTTATAGACATCGCTACATATGGCTTAACGAACCAAATCTCCACTATGATATGATTAAATAGATTACTAACATATTATGATAATGAAATTTTTGCTCGACCACGAAAAATTATGCACCCTACACTATCATAATCCAAAGATTCTCCCCAAAATGTGGTTAAATGCACTATTTCTGGTAAATTGTACTATAAGGGCGCTTTAATCATATCACCATGCGAGGGATAGACTGGAAACTAATATCATAATTCGATTTTTTGTAGCGTAATTGAGTAAAGAATGAGCCGTGATGGCTAGAAAAATATCATTGGTCTATACCAGTGGGATTGTCTAACAACTTATAAGCAGTGATATAACTTGGCAAGATTTACTATGTATAGTGAGTATACCTGCGTAGTATGTCTTCGCAAAATTCGAAGTCAAGATTTAACGTAATCATCTTTAGTCCCTTTCGGGAACCCTTCTGGGAACGGGAAAGCGTACGTTATTGGGTAAAATATTAACCTACTTATTTCCATATAAACAAATTGCTCACGAGCTGTAACTTAGAAATTATAGCTGGAAAAAACCAATAGCAACCACAAGACTAGACTAGGCAGTCCATACCTACTTACTTATAATAATAAATGTATTAAAAATCATGGAAACATCCATTACATACATTATTCAAAAAACAATACATTCACGAAAATTTCGCATGACTCCACAACAATTTAGCTTAGGACGGCATTTAGAAAGAAATGTATTTCCCAGCAATAAATCCAACATTACCTGGGATTACCAGTAGGGTTGCAGACAGGCAATTTGTCATGCGACCAGTCAAGCGAGGAGATTCGGTTACCCTTTTGAAGATTTGAATTTTACTGACACGCTTCTGTGGTTCTATTCGCATTGTGTTATTGAAGTTTGGGGAACGGTTTGTTAAGATATTTATGAAAATACTATCTTTTCGACAAGACTTCCGACTCCATTCACGTTATAGTTCAGTTCATTAGTAAGGTTCAGTAGGTAAGGTTGCGAGTTTTCTTAAACTCGCTGTCAGCAGTCATCGCGTTGACGTTAACGGAGCTATGTCCATCGCCCTGGCCTTATCCCATACATTGTTGGGGTCGGCACTTGATTCAACCCGATGTGGCTGATCACCTGATTTTTTTATACGAAGCGACTGCCATCTTACCTTCGCAACCCCTTTAACGAGGAAAATCTGTGATCTGGGTTATACCAGTTGTCAGACTATTTTAGGCCTCTGACTGACCTATAACGATTGCCAAAGATGATAAATTGCCAACGGAGCCATGTATCGGATCAAAATAAAGCCATCTGTGGGCCGACAGATATCGCTATTTCGGTTCATTGTGATGGAGGCAGTGAAAAACTCGCTTGTCAGTAACTCCACTTCTACCCCTCCCTCCCCTCCATGGAGCATTGGCATTTTGGCGAGCTTATACAACTCTTAAGGGTGCAACCTTATGCAGCCGCTCGTCACTCGTTTTCAGCGACAAGCTGGTCAAGCGACCCCATTTAAAATTTTCCGCCACTCAAAATTTTAGTGTCTCATGCAGTCGCTCGTCGCTCGTTTGGTGATGGTGGTATTTTTCATGATTCAAAGATGGGCTAAAAGTTCAAGTAAAGAGTAATGAGTGTACCCGATCCAGAAAAGCTAACGGTTGATGGCTTGTATGCATGTGCTAGTTGGTGACGAGGCATTCCGATTAACATACTACTTATACTGTCGATATTTCTCAGCAACAAAGCTCAACATTTTCAGCTTTATCGCTACATTTCCTGTGACCACATTTGTCGCTGGAAAAGAGCGTCGAGCGGCTACATCAGGTTGCACCTTAAGGCAGTATTATTTGGCTGTCAAATGTCTTTAACATCGTACAGCACGCATTCGGGCAGCTCTGATTATCTTAAGGGTGATTCCATCAAAAACTAATTGTAAACCAAAAAAAAAACTATGTAAGTAATAAATTCCTTGAGTAAGTTCAGGAGAAGTCTAGAACCCCTAAATTATATTAAAAATAAAAACGGGATATTCCGTTATGCCTTACAAGGATAAACAAAATACGATAAAATTACTCAGATTTTTTATTCATTTATCTAGAAACATTTCAACATTCAACAAGAGCAGTGGTGGCCTCGGGGTTTGAGCAGTCGCCTGCTACGCAAGCGACACAAGTTCGAATCCCAACGGGGCCCTTACCAATGAGTTTTTCTAAAAAAACTTATGTACAGTGATTTCACACCACGTGCTTTACGGTGAAGGAAAACATCGTGAGGAAACCTGCATATTACTGAGAAATAATTCAAAGACGTATGTATAGTGTCTGAGACGGCGATAGACTCACCATCTATCACGTTGGCACTTAATCAAATTCGGTGAAAAGCGTGTGTTGTGATAACAACACCTCTGCCTACCCCTTCGGGGAATACAGGCGTGAGCATATGTATGTATGTACATTTCAACATTACAGCATTATAACCAAGATGATGCTGTAATTAGTAGCATCACGTTGAAAAGGTGCCTCAAATGCAACTAGAAAAATAATTTCATCATACTTTTAGATATTGCTAGCAATCTCCGGTTCAACGGTTACATTTACACCTGAGACGCGGTCGTATTGGATTTGTAAAAGTAGATTAGTTATTCTCATTTTCATTTTTATTTTTTCAAAATCTAGACACCGAGATGCTACTGTGAAATTATAGATGGAAACCCAATAATACTTTGCCTAATCCGGGGATCGAACCCAGAACTTCGTGTTCCACAGTAGCGGTTGCGACAACAAGACCAACGAGGCGGTACCTAATACTCATGCTAGTGACGTAATACTATTTCTCTTGATTTACATTTTTTTGTCCGGTAGTTTCATAGTTGAGAGCGTTGAAACAACCCTACAAAAATTAATGTAAAATTTATCATACAAACATTAACGCAATGACATATAATCACACCTGTATTCCCCGAAGGGGTCGGCAGGGTTTTTGTAATAACAACACCCACCTTTATGTTTCCTCACGATGTTTTCTTTTACCATAAAACACGTGGTATGATATCACGGCTCATATTTTTTTGAAAAAGTCATTGGTACAAGCCGTTGGGATTCGATCTTGCGTCGCTTGTGCAGCAGACGACTGCCCTAACCCCACGGCCACCACGGCTTTAAATAAAATGAATTAATTGTCCGTCGTAATCATCATCTCCCTGGCCTTATCCCATACACTGTTGGTGTCGGCACTTGATTCAACCCGATGTGGCTAATCACCTGATTTTTATACGAAGCGACTGCCATCTGACCTTCGCAACCCCTTTAACGAGGAAATTCTGTGATCTGGGTTAAACCAGTTGTCAGACTATTTTAGGCCTCCGACTGACCTGTAACGACTGTCAAAGATGATAAATTGGCTACCGGGACCGACGGCTTAACGTGCTCTCCGAGGCACGGAGGGAACTGTCACCCACCCAATTACTGGCTAGAGGTAGGGTTGCTTAACTTCACTGATCGAATTATATGCGCAATAGCATCTGTGCCACGAGCTCCTCAATTAATTGTCCGTCGTAAATTAATACATATAAAGCAGATATATTATCCCTTTTTTCTAAGACAAAATAATCATACAGCATGTCCAATTATCCCGAGCAATATTTCTCCAATTAATTACCATTATTGTTCTAAATCATTGAAACGATACACCCCATGTAAGCCATCCCTGTGGGGTAAGCACATGAGGGTAAAAATAGGTCATGCCTTTAATCTGCTTAATTAGCGAGGAGAAAAGTTCAATTTTCCATTCCCTAAGGGCGGGATGTGTTAATTAGAATAAAATTTACAAGGATTAACGCAAGAATAAAACACTGAAACCACAGTTTATGTAATTTTTGCCGGTGACGTCACAAGCCATGAGTGCTGACCTTGAATGTGCAGTAGTAATTTTTATGGCACGATTTTTGCTGAGCGCTCCTTACTCGTGGCGGCACCTGTAAGGCCTTCGACATTTTCTATGACATTATCTTCCGTAAAGCCGTAGCCTCTTAAAAGTCGTGGTGGGGTTTGTGCAATCACCTGCTACGCGACGCAAGTTTGAATCCCAGCGACCTGTACCGATGAGGTTTTCTAAACACTTATGTGCAGTGATTTCACCCTGTGTGCTTTACAGTGAAGGAAAACATTGTGAGGAAACCTGCATATGTCTGAGAAGTAATTCAAAGACGTGTGTATAGCGATAGACTCACCATCTGTCACGTTGGTTCTTCATTTGTGATGAAAAGTGGGTGTTGTTATTACAACACCTCTGCCTAACCCTTCGGGGAATACAGGCGTGAGCTTATGTATGTAATATGTCTAATTACACGAAGATAATTAATTTCGTGTTCATTAAAAAATCGCAATAATCCAGAAATAGTTTTTAACTGATTATAAAATATCTTAAGGTAATATTTATGAAGACTGAAAAAGTGAAATAAAATACGCATTTAACCAGTAAGTGCACCTGAGGCGAATTTCTTTACTTTATAGGCTTAATGACTGGATAATGCAATTAAAGTATAAAGAGAAAGGGCTGGGAGCTCTCTTTGGAAGTATTGGGGATTAATAACCCTTTAATTTTTACTGCTTTGTATAATTTTGAAGTTGCAGGGCAGAAGATGGCACCCAAATAATGCCCTGTAGAGTAAAGTCATAGAATTCAAATTCGACGGTAAGGGTTTTTCAAGATAAGAGTTGTTATCAAAGTTTTGTCAAAAATTATTGCGAATATATATTCAAGAATTTTAAGATTACAAATTGCATATTCCAAAAATAAAATTGAAATCTATTGTAAGACTAGCTGTGTCCCGCGGATTCACCTGCGTAGACTTAATATGCCGTATGGCACGGGGAAGCCTATTTTTCTTTTTTATTAGCTATCTGCCAGTGAAAGTCCCGTTAAAATCGGCCCAGCCGTTTTAGAGATTAGCTAGGACAAACAGACCAATATACAGACAGAGAGACGGACAGAATTTATGTCAGTACCTACTTTACTTTTACTTTCATACTTTGCATTTAGTGAACAGTTGTTAATTTTTAATTATCAATTGCCAATCTATCATCTTTGGCAATCGTCACAGGTTAGTCGGAGGCCTAAAATAGTCTGACAACTGGTTTAACCCAGATCACAGAATTTCCTCGTAAAAGGGGTTGTGAAGGTCAGATGGCAGTCGCATCGTATAAAAATCAGGTGATCAGCCACATCGGGTTGAATCAAGTGCCGACCCCAGCCCAGGGCCAAATGATGATATTGTTAATTTTAAATTACAAAGGGACACATTTTTATTTATTTTATTTGTATATATTACTTAAATAATTGCTTATCGCCCACCGAAGTGTACCAACACAACGATAACAAGGTAAATCGTTATGAACCCGCAAATAAGAGAAAATACACCTCACTTGGCCCTAACATTCAACATCCGATGAGATTTAGATAAACCAACTTATCCATCACACAGCTCATTCCAAACTCTACCTTAATTCCTCGTAATACAGTTCAAAGCAACTACAACAATATCGTTGCTAAGAATACACCACCACGCAACCCAACAAATCACATCACCAACTTACTAAAGTTATTAGACATTCCAAAATGGCTTCTATGGGTTTGAAATAAGGTAGTAATAGGCAGCAAGGTTTGTTGGTTTGTGGGTAAGTAAGTCCTTAACACAATTCTTACCCATCTCATCATGGATTTGTCGGTGCGTTCATATGGAAACGGTTTCTTACGAGTTTCGGTTATAGGTAACTTCGGAACTGTTCTTGAAGATAATCTGTTGATCGTTCAAATAATAAGGGTTTCTAGAAACTTTAGTTGGTACAGACAAATGAAATGAGTGTGTTATTACTAAATATTTCTTTTAGTAAATATATATTTATACATACATACATATACTCACGCCTGTATTCCCCGAAGGGGTAGGCAGAGGTGTTGTAATCACAACACCCACTTTCCACCGAAGATGATTAAGTGCCAACGTGACAGATGGTGAGTCCATCGCCGTCTCAGACACTTTACATACGTCATTGAATTACTTATCAGAAATATGTAGGTTTCCTCACGATGTTTTCCTTCACCGTAAAGCACGTGGTGTGACACACAAGTACACCACGGATCTATATTTATACTGATAAATAAAATTGTAGTGTCTGTTTGTAATTCCAAAATAACATCTTTTAACTAAATGCATAATATGTATATACGATACTCACTTAAAAAACCAAGTATTAAAAATTCTGTTTGTCTGTCTGTGTGACATGTGAAATCCAAAATATAACAGAATAAAGTAAGTTGACAAACAACCTACATATCCCATAAATATGTATGGAAAAAAGGCACCCATTATAGTCCCTTGTCATATTCCGCATCTTTTCACGGTTTAATAAATAAGATGCTTCAAAATCCTAAATATGATCGCAGAGTTACAATAAAATATTCATCCAGACTCCATTTGTCTTCCTCAAAGATACAATAACATGGATCTCGCATCATTCTCGCCCCTATTTCCACGTAATAAAAAACAAATGATTATTACTACGCTTTGACGTGAACAGCTGCCTCAGACGTACGGCGTTTCTGCTGCGTTTTTCTGCATAAGTTTTGTAAGTACCTTCTATGTGTCCGACAATGGGTTAATATAATCTACATGCACACTGTAGAGTTTGATTATTATCTGTGCTTAACCTTAACTAAGGGCACCACCTGTAGTGAATAGACAGAAGTAATTGTTTAAAAAAAAGATGAAGATATAGAAAATAAACAGTATCGATTAAATTTGGAGCATTGGGGAAGTACCTACACATACCAAGTTGATCCGCAATTGAATGCTCGATCCGACAGTGCATAAAATAAAAACCATCATTATTTTCTATGAAATAGTATTGAGCCCCGCGGTTACAGCCGAGTATATTTAACTACCACCAGAATATATTTCTCATATTTTTCTAATGTGTAACCTATACTAGGATGTCAGTAAAAATCAGCTAAAAACACAAATATTCTAAAAAAAATTAACGATCAGCAATTATTAGTGACATTGTACAAAACAAAATATATCATGTATGAAAAATATGATATATGATATTTATATTAAAAACTAATTTGAACCCATTGAGTTTGAACAACAATCGGAGACAATCAGGCGATCTACCGCGCGAACAAAAACGCAGGCACGTTCTTTTTGATTTATAAAAAACAAGCGTGACAGTTATCTTCGTTCGCATGGAGTACCCTCTACAGTGTTTTTAGTTCATTAAAGGTGCGTGCGGGCGGAAACAGTCGCCGCCGGATGCCTTTTCGCGGGCGGCTTGTCTTTGGCGGCATGATCAATGGAGTGGCACTAGGATGACAATCATGCATACGATTTGAGGATTATTTGAAGCACGCATAGAAATAATGTTTATCCTATTGCCAGATGGTAAGAAATCACTCCTAATATGATTGAAGATTCCACTCAAACTGAGATCTGTATGCAATTTAATTAATTTGGATTGGGACTTGTATCGTTAAATTAATTCATCAACAAAACTATTACAGTTACAGACTAGTTTATAATAACAACAAATTAATATACATAACTCAAATACTTCGACAGTAGTATTATTAAATAATAACTGCTTTATTTTATGGTGCGATTAATCCTACGTATAATAAATTGCAAGTTGGATAAATTATCCTACCAATATAAATGGTCACAGTACCCGCGTTTGATGTATCCGCATAAACAATTACATAGAAACTGAAAGCCTTCCTTCCTCCGGGAGTGCCTTTTGTGGAATGATCAGCATGTCTCCAGAGCCGCTCTTCAAAAGGTACCGAATTAATGAGATGACTTTGACGGCATTTTTAAAGATAATATTCGCGGTACCTATTCATTAGAGAAATGAAAGAAATATAAATTGTTTTTAAAAACCATGTTTGAAGATGTGTATGAATTTGGATGAAGTGGAAGAGTCTGCATGTATTGTATATTGTATCGATGAAATATACATCATGCCAGTTGAGTCTCTTGCCGGTTCTTCTCAGAAGGCTAGTTTCCGAACCGGTGGTAAATTTTCACTCATAGCCTTACAGAGCCTGAAGTGAATGAATATTTTTCATTCATTAATTTCATATAATTTTTTTTATTCAGCTGAACAATCTATTTTTTTAGTTAGCATACATATTTGTTAAAATGTATTATGGAGGCGTGAGCATAAGGATTTTTTCAAAGTAAGGAAAGTTTTATTCCTTTACTGTATAATCGAATGGTTCACCTAGTTTGACGTCGACGATATCGATTACGTATTTTCCTCATTTTGTATGGGAACGTAAAAGCGCCTCTAGCGACGAGTTTAAGAAGTTTTACGTTCCAATACAAAATGAGGAAAATACATGTTGAAACCTACTGTTACCAACTTTACACAGACGAACCTTTGCCTCCTTCGTAGAGGTGTCTACGATACTACGGTGGTGCTACGTGCTACGACGTAGCACTCTTGCTAGGCCTATCTTATCACAAAATAATTTGCTACAATATTATCTACATAAGGTATTTATTGCCTTGCCCCTTTCGTTTCGAGTCCCGAAACCCAATCCCAATCCCTCGGGTCTGTACCAATGAGTTCTTTCAAAGACTTATGCGCAGTGATTTCACATCGCGTGAAGGAAAACATTGTGAGAAAACCTATGTATATCTGAGAAGTAATTCAAAAACGTATGTATAGTGCCTGAGGCAGCGATAGACTCACCATCCGTTGGCACTTAAAAACAATAGTTTCCGAACCGGTGGTATATTCCTCGAATTTCATAATAGCCTTACCAGGGCCAAGGAAAAGTGGGTGCTGATATCAAAACACCTCTAGCTACCTTCAGCAATACAGGCTTGAGACTAGCGTTTAAATTTTTCCAAGATTTTGTTCTCACAAGATATCCCAAGTAAATGTAATAAAGAGTCTGTATAGTAACAATTTACCTGTAAACCAAGTTACACCCCCATTAACCCCGGGCAGGAACCATATTACATCTATTTCCGCTGACCACCTCCGCTTATTCAATTTATTTCTTATTTCACCAGATTGGAAGAAAAAGGGACTTCAATGGAATATCTGGAATGAAGTCTACAGAAATCGGGGGCTTAGTTTGTTAAGGAAGGGTCTTCGAAGGGGTAGGCAGAGGTATTTCAACACCTAATTTACACCGAAGAAGATTACGTTTATAGAAAAGCTCATTGATATCGGTGATGATCTGCTACAAGGTATAAGGAGCTCTCAAAATGCCTGGTTGACGTCTTGGATGGCTGTCGAGCTGGTTCCTACACAGACATTAGTCATTAACTAATTAATGGGTGGCCCCTGGTACCCAAATTTTTTTAATAAAAGTGAAAGTCCCATTAAAATCGGTCCAGCCGTTTCAGAGATTGCCGGAACATACAGACAGACAGAGAAATTTTAAGAGAGGTTTTTATATCTTTACCGTATTAATTCAGTGAAAGACTGTTATTTTGTAATTACAAACTGACAATTCAATTTTATTTATCTATATATATATAACTATTTAGAATGACTTAGCTCCTAAACTCGTAATGATACATTAATTCAGCCTCGGAATTACGCACACACAAAACGTCCTTACAATAAAGTCAATGACCCCACATAGTAAGAAATAAATAAATAACATTTGTACCTGAAATAAAAGGACAGTAAATGCTCTGAAGGTAGTTAATCGCATTCCGAGACCGACCCGCAGTCCGAATGGCTTCATTTACGATTTTTATTTCCTGGTAAGGATGTACTGTTGGGAGGAGTTGAATATCGATACTTTTAAGAATTTATTTCCATGAGTGTGTAGCCTTTTGAAAGAGATTAACTAATCATATTTGTGCATGATATGACATGACATATGCTCACGCCTGTATTCTCCGTAGGGGTAGGCAGAGGTGTTGTAATCAAAACACCCAATTTCACCGAAGATGATTATGTGCCAACGTGGCAGATGGTGAGTCCATCGCCGTCTCAGGCACTATACATACGTCTTTGAATTACTTCTCAGAAATATGCAGATTTCCTCACGATGTTTTCCTTCACCGTAAAGCATGTGGTGTGAAATCACTGTACATAAGTTTTTTAGAAAAACTCATTGGTACAGGCCCCGCTGGGATTCGAACTTGCGTCGCTTGCGTCGCAGGCGACTGCTCAAACCTCAAGGCCACCACGGCTCTCTATATTTGTGCAGTTTGCTTTTATCTTATAATAACGAAACATTTAATTTACGCATTTTTCTTAGAAATAATAAACGAGTGTATCACCCAAATAAAACATACGCGATTACGCGAGTGAAATCACTAGTATAACAATATACTAGTATATATAAGCAAATTTACTTAATACATCTGTTACTCTCAAAACTAAATATTTTTGAAATTACTTTGAATTCCACTCGTAAATTTAAAATATGCTCAGACATGAAATAATGCCATAATTTGAATGGTTTAATGCTTATGTTTATCGACACTCCTTATAAACTTTGCACATCACTCAACATAATAAGCGCTATCGGTGTATTGAGATTAACTTGCTTTTATAGCATCAGGTTAGTGTGCGTTAAATTTAATGTTCGCTCCATTGCACTGCTCTAAATTGGATCTAACAAAGATCGCAAAATAGCTTCTTAAAGGTCCACTCATACCTGCACGAAACGAAACGTGAATAATTAAAAAAAACCTAATAATACCCGTTATCATCTACGGAGCTGAGACGTGGACTGAGCTATAGAAAGGGCTATGCGCGGAGTTTCTCTGAAGGATAGGACGTAACGAATACATCCGACAGAGAACCGAAGTACAGTAGAGACATAGCTCAAAGAATTAGCAAGCTGAAGTGGCAGTGGTGTTGTTTTGGTGTAAAGATTACCTTCGAAAACTTACATATTTGTTAGTTATTCCCACCAATAATATTATTTCAATTGTCCGTAACGACTCACAATCAAGTAAAGATTTTGTACGTTATAGTTGCTTTAAATTTAGTGATAACCTAAAAATGCCGTACGCCAATCAACCTTCCGTGCATATCACAGAACTAACAGACGATCACAATATTTTAATAGTTAATTATTAAAATATTCTGACGCAAGCAACGCAAGGACCTTGATTCTAAAGAACAAAAGGCCTTATGAAAAGTCTGTCGTATCACAAATCGTTCTTACGTTTTAAAATGCACAGGTGTGGCCCAATCATTAAAACTTTTCTGTCGAAAAACAAACTTGTAAACTTACAAAAATTGCCCCAATAGTGCGGGTGTAAAGAAATTGCTGTGGAGTACTCTTTTATTGAGTTTGAAATAAAGTTTCATCCTTATTAAGTTTGTTTGAAAACTCTTTTTAAATAAGTACAGAATGACTTTGTAGACTGTGTTATACTTATCTATACATACATACAGGTAATAAAAGTATCTGTTTTTAATTCCTAAATAACTTTTCACTAAATGCATATTATATAAACAGTACTGACTTGTAAAGCATGACGAAGCCTGGCTCGACAGCATTAAGCAGAAAAGGCTTCGAATAACCGGCACTGCTTCACCCTCAGATCTACGGTTCACTTGCGACAGATGTGGCAAGAGATGACGTGCTGCCATTGGTCTGCTAAGCCACAAGAGAAGATGCAGGATATAGTACACGGTACTGCAACAATCATCTGACAAGATGAAGTGGCCTATGATGACTGACTTGATAAAAACAATTTTAAATAATTTCTCTGTCTGTCTGTCTGTTTGTTCCGGCTATTCTCTAAAACGGCTGGACCAATTATTTTACAAGGATTAACTTAGGCTACTTTGATTTAAAAAAAACACTTTGGGATTCCGCGGGTCACTCTTGAAATTAACTCTACGCGAGTAATACCGCGGGACACAGCTAGTCACATAATAAAAATAAAGTCACATGGTGTCTGAGGGCCTTATGTCTCAATGTCACTCTGGTCTGCATTAATAAGTTTACCGAAAAACATATTTATCCTTGTTACAAAAAATTACCTCAGATAAAAAGTAGTTGCATTTCTTTTCGTTATACGGGTTTAGATATAATAGCCATGATGGCCTTGAGGTTTCAGCACTCGCCTGCTACGCAAGCGAATCCCAGCGGGGCCTGTATTAATGAGTTTTTCTACAAACTTATGTGCAGTGATTTCACACCACGTGCTTGACGGTGAAGAAAAACATCGTGAGGAAACCTGCATATGTCTGAGAAGTAATTCAAAGACGTTTGTATAGTGCCTGAGACGGCGATAGATTCACCATCTGGCATTCAATCATCATCGGTTAAAAGTTGCTGGCTGTTGTTATTACAACACCTCTGTTTACCCCTTCGGGGGCCCTTCTGGGATGGCGTGAGCATATATATATTATACGGATTTCAAAAGAGATAGACTCCGAGTTTGTTTTGTCTTATAACCATAAGAGGCAATAAGAGCAGTGATTCAGTGCGCTTTACAGTGATGGAAATAACGTGAAGTTCAAAGTATGGTCTGATATGAAGATTAACTCACATCTATTCTGTCATTTTAGCACTCTATATGTTAAGATTTATGTGAAACAAACCTTCTTTAGTTTTTGTTAAAATATTATTCTTAGTTTTATATGTTCTATGTCAAACATACAATTTGACACTTTTATTAATAATGTCATCCTTGTAAGAGGTCCGCGGATCGAAACCACGCTCTGCTACCATGTTAAGTAATATGGTAGAAATAATAAATTTATATAAAATCACTTTTTATATGTTACTATCACTATCACATATGTCACATTGGAAAGGCTTGAAATTACAAGTATGTATGACACAATAATGATTGGAAAATGAAGTTCCACACACAAGTTTAAGCACCGATATACGAAGTTTAAATGTATACTGAGGGTGGAATTTTCAAAAAGAATCCATTTACCACGTCATGTGTGTTTACCAACTCAAAAAAAGCAGAAAACATTCTTATTTGCTGGCAACATTTTTATTTATTTTTCTTTGCCACAGTATATTCTACTTTGAACGGACGATATTTTTAATCACATGCTTAAACGAATTTAAATCAACACAGACAGAAATAAAACATAGAATTTAGCAAACATATCCGTGATTCACCCATCATTACCAACCCATACGAAGGCCGGGGTACGTTGAAAACAATTATCAGAGTAATCAAAGGCCCCTGCGACTAATTAATCGCATCACCGACTTTCAATAATCGCACGCCGCCGGACGGTTAATGAAAAATCGTCCGGAAACTGAAGAAGAATCCGGACCGGACACGTAACACGTGATCAGCTGACCGTGTTAATTGCGGGTTACAGATGGGTGTGTTTGAATTACGGGTTTTTTTGTAAAGGTTAGTTATGTGATGTGGAATGATTTCTGCTTCAATAACTACAACCTGCTATGAATGTGCCAGTTGATAGATAGTTTAGTTCCGTATTTGGTTAACCTATTTAATTACTATATTATTGAATAAATATGGGTTCCCGAAGGGGAAAGCAGAGGTGTTGTATCAACAACACCCACATTTCACCGAATATGGTTAAGTGTCAACGTAATAGACGGTGGGTCCATCGCCGTCTCAGGCACTATACAAACGCCTTTGAATTTCTTCTCAGACATATTTAAGTTTTCTCACGATGTTTTCCTTCACCATAAAACACGTGGTGTGAAATCACTGCACATAAGTTTTTTTTAGAAAAACTCATTGTTACAAGCCCCGCTGGGATTCGAACTTACGTCGCTTGCGTAGCAGGTGACTGCTCAAGCCTCGAGGCCACTACGCTTTACTACTTACTTACTTACTAATTTAATTAACTGCTAATCCCACCGGCCAGAGCCTGTTGGCAGACTAGCATCCTAATGCTTCGCTAGTAGGAACGATTCAAAATGTATTAGCATGACTAATTTTCCATACATTTGTTATGTCATCACGTGCTTCACCGTGAAGCTCCTGTGCCTACCCTGCCATTACTTCTTCAAAAACATTAAAGCTCCTATGAATTTTCCGGTTAATAGATCGTGACATTACCAGTGACCGATATAACAAACTAATCTAAAACTTTTGATGGGCGATCAAACAGAGATCTCATCTTTGCCCCGTGACGAAATTACGCAAAGTCTCTTCGCAATAAAACGTGCCATAAAGACCATTTTATAATAGGATCATAAAGACACAAAACATTTACTACTGAAGGTCGGCTCCCATTCGCTGGTGAGCACAAATGTACGCCACGTATTAGGAAACTTACCAGTTTGTCGCTTGAAAGTTGCTATTGGATTAAACCAGGCGAGAATTTTTTTAGGAAACAATAGTTTAAGCGATTCGTATTCCTACCTCGTGTGTCGAAGCGCCCTATTCCTCTTATTGTATTTTACCTAACTTATCAAGTTTCCGGTATGTGCGTTACTCAGTCCCTCTTGCAAAAATGTGAAAGAAATTAAGTTCAACGAAATCCTTTTAAGCTCGACTTACACCATTTTTTGCAGTAAAAAAAACGATAATTTTCAATATTCTCATAACGTTTTTTAACTTGTCAAACTAAGCAATAACTGGGGGTCAACTATGATCGTTTAAGCAGCACAATTGTACGGTACCAAAATGAAACGTCAAAGTTGAGAAATTCTTAATACGCTCTGCAATGATGGTAGTGTTCCACTGCAAAAAATGCAAAAAGAAAGGCTAGGTTTAAGGTGAAGTAGAGTTTATTTAATTTCTCATCCGATCCAGATATTACCGTTGTCTGCGAGTGAGCATCAGTGCACGCGACGTTTCTCAAACACTGTAGAAAGCAGACCTTCTGTTAACATTTGTATTTTGTGATAAAGGCCACTCGAATGGATAAGAGCGAAGCCCCGAGGCACTTTTTCTAATTTTACGATACGCTTTTGTGTCTTTAGTAGAATGAAATGAATCTTAATACTTCTGAGGACACCTGCGTTTCAGTCATTACGGTTTCAGCATTGTTTTGTTTTTGTAATGATACCGGGGACGGCATTTTTCTTTGCTAGCGTCCCCGCGTGTTTTTCGACTCATAGAATGAAAGTTTCACAGAATATTCCCAACCCCACATTTCATCCCCTTAGGGGTACAATATCGGAAAACCCTTTCATAGTGAAAATATTTCTAAATTTAATTTAATATCTCTAGGTTCAGCAGTTTAGGCTTAGCGTTGATTTCAGTTAGTCAGTCATTGAAGTTTATGTACATATACACGTATATATTATTTCGCGCCGTAGCCGTGGCCATGGGGTTTGAGCAGTCGCCCAATAGCAAGTTCAACTCCCAGCGGGGCCTGTAAGGCCGAAAAGATATCTAAAATACTTATGTGAAATGATTTCACGGCACGTGCTTTGCGGTTAAAGGCAACAGCATGAGGAAACCTGCATATGTCGGAGAAGTAATTCAAGACGTACTGTTATGAGTCTCAACACAAAAGGCTTTTTAAAAAAAACAATTATTAGAATTAGAGACAGCCGTCTTGGTTGGAGGATGGAAGGAGACTGACTGGACGGGTGGAAATGAATGCGGGAGTGCAAGGGAGAAATGATGAGTGGACAGAAAGAAAGTAGGAGTAAGCATTAAAGGGTACATAGAGCATCTATAACACCTCCCCGGGGTAGACTAAACTTCGGGGGAGAAGTTTCGAAGTTTAGGAATAGAAAGAAGTAGGAAGTCATAAGTTTGATCTAATAGTAGGAGTCAGACTTTCGGGTTTAGGTTGACGTTTTATGATTTTGATAGGAATGACCGGTTCAGGGTTTGAATTTTGGTCTGATGAAGAAGATGGAGAATTTATAGGAATAGAGCGGGAAAACTTGGGAAAGTTACAAGGAAGACGACTGCGTAATTTAATGAACATAAACATTTTAAAAGTACAAAAGATTACAATTATTATAATGATTAAAATTAATACTATTGAGAAATGAGTTTCATATTTAATGAAGTTATGTTGATTGAGAATGCTATCAGTTTTTTCTGTCATTGACTTTAACTTTGATTTTGTATCTAAGGAGAAAATATCTAAGTCGATATTTTGTAAGTTTACATGGGGCTCATTACTTTTTACCTTTTGAAATTTATCTAAGTTACAACAGGAATCATTTATTATACTAAAATCAGAATGAGATACAGTTGCATTTATTTGAATATTGTTAAATTTAGGTATCAGTTTAGTACTTTTGCAGAAGGCAATACAAGAATTCGGGATGTTTAGAATTCCCGTTCCAAGAATGTTTAACTGTAAAGATTTTTGATTAGGACATTCTATATATAGCTTATTGCTTTGAGTTTGTACATATATCCAATTATTATTATAAAGTTGTTTCCATAGATCTAAATGTCCGTTGATAAAATCGGTCCGACACTGTAAGGGTAAAACACTTATCACTTTAGTGATCAACTCACTTTCACAGCTGGGATTCGCACTAGTAGGGAACACTGTGGTGACGTCACATATGTGGTCGCGGGGGCTTATCGCTCTGCATTCCTTAAGTGAATCGAGAGTACAATATTCAGATTTATCTTTGGTCATTGCGATGTATTTACTACTTGGGATTATAAAACTAAAAGAGTTAGGGTTTACATTGTTATGTGGAGTAGGTAGTGCAATGTTATGATATAAAGTATATTCCTTATGGGAAACTAGGGGTATTCTTAATATGAATACTATCTTATTATTTAAACTATAACAAATTACATTAGAAATATTCATTAGCAAATGAATATGGCTTAAATCTAAACTTATAGGTAATTTTAAATCTACAGGTAAGTGTCTATAGTTATCGACAAGCTCTTGGTATAACTGCGTGGGTGGTAATACAGCCGGGTGCAAGATGTTTTGACTACTGAACATTATCGCGTTTGTTATGTCTTCCAATTGGAAAGATAAGGTGAGTATCGAGGCTTCTAAACTGTTTAAGATTGAATTAATGTTTGCTTTTGTAATTAGGACATTTGAGATGTTTGTTATGTTTTTTAATTGATATGAGAGGTTGTCGATAGCTTTATTAAGGCTAGCTTCATTAGATCTTATTTTGTATAAGGTGTTATTGAATTTCGATAAAGTAGACGAAGTTATTAATATGTTATCTTTAATTAATGAAGCCAGTCTTTTTTGATTATCTTGGACACTTTGAATGGCGGTATCGTATTTGATAGCGTCATCCTCATCTAAAGTGCCAAAGATGGTTTTGGATAGGGTACCTATGCCACCTAGCCATGCTGCTCGTTTGGATCTATTGTTATCCAATAGATGAGCTATGGAAGAGTACTCGGACACAATATCGTTGTACCTAATTGTGAGCGGTTCTAGTATGTTATGACATTCTAGATTGCTCGAGGTTTCGATTTCAATTTGGTTACATAAGAAACGTACTGTTCCTAATATAGAATTAATGTTTTGTATATGAGGATTAATGTATGAAATGTCAAATGGAGTTACTATGTCTAAATGGCCAATATTTATTTTGAGTTCGCCAATTTGGTCAAAGTAAATGCCGGGACTTGAAGTGATTTGCTGAATATATTGAGGTTGACCTTCGGCCAGTACGCTGTAAGGAAAAGGAGACATGGTTACCATCTATTATAAGGTTAACTATCCTATGTAAATATAACTAGGTATATTGGCTAAGTTAAGTTATTTATTTGTAAAAATAGAAATTGTATAAAATTGTATAGGTAGTAAAATATAAAGATAATGATAAGATATTTTAAGTAGGTACGTCTTGTACCTCTACGTGTTTCACCTGGTCATAATGGTGATTCACATGACGTCTATTTATTAATAGAGATAAGGTATGGTTGCCATGTACTTTGACAACTTTGTATGGGCCTTTCCATACAGGTGATAAGGCTTTACGCATCCTGAGATGGTTTTTTAATAGGACATAGTCGCCTACTTTGTATACGGCGGGACGAGTACGTGAGTCATAGTAAGTCTTAGAGTTTATTTTGGACCTATGAATGTACTCTAGAGCTTTGTCACGCGCGTGTTTCATGCGGTGTTGTAGCATTTTTACATACTCGGGATATGTTATCGTGGACGTTTCGTTATAGATTGAATCCGGTATAAACGTTTTATGTCCAAACAATAACTCGAATGGCGAGTAATGAGTAGTAGAATGTATTGCGGAGTTATACGCTAACATAGAAGTATATACGTAACGGGGCCAATCATCTTGGTTTTGATTTACGTATGATTTAAGATACTCTTTGAGAGTAGAATGTGATCTTTCTAAGGCTCCTTGTGTCTGTGGGTGGTATGGTGAAGACCATAACTGTTTGATTTTAAGGAACTGGCAAGTTGATTTGAACAGTTCGGATGTGAAGTTAGTACCTTGATCGGTAAGTATTTGTTTGGGGATACCAAACAGGGATATAAAGTGGAGGAGGCATTCACTTGTCTCTTCCGCTGTGGTACTGCGCATAGGATATGCTGCAGAGAATTTTGTTAAGTCATCCTGTAGAGTCAGGATGTACTTGATTTTAGCTGTGCCTGATTCGGGCAGAGGGCCCACGACATCGAGGGCTAACCTTTCGAATGGGGAAATAGAGGTGGATGTTATCACCATTGGAGCTCTATTTACTTTACGTAAGGCTTTGTTAGTTTGACAGGATTGGCAGTTTTTGACGTACAGTTCGATGTCGCTACGCATGTTTTTCCAATAAAATCTCTCTTTAATGCGACCTAGCATTCTCGCGGACCCGAGATGTCCCGCGATTGGAATGTCGTGATTTTCTTTTAGGATTTTAGGAATTTCGCTAAGAGAGGGATAAATGATACTATTATGGTAAATATGTATAGATATGTTTGTTCCATCGAACAAGTACGCAAACATGTTATATATTTTCACAAATGAGTGCGTATCAAATGGATTTTTGAAATCTGTGGTGCCTACTTCATTTACCGTAGAGTGGGACATGATGATGTCATCGCGTGCGGCCTTAAGAGCTTTGAATATATCGGGATATGAGTAGTCATCGAAATGATGGACTTTGGTAAATACAAAAAGGTAAGTTTTATTTGCAATTGTGAGCGGTAAGAATGAGTGTAGAGATCTTTCTTGATTTAGGAATTCTTCACGCTCGGGACTTGGACAATTATTGAGGATTTCTTGGACGTATGGCATGGATTCGTCCATGTCTATAGAGGTTGGTATAATTATTAGTTTTTGGCTTCCTTTGAGGAGGTTTTCATTGTGTTCACTAATTTGAGTGTTGTAAGATTTAGGAGATTTTACGAATTTATTATAGGTTTCGTCGGATGCAGGTAAGATTTCAGGAGCAGTTTCCGGATTGGGATGAGTAAGTTCAGGTAAGGTTTCAGGTATTGAGATGGGAGTTCTCGGATTTGGATATGATGCAGGTAAGGTTTCAGGATTTTCCCAGCTAGTGGAAGGTTGAGGTTCCAACTGTGGGGCAGGACATGGTTGTGTAATAGCAGGATAAGGATCTACGGGAGTAGGAGGATTCAGAGGGATGAAGTCGAAGTCTTTTTCTTCAACAGGGCTGAAATCAACTGTTATCAGCTGTTCCAAATCCTCTTGGGGAATAACTGGAAATGGCAATTCCAGTGGATGTTCGTCGTTAATATCAGGTAAAATGGGATTCACCGGGTATCGAGAGAGAGCGTCAGCGGCTGAGTTCATTTTTCCTTTACGATATTCGATTTCGTACTCGAACTCTTCTAACTTTAAACGCCAACGTTGAAGTTTGCTACTTGGGTCTCTGTGATTGAACAGCCATTTTAATGGTCTGTGATCGGTTATGATTTTGAATTTATGGCCATAGAGATATGGACGGAATGTTTTACAACCGTATAGGATAGCTAACAACTCTTTTTCAGTTGTGCTATAATTGGACTCGCTTTTATTTAAGGTACGCGACGCGAATGCTACCGGGCGGTCTTTACCGACGGATCCTTGCGATAGTACGGCGCCAACGGCGTAATTTGATGCGTCGCAAGTAAGTATAAACGGCTGTGAGAAATCGGGATAGATAAGCAGTGGAGCGGTTGTTAACGCTTGTTTTAGTGAGTCAAATGCTAACTGTTGTTGATTTTCCCATTTGAAAATAGTATCTTTCTTTAAGAGAGTAGTAAGGGCTTTTGCGGTCTTGGAAAAATCAGGGATGAAACGGCGGTAGTAGGAAACTAGACCTAAGAATGATTTAATATCCTTTGGGGATTGTGGAATTGGAAATTCGGTTACAGATTTTATTTTGTCAGGGTTTGGTTTGACGCCTTGTTCGGTGATTACATGACCTAGGTAACACACCTCGCGTCTTAGGAATTCACATTTGTCGGGTTGTAATTTTAAATTAAATTTTCTTAATCTTTCGAATACGGCGGTCAGATTGGATATTTGGGATTGAAGGTCATAGGAGTAAATTACAATGTCATCTAAATATACGAAACATCGCATCCCTTGTAGGCCTGAAAGTGCTGAGTTCATCAGCCTTTGAAAAGTGGACGGTGCGTTTTTTAAACCAAACGGCATGCGGTTAAATTGAAAATGGCCTTCTGGGACGTTGAATGCGGTTTTCTCTGAATCGGCTTCATTGAGGTTTAATTGGTGGAACCCTGAAGCCAGGTCCAGGGTAGTGAAGTATTTGCTATTCCCTAATTGGTCAAGAATTTCCGTTATTTGCGGAATGGGATATGTGTCTCCTACCGTTATGTCATTGAGTTTACGGTAGTCAATAACGACACGCCATTTTTTCTTTCCTGACGCATCGGCCTTTTTGGGGACGACCCATATGGGGGAAGACCAGGGGGATATAGAAGGTTTTATTATGCCTTGTTCGACCATTTGACTTATTTGTTTGCTGACTTCAGCTTTGTGAACCTCCGGAAATCGGTAGGTTTTGGTATGTATTGGGATATCAGAGGATGTTTTTATTTCGTGTTTTAGAGCATGGGTACATGTGAGTCGTTCGCCTGGGAGATGGAAGATATCAGAGTACGAGGAGCAGAGTTCCAGAAGCGCTTTTGCTTCTTCGTCATTTAGATGTGATGTTCTTAATTGATTCAACACTTCACGTGTTCGTTGGATCGAGTTTTTACTTTGAATGGAATGTATAAACTTAGTATCTTTTTGACAGTCGTTGAATTCGTCGGAAATAGTAGGTAAAAGAGTCAAATTAAGGTCGGATTTTAATGATATAGGGGATTCGGAGATATTAATTACTGTGAGGTTAACTCTTTTATTAGGTTTAACACGAACGAGGCAATTTGCGACAAGCAGGTCTTTAGATATGTTTTGGTCTAGGATGAGGCCTTCCTTAAGTTCGGGATTCGATACTGAACATTCAATGATAGTTTCAGTTCGTGGCGGTATTAGGTATGCGGGATCGTGAAAATGTAATTTCAGGGCGTTTTTTCCAAAATGTAATAAATTACTAGTGTAATCGATGTTGCAACTTAATGCATTGAGCATATCGGAACCAATGATACCATCGTATGGTAGGTGTATTTTATCAATTACATGGAATTTATGTGATACACTTGATTTAGGGAGTTTGAACTTTAGTTGGAAATGACCTCGAGTTTGTATAGAGTCTTCAGATGAGTCGATGCCTTTTAATTGGATAGTTTCCTTAGTGAGCTTAGGATGTTTTTCCATGCATGCATATTTAAGTAGGCTTACAGAGGATCCAGAGTCTACAAGCAAGGATAATGGGATATCAGATACAGAGGATTCAACGAGGACATGAGGTAATAGCATGATTGCAGGATTATTCGTTATTTCGAATACATTGGATTTAGAAGGTATTGGCAGTTCGTTCTGCGCGGATACAGAGGGTTTTTGCAAACCAGGATTATTCCGTGGTCGCAAGGATTCAGTGGATTTTTGCAAACCAGGGTTATTCCGTGGTCGCAAGGATTCAGTGGAATTTTGCAATCCAGGGTTATTCCGTGGTTGCAAGGATACAGTGGAATTTCGCTGGCCATCATGTAGCGATGGTTGCGAGGTATTGTCATTTTTTAAAGAATGACCTCCATGTAACGGGGTCGATTCGGATTTAGTAATTTCAGTAGAGGTATCGATTTTTAATTTGTGAGGTCCCGTACGATACCGGGACGAGACGGTTACTCGTTTTTTGTGTCGGTATCGACGGTATCGTATCCCTCTACTGATTCGACGGGATCGTTTTCAGGGGCGTCGGATACGTAATGTACTCGTTGGGGGCCCCTTGATTGGTTAGAGTCGAAGCTGTTGAAGCGATTATTATTATATTCGCGCTTGCGACATTGTTCCAGGGTATGTCCTGGGGCTTTGCAGTATCTGCATATCGGAGCAGAAGAGCTAGGACTGTTATGAGCGGGACGATTGGGATTGGAATAGCTTTTATTTAAGAAGGGTTGTTGATTACGACGGAACTGGGTATTTGGTTTTGAGGTATTAGGTCTGTCAGGTCGATTGTTAGGCGGGCTCTGTTTATATAAGAATTGTTGGATTTTTTCCTCTGAATTAGCAATGTTAATGGCGTCATTAAGTGATTTGGGTGATTTGCACCTAACAATATTAGAAATACGGGTTATTAAACCCATTTGAAAATGATGGAGGGCTAATTCCTCCATCGCAGCGGTACGACCCACCATTTCACGGTTTTTATGCCCGTGGGATATAGAAATCTCAGTCAAGAGTTGTGATAAGCATGTCTCTATTCTTAATGCGTATTGGCTAACAGGCTCATTAGGCAGTTGCTTACAGTCTTGGAGATCTGTAAGTAAGTGGGCGTAGTGTTTCCGCTCACTGAATTGAGTTTTCAGGAAATCTTTTAACTGTGGCCAATTTGAGAATTCTTTGATAGAGCAGGCTGTTTGCGCCTTACCTTGCAGTTGGCAAAGGATATATTTGAATAAGATATCTTGTTGCCCTTCTGATGCTAAATCATAGGCATTGCTACAGTTAACCAGGAATGCGTTCAAGGTTTCCCTACAGCCATCGTATGGTTTAATGAATTTTAATAATGTGGAAAGATCCATCACTAATTTATTGGTATTGGCTGCTATTTTTTTCTTAGAGAGGGACCTAGTAGTAGGTCCCGGGGGAAGGAAACAACCATCGTCTTCCGTGTCAGTAACGGAGATTTCCGGCTTGTCCATTTTGGATGTCGGGCTTTGAGCTCGGCTTTCCGACATTTTATCGATTTAGTAAAGTTAAACACACGAAACAACCGAATAGTATAGACGGAGCACACACAGAATTAACACAAAAATAGCACAGAACACACAAAAAATAGTAGCACAGTAAAAGAATTTGTAAAATAAAGGATTCTTTGTAAAATTATATTATTGTAAAGTTCTAAACAGATACACGAACAAAAATTAAAAGATGAATCGCAATGACCAAATACAAGAATGAAATCACTTACTGCAATACGGACAGAGTGATAACGAGGGATATCATTTCCCTGAATGGACCACCTCTTGGATCTCGGCTTGCAGGATGTAGAGCGACGGGTCGTCGCGTCGATGCGTAGTCGCGTCGGAGGAAATTGTAGGGCTCAGCGGGAACTAGCAGGACTCGGCGGAATTTGCAGAACTCGGCGGGACTAGCAGGACTCAGCGGAACAAGCAGGACTCGGCGAATGACGGATGTCTCGTGGGGCCTCAGGTATACCGGTCACAGCACAGGTTTGCGCGTGACAGTGGGTAACCGGGCCTTGACGGACTTGAAGAAGAAGAGGCCTAAGGGGCCGTAACTCGGTGCACTATACGAGCTTTTACCTCACGTATGCACTATTGGAGTCGGCACTTACACTTAGGTAACACTTTAGATAGGAATTCGCGTGGTACTAGGAGACGAACCGGGGACTTCTTTCAAAATCCCTTTACGCTGCCACCAAATGTTATGAGTCTCAACACAAAAGGCTTTTTAAAAAAAACAATTATTAGAATTAGAGACAGCCGTCTTGGTTGGAGGATGGAAGGAGACTGACTGGACGGGTGGAAATGAATGCGGGAGTGCAAGGGAGAAATGATGAGTGGACAGAAAGAAAGTAGGAGTAAGCATTAAAGGGTACATAGAGCATCTATAACAGTACGTATAGTGACTGAGACGGCTTCTGCCTACCCCTTCGGGGAATACAGGCGTGAGTCTATACCTATACTATAACTGTGTTTATCATTTCTACCAATCACTTAGTATCCCCAAATTATGTAGAGGATTCGACTCGTCATAAATGCCATAGCGCAACTTGACTTAGTTTAACATTAAAGCAATTTTACACAATTTAACAACACACATACCATCAATACCTTCCAATACCATATTCTGTCACCCTTCCAATACAATAGACATAAAGCGAGCCAACTGGAACACCCTCTGTTTCAGCGGACTCAGCTCGTCATGCCAGTCACGTATACAGGGGGTGTCGGGTCTATGAAATTGTTCTGTTTAAAGTGATAAGGTGATTTTGTTTTATTGGTTCTTTGGCGGATATTTGAGAAGGGTTTGTTTGAAGTTTTTTTAAAGATTTTCTTTTTGAGGTGTCTATAAGGAAAGTCGTGTTAGTTACACTATTTATGGGAATTGGTGGGGAGGTAGCTTAGAACCAGAAGCAGGAAATAAGATACTTTGTGTGTAACGTGACATAAAACGTGGTATACAAGAAAGTCTACGTATATATGAATTTTAATGTAAATAATAATTATTTACTCTGTAATGAAATATATATGATGCCAGCTGAGTTTCTTGCCGGTAGTTTCTGAACCGGTGGTCAATTCTTCGACATTCATAAGTGGCTTACCAGGGCCTAAACTGAATGAATCATTTTCATATCGCTGTCCGTCTGTCTATCTGTCACGACATTATAATTTTTTTCTCAGAAACTATACCACTACTTATCTTTGTACTATATTTTCGTAACGATTCTTCCTTATACGGATATATCCTGTTCACCTAGAATCGTGAAGAGAATCAATTATGTTAGTTAGTATGTTTTTTTGTCAATTGTATTGCGTTCCACTCAGCGGCCTGTATACAGGACATATTTTATTCATTTGTAGTAGTTGAGTTGTAGCCCAATGCAATGTGAAATCAATCACTGACTCGGTCCCACACCTGATGCTCTGTCCATCCATCTACATACATACACGTATTACATGGAAGCTCTCGTTGATTGGACATGTGTTGCAGTTAGGCCTGTGCTCAAAAAAGTAAAAAACTAACGAAAACGCGTAGGATTTTTTCTAGTCACACTTAACAGAGTAGTTCGATTACGATCAGTGTGAGCTAATGAATTTAAGTAAAATTATTTCATACAAATCATAGATACTGTAAGGCCTCAGCCTTACTAGCTGGTTAAAACCCTTTTCGGTATAGCTAGACTTTATGAAGTATATTTAAATTATCCAAAAAAGAATTCGAAA
The DNA here is from genome assembly GCA_929442735.1 of Watsonalla binaria. Taxonomy (NCBI): domain Eukaryota; kingdom Metazoa; phylum Arthropoda; class Insecta; order Lepidoptera; family Drepanidae; genus Watsonalla; species Watsonalla binaria. The sequence continues at coordinate 7,710,854 of OV838937.1, read as the reverse complement.
AGTATAAAGAAGAAACATTAGAGGTTTTCAGACCCTGAACGGAATCAAGGAATAAGAAATAAAAGTGAATAACGATACGTTCATTTTATTTTATAGAAAAACAGTAGTGATCCCGGAGAGCGAGGGACCCACAAGTTGGTGGACGCGCCACAGTACTGAACGAAAGTCACGATCGTTTTCAGAGGTAGAAACGATAATAAAAATGTATGGATATTACATAAATCAGAAACGTGTCGATTGTAATTCCCTTACATTTTGCATCGTTTTTACTAGCGAAGTGTGAAGATAATGTAACTTCGTCTGGAATCCTTCACGGTGAAGGACAAGAGTAGCTTGATTGAGGTAAACTGCACCCTCACTTTAAAGGTTGTGAATTTGAGTTCCACCTATAAAAATATTAATATAGAAACAAAGCATTTGTTTTTTTTACAGATTAAAATTAATAAGGTGCTAGTTCTGAAATTTGTTATTTTCCAAGGGTTTTTAATCGTAAAGAAGCAACAAATATATCGCAGAAACATTTTGCTCATGCATATACTCGTGTGTAATAGCATAATAATTATGTTTCGTGATCGAGCTCTTTTCATTCCAATCTGAAGTGTAGTAAATTAACGGGTAGTCAGCAAAATGTCTATTTCTAAAATGTCTGTTCTTAGTATTGTTACTACTAGTATTTACAAGAAGCAAATAAACAAAATTTACTTGTGTAATTTTCTTTTAATAAGGTGCCCTCACGAACTGGTTAAAAGATTACCAAATTCTCTCATAGAAAAGTATTCAATACAGAATTGCATTATAATTGAAATTAAAAAAAATATGAGATATAGCGCAGGGGTTAGCGAAAATTTTGACCTTTTATTTTTTTGTAAGAGAGAGGCAATTGAGCAAACGAGGCAATCTGATGGGACGCGCTCAGCACCGCCCATTTCACACTCACACCTTCAGGGGCATCCAGGGCATTCAACGACAAATTTTACTTCTACATGCATACATATGCTCACGCCTGTATTTCCCGAAGGGGTAGGCAGAGGTGTTGTAATCACAACACACACTTTTCACCGAAGATGATTAAGTGCCAACGTGACAGAAGGTGAGTCCATCGCCGTCTCGGACACTTTTCATACGTCATTGAATTACTTCTCAGAAATATGCAGGTTTCCTCACGATGTTTTCCTTCACCGTAAAGCACGTGGTGTGAAATCACTGCACGTAAGTTTTTTAGAAAAACTCATTGGTACAGGCACCGCTGGGATTCGAACTTGCGTCGCTTGCGTAGCAGGCGACTGCTCAAACCTCAAGGCCATCACGGCAAATAAACTTATCTCATCTAATATTCATTAATCTATACATATATACTCACTTGTCTTGCCTGTTTCATGAACGCGGAGTCTAAACCGCTGACTTATGGATACTGAAAGTGTTTAAAATAGTATCTCATTACGCTTAAAATATAAAGAGTGCAGATGTCGTTTCTACTTTACGTCGTTAGTCTATGACGCAACTTTATTTTGCTTTATTGGCGTTTCCTCGCGGTCTCGTGTCGGTATATGGTGGCGTGAGACCGCATAGTTTGTTATCCGCCGACCAGCGTTGGGATCGTAAATATTATGCTTTTTAAACAACAATCTATTGCCGTTTGTATCGATGGTAGATAACAAATTGTTTATTGCGAATTACGAGCTGCTCTAAAAGGTATATCTGATTTAATCGGTATGTTAAAGTTCTTGCAAAAATACGAAGTACATAAGCACATACATAATATACTACATGACACCCACATTTTTGCATCGAGATCATAGTTCGTTCCGCGGATTGGGCACATTTTTATTGGGTATTTCTATCTGTTATTTCCCAGTAGTAACCCAATCTGGATTACTGCCCGGTTAGTGTCAATAGGCTCAGCCCTAAGAACATGGGACTTAAATATAACTGGTTGGTTGTAATGTGGGTGTATTTCTATGTATATATAAATATTAATCATCAGGTTGTTGTTGTACGGTTCGGCTTAATGCCATTTAGATCAAAGTTCATATCCAAAATATTTTGTTAACATAAATTCTCGCACAATCCAGCCATCCATTCATATTGCCTTTAAATAAACCACTTATAAATATGTTTCAAAACGTAATTTATTCAATGTAAAATTTTTAATAATATATCATTCAGACCAGGTCTTTGATGCGATCTTTACAGATCCTGGGGAGTCGTTGAGGACCTCGAAGCTTTGTTATCAGCTCAAACGCTGGTTTCAACTGATCTTGAGTTGTTTTCTGGGAACAAAGCAAATAATAAATAAGTAAGGATTCATCTAAGTGACATTCTTTTGGGTCCTCGATGAGTGACCCTATTATGAGACATCAAACATCCTGCATGGGTGAATTCTTTTCCTTATTTCAAATCCCGTTGTTCCCTACATATTAAACTCCCTTACTTCAAACTAAACTCGGACTGACATATTGTTCATCCCGTTTAAAATCCATATCACAGAAAAGAAGGAATTACTTTAAAACAAGGACTATCCCTATGTTTTGTAATATTCCCCTTATTCCTCCTGTCTCTTCTGCATCTTTCTCTTTTACCTTTTCTTTCTTGTAGATGACAGCAGATATCATCTTGCCCCACAACATTTGTATCAGGAGTGTTTCTGAATTATCGTCTTCTAAAAAATGTAGCTGCATCATAGCCGTCTTTGTTAAAGCTTCATCTGCAAGTAAGGATATGTCTATACTAATATTATAATTGCAGAAGAGTCACTGTCTCTATAATTAAGGGTAGAGTAACTTAGGATGACGGTGGGTTCTTAATAAACAACGTGGGCAATAGAAATAGAAAACGATGCCCCAGAAGATATAGATAGATAGAAAGAAATCTAGCTGTCTTAAGTGGAGAGGAATTATCTCTCTTTCTATATCTTAAATAACTCGATTTGATGATAAATAACAAGAGAAGAGATAATACATCAATCCAAGTTTTAATATGAGATGTTTTAAAAATAATTCCAATCTACGCCAAAAATGATTGATTCATAGAAATAATATTTTTTTCATCAACATTTTAAGACTCAATGTCTGATGCAATGCTCTCCAGTATTCTCTATCCACGTGCCATGTCTTTGAACTTGGCTTATATATCTTAACCTTGTTCACATGAAACATAAGCTTTATAATAAGTTAGCTCCATCGTTTATTAAATATTACAATAAAGGTTTTTAAAATTTAGTCCTTTATTTAGTGTCGTAATTTAGATTTATCGATTTTAAGTTTAGAAAAATGCGCGATCGCGTATAATCTCGCAGATACGCGCGTCCGTGTGTCAATTCGAATGATTTGTTCCTAGATTCCACTCTGCTTTTAGGAAGGTAAAAAATATATGCTTACGCCATCCCAGAAGGGTCCCCGAAGGGGTAAGAAGAGGTGTTGTAGCAACACCCACATTTCACCGAATATGATCAAGTGCCAACGTGACAGAGGGTGAGTCCATAGCCGTCTCAGGCACTATACATACGTCTTTGAATTACTTCTCAGACATATGCAGGTTTCCTCACGATGTTTTCCTTCACCGTAAAGCACGTGGTGTGAATTAACTGCACATAAGTTTTTTAGAAAATCTCAGTGATACAGGGCCCCGCTGAGAACCCCAAGGCCACCACGGCTTATGTAGGAAGGTCATATCATAATACTGCCTGTTGTGATGAAAAACTCAAGAGACTCACTAAATTTATTTTTAACGATGTCCAAAGACAGCATCTGATGGAAGCATCCATTGACACCTTCAACAGATTTAGACCACACGTCCAGTTGATGGTGGGAGTAGTATCTCTGTCTGATCACAACACCGTTGGTGTCACTACCATTATTCTGTGCTGATGTATTTACTGTTTTATTCATCAGCCATCTGAGACCAGCCTGAAAAGAAGTAATAGATGTAAGCTTAATATTATCTAGTGCATCATCGTCGCCTTGGCACTGTCACACCCACCATAGTTTTAGTTTATATCTGACCTTTTAGATCACCGATTGTATGCAGAAAATCATTGACAGATTTTGTTCGAAACCGATTGGAAGACTTTCTTAACGCGTTCACTGCTAACGACGCGTATGTGCGTCCAACTGTTCGAGAATTTACGAAGAAGTTGTAATGTTAGCAGTGAATGTGTTAAGCTTCTGACGGGTCAATGATTACCAAAGGCGTTAAATCGGGGACCAACTCAAGAAGCGAAGGTCAGAACGAAGATCAGGAGGCGTCAATGATTTTTTTAAGAAAAAATTATAGGTTAAAATGGACCCCAAATAGCAGGAAACGACAACACGATAGACCTCGGTGGAGATGGCGGGATGAGCTTGATGCTTTCAAGAGCGATTGGGAGAGGACTGCAGGGAACAAGGAAACTTGAAAAAGTGGATGCCTTTGTCCAGCAGTGGGACGCGATATGGTCATAATAATAATTATTATTATTGTTAATTGGATCAGTCTAGCGAGCATGGACTTGCATGGAATCGAGTATATGAAATTGGTTTTTATCGTGTATGCACTATTTCTTACAATAGAAAACTCGACGTCGAGTTTGGTGTCTATCTTACTTATTTAATAATATAATGTTATTTAAAAAAATACCTCTTCAGTCTCACTAAACTCAACATTGTAGCAAGTGATGTCCTTATCAGGGAATGGTGTCTTCGGTATAACGGCGACCACAAACCACGGACCAATTACTTTCTTCAAATTAAAGTTGGCTTGAAATCCATCACATTTTGTACTATTCTTCACACCTTCTGACTTTGTAAGGGTTATAACAAAAAGCAGTACAAATGTGCGGTACATTTTGTCCCAACTGTTGAGATGGAGTGTGAATTTTTTGAGTGTAAAATGTTCTTAGTTAGTTTTGAGATGGAGTTATGCAGCGTGCAGAGATGACACTATACGACGAAATTATTTGTACCAAAAATTTAAAAGTTCATGTAATAAAAAAAATTGTAAGTTATTACTATATAAAAGCGAGTGTCAATCCTGAAATGTAAAAATTTATTCGGTATTTTTTTTTAGTATCAAATGCCTAGCATTTAAGATTATTTGACGACTCCGTTGGTCTTGTGGTTAACATACCTGACTGATTTGCATTGTGCGTAAAACGTTTTTAAGTATAATTAATTATCCCTTGTCTGGTGCCCATAATACAAGCTTTGCTCAGTTTGGGACTAGATGGCCCCGAGTGTTAATATCCAAACATAATATTTGTATTTATATATTAGTTCATAATAAAACTAATACCTTTACTGACTTAACTGAAAATTTCAACGAATTGTCTTATTTTAAAAATATCGAACATGACTTATTATTATATTGTATAAGAAAGAAGCCTAAACAAATATGTAATATATTCACCTGTCTAACACCTTCTAAGTTCTATTCATATAATAAACAAAATGAGGTGACATGCGCGTGGGCAGTAATTCCGACCTCAATGGAATAATGTAGTGTCTCTGACCACATTAACTAATTTGTAGACCACAGTGACACATGATTTAACCTAATTTATTGACCCAGTTACCAGACGAGACACATAACTAACCCACTTAAACCAGTCTACCAAAAAATTAGATTCTGGGAATAAATTCAACTAAGCACATTGGCGATTTGATTTATATTTAGTTTCTTTATAAATATAATAAAAAAATTAATAGCTTTATCTTAACTAGCTTTGCCCCGCTATTTGACGCACGTAGGCTTGATTGCATGGGTGGTTTTATTTCATGGAACCCTTCTTTTTTTTTCATATTTTATTTTCTAATATATTTTTATTTTTAAATATTTTTTAAATTTTTAATTAAAAAAAATATTTGCGGACCGTTCTAGAGATCAGCTGGAACGAACAGACAAAACACAGACAGACAGGCTCTTTAAAATTTTAATAAGCCTCCGAAATTAATCATGATGTATACATGTATGTAGTGGTACTATTGATATAAAAATCAAATCAATAGTATCTAAATATTTTTTTTTATTTAAAATTTATTTAAAAGTGTGAACTAAAGGTGCATTTTTCTTAGAGTACCATCGTAGTAAAACACATTAGTGTCTTAACTCTATTCCAAATCTATTGTGGCTAAGAATGATGGAGACTCTGGATTCCTTACAGAATCCAACCTTTATTTTCTCAGCGTCCATTCAAAAACAACTTAAGAATTATTCTCTGGGACTTCCAAAAATACGGTCATTGTTTAAAAAGTCAAAACCTACATACATTTACTTGAACAAAGGCAGTAAAAACGGTTTATGGACTTGTTATTGCCGTCCCAGCGGACAGGTCTGGTGGTACAAGTGATACACTTCCATCGATTAAACTATCTGGGGTCCTGCTATGATTTTATAGCATTCATACTTTGGCTCACATTATGAGACAGATGAATATGACGTGTATACATCTGTCACTGTCACACACTTGAATATTATTATGAACGAGCTGTGCCCTGCGGTTTCAATTGCGTAGACTTAATTTCATTCGCCACGGAATTTTAATGTTTTTTAAATAAAAGTAAAAGCCTAAGTTACTCCTTGTAACATCTACTATCTGCGAGTGAAAGTCCCGGTAAAATCAGTCCAGTAGTTTCGGACATTAGGTGAAACCAATTGACAGGAAGACAGACGGAGTCTTAAGTAGTTTTAAGTAAATATAGCGTATGGCCAAATGCGCGAGATATATGTTCACTTAATTACCATCACATATATCATTTCTTTACCATCACTTTTTATACTTGTAACTTGCCGTATTTCAACGAATACATAATTTTATTAAGTTTCATTTGAAACTTATCAGTGACTAGTACACTGCCTAGAGATTAGTTTATAACTTGCACCACACCCTCAAAGTAGGAAGGATAGAAACAGATTTTAATGCATCCTATGAAAATCTTCATTCACGAGTTCTCTCCCTTTGAATTTTAATATAAATCTCAAATCGGGAGTTTATTAGCGCTGGCTGTAACGTGGGTAATAAATGCGGAAATTATGTATTTGTTCTGGTTATAAGCCAGAATTATATTGAAGGGTTTTGAGAAAACGCTATCCTTAAAATAGTTTAGGTTTCACATATTGAGATATGAATCTTAACCAAGATATTTGAGGTCTAAAATGTTTGAAATTGAAAATATTTTTTTTTGTCATTTACAAAGACACATGTATAGTTTCTGAGACGGCGATAGACTCAACATGTGAAAAGTGGGTGTTGTTATTACAGCACCTCTGTCTACCCCTTCGGGGAATACAAGCGTGAGCATTTGTGACGTATGAAACAGAAAAACTGATATATTTAATTGTTTTTTTTTGAAGAAGTATATATATATACTTTCACAGGGATTTAGTTTATTATGTAAGCTGTTAATTAGAAATTATAAACAGCCACTTAAATTTAATTATTGAACTAGGTGACAATTGGTGACTGAATCAAACAGCTGGGATTTGAACTTGCGCCGCGTGCGGACTACCTACTAAGATCACCAGATCACCTCTTTTAAATTATAATTAGACTTTGAAATTAATTATAATAATTAGTGATAATATTTGTACAATAAAGAATAAAATAGGGTCTACATTTTTTAAACTCTATTTTAATAGTCGAAACTAAAGATGGATTTTACGTCGAGTACTTTGAAAGTAAAACACATCAGCGTATTGAAATATAGATGTTTACGAGTTAGTAGAATTTTGGTAATCACTTAATACAACGTGGATTATATCCTTTTCAAGCAAAGGGTAATATACCTCTAGCTTCCTCCACACTAATCAATCTCGTTAAATTAAAATGAAAACCTTATAAAGCATCGGGATAATAAAACAAAAATGCAAGTAATTAATCAAAGCCTTTCACGAGTAGTTAACGTCAACATCTCTAGGGTTGCCTCATTAACTGCGAGTTGTGAAATACCGGAGAAGGTCAGCGCAACCCTTTTTAATATATTTATTAACGTTACCTTGTCATATTGCAGATATTTATAAAGTAATTAAAATGATATTAAGAGTTGAAGAAGCCGTGGTGGCCTTGGGGTTAGAGCAGCCGCCTGCTACGCAAGCGACGCAAGTTCGAATCCCAGCGGGGCCTGTACCAATGAGTTTTTCTAAAAAACTTATGTGCATTTATTTCACACCACGTGCTTTACGGTGAGGGAAAACATCGTGAGGAAACCTGCATATGTCTGAGAAGTAATTCAAAGACGGCGATGGACTCGCCCTCTGTCACGTTGGCACTTGATCGTATTCGGTGAAATGTGGGTGTTGCTACAACACATCTGCTTAGCCCTTCGGGGACCCTTCTTGGATGGCGTGAGCTTTTTTTTTATGAGTTGAAGTTTCTAACATAGTAAACAATAATATCTAATTCATTAAGTAAGTTAAAGATGAAATCATGAGCCAAGAGTGCAAAGGTGAAGGAATATATAGTAGGGAAACCTATATATGCTTCTGAGAAGAAATTCAGTGAATGAATAGTGCTTGAAAAGGTGACCTATAATAATGATACTTTTATGTTTTAATGACATTCAATATTCAACGTCTGTATGCCCCGAAGGGGTGGACAGAGGTATTTTAATAACAACACCCACTTTTCACCGACGATGATGAAGTACCAACGTGGCAAATGGTGAGTTTATTGTCTCAGGCACCAAACATAATATAGCCCCAAAATAAACCTCTAAACATATTCAGGAAAGCCTTGCCAGTAACATGAATATAACAAAATCAATACAACCAAACACCAACACATTTATTTCAAAATAAACCCCACACCTACACCTCCTTATCTCAGATCAAAAGCTTCATCCAACAGTGGCATAATATCATAGCTACATATAAACGTTGATAGCAAGACGTCTGTGTGTCATTTAACAAAGATATGTTCCGTTGAAACGCTGCAATCAGGGCTCCGATTTAGTTTATTGAAATCTCTGCACTATGTGCGTAGAGTAGGGGAGAATTCCGGAATCCGCTTTGTTTAAGATATTGAGAACGATTTCACATAACTCAAAGTTGTATCTAAAATTATATTATTGTTGAAATTTCATATAGTAGCTGTAAGCATGGTTAGTTTTTAAATAATGGGATAAATAACTGGGATCGATCGAAAAATTTTTTCATTGCAAATAAAGGTATAATTAGGTAATAAATATGAATATTGTTTTTATATTTATTAAGAGCCGTGGTGGCCGTGAGGTTTGAGCAGTCGCTTGCTATGCAAGCGACGCAAGTTTGAATCACAGCGGGCCTGTACGCATGAGTTTTTTCTAAAAAACTTATGTACAGTGATTACACAACACGTGCTTTACGGTGAAGGAAAACATCGTGAGGAATGAATAAACCTGCATATATCTGAGAAGTAATTCAATGACGTATGAATAGTTCCTGAGACAGCGGTGGACTCACCTTCCATCTTGTCACCTCTGTTACGTTAGCAGTTAATTATATTCGGGGAAATGTGGGTGTTTTTGTTACAACACCTATGCTTACCCCTTCGGGGATGGCGTGAGTGTATTTATTTTATTTGTACTATAAAAGTACTTAACAGAATTTTAGAGTACCTGACATAATCTTTTCAGTTTGAGTTTGAAGTTTGGGTTATGTATTTAAAGTGACCAGAATAGTCTGAACCAGAGAAGATTAAATTTTCAGACACAATAAACTAAATCTAAGCTTAATAAGATTTCTTTTAATAATAATCTCTCTACATGACCTCCTAGTCTGCACCGAAGATGATTGTCACCGATAGTTCCAAGAGGGCGGTAGTTCGTAAAGTTTTACGACATTTTCCGACATGTTACGACATGCATCCGACACGACCGGCCTCTGTCTCAATCAGAGGACTGGGGGACTCTTCTTTATTACTCTGTGGCAATGTTCGGCCTCTGATTGAATTCAATATTGGTTTGATGGAAATGTTTGCGTTCATTTATTTCACAAATTTTGGTAGACCACAATTTTTAATGCCAACACAGGCAAATGAGTATGCCCACGCGATCTCAGAAGGGTCCCCAAAGGGGTCACAACACCGAGATTTCATCGAATATACTAAGTACTGGTCATTTTATCCCATTAGTTCTGTTCATAGAAAGAATAAAGTATTGTAAAGAAAATTCGCTGTATAATATAATATGTTTATAATATAATAGTGTACTAGTACCATGTCAAAGTCAAAGTCAATAATATTTTTATTCGATTAGACTTTTTACAAGGTTCTTTCAAATCGTCACAATGACATAATTATACAGGATTATACATGCTACCGCCAGGCTTGGAAGGTTGCTTTTACTGAGAAGAACCCGGCAAGAAACTCAGTAATTACTCTTTTCAAAAATATTATACAATTTAAATAATACTAAATAAATAATTTAAGAAACGTACGTTCATAGACAAAGTTCCAATGCACAAATGTCGATAAAAATTAACATAACTAAAAATCTAGTACATCTACTTATAACTAAATGCGTAGCTTGAGATGACCAGCTCCCACAAGCAGCAACTAAGCAAGTAAGCTGTTCACAAGTATGACGTGAATGCCAGCCATTGACTGACATCTTATTGACATGAATAGGTATATATAGAACGTCGAAAAATGTCCTTTCCTTTCCTTTATTTATTTAATGGCGATGAGTTTAAGTAAAACTATTCCGCCAATATCAAGTGATTGTTGAGAAAAATATCTTGTAAATTGTTAAAAATATGTGGAGGAATTGTAAATTGTTAAAAATATGGGGAGGAACCCATTGGATTCCTCCGTCGAAAAATGTTATTATTATCAGCGTGAATGTCAAAGTCAAAGTCAAAAGTACCTTTATTCGATTAGACTTTTTACAAAGTACTTTCAAATCGTCAGAATGACATAATTATACAGGATTATACATGCTACCGCCATAATGCGTTGATAACTTGGTATTCAACCGCAACCCACCTCCGAAACAGTATCAACAGATTTCGCGCTGCACTAATACATCATCACAAAATGTTAAAAACTATAACTCGTGGTACAGGGGCCCAATCATGAGCATTGCATTTCAGCTGTGTGACAGTGACAGATGTATACACGTCAAATACATCTGTCTCATAATAAAACTATCATGGCAATAAGAGCTCATGGTAAGGCCCTACTTCAGATACTTCGGTTTCATAATAAGAGTGAAATTATCATGGCAATAAGAGCTCATGGTAAGGCCATACTTCAAATACATCTGTCTCATAATAAGAGTAAAACTATCATGGCAATAAGAGCTCATGGTAAGGCCCCTGGTTTCTCAAATGAAAACAAATAGTGCTATAGTTAATAAGTTTCTCAAACATTAGTGCTTGTAGGAGCGCCCGTCAGCCACACCCGTTGATATGAATAGTGCAAAAGTGAAAATTCCCTCATTATAATGCACTGTCATTTTGTTTTCACGTCTGTCCACCCCGTGATTGTAGGGTGGCCATAATAATTTGAATTACAAGTCTAATGTTCTTTGGAATGATAGGAAATCTATACGTTTCTTTGTGATTAAAAAGTACTTAAATTAATATTGGAATGTCTCTTGGTGTTGGTTACGTTTATAAACTACATTAACCGTTTACTACCAGGCGATAATTACGACCTTTAGCCAAGTTTGAGCTGTAAAGAAATTTTTACTTGGCGTGTATGCAATGATGACTCTTTGATAAAATTCGCTAATATATTTATATACAGATAAATACAATTTAAGTTTACGTTTGTAATTCCAGAAAAAAACCAGGTTTTCAGTAAACCCATATGATATTAAAACAGAGTATACGGTACAGTCATAGATTTTTCTCTGTCTGTCTATCTGTTTATTCCGGCTAATCTCCGAAATGGCTGGACCGATTTTAAAGGGACTTTCTCTGACGGATAGCTTCTGTTACAAGGAGTAACTAAGGCTAAAAATATGTACGGTTCCGAGGGCCATCCATGAATTTAAGTCTACGCGGGTGAAACCGCGGGGTACAGCTAGTCCTTAAATAAATGGAAGGTAGTAGATATGAAACGAATACAATTAAATTATATATTCTTTTGATAAAATTTCACATAAGTATGGAAGTACAAAATAATTAAAGACTTTCAATGTTTATCACATATAAAAATATTTATTTGCTAGCCCTTAAATAAGGGGTAGGTAGCAGTTTTAAGCAAATACCATTATTTATTCCGTTGATAAATTGCTCCAAGCAATATTACCGGTAGGTGCGGTTCAGTCCACGCCCGCGGACTAGTATTGTGCAAATTCGCTCGCTATAATGCACCGTCACTTGTTATTATAAATCGGGCATTAGTTGTGCCGCGCTCTACGTTTATCGTACGATGTAGAGTGACTGTGGATTTGGGAGAAATTGATACAATTATTTATAAGAAATGTGAAAAAATATTTCATTATAAACCACCTAGTTATATCCCCCAAAATCGAACCAACTCGAATACTAAAGTCAAACTATATTTAGATAAAAAAACAAGCAGCTTCATAAATTATTTTAATCAGCATAGTTATTACGCCGTTTCGAAACAAAATATTCAAAGAACCATAATTGAAATTTTAACCTTGAAATTCATGCCCGCAACAAAAAAAAATCGAATTAATAACCTCCTACTTTATTAAGTCGGTTAAAAAGATGTACACGTGCTTCGCAATCAAGAAAAGCACTTGTCTTCAGTTAATCCCAGAATATGGACACCGCGCGTGTATCTAGGTGATGAATGCAATCGCTGTTCGCGTTTCTACACGTTACTTTCAAGCACTTTAAGCGCTTTATCCTTTCTTGCTTTCTCATTATATCAACTTTTTAGGCATAATTATTTTAAGTTAATTATTATTCTTTCTTAGAACCATCAGGTTTTTCAAACCCTTTGGAAATAAAAGGTGTACAAAATATATTTTTTTAAACCAGACCAAACTCGGACTAAATCTATGTGCATCCGTTTTGATGACCAAAAAAGTAGAATTTGAACCATTTTGAACAATTTATTTTTGAACAATTTATTATAAGGAGGAATAAGTAGGAATCATGATATTTTTGCCAAACCATTTTATCCATTAATATTACACAACAAATACTAATGATAAGCCACATCGGGTTGAATCAAGTGTCGACCCCAACAATGTCCCATATATAAAAAAATACGCTCACATCATCCCAGAAACTCTCCGAAGGGTTGAGCAGAGGTGTTGAGACAGCAAAACAGAGGTTGAGTCCATCGCCGTCACGATCACTATAGATACATCTTCGAATTCTCCGACATATGCAGGTTTCGTCACAAATAAATATATTTACATTGAATCGAAACCATGACATTATTATTTTGGAAATAAATATATTTTTCGCAGCTTTCCATCGCTAGAGCGCTGTAATCTCTGTTACGAGCCGCGCCTCTAGTGAGCATTCCGCAAATGGCCCGGGAACGAATGACGTTCCCTGATAGGTGCATTACGATGAGTTGCATTCGGGGGACAGACTGTTTATTATATCCATCGTATTTTCATATTAAACGACGAGCACGAAATGGAACACATTTTGTTAAGGAAAGAATCCGCTATATTATTAAGCTTGTAGTTATAAGAGTAATACTTTGTTAACTTCAGTAAGATCTTTAGGAATGAACAATCATCATCATCATTAATTTAAGAGCTATGATCTTGTCGGTGAAGCAATCGCCAACCCTCTCTAGTCCGCTAACATTTTGACTTCCGACGACATGACGCTGACTAAGTGTAGAAAATAATAGATATTACGTTGTTGTTTAGTAATAAATAATTTTATACATATTAGGTATTTATTGATAAATATATTAATATTAATAGCTCTAGTAGTGCCTCTCACGTTGCTGTGCCCTAACAGGGTTTATGTTAGCTTTACTTGGGATACTATTATAATTAAAATTATTTTGTATCATACATGTAAGTAACATAAATGCAAAAAATATATGAATATGAATATGACTTTTTCCTTCACTGTCGTGATCTATGTCTATGATGCCGTGATCTACCTGTACCAATGAGTTTTTCTAAAAAAAACTTATGTACAGTGATTTTCACACCACTTGCTTTACGGTAAAGGAAAACATCGTGAGGAAACCTGCATATTTATGAGAAGTAATTCAAAGACGTATGTATAGTGCCTGAGACGGCGATCGACTCACCATCTGTCACGTTGGCACTTAATCAAAGTCGGTGAAAAGTGGGTGTTATGATAACAACACCTCTGCCTACCCCTTTGGGGAATACAGACGTGAGCATATGTATGTATCATGCGTGCTTAAGTTACCTTGCTCATCAAGAACGGAAACCTATTCACAAACCTTTTGATCCAAATTTCTAGTAATTGTACTTGTTGTAACAGATTCACTGGTAAAAGGTAGAATTAAAAATTCACCAGATTGCCTTAAAAGGGTGCAGTCAGGTGAGGAATTAGTTGAGTGTCTGTTACTGCCACTTGTAATTACGGTATTAATTCTACTCCTTTCACATTTAATGTAACGCAAGAGGGTGTAAATGGTTGGTTAAGTTCAAAGTGGTTGGTGAAATAGATACTTTCTTTAAAGAATTTGGTAAAGGTTTGATAATGGCATGTGAATTATTCAATAATAAGTTGCCTTAGAGGTTGTTTAGAGTGAGATTTCAAAGATCAGGGGCTTTACCATTACCTCTTATTGCCATGATAGTTTAACTCTTATTATGAGACAGATGTACACGACGTGTATATATCTGTCACTGTCACACAGCTGTAATAACATTGCAATGAGAGCTCATGGTTGGGCCCCTGTACCCCAAGGTTTTGACATGTTTTACGTTGACGATATTCCCAGCGTATTTTCCTTATTTTGTACTAGCTGCGCCCTGCGGTTTCAATTCGTAGATTTAATTTAATTTCCACGAAACCCGAAATGTTATCTTATAAAGAAAAGTAGCCTAAGTTACTCCTTGTAACATTAGCAATCTGTCAGTGAAATAAATATGCAGGTTTCCTCACGATGTTTTCCTTCACCGTAAAGCACGTGGTGTGAAATTACTGTACATAAGTTTTTTAGAAAAACTCATTGGTACAGACCCCGCTGGGATTCGAACTTGCGTCGCTTGTGTAGCAGGCGACTGCTCAAACCTCAAGGCCACCACGGCTCTTATACTGCATATTATCTTTACATTTATATCCGAACACTTCAATAGATGTATAGATTAGTATATGTAAGAATAGTTAGTATAGACTAATAAAGGTGCAAAAGCAATGGTTGCCGAGAAGTTTACTCAAAACATAGTCCTGTATTTTTTCCACGTAGTTGGTTAAGTATTAAATTGTTAAACTCTACCCAACTATAGGTAAACACGTTAAAATTTTAAACCCAAAACCATTGCATCAAACTTCCTCTTTTATCCATCAAGGAACTAGGAAGCAAATTGTAAATTTAAATTGGAACAAGACGTGCCAATTAAACTGGTGTCTCGCATGACGGATGATCCTGTCATCCCTCGGGATTGTGCTCGTTTGCGGGATTCGAACGGAAAGAGATGCTGAGACAATATAATTTGAATTTGAGATTGTTTGCTTGGCAATATACAGCTTAATGGTTTATTATATTTTAGTTGGTTTTAAAAAAAATACTATGAATGTATGATGCCCACTGGGATTTGACCTAGAAACCCCAAGGCCACTATAGTTTTTTATCATCTTTGAAAATTGGCTATTCAGGTGCCGTCATGAGCTATGAGCGCGTACCTTGAATGCCCAGTTGTCATTTTATGAGTCTGTTTAGAAGGCCCTGTTATTTTCGCTACGCGGTCATAACTTCTGACGGCACTTGTAACACTTCGCTTATTCCTTCAGGAACTCTTTCGGAAAGCCGTGATTAAAAATGTATTTATCTACACTTATATTATCAAGAGGAAAGATATAATTGTTATTTGTTTGTTTGTTTGCATTTGAGAGCCGTGGTGGCCTCGGAGTTAGAGCAGTCGCCTGCTACGCAAGCGACGCAAGTTCGAATCCCAGCGGGGCCTGTACCAATGAGTTTTTCTAAAAAAACTTATGTACAGTGAAGGAATACATCGCGAAGAAACCTGCATATTTCTGAGAAGTAATCCAATGACGTATGTATAGTGTCTGAGACGGCGATAGACTCACCATCTGTCACGTTGGCATTTAATCATCTTCGGTGAAAAGTGGGTGTTGTGATTACAGCACCTCTGCCTACCCCTTCGGGGAATACAGTCGTGAGTATATGTATGTTTACATTGAATACGCTCCGAAACTACTTGACCGATTTGAAAAATTATTTCGGCAAAAGATAGCTACATCATCAACGAGTAACATAGGCTATGTTTTATCCCCATACTCCCGCGGGAACGGGCACTACGCCGGCAAAACCGCGTGAAGTCCGCTAGTATAATGAAAACAGGAAACCTTTAATCTCCAAACTACACAAACATAAACTAACAACTGGAGTAAAATTTTAATTCCACTGATAAAAATGCACGGTGGCCATTCCAGGATCTTTATTGCCACGTCGTCTAAATATAAAACACGCTGAGAGAATACTTAATTCCCAGAGTTTGTTTGATAATAGCTAGGCTAGATTAGGCTTGGGACATTCTGAAGTCGGGTGATAAATACTTACTAACTCTTATTATTTCAGAAATATTTGATAAGATACATTTTAAAGATTTGCCGAAAGACAAATAGACAAAAAATTTATCAGTGTTTCAAGTGTCCCTTATATTGAATAAAAATATTTAGTTTCATTGATTTGGTTTAACCTTCTCACAGGAAATATACCTTCAGGTGCGTTAAAGTTAAAAAAACATACTAACATTACAAGCATGTTTTTTTATAGATTTTTTTTTAATATATTCTTTAATATATTTAGAACTTTTGTCTAACATAGACAATGTCAACTCCATTGAGCTCGCACATCACAACTCAGCAATCATTATACATGATTACATAGTATTAACTACTACAAAATGTATATTTTTGTTTCCACTTTTATGGCAAAATCAATAACAAAATGATTTATTCAGTTATGCCCTGATAAGAATGGAAAAATGGAAGTATGATCTTCGAAAATCTGACCACCTGTTCCGAAGCCTTCTGAGAAGTACCGGCAAGAAACTAAATCCAAATTCATTTTGGACATATTGTAGATCGTATCAAAAATTGTGTGATACGAGACAGTTGCAAGTTGAAGAATGATGTGGTGACCAGAATTGAAAAAAGTATGTTGAGATGGTTTGGACATATCGAAAGGCACTCATCCTTTTCGAAAGGCGACTAACGAAAGAAATTTATAGAGCGAATGTGACCGGAAGTGTCGGTAGAGGGCGTCCAAGGAACAGCTACTATGAACAAATTAATAGTATTTTCAGAAAGGTCAAATTCGGAGCACTCGTAATCGAAGAAAGTGTATGAAAAGATGCATGAATGTGGATGAAGCGAAATAAGTATTTAAGGATCGTAGCATGTGGCAAACGGTGGTCTCTGACTACCTCCATGGGATACAGGCATGAATGAGCATATGTATGTATGTTGGAAATTAAATTTAAAAAGCCCATTGTGAATCAACCCTAAGGGAATCCTCTTAGAGTTGCCATATACAGAAACAGAGATAGAGTCCTGTATAAAATATTTTAATTATATTTTATCGCCACTAAACTCGTGTAAATGAAAAACCGGTATCCGCGTGCTTTATGAAATCGTAAAAAACTTGTCCTTTGCTTTCCCGTGATTCAGCGCGGACCCACTTTGATGACTTTCATTGTTGGAGTTTCATTAAGAATTTTTATTGTGAGTAACACTCGAGTGAGATTGAAGTATTTAAAAATAATTTCATTAAAATTAACAGCTTCTTGCTTTTTCGTTTGCAAGTAATTGAATTACATTTTATATACATGCATACATATGCTCACGCCTGTATTCCCCGAAGGGGTAGACAGAGGTGTTGTAATCACAATACCCACTTTTCACAGAAGATGATTAAGTGCCAGCGTGACAGATGGTGAGTCCATCGCCGTCTTAGACACTTTACATACGTCATTGAATTACTTCCCAGAAATATGCAGGTTTCCTCACGATGTTTTCCTTCACCGTAAAGCACGTGGTGTGAAATCACTGTGCATAAGTTTTTTAGAAAAACATTGGTACAGGCCCCGCTGGGATTCGAACTTGCATCGCTTGCGTAGCAGGTGACTGCTCAAACCTCAAGGCCACCACGGCTTTTAAATTTTATATAAAGAATTACAATATATATTACAAGCGGACCTCACGTGGTTTCACCCACGTCGTTCCCGTTCCCGTGGATGTACGGGGTTAAATAAAGCCTATGTTACTCGCTGATGATGTAGCTATCCAATGGTGAAATAATTTTTGAAATTGGTCTAGTAGTTTTAGACCCTATTCATTACAACCAAAAAAACAGAGTTTTCCTCTTTATAATATTAGTGAAGATATAATGAATACCCTTTTCTGTTTTGATTCCGTCTAAATAGTTTAAAAGAGGTTCGTCGGATTACTTCTGGGGACTGTACCTCAACCATAAAGAAGATCACAGACTATGATACCCCTAAGAGCTTTTGTGGCCTTGGGGTTTGAACAATTGCTTTCGTAGCAGGCGACTGTTCAACTCTAGTTCAGATTTCACACAACGTGCTTTACGGTAAAGGAAACCATCGTGATGATACCTGTATATGTCTGAGAAGTAATTCAAAATCGAAATCAAAAATATCTTTATTCGATTAGACTTTCTACAAAGTACTTTCAAATCGTCAGAAAGACACGATTACATAGGATTATACATGCTACCGCCAGGTTCGGAAGGTTGCTTTTACTGAGAAGAACCTAGCAAGAAACTCAGTAATTACTATTTAAAAAAAAAAATTTACAGCTTTGAGTAATACAATATAAATCATAAAAAATATGGCCCATGGCCCATGGACACAGTTCCAGTGCACAAAAGTCGATATAAAAAAAAATTTAAAACTAAAAATAAGAACTACGAATAATTGTGTAGCTTGAAATGACCAAAGACGCATGTATAGTGCCTGAGAAGCGATGGACTCACCCTCACCAATCATCTTCGGTGAATAGTGGGTATTGTTGTAATAGCATGTATGTACGCTACCCGTTTTGAGTTCAACCATCGTGTACAGTATAGGTACCTATGTAACTTTTTTATATTAACCTCTTGTATTTTAAGGGTAATTAATTCGCCCTTTCTTCCAACATCAAGAATGTCTCCAACTATCCCCCAGGAACTGACTGACAGTTTAATAATTACACTTTATTCCCTATAGTGTACTCAGGCTAATTAAAAAACAGACACCTATTGCTTTAAGCATTTTCTTACGTATAAATTATAGTGAGCAATGAGAAATTAATTAAAAACATATTTTAACGATATACGAGGGAACAACGTGACTGACAATGAGCCAATCTCAGGCACTATACTTCTTATGCATCTCAGACATTATGCAAGATTCCTACCAAGATTTTATTTAATTTTTATGTTGTCGTTATCATTGAGAGCTTTTTTCTCGGAAATCACAAGCAATTTAAAACTAGTAACTACGTTATTTTTAATCCTAAAGATCGTAGCTCCTGAAAAATTCACAGGAAAATGTCAGTCTCGTGATAAATAAAGGAATTGAGACAATGAGGGCAAAGAGTAATGATGGTGAACAGGTCCAATGAATGTTTTACCTTGGAATTGTATAGAGATGTTATTTTTAGGAATTGTCCAATGAATTTTTCGGGGTTAATTATTAATTTTGATGGCAAAATTCTGGCAAAGCTAATGATATCACAAATACCACAAAGCTCTAAAATACAATACTACATACAACAAATAGTAAATGCACAAAAAATACTAACATTTTTTATTCCTGAATGAATGGCTAAAAAAAATTGCATGACATTTAAAAAAAAAAGTTTTTTTTTTTTGATACTTTTAACATCTCTCCATAGTTCCATCCAGTTCGTTCCCTGTCTCCATCTATCGCAGTGATGAGGCCAGATAAGGTGCAGGCGGATTGGCCCGTAGTTTTTCTTTCCTTATTTATTAGTCTGACAGACGGACAAATGTGTGTCGTACAAATGGGACTGCCTTTTTACACGAACTCCTTGGACGAGATCGAATTTCCTAAAGCGTTTTGGTGTAATTAGAGAAGAAAAATATTCCATTCTCGTATCTCTCCAATTTTTTTTGTGACATACTAAAATTGTCGTAAAGCATAAGGGAGGTGAAATAGCTGTCCTTAAGTTTTTAGAAAAACTCATTGGTCCAGGCTGCTGGGATTCGAACTTGCATCGCTTACGTAGCAGGCGACTGCTCGAACCCCACGGCCACCACGGTTCACGAGATTTACTGTGAAGAAAACATCTTAAAGGAGCTTGAAACCTTCTGGATGGACTCACCATCTGCCACGCTGATACTTCGTAAATCCTTCTAGGAGTACGCGATGTACCCAAAATTGTGCATAATAAATACCCAAAACAGTACTTGTTTTTCACCAAACAAACCTTTTCCTATTTCCATACATTTCAATATGAAAGAGAAATAAACAAGCCCTTAAATAATGCACGTCCGCAACAGGACCACCCAATGATCGGTCAACCGTCCACTCAAATGGACCTTACGGCCACAATGTCAAGAACCCTTTACGTTCGCCAATATTTATGAGGTCCCAAGTAAATTTGGCGTGATGAGAGCTCTACTTCACTGGTACATATTGTCATTTCTCTGAACCTTATCTTGTTATGTATAAGGTTGCAATTTGAATGAATTTTTGATAAAGGTGAGGGGTTAGAAGAAATATATGTATGTAGGAAATTTATGGGGTACGTGACGATGAATTTTGATCACTAGATCTTTCTGATTTGAAAAGGATGTCAGATTCAACGCCTTTAAGTTGTTCACGAACTAAAATTTATTTTTTATTGATATAATATCATAGTTCCCGTGACTTCGTCTGCATAAAACTTTTACCGCCAGTAAAGTAGCCTTTGGTCTTCTTCTGTCTTCTATTTCATTCTTCTTAATACAATAACATTAAAATCGGTAAAGCCTTTCGCAAGTTACAGCGGAAACGGGAGAAATAGGGGTTCATTTTTATACATATGGCTGGCATTCGCGTCATACTTGTGAACAGGTGCTGCTTGTGGGGGTTGGTCATCTCAAGCTACGCATTTAAATATAAGTAAAACAACTAGACTTTCTTACATGTTGTATGATAAAAAAATTATCGACATTTGTGTATTGGAACTGTGTCCATGGGCTTATATTTCTTAAATGATTAATTTTGTATTTTTAAAATTGTATAACATTTTTAAAAAGTGTATAATTATTGAGTTTCTAGTCAGGTTCTTCTCAGTAAAAGCAACCTTTCGAACCTGGCGGTTGCATGTATAATCCATTATAATTATGTTCTACTAACGATTTGAAAGTACTTTGTAAAAAGTCTAATCGAATAAAGATATTGACTATATTTAGATATAATTGAAGTTTTTATAGCTAAAGATTGATTTATTGCTTATTACGTTCTAAAAAGGAGATGCTTACTTTACCCGCATGGTAATTACAGTTATCCTATGTCTGCTTCATGTTCATCTTAGAACGTAACTATATGCAAATTTCATGTGTTAAGACATATGCAAATTTCATGTGCTAAGACACGAAATCGTAACAAACAAATTCGCATTCCCAAAAGAACTGTGTCTGGCGTCTTAACGATCTTTCCCACTCAAATATATTCGTCCAAATCCAATACTCGTCAACAGGCAGTATAACTCTGTGTAAAAGGGGCCAATAGCTCAGAAATCATTACCCATTGTCTCATAATCCGTCGGTTTTGTGAATATTTCACATTTATAGCCATTCCCTGGATCCAGGCTTGGACACTAAAATCTTTATGGGTATCCCACGTCACTCCTTTATGCCCAGCCTGATCCTGCACGTGACGCTCGACACGTTTTCCAACTAGTCACACTGTGTTTACACAGGACTAGGAACATTGTTGATTAACAAATGATTGTGATTGTTTGTTAATGATATATCATCGTGAAGAGAATGTCTGAAATGTATTATGTGTTAAGCAATGTTTGAACTTAACTATTACTAATACAAAAAATATACGTTAAAGGAACATGACGCAAATATGTTTCCATATCAAATATTTTTTTTTCTTTATAGCCGCATTTCAGACATAATATTAGTGATGATTATTTAAAATTTAACATAAAGTTGAGATTGTATCTAACATCTGACGGAATACTTTTCCCATTAGAATTTAAATCATATTTTGTCAGATTTCAGTTCAGCGGTAGACGCGACGAATCTTAAGCATGTAAATGGCATTTACAGGTGCCGCTGAACCGAAATGTATCTCAACTGAAATCTGATAAAATATGATTGGAAAATTGTCCCGCCAGATGTCAGACACATGGGGAATCATTATGATGTATCACTGCCATGCCATCATAATGCAGTACAGTAACTCCGTCATATCCATAACATTTGTCAGTGGCATGGCTCCAAAGTCAACCCCATACAGAAGTTATGTCTGGCATCAGGTCTCATAGTTTATAGGGTATTGAAGTAAATCGTTTATTCAAAGCAGGTGATCCATAGGATAGGTTTTACGAGTGTTCGCAGGTTGATAGCTCCTGGGATATTTATTATGTTTAAATTTTTGTATGAATAGTTTAGTGTGTGATCGGTTTTAGATATTGATGAGTTTGGAAATAGATATATGAGTAATATTTTATTGATTCTTACATAGTACTCATTCAATTACAAATTGCTGTAGAATTATGGGCAGATTTTCAGTATCAAAAATATCTTTTCTGTTTATCAAAATGTTTGACATAATTAAGTTTTTAATTGAAGTTAGCTGTGCCTTGCGGCTTCACCTGCCAAGGTTTAATTTCATTCCTTCGAAACCCTAAATGTTTTTTTAAATAAAAGCCTAAGTTACTCCTTGTAACATTAGTTATCTGCCAGTGAAAGTCTCGTTAAAATCGGTCCTGCTGTTTCAGGGATTACTCCGAACAAACAGACAGATAGACAAAAAGACGGACGGCCAGACAGACTGAGTATTTTTTTTGAAAATTCGTTTTTCAGTCGCCTGCTACGCAAGCGACGCAAGTTCGAATCCCAGCGGGGCCTGTACCAATGAGTTTTTCTAAAAAACTTATGTACAATGATTTCACACCACGTGCTTTACGGTGAAGGAAAACATCATGAGGAAACCTGCATATTTCTGAGAAGTAGTTCAAAGACGTATGTATAGTGCCTGAGACGGCGATAGACTCACCATTTGTCACGTTGGCACTTAATCAAATTCGGTGAAAAATGGTGTAGGCAGAGGTGTTGTGATAACAACACCTCTGCCTACCCCTTCGGGGAATACAGGCGTATATTTTAAAATAATAGTATATTTTTCTTTTTTTATAAGAAACTAGGTTTTCTTCTTAAATCCTAATAGAGGTCCAACTCATCCACTATCACCTATTAGGATTCAATATTAATAGAATTCACCATGTTTTCTGGAGCAAAAGTATCGCAAGTAGGATCTCAAGAAATAATCACCGCATTTTTGTAACAGATAAATAAACATTAAGTCACTTGGAGTCACAATGGGCGCAATTTGGCCTTCCCGGTGAGTTAGCTGGAGGCTTTATATCCCCAATCAAAGACAAGTGCTTGGGACAGAACGACCTAATGAATTCTCCACTTCACTTTTACTTCGCCGCTTTCTTTTGGATAAGGGTGTACGTGACTTTTGCCTGTTTTGTGTTTTGTTTGAGGTTTTTGATCGCTGAGATATCATTGCCTTAGAAACTATAAATTTATAATTATCTGAAATATAATTTGCACATACGACCTTATGACCTTAAACGTAATTTATTTTTCCACAAGCCAGTATTTGATTGATACAGAGATATACATGACAGGTATGGAAATGATTGGGTGTAGTATATATATGCTCACACCATCCCAGAAGGTCCCCTTCGGGTACTGTAACAACAACACCCACACTTCACCGAATATGATTAAGTGCCAACGTGACAGAGGGTGAATCCATGGACGTATCAGACAAACGCAGGTTTCCTCACGATGTTATCCTTCACTGTTAAAGACGTGGAGTGAAATCACTGCACATATTTTTTTGGAAAAAATCTTTGACACAGGCCCCGCTGGGATTCGAACTTGCGTCGCTTATTGCATAAATGACACCACATTTTGAATTGTAAGAACGTCTTTTTTTACAGTTGAATAGTTGCGTATTAATTAAAATTAATATGATATTGTACACCAGACGTGTCGACAATTTAAAAAAAAGTCTCACTACCAAAAACTGAAAACGGTAAACTAAAAAATTACATACAGTAAGAAGGTTCTATACCTCCTTATGCGCGTCACCCAAACACAAGGCGGCGACTATATTACAACAGCAGGGGCCTACATTCCGCAAATTATTGCTAAGACTGTCTGTGCATGTGAGACGTTTTGTGGGCGCTGTCACTTGATATAAGATTTCTAGAAGTGTTACTAATTGTGTTTTGTCTTGATATTATTGGAAATCACTTTACTTTGTTTCTTCTGTTATGGTAAAGCTTCTTAGAAGAAAGCTTTTTACAGCGTTCAAACCTGAAATTTGACTAATCTTATCTTGGTTGTGGCAATATTGGGTCCGGTTGCCCAGAAGCACGTCGACCCTTGGGATCTTTTGTGCCACCCGTATGCTCTACGTTCCTAACGTCTCAAATACTCCCTGAACAAGCCGGTAGATCTTACCCACTGGGAAGAGCTTGCAGTTCCTTAGTTTTGGAAGTGCTTGACCCAGTAGGGCCATTCGGCATCTGGCCTGTGCGTCGCAAGTGCATACTAGGCTTCTGATTTACAATACCTACATACCACGTCGTCGGGTAAATTCATCTTATATAGATGTACTGTCCCGTAATGACATTGCCTAAGCTGATTGATAGCTATTCAAATATTTTTTCTATGAAATTCTAATACGGATATTAGGTATACTGCTGTAAAATAAAAAAAGTAAATGGTTTCGATAACTAAGCTACTATCATAATATCATCTCCCTGGCCTTATCCCATACACTGTTGGGGTCGGCACTTGATTCAACCCGATGTGTCTGATCACTTGATTTTTATACGAAGCGACTGCCATCTGACCTTCGCAACCCCTTTAACAACGAAAATCTGTGATCCGAGCTAAATCAGTTGTCAGACTATTTTAGGCCTCCGACTGACCTGTAACGACTGCCAAATATGATAAATTGGCAACCGGGACCGACGGCTTAACGTGCTCTCCGAGGCACGTAGGGAACTCGGGCGGTCACCCATCCAATTACTGGCTAGGGGTAGGGTTGCTTAACTTGCATAGCGAATGATATGCGCAATAGCTGCTGTACTACAAGCACCTAAGCTTCTACCATAGCACAATATAATTTACTAAGTAGTTCTTCATACGAAAAAAATTGAAAGCCACTTCTTTCACGTAATCCCCGCCCTATATCCGTGTAAACCAGATATCCACTCTGTAATACCGGTATAAGGCAGGGTGTTCACAATTTGCCCCAATAATGCGGGCTTGTGGTACTTATCGAGACGTTACGCAATTTTGTACTTGGGATCTCGTCTTGCACCGGTCTTGAGTGGCTTTCAAGAATGAGGATTGATGGGAAGAATGTGTGTTACAATCAACGCAGGTTGGTTATTTAAAAATATACGTGCCTGCCTATTTGGTTTAGTGATAGCAAGCCCTTCTAGGGACACAAAGTCGTCGATTCGATCCTCGAGTTGGGAAAGATATTGGGTTTTTCCATCTGTAACAGCTTGGAGTCTGGAGTAAATGTTTTAGGTTAAAGAGGTTAATATTTTTTGTACATACATACATATGCTCACGCCTGTATTCCCCGATTTGGTAGGCAGAGGTGTTGTAATCACAACACCCACGTTTCACCGAAGATGATTAAGTGCCAACGTGACAGCACCATCTGTCCATCGCTGTCTAAGACACTTTACATACGTCATTGATTTTGATTGTATTATACGTAATATTATTCGTAAATACAACAGATAAATACAATTGAAGTGTTTTGTTTGTTATTCGATATCAACAGCTTTTTACTAAATGCATATGAAAGTTTCATAAAAAAACTATTTTGACAAAAATTCTGACATTTTAACGGAACGTTCACTGGCAGATAGCTGATGTTGCAAGGAGCAACAAAGGCTATATTTATTTAAATAAAAATAAGGGACTGCGAATGAAGACACCCATTAAATAAAAATAAATTCTGCGCAGGTGAATCCGTGGGGCACAGCTAGTATTTTTAATAATTATCTCCAATGTTGACTTGTTCTGAACGATTATTCCTTAATCGATATTTCCAACAATCGAATAATATTCGAAAAGTTAATAATAAAGTGATACTTCTCTCCGTCATTACCATCCAATTATTGAAATGTATTCAATAGCACGAAATAAAGTCATTACCGCGCACTTAATTTCCTACGTTCACTCAAAACTGTACTCTAATACCAGTCAATAAAGTCAACAATCGATAAGTTAATATCGATGGCAACTTTTCAAATAGTTGATTGAGTAAAATTATACGTGTGATTTATAAATAAATTGTATGAAGGAAATGAATAAAGTTATTTTTAAGCTATTATGTCGTTAGTGAGACATACAGGATGGATTTATGTAGAAAAACTAGCTGTGCCCTGCGGTTTCACCCGCGTAGTTGAATTTCATTCCCGCGGAACTCTAAATGCTTTTTAAATAAAAATAGCCTAAGTTACTCCTTGTAAAATTAGCTATCTACCAGTGAAAATGCCGGTCAAGCCGTTTCGGAGATTAGCTGGAACAAACAGACAAACAGAGAATAATTTTAAAAATATTTTTTTGTCAGAACCGTATATAGTTTCGTATGCATTTAGTGAAAAGCTGCTATTTTGTAATTACAGACTCTTCAATTTTATTAATCTGCATCAATAATCTGCATGTATGTATTGGTGTACCTATAGATGTTACAGTATTTGTATTGTATTAGACCTGTAGATGTATTAGAACTGTATTTAATTTCTCAGTTCAAAGCTACCTTCCGAACCCGGTGGTAACATTTATAATCATGTATAATGTATTTTGTGTCCTTCTGACGATTTGAAAGTACTTTGTAAGAAGTCTAATCAAATAAAGATATTTTTGAATTTTGATTTTGATTTTGATTGCGTGGCAATAAACAGGCTCGCTTCCTATCACATGGAACTTAACGTATCTAGCGAAATGTGGGTTTACAATATATTTTTTTTTACTTTATGAAAGGGATTTATTAGATAACATCGAATCATAGAATTAGTAACATAATTAAACACCTTTAAAATATAATCTAAAAACTAAAAACCCTAAAAAATATAAGCTTATAACTAAAATACATTATTAAAAGAAGTCCAAGGTTCCGAAGATACTGGCAGCATTCGCCCTTTGGATGGCAAGACTAATTCTTTGACCGAGGTAGCTGCCAGCTCTTCGGTCTCCTGTGATGTCGACTATGTTTACTATTAATACATAATATTATTATACTTTTCCTTCCCCCCCTCTCCCATTGCAACCAGACATGACTGAAACAAGATTTGAAATCATCGTCTCGTCATCCCCTGATGACTAACTAGATTAAATTTCCATCATCGCCATTGTAAAGGGTAGCTCTTAATTGAAACTAAAACTAATAGGTTAGGGAGGTAATACAATAGTGAGCGGAATCATCGCCACATTTCGCTGGAATGATGAAAGCGCGTGAATTCCTTTTGCGAGTTTTTGTAAGTTGAACTTTTTTCAACTAGCTTCTTTAATGATAAATAGCCATAGCCTTCCTTGATAAATGGGCTAATTAATACTGAAATATTTTTTCAAATCGAACCAGTAGTTTCGGAAATTAGCGCGCTCTAACAAACAACTAACTCTTCAGCTATGAATATTAAGTGTAGATCCCTTAGGGTACTGAGTTATTGTTATTTCTGTGAAAGTCATTAACATTCAGATTACCTATTCAATAGTATTTTTATGTATTTTTTTTAATATACGAATGTAAATTAAACTTCAGTAGGATACATATTTTCTGCGTTTGCGGTTGAAACTCTGGGGCCTATGCCCGTCAACTTTTCAAAGAGGTTGCACGTCGTCTGGTAGAAACTTCTCGTGACAAGCGGGCTGGGGCTTTTCTCGCTTAGAGAATCAGCATTGCTATTCAACGTGGCAATGCTGCCAGCCTTCTTGGCACGATCCCGAGAGACACCGATTTGGGACAAGTTTTCTACTTGTAATCAGTTTTTAGCTACTTAAAATATAATATATTTAAGTCGCGATTTTATTTACTATAAGTATTGCCGATGCTATATTACATGAATCCGATATGGACAGCCAATGTTTTTAAGTACTGTATTGAAAAAAAGCGCTGCAGCGCAATCTCGACCGCCCTTCACTATAAAATTGAAAATAATAAGATTTTTCATACCAGCGCAGTTTCCGCTGAAATCTAATTAAACACGCGTTCAACACACGTCTGCTGGAAATGGGCTTCATTAAAACGAATAGTTTCATTCGCACAGCCTTCATAATAGTGCTTCTGAAAGATTGCAAAATGTAATCGTTTTATGTAACGCAAGTGATGGGGTAATTTACAAAGGGAGTATTGTAAGTGCATTTATTTGAGAGGGTGGATAAGTTGTTAAGTAATATCGTAACTTACATCTATAAGTTACGATATAACTTAACAACTTATCCACCTATCTAGTACCAGGCATAAATTACTATCTGTTAGCTGTATACAGGTAAATCGAATTGAAGTGTCTATTTGTACTTCCAAATTAACAGATTTTGATTAAATGCATATGAGCGATACTCGCATTAAAAAAAAAAAAAAATTTTTTTTTTGTCAGTCTATTTGTTCCGGCTCATCTCCGTAATGGCTAGATCGATTTTAACAGAACTTTCACACGCCGATATTCTTACTTGGAGTAACTTAAGCTACTTAGATTTTTAAAAAAAACATTAGGCCAACGTGGACCTCCCATGTCTCTCCTGTCCCTCCTCAAATTAAGTCTGCGTGAGTTAAACCGTGGGGCATAGCCAGTAAATAAAATAATATTGGGCTTTATATCGTACCATTGATACCATGTGCCATATATATTCACTTAATTAATCAGTACCCCTATCACGGGTTTGCTACCGTTTTCGTAATCTATACTCGCTAGCGTCTCCGCCGAATATTAGTATGAGAAATTGTGCAGCGACTTCCAGCGGTGACGTGGTTAACTAAAATATTGCGAGTGACGCTAGCGAGTATTGATTACGGAAACGATGGTAAACCCGTGATAGGGGTACAGTATCATAAAATATAGAGCTGTCTTTAAAAAAAGTACACAGGGTTATTTCTAAACAGCTACATTAGAATGATATAATTTATTTGCATATCTGTATTCAATATGCTATAGTCTCTGGTCAGATTCCAACATTGTTCTAAAGACTACGTACCTATATGCTGTATAGTTACAGTAAAGTACACACAATACGCGCCGGTACTAATGGATTATCAGTGATTTGCATTTAGCTGGCTTTGCGGGATGCTTAGTGCGAGAGTGATGCAGACAATTCATTATTTATTTCTCTAAGATAGTATCGCAGTAACATGTGCATCTTATGTTTCATGTGGTGTGGTAAGTAGATAGGAAGCCACAAGCGAGAACGAAAAAAGAGATATATATTTATGAGACTGCTTGTAAGCATTATGCCTATATGCCAATCACGGTTATATTAATAAATATTACGGTATATTTTTTATAGTAAATGTAATATCGTAATTTATAAAGTGACTATTTATAACAATCAAATACACATTGATGCCAGCTGAGTTTCTTGTCGGTTATTCTAGGAAGGCTAGTTTGCGAACCGACAAGAAACTCCTTTGACTTTTGACTTAAATAAGTGCCTTACCAGGACCTGAATAAACCATTATCATATTATATATTATAGCGCCGTCTGTTATGGGTTTAAAGTAATATGTGAGCAAACGCATGGATGTATACACCAAGTCCAAACGCGATTCAATCGTATCGCAATATAATCATATTAAGTACCTAGTCATATCATAACCCGTATATTTATAATGTGAACTTTTATAAATATATATTTGTTTTTTTTATGTACCTATATTTTTCCCATATTTATTTCCTACATTAAATTCATAGTTCCCTCTCACATAACCCCTTTCCTGCAACAATGCTGCGCTCGTGGTCTAGGCCCCGTACATGGTTGAGTTGAAAATAATTGTCTCACTGATAGGCGCCGCGCAAACTAATTACATCCCGCGTGGATATAGCTCTGGGTGTACTGATAGTAATTATTGGCAAATTAATTGTGCTCCGGTGCTTCGCAAAAATAATAATTATAGACATAATTATTTTATGCCTCTAGCGATTTCAGAGCTGAGCCTTACATTTTATGTATTTGGATTAAACAGTAAAGTATGTAAAGGAACTTAATATCTAAGATCTATGTGCCTTAGTATTTAAGATTCAAAATTCATAATGAGGGAGTACATACATACATACGTTCACGCCTGTATTCCCCGAAGGGGTAGGCAGAGGTGTTGTATTAACAACAACCACTTTTCACCGAAGTTGATTAAGTGCCAACGTGACAGATGGTGAGGACTGTGAATTACTTTTCAGACATATGCAGGTTTCCTCACTATGTTTTCCGTCACCGTAAAGCACCTGATGTGAAATCACTGCACATAAGTTTTTGGGAAACTCATGCGTAGCAGGCGCCTGCTCAAACCCCAGGGTCACCACGGCTCATTAGGGAATATTACAATAAGGTGAACCATTAACCCATTATATCTTACTAGCTTGGCAGTACCTAAAATCACGCTTACAAACTTACAACCTTATTTTAACCCCCTTAGAGGTGGAATTTCGGAAAATTTATCTAGTTATTTGGAAGTTCACACCCTCTAAATTTATTTCTCTAAGACCAGCTGCTTAAGCTATGCATTGCTATTATAAGTCAGTAAGTCAGTTAGGACTTCGAAATTGATATGTACAGATTTTGCAAAACTATTTGCGGACTTAATGAAAATCGAATATTACTTGCAAGTAGCTATTACCTAGACCTGTGTTAATAGAATTTACAATATTTCGATTTCAAAATGTTTAACCCCCCATAACTTTTGTCCCCTTGGGGTACAAACGAAATAAAAAACGGTACAATCCTCTACATGCTGGGTACAATCGAATGACATTTACAAACTTTAAATATTTTATACTTAGATGCCAAAATATCTACCCCCCTATAACTTTTACCCGCCAACTTCACACAGGTATTACCTGGGACTATGTCCGCGTTGTTTTTATGTACATCCTTGGGATAAAATTTTAGCAAAATCCGTGAAGCTGATTAGCCATCGGTCGGTGGAGAGATAACAGACAGGCAGAGGCGCATTTGCAATTAAAGGTATCAAAGTTTTTTCGACCTCAAACGATTACCCCGTAGCTAAGTGAGTAAATAAAGATTTATCCGCAATACTGGCACGTTTCCACGCCATTACCCCGCACTATGACTGTAGTTGTACCGACTTTACGAGCTCAACGAAAATCTGATACGGACAGCGTCCACCTTAGAAGTCACTCTTATTATGCACGCTGTGTTTGATACTTATTTTACGTACATACATAATTCTTGCATTCCCCGAGGGGGTAGGGAGAGGTGTTAAAATAATAATACTCACTTTTCACCTAAGATGATTAAGTGTCAACGGGGCAGATGGTAAGTCTATCGCCGTCTAAAGCACTATACATACTTCTCAGACATGTTTTTGAACTTGTGTCGTTTGCGTTACAGGCGACTGATCAAACCCTACGGCATCTCCAATCACAGCTATCTATAAACTACTAAAAAGAAGTTAAATAATGCATACTCAACTTGGATAGCTGTATGATAATGTCCGAACATTGTTAATTTATTTTATTTATATGCTGCATATAGAATTCACACATGTGTGACTCACGTGTATTCTCTTTACATTCGTACAAGTATCAACACTAGTGTCAGTAACTGGAGGTATACCCAGTTGTCTCCGCGAGGCGATTTAGGAAGACAAAGAGCAGTAAAATGGGTGATTGCTCACAACTCTGCAGCAAGCGTGATTCACACATAGCTGGAGCGAAATACTAGATGTTCCTACCATTTCACTCAATACCTACGTGGGTAAGATTATCTAGTATATGATTCCAGCTAATACTGGATGTGCCTCGCGGGTTAACACGCGTAGACTTTCGCGGAAACCCCGCTTTTTTTATTATTAAAATAGCCTATGTTACTCGTTATTACATTAGCTATCTGTCAGTGAAAGTCCCTTTAAAATTGGTCCAGCTGCTTCGGAGATTAGCCGAAACAAACACACAGACAGGGAGAAAAACTATAGTTTTGTTATTTGAGTGCCATATATATATAATGCTTTAAGTGATCAGCTGCTAATTTGGAATTACAAGCAATTTTATTAATATGGACTTTAGTTCGTTATATTTCTTAATCAATTTAAAAAAAATATTCTCAGACAAGTCTAGATCTAGTGTTCCTAGCTCTGTAACATAGTTAACTAGGTTGTAACTCGCTCACGAACAAACTGATTAGGTTTTATAATGTGTATTTTTACTGGTAAACTTAAATCACTGACAATTTGTTAAAAGTTTGTTGTTTTACTCCAGTAAGATTTACTGTCCGAAAAATAAGCACGTGGATTTTGTGTGGGTTATTTTTGTTGTAAAAGAAAATTGTTTCATAAGAATATAATGCCAGGGTATTATTTCAGATGCCTTTACTCACCGAAAGAACGAAGCTGTGAGAGCCGTGGTGGCCTTGTGGCTTGAGCAGTCGCCTGCTACGCAAGCGTCGCTAGTTCGATTCCCAGCTGGGTCTGTGCCAATAAGTGGATCTTATTTACAGAGATTTCACACTACGTGCTTCACGGTGAAAGAAAACATTGTGAGAAAACTTGCATATATCTGAGAAGTAATTCAAAGGCATAATGCCTAAGATGACGATAGACGAATCTGTCACGTTGGCATTTAATCAACAATAATAATGGAGGGTTCTTTAAACACTATGTATGTGTACAATATGTACGTGTCGCCGTGGTCGCCTTGAGGTTTAAGCAGTCGCCTGCTACACAAGCGACGCAAGTTCGAATCCCAGCGGGGCCTGTACCAATGAGTTTTTCTAAAAAACTTATGTGCAGTGATTTCACACCACGTGCTTTACGATGAAGGAAAACATCGTGAGGAAACCTGCATATTTCTGAGAAGTAATTCAATGACGTATGTAAAGTGTCTGAGACGGCGATGGACTCACCATCTGTCACGTTAGCACTTAATCATCTGTCACGTTAGCACTTAATAATCGGTGAAAAGTGGGTGTAGTTATTACAACACCTCTGCCTAACCCTTCGGGGAATACAGGCGTGAGCATATGTATGTATGTATGTACGTGTGTATTATCCATCCATCGTTTTTAGGTCTTCCTCTCCCCTTTAACCATCCACAGTCATAAGCAAAGTTCAACTCAACCCGCCTCAACATCTTCAGAGATGTAAACCACACAGCCACAGCTTCAATGTTATGCTAATGATCAGCTCATATATCATCACGCTTCAAGTAGGCGGGACAATCCCCCCCCCCCCTCTTGTTCGATGCTAATCGCGTGCTAAGTAGCACGCTTGATTTATAGCAGAGCTTTAAGTATAATCATTTTGAGAAGTCGTTTTATCTCGGAGTTTGCTAATTGCTGCCCACTGTGATTAATCTTTGCTTGTTGTTTTGAATTTCTGCGATGTAAGGACATGGGGACAAGGCGTGTGTGATTTAAGACGTGCGTTTTCAGTTATCGTACGTCGACGTCATGATATATCTTGAGGCTTGCACATGCTTCCTCGGAGAAAGAAGAGAAGAGAAAGGAGGAATTGAGGTGATTTAATTATGGAAGGCATATCTACTATATGAGCTCGTGGCACAGTTGCTATTGCGCATATCATGCGATCAGCGAAGTTAAGCAACCCTAACTAGTTGGTTGTCTCGGAGAACATGTTAAGCCTTCGGTCCCGGTTGCCAATTCAACATCTTTGGCAATCGGTGCGGGGTCAGTTGAAGTCCTAAGAAAGTCTGACAACTGGTTTGACCCCAATTACTGATTTTCCTTTCTAAGGGTGTTATGAAGGTCAGATGGCCGTTGCTTCATATAAAACTCAGATGGTCAGCAACATTGAGTTGAATTAAGTGCCAGCCCCAACAATTTATGGGATAAGGCCAGGAAGATGAAGATCTACTGTAATATGAGGTTGATTCAGATTACCCCAGACATATTTTTTTTTATATGGTCTTTCGCAGTTGGTAGGGGTACCTCCACTGCTTAACCGGACTAAAAGGCGAGACCCAAGGGCCTCCAACCGAGCTTAAACTTAAAAATTAAGCAACACAGCTAAGGGCACCCCAGTGCAGGGCTCGGACCTCGGTTTAGGGCGTTACTGGGGGATGAGCTAGGGAGCTGGATCTGAGTGGTATTCCCCCAGACAAAATTCATTGTAGCATTTATACACTAAAGACACATTGCAGTACTAACAGAAATGTTCCCATCTCAGTAAAATTATATTCAAACCATCTTTGAATACCTAAGAATTGTATTGAAGTTGCGAAGTGCAAACACGGAGAAAACCGTAAAA
Source organism: Watsonalla binaria (assembly GCA_929442735.1). NCBI lineage: Eukaryota > Metazoa > Arthropoda > Insecta > Lepidoptera > Drepanidae > Watsonalla > Watsonalla binaria. Next base: position 7,676,055 of record OV838937.1, on the reverse strand, counting down.
TATGATAGTAAAAACGATCTTTGTTCATTGAATTTGTGCCAAGAAATAGTACGTAAGTGTCTTACCATGGATCATTGGCTGAGGTTGTTAGCTTGTCTGGGGTCGAAATGATGCTGCAACTATTTTCTTTATTGTAAAATATAAAACAAACTTTTAAGTATTATAAAACTATTGTTTGTAGTTTATTGTACATTAAGTACACGTGAGAACAAATACAAAATGAACAGAATGGAGTAGAAAAATTGTAACCGTCTTGTGAAAATCAAAAGTTCGTGTGTTCGCTCCTGTGACGTAGATTAACCTCTCTCTATTATTTTGAGATAAGTGACGTTTAGCGAATCAAGACCGCGAGCGTGGAAGAGTCTATGACAGATAACTGACAGATAATGTTCGAAAAGAACTATCGCGTAGAATGTACGTTACAGTATTTTTTTTATAATACCAACGTTACGAAAAGCATGCCGTCTGCCGGATGGTAACGGCTGCTGCAGCCTATGGACGTGACTGACACCAGAGTGTCACTGACCCCCACATGGAGCACATGAGGCCGTACTCACCACAACATCAAAACACTATTTAAAGGTGTAGGTTAAGGTTTATAAGATTGTATGTAGGAGATAGTATTCAAAACTATCATACATTTAAAAAAAACCCTAAATGAATATTTAGAGTTTAAGGGTAGTTGAAGTCGTGAATGAAGTCTAAAAATAAATAAATGATACAAAAGAATAAAATATAGTTACTCCCAAAAAAATATCAGCAAAAGTCACAATCAAAAGCGCCAATTATATCTCCCGTTACTAAGTAACCGTAATGACGAACAACTGGACAAAGGGATGTCTGTATAATGATCGCTATTATCCTCATACTTGAAGTACCTATTATTTGACTGTTATATCCCTGAATAATTGCTTGTTGCAAAATTGACCGGTTATTATTTTTAGTACTATGGGTTGAATCATGCTGAAAGGGAAAGATATGTCTAACAACATAGGGCATTTTAGGGAGTGCGAGGAAATCTAAAATGATAAGAGTTAAAACAGTTATTTGTAATGGAAAAGTGAGATGGTGCTATATATATACTTGTAGAGGTAGTGAACCTCTTTCGCTATAATGTTTCTTATTTATATTAAATTCAAATATTGTTAAAAAATTATTTGACACAAGATGTCAGAATGACTTGAGAAAAAGATTTTTATGTTTCTGGTTGTAAATAAATTAGCTAAGTGAATACCCCGAATAAAGCGGACCCAATTATTGTTGCGTATATAATTACTAAATACTATACTACGGTAAATAAAAATGTAAGATTCTGTTTGTAATTTCAGAAAGTATACGTCTGGACTATTTGTTCGTCTGTCTGTCTGTTTTGAAAGGGACTATCACTGGCAGATAACTGATGTTACAAGGAGAAAATTATAATAAGTTCCACAAAAGTCAATAAAAAAAATATGAAAACTAAAAGTAAGTACTAGGTATAATTGTGTAGCTTGAGATGACCAGCACCCAAAAGCAGCATCTGTTCACAAGTATGACGAGAATGCCATAAGAATGTGAGGGCCGATTGGCGATCGACCAGTCGTCCTTCACAAATTGAGTAGTGCTGAGGGTCTTGCGTTGATATGGTGATAGCCACACGTTGGTGTCTTCAAGCACGCTGTCAGCCACTACCCCAAGTCAGGCATTGTCGTGTGTGGTTGTGTAGATCCTGTGAAATAGACCAGTCCTTGAAACGCAACATGGTACGACTTCGCGAGAATAGATTACGAAAACGATACTAAATCATGATAGGTACTGGAATCTTTCACACAAACTATGCGCCACTTAATAATAAACCCATACAATAGTCCATACACTCCTATACCATACAGGCATCATTAGGATACCATCATTTAAAAAGGGTGTCGACAAACATCCGAATAAGATGGATGCCGCGACCGGAACAGGAAATGATCCAGAATCGGTCCACGATCTACCCTTAACAGATTCATTTTTCACTTTCAATAAATAGAAGCTTAGCCTTACTCTTATCTACTCTCAGGCAGAGTATATCTATACTTCTATACTAATATTATAGAGAGGAAATATTTGTATATATATTTCTAACCGATTGGCTAATACTGGACAGATTTTAAAAAATCTCCACTATGTTAATGCTACGTTATCACTGATTAATATAAGCTATATTTTGTCACTATACTACTATGAGAACGAGAAATATGCGGGTGAAACCGCGTGACGTCCGCTAGTATTATAATAATATAAGCTTGCTACAAACAGTATGTTAACTAAGATCAAATCGTTCAGACGCCACATTCACACACACATCTACAAGATTGGCAGTGCTGTCATTAAGGGGTGTTACGTCGATCGCATACAGGTCATTTCCTAGTTTTACCGACATTTTTCAAAATATTACATAAATAAATCTACAATGTAAATTGAGAAGTGCATTTTAAAACCTTCAAGATTGACAATGGAGCACATGTTCTAAATTTCGATAAAAAGTAAATGTTGTTATTATTAACACATCTGCCTACCCCTTCGGGGAATACAGGCGTGAGCATATATAGGTATATATGTACGTCAATGTATACACAGTAATGATTTCACAAACCCGAGCGCATACAAGAGCCTCTTTCAAAATACTCTATTAAAGGAATTATAGTAAAAAAATCCGCCATTGCTGGTCAGTGCACAAAGAAACTTGCTCCCGACAATTTTCCACTTGAGATACAAGTGCCGGATTATAACTACCGAGGAACTATTATGATATTGATGCGGCATTTGAGGTAATTAGTCATGATTGTAAAGGGAGACTTACTGATGAATATTATCTTCTGGTTCATGTGCATTTGTATGCTCACGCCATCTCCGAAGAGTCCTTCTCTCACTTTTCAGCCATAATGATCCAAAATGTGACAAGGTGACCGGTAGGGAGTCCATCGTCGTCTCAGGCGCTATACATGTTTTAATTACTTCGCAGACAAATGTAGGTTTCCTCACGATGTTTTCCTAAACCGTGAAGGACGTAGTGTGGAATCACTGGACTTAGATTTTTTGGAAAAAATTATTGGTATAGGCAATTCCATCGCTTGGGTTGCAGACGAATGCTTTACGGCCACAGCGGCTTTACGCATATTAACGTGGAAAAAAATCATAATGGCCGAGTGATCTATGTAGTCGCCTCCTACGGAAGTGACAGAAAGTAGGTTATAATTGCAGTAATCTTTACCACATACAAGACTTCTTATGAAGAACAACAAATACCACATCCATATCTTCTAACATCAACAAACCGGCCATTGACAGTAAAAATGCACCTGCAGTACTCCAACTTCCACTCTCCACAAAGCGTTCAATTATAAACAAAAAACTAAAAAACGAAGACTGTAGTAATCCCGACGCGGCTGTTCGTCCTTTGACTATGGTCGGTTTGAGTTTGACTTTCAACTTGACGGTTTTTGCCAGAAATTTAGCTTTGTGGTCCCTAAGCTTAAGTTGATAAGTAAAACTGCACAATAAAATCACTCTACTATAAATGTTAGCCTGCAATTACATATATATGCTCACGCCTGTATTCCCCAAAGGAGTAGGCAGAGAAGTTGTAATGTCATTACCGACTTTTCACCGAACATGATTAAGTGGCAACTTGACAGAGTGAGTCCATCGCCGTCTCAGGCACTATACATACATCTTTGAATTACTTCTCAGAAATATTCAGGTTTCCTCACGATGTTTTCCTTCACTGTAAATCACATGGTGTGAAATCTCTGCACATAAGTTTTTAGAAAAACTCATGGGTACAGGCCCCGCTGGGATTCGAACTTGCGTCGCTACATAGAAACAACTCGACAAAGCTGCAAGCACTCTTTGTGAATAACAGGAAAACCTAGCCCTTTTCGCAGTAGTTAAGTAGTTAAAAGTTAATTTAGCCTAACAACTAAATGACTCAATTAAACGTACAACATGACTACTCGATAACAAACAGACAGTAAATAATGTAATAGAAGGTAGTACGATATTATTAACAACGAAATACATACACCATTGAACATGCGACCTGCGATTTTCCGTCAAATGTTGAGTTATAGAGTGTTGTTTAACTGACTTGAGCAGTTTCAAAAATATATACGAATACTAGCTGTGCCCGGCAAACGTTGTATTGCCATTTTTTTTGGGGTGGACTACCCCTAACATTTAGGGGGATGAAATATAGATGTTGGCCGATTCTCGGCCTACCCGATCTGCACACAAAATTTCATACAAATCGGTCCAGCCGTTTCGGAGGAGTATGGCAACGAAAACTGTGACACGAGAGAACATAACAAATTTATATATTTTTTTGCATATTTATTTGTATTTTTTTTTTATTTTCGTAAACTTAGCCCGGTTTGATTTGTATTTAAAACCGAATTAATTTGTAAAGAGTATGTTCGGAGTTACTTAATATAAATAGAGTGTTCAATTCGGCACCTATAGTTTAAAGATCCATATGCATTCTGGAAGATTTTTCCCAATACAAACCGATTTAGTATAAAAACTGATAAGCAGTCAGGTTTTTCGTAATAAAAAACTATGCTTTAAACATTTATATACTCAAAATTGTTACTATTTTCAACATAATATAATAATAAAATTATTTTTTTTGTTATGTAATCTTGGAATCATCCTGTATACTAGACAAATTGAAAGCAATGAAGTCGAAAGCGTAAGTTCTCAATCATTCAAGTTAACGACAATCTAGAAGAGGGGAGACCCTGGATGTGATAAAACTAAGACTTGATTGGACGTGGCATATTCTTTTAAGTCACCCAAGAGTTTAGGTAACTGAATGAGTGTTCTTTACCATCTGTCACTTTACCCCTTAATCGTCGTCGGTGGAAAGTGGTGCTGTTATCACCTTTGCTTACTCGCTTGAGGATGCTTCTGGGATAGCGTGAACATATTTCTTATACTGTTCCATTGAATTTAGCTATATTTAAGGCGCATCGTACTACCGTATTCATTCATCTTACATACATCATTGTAAGCTTCACAAAGCAAGTGTAGTGCCCGGTGAATGTCGACTTGTTTAATAGGTACTCCTTAAGTATTTCCTTCTATCTTCCCTTCTATGATGTTTCTGATGAAAACGTCATGTCGTAATAGGTGGCAAGATGATTGGACACCTATTACGACATGACGCTTTCATCAAAAACATCATAGAAGGGAAGATAGAAGGAAAGCGTAGAAGAGGGAGACCAAGGATTAGTTATATACAACAGCTGAAGGAGAAAGTCAACGTCATGTCGTACAAGGAAGTTAAAGTTTTGGCGGACAATAGAGAGGGTTGGCGATTGCTTCACCGACAAGAGCCTAGCTCTTAAATTAATGAAGATGAAGTATTTAGCTTTGTTATATTGCGAAGTAAGTACAATTAGGTAACAACTCGTAATTTATTTTACTTATATTCTGATCATTACATGAATTTGATGTTGACAATCCTCATCAAATAGCCCACGGCGTTGACGTTATTACACGTACGGAAATTATAAACTAAATATTATTTAAAAAAAATCTTAATACTCAAAACTTTTTGCATATAAAACCTCTTTAAAGCCAAAAAAATGTCGTACAAGGAAGTTAAAGTGTTGGCGGACAATAGAGAGGGTTGGCGATTGCATCACCGACAAGAGCGTAGCTCTTAAATTAATGATGATGAAGTATTTAGCTTTGTTTTATTGCGAAGTAAGTACCATTAGGTAACAACTCGTAATTTATTTTACTTATATTCTGATCAGGAAGTAACATTATCCTCACGCTTCGCTAATATAAACGATACAAAATATACGGGAATGACATATGTCACGTGACTGATTTACGTCATTCCCATACAATTTTTATCCTATTAGCGCAAGCGCGAGAGAATGTTACCTTGTCTAGGCCTACAGAATAGGTATTCGTGAATTTTGTCTCCCCTCCCTGTCTAGCCCCTAACTTTATATACGTCTTATCCTTCGTTTACATTCATTCATCATCATCTTCCTGGCCTTATCCCATACATTGTTGGGGTCGGCACTTGATTCAACCCGATGTGGCTGATCACCTGAATTTTATACGAAGCGACTGCCATCTGACCTTCGCAACCCCTCTAACGAAGGAAATCTGTGATCTGGGTTAAGCCAGTTGTCAGACTATTTTAGGCCTCCGACTGACCTGTTACGATTGCCAAAGATGATAAATTGTCAACCGGGACCGTCGGCTTAACGTGCTCTCCGAGGCACGGAGGGAACTCGGGCGGTCACCCATCCAATTACTGGCTAGGGTTAGGGTTGCTTAACTTCGCTGATCGAATGATATGCGCAATAGCAACTGTGCCACGAGCTCCTCTCTCTTATGTTTACATTCATTCATATTTGCATAAAATTCATTGTTTGTTACAATATTTTCTGTTATAGGTTTGTCGCCTGCAACGTAAACACAAAATCTCTCTGAACTAGAGTTACAACACTGTAACTGCTGAAACGGTGATGAACTTACCATCAGTCATAATGGCAACTTTTATTTTTCTGTGAAAAGTGGGTGTTAACTCCACTGCCTACGTTTTCTTTTCAGCTTTTACTTAGAGGACCCTTCTGGAAACGCGTGAGCTAACATTTGTTATAACTTAACACATGTGAATAAACATATTCAATAATGACGTCTTTATCATTATGTCACAGTCACATCAAACCCTATCAAATATTCATCGAGCACAAAGGCTCAAAGCTGCATTGTGGCACCATAGTAAATAGGCTTTGTGACGATGCCCACGTCATTTACCGAATATCACGATCAGTTTACAATTGACTCATGTTATGGTATGGTCGTCGTATTCGAGCCCATTTTTTTCTCTCTTTGGAACCATAAGTAGGGATTTTCATTCATTCGTTTTATTGTGCAAGTGAGAACAAAAATAGCGAATGGTGAAATATATATATATATTTTATAATCTACTGTTTTACTGACCATTTTTTTAATTCGAGCACACTAATGTCCTCCTTAGGGGCTTAGTCGTAGAGATTACATATTTATTTACAATTTTTATACCCTGGACAAAATACGATCCTCAGCTTATAAAATAGTTAAAGTAGAGATAGCTAGATGTACAAAACTGGACACGAACTTAATATTATATAGAAGAAAGATTTGTTTTCATCAAATAGGCTCCGAAAGTACTAGATCGATCTTAAAAATTATTTCAACGATAAATAGCGAGTAAAATTGGCTATATTTTATCGCCGTACTCCCACGAAACTACGCAGGTGAAACCTCGTGACGTTTGCTAGTTTTTTTTATTTTCTTTTAGTACTCAATGTACCGTCGTTACCGTAACTAAGCAAGCGGCGGTAGTTTGTCCGTTCGGACTGAATTTGATGTTGACAATCCTCATCAAATAGCCCACGGCGTTGACGTTATTACACGTACGGAAATTATAAACTAAATATTATTTAAAAAAAATCTTAATACTCAAAACTTTTTGCATATAATGCCAAAAAAATGAATAAAGTAGCTGTTAAAACGAAAAACAATAACATTTGTCAAATTTACCGACCCGCGCTAATAATGCTTCTCGCACTTGGTTACGATTTCGATTTCCTATACTCAAATACTATCGCGAAAATTGTCCTAAAAGTTTACTGCCTTATTCTCGTTATCATTGTGATATACGCTACGATATTTTGTTGTCCAATCGTCGATATCTCCCGTTTATGGTCCATGCTAGAGTATTCAACAACCGTTATAGCGATGCTGTGTTTCGAAAGCAACATACTAAAATTCTTTCAACGCTTAGAAGTTATAGACACTTACTTGAGAATTAAAATTCATCATTATACCAGAGAGAAGTATAAGATATTTGTATCTATCTCAATCATTTGGTTGATCAGAATCATATATACGGTTTCATACTGCATGTATGTGAATTCTGAATGTTTTGACGACATAACACTGTATCTGATTGGACAAGTATCCTTACTCGCTCTGGACTTGAAAAGAGTATGGAGGTTTATACTCTATGACACGGTAAGGTACAGATTAAAAATACTTCGGACAAGATTGCAAGAAACTGAGTTTAATTATTATTTGTACGTTAATAACAATAGAACGATTAAAGAGAGTAAATTCAAATTTTGTTTATATTTGTATAAAAGTTTAGCGGACATTACAGATTTGATAACGCCGGAGATACACGCGTCTGTAAGTATTATACTTTTAGTATTAGTTATTTTATGGGCTTTATAGTTTTCTTAAATACATGTAGTCCAAGCCTGACATTTCTTCTATCATCAGCTAATTGCCAGTGAAAATGATCCAGTAATTTCAGAAATATTTTATTTATGAATCTACTAGCTATGCCCCGCTGTTTCACCCGCGTAGACTTAATTTTATGGGTGGATTTTTTACGGAACCCTAACTTAAAAAAAGTATCCTAAGTTATTCCTTGTAACATCAACTACCTGTCAGTGAAAGTCCCCTTAGAAATCGGTCCAGACGTTTCAGAGTTTACCCGGAAAAAACGGAAAGACAGACAGGGAAAATGTTATCTTTTTTATGTATGTAACTTATATGCTTTCATGTGCATTAAGTAAAAGGCTGTTAATTTGAATTTACAAACTGACACTTAATTTTGATTTATCTGTATGTACACATTTTCCGGGATATAGTATCCTATGTCCTTCTCCTGGTTCTAAGCTACCTCCCCACCAATTTTCAGCCAAATCGGTTCAGCCGTTCTTGAGTTATAAATAGTGTAACTTCCACGACTTTCTTTTTATATATAGATTTTGTTAGTTACACCTTTTATAACTCATAAACGGCTGAACCGATTTGGCTGAAAATTCGTGGGCTAGTAGTCGAAAATTCGGAAAGTTTAGAACCGGGAGATGATCATAGAATACTTATAATATATTATATTTTTAACCCGTGCTCGTGGAACGTGACGTAAAACATGGTATACACAATTAAGTTTCCGCGGATAAAACTGCGGGGCGCAACTATATTATAAATACATTTATAAAATATGCACTTTCATTACATTTTCATGACAAATAAACAAACCAAATTAATTTAATTGTATTGTAAAAGCCTAATGGAAGAAAGTTTTTGTCTTTTCTTTCCAAAATGTTCGATGTAGAATAATTTTTTGAAGTACCTAGTTTAATATTGATATTTTTTAGTTTCATGTTAGTCAAACATTTCTTTTTCCAGTTGTTCCTAAGTGTATCATGCAATTTACCAAAACTGATCATCAGCGTCTACAATATAATTCTAGTGATCGAAAAACGAGTAAGTCATTATTTGGCCCATTTTACAATAAACATTTTGAAACTATACGTTTTAGCGTGGCTCAAAATGGGTTGATCCGCCATCTTTGACGTTTAACCACAACGGACAAAGTATCAACACATTTTGAGCCACGCTTAACCGCAAGGTCTAGCGACGACTGTTTGAACGTGTCAAAAGCTACTTGGGACATTGCTTATAATTCATCTGCCTGGTCTTACCCCATCTATTTTTGGTGTTGTCCCATTTATTAGCTGATCAGCTGATTTTTATAAGAAGCGACTGACCCCTGTTACAATTAAAATCAAAAATCTGGCTGAAATCAGTTGTTAGGATTTCTTAGACGTCCGACTGACCTGTAACGATTGCCAAAGATGTTAAATTGGCAACCGGGACCGACGGTTTAACGTGCTCTCCGAGACACGGTCGGCTGCCTATGAAACTACTAGCTTAGGTTGTGGTTGCTTAACTTCGTTGATTGAGTGATACGAGCAATAGCAACTGTGCCACGAATTCTTCTTCTTCCATAAAGATTTACTTTGGTGATGAAGAGCCGTGGTGGCCTTGAGGTTTAAGCAGTCGCCTGCTACGCAAGCGACGCAAGTACGAATCCCAGCGGGGCCTGTACCAATGAGTTTTTCTAAAAAACCTACGCACAGTGATTTCACACCACGTGCTTTACGGTGAAGGAAAACATCGTGAGGAAACCTGCATATTTCTGAGAAGTAATTCAATGACGTATGTAAAGTGTCTGAGACGGCGATGGACCTCACCATCTGTCACGTTGGCACTTAATCATCTTCGGTGAAAAGTGGGTGTTGTGATTACAACACCTCTGCCTACCCCTTCGGGGAATACAGACGTGAGCATATGTATGTATGTATGTCTGGTGATGTGACCCTTGGGTTTCCACAGGTACCGATGGATACTCTATGCTTCGTACTAGTGTACGTGCTCCAAGTGTGTATACTCCTGTTCACACCATTTGTGGTAATCGAGTGCTATTCAGTGGAAGTTGAAAGGATTCGGCTGTTCCTGATGAACAAACTTATGGATGAAACTGGTGAGAGCCTTCTTAAATGTATATCATCATTATCATTATGCCCACGCCTGCATCCCTCCAAGAGGTAGGGAGAGGTGTACGTAACACGCACCTTTCAGTTATGTTTAATGTGATAGGAGACGGGCCTATGGCCACTAACCGGGCACTAACAGAACACTAATCTAGACTCCGGGCTGTTAATGAGAAATTACATATGGAAAAATCCACTGCCAGACCCTGAGATCGAAACTTTAATCTAAGTCACAGTTCTACAATCTTGCATTCAGTCCACCTGATGGTAAGCGATTACTGCAGCTGAACGAAACCAAGATTAAGTGTGACGATTTTATTCCCCATTTGGGTCAAGGGGATGGGCACTATATGATAATCCTTTTTGTAGATCATCACACCAAAGAAGAGATGGACATGTTTCTGCGTTACACAGAAATAAGACCGTTCAAGTATAAGATCTGGCGGATAATTCCCATCAACATGTCGTTGCCGCTCGAGGTGGTCAACATCTGCATCACATACGTCATCGTTATCATTAACTTTACTCACTTGTATGATTAATTATTAATGTAATATATGGGAAATACTTACTGTAAATTTCAATAAAAATCACAGTTACATTTGAAGCTAATGTGTGAAAAACAAATGCTTGTATTAATAGTAGATTACATTTTATTAAAGGGTTGAACCTGAGCTCCAAATATCCATTGATTGACAGCTGTCAGTCATAGTGACAGTTGTCTGAATTTTATTTAATGTAATGTCTAAACACAGAATGTGAAGAAATGCTCGAATGGAATCTAAACATCCTTAAACATTTTCAATTTGGAACATTTATTTAACCTGCCAGTTCTTTTTAATATGTACGTAATCGTTTCAATAAATTAAATGCATATAAAACCTCTTTTGCTTAACTTTTCCATATTTGCATGGAAAAGTTAAAGGTGTCCGTTTTTTTTACAAATTATTATCAATTATGTATTAAAAACTAATTATAAGTAGAAAACTTGGCTCAAATCGGTGTCTCATAGACACCGATTGCACAATCAGCTATTCAACGTGGCAGCATTGCCACGTTGAATAGCAATGCTGATTCTCTGAGCGAGAAAAGCCCCAGCCCGCTTGTCACGAGAAGCTTCTACCAGACGACGTGCAACCTCTTTGAAAAGTTGATGAGCATCTGAACCCCAAGGCCCCAGAGTTTCGACCGCAACCGCAGAAAATATGTATCCTTGACCAATGCAAGCATATGTAATATATTATTAATATTTATTCCTAAAACTCCCGAAGTGAAGCAAGTGTGGTAAAGAATTTTAGTATAAACTCAGTTATATTGATGTTTTGTATATGTATGTAAGTAAGTAAATGGATTGAATTAAAAAGCCTTTGAGAAGTAAAACTTGAGAATCCTCGACAAGCTTTGAAGTAAAAATTTGATGGATTGGGTGAACATCGGCTTAACGACTTTAACGATTTACTGGTGCGTTCAGACCATTGAACTGTGAACTGCTTACAACATTGTTTCATCCATTTAAAAGATCCAGGAAATATCCTGTCTTTATTTCAATCTCACTTCATTTGAGCCTCAACAATTGTATTGCGTTAATAGAAATTTGATATTTTCAAATTCAAAAAAAGAGGAGCTCGTGGCACAGTTGCTATTGCGCATATCATACGATTAGCGAAGTTAAGCAGCCCTACCCCTAGCCAGTAATTGGATAGGTGACCGCCCGAGTTCCCTCCGTGCCTCGGAGAGCACGTTAAGCCGTCGGTTCCGGTTGCCAATTTATCATCTTTGGCAGTCGTTACAGATCAGTCGGAGGCCTAAAATAGTCTGACTGGTTTAACAGATTTTCCTCGTTAAAGGGGTTGCGAAGGTCAGATGGCAGTCGCTTCGTATAAAAATCAGGTGATCAGCCATATATATCATATCATAAATATCATATCAGGCGTTGCTGGTATTGGATAATTATAGATATATTTTAATTTATAAAATTATAAAATTATCACACCGTGTTCATCACACACAAGTGATCAGCCGCATCGGGTTGAATCAAGTGCCGACCCTAACAGTGTATGGGATAAGGCCAGGGTGATGATGAATAGAAATTTGATATTTTGTACAAAAGATAAAAAAAAAATATTTCCAAACAAAACTAATATAATGATATATACTTTTACTAAATATAAATATACTTTTTTTGATGGTTTGGTTTATGTTCCAATGTTGCACACTTTTCATCGAAAATATTGTCGAGAAGAAATGAAGATTGAAAATATTTAATGTTATGTTATCAAAATAATCATTAATAAGACACCTAACATTTAGGGTATTTTAGGGCGAATTTGTCTTAAACTTAAGCTTTCATCTTAAAATGAGCCATGTGACCAATCTATATAGATAAATAAAATTGAGGTGTCTTTTTGCAGTTCTATAATAACAACTTTTCACTAAATATATATGAAAGTATATACGGTACTGATATAAAAAAACAATATTTTACTTTTTTCTCTTTCTCTGTCGCCTGGTTCCGAGTAATCTCCGAAACGGCAGGACCGATTTAAATGGGACTTTCATCAGCAAGTAGCTTATGTTACTAGGTGAATAGGATACTTTAATGAAAAAAATATAAGGGTCCGCGGATTATCCATGAAAAACTCTACGTGGGTGAGACCGCGGGGCAGTATTTAGTAAAATTATTATTATTTTTTATTTATTTATTCCATTTTGTTAAGTATTTGTTCACAAATAAATGTTTCCTATTTGACAACTATAGAGGAACCCACCCTTAAGATATCAAAACAAACAATCGCCATCAGTGCGTCATTACCCGAGTAACAGAAACATTAGCAACACCCTCGCTTCCGACGTGTTACACAAAAGATCACACGTGAATAATGACTGCTTAAGAATACGTCTTATATCGCCATTCAGTGATTTGTTGTATTTCTGTACAGTCGGAAGGATTATAATTAATATTATGACTACATTTAAAACTTAATTTTTTATTTTTGAAACCATATTAGAATGACTACAAGCGACTTACACTAATAGCACACACTCTTACTCTATCTTCTCAGAGTACCCCAAGCATACTGACATCATCATCTGCCTGGCCTTATCCCATACACTGTTGGGGTCGGCACTTGATTCAACCCGATGTGGCTGATCACTGATCAGGAAAATCTGTGATCTGGGTTAAACTAGTTGTCAGACTATTTTAGGCCTCCGACTGAACTGTAACGACTGCCAAAGATGATAAATTGGCAACCGGGACCGACGGCTTAACGAACTCGGGCGGTCACCCAATTACTGGCTAGAGGTAAAGTTGCTTAACTCCTCTGATCGAATGATAAGTGCAATAACAACTGTGCCTCGAGCTCCTCAAGCATACTGACAATATATCCTTATTTTATATATTTTAATAAATTACTTAATTTGATATTTCATGCGTCCTGAAGGTTTCCAGAGGGAAGCAGAGAAGGAAGGCAGAGGTACAATATAAAAGAACAACAACTTTTCTGAAGATGGCATCACAGGCACACGAATATAGTCCCATACACTTGAGTTTTAGACAAACCCACTGTATAGACCAGTCTGTAGACAAAGTAACATTATCCTCACGTGATCAAAATGTATGGAAATGACATAAATCAGTCTTGTGACATATGTCATTCCCGTACATTTTGTTTCGTTTCTATTAACACAAGCGCGAGAGAAATTAGCATAGTAGGTGGCTATTCAAACCACTCAGCCACACTCCTACCCAATAACATTATAACACAGCACTCCACAAAGCCAACTATAAAACCACTCGAAGACAAACGAGCACCGAGAGCTGCGCTATAAACTGTCCGATTCACTATTTAAACGCAGTTTAACGTCTGGTCGTTAACTCGCTTCAATCTGCTTAATTGGGAATGGTCTCACCCGTCTTTAATGGCCAATATGTTACTGTGCGCTATGTTTTGGATGACTTGTTTTATATGCCGTAAAGGTGATGTATGAAAGTTTGTACATTTAGTTTATATCACACTAGTGAACGTCAAGCGGTTTCAACCGCGTAGTTCCTGTTCCCGTGGGAGGACGGGAATAACATATTTCTCACTGATAATGTAGCTATCCATTGAAGAAAGAATTTTTCAAATCGGTCCTGTACTTTTTGAGCCAATTCGTTACAAGCATACAAATCATTCCTCTTTATAATATTAGTATAGATTTATCACCCCCGCTACACGATGCGATAACATAAATAACTATGTATATATACAGATGGTGAGTCTATCGCCGTCTCAGGCACTATACCCGTACTCATCTTTGAAATACTTCTCTTCGCATGTTATCTTACGGTGTTTTTCTTCTTCACCGTGGTGTGAAATCACTGTAAATCATTTTTTAGAAAACTCATGGGTACAGCAGGCCCCGCTGCGATTAGAACTTGCGTCGCTCGCATAGCAGGCGACTACACAAACCCCACAGCCACCACTCTCTACGGCAGTTAAGGGTATAGATATTGTTATTTTCAAAAACAATAAAAGGCAAGTGAAATGTTCGTTTAGCAATAGGTATAAGGCACATATCGCATGTCCAGCCTGTATAAAGGGCGCGGTATTTTTTACCACTCGTCCGGCGCAATTTGCCGCCCCTGGTTTATGCTTTGATGCGTCTTCTGGTATGGTCGTTATAATGAACCCGGAGCTCTGTTCGTATTAGGGGACTTCATATATATATATATGTGGGATTCATTTGAAACAATTTAAATTGAAGTAATCACAGCAATCTTTATTTATTTCGTATTCACAAAATCTCAACATCTTAAAACATTCTTGACCTCTTTTTTTTTCTAATGACATCTACCTTTCAAGATCACTGACACTTGACATTCACATTCATACAGACATAGACAATTCACTTTCATAGATAACTCATATTCACAATAGTTCATAGACACAAATAAAACCTACTTATTCCTAAAAATGCTGAAACAATAAAAAAACAAACTTAAACGTAATAAATTATTGCACATATACACATTATTCCACATATAATAAAATCGAAGTCTATGTCATTTCAAATTAAATGCATAGAAAAGTATACACGGTATTAAAAAAATTTTTTTTTGTCTGTTGGCTTGTTCCGGCTAATCTCCCAAAGGGCTTGACTCATTTTAACGGGATTTTCATTGGAAGATGGCTAATGAATAAAGCGTGGGGCACAGCTAAACAGCGTTAAAATGGGTCCAGCCGTTAGGGACATTTGCCGGAACAAACCGCCTATGCGGGTAAAACCGCGAGGAACAGTTAGTTCAAAATATGAAAAGAAAAACTAATTGCAGCCGCTTGTATACTCTTAAGGACATTCCCTTTAAAAAAAATCGGTTCTGCTAAATAATTCACAAAATTAAGTCTATCTCTTGCGGTGCCTCTCCACCAATGAAGGTCAGCTCCGCAAATACGTAAGACCGTTAAAAAATAAGGATTTTCGAAAGCTTAAACTATTCTTCCACGCTGTTCATCCCAGTCCAAATTAAGACTACTGGGTGAAACCTTCGAGCAGAGTTGGGTTTCAAACTGCCGTGACATAACTAAATGCCGTTATCCGACATCTGATCGATTTTTTTATTTTATTGCTATTATCATCTCCCTGGCCTTATCCCATACATTGTTGGGGTCTGCACTTGATTCAACCCGATGTGGCTGATCACCTGATTTTATACGAAGCGACTGCCATCTGACCTTCGCAACCCCTTTAACGAGGAAAACCTGTGATCTGGGTTAAGCCAGTTGTCAGACTATTTTAGGCCTCCGACTGACCTGTAACGATTGCCAAAGATGATAAATTGGCAACCGGGACCGACGGCTTAACGTGCTCTCCGAGACACGGAGGAAGCTCGAGCGGTCACCCATCCAATTACTGGCTAGGCTTAGGGTTGCTTAACTGTGCCACGCGCTCCTCTATTGCTATTATAATGAAAAAGTATCTATCTGTGTTTCCGAATTTTCAATACCTTGTTCAAATAATCCAAGTATCTCTAAGTCTCAACTAGGTTTGTGATCATTAAAAAGTCACATCGGTTTAATTTTTTACCGCGGTTTTTGCATGTTATTCAAAACAACGGTATTTGTACATAACGGCATTATAGATATAACACGGCAGCAAATAACTAATGTGGTCATAGTGTGAACACGGCCACAACTACATCAGGTTGGGCGAACCGTCGGATTTCTTTGTCCATTATTGTGTAAGCCGATATTATTGGGGCACAAATTGAATTGTCATACTCTCCACACGGTTTAATGGCCGCCGCTCACGTACTTGATGCTTATGCTTTTGTTTTGGTTAAGTGTTTTTCTGCGTATAAACAAATAGAACCTGGTCGACTGAGCAGTGCTGGGTTCCCTTTTCTTACAAAAAACTTAAATTTCCCCACAAAAGAAGAAAAGTAGACGTTCTCTTATAGAAGTTGAAAAAAAAATGTATATATATAATGTTTTCCTCAGATGTTTGAAGGTGTCATAAATCTAAGCTCCGGAGGCTTGGTGAGACCCTAGCTATTGTAGGACTTAATATAATGTTACTACATACATATGCTCACGCCTGTATTCCCCGAAGGGGTAGGCAGAGGTGTTGTTATCACAACACCCACTTCTCACCGAATTTGATTAAGTGCCAACGTGACAGATAGTGAGTCCATCGCCGTCTAAGTCACTATACATACGTCTTTCAATTACTTCTTAGAAATATGCAGGTTTCCTCACGATGTTTTCCTTCACCGTAAAGCACGTGACGTGAAATCACTGCACATAAGTTTTTTAGAAAAACTCTTTGGTACAGACCCCGCTGGGATTCGAAGTTGCGTCGCTTGCGTAGCAGGGGACTGCTCAAACCTCAAGGTCACCACGGCTGATGGTCGGTTAAGTAGTTTTCGCGTGAAAGAGTTACAAACAAACTTACATTCAGATTTATAATATTAGTAGGATTACTCACACTTGTGGAAATATATTTTGAAAAGAGTTATAATTGAGTTTTGTCCCAGGTTCTTCTCAGTAAAAGCAACCTTCCGAACCCGGATAGTACACGAAATGTTAAGTGCTACCGGCATTTACTAATAGTCTTATAAAAAAATCTATTTGAAATCAAAAAAAAACGATTGCAGCCTCAAAAACAATTAAGTAAACATTTTTCCATACATCCAAAAGTAACTTGAACTCCAAAGAATATTTACATTAAACTCATACATTTGAGAACGGGAAAAGCTTTCAAACATATTGCATTGTTTAGTTCCCGTCACACTGGAGGACTCGACGTCGAAGCGTTTTATGCTACCTTATTGAGATTTTATTGAGGAAATTTTATATTGAAATCTCTTACTATGAATACTCGAAATGAAATTTTCATGATGAGTTTTGGAGCCAACGAAGTGAGAAATTTTCAGCTCATCTTTCCAAAGTGGTAACAGAAAGACCACACACATCGAGAACAGTTATAGTTCATAGTAAGCATGTATTAGTGCCTAGTTAATAGGCTTGCACACTATCACATAGGAGAACTATAAGTACACCACTCCTTACCCATTCTGGGACTACAGGGGTAAGCACATGTATGTATAATGGTCTCCTACCGAATTTCGGTTTCGGCGGCTTATCTCAACGAGGATCAACCAACTGCGCAGGAGATATCATGTGTGTGCAAACACAGGTGCTCTCTTTATTCCCTCACTCTCATAGTCCGATGGGAGGCAATCCGACACGACCGGAGAGAGATCAGGCGTAGGACCAACGGTGTAACGTGCGCCTCGAGGCACGGGGGTGGAAACACCGCCAACTTCCAAACTCCTGGCGTTTATTGCTGAATTTCTTGTCAGAAAAACCCAATATCTACCAACTAACGAGGTAGTTATATGTATGTATATGTTATGTAGATATGGAAAGTCAGTCAAAAAACAAATTTCATTTCTGTGTTTGAATAATTAAATGTATCATATTTTGTACTTTTAATAGTCTGTGGTAGAAATTAAATGATTTTCCTTCTTTTTCTTTCTTATGCCTTGTTTCTATTTGTAATATTGCTTATAATCCATTCAACTAGATCCGTTAGTAGGGGTAATGAAACAGTGAACCTCTTCGTGAAACTCGTCAATATTTCACAGACGAATAGCAAAGTTCTTGCGACGGATTTACCTGCATTAAGCGATTAGTTCCATTTGCAAATAGCACACGAGGCTGCATTGTTATTCAAACTTGTTCAGTTCGATTAATAACCGAATAATTTATGTTCAGTTCAGATAAATGTGTTCGGGCTAGAACTGTTCTTATTAGTTTTAATTTATATTGACGTCTGCATATGTCTGAGAAGAAATTCAAAGACGTATTGTTCAGTGCCTGAGACGGCGATGGACTCATCCTCTGTCACGTTGGCACTTGATCATATTCGGTGAAATGTGGATGTCGTTACAACACCTCTGCTTACCCCTTCGGGGAATACAGGCATGAGCATATGTAGATGTGTTATATTGACGTTTGGATTATTTTATCGTATTTTAATTACAAAATGCGGGTTTCGAACAATCAATTTAGTATCTTCTGAAAATTCATATTTATCGAGTGAATCTTCCATGTTATTGAAATCGTTATGAAAACTACAAGTTCAGTTTCGTGAATCTACTGTGCCTTAATTTTTATTTTTGTTTTGTATTTATTACGATATGATTTACTTACCGACTAATTGACTGACTGATTGACTGACACAGATAAATAAAATTGAAGTGTCTGTTTATAATTCCAAATTAACAGCTTTTTACTAAATGCTCATGATTTTGTATACGATACTAAGAAAAAAAAATTCGCTGTCTGTTTGTTTCGGCCAATCTCCAAAACCGGACCGATTTAGCGGGCAGATAGCTACGTTGCAAGGAGTAACTTAAGATACTTTTATTTAAACAAACATTAGAGTTCCGCAGGAGCCCCATGAAATAGATTCTGCGCGTAAAATATAACTTCTGCTCACATTAACAGCTAGTCTCATCTAAACATAATCTTAAGAGGAAAATGTCAGTCATTTCATAACGTTCCTCTTCCTTGCGATTACTCCTCAAATTGCAAACATTAAAACTTGCCTGTTTTGACAACAAGATAAAACGTGATACATTAACTTACTAGTCTGGGAGTTGGGTGTTCACATCCATTATCTTTAATTTTGATAATATTGTGAATTATATTACAATCGACGCGGTGTTCTACAACCGTCAAGTGCTCTTAATTCGAATTATTAAATGCATATGAAAGTTTACACGTTACAGACAGAAAAAACAATTTTTTTTTCTCTGTCTGTCTGTCTATTTGTTCCAACTAATCTCCGAAACGGATGGACCGATTTTAATGGGTCTTTCACTGGCGGATAGCTAATGTTACAAGGAGTAACATAGGCTACTTTTTAATTAATAATTAGGGTCTAACCGGGCGTAACCGCGGGTCACAGCTAGTATTTTATAACATAACCAACTTTTCTGGGGTTATTTTATATACCCTTATCGCGATTACCCGTATCGCCTTATTCTGGTCCATTTGTGCAACATATGAAATCATCGCATAAGCATCCAATACTCAATTATTGTGACACAAAAAATCCTCTAGCTCCCGGCCTATGCTGTTTACAAGTCATCGCGTTTAAATCTTGCTCTAGTAATGAGAGGGTGAAGGGTGGCGATTAAAATTACATCTGCGACTTACGCTTTACGAGTAATTAGGGATTAAGTATTTCTTAGGATGAGCTGTTTAATACCCTCGCTTTTTAGCGGGGAATAAAAATAATTACTTGTAAGCCGACCGCTTTATTATTTATTTTGTTTACCGTTTTTACTAAAAAAATATATTTTTCGGTTCATTCTTTAAATAAGAACTAGCTGTGCCCCGTGGTTTCACCTGCGTAGATTTAGTTTTATATAATATATCGGCTTAAAATTTACAAAGTTTCATACAAACTTTCATCCCCTATTTGATCCCCTCGGGGGTACAATAAATCAAGATCCTTTCTTAGTGGATGCCTACGTCATGTCATCTACCTGCAGGCTAAATTTCAGCCCGATCCGTCGAGTGTGCGGTGATAGATCACTATGTCCGTAAGTCAAGTCACTTTGCATTATATATATTTAGACACTAGCGGACGTCACGCGATTTTACCCGCCTAGTTCTCGTTTCCGTGGGATTATCAGTATAAAATATAGCCAATATTAATCAGTGATAATGTTTTTATCATCAAATAGTGAAGGAATTTTCAAAATCGGGCCTGTACTTTTTGAGTCAATTCGTTACAAACATACATACAAACCTTTCCTCTTTATAGTACTATTAAAGATAAACGCGTAAAGATTGAGCACCATTGCTTATTTTTTATAAGATTCTCTATCTATCTATTTACGTCGGTCCAGATTACCAGATATTTCTTATCGCTTAACAATTTTACAAATTAATTAATTAACCTTGTAAATATTTTAATTAATTTTGTGATACATTAAAGATCATATAAGAGCAACAGATTTGCAACAATATTTTCTAGAACTCGGCGGTAATCATTAATCACGCCATTGTAATGCTTTGAAAGAACTTTTCGAAAACGTCAAATAAAATGTATGATATAAAGATATTTTGAACCCTTGATATAGAACATGACAGACGGACCAAAGACATGAATAAAATTTTGCACTACAACTAAACAAAATGTTTATCAAACCACATCCAACAATTTATCAAAATATTATTTCCTTTGGCAGAAGTAAAAAGTAAAAATGACAAGAGATTTAAAAGTCTCATTTGATACAGAGAGTAGAATATTAAATTTTAATAGGCGTCATAACGCGACGCGTCGACGCGTGACGTCCTCAAAGGGAACATTCCTTTGACCAACCATTACGTTTTGCGTTTTAATTAGCACGCTTTAAATATTGCCGGGGATATAATTTTATTGCGAATTGTGTAATGGATTTCTGATATATATGTTTGTATGTGTTGTTATAATGATAATATGAAAGCATACGCTCTTAAATGGCAATTCTTAATTCGGAGCACTCGTAACCGAAGGAAGTGTATGACGAGATGCATGAATGTGGACGAAGCGAAATAATGATTTAAGGGTGTGGCCTACCCCATGGGATACAGGCGTACATTTATATGTATGTAATTGTTTTTTTTTATATGCAGCGGCGTCCGGGATTTCGTCTTGTCCACTTCCTTATATAATGGTTAAGCAGGTCAATGGCTGGCATTCACGTCATACTTGTGAATAGGTGCTGCTTGTGAAGGCTGGTCATCTCAAGCTACACAAATTATAATTAATAGCTACAATAAGTATTTTCGAAAATAATAACTACTGAGATATAGGATAATCGCTTTAGCGAAGGCCGCCTTATTGTACTCTATACTTATCTTCTTAATCTTATTGTTTTTTGGTGTGCAATAAAGTATCATAATTATTAATATTAAAGAGTTTCTTGCCGAGTTCTTCACAGTATGTTGCGTGTATAATTGTGTATATAATCATGTCGATATTTTTAAGCTTCAAACATTCTATCAACTGTAACAATGTCACCATCGCACATAATTCACGACATCTAAACACTTTACACCTCATACTGAACGTAAAACAAGGAACTCATTAGCACTTACCCGCTGAGTGCGTTAAAACTCACGCGTAATAGCGCGCTAATCCACGACGCGCGTAAAATGGTACGACCAATGAAACGCGTTACGTTATCTAACATTACGCGGCAATAATGATTTTGTTGCTACGAATGTGGTGTCTTACGTCAGATAAGAGTTATATGGCTTTAACCGCGTTTACTTAAGTACATGGGTGGCTTTGTATGTTTTTAGCAGACTTTTTTTATAAATTCCTTAACGATACATTTTGGTTACCATTACTTCGTAAAAAGCCGTGGTGGCCTTGAGGTTTGAGCAGTCGCCTGCTACGCAATCGACGCAAGTTCGAATCCCAGCGGGGCCCTGTACTAATGAGTTTTTCTAAAAAAAACTGCTTGCGTGCTTTACGGTGAAGGAAAACGTCGTGAGGAAACCTGCATATTTCTAAGAAGTAATTCAATGACGTACGTAAAGTGTCTGAAACGGCGATGGACTCACCATCTGTCACGTTAGCACTTAATCATCTTCGGTGAAAAGTGGGCGTTGTGATCACAACACCTCTGCCTACCCCTTCGGAGAATACAGGCGTGAGCATATGGATTACTTCGTAGCATTGGCTACGAGAAGCGTAGCACCATCTCTACGGTCTACGAATTCCTAGCATCTTGATATTTTCGTAGCCGCAGTAAGATACTCGTATACAAAGTGCTATAAAGGTGATCAAATTAATCAGATCGGTTTAATCAGAGCGTATCAAAAACTTCTGAGCTTTGATGTTTTTTTGAACTGTAAAATTAATCGTCAAAGCTAACTTCTTAGTACGCGGTGTTTAAACGACCATAATAACCTCCGCGCTCTTTACTCGTGACGGGCCTGTTCCAATTTCAATCCCCATTTTATCAAATCAATAGAAAACCGTAAAGAAACTAACCAAATAAAAATATCCACTAAATTAAGCCAATATTTTTTCAAACAAGAAGGGAAATACGGGATATACATCAAAGGACTTTATATCAGTTTCATATGCTCTGGATTTACTCAATAGGCTGTCCAGGGAAATTAAATTGCTCCTTTCTCCCTCGGGAGTTCGTTTTAAAGGTCTTCACATGTCCGAATATTCTTTTTTCTTTTAAAATATCGTGTTACACTGGTATGTTTGTCTTATTATTTTTTATTGTACTCCCTCGTAATAATGGGAAACCTTAGACCAGCTTTTTTTGTTTGTTTATACACATGGTTGAGGGGATTTGTAGGTGTATGTGTGTAGATGTGGTTTGAGAATTTAATTTCCAACTAACAGCTATCTATACAGATGAATACAATTAAAGTGTCTGTTTGCAATTCTAAAATTACAGTTTTTTACTAAATACATATGAAAGTATATACAGTACTTGCATCACAAATTGGGCCTGAGGATAATCTCAATAGCATGTTTTAGAAGTGTACAGCGCCATCTTTTGTACTAAAACATAACTACTTATTTACATAATACAGTACGTTAAACAGTACTGACATAAAAAAAACAATTTTCACTGTCTGTTTATCTGTCTGTTTGTTCCGGCTAATCTCCAAAACGGTTAGACCGATTTTAACAAGATTTTTTTTTCATTGGCAGATAGCTAACGGTGCAAGGAGTAACTTAGGCTTTTATTAAAAAAAACATTAGGGTTCCGCGGATCACATATGAAATGAACTCTACGCGGATAAAACCGCGGGGCACAGCTAGTAATTAATATGTTAAGAAATGTCTTTCTAAATGTAGTTTTTTAAAAAAAGATAAAAAAATATATATATTTCTATATAATACTTTAACAATATTGTATAATACATTTTAATCAAAACTGATAAAATAATTACTGTCTAAGTTATAAAAAAAAAATTAGAATTGAGCCTCAATCGATCTGATGGTGCGATATGGTATATTGTGACACGTGTGTTTGAAAACAAATACATCCTTTATCCAAAATACAGCCTTCAAACAAGAGTTGTATCGCCAATAAAAGCCGAAAACCCTTTACATTTCAAAACCAATTCACTCACGGCACAGAAATGAACAATGCTCGAATTTCGACTGGCTGACTAAAAACCAATAAACTTCACACCTTTCCAAATCCCTTAACCTTTATTACGTTTGTAATAGAGGTGAAAATTTATTGAAACAACAGTGTGACACCAGTAAAGTTAAGTTTGTGAAGCCACAATTAACCAACGAATCCTACTTCTATTTGCAAATGGATTGGATTGCCTTGAAGCTAAATGGATTGTTATATGCATGTTCCTCAATTCCAACAATAGATTGTCACCATCTAGTGTAATGTGTAATGAAGGGATGGTAAGGTCGTTACATACATACATATGCTCACGCCTGTATTCCCCGAAGGGGTAGGCAGAGGTGTTGTAATTACAACACCCACTTTTCACCGAAGATGATTAAGTGCAAACGTGACAGATGGTGAGTCCATCGCCGTCTCAGACACTTTAGTAATTACACTTTTAAAAAAAAAATTACAGTTTTCAGTAATACAGTATATATCATTAAATATATATAAATCAGCCCATGAACAGTACCAGTGCACAAATGTCAATACAAAAAAATATAAAAAAAAGAAACTACGTATATTGTGCAGCTTGAGATGGCCAGCTCCCACAAGCAGCACCTGTTCACAAGTATGACGAGAATGCCAGTCCATCTTTAATCTTCGAAGATCATGATTCGAATAAATACCACACAGTTAGAACCAGTTAAGTGCCATTTGAAGATCGTAATTTATTTTTAATTAAAATCGTCAATTACCAATTTTGAGGCAAATATTATGTCCTAATAAACTAATATATAGTTATTAGGTGATTGTACCAACCAGTTATTATATTTTGCATCTGTAATTTCCCCGATTAATGGCAAGAGGCTCGTCTCCTATTACATGGTACTTAAGCATAACTAGCGAAATGCTAGTCTAATATATAAAATTCTCGTGTCACAATTTTCGTTGCCATACTCCTCCGAAACGGCTTGACCGATCTTGATGATTTTTTTTGTGCTTATCCGGTATCTATGAGAATTGGCCAACATTTATTTTTCATCCCCCTAAATGTTAGGGGTAGTCCACCCCAAAAAAATTACGGCAATACAACGTTT
Source organism: Watsonalla binaria (assembly GCA_929442735.1). Taxonomy (NCBI): domain Eukaryota; kingdom Metazoa; phylum Arthropoda; class Insecta; order Lepidoptera; family Drepanidae; genus Watsonalla; species Watsonalla binaria. The sequence continues at coordinate 7,650,925 of OV838937.1, read as the reverse complement.
GCCGGGCACAGCTAGTATACTATAAGTATAACACTAATCTATGTAAGAAACAACCTTTAGCAAACCGCAGAATCATGATGAAGTATTTATTAAAATGAACCTATGATATTGAATGCATTAACTAGTCTAGACTGATGGCTCGTTCCATTAATCATAGCTTGTTGTGATACGAACACAACACTTACCATAATTACATACAACCTGCAGATTTTTGTTGCCTAAGGTAAGTTCAATTCAGAATATCTATATTTAACTAGTTTGGGACCGCGGTTTTACCCGCCAAGGCTTAACTATATAAATAAATAAATAAGAGCCGTGGTGGCCTTGAGGTTTGAGCAGTCGCCTGCTACGCAAGCGACGCAAGTTCGAATCCCAGCGGGGCCTGTACCAATGAGTTTTTCTAAAAAACTTATTTACAGTGATTTCACACCACGTGCTTTACGGTGAAGGAAAACATCGTGAGGAAACCTGCATATTTCTGAGAAGTAATTCAATGACGTATGTAAAGTGTCTGAGATGGCGATGGACTCACCATCTGTCACGTTGGTACTTAATCATCTTCGGTGAAAAGTGGGTGTTGTGATTGCAACACCTCTGCCTACCCCTTCGGGGAATACAGGCGTGAACATATGTATGTATGTATAAATAAATACATAACACACACTCAGAACGATAGGTGTCCAACTCAAAATTTTGCAAAAATTTGTAAAGATCATAAGCAGACCAAAAATGTATGCTCTAGCCAATTTTTTTTTAAAAGTCAATTAAATTTGTATTATTCTCAAAACTAGTAAAATAATTACTGTAAAAGGTATTAACTCAAACTGGAAGATCTGTGAATGCAATTTGTAACAAAATTGGATTTTTGTATTGAGCCCCTATCGTTCTGAGAGTGCGATATAAACTACTAGCGGACGTCACGCGGTTTCTCCCGCATAGTTCTCGTTCCCGTGGGAGTATGGGGATAAAATATAGCCTATGTTACTCGCTGATAATGTAGCTATCTATTGCTTAAAGAATTTTTATAATCGGTCTACTAGTTTCCATATAAACATACATACATACAAATCTTTCCTCTTTATAAATTTTCAATAAAGAAAGCAGACTTAGTAACATGGTCGTAGGCGTCGGTGAAAGTCCCATTAAAATCGGTCCATCAGACCGCGCCTTCTATCCGAGAAGGAGGAAATCATAGATATTGCTTTTTTTTATTTAAATACCGTATTTACTTTCTATGTATTTAGTGAGATGCTGTTGATTTACGATTACAAACAGACACTTCAATTTTATTTATCTGTATAGAAGATCTATACTTGTAAAAAATTGACTTCACCAAGCGCTTTCAAATCATTAGAATGAAATGATTATATTGAATTGTGAATAAGCATATTGTTGAGTAATTAATTGCTAATTTCAAAAGTTTGCTCGTTACTAAAATGAAAATATATGATTTTGAATTCAGTTAAAATGATAAATTGCAAATGAAACACAGAATTTGTGAATGTGAAAAGCCAATATTTGTTTTTAATTTAAGTATAAATGTGTGTCGTCGTATTACCGCCATATTGACTCCCACTCCGGAAGATAACAAGGAAAATTCACAGAATCAACACTTATTATCTAGTGTTTAATGTAGTAAGAATATAGGAGATATGAAATTTGGATATGGCATATCTACTAGGTTAGCCGTGGTGGCCTCGGGGTTCGGGCAGTCGCCTGCTACGCAAGCGACGCAAGTTCTGATCCCAGCGGGGCGTGTACCAATGGGTTTTCTAAAAACTTATGTACAGTGATTTCACACCACGTGCTTTACGGTGAAGGAAAACATCGTGAGGAAACCTACATATGTCTGAGTAGTTGCAAATTGAGACGGCGATAGACTCACCATCTGTCACGTTGGCACTTAATTAAATACGGTGAAAAGTGGGTGTTGTGATAACAACACCTCTGCCTACCCCTACGGGGAATACAGGCGTGAGCATATGTATTTTTATAGCTATTACGAAAAAAATGCCACATCATATTTTCGCAAGCCATGTTTGAATCCTCCCAAAGAGACAATAGCGAAACTGAAGAAGCTCAATGCTCACAGTTCTTTTATCTTAGCACAATATTAAACCGAGTGGAGTTTTGATGGTACAATATCCGGCGTCGAATGTGCCGTAGTTGCATTATTGCGTTATCTCGCCTTCATTGCAGCGATTCAGAAGTTTCTGAGAGAATTGTTTTTGAAAATAGTTTTTGTTTTATTGATAAATATATTTTTTCTTATTAAGAACTATAATCACTGGCACAGTTGTAAATATTTCCGCAATGAGTTTAATTTTTGAAAGTATCAAAAGTCTTTATATATATACAGATAAATATAAACTGAAACTGTCTGTTTGTTATTCCAAAATATTTTTTTTTCACAAAATGCACATGAAAGCATGTATGGTACTGACTTAAAAAAATCTATTATCACAATTTTTCTCTGTGTATTTGTTTGTCTATTTGTTCCGGGTAATCTCTGAAACAGCTGGACCGATTTTATCGGGACTTTCACTGGCAGCTAGTTAATTTTACAAGGAGTAACTAAGACTATTTTTATAAAAATGCATAAAAGGGTTCCGTGGGAATTAAATTTAATCTACGCGGGTGAAACTGCAGGTAGTAAATAAATAAATAAAAAATTCAATGTTCGAATGCTTTTTCAAAAACTAATATTCTATCTGACGGTATCTTTATGAACAATTAATAAAAATATAATCATAGTAACATTTTTATTTTCTTTCGGCACAAGTACTTTAGTCAAATTTATTTAAATTCAATGTTTTTTGAATAAAGAACTTTAAAGCAATCAACTAGAATTGCAATTCAAAAAACATTTAGGAAAGATGCAAAAATTGCAACCAGAAATTAATTCAAGCCAGAGTCGTATGGGCTAATGAAATTCAAAATCAAAGAGATAGGAAACAATGTTCGCTGCAAACGATTTTATACCAATCGGGGGAAGGAAGTAACTGAAAAAACTACACTGAATACAGATGAATCTATCGCTTATACACGGACAGAAACTGCGTCGAGCAGGCAACTATGGTCGTTTAAGCAATGCATATTAAGACTTAATCCAAAATTAATTCTTTAATTGCTTGTATTAAAGTTCTATTTTCATTGAACATTGAATTCAAACAAACTTTTTTTTTGTCTGTACTATAAAACGAACGAATTCTTAACAAACATATAACCCAATCAATGTCTGCGTTTGACCGTCCTTTAAATAAATTTGAAAAAGTATTGGTTCAAAAAGAAAATAAAAATGTTAAGAAATATACATTTTGTACTGTCGGAGAAAAAGGAACAGTTGTCTTCTAGAAGTTGTAGCGTTTTATGAATATATCACTATGTTGAAGTCGTAAAATATCTAGCTCCAACGATAACGTAGTTATAGGCTATGGTTGCTAAGGGCCGAAGAGCTCGCGGCCCTAAGCGATTGAATGTACGCGCGGCTGCGTTGACCTACATTACTTACGCGATAATTCAACTTGTGAAGTTAAGGAGAAGGCGAAAAATGGTTTTATGGGATTATAAGGTTTCAGGAACCATAAGTGGGAGAAAAAAAAACTTGTTAGATTTCACGTAAATAACTCTACGTACCGCTGATTTTTATGCGAAAATAAGGTCTTGAAATAGTCAAATTTGAACGTCAATTACAAAAACGGAAGAATATATTTTCGCCCACACTCTGTATAGATTACGTTATTTTGAGATCGAATGAAAAATAGTGTGATAAGAGTCAGTTGAAAAAAGTATGTTGAGATGGTTTGGAGATATCGAAAGGATGAGTGAAAGGCGATTAGCGAAATAAATTTATAGAGCGAATGTGATCGGAAGTGACGGTAGAGGGCGTCCAAGGAAGAACTACTATGACCAAATTAAAAGTATTTTTCAGAAAGGTCAAATTCGGAGCACTCGTAACCGAAGAAAGTGTATGAAGAGATTTGATCGTAGCATGCGGCAAACGGTGTCTGCCGACCCCCATAGGATACATGCGTGGGCATATGTATGTATGTTCCTATTACTCGCCGCTCTTCCAACTAAACTCCCGTGAGTATACCAACCAATCCCCTGCCAAAAGCAAACAGACAGACTGACTCTATTGTAGTCTCATCGTTTACATATTGTTTACAGAAACACGAACAAAACTGTACGTACAATAGTCATACTCCACCGTTCTCTCTTTGCCGATACAGGAGGGTAATTGATTTACTATTTGTGCGGTTACATTCTGATTGAAACTGAGACATGTGCATGTTGCATCTTTTAAATATAAAATCTATACTTAATATACAGAGTCAATACTTTTTAAAGTTAAAGAACCGTGGTGGCCGCCAGGTTTGAGGAGTTGCCTGCTACGTAAGCGACGCAAGATTGAACCCCACCGGGGTCTCTACCAATGAGTTTTTCTTAAAACTCACGTGATTTGCGGCTTTACGGTGAAGGAAAACATCGTGAGGAAACCTGTATAGTGCCTGAGATGGCGATGGACCCACCCTCTGTCACGTTGGCACTTAAGCTTATTCGGTAAAATGTGGGTGTTGTTGTTACAACACCTTTGGTTACCCCTTCGGGGATCCTTCTGGGATGGCGAGAGCATATTATTTTTTATTATTTTTATACTTTTTGGACACATTTTTTTTTGGAGGTGAAAAATTGTCGTCGTTTATTTTATAACATTTGAGGCATTTATATTTTTCAAATTTAATTTTACAACTAAAATAATCATTGTCTTATGTTCCACATATCATCCAATGAGAATCGAACCTTTAGTAACGTGTTACAATCTCACTTCAGAACATAAATAAATATATACATCTTTACAGGTACATTAAGCAATATATAAAGTTTTAATGGCAAAATAACAGCTTTTCACTAAATTCATATGAAAGTATATACAGACTAACTTAAAAACATAAATTAAAAAAAAACCTCTGTCTGTTTATCTATCTGTTTGTTCCAGGTAATCTCTGAAAAGAGTGGACCGATTTTAACGGGACTTTCACTGGCTGATAGCTAGGCTACTTTTATTAAGAAATAAACGCGGGATCCGCGGGCATTTAATTAAATCTACGTGGGTGAAAGCGCAAGGCACAGCTAGTATAATTAAAATAATAAAGTATTCAATCATGACTTAGAATTTTTATTTACTTTGCGAAATTCCATGTTTATTATTTTTAAAACCACACAGTGTCTCTTATATAATTGATATGCAGCTCTGTTATAACGTTTTATACTAAATAAGGCACCAAATAGAATGAATACATAAAATTATGTTGTACGTGTAATGGCGACAAGAAGAGAAGAGAGAGAGCGTGCTCAAAGACAACAGGAAGGAGCGAAAAATGTACATAGACAAAACAAGGATGCAACAGACAATGCACAGATGTAAAATATATCTTGAACACTTGTCATGTCAAATATCTCCTATAACAGATAGATAGATAGGTTTATAGATATCGATAGATTACGCAAACAACATTATACATACATACATATGCTCACGCCTGTATTCCACGAAGGGGTAGGCAGAGGTGTTGTAATCACAACACACACTTGTCACCGAATTTGATTAAGTGCCAACGTGACAGATGGTGAGTCCATCGCCGTCTCAGGCACTATACATACGTCTTTGAATTACTTCTCAGAAATATGCAGGTTTCCTCACGATGAAGGAAAACACCGTAAAGCACGTGGTGTGAAATCACTGTACATAAGTTTTTAGAAAAACTCATTGGTACAGGCCCCGCTGGGATTCGAACTCTCGTCGCTTGCGTAGCAGGCGACTGCTCAAACCCCGAGTCCACTACGGCTCTCATATTAAAAAAATATCTGCATGTATTGATGAAATTATAATTAAATTTAACGGACGATGTCGCGGGTTATAGCTTGTTAGAATTTGAATCCGAATAATGTTATGCGTAAAGATTCAATTATATAAAACATACCTTTTATCCCGGAAAATCGTGATCCCGAAATAAGCATGATCCTTTACAACAAAATGATTCAGAAGTTTCAAAATGAAAGGCACTTACGATTTCACAACAAATCGGACCAAATCCCTTGATAATATAAAACCTTTGGATTAAAAAACCCAACACACCAAACTCGATTCTAATGCTAATCAAATACGGCATAAATTCACTTGTGATGTTGTATTAAAACATAATTTTTGGTCTCATATTTGTCAACATGCCAAAATATCCCTTTGATTTTCTATAGACAGGGACCGTTCTAATACCTTATAGGGACAAATACGGTGGGGTGATGTGGAATAATATCAATTTTGTTAAAAATGATATGTCAATCCGTGTTTCGGTCGAGTTAACACAAAACATTGTATGTATGGAGGATGTACTTCGCTTTTTACGGTTAAGTGGGAATGTAACCCTTCAATGCCATTTATCGAAAAAATAATGATTTTTTTATTTTCTGTAAATATTAAAAAAAAATATACATACATATGCTCACGCCTGTATTCCCCGAAGGGGTAGGCATAGGTGTTGTTATCACAACACCCACTTTTCACCGAATTTGATTACGTGCCAACGTGACAGATGGTGAGTCTATCGCCGTCTCAGGCACTATACATACGTCTTTGAATTACTTCTCAGAAATATGCAGGACTGCTTTTAACGGAACTTTGAGTGGCAGATAGAAAATTTTACAAGGAGTATATCCGACTACTTTTATTTAAAAAACACCATTAGGGTTCCGCGAGTCACCCATGAAATGGGATTGACGAATTTAAAGGCGAATTAGATTAAATGTTATTGTTCAAAATATGATTATTTAACCTTTCCCTTCCAGTTATATATTTACAATGTGAATATTTTAATTTTGGTCACACATTTAGCTGAACAGTTACAAAACAGTCGCATTTAAAATTTACAATTAAATTAATTCTAGCCCAATATACAGGTACAGACCAGCACAAAATGTTCACAGTCTTAAATTAATTAACATTCGTTCAGCAAGGCAAGTACACTCGACAACAAAATTAAATCTTCGCACGTACGAAACCCCAGAATTCTATTTGAAAACGGAACGGACAGAGAACAAAGGAGTGTTTTCTGTCAACTGCATTTCCTTTCGAAAATGGAATGCGGCGATTGTCGTGTCCAATGACCGACCCCTCCCAAATGGAACGAATTTTAAAACACAAGTGTACGGGTACTTATTGGATGAGCAAGTTTTTGTTTACGATAGTACCCTTTGCGTATGCTTTTAGGAAAGTGCAACCAATGCAAACCAACCAAAAAATTCAATACATGGTATGAAGCCGTGGTGGCCTCGGGGTTAGAGCAGTCGCCTGCTGCGCAAGCGACGCAAGTTCGAATCCCAGCGGGGCCTGTACCAATTAGCTTTTCTAAAAGACTGGTGTACAGTGATTTCACACCACGTGCTTTACGGTGAAGGAAAACATCGTGAGGAAACCTGCATATTTCTTAGAAGTAATTCAATGAAGTATGTATAGTGCCTGAGACGGCGATCTGTCCATCTGTCACGTCGGCACTTAATCATCTTCGGTGAAAAGTGGGTGTTGTTATTACAACACCTCTGCCTACCCCTTCGGGAAATTCGCACTTTACGATGACCAGATTCCTAGATACATGCACCACTAGAAAAGTGTTTTATTTATATTCACTGTTCACCTTTTGATGTTTTTTTAATGCGAGTTCACTGCAATACTGTTTTTGCTATAAAGATGATGTAACAAGCCTACAAGGGGCCTACCATCATCGGTTTAAGCGAAGCATATCAAGAACTTCTGAACTCTGACGTGTCATTTTGGTACCGTATAATTTAACGTTACAGATAAGAAGTTCTTAATACGCGCTGCTTAAACGATCACAGTTGCCCCCCTTATCATTTAAAAGTCAGCGGAACCGCATCCTTTGAACTTACGCTACCTTACTTATGAAGAATTGAACCGCATGACTCCAACTTCTACTCTCACACCGTGGAGTACAGGCTCCCCGTAGGAACACAACTATACAATGAGCTAGCGTTATTTGGATTTTTCCACTTCTCTTTTGAAAGCTTTGATCAAAAATATTCTGTTTTTAATTACACCTTAATACAAACACTTCGAAACCCCTTTTAAAGTGTCAATGAAAAATAAGAAAAAAGATTCGAGAAAAATCCAATAGAACTGCGAATGACAAACATCAAACGTTAATAATTACAATATTTCAAAGTCTCCTTGTCTAAGAGAAACAATAACTTTAAAGGAATTCAAGAGGGCATGAAAATAGCTCTTGGGTATTTTTTACCCCCGTCGCAATAAAAGGGTTAGCGGCTTAACCCTTTTGGCGTCGACAGTAATTAATGGCAGATTTCAAAGATGGCAGATTTTTCTTTTTAGTTAAACAAGTAATAATTTCTTTGATGTTACATTGTTTCTTATGTACAGTCGTAAGAAACAATGTTACAACTTTTTATTGGAGTCGATATTTTTATACTTTCGTTAAAAGTGCAAAATATGTTTTTTTTTTAATCTACAGTCGCAATCTATATAGATTAGACTAATTGAAGTGTCTGTTTGTAATTCCAAACATGTTATGCGGAGGGATGAGGATAATGTTGCCAAAAAAGTTTTGTTTATGAATGTGGATTGGATAGATTGTGTGAAAGATGATATGGCTAAAATAGGAGTGAATACAGATATGACGGCTGATAGAGAGCAATGGATGAAAAGGATGATGATGTTTGTAATTCCAAAATTACAGTTTTTCACTAAATCCATATGTATATACCGCACGGTACAGACATAAAAAACCCAATAAAAAAAAAACTCTATTCTGTCTGGCTGGGCCGATTTTAACGAGACTTTGACTGGCAGATAACTTATATTGCAAGGAGTAACTTAGGCTATAAATAAAAAAATTGGGTTTCGTAGGCCACCCATGAAATTAAGTCTACGCGGGTAAAACCGCAGGGCACAGTTAGTAAATAATACGTCACTATATACACGAGCTGCTCCAACTCATCATGATGAGCAGACGAGGAGTTGGCCGCAGAAAGAAGTCGTGACTGAGGAACGTTCGTGAATAGACCGGCATCAAGAGCAGAATTGTTCCACCTCTCAAGGAATGCCAGAAAATATTCAAAGCTGGTTGCCAACCTTCTTTGATTGAACACTTGAAGAAGATGAATAAATAATAGTTTTTAATAGCTTAAATAACTTGCCAACCGTTGAAGGTCGTAGCATCATACATGGTTTTTTTTTACTGCATGAGTAGTATATGTACTTAATATACATATACGTACAAATTTAATTGTCTGTTTGTAAAAAATGAGACTACAAATTTTAAATCAAAATAGGTTCTTGACAAAAGCGGGATATTCATAAGATTCATGTGTATCTGCCCTACACTCAGGTACTGTGATTTTTCCTATCCTAAAATGTGTGGCTTTAGTTTTTTTTAATATTCACATACAAATTTGTCGTAAGAGCCGTGGTGGCTTTGGGGTTTGAGCCGTCGAGCAGTCACGTGCTTAACGTTGAAGGAAACCTACATATTTACATACATACATATGCTCACGCCTGTATTCACCGAAGGGGTAGGCAGAGGTGTTGACATACGTCATTGAATTACTTCTCAGAAATATGCAGGTTGCCTCACGATGCTTTCCTTCACCGTAAAGCACGTGGAGTGAACAGTACATAAGTTTTTTAGTAAAACTCATTGATACAGGCCCCGCTGGGATTCGAACTTGCGACGCTTGCATAGCAGGCGACTACTCAAACCTCAAGGCCACCACGACTCTTATCTGTATATGTCTGAGAAGTAATTCAAATTCATATGTATAGTGCCTGACATGGCGATAGACTCACTCTATGGCATGTTGGCACTTAATCATATTCTGTTAACTATGTATCGATAGAGGCATTTAAACGGTTGGTATTTGTTTATTATAATTAACTACTTGAAACGAACAAACAAGCGGTTAATTAACTTTTCATTAGTCAACTGATGCAGGGCGGATGATTAAACGCCTTTACGACAATAAAGCGATTCCGATACTCGCGATGCGATTTGATTATTAAGGGTTGGCGCACACGAATTTAATAAATCACATTAATCTTTATCACGATGAACTAAAACTACAAAATTGACAGTTAGTAATTCCAAATCTACAGTTTTTCACAAATTACATATTATAAACGAATGAAACGCATTACTTACATAAACAAACCAATTTTTAAAAGAATTGTCTGTCTGTTAACTGTTTGTATCTGAAGCTAATATCACTCACTGAACAGATTATAAGTGGAGTTTTACAGTCAAATATTTTATTTTAATAGGAAGATTTACAGCAAATGAACCAGTATAATAAAATTTTTCGCCATAATATCTGAATATCTGGCTGGCGGAGCTGTGCTCGGTTTCTTCTTCACACAAAAAAAAGGAAAAAAAATCCGGTGAACGTCAGCCTCATACTCTAGTTTCGTTATCGCCCCGTAAGCTAGAAGCCTCACTTTTGAACTACCATAACTTGACAGATGTCGGAGAAATTTGCTGTCATATTGTAATGATATTTTATGAGTTTTTCAGTGCCTGAAAACATGGTCAAAACTATGTTTTCCATAAATTAAACCGAGCTAGTTCTATTTTTTGCCTATCGTTGTAGCCGTTTCCGAGATTCCGATTATATATTTACCAGAAATGCTCGTTTAAAGATATAAGATGTTAGTAGGAGTAATTTTGGCTACTTTAATAAACAATATTGAGTTTCTCGACATCAAACTCAACAAGGCATAGTTACTGAATATATTAAATCAGTAGTTCAGCCGTGAAAAATAAGAGACAATTAATTTACCCACAAGATGGCGCCACCGTTAGTCTTTGTAACATTAGCTATATGCCAGTGAAATTCCCGTTAAAATTGGTCCAACCGTTTCGGAAATTAACCGGAACAAACAGACTGACAGATATAATAACGTATATATTTTCATACGCAATACTTAATATTTTAAATATTGTATTGATAAAAGTTATATGATGCCTGGCTGAGTTTCTTCTCAGAAAGCTAGTTTCCGAACCGGTGGTAAATTTTCGATATTCATAAGTGCTTTATTAAGACCCAAACTAAATAAACATTTTTCGTTTTAATTTAGTGAAAAGCTGTTAATTTTTAATTCCAATCAGACACTTTAATGTTATTGATCTGTATATATATATAGATGAATTAAAAATACTCGTCGATGCCAACCCTAACAACGTTGAGCTATTAACCGTCGATCTGTTAATCATCTGTGTGGTTTATCGTCGTCCCAACGCGTATATCACTAACAATTGTTATTTATTGTCGATTCGGACCGTCATTACACGGTGTGGCTTTCATATCTAGAGCTTAATTTTACATGAACTCTAGATTACACAGTTCATGTAGCTAACCTTCTTTTGAATGAAACTACGAATCTGAAACTAGAAATGTATGCTCACTTGAACGTTACACCCAATTTTTTACCGACTCCAAAAAAACTGAAGCAGTTTTCAATTCGACTGTATGTTTATATTTACCTGCTATGGAAATTTGATAGTAAATTGGCCGATATTATAAATAAACTAACTGTGCCCGGCAAACGTTGTATTGCCATTTTTTTTTTGGGGTGGTCACCCTTATCATTTAGGGGTATGAAAAATAGATGTTGGTCGATTCTCAGGCCTACCCGAACTACACACAAAATTTCATACAAATCGGTCCAGCCGTTTCGGAGGAGTACGGTAACTAACATTGTGAGATGGAGATTTTATATATTAGATAATTGACTTAGATTCAACTTTAGAATATAGCTAGCTATACCCCGCGGTATCCACACATAGGATTAACAATAAAAACTATTTACGATATATTTTTCAAATAAAGGAAACTTAAATATAACTCCTCGTAACATCAGCTATCTGTCACTAAAAGTCCTGCCGGAATAAACAGACAGACGTAGGAAAAAAAATGTATGTACCGTTATATACTTTCACAAGCATTAGTGAAAAGCTTTTAATTTGGAATCACAAACCGATCCTTCAATTTTATTTATCTGTAGGTATAGATGAATGTGAATGAGAGGTTTCAAGAGTATCAAATCCCAGCGGTCTGGGACCTTATCATTAGCTCTTAATGCCATCATAGTTCCACTGTGTGACAGGGACAGACTTATACACGTCATATACATCTGTCTCATCATAAGAGTTAAACTATCACGGCAACAAGAGGTCACGGTCCCCTGTACTTGCGGGGAGAGCGAGTGATCATGCTCATCCCCAATAAAGGTAAAATCTTCCAGCCAGTCGGGTGTCATGCCTGGGGAACCGCGCCTCCAACTGTTTTAGTTGGAAACTTGTATATATACTGCAATGCGCTCGAAAACTCTCATTGCGCGATTTAGGGTCTCGTGTATTTGTACTCAAACTTTGCAATTGTTAGCGCCATCTATGTAGCGAGTGGAGAAACAGTGATACATAACAATGATTTTTTCTAAACTTAAGTGAAGCGATGTTACAGTACTTCGATATATATATATATATATATATATATATATATCGAAGTACTGTAACTATACTGTACTGTACTGTATATATATATATATATATATATATATATATATTCCTGGCCTTATCCCATACATTGTTCGGGTCAGCACTTGATTCAACCCGATGTGGCTGATCATCTGATTTTTATACGAAGCGACTGCCATCTGACCTTCGCAACCCCTCTTACAAGTAAAATCTGTGATCTGAATTAAACCAGTTGTCAGACTATTTCAGGCCTCCGACTGACCAGTAATGACTCCCAAAGATGATAAATTGGCAACTGGGACCGACGGCTTAACGTGCTCTCCGAGGCATGGAGGGAACTCGGGCGGTCACCCATTCAATTACTGGCTAGGGTTAGGGTTGCTTACCTTCGCTGATCGAATGATATGCGCAATAGCAACTGTGCCACGAGCTCCTCCTCGGAATTTTAAATATGTATGTATAGAATAGAATTCTTACAAAGTTTCTAGACGATTTAACACAAACGCCGAGATAAATCCATTAGTTCAAAGCGTAAATCACATAGTATCAGTGCACTGATGTAAGGTAAGCATCGTCCATTATCGATATGGTTTAATTGACAGCTCAAGTGGCGATCGCTTGCCCGAGACATGCCAACTCATCTAAGACTTACCTTCGTCTACAGAGTGTACCGTGCCAGATGATACAATTATTGAATACTAATCTATACATAGAGATAAATAAAATTGAAGTATCTGTTTGTAATTCCAAAATTTCAGTTTTTCACTAAATGCATACGAAAGTATACACGGTACTGAAATGGTAAAACCAATTTTTATTTCTTTTCTGTGTTTGTCTGTGTATTTATTCCGACTAATCCCCTAAACGGCTGGGCTGATTTTAACGGGACTTTCACTGGCCGATAGCTAAAGTTACAAGAAGTAATTAACTTTTAATTTAAAAAAAAATGGGTTACGCTGGCCACCCATTTAGTTAACCAGCTAGTTTGATTTAATGTCACCCGCGTAGATTTAGTTTTATGCTTTATTTCGCAAAACTTTAATGTGTTTCCTAAATATGCTAGTAATATATAATATATGCTAGTCCTTGAAATATCAGCTATCTGCCAGTGAAAGTCCCGTTTAAATCCGTCCAGCCGTTTCAGAGATTAGAAGCAATAAACAGACAGACAGTCAGATAAAAAATCAACAAATTGTTTTTTTTTTATGTACCATATATATACATTCATATGCTTTTAGTGAAAAGAAATAAATTTTGAATTACAAACAGACACTTCAATTTAATTCATCTGTATTGATATTAAGTGCTCTGTTAATTCATACATATAAGTTTCGGTATTAGCGTGTGAGTAACACGCTATATTTTTAGTTAAACGAATTTTTAGTGCAGCATTTCCTCATGTAACATCTACTAAATAAATGTAAAACACGACCTCACATTACTCACCGTGACGTGATATTAATAAATAGTGCAATAACCCGGGCACCCTGTACATGCGCGGCTGTCATCACTAGCACCTCGTTAATCACTGCACACTGAGGCTAGACTAGCAAATATAAGACTAGATCGAGGAATGAGGAACATTCTAGGTTCTACCTAGATACATTATACCTTAGTTATAAGGGTATACAATTCAAAATATCTTTATTTGATTAGACTTTTAACAAATTACTTCGAATCATTAGAACGTCATGATTATACAGGACTGTGAAGCCATACGCCAGCGAGAAACTCCTTTGAAAATGTTTTATACAATGTTGAGTTATCCTATGCTACTAATATTATTATATTTACTACGAAAAATTATAATTAAATATTACGTATTTTCATATAAAATATTATGAGAAACTTTGTACGGATTTTTTACTCTTTCAATCAAATACTACTGAATATATTTTAATGAAACTTTACAATAATATAGGTTATACGTCAGAATATAAAATATAATAATTATGCTACTATTTAAACGATATTGTGTAATTTGATCAAAATGTAACGGTAAGTCAAATCCTGCACAGAGGGAGTCGCGGGCACTAGCTAGTATAAAATAAATCACAAAAATATATAATACACTCAATAAGACACAGTTCCAAAGCAAAAATGTCAATTGAAAAATTATACATCATATGAGTAATATGGTAAATATGGAAACGTATGGTCTCGGTAAGGTGTTTGCCTTCACACGCGTGGGGCATAAATTGTGATCAAGCTTTTAAGGGCTTAGATTTCACGTAGTGGCCTTGAGGTTTGAGCAATCACCTGCTACGCAAGTTCGAATCCCAGCGGGGCCTGTACCAATGAGTTTTTCTAAAAAACTTATGTACAGTGATTTCACACCACGTGCTTTACGGTGAAGGAAAACATCGTGAGGAAACCTGCATATGTCTGAGAAGTAATTCAATGACGTATGTATAGTGTCTGAGACGGCGATAGACTCACTCACGTTGGCACTAAATCATCTTCGGTGAAAAGTGGGTGTTGTTATTACAACACCTCTGCTTACCCCTTCGGGGAATACAGGCGTGAGCATATGTATGTATTTCACGTAGTAACATAGGCGGAGGATTATAGAACAAAACAATTACTCCTTGCAAAAACAACACCGTTAAAACCCGATCTAGTACATTAGGGACCCAGTAATTCCCATAACGCCTCAGTGGAATATAACAGTAACTTTTCACGGTCGATTCTTGAAAGTTTCTTCTCACGCGTTTCACCCATCGTCGTCTCTTACTGCTCAGCAGGGGCTCATGTAAAGGATCTCAAATATTCACCGAGATAGTTCTCCTGCAATTTATACTTCTACTAGGACATTAAGTTGAATGAAATAGCTCGCCCGCTGCGTTCAATAGAGTTCTACTTTCGTTAACGTCTGCGGCTATTTCTGTAATGAGATGGGTGCACGTTTGCTATTTGTTGTAATCTATTATGATCTTTATTGTTACCAAACTGTCGCTTTACAAGCTTATCGTAGATCAATAATATGGTCACGTAAAATTACCTACCTTCGCTGCTAGGCGCTTTTACTTACATACAAAATCAGAACCTATACCAAGGGAATAGAAGAAGTCTTCGAAACGGCAAGCAGATGTTATACCGATGTCCACTTTTCACCCAAGAGTCATACGACTTAGAATTTCTTCTCAGACATATTATGCAGCTTGCAAAACCTCACGGTGTTTTCATTCGCTCTTTACACACATACTCGTATCTTCGCGGAGTCGAGCACTTGCGCGAGAACTACTATAATAATAGTTTCTCATAAAATGCTTTCTATGAAGCATGGAATTTTGGA
Organism: Watsonalla binaria; assembly: GCA_929442735.1. Lineage (NCBI taxonomy): Eukaryota > Metazoa > Arthropoda > Insecta > Lepidoptera > Drepanidae > Watsonalla > Watsonalla binaria. The sequence goes on along the minus strand of OV838937.1, from coordinate 7,635,070 downwards.
AAATGTCTGTAATACACGTAAATGACATATATGCGATCGGCCACAACTTTACACTCCTTACGTACGCCGTGATAGCTTATAATGGCCGCTGGCTTATAAGGCCGTGAGATTTGAGCAGTCAATACCAATGAGTTTTTCTAAAAACTTATGTACAGTGCTTTCACACCACGTGCTTTACGGTGAAGGAAAACATCGTGAGGAAACCTGCATATGTCTGAGAAGCAATTCAAAGGCGATGGACTCACGATCTGTAGCGGTGGTGTTGTGATTACAACACTTCTGCCTACCCTTTCGGAACTACAGGCGTGAACATATGTTTGTATGTATGTCGATTATAATCTCGTGTGACATTTCAAACGATTTTTTCCTATATTCCTTACAGCTTGTGGTAATATCATATGTATACTTTGATTGTGATGTATAGCATCTAATATAATGTTTTCCCACTTGTGTTACGTGTGTGTGTCAGTTACACGCCATTTGTCCCGCGCGTCACTTGTTTCAGCGGGCCATTTGTCAAAAACTCGGATGTCACTTGTTCTGATTTATGGACGAAACGGAATCCAATCCTTATAATGGATAAATATTGTAACTATTTTTTTGTGCCGGGCTAGGGTGGCTATACCGTGGTAAATAATAACTTGAAATACTAAAATTGTTCCAAAAAAAAAAGAGTATCCTGAGATTTTCTCCCCTTTAACGTTCGTTGGATTTGACAAAGCCTTCTTTTCGAGCATTTTTGTTTTATTAGATATTAGATCACAATATTTCTAAAGGATACAAAAATATATTAAAAAAAACATACCTTCGAATTTATGACCTCCGCTTTTTTCGAAGTCGGTTAAAACAAACTGTGTTCATAAGTTGAAAAGATAAAGTTAATTACTTACTTTTGAAGTTAGTGGCAAACCCATTAAACTATGATCATATATTTACTAAACCTTACTTTCTAGTTCACTCTTTTCATGTGTCCGTGAATTGAAATACAAATCAATGATTTTCAATGACCACAAAAAATTATCATAAGGGTCACCCTACACGAACACAATATCCAAAACTTGGGCTTACACCAAATTGAACTGCCAGTGTGACGTCATTAATCATCATACGTAATGATACCGTACACTGAATATTAAACTTTCTGCTCATATCCTTGAGTGGGTTTGATGAAGTTACCGTGATGACGTATCTGTCATTTATATCTTCACAGTCAATGATACATTTATGTTATTACCCAACTATTAATAGTTGGGAAATATGACACATCCAGAGCCATAGTGGCGGGGTTTAACCAGGCACCTGGTAAGCAAGCGACACAAGTTCGAATCCCAACGGCCTGTACCAATGAGTTTTTCTAAAACCAAACTTACCTATGTGTTTTACACCACGTGCTTTATGGCGAGAAGCATCGGGAGGAAACCTGCATTTCCCTTATATCGCTTTGATAGGCAGCAGATCTTATTTACTTGAACTTATATTTCGGAATTATATGTTGTGTTATTTTTTACAGTTTACAACTAAGCATAAAAGTCTATAAATTCTAAATTCTACATAGCTTTATTTGATTAGACTTTTAACAAGGTCCGACAGCATAATTATACATGTTACAGCCAAAAATTTTGTATAACCATGTCTGCATATTGCCTGCCTCAAAATAATGGAATCGCACAGTTCAGCTTTTCATGTTCATGTTACTTCTCAAATTAACCGGATTATAATCGGCAAATTCATGAGCAAACTATTAGTAAACATATGCCCACGCCTGTATTCCCCGAAGGGGTAGGCAGAGGTGTTGTAATCACAACACCCACATTTCACCGAAGATTATTAATTACCAACATGACAGATTGTGAGTCCATCGCCGTCTCAGACACTTTACATACGTCATTTAATTACTTCTCAGAAATATGCAGGCTTCCTCCATGGTTTCTTTCACCGTAAAGCACGTGGTGTGAAATCACTGTGCATAAGTTTTTTAGCAAAACTCATTGGTACAGGCCCCGCTGGGATTCGAACTTGCGTCGCTTGCGTAGCAGGCGACTGCTCAAACCTCAAGGCTACCACGGTTCTCATTAGTAAACTAACAAAATAATTACTTGTACTCCTAACACCAACATCTAAACAAACATAACGAGCAAATATGATCAAATCACTAATTACTCGGCAATAATCCGACCATAATTAAGCCGAGGACTCAATTGACATAGGACGGTATTACCCACCGTGGCGTTATTAGGCCGCTGACATGGCGGCGGGTTTAGGCGGTGATTTATAGAAGCCTATTATTGGCGCTACCTGGATATTTTATTAGTGTTTAGCTTTGGGAATTAATTTTAAGCGCTTTGACATATTCGATGTGGAATGGTATTTTAATGTCTGGTTTACATAATTACTAATCGTATTTTTTTTTGAGTGACAACTTTATTGTAGCATAAAGCATAATATATAGAATACATACATACATATATATGCTCACGCCTGTATTCCCCGAAGGGGTAGGCAGAGGTGTTATCACAACACACACTTTTCACCGTAGATTAAGTGCCAACGTGACAGATGGTGAGTCCATCGCCGTCTCAGAAACTTTACATACGTCACTGAATTACTTCTCAGAAATATGCAGGTTTCCTCACGATGTTTTCCTTCACCGTAAAGCACGTGAGTTTTTTTAGAAAAACTCATTGTTACAGGCCCCGTTGGGTTTCGGACTTGCGTCACTTGCGTAGCAGGCGACTGCTCAAACCTCAAGGGCACCACGGCTCTTTTATATATATAGAATATAGTAGATAGTGCAACGCAACAGATGCCGAGCTCAAAGCAATCCAAGCCTTTTCAGAGAGCCAACTATGTTCTTTTAAGCTAATCGTATTAAGAACTTCCTAGCGCTGACGTTTAGTTTTACCGTACCAAAATGAAACATCGAACATCAGAAGCTCTTAATACGCCCCCTTATCAAACATTCGCAGGTTTTCTCGCAATGTGTACCTTCCTTCTGGTTCTTAGAAAAAAAAATATTTGTGAAAGACCGATTCGGCTGGTAAGCGATGCGCTTAGTTTACAGGCGACATTTTCCGATTAGCACATATATTCTTCCAATTGAAAATTGCATCAAAACCTAAATAATTGATAATCAGAAACTAATTTTCATCTAACAATATACACACAGACAAACAGAGACAGTTCAATTATCTTAATTCACTAACACCCTATTAAATAATTCATGCCACTTCGCACCGGACAGTGTCCATGTTACCCCGTACAATGGCCGATGTTACCCCATTTGGATACAAAAACATAGTTAACTTAACATTACGTATGCAGATTGGAGAGTATTACGTCATTGTGCTTTAGTAAACTATAATAGACTTAATTGATTTAAGTCCGGTCTTAATTGGATCTGATGGACTTAACAACGGGTGGCTGTTTAATTTACTTTGTTTGATTTGTCCATGTTGAACGATATATAGTGAATGCATTACTGAATCACTGATGTCAATGATAATATATGTGGAAGTGTGCTGACACTAAGTAAGAATTCTAAAATTCTATACAGATAAATAAAATTGAAGTGTCTGTTTGTAATTCCAATATACAGCTTTTCACTAAATGCATATGAAAGCATATACGGTACTGTCTTAAAAAAACTAATTTTCAATAGTTTTCTCTGTCTGTCTGTTTGTTCCGGGTAATCTTCTAAACGGCTGGACCGATTTTAACGGGACTTTCACTGGCAGATAGCTAATGTATTTAATATAAGGAGTAGCTTAAGCTACTTATATTAAAAAAAAACATTTAGGGTTCCGCGGGAATGAAATTAAATCAACGCGGGTGAAGCCGCAGGGCACACGTGCTAATCTCAGGGAGATCAAATTCGATTTCAAAAAATATTATTGTGTTGGATAGTTAATTCATCGAGGTAGGCGTTAGGCTTTATAACATCCCGCTGTGACGCCATAGAAGTGAAAATAAAAAAACCTGAAAATAAAATCAATAAACAAATTAATATAATAAGGGTAATTTTATATAATTGTACGGTTATTTATAAATGTGTAAAGTGTGTGTAACATAAATAAAAAGATTAATAAATTAAATAAATTCTTTGACAAATAATGCTAAATCCAGTCATAATAAGAGAAAAAGAACTGTGAAAAGGGAATTAAATTCCCATTTTGTTCACTCACCTAACCCTTGAGAGGCGTATCGGAATCAAAGCGGCTTTATTGCTCGGAAAATGGACAAAAAGACCCACAAGGAAAAAGTTTCGGACTTGTAACGATTTTTAAGTTAGAGGAGAAGGCGATTTTATTGTACTAATTAGTATGTTGAGTGAGATATAACAGTTTAACAATATGGTCCTAGTAAAAAAAAAAATTTTTTTTTTTTGAGAAAAAGATCCTTAAAATTCATAATGTAGTAAGAATTTTTTTTTTCTCTGTCTGTAATAATGTGTGAATTTTCTAATGGAAATAGAAATTGGTTATTAAAAATATTTATTTCATATTGTGTGTTTACTGTGGTTTCATATTAAATATTGAGTTTTTCATTCAAGAATATTTTTCTATACCACGTTTCAAGCAAATGACCGAGTCAACTGTGTAGACAGCAAAACATAAATTTTTAGTTATAACTCGCTGTGCCTTGCGATTTCACCCGCGTAGATTTAAATTAATTCCTGCGTAACCCTAAATGTTTTATTTAATGTAACATTAGCTATCTGTCAGTTAAAGTCCCGTTAAAATCGGCCCAGCCGTTTCAGAGATCACCTGGAACAAACAGACAAATAGAAAAATATTTATAATTTTTTTTTATGGCTCTACCGTATATTTGGTGAAAAGCTTTTATTTCGGAATTACACACAGACACTTCAATTGTATTTATCTGTATAGATTTCCTGAAGATGCTTATCCTACGTATGATATAATTTTTTTATAACTTACACCACACGTAACCCGCCCACCAATCCGTAAGAAAATCACAACTAAGGAATCACAAAAGCGCAAAAATATAGCGCCGTCCGCCGCAGAACACTGTCACTGCCGGTGCTTGACGCTTTTACATTTTTCCACCAAGGGGCCTCCGCGACCCTTCCGCTTGTCCACTGAATGCATTCGAATACTCGCTATTATGGAAAATAGGTAAGCGCTTCTGACCCTTTCGCCTTTATTTACGGTGCTCGCAAATAATATCGATAAATTATTGTTTATGCTACATTAGCGTTATTTATTACACAAAATGGGGTTACACTTAACTTTTTTTTCTATTACTTATGTATGATCATAGTTTTGGTCAATGTGGACCAAAAATGGTCATAAAATACATTGATAATTATTTTCTTCTCTTTCTTTCTCATATCGTATATTAGCTGGTGCTCACGACTCCGCCTGCGCAGAATTTGACTTATCTTTATATTTTTGGCCAAATCACAAAAGTCTTTGTAAATTATTGTCTTAAAGTTATTTTTGATGTTTATGCTATAATATTCATAATCACAAATTTTCACATTTATAATATTTGTTGGATTAAATATACAAGTAGATTCTGAAGTCTCCTTCAACATAATCAGAGTATCTTTATATATTCTTTCTTTGAAATAAGACTAAATGATATTCAAAAGCGCATATAAAGGATCACCAAAGATATTACACGAAATACCTTTTAACCACTCTTTACGAAAAGCAACTTTACACGTTTGCAATAAAGCTCATTTTCTTCTAAAATGTGATCTCCTCAGCTCATCAATCACTTAACCGTACGTAAAACTAGGTAATTAATATGTTCACGTCTCGGTTTTCTCGACTTTGTATCTCATTAAGACGCCATTAGCTATGGAATATGAATGATATTTTATCAAGAATATTTTCTCTGTTGTATTTGTTTAAAATATCTTTTAATAAGAGCCGTGGTGGCCTCGGGCTTCGTGAGCATATTTAATATATATATTTTTTTTATCTTTTAATAGCATGCTCGAGTGAGATGCATGCGTATGTATAAAGCGCAAAAAAAGTAGAAAATTTTATAAATTTGTAATAAAATTTTATATTTTTAAATTGTATTACGTATAAGAAGTAAATTTTAAATTTTAACGATGGAATAATCTTATAAAAAAATTATAGATTAATAATAAACGGAAAAATACTTTTGTGGTCAATAAGGTATAAGAAGACACATAGAATATACCAAACTCTCGAAACGAATCTCCAATAATTAATTACGTAATTAATACAGTGTCCCTTAGCATACATACATCTTTACAGTCTTAGCACTGAAAAGGCACTGGGGTGAAATTTGCACAACAAAGCCTCATAAACTGCCGACAATTTCGACAAAATCCCCGATCGTAATGAATCCGAACCTGCAAATACAGGTCCCATTTGCAAGTTCTCGTCAACCCTTAATCTGCCGCTTGCATTTTACGAGACCTACGGCAATATCTGTCAATGTCCTTATCAATAAATTATGGACGTTTGGAGCGAACGACGTCGTTTGACGGTTTGAGGCGGGCGAGCGTAATCCGCGGTCGATGGGACCCCATCTGCACTGCAAGGGTTAAGTCGCGACAAATAGACCATTTGCAAATAATAAGACGCAATGAAAGAATAAATTAAGGGTTTGGAAGGTCCGCTTGCGTTGGGGGGTTGGATTGTAATGTAGGCTGTAAGAAGCATATTGTATGAAGCCGAACTTTTACAATATTTTTTTTACGATTTTTAACAATATTAATAGTATCAGTTCATTGAGAAATAATTATTATTACATTGACAAGTAAAATAAGGAATATGACAAATTATTAGGTCGTCGAACCTATGTGTAGATTTACCTAACGATGAATGGAAAACATCGCGACGAAACCTGCAAGTCTAAGATTATTAATTAGGATAATCATTAGGTTTATTTTGTGTAATTTATATAACTACATTAAATGCAAAAAATATATGAAAATGAATATTATTTCAAAGACGAATAGTGCGTGAGGGGATGGACTTCTGTGACGTTGACTCCTGTGAATTTTCTGGCATGACGTGAACTTAAAATACAATAAATAATGGTTTATTCAAAAAATATCTTTGCCGTCTTAAACCAAGCGTATGTACTCTTCTGAAGATCCTTCTATATTATCCAAACAATTAAATCCAATAACAATTAGCAATAACAGTCAAATCTAAATCATTTTACACCAGCATCGCTACAGGGTGCCTTCAATAAAGTCTTGAGATACGATTTTCTGTCTTAGAGAATAGCAATTAATAATTATTGCACCTAGTTCCGTTTCCGGCGAAGGCAGCGCTTCCTGTTGGGGCCAAGGGGACGAAACTGCCCTATGTTAATAAATATAGTTTAATTGTCAAAGATTTCAGTGTGGACGTTCTTGTATCATTTAATGTTCTGATAATCGGAGAAAACTTTGAGAAGAACACGAATTAAACATTAGTATGGTGCCCGAAGGAGTCTGCATTTGCGTCATACTTGTGAACAGGTGCAGCTTGTGGAGGCTGGTCATCTCAAGCTACACATTTATATATTATATATATTGGATTATATTTTTGTTCTTTATCGACATTTGCGTATTAGAACCGTGGGTTTGTATTTTCTTTTATGATTTATTGAGATATAAAAAAATGTGAAATAAATAAAATCCTTTTGAAAAGAGTAATTACTAGAAATCTGCAGATAGTTGGGACTTTTATCGCCAGCATATTATTCGGAATCTTAATGATGCAGGCTTATACCTCCTGCACTTTTATTCCTCCGTGGAGGTGGTTTTATGCGATAAACATCTTTACAGATAAATAAAATTGAACTGAACTGTTTGAACAATCTTGAAGTCTTCTTCACAGTAAAAGCGACCTTCCGAGTCCGGCGGTAACATTTATTATCCTGTGTAATCATTCTAACAATGAAAGTACTTTGTAAAAGTCTCATCAAATAAAGACACGGAATTTGCCATGCTTTCAAACATTTGTAATATTTTAGTTATTATTTTTGACAATTACTCAATTGTCAAATTGGATAATTGGAACTATGTCCATGGGCTTATATTTATTTAAACATTGTAAAATATTTTTTTATAATAGTAATTGTTGAGTTTCTTGCCGTGTTCTTCTCAACAAAAGCAACCTTCCGAACCCGGTGGTAACATTTATAATCCTGTATAATGTATTATTTTACTTTTATTACTTTCTAGAGCCGTGGTGGCCTTGAGCAGTCGCCTGCTACGCAAGCGACGCAAGTTCGAATCCCAACGGGGCCTGTACCAATGAGTTTTTCTAAAAAAACTTATGTACAGTGATTTCACACCACGTGCTTTACGGTGAAGGAAAACATCGTGAGGAATCCTGCATATTTCTGAGAAGTAATTCAAAGACGTATATATAGTGGCTGAGACGGCGATAGACTCACCATCTGTCACGTTTGCACTTAATCAAATTCGATGAAATGTGGGTGTTGTGATAACAACACCTCTGCCTACCCCTTCGGGGAATACAGGCGTGAGCATATGTATGTATGTATGTTATTACTTTATCAAATAAAGATATTTTGAATTTTGGATATATTTTTTAGTCGCTTACCACCAAATAGGCCTTGTAGTAAGTAACTTCATAGCTAAAATAAATCACGTAGGTACTATAAATAACACCATAACGCTAACCTATAACATGCTAGTAATTAAAATTGTCATTCAGCGCTGCCATCCGTATTATCTCATGCTATAAACCTGTTCAGTTATTACAGCAGTTAAGCTATAACGATGAACTACGTAATTAAAACTATTATAGTGCTGCGGAATTTACAGTCAGATGCAAAATAAAAAAACACATACATACGTCTGTATTCCCCGAAGGCGTAGGCAGAGGTGTCATATTAACAACACCCAATTTTCACCGAAGACGAAGTGTGAACGAGACAGATGGTGAGTCTATCGCTGTTTCGGGCACTATACATACGTCTTTAAATTATTTCTCAGACATATGCAGGATTCCGATGTTTTCCGTCGCCGTAAAGCCCGTGTACATAGGTTTATAGAGAAAATCATTGCAACTGGGCCCGTTGGGATTCGAACTTGCGTCGCTTGCGTAGCTGGCGACTGCTCAAACCTCAAGGTTACCTCCAGTTAACTGTGAAAGATAAAAAAAAAGGTATTTATTCAGTTTAGGACCTGTGGTGGCTGTTTAAGCACGCACTCACTTGTTTTAACAAAGAAATATTTAAAACGAGAAATCTACTTTACATAATTGACAGTATATAAAAGAGTCAATATTAAATTTTCAGATTGACAACCCTGAGACGACCCCAGCGAGAGCTAAGGGTCTTATTTATAAAAAAAAAACAAAACAAAAATATAAGCCTTCAAAAAGAGAGAAATACAATTATGTAAAATAAATAAGCAGGTGTTTAACACCGGATTTTCAATGTGGGTGTTAAAACTCCTCTGCTTACCACTTAAGGGACCGTTCCGGGATGGCGAGAGCTTATTTATTTTTATTTTAGCTAACTTAAGCTGGATTCGAAACCTTTTCATCCTTCACCAACATCAAACAGAACAATCAAATATCACCCTACATGTCGTAACACACCATTAATCTCTGATCTATGTGACATTTAATTACCTAAAACACCATATATTAAGGATTCTTCCGTTCCTTGGGGCGATGCAACTTACAAACTTACAGGATAACTTTACGTTCAATTATCACCCTTAATGTTAAAGCTTTAAGGTACTAAAGATCGCAAAAGAAAAGCTGGTGGATACAGTAATTAATAACGGCTTGTGTTATTGCTTCACGCCTAAGATTTTATTGTCCTGTATTTGTAGTGTACGATAATAATAAACACATATATATGTATTATATATGCTGGAGTTAAGTTAATCCCAGCCCTTTAACATTTGCGGACTGAAGTCCAGACTGACGCAGAGACTAACTGCTCGTCCTAAGACATTTGTAATTATAGTGTGCCTGAGACGGCTATGGACTCACCATCTGTCACGTTGGCAGTTAATCATCTTCGGTGAAAACTCCTACGGGGAATACACGCGTGAGCATTGATTTGTATGTTTATTATTTCCATTAAGTAACGTCTGGTTGTATTAAAAGATTTAAAATAAAGATATATAGGCGGACAATTATGTAATCCTATAAGGATTCCTTTCAACAAAAGAACGGTTCTATATAAAGAGGAGGAACATTTTTTCTTTATTTTTAAGGTTTAACGAGGTTCTATGCTGGACGTGACTGATTGATGTCATTTCCATACATTTAATATAGTTTCTGTTAGCGCAAGCGCGAGAGAATGTACATACATACATATGCTCACGCCTGTATTCCCCGAAACGGTAGGCAGAGTTGTTGTAATCACAACAACCACTTTTCACCGAAGATGATTAAGTGCCAACGTGACAGATGGTGAGTCCATCGCCGTCTCAAACACTTTACATACGTCATTGAATTACTTCTCAGAAATATATAGGTTTCCTCATGATGTTTTCCTTCACCGTAAAGTACGATGTGTGAAATCACTGTACATAATTTTTTTAGAAAAACTCATTGGTACAGGCCCCGCTGGGATTCGAACTTGCGTCGCTTGCGTAGCAGGCGACTGCTCAAACCTCAAGACTTTGTAGTTCCTGAGATTAGTGCGTTCAAGCTCACATACAAACGAACTTTTCAGCTTTATATATTAGTATAGAGTATAGATTAGTAACATGTGGACAAAACACACGTAAGCCAACATAACAAGTACATATTTCACTCTATGCTTAAACTGTGTCTCGTAACTTTAAACTCCTAATGTACATTTCCATTGCAAAATTACACGTAAGTTGACAAATACTAGGACATTTCACAGTCTGGCGATCACTTTTGTGGCGATAAAAGCTTTCACAATGGCCTCACTATTTTAACTGTTCGCGCCTTAATGTTTGTTATTTGTCCACGGACAATGGATCTGTTTAATGCTAATATTTACAAGGCCTTAATAAGCACCATGGTTACGGGGAATAAACTGCAGTTTTCTCTATAATAGTTCTCCTGCCACAATAGCCACATTTAACGAATATGGTTAAGTGCCAACGTGACAGAGGGTGGTCCATCGCCGTCTCAAGCACTATACATACTTTCTTCTTTGAATTATTTCTCAGACATATGCAGGTTTCCTCACGATGTTTTCCTTCACCGTAAAGCACGTGGTGTGAAATCACTGCACATAAGTTTTTTTAGAAAAACTCATTGGTGCATCGTTGCACCGCTGGGATTTGAACTTGCGTCGCTTGCGTAGCAGGCGACTGCTCTAACCCCAAGGCCACCACGGCTTTTTTTTAACGTAGCTAATCTAAATATATATAACCCAAAGGTGCCTGACTAACCGATTGACTGACATAGTGATCTATCAACGCACAGCCCAAACCACTGGACGGATCGGGCTGAAATTTGGCATGCAGGTAGATGTTATGACGTAGGCATCCGCTAAGAAAGGGTTTTGATTAATTCAACCCCCAAGAGGATAAAATAGGGGTTGAAAGTTTGTATGAAACTTTGTCAATTTTAAATACAATAAATAATATTATATAAAACTAAATCGAAACCACGGGGCACAGTTAATAAGCGTAACTAATATTAATATTCTTGATCCAAAACAATTACATTGAAAATAATATGTTTTCGTGATTTATCTCACAAAAGGTATTAAACTAACAATAAATTCGTGCAATACACTAATCCACAAATCATTGCACGTTGCCGGTGCACCGTCTCAGTGAAAAATGTTCCAACCACGGACATTTATTTGATGTCCACCGACCGTCTGTGATAAATCGCTTCCCGGTTCGGAGGGTAGGTTCTACTGCATTTGCTATGACGTGTCATATTTTGACATTTAACGCGTTGTTTTTTTTATTATTTAGAACTGCTGTACATATGCTCACGCTTGTATTCCTCGAAGGGGTAGGCAGAGGTGTTGTAATTACAACACCCAGTTCTTACCGAAAATGATTAAGTGCCAACGTGACCGATGGCGAGTCCGTCTCAGACATTTTACATACCTCATTTAATTACTTCCCAGAAATATGCAGGTTTCCTCACGATGTTTTCCTTCAACGTAAAGTACGTGATGTGAAATCACTGTACATAAATTTTTGAGAAAAACTAATTAGTACAAGCCCCGCTGGGATTCAAACTTGCGTCGCTTGCGTAGCAGGCGACTGCTCAAACCTCAAGGCCACCACGGCTCTTATTACAATATCTATACAGGTAAATTCATTTAGAATTAGCAGCTCTTCACGAAATGGATATGAAAGAATATTTTTTCTTTGTCCGGTACCTTCCGGCTAACCTCTGAAACAGCTGGACCGATTTAAACGGGAATTTCACCAGAAGATAGCTTATGTTTAAAGGTGTAACATAGGCCTTTATTTAGAAAAAATATACGTGGGCGAAATCGCGGGGCGCAGCTAGTTAATTAACGTAAGCAGTATTCAACACACATCACGTATATACCCTCGGAAGGCTAAAAAAAAATATTTTTGGAAATCGTAATCAAAGATCAGCAAATTTTAATTAAGGCAGTAATTTTTTACCAGTTTTGCATAATTTATTTTATATTATTAAAGTATAGTTAAGGTTAGGCTTTTTCGTTGAGTGTGATTTTTTTCAAAACTACGTGTACTTAAATTTGAGGTCTGTTTCATGATCTCAACATAATTATGTATTTTGTGGTGGCCTCGAGTTTGAGCAGTCGCCTGCTACGCAAGCGACGCAAGTTCGAATCCCAGCGGGCCTGTACCAATGAGTTTTTCTAGAAAACTTGTGTACAGTGATTTTACACTACGTGCTTTACGGTGAAGGAAAACATCGTGAGGAAACCTGCATATTTTTGAGAAGTAATTCAAAGACGTATGTATAGTGCCTGAGACGGCGATAGACTCACAATCTGGCACGTTGGCACTTAATCAAATTCGGTGAAAAGTGGGTGTTGTGATAACAACACCTCTGCCTACCCCTTCGGGGAATACAGGCGTGAGCATATGTATGTATGTATGCAAATGTTTGGGGTTTAAAGCCCTATCGTTCTGAGGGCGCAATATTATGACTACAACCGGTAATCCTCGACCGATCATTTTCAAACTATTTCAGAATACTGTTTACATTTTGAACGTTCAAATAATAAAGCCTGTAACAGCCTGTTTACAAGTTTAAGAGCAATAAATTCATCACACGTCCATTGATAACGTTTATTTATCTAAACGCGATAAAAGTTCCTAATACAGAGAGAAACGAAACCCTTTTCACGTACAATTCCGTTGCCAATCGTAAATATATCTGCTTTCCTATTAGTTCGATAAAATTCAAATAAAACGATAAATAAACCAGACTTTGACGGATGACCAGCTTCCCCCGCAAAGAATACCAGAACCACATTGATATTGCAGTTACATTTAGCTACTTTAGGAAAGTTAACCTTATCTGTGAAGCATTAGAATTGAATTTGATACTATGTAGTTTGGTAGTGACAAGGAAATGTTGGTAAATTTGGCTGTATCTATGTCGCATGGGAGCATTTTGTCCGAAACTATACTTATTTACTAGAGCCGACTGAATAAAACATTAGAAGAAAGAAAGATGTTTACAAATCGAATTGAGGCCGAGTGAATCATTATGTATATACTAGACTCTGCCTGCGACTCCGTATGGATTTTGGGCAAGCATTAGTGTAAGGATGAGGTATTTAGGATCTTATTACATATGCTGACGACTGTATTCCCCGAAGGGGTAGGCAGAGGTGTTATCACAACACCCACTTTTCACCGAATTTGATTAAGTGCCAACGTGACAGATGGTGAGTCCTTCGCCGTCTCAGGCACTATACATACGTCTTTGAATTACTTTTCAGAAATATGCAGGTTTCCTCACGATGTTTCCTTCAACGTAAAGCACGTGGTGTGAAATCACTGTACATAAGTTTTTTACAAAAACTCATTGGTACAGGCCCCGCTGGGATTCGAACTTGCGTCGCTTGCGTAGCATGCGACTGCTCTAATCCCGAGGCCACCACAGCTCTCAGGATCTTATGTGGCTGATTTTTATACGCAGCAATTGCCTAGCCCTCCCTTTTACGAGGAAAATTGGTAATCTGGGTTAAGCCAGTTGTCGGACTCTCTTAGGCCTCCGACTAACCTGTAACGATTACTAAAGATTTAAATTATAATGTACACCAACACAAAAGCCTGTAAAAGGATGTTTAGGAATAAGCTGTCTAGCAACCGTTACAGGTCTGTCAAAAAGGTTGCGAAGGTCGCTTGACGTGATCAGACACATTTCCCTATTAACTTAATATCTTTCTTGGCTTAAAAGTAATTCCATCTCTTTTTGTGATACGAAATTCAAAAGAGATGCAAAGTTGAAGTCCGAGGTTATATTATATTAGTATTGAGGATGTAGGGATGAACAAACACGGGATAACGCCAGGGCGATGTAATAAGTTCCGAACATAATCCACTCAGGAACTGAATAAACAGAAGTATAAACCAAACGTGTCGTAAACTATATTAAATTCGCAAGTTTTCAGTTTGTATATTAGTGTCGTAAGTTCACTTCGACGTAAGGAACTAGAGTTGTGCATTTGCTTTCCCAGATGTGTGAAAAGCTTTCAGGCGAAGATAATTGCAAAAATAATAGAGTTCGCTCTTACCCTATATTTAATTACCCTCTTTGTAATTACCCTATATTAACACACACTATTGTTTTACCTCTATTAACACATTCACTGCTAACATTTCAACTTCTTCGTAAATTCTCTAACAGTTGGACGCACATACGCGTCGTTAGCAGTGAACGCGTTAATGCGAGCTCGAGTTTGAGTATCAGCTTACTTCATTAAGCGATTTGATAAAAAAAAAACTTCTTTGAGTTGTTTCAATTACTTTTTTTTAAAATTGTTCAGTTACTATATAACCTTACCTCATTTTATGTATGTGACCCTCGTGAGGAGCAAAGCGACCATTATTCTCCAGGCATATTTTTTCAATGTGTAACGAAAAATGATTAATTTAAATCGATACATAATAATTCTAAATTTTTAATAAGGGTAAAGTAAAATACGAACACGAGGCGGGATTCAAACCCTTAATCGAACATAATAATTATTTTATATTCATTTTCCAGAGACCACCTCCATCGTTTCTCAACTCCGAGCCACGACGTAAGTATAAAACACATCACTAAAGTCGATCCCGACATTCCGATGAACTCCGGGATACGAGTATTTCTGCATATAATATTATGATTTATATACCTTTCGACGTGTGCCAATGTGCAGACAGGTAGACGGCGGAATTATTAACATGTGTGCATCTCTGCATATTTTGATTCGCAAGTTGATAAATGGGATGAATATTTTAACCCTTTTCGATACGTTTCTTTATACCATTACGATAGAGGCTATTTTATGCTTTTAAGAATTCAAAATACTGTAGTATGAATGCTGCTTATATGAGCAAGGACTGACACTAACAGGTCATTGATATTCTAAGTGGTCCCATTTGCCTGATAATAAAAACGAATCAAGCATCTGGGAACGCGGTTCCAGTTAGCTAGTGGTCCCAGTCGCCTGTATCCTCATAAGCTTAACCTTCCTAGAAGGGTAGACAGGTATAACACCCACTTTTCACTGAATCCCCATAAAAAAATGAGAATTCACGGCCTTCTCAGACAGTATACATACGTACGTCTTTGAATGTTATCTCAGACATTATGCATGTTTCCTCACGATGTTTTCTGTCACCGCAAATCTCGTGGTGTGACATCACTGCACTTAAGCATAAAGGAAAAAAAAAACGAACCCGAGACAAGGAGATGGTTAATTCTAGAAGGAGGGTTTATTCTAACGCGATATAACACTGAAATGTATTCATGCACATTAAACTATTATAATAAAAGTCATATAATGTGTTAAACAGTTTATATGTCTCATAAAACACCATCCTGAAATGTTATAGTCTATGAAACTTTATGGTGAATGTTTTATGCATTTTTTGCGAAAGAGAACATCGAATAATGTTTTTTTAAATACATGGTAGGCAGAGATCACCGTTCGCCACATGCTACGATCCTTACATACTTCTTTCGCTTCAATCACATTCAGGCATCTTTTCATACACTTCCTTCGGTTTCGAGTTCTCCGAATTTGAACTTTCTGAAAAATACAATTAATTTGTTATAGTACTTCTTCCTTGGTCGCCCTTCATATACATTTAGTGAAAAGCTCTTAGTTTGGAATTACAAACAGACACTTATAATAACAGACACTTCAATTTTATTTATCTGTATAGATTTTTTTCATTTTAAACAAATGCATAATTATCACTAATCAACCAAAACACATCACACAATTTTGTCAATCTGTTTATTTATGTATCTCCACTGCCAATCTAACTCTATTCGAAATTCATATTTGTTCTCCATACATTTGCTCATATTCACAAACACCCACCAGTGTATCAGGACCTGTTTGTCATAGAAATATAAACCTTATCACTTTGAATGACGTTCATGAATAGATCAGGTTAAATTGGTCGAGCTATTCAAATACCCTTTGAGGATATGTGTTTGAGAATAGCCAGCAGAGATCATTGATATAATTCGTGTGTTATTTCATCGTAGTTGAGGTTTCAAATATTGTCACAATCATAATATAGTAGCTTACTTGATAGATAGGAGTCTTTCAATCCGAAAATTCTAGGACATGATATCGATCAGGCAATAGAGGGTTTTGTTCTTATAATAATCAGATCCTTTATATAGTGAAAAAACTAGTATAATTGCATGACATGTACGTTTTCAGACATAAGCAGACAGACCTGACCTCAAAATTTAAAGCTATTGAAATATAATTATACACATATCGGCTTTTAGAAAATTTTAACTTTCGTCTCTAGTGTAGTCTAATCAAATCAAGTTTTATTCAACAGAAGGTATACTTGGAAAACTCATTGGGCGTCATTATTCTTCGATAACTTAGTTTAATTTACTACCGTTTACAAATGTAAACCTGTCAGGAGAAGAAACGGCGAAACAAATACCTCGGCTTTTTTTTGTATTTTTTAGTGAGATTCAAACACTAAGGCATCAGTCATAAGTCTCAGTACAAGCTATGAGCGCTCAGCGAAATAGCATAGCATACAGAGACAGACGGTCACTTAGAGTGATAACTCGTTTTGTAGAGAAAAATAAAACAGTATTTTTCCCTCACTTTTTAGTAATTTCTTGATGCAATTTAAATAAAGACAAAATAGTTATTTGTAGTCATAAAGGTAAGTCAATAAATAATCTCGACTTTGATCGATTACGGAATGTCGATCTGCCCTTTTGGCAATATCTACTCTTGATGTTGCGTGACTAAATGTTGAATCCTCATGCCTAGTTAATAAGGTATGATTTTGAATGAAGAGTTGTGATATAAAGTCGATGTAATATGGTTTTTGGGACCGTTAGGGCAGAACACTTTGTTAGTACAAATCGTTTGTTCACTGAATAAAACATCAAATAAAATTGAGGAATACAACTAAACCGTGGTAGCGTATCCCTGATGAAATTTTATTCGAAAAGTGATATTTTTTATTCAGAACTGTACTGTAGGGGTAATGTCATGGATGGCCCTCGTGAGACCTAATATTTTTTTACAGTAAAAGTAACCTATATACCTTATAACTTTAGCTAAGCCAATGAAAGTCACGTTAAAATCGGTGCAGCGGTTTTGAGATTAGTCTAAAAAAACATACAGACAGGCTAAGATTCTTTTTTAATTTTATTCAGTACCGTATATTCTTCTATATGCATTTAGTGAAAAGCTGTTATTTTAGAATTACAAACACTCACAGGAGACCGAAGAGCTGGCAGCTACTTCGGTCAAAGAATTAGTCTTGCCATCCAAAGGGGGAATGCTGCCAGTATCTTCGGAACCTTGCCTACAGGGACTTCTTTTAATAATATATTTTAGTTATAAGATTATATTTTTTAAAGTTTTTAGTTATTAGATTATATTTATAAGGTTTTTAGCTATGTAGTTCTTGTATTTAATAATATTATGTTATCTTATGAAATGTGCACAGATAATTACAAACATACACTTAATTTTTTTTTTATCTGTATAGAAGTTATTCGAAAGTAAAAATCAAAACAATTTTTAACACCCGCCACATTATTATTTTTCGTAAATTTTTTAAACAATTATAAATGACAGTTCTGTAGTCACGAAGTCAGAAAATAACTCCATTTTATTCGTGGCGCAAAAAAGTCGTTGTCATAAAACGTGTCTTCTCAAAGCCTGGAGCCACAGACTAAATAAATAGCGAAGTAATATGTAAGATACAAGTATATTTTTCAGTTGCCATAAGGTTATAATTCAACCCGTACATGATACGTGGGGCCTATTTTAGCCTACAGGTATATTAAGCAGTCATACCCATTGCTCATGTGCTCATACGGAGCTCCACAAACACTTTGTACCCGCGGGGCGTAATTGGCTAAGTGACGGGTACAATCTTGTTGATTTTGGGTAACTTTGATGTACCCAGTTTATCTAGTGATTGGTAAGGACTCGATTATGTTGAATTATTTAGTAATGAAGGCATCATTAATATCAAAGTATTGTATTAACATAGCAAACTAACGTGCAATGAATATATGAATAATACTACAGGCGTGAGCATAATATTCGAAAATTAACGTATTATTTAAAGCTGTGTGGATTTTGTAGTTTAAAACAGACGATCTATACTAATGAATTTTATATATATCGCACCACGACCTTAACGGCAAAAGAAAACATTGTGCGGAGGTCTGCGGAGGTATACGGACATAATTATTATGGCCATGTATGTTGTGGATAAAAAAATATACATAAGGGTCCGAGGAGAACATTCCACTGAAGATGATTAAATGCCAACGTGATAGAGAGAGTCCATCGCTGTCTCAGGCACTTATGTTTTGAAATTACTTCTCAAACATATGCAGGTTTGGTTTACCGTTAAGCTCGTAGTGTGAAATCACAGATTTGGTATAGACCGCTGAGTATTGAGTAGCAGGCGACTGCTTAAACCAGGGCTCTTGTAAATATTACTATGATTAAATTTATTTAATTCATAAACCCTTAACTGGCCCACGAATAAAAATATTGAACGGACATCGTCATGTGGCAAGTAATATGTTTTTAATTGGTAGTTGGTCCCATCTGCTTCCCGTGGCCTGTAATTTGAGGATATTAGTGCAGGCTGGTCATAAATCGGTTGACAACTTCATTTATTCGAATATGAATTCTTCATCACATTGATCATTGATGATTTTTATCAGTGATACTTTTAAAAGTGATTAACAATATAATATTGGCCTTGAGGTTTGAGCAGTCCCCTGCTTCGCAAGCGACGCAAGTTCGAATCCCAGCGGGGCCTGTACCAATGAGTTTTTCTAAAAGACTTACGTACAGTGATTTCACACCACGTGCTTTACGGTGAAGGAAAACATCGTGAGGAAACCTGCATACGTCTGCGAAGTAATTCAAAGACGTAACTGACAAAGCATTATATTCAGTAGCTTAATGAACCTATACACAATGACCACACACAGAAATTGCCGCCATTAACCCGGCGAATGCATTCGACGGCTCCTAATGACTTCGGGTCTTAGTTTAATTTAATATTAACTGTTGCAACAAGACGCTGGTCTTAGACGCAACTTAATATGTAATATGCTGACTTGCGACTGTTTTGGCTTACATTGTAACTATTGGACGATATTTACGACAATTTTAGCTGAATGTAAGTAATCTATACTAATATTATAAAGAGTAAAGGTTTCGGAGATTGGTATGTATGTTTGTAACGAATTGGCTTAAAAACTACTGGATCGATTGAAAACATTCTTTCGTCATTAGAAAGCTACATTATCATTGATTAATATAAGCTATATTTTATCCCCGTGCTCCCACGGGAACGGGAACTACGCGGGTGAAAACGCGTGACGTCCGCTATTAGATGATATAAGCACAATGGCAAATAGTTTAGTATGTTTGTTTCAGATCCTCACACAGTACAGATCCCCTTGCTTTCTCAATAATTATTTTAATTTGCCAAAAAATTATTTTGTTTTTAAATAATCAGTGAACAGATATCGCCGAGAGGTAATAAGCTTAGCGTCAATCGTCAAATAACTGTAAAATCAATTTATTTACGTTAGAATTTTGCAACATCGATCGTGATTCATGAACTCGACTAAAAACAAATATACACAAACGGGTCGGTCATATAACAGTAGCGTTAAATAGCCTGTCATTTCGTCTATGTTACTTCACTTTGTAACATCAAAATCGCAAGTCTAGACCGTCCGCATTGAGAGTCAAACGTATGGGCGGCGCGTGTATTGCCTGTCGCGTACAGACGCGCGGTAATGTGCGGTTGGATTACACGCGAGACGTTGTCAACAATGCCTTGGCAAGCTTATAGCGGCGCGTTTATGAACACTCGGGTTAGTTAGACTGGGCTTAGCAGGCTAATGTTAGGTCGGCTCGTTTTGTTTTTAAAAGTTGGAACGCTGAATTCGAAAATTGAAAAAGTTGTTTATTTTTTTTAATTATTTGTCTTTTATCTTCAATATTGTGTGATAAAGCAAATGTAACGCTTTCTTATTTGATTATTTAGAAGCGTAATTGAATTAACATATCGTTAATCGCAATAACAGAACCAGAAATAGTAGAAGTCGGTAATGCAAAAATATATTTTACAGTTATAAAATGTAAATTTAAAATATCTTTATTTGTTCGAACTTGAACACCTACCTGGTTTCAAAGTGACATTTGACATTTAAAAACAGAATGACATGATTATACAGTACCCCTATCACGAGTTTGTCACCGTTTTGGTAAACTATACTCGCTAGCGTCACTCACAATATTTGTATGAGATATTTTAGTTCTTCACGTCACCGCTGGGAGTCACTGCACATTGTCTCATACTAATATTCGACGGAGACACTAGCGAGTGTAGATTACGGAAACAGTGGCAAACCCGTGATAGGGGTATAGGATTATGAAAAGTTACGACCAGCTTCGGAAGGCTGCTTTTACTGAGAAAAATATGACAGCAGCAGCATCTGTCTCTTTTGAAACAAAAATGTTAAAAATTTTGACAGTCACAATTTTATCATTCACAAAAAAAATTGACTCAACTGTAAATAAATAAATCTTGTGGGTTCATGCAACTTATATCACAAACGGAACTTGTTCACAAGTATGACGTGAATGCCAGCCATCGCCCTCCTCAACCATAACATTTACTCTACTACCACTACCACTCTTCATAACATTTACAATTTTCGTGTCGGCATTTTCCGAGATATAGTCGCTTTCAAAATAGTGCATAAATTAAATTGTAACACCCGCAAATTAAATGAAATCGCCTCTCGGGTAACATGTGCATGAAAGGGTTAACCCGTCAATGGCTAAGATGTAACCGAATTATGACTAAATGGATTAACTCGGGTGAATTGTACTGGAATTCATTTGAATGGCATGTCATTTAACCCTTTAATGCAATATGGGATTTTATTATGGGGTTATACAATTTGTAAGCGCTAGTTTTAATTGTTTTCAATTCCGTCTAAATGGAAGCATATAGCTTTATAATTAGGAGCTCGTGGCACAGTTGCTATAGCGCATATCATTCGATCAGCGAAGTTAAGCAACCCTAGCCCTAGCCAGTAATTAGATGGGTGACCGCCCGAGTTTCCTCCGTGCCTCGGAGAGCACGTTAAGCTGTAGGTCCCGGTTGCCAATTTATCATCTTTGGCAATCGTTACTGGTCAGTCGGAGGCCTAAAATAGTCTATCAACCGGGTTTAACCCAGATCACAGATTTTCCCCGTAAAAGCCCGCCTGCTACGCAAGCGATGCAAGTTCGAATCCCAGCGGGGCCTGTACCAATGAGTTTTTCTAAAAAACTTATGTACAGTGATTTCACACCACGTGCTTTACGAAGGTGAAGGAAAACATCGTGAGGAAACCTGCATATTTCTGAGAAGTAATTCAATGACGTATGTAAAGTGTCTGAGACGGCGATGGACTCACCATCTGTCACGTTGGCACTTAATAATTTTCTGTGAAAAGTGGGTGTTGTGATTACAACACCTCTGCCTACCCCTTCGGGGAATACAGGCGTGAGCATATGTATGTATGTATGAATAGCTATTTATTTGGCATAACAAACTGACACTTCAATTATTATTTGTCTGTATAGATTATATAGGCACAGGTAACAAAACATATTAATGCATTCTGTGCATAAATACGGCTTTAAATAAAAAATAAGCATCAATTGGCCACATCAAATATAACGCGTGTAATTTCTAAAGCATTTTAGGCCCATAACACATCACAGTGCAAAGTCAACAAAAATGATCCCCCAACAAAATTACGATTCATTTCCGCAAAACAAACATATACGGGAACACAGGGAATTGCAAATCGACCTGTTAATCTAATAAGAGGAGCCGCGGCAGACCACGGTTCATTTCACAAAAAAATGTCACCGGTTTTTTCGTATAGGGTCGTGACGTTGACAAATTCAAAGGCATTTCCTGAACGTCACACACATATATTTTGTGTTTGGATAATATAATGTATATTGTTTGAAATATTCAAATTGGTGTTCTTTTAACATTTTGAAAATTGGAACGCAGTGAAGTGTTAAAGTGATTGAGAGATTTTCGTCAAAATTAGATTGGAGTGCATACATACATATGCTCACGCCTGTATTCCCCGAAGGGGTAGGCAGAGGTGTTGTTATCACAACACCCACTTTTCACCGAATTTGATTAAGTGCCACCGTGACAGATGGCGAGTCTATCGCCGTCTCAGGCACTACACATACGTCTTTGAATTACTTCACAGAAATATGCAGGTTTCCTCACGATGTTTTCCTTCACCGTAAAGCACGTGGTGTGAAATCACTGTATTGGAGTGATCAAAATAAAAATAAAAAACTATTATTCTACAAATTTTCCCGCTACTTTTTACTCTATTTAACATTATCTAGTTTTACCTCGCGGTTTTGCCCGCGTAGTGTTATCAATAAAGCTATACTACCTGTCAAGAAACTCAGAAATTACCCTTTGCAAAAATATTTTTACAATGTTCAGTTCCCGCTACAAAATAATAAAAAAATATATGAGCCTATAAATAATAATAAAATATAAGAACTTACAATAGGTACTTTGTAAAATTGTGTACTGAGATGACCAGCCACCACAAGCAGCACCTGTTCACAAGCAGCAAAGATAGAGAGAAGATGACAGTAGACATAATTACATGACGTAAAATCAATATATAAATCTGGACCCATCCAGGGACATCCAAGGTGGAAATCGACGAACAGCACTCGGTATCTTTTCAACCGTAAAAATACGTAATGCGTTTTTAACGAACGAATTTCCACAACTATTCGAATAATCTTATGGAATCGACTATTCTTAAGAAATTCAATCGATTGTTACGACTGATACTCGCTTCTTGAGAGCTCATCGATAGTAATGGTTATGATCAGGTATGAGGAAACCTATGAGCTACGTTTTAAACTGATATCATCGTGATAAAAATTAAAACGTATGTTTGTTTGTCTGTATGTATAGAAAGATTTATAGTAGTTACTAATAAGAGCCATGGTTGCCGTGGGGTTTGAGCAGCCGCCTACTACGCAAGCGACGAAAGTTCAAATTCCAGCGCGGCCTTTTCCAATAAGTTTTTCTAAAAAACTTATGTACAATGATTTCACACCACGTGCTTTACGGTGAAGGAAAACATCGTGAGGAATCTGCATATGTCTGAAAAGTATATAAAGACGTATACATACATCTTTATTAGTATTAGTAATATACATATATATGCTCACGCCTGTATTCCCCGAAGGGGTAGGCAGAGGTGTTGTAATCACAACACCCACTTTTCACCGAAGATAACACGTGCCAACGTGACAGATGGTGAGTCTATTGCCGCCTCTTCTCCTGAAAGAAGAAAGATAGTTTCCTATATAAATAATTATAAGGGACCTGAAAAAACTATTAATACATATACATACAAAACTCAAGCGTCTCTAGAAATCATAACTTAACATTCTAAGCTCCTAATAAAGTTACATCGTTAAACATAAACCTGACTTAATTGACATTAAGTAATAAACCAGATATTACTGGTATAAATGCGGTTACCTATCATAATACTTTATTGTTTTCCACAAATTAGCTTTCGGTAATTACTTTGACAATCCTTGTTGCGATTGAGTAATGAAAGAGTGACGTAATTACTCTTTACTAGTTTATCTGCGAATTCGACCGCTTAATGTTTCTTTAAGTGTAATACATATGCTCACGCCTGTATTCCCCGATGGGGTAGTCAGAGGTGTTGTTATAAAAACACCCACTTTTCACCGAATTTGACTAAGTGCCAACGTGACAGATGGTGAATCCATCGCCGTCTTAGACACTTTACATACGTCATTGAATTACTTCTCAGACATATGTAGGTTTCCTCACGTTTTTTTCCTTCACCGTAAAGCACGTGGTGTGAAATCACTGCACATAAGTTTTAAGAAAACTCATTGGTACAGGCCCCGCTGGGATGCGAACTTGTATCGCTTGCGTAGCAGGCGACTGCTCAAACCCCAAGGCTTTCGTGTTTCGTCTTTGAGGCTTAAGCCTTACAGACATACAGACAGCCAGACAACTTATACCATGACAAATGGCTAGATTTAACCGGGTCGCCAAAATAGAGTTTCGAAATTCGAACACAAATTGAATACGAAACGTCAAAAAATAATTTGACATAATAATTGACAAGTGTGACCAACGGCGCTTGCTGTGACACGTGTCACATTGATTAGTTTCAATTGTTTGCATTTGTAAATATTGAAATGCTGCATTCGAAAATGTACCCTATAATGATGGGTGTATATTTCTTAATTCACTGCGAACAAAAACAAGACTTATAATGTTATGCAATTACAGTCGCTTTTCTGAGTAAAGAAGCTTGATCTAAAATGCAATTCAATTTTCAAAAAAATGTTCCTTTGAATAAAAACCTAAAGTCTCTGAAAATAAAGCAGGTTTTTAAATGGCGAAATCTACTCCGGGATTAGCAGACCGCCCGCTAGTTTTTGCTACTCAACACAATAGAATCTTCGATGGCTAAACTTGGTCGGAATTACCCGATGTCATTCTTGCTTTTTCAATCACTTTGTATGGAGAGCGTCCTTGAGATAAATTGGACTTTTTGTCGCTCGATGTAAAACGCAGCTTTTGTGCATGAAATTCTTTGTATTCCATATTTAAAATAGTAGAGTAGTCTTAATATTACACTTGTGTCATAAAACCGCGTTCGTCTGTAAATTTTGACGAAGTCCCGTTTTGCCCTAACTCCCTTAATATAATAATAAAGTTTAGGAAGAAAAGAAGATAAGACAAATTTTCTTCTGTTTTTTATGTTATTAGATCTGTGTTTTTATATGTGCACGATATTTTTGTATGTAAGTACGTAAGTTTCCTTATAGAGGACAATCATATTTAAGTACTAGCTGTGTCCAGCGGTTTCACCCGCGTGGACTTAATTGTATGGGATCCTATTTTTTTTTTTAAATAATACTCGCCTAAGGTACTCCTTTTAAAATTAGCTATCAACTAGTATCAAAGACCCGTTAAAATCGGTCTAGCCATTTCCGAGATTAGCGAGAACAAACAGGCACACAAAGAGAGATTTTTTTTTTAATATTTGACTGTATCGCATATTCATATGCATTTAGTGAAAAGCTGTTATTTTGGAATTACAACAAGACTCTTCAATTTTATTTATTTAAGATTTATATAAAAAAAAATGTGTCAAAGTAAATGCTGTGCTTCTAAAAACATTTCCACATTTAAATGACAGGATTAATAAAAATCTAAGATGGCTGACACCTTAATTATTCACCAAACTGACATAAGAAAAGCCATCAGACTTTTTTTTTAAAGTTTAAATATCGTATCATAAAAAATTCCAATTACAAATAAGTAAACCCTCTCACCCACCTACAGCGGCCACAACTATAAACAATTGGATTACCGACGTAATCCTGACGTAATCTGATTGTTCTCACTCGGTGTGCATTTTATGTGACATTCGGTAATATCTGTCAAAACCTAATACTATAAAATGTGAAGTGCAATGATCCGGGATGATGGTTCGGGTAACACTTGTCACGTACTGCAAGCGATATTAATCACGATACAGAGAGTTTATAATTAAGAATTATTAGAAGAAAATAATTTGAGTTTAAAAATCAACATAAAAATAGTTTATGCGACTTATTAATATATAAATCTGGAGTTTGTTCGTTTGTTGGCTTAAACTCGCTAATCTCAGGAACTACTGGTCCAATTTTAAATAACATTTCAATGTTAGATAGCTCATTTAATGAGGAAGGCTATATGCATTGCACATTACGGGTTAAAATTTGTCGTTAGCCCAGATAACTATTCCACCCGACTAATAAAACACATTATAACATAACACGCATTCATCTACATATTTTCTTGTCCTACCATCATATACGTAAAACAGTAACATGTTATATGAAAGTTAGCAAGAAAGCTTGTTCCAACGACCTCCACTAGTCAAGTAAATAAAGTATATCTTTAAGTACACAAAATACCTAAGAACGGTAATACCGACCCCAGCTGCTTCGAAGGGTTAAACTGTT
The DNA here is from genome assembly GCA_929442735.1 of Watsonalla binaria. Classification (NCBI taxonomy): domain Eukaryota; kingdom Metazoa; phylum Arthropoda; class Insecta; order Lepidoptera; family Drepanidae; genus Watsonalla; species Watsonalla binaria. Next base: position 7,608,310 of record OV838937.1, on the reverse strand, counting down.
ATGTGGCTATTGCGAATAATGAGGAGTGTTTAAAAGAAATTTACACTCTCGGGGGTGTGTTTGTCACGCTTCGTGGAGGGTTAAGTACAGTCTTGCTGTGAATGGGGTAAAATTAAATTAAATAAAAACAATTTTCGAGGATATTGGGAAACCGAAAATTACGTGCGAAATTCAGGATGTTTTAAAATATCATGTATTTTTTTTACCACATACATTTCAATTTTAATTCATTGAGTTCGCCGTGTGGTGGCACCGGGGTTTGAGCAGTCGCCTGCTACGCAAGCGACGCAAGTTCGGATCCAACCGCGGCATGTACCAATGAGTTTTTCTAAAAACTTGTGTACAGTGATTTCACACCACGTGCTTTACGGTGAAGGAAAACATCGTGAGGAAACCTGCATATTTCTGAAAAGTAATTCAAAGAATTATGTATAGTGTTTCACCCCCTGTCACGTTGGCACTTAATCATATTTGGTGAAATGTGGGTGTTGTTACAACACCTCTGCTTACCCCTTCGGGGACTAACACCATAGCTAATGGGAAACTTACAGATAGAAAACCCAAACCTTTTCCTGACCCAAGGATCGAACTCAGGACCTCGTGTTCTGCAAGAGCTTTTCTTTTTTAATATGCCATGAAAATGCCACTCACAAACCATTTTACCAGCTGACGTATCTAGAACCAATAAAATATTATTGCATAAACCGATTCCATACGTTTATTGGTCAATACGAGTTTTAGTTTTATCCCAAGTGCCGTGCGCTGTACACGGAATAGCTTCGGAATAATAAAACACGTATTGAACCTTTATAGCTACCTTATCTAAAAGCTGGGAATATGCATGAGGCTTAAGGTAGCTAGGTAATGGTCGAGTTTATTGGTTGAGTGATATTGTGACGTGTTCTGGAATATTTAATGGGTTTGCTATATCGCCTTTATTTTCCTGGGTCACCGGTTGAGGCGTCAACAGGTGAAACTGAACATTGTTAGAATTTATTTATTTTATTTTATTTGTAATATAAACTTTGAAAGGCCAGTAACCAATTACACAAAACGTAGCAATATTACATAATATATATACAGTACACAATACATTGAATTATATACATAGCATATTATAATAATACAAACACAATCAAACATTAGCCTCTTAGAATCGCCTCTTCGCCTCTTACGATTCCTTCATAATCACAATCAAAAATATCATAAAAAATTACATTACAGCTTAATGCTACCACCGGGTTCGGGTTGCTTTTGCAGAAATTAATCCAGCAAGAAAATGTAATAGACTTCACATTTAATAGTTGGTAATTACAGAGCCGTGGTGGCCTTGAGATTTGAACAGTCGCTTGTTAAGCAAGCGACGCAAATTCGGATCCCAACGGGGCATGTATCAATGAGTTTTTCTTAGAAATAACTTAAGTGCAGTGATTTCACATCACATGCTTTACGGTGAAGGAAAACAACGTGAGGAAACCGGCAAATGTCTGAGAAGTAATTCAAATACATGAATAGTGCCTGAGACGGTGATAAACTCACCATCTGTTAAGTTGGCACTTAATCATATTTGGTGAAAAGTGCATGTTTTATTACAACACCACTACCTATCCCTTCAGGGAAGACAGGTGTGAGCATATGTATGTATTAAGATATGTCTATATATAAGTACCTATTATGGAATTTTTTTTTTTTTAAGTTATAAATACGATTTTCTTGACGTGTCAACTAATGATCCTATAAATATTCTAATTTGGAAGCGCCCTGCGTTTTGATAGTAAGGGATGTGTATCCAACCTCCAAAACATGGTAACCTCATTCAATTAATCTCCAACATAACAAGTATAAATGAATGCGGATGTAATCTCTTTGTGTCACAATATCGTAAACAATTAACCGGAGTGCCTCCTTCGGAATTATTGTTAAGCCTATTACTGATACAGACATCTTTTGTCTTTGTGTGCGTGTGGTGTAAGTTACAAGAGGTCAACAAAGGCCAAATACCATAGAGTTGTGATTATGTCTGTGGTCCCTAATGACGCCATTGCTGCAAGGAGAGGAAGAGAGCAGTGCTAACTTTATAGTTGGTATCTTTATAATTAAGATAAAACCCCTTATTACGTGGTTTAAGTGAAGACTAGACCAAACTCTGACTAAAACTATGTCCATCACTTTTGAATCCATATCACAAAAAGAGATGGAACTACTTTTAGACCTAGGAGTATCCGACGCTTGGTTTTGTAATATGGGGGAAAAAATTATAATTCCAACTATCTGTATCAATATTAATATATAGGTATGCCATAACATCATACCGTTGGTGGAAAATATCAGGGAGCCAATACAAGTGGCATCACAAGTTATGAGCGTTGTAGTATTTTATGGGCATGTCTGTCTGTATGGCGTGACGCGAATAAAATCCATGCTTACCCGCACAATTTTCGCTAAGCGCTTCGTATAGTGCTTGACAAAGCGATGGACTTCCTGTCCGTCTCATTGGCACCCAATCACCTTCAGTGAAAAGTTGATCTTGTATCACTGCCTACCACTTCCCGCCGATAACTTACACCTTAATAGTTTCCCGACATCGTTAAATTGACATCTATTTATCAATGTCTCGTCTCCAACCGGGAACCATCCGATTACGCTCTGACATTCTCATTTCTACTCCCCCTGTATAAATTTACTTATAATTCGCCTTTTGATGTAGGCCTTTATTAATCTGCAAAATCATTAATTAACTTAGCCATTAACGAATTTGGATAACAAGTGACTTTGTTTTTTCTGTTTTAGATTAATTAAATTTATGAATTGTTGGGTTAATAATGCTTCTTTTTCTGTAACCATTAAAATCCCTGACTGTATATTCAAGAAGGTAAGCAAATGCAAGCAAGGCTCAAAAATACCCAAAAGCAAGGTACGGAAAAACTCGAGTACCTCAGTTGGCAGAGCAACTGCACAATATGCAGAGGTCGTGTGCTCGATTCCCACCTTGTGTTGGGATTATAGCTAACCACTATCCTGACGCGGGAATTGAACCCCCGGCACCTAGTGTAGCAGTCCTATCTGACAATTAGATTTTTTTATGTGGTCTCTCGCAGTTGGTAAAGGGGAGTTACCTCCACCGCTTATCTGAACTATAGGGCGAGACCCAAGGGCCTCCAGCCGAGCTTAATCTTAAAAACTAAGCAACACAGCTAAGGGCACCCTGGTGCGGGGCTCGGACCTCGGCTTAGGGCGTTGCTGGGGGATGAGCTAGGGATGGATCTGAGTTGTATTTTTTGGGGATATGTTTAAGGCTGACCACTAGACCAATGGTGTCGTTAGATGTACTTAGCCATCTTTTTAAAATATTTTTTGCGATAGTGGAAAGTAAATTATAAATATATAAAGCTGTTGCATTTTACAAAAGAAACTAGCTGTGCCCGGCAAACGTTGTATTGCCATATATTTTTTTGGGGTGGTCACCCTTATCATTTAGGGTTATGAAAAATAGATGTTGCCCGATTCTCAGACCTACCCGATCTGCACACAACATTTCATACAAATCGATCCAGCCTTTTCGGAGGAGTCATTCTGACAATTGTATATATTAGATAACAATATCGTCAACCAATCTACTGAAATACACGCAAATGACGATACACAGACCCGCATGACAAATCGACAACCGTTAAAATAATGATGAAGAAAACGACCGGCCATTCTGCACTGACATTTCAACTCCCTAAACGTTTTAATACGCGTATGAAATAATACCGTGACTTTATGCAAATTATTTTTTCCTAAACGAAGTAAATTTGCATACATTTGAGGCCTCATTTTTGGTGTTCAATGGCCCGTGTGGGGTATAAATATTGCTCGGTTTTTTGTTTTTCCGAGTTGGCACCGTTTTGCATAAAGGGTCCTGGGGTAAGTCGATTATTCATATCGTTTTGCGAATTAAAAATGCTAAGTAATTTAATGAATACAGTAACGCGGTCTTTAAAAAACTCCTTTTAGAACATTGTTGCGTAATTTATTCGATTATTTTAAGCGTGAATTCGAATGAGCTCAACTACTTATATACATCTAGTGCTGTGCGGCTTTGTCCGTGTGTTATTACGGAAGATGAATCTCGATTACCAGTATACTCGAAGATGTTCATCATCAAGAGCCGTGGTGGCGGGGTTTTAGCAGTCACCTGCAACGCAAGCGACGCAAGTTCGACTCCCAGCGGGCCTGTACCAATGAGTTTTTCTAAAAACATATGTGGAGTGATTTCACACCAAGTACTTACATACAATTACTGCAATACGCCGCTGATATATAGCCGTGGTGGGCTTGAGGTTTGAGCAGTCACCTGCAACGCAAGCGACGCAAGTTCGACTCCCAGCGGGCCTGTACCAATGAGTTTTTCTAAAAACTTATGTGCTGTGATTTCACACAACGTGTTTTATGGTGAAGGAAAACATCGTGAAGAAACCTACATATGTCTGAGAAGTAATCAAAGACGTATGTATAATACCTGAGACGGCGATGGTCAATGAAATGTTACTGTTATTACAACATCTCTGCCTACCCCTTCGGGGAATACAGGTGTGTGTATACCGGTCAAAATCATAACCCCACTTTTTGCTACACCGTAGTCGGGTAAAAACCTACATTAAGCTAGGGAATAAGTCTACTTCTTATCCACAGCAACATAAGTACTACAACCCCTAACCCTCAAGTAACAAGACCGAAGAGTACTTTGAATAATTGAAAGAAAGGGTCGGAGAGACCCCATGTAGGTCAGTGTAGCAGGGTACGGTGTTAAGGGTTGAAACATCCCCTGCTATAGGTTACACGCCTTGTTTGTCAAAGGTGAAGAATACCTACTTGTAACTTCATAGTGTTTTGCATCTCGTAAGGGGGCGAATGTATTACACTTTTCTGAATCGTTGGCATTTAACTACGTTAACATAGTTTTTCATAACACCAAGATGCCTTTACATAACGCCGTGGTGGTCTCTTTATTGCAGTGAAATAGTAATCGACTGAAAATCATTGAATATAATTTTTTTAGCAGTAGGAAGCGAACCTTCTAATAAACCTTTAAATTTGTTGCCTCTGAAACCCCCTACAAACGAAAGTTTGCTTCCTACTGCTAAAATAATTATATTCAATGATTTTCAGTAGATTACGATTGGACTGCAATACATATAGGTATGTTTAATAAATACTGGAGCAAAATTACTTAAAGTTTCTTTTAATATTTTTATTTTAATAAAGTTGTTGATTAGACCCCGATAAAGCGAAATATAGCCACCGATGAAATTAAGTCTACGCGGATGAAACCGCGGGCACAGCTAGTTTATAAGTAAATGCGAACTTCCTAGATAACTTCCACATATATAAATGGTTCTAAGTAGAATAATAAAGTTCTACATTTCAGTGCATAATGTCTTGAACAACTTGCTTAATACAACAATTATTCTTTATAACGACCAGTTCCCTTGAATGTAAGCCTTGACTCGTGGGTGGTAAAGTGCAATATTGCAGTGGAGTCGGATAAGGTCACACGTGTATCCAGCTGCCTTTGTTGCCCTAGACCTTGGGAGATTGTCAAGGAAATGTTAAGGCTTGCTCCAAACTGGAGTGGCTCGCTAAGATGTATTAAATAATGTTTATTATAATGAAATAAATACGCTCATGCTTTCCCAGAAGGATTATGTAGAGAAAAAAAAATATGCTCAAGCCATCCCAGAAGGATCCCCGCAGGGGTAAGCAGAGGTGTTGTATCAACACCCACATTTCACCTAATATGATCAAGTGCCAACGTGACAGAGGGTGAGTCTATCGCCGTCTCGGGCACTATAAGTCTTTGAATTACTTCTCAGACATATGCAGGTTTCCTTACGATGTTTTCCTTCACCGTCAAGCACGTGATGTGAAATAACTGCATATTAGTTTTTTTTTTAAACGTATTGGTACAGGCCCCGCTGGGATTCGAAGGCGACCACGGTAAGGTAGAAGTGTTATAATAACAGTACCACATTTCACCAAAGATGATTAAGTGCCAACGAGACAGGTGGTGAATCTATCGCCGTCTCAGGCACTATACTGTTATTATGTAATTATAATTAACATCATGTATCTGTTTTAAGCCCATGATAAAATCAAAAAATATATAACCTGCTAGCTGTGCCCTGTGGTTTCACCCGCGTAAAATATCCCTATACCAAAATGGGTAACAGACCGACAGTCACACAGACACAGACAGCCAGAGACTCTTAATATGAATATTCTGATGTATAGCCTATATAATCTTAAACTTTCATATCCATTCACACAACAAACCCATCTCCATCTCCCTGGCCTTATCCCATACATAGTTGGGGTCGGCACTTGATTCAACCCGATGTGGCTGATCACCTGATTGTTATACGAAGAGACTGCCATCTGACCTTCGCAACCCCTTTTACGAGGAAAATCTGTGATCTTGGTTAAACCAGTTGTCAGACTACATTGGGCCTCCGACTGACCTGTAACGATTGCCAAAGATGATAAATTGGCAACCGGGACCGACGGCTTAACGTGCTCTCCGAGACACGGAGAGAACTCGGGCGGTAACCCATCCAAATACTGGCTAGGGTTGAGATTGCTTAACATCGCTGGTCGAATGATATGGGCAAAAGCAACTGTGCCACGAGCTCCTCTCTCACAACAAACATTCATTAATATATAAAACATTTCGTGTTTTTGATATTAGTAGGGTTTCGACGCTATCTATTCCCTCAGAACTCTAGTGGATGAACAGCTTTCCTCAGCAAGGCCAAAGCAAATGTTCCTTGAAGATCTTATTCATACTTCTGAAGTTCAAGGTCTATCTACTACACGAAAGAGAGCCATTTATACATCGAGATGGAAGGAAAATACATTGTATTTTCTCAAACATAATACATATATTGATGGACCTGTTCCTGGAACGCCATTTGCTGTTCCTCTCGTATATTGTATTAAAATTTACATGAAAAATGTTGAAGACGTTATTCAAATAATTCATATTGAATTTTCAAAATGTTTAATGTATAGAACAAACAGTTATAAGTTATGATCGTAGCTTCATTGTTACATACATATGCTCACGCCTGTATTCCCCGAAGGGGTAGGCAGAGGTGTTGTGATAACAAAACCACTTTTCACCGAATTTGATTAAGTGCCAACGTGACAGATGGTGAGTCTATCGCCGTCTCAGGCACTATACATACGTCTTTGAATTACTTCTCAGAAATATGCAGGCTTCCTCACGATGTTTCCCTTCACCGTAAAGCACGTGGTGTGAAATCACTGTACATAAGTTTTTTAGAAAAACACATTCGTACAGGCCCACTGGGATTTGAACTTCCGTCGCTTGCATAGCAGGCGACTGCTCTAACCCCGAGGCCACCACGGCTCTCTTCACTAGTACTACTAGCTTCATTGTTGTTATGTATATACTGTTATTTATATCTATGACGCGCGGTTTCGCCCGTGAAGTTATTTGACTACTAATATTATAAACACGACAGTTTGTATATATGGATGTATGTTTGTTGCTCTTTCACGAAAAATTATGTTGAAACTTTGCAATACTATAGCTTACATCATCACTTAATATGTAACGATATTGTGTGAACTGTTCAAAATATATATCTATCTATATCACACATGCATATGAAAGTATATATACGGTACTGAAAAAAAAACAAATTTTCAAAAATAATCTCTGTCTGTCTGTTTGTTCTGGGTAATCTCTGAAACGGCTGGACCGATTTTCACGGAACTTCACTGGCATATAACTATTGTTACAAGGTGTAACTTAATCTGCTTTTATTTAAAAAACATTTAGGGTTCCGCGGGAATTAAATTAAATCTACGCGGGTGAAACCGCAGGGCACAGCCAGTTATAAAATGATCCCCTGTCAACTCGTCACGTGGCTTGAAAATGAAACAATGATTCAAATGAAAACGTCAACCCAAAAAGTCCAGAGTTGAAATTATAATCCATTGTAATAATATAGCCATTGTCAAAAGCCAAAAAAACCTTAGCTCATTTAACGCACTCTGTCACCTTTTGTTTTTTCCGCCAACCCCGTTGGCGCGTACATTTGCAAAATTACAATACGGAACCCCCGACAAATGGAATGTGTCCGGCCCACAACAACGTAGACGGCCTAATGTCTGTCCATCAGCCATCTAAATGGTGCACGTCACTTACCAATTACAGCACAAAATCATCCGTCAACTAACACCTTTTCAACAACCATTGACGTTTTTGTATCCTCTCATAAAAAAACGCTGTCAACCAAGCGCGCAATGGAAACTGAATTTTGCGAAATAGTTTTAATGGATACGTATTTGGGTATGCGGGCCTGTGTTCAGAATTATGGCTTAAATCCATCTCTGGACTCAATGACGTCATTCGACATCGCAATGACAGCGGTGAAAGGGCGTTCGCAATAGGTGTTGCCTATACGAAATATATTGTCTGTGGCGATTAGGGTGGTGTGCTGGCTTTATAATTATGTATTACATTTTGTTATACATAGATCTGGTAATGCTTTGATGTAGATATTTATTATTCAGGATTGACTGTTATTGAAGTCACAGTCAACTATGATGACAAATTTACATTTTCGCTTCAGTGCGGTCCTACTCACAGTAAAAGAAAAAAATAATATAATATACATACAATATATGCTCACGCCTGTATTCCCCGAAGGGGTAAGCAGAGGTGTTGTAATCACAACACCCACTTTTCACCGAAGATTATTAAGTGCCAACGTGACAGATGGTGAGTCCATCGCCGTCTCAGACACTATACATACGTCATTGAATTACTTCTCAGAAATATGCAGGTTTCCTCACGATGTTTTCCTTCACCGTAAAGCACGTGGTGTGAAATCACTGTACATAAGTTTTTTTAGAAAAATTCATTGGTACAGGCCCCGCTAAATAATATACCTACATTTGTTAAATACATGGCAGTATTATTAGTGTTAGTACCACAAATTTGTGAATTAACTAGATCTAGTTCAAAGAGTCGGGTGGCCTTGAGATTTGAGCAATCGCCTGCTCCGCAAGCGACGCCCAATTCGAATCCCAGCGACGCCAGTACCAATGAGATTTTCTAAAAAACTTAAGTACTGTGATGTCACACCACGTACTTTACGGTGAAGGAAAACATCATGAGGAAACCTGCATATGTCTGAGAAGTAATTCAAAGACGTATGTGTATTTTTTAAGACGGCGATAAAATCACCATCTGTCACGTTGGCACTTAATCCTTAGGTGAAAAGTGAGTTTTGTTATTGCAACACCTCTGTCTACCCTCTCCAGGAATACAGGTGTGTCCATATGTATGTATGTATGTAAACTAGTTGATATCAAAAGTGTATCTAATCAGCCCTTATCAACCTAAGCAGCCACGCGCTATGATCGTTCAGCGAAAATAGTGGAGATACTGCGTATTTAAGTCGCGCCATACAGACAGACAGACACAGACTTATTAATTGTCAAATCAAGGTCAGCCCTCATAGCTCGTGATGGCACCCGTACTATCCTTATCTTATCCATTATCCGCGTATCGACTGACCATCAAGTTGGTAGTTTCAATACTCAGAATGAATTAATCGTCAATAAATACGTCTTTATATACCGTGTAGTTATAATGTAATAATACAGGCACACACACATGCACAATGACCCAGATATACCCCATTTTTCTGTAATTACTCACCGCTGCTTTGTCGGTCCCCTGGTAGGGGATCGAGATGGTTATTGCGACTACAATGATTGAGGAGTTTCGTACATTTAGAATAAGGTTCAAAAATGGAGTTAACGTAATTATTTCGAGATCCAAATGCGAATACCTATAATGTATTAACAGTTTTATTTACTAAAACGCCCCATCGTTTCTCAATACATGTATATTTTATTTGTATGTCACCCTTGTTTAGAGCACCCCCTTACTACTCAGCTCTATTTTTCATCCGTATAATCCACATTCATCAACGTTTGCATGGATTTCTCCGTATACAATTAAGTCCTGACTGACCGCTGGTCCTAGAGTCATCAAATTGGCAGAGTGTGTTTTTAGAAAGGTGTATATATCCACCTCTATGGAGACAAAATAGGGGTTGAAAATTTGTATGTATAATCTTATTGTTACGCAGGCGGGCGCAACTCGTAAAAATACGATAAAAACCTAAGTGATTTGCCAACAAAATTGCCTAAGTCCACACATAAAGTAGATTCCCTCTACAAAATAATACTTCAGTCTGTAGGGATCATCATCGTCACCTACACCACACACCTACATAATCCCATACACATACATACAACTATGTGTAATGTTCCCTCTGATGACTAGGGGAGTTGTTGGTATGGAAATCATCACGCATTACAAGTTATAGGGATATGGTTGTGTATAGGGTTGCACTGATCCATACCTACTAATTAAAGAAACATGTAGCAAGCATACCGAATGAAAAAAAAAACAATATGCTTATGCCAACCCAGAAGGGTCCCCGAAGGGGTGAGCAGAGGTGTTGTAACAACAACTACCAAATTTGACTGAATATGATTAAGTGCCAACGTGACGGAGGGTGAGTCCATAGCTGTCTCAGGCTTTATACATACGTCTTTGAATTACTTCTCAGAAATTTCTACTTCTCTTTTGCATTGCTTCTCAGATACATGCAGGTTTCCTCACGATATCTTCCTTCGCACGTGGTGTGAAATCACTTAACATAAGTTTTTAGAAAAACTCATTGGTACAGGTCTTACTGGGATTCGAACCTGCGTCTCTTTCGTAGCAGGCGACTGCTCAAACCCCACGGCTATTTCACGAAACAAAAAATATAAGGTTTTTCTCGTGATTTTTGGTAGAACGTATTGGTTTATGGAGGTTAAATATATTATTTAAATGACTCATAGAAGAGACTGAAAAGTGGCCAGAATTGTTCTAAGCTAATGAAAGCATTTTAGATAAAGCGAAGCTAAGTATGAAGCATAATATGAATACTTTCTGGAATGCATTAATGCACGCAAATATTACTACTATACAAGTATACCGTATAAAAATTGCCTTCTGATGGAACATTCAAAATTTTATAATTTGCTTTAATCTCCTTTAAAATAATAATAATACATTTGAAGAAGTTACTCAGTATAATATAATATAACTTCATAAATAAATAAAAAATCTATTTTTTTTTCTATCTTAGGCAGTAGTCATAAATTCTCCCAGATTCACAAGCCAAATATATGTATTGAAATTTAAAAAGGAATTGAGGTTGTTACAATGTTGAGCATTCAATTTGAGCACTTTGAAAGCACCATATTATCAATCATCTCCAAAGTGCCGACAAACTGCATACCAATGAAAACCTAGCTGGTCGTGAAACCCTTTCAGCCAGCGACCGCCCGCCCATTGGAACAATATAACAGGAAGCCTAACTCAATAAACACCCAATCACACGCATTCACACATATAGTTATTCTAGAAGTAACCACGCGTCATCGCCTTCATATCCATTATAATAGGTGGCAGACAAACTTACAGTCACATCAGAGTGTCACTCCCGAATGGTAAGAAGCTACTGCAGCATATAAACGTGACCGACACCAGAGTGTCACTCGCGCATGGTAAGTGACTACTGCAGCCTATTAACGTGACCAACACCAAAGTATCACTCGAGCATGGTAAACGACTACTGTAGTCTATGAACGAGACCAACACACAGTATCACTCGCGCAATGGTATGTGACTATTGCGGCCTATGAAAATGACCAAAACGAGAGTCACTCGCGCATGGTAAATATGGCTAGTGCAATCTAACAACGTGGCCAACACCAGAGTGTCACTTGCACGTAATGATATATCTGTACCAACATAGTATATGAAAAGGTCCCGCTATAGTTCCAGATGCTATCCTTAGTAGGACAGCTCATTTCGTATCATATTTTGACTAGGAACTGGTCTTGAATTTCAAAATATAAGTACGCATTTGATTCCTGGTTTTGAATCCAACTGGTTACATAAATTAAGTTAAGCATTTATATATTTATCAAGAACGAAGAAGTTCTAGCGATATTGTTACGCCACGCTCCTTGCTACATTCTTTTTATTTAACTAAAGCCACCTCTAGCATCAATAAATCCTTTAAAATATGCGACGAAACATTTTCCATTCAAATGAATAAGCTATCGCCCTTTGATCAGGGATCGCCAACATTTGGCGCATTGAAAACATTAACCGAAGGTTTGCGATTACTCGTGCTTGATCTCGATAACTCTTTAATTGGTCGCGTGTTAAGAGAATTTTGCAGCTTTGATGTTTTGATGTGTTGATGGGATGCGCTTTTAAAGCTCTCACTTTGACAATGATTAAATGGAAGTGGATATTGGTATGTGTTTTGGTTTACGATGTTTTATTAATGATGTTTTACAAGGTGATCAATAGTTTTACAGTTGTACGATGATAGCCTTTGATTATTCAAAATTTTCAATTTAAGTAAGACTTATTCTGTGAAGGAAAACATTATGAGAAATGTCCGTTGCCGGAAAATATATTAAAAAAGTAGTGACATCTAATTTCACCTGAATTCCTACTGCTAATAAGTAGGCGTCTTAATTCTTTTTTTTATTTTTATTTTATTATTGACGAGGGGGAAACCTTCAAAAGGTCCCCGACCGCCCTGGGAGAGGCAGGTCGGGGTATGTGGGATTTACCTTACCGCACTAAAACCCCCCCGGTGGCCATCCTCAGTACCCAGGGGGGACTCCGGGTACTCTGATAGATCGCACAGGTGTCCCCCCACAATTTGCCGGGACACATCCTCGGAGCAGCTGTATCTCCGCCCCTGGAGACCTCGCTGTGCAAAGCAGCGCGAGCCACATCGCGCTGCCACCTTCCCGGCTCAAAACTCCCACCCCGACCACCGCCAGCAGGCGAAGGTATTTTATTGCTTGTTTAAATATGTTTAGATAAACTTATCGTCCGACAAGTTTACAAAAATGTAACAAAAAAGATGACGATTATAACCGAGTCTCTCTCGATAAAACGTTACCACGTGTTTTAATCACGACCGATGAGTACAAAAAGGCAATCGATTCGAAGCCACATCCAACGGCCGCAGAGGGTTGAAGCTGTCGTGTTGCACGAAGCAATTTACTTGGTTGATTGATGCGCGTTGGCCGGTTTGCATTGATATTAGAGGCCACGTATGGGGTTTGACCTCTTATTTTTAACTGACGATGAAGTCAACCTGCATATCTCTTACGTATATAATCTTTCAATGTAGGAAATTTTCTCTTTATTTAAAAGAGTGAGTATACTTTTAAGTTAGGCATTTTAATTTGAAAAAAAATCCCCTTTTATAGTAGTTAAATAGCGAATAATTGACTACTAACCCATACACATTTTTGAGGGTATGAAAAAAATTTAACTTAGAAAAATTACAATTTTGTAATTCGCGAGGTTATTATACTTCCAGACGCATTAGTAAGAAGCTGTAATTCAGACATACCGAATATAAACTTTAATTTTATATATTTATATTGATACTACCTCATTCCATCCTACTCCACATTACATTGTTGCAGCACATTGGTCCGTCCGAGCTATTATACACGGATAAACAAGTGTACCGACATTTACATGATTCCTTTGTGATTTACCGACCAACGCAACGGTTTGATTTGAATATTAAACGGTCGCGGATTGCTTTTAAATGTAATTATTACACGATTTGGGAGAATGTAACCGTTATTCATATGTCATTCGTAGCTTTAGCAATGATATTATGTTCTTCCATGGTTAGTTGAAAAATAAAATATAAATAGCTAGTTTATATTTTGATGACATCAATCGTTGGTACGATGTATTTTATGTATTTAATTTATTAGCTCGATTTTATAATAACTGTATGCATAATTAATTACCAACATACATCATTCTTCTATATAAACCTGGTTCTTTTAACAAAAAAAGAAATTCTGTGCGCTGTGCCTCGCGGTATCACCCGCTTTGGTTAACTTTCATGTTATATTTCGCAGATCCCTAATATTTGTCCTAAATAAAATTATCTTAATTTACTCCTTGAAACATCAGGTATCTGCCAGTTAAAAATCCTGTTAAAATCGTCCAATAGTTCAACCGTTCATGCGTGGTACTGTAACTAAAGGAAACAGGGATTTATTTTTATAAATATAGAGATAACATATTGCTACCTTCTTACACAACCTCATTTACACAACAACAGTACAAAATTCAATAATAACCGTAATACCAAATCGTCCTAAGGTTTAAAATCGCTCACTTTTCATGATGAATCAGCACTATTTACAGAGCCCCTTGACATACATCGCACTGAAAAGGGTTTGATTCAAGATAAAATTCATGCGTGCCTTTTGACATATTCAATTATTCATAGAAACGTGATGTGGTCGCTTTATCTACGAGTGTAGTGCCTATTCAGTTATGATGGCTTTGCTATCTCGCTATGGGATTCTATTAGTAAAGGTATTTGTGTTATGAGTTTTGTTTATGTTATATGTGTGAAGATGTTATTTATGACATCCCCGAAGGAGTAAGCAGATGTGTTGTAACAACAACACCTACATTTCACCGAATATCATTAAGTGCCAACGTGACAGAGGGTGAGTTCTTCGGCGTCTCAGGCTCTATACATACGTCTTTGAATTTCTTCTCAGACATATTCAGGTTCTCTCACTATGTTTTCCTTCAGCGTATAAGTATAACACGTGGTGTGAAATCACTGCACATAAGATTTTAGAAAAACACATTGGTAGAGGTCCCGATAGGATTCGAACCTGCGTCTCTTGCGTAGCAGGCGACTGCTCAAACCCAACGGCTCTTTTGTATCAGATAAATATATAACATATGTTTCTAGATTTCAGTCGTGAAAGCCGGTGGATATACGTGACTTTATTTTCGATTAAACTTGTTCACACCCGTATTCCGTGACCGGATTACCCGTTCAAGGAATTTAGAGGTGTACTTTTATTACAATTATATAATTTAATATATCAGAAAACAGGAGGGGCAAGATCATTGGACACTTATTACGACATAACGGTTTCATCAAAAACATCATAGAAGGGAAGATAGAAGGAAAGCGTAGAAGAGGGAGACCAAGGATTAGTTATATACAACAGCTGAAGGAAAAAGTCAACGTCATGTCGTACAAGGAAGTTAAAGTTTTGGCGGACAATAGAGAGGGTTGGCGATTGCTTCACCGACAAGAGCTTAGCTCTTAAATTAATGATGATGATGATTGTTCACACCTGTATTCCGTGACCGGATTACCCGTTCAAGGAATTAAGAGGTGTACTTTGATTACACCCACATTTCACCAGTTATGTTTAAGTCTCATGTAATAGGGGGTGAGTATCTGCGCTGCTACTGGGAAATTACAGACGGACAAAACGCAACAAAACTGCCCGTCCAGGGATCTAACCTAAGGGCCCGACCATGAGTTTTCATTGCAATGATACTTCAGGTGAAGCAAAATTCTACATTTTTCATATTTCAAAATATTTTTATTTGATTAGACTTTTAACAAAGTACTTTCAAATCGTCAGAACGACACGGTTACACAGGATTATACATGCTACCGCCAGGTTCGGAAGGCCAAATTGATAAATGATAGGAAAATATGACCCAAATTTGCAGGAAGAGAAAAAGCGGTATTTTTGATCGTATAAAAAATATATATCAACAAAATGTGATAACAGCCTTTTAATAAGTCTAGTCTAGTGGTTCCCTCGCGCCAGAACAACTAGACCAACAATATTGTCAGGCAGGCTCCTTAAATAAGAGAATATCCGATGTAATTACGTAGGATACCATAATTGACTCATGGTACAATGTAACCAAATTAGGGCCGCTACACGAGTACGTCCGTAAAAACCATTGGGATCGCAAACAGCCATTTGTCGATGTATCCAGATACAATGTAGCTCTTGAAATCCATTAACTGCGAGCTAAAAGCACAGTAAATATGCTATGGTCATTCAGTGCGTTGGTTAACGGCTTTTTGAAACTAGTATTGGTTATTTTGTAGACGCATTAGCGGTATAATGCGGGATTGTTGTTTCATTCAGTAATATTTAAGTAAGACCTTCTATTTTCTAGTTATTTTGAGCAATAAGGAGCCGTGGTGGCCTTGAGGTTTGAGCAGTCGTCTGCTACGCAAGCGACGCAAGTTCGAATCCCAGCGGGGCCCGTCCCAATGAGTTTTTCTAAAAAACTTATGTACAGTGATTTCACACCACGTGCTTTACGGTGAAGGAAAACTTCGTGAAGGAGCCTGTATATTTCTGAGAAGTAATTCAATAACGTATGTAAAGTGTTTGAGACGGCGATGGACTCACTATCTGTCACGTTGGCACTTAATCATCTTCGGTGAAAAGTGTGTGTTGTGATTACAACACCTCTGCCTACCCCTTCGGGGAATACAGGCGTGAGCATATGTATTTTGGGCAAATTGATGTATTATCGTTATATTTATATATTACTAGCGGACCTAACAGACGTTGTCACGCATATATGAATAATCTAGATACCGACTGCAGCGCCACCTGCCGGGTCTAAGCCATAGAAAAAACAAAGCATTCGCATAGAACATATATACAACAAAGCATTCAAATCGGTCCAGCCGTTAAGAGAGAGTTCAGTGACATACACACGTAGGTACACACAGGTAGGAATTATGTATAACAAGATAAGATTTTTCGGAATCTAATCAAAGACTAATGGTACAAAATAAAAAGATGACATCACAGAAAGAGAAAGCCTGGAAAGACAGCACTATACAGTACCTGACAGGAATATCTTTTTTTTTCTTTTTGACGGTTCGGCTTGGAAATTAGTCGTAAAATCATAACAAAACCCTAAAGACGTATCCTGTTTTTTATTTAGTCCTTTAGCGTTGAATCAACTATTCCTTAAGGCTGTCTTACACGCGTATAATCAACGTCAGTTTTAAATAGAGATAATATCACAATCTTTAACCATAACACTAGTTTCACCGCTCAAGCATTATGGTTTCCTTATCTCAAAGTATAGTGCATCATAATTACCCTTCGCCGTTTTATCCTGAGCTCAGATCCTAATTATTCACTCAAGTTTTACCGCTTGATCTCGCGTATACGATGGCTTTAAGCTGACGATAAACGAGCAACTATTTATTTTTACTATTATTATATTTCTAAGAATGAAATGCTCCTTCTCTTGTTAATTGCCTCAATAAAGTCCAGATTTGATCGTCGCTTCATAATAACTATGTTAAGATTATAAGACAGATCTCAAAATGTATTTTTAAACGGAGTTTTAAAAAATATATATATACACAAATACACAACCTAAAATAAAGTTTAGGAACGACAAGAAAAATAATTACAGCCCAAGTTATAAATTCAAACTTGTATTTAAAAAAAAATTGTTTTTCTGAATTATGTACCGATTGTTCTGAGGGTATGATGTAATGTATTAATAGTGCGAATAAGTTAGCTACTAATTATTTCAACCCACTGCATCGATTATTACAGAAATATGTAATTGATTCATCTTTAATTCACATCTGTCACTTAATACAAACCTAAGTGTCCCATGCCCTGTTACTGTTACTGTAAACATCATCATCTCCCTGGCTTTATCCCATACTTTGTGGGTTCGGTACTTGATTCAACTCGATGCAGCTGATCACCTGATTTTTCGCAACCCTTTAACGAGGAAATCTGTAATCTGTATTAAATCAGTTGTCAGACACTTATAGGTCTCCGAGTGACCAGTAACGATTCCCAAAGATGTTACATTTGCAACTGGGACGGACGGCTTAACATACCCTCCGAAGCACAGAGGGTCAGGGTTGCTAACTTCGCTGATCAAATGATAGCAACTGTACCACGAGCTCCATACTGTTACTGTAATCATACATTGACAATTATGATGAGATAGATCTATATGATGTGTATAAGTCTGTCACTATCACATAGAGAAACTATGATGGCCTAATGGTCATTCTGTGGCTTGTAAATGATACGAGTAACCACATTTTGTGGTACAATTCGTGTATTGACTGCTTACAGCCAGTATGTCAACTGCTTGCGGTCTTTGTGTTGACTAAGCAGTCAACTATGTAACTGTAGTCCGTGTGTAGTCAGCCTTAAACGTACTTCTCATTGCTCTTTTAATGCCCCGTTGTTTTCCAGATAAATGCACGCTTTTTACTAAACCTGAATGGATAATTGGAGCGTTTCATATTCCTTAATACCGACCCTTTGTTTAGTTGGATGATATTCTCTCTGTTGTTTCCTAGAGATACGCTTTTGATGAGAATTTCTTATTAAATTATATTTTACTGTTTAGAAAATGCCTTTTTAACTCTGCCTCGCTAACTATACAAAAGCACGGGAATTACTTTTTATCGCTTCTATTAGCGCAAACGCAAAACATTTCTAGGCCTAGAGGAATTTATGACAAATCGAAAACAGTGTGGGGAAGCCTGCATCTGTCTAAGAATCGTATAGACGAATGTATTGTGCCTGAGACCATCCACCATCTATGACGTCTGTTTGTTCCGGGTAATCTCTCACACGGCTGAACCGATTTTAACGGGACTTTTAAGAAATAAAAACGGGGGTGAAACTGCAGAGCTCAGCTAGTATGTCGTCCTTATATACGGATTCTATAAAACCTTAAGGCAATGTGCAATATCTTCTTAAGTACCTACAAATTATTAAAATATAGTATTATATAAATACAATAATATGCCTGGTTAGAGCCATGTTGTTTGCAGACAAAATGTTTAACATTTTATTAATATTTACATAGTCAAAATGGGTGAAATATGCTATGTACCTTTTATTTTAAACAACATCTTTTGTAACCATATTTCATGTAAATAAATTATTCTATTCTATTGACATTCATATTACACTGCTGTGAGACTCCCTAATTTTACTATTTTTATAGAAACACCGTATTTCATGTAATTGTATGTACTTCGTATATTTCCATTAATAACTTTTGAAACAAAATTTGCAGTTTTTCCTTATAATATCTTTGTGTCAGATTCAACCAACCATAATAAAACATACCAACCAAAAACAAACAAAATGCACACAATGTTTTCAAAGTCAATTTTTTGCCGTGAAACTCAACTCCGGGTCGAAAAAATTCTAATTATTCCGCCTCTAGGTTGTTTAAGCGTGGTTCAGTGCATTATTTTTGCTTCCAAAGTAAACATAAGAGTAAAAAAATATCACTCACCTTGTTATTTTACGAAATATGCTTCGGGCGGATATGTTGATTCTGGATTCAACATTTAAAAAGGTTTACTTGAATATCATATATGTATATGACGCCTAGCTGAGTTTCTTGGCGTTTTTTCTCAGAAGGCTAGTTTCCGAACCAGGGCCTAAACTGAATAAATATTTTTTATTTAATTTTTTTTAATTTTCATATCTTATTAATCGACTTCAAAAAAAGGAGGTTTGTTACCTCAGAACTTATGACTGGGTGAACCGATTTCGATGAGCACTTTAAACCTAGATGGGTTATGACTGGTGCAGGCACTTTGCAAAGTCACTGAAAAGCGCAAAAAAAATTTTACAAAAAAAAATTTACCGCCTTCAAAAAGAGAGAAATAAAATTGTGTGGTGAACATACGTTTATTTATGACAAAAAAATTCATTTGTAATCAGAATATTATGTTCCGCCATCAGTAACGCTAGCTTGAATCTACAAAGATGGAAAATCTAGCTAGCTATCTATATATTCCCCTCCACGTCACTGACACACTGACTCAGTGTGACATAATATTCCTAGTGTCATATAGAATGTCCTATAGGCATCTCTCCCCTGCAAACATGGGGGAGGATAATGCAGCGAGTGCAATGAACTTCGCAGGCAGTTTGCACCAATTATTCATAGTCATGCCTTAGTGGAAAAATCCCTTGGAAACTAGAACCCTTTTTTGTGACGTAAAGCGATTGGATGAGACACGGACTATGCTTTTTACCCGACTACGGGATGCAAAAAGGAAGGTTATTGTTGTGACAAATGTCAGCTTTTTACTAAGTGCATGTGAAAGTATGAACAGTCCACGAAACAAATTATTTTTTTTAATCTTGAGTTATTTTGGCGAGATTTGACTGTGAAAGATCTCACAGATAACCGATATTACTTTAATTTTAATTAGGTAATACTTTCTGCAAAATAAATCGAACATACTAAATTAATGTTTGCCAGATCTAGTAAAATGTTTTCCGCATCTGTGTAAATTAATCCATCTTTAGAAAAACTAGAACGAGAGCATAACTACCGAAGTGCATTCTTTTATGTGTGGGTTATATGTATACATATGCTCACGCTTGTATTCCCCGAAGGGGTAGGCAGAAGTGTCCATGACTCCGGGCTGCCGAGAACTTACATTTTACACCCGGTTAATTGAAAAAAGGCCCTATTACATGAGACTAAAACATAGTGAAATGGGGGTGTACTATAACACTGCCTAATTGCGTAAGATTGAATAAAAAAAATAAGAACCATAAATACCACGAGCTTTATAGCTATAGTTTCTGAGGCAGTCTGTCATAAAAATACAAGTGGAGATAAAACATTACGTTCTCATATTTTCTAAATCGACATTTCCAAACTCATATTAACAAGCGAAATGTGTATAAAATGCAAATAAGCTGAGCAGTCATTTGGTGAGTACATGGAGTCATTAACAAACCCTGGCTAGGATGGAGTTATAACTCGGACGCGTGTCCGGGGTAGATAAGTTTTAGGTTTTACTAGTTAGCTCAACGCTGTGTTTCGTCAGTTGAATTTAGATTTTCGGGAAAGTGCTCTCATTTGACATATCTACTAAAATATAAGCTATTTCTATAAAAAAAATATTTAAAAACAAGATTTATGACAATGTGCTAACAATAAAGAAAGAAAAATTCGTAACATTCAGTTATTCTGCGGTTTCACCCGCATTAATTTAATTTAATTCCCGCGGAACCCATTTTTTTTTTATATTTAAGCAGCTTATGTTACTCCTTGTAACATTAACTATCTGCCAGTGAAAGTACCGTCAAAATCGGTCCTGTCGTTTCAGAGATTATCGGGGACAAACAGACAGACAGGCAGATATTTTTTTAAATAGATATGTTTTTTTTATTCAGTGCCGTATATCCTTTCATATGCATTTAGTGAAAGCCTGTTATTTTGCAATTACAAACAGACACTTTAATTTTATTTATCTGAATAGATGTATAGATGATGTGGTAGTACAGAAAAATGACTGATCCGCCATCTTGAATGATCCGCCATATTGGAATTAGAGTAACATCATATAGCATGCATCGTCATTCATAATAAGCGTGTACAGATTACTGATTTACAATTCAGTTGCAAGGTGTCATCATACATACATTGCAAGTTAGTTAAACGATTGTTATATAATAACTTGAAAAAACATTATCTTTGTGCGAACTCTTGCGTGGTGAATCTTGTGAGTAAATTATGTTTAAAAAAGAGATACTTAACTTTGAGCCCAATAAGGATATAGGGTACTTAAAAAAACATGTGAAGTCGCTAGTAAAAGTATAACCGTAATAATCTAAACAGTTATTTACAACAACCTATTGATATATATATATATATATAGTACTTCATGGCCACGTTCCTCACACCTAAACTCTGGCAATCAAAACTTAATTATGCAAATTAGGTGTTAAGTGTACCCTTTAATATACCGTTGAGGCGTGACGGATCGAATCATCAGCAGATCTCTCGTGTCCACAGATCAACATATTGTTTGTTTATCTGAGCCTCGAGGATTAAGTTATGAACTTAAGTTTATCTATAAACCATCTCCAGAGCATCTGTGATTTATTAACTCCTTTGCGAAGGTTCGTCCTTGGAGATGAGCTAGATTGTACCTGCTATTTTGTTTGTGTAATTATTTTAAAATACGTGTCCTTAATATACCCGCATTTCACGGAATATGATCAAGTACCAACGTGACAGATGGTGAGTCCATCGCCGTCTCAGACACTATACGTCTTTGAATTACTTCTCAAAGATATGCAGGTTTCCTCACGATGTTTTCTTTCACCGTAAAGCACGTGGTCTGAAATAACTGCACATAAGTTTTTAGAAAAACTCATTGGTGCAGGCCTCGCTGTGATTCGAAATTGCGTCGCTTGCGTAGCAGGCGACTGCTCAAACCCCAATGCCATCACGGCTCCATATTACGGCCATACATTTCTAAAGCAGTAACTATGCATATATATTTAAAAAAATTGCTGAGAAAATGTAACAGGCAAACAACTTATATACTATGTTATTTGAACTATTATTTATTAAGCTCACTAATCAGATTTTTTTCTTATATACCGTTATTTTGTGTAACTATGATTTATGTTAGATCTCTGTAAATACTCTCACCTCCTGTATATCCTGGATATAAAGTGTCCTTTAAAACATTATCGGAATAAATGATATCAAATAACTGTCTTTGCGATAATATCCGCCAATTGTACCACAAAGTGTATAATGTATGTCTGTGTACATACACAATTACAGTATTCAATCAACAGGCTAATTAAGCTTTAACTGATAGTTGGATGTCTGCTAACACTTACTAAGTGAGGTAGTGTATAACGGGGTCTCCCGTCGAACTTCGGAGCTGTACCTTCACCTAATGAAATAAAGGAGACAATATAAATCTGCCTTAGAATGTTATGAGTAACATCGCCAGAGAAGAGAAATAGTAATCATTGGCACTGTGATTTCATAATAAGGTACGCGAGTGGGACACTTGGTATTGTATAGGCCCTATTAGCCGCTTACCACTAATCGAACTGTACCCCAAGGTATACGCAACAGTAATTTGTGCAACGCATTCCACCGCCAAGTTAAAGTCACAGCTATTGTCATCAATTTTGCCTTTGGTTGTAGATTTGACAACTATTATCGTGCAGTCAAGACGTACAGTTTTATAAATTGACTTACAATGTAATGTCGATTAGTCGATTTGAAGTTTAGAATAATATCTATAAAGACACATACGCGATCGACGACGTGACACCCCTCACTTAAATCTGTAAGATTGTGTAATTTCGAACTATTAGATCCTAGATTCCATACTGGAGGCCTAGACAAAGTTATATTCTCTCGCGCTTGCGATAGTGGAAACGTTAAAAAATGGAATGGAAATTAAATAAATCAGTCACGTCATATGTCATTCCCGTACATTTTGTATCTTTTATACTACCGAAGCGTGAGGATAACGTTACTTTGTCTCCAGGCCCTGTTTGTAGTAAGCTTATAATGTATTCTGTGCCTCGGAGGAGTCACTAATATAACTAAAACTTAAATAAGTCTATGTAATCCATCGCAAGCTAAAAGCATTCGTCGTATCAGTCATCTCCATACAGTTGCATACGAAAGTAATGTCATCCAAACGTAGACATTACCAGGCGCGCATAACCCATTAGGAGTTCCCAAGTCTTCTGATAACACCTTACAACTTCCTTCCCGAGTCAATTTGTGCAAATTGCAAGCAACTTCTGGCAAATTGAGTCACAGGAACTGTAGGATATCGTTAGCTCAATGCACCAACTTGGAGTTGGAATATTTACCTACTAGTTAGTGAAACCGCAGTTTATTGTAATGTTACCCTTCGGAAATGTAATTTGGGTGAGTTGTGTCTTCTATCAGAAACTATTTCAATTGTTATCAAGGTTAGGTTCTGCTTAAGGCTTCATACAATACAGTATCTATTAAAACCAGCGGTGCCCCGCCGTTTCACTAATTAATTAAGAAATAATAATATTTATGTGTGTGTGTGTGTGTGTGTGCATTTATGTGTGTGTGTGTGTGTGTGTGTGTGCATTTATGTGTGTGTGTGTGTGTTTGTGTGTGTGGGTCAGTGTGGGATCGTGTGTGTGTGTGTCTGTGAGCGTGTTTGTATGTGTGTGAATGTGTGTTTGTCCAACTATTATTTATGAGCCTGTGAAAGCAAGCATAAAATTGATGGGTGGATGATTTTGACAGTAGTACTTAAGAGGTTAAGTGATCATCGAAATCTAAGCTATCTGGACCGAAAGTCCCGTGAAAATCGGTGGAGACGTTTCAGAGACTAGCAGGAGTAAGGAGACAGACATGTAGATAGACAGACAGACCGACGGGAAGCCGGGCAGAAATTAAAAAAAATATATATATATGGCAGTAATTTAATGAAATTATACATTAAGTGAGAAGCTTCTGAAAACAAAAATTGGTATTACAAACAGACATTTAAATTTTAAATATCTGTATATAAATATTTATAATCAGCAATTTCAAGAGCTTTCTTTTAGTGAAACATTAAAATTCTTTCGTATTTGATATGATAACTTACAAAGTATGAAACGAGAGTCGATTTCCGCATCTGTCTGTCTTTATCGCAGCAGTTATTTTGTCAAAAAAAATTTGTATCCGTCTATGGTGGCAAAGCAGCATATTATACCTCTCGTAAACTGTCCACCTATATAACAGACTGTAGACACAAGTACTCTATAGTAAGTACTCTATAGTAAGATCATATAATTGTAATCTCTTATTAATTCGCCATTAATCTTTGTTATTTAACCGAGGAAATCCACCGTTTTATCTATTTTAGTCCAACATGATTAATGCAACTAGCGCATCCATTGAGAACTACGGAACCCTTTCAAGGGTATTGTTAAGATTTTAAATTAATGATCCCCAACTCTTTGTTGCGCGAAACAATACTGGGAAGTGAATTAATTTCAGTTTTTTTTTTTTTTTTGTTTCGTCTGTGCTGTTTATAATGGAGTTACTTTAAGTGCATCATTAAGTTAATCTTACGTGCAGTAGTTTGTTTTGATGAATCTGTCCATGAAAGATAGAAGAAAGGTACCTTTGTAGTGGCTTGTAATTCTATCTTTCTTATTCGTGTATCATCATCTCCCTGGCCTTAATCGTCATTTGTGGGTCGGCACTTTATTCAAACCGATGTGGCTGATCACCTGATTTTTATACGATGCGAGTGCCATCTGACCTTTGCAACCCCTTTAACGGGGAAAATCTGTGATCAGGGTTAAACCAGTTGTCAGACTATTTTAGGTCTCCGACTTATCTGTAACGATTTCCAAAGATGATAAATTGGCAACCGGGACCGACGGCTTCCAATCACTGGCTAGGGTTAGGGTTGCTTAACTTCACTGATAAAATGATATGCGAAATAGCAACAGAGCCACGAGCTCCTCTATCTTTCTTATGCGTACGTCCGATATTAACATTCATGTTCACGCTTTTTTCATTACCTAATAGCTGTGCGCTACGGTCTCATCCGTGGACATAGCGTCATTCGTATTTCTTTTTTTTTTTATAAATATAGCCTATTTTACTCCTCGTAACATTATTCAGAGAAAGAAATAGACAGATGGACAGTCCTACAGGCATATTTTATTTTTAAAACTAACTGTGCCCTGCGGTTACACCCTCGTAGATTTAATTTGATTCCCGCGGAACCGTAAATAATAATAGTAATATATTTATACAGTAACATTTTTTTTCTTAAAAACTATATGTTAGAAGAGCCTCTTCTTAAGCGTAATAATGGCTGTGATAGGAGGCCCTGTTCTTCCTTTGCTTAATGTAAATGCTTTTTTTTAAATAAAATTAGCCTAAGATACTGCTTGTAACATTAGCTATCTGTCAGTGAAAGTACCATTAAATGTTTCGGATATTAGCTGGAACAAACAGACAGACAGACAAACAGAAAAAAAATTAAATATGGCTTTTTCATTTCAGTATCTTATATACTATCATATACATTTGGTGTAATAGCTGTAATTTTTTAAAAAAGAGACACTTCTGTATTATTTATTTGTATAGATACTCTCGGTTCTTCTAAAAAAATAGTTCAAAAAACCCCGCCTAATTAATATTACCTTAAGGTTTAATTTCATGTATTATTTCAGTGCATTTGACATTGAAACGGTAATATCTCGGGGTCGGTGGAACATAAATCATAGCGGGTGACAGCTTACCACACCCCGCCATTACGGGGAAATATCAAATACAAGTTTGTATTTATTTATTTTAAACAGCGGAGATTTCACCATATTATAAAGTAACTAAGTTTCAAAACTGTCTCAGTATACTTCTTATATTATTCTACTAGCTATTAGCTACTACGCAGTCTTCTGCAAGGTGGTAAACTACTTCCGTAGACGAAAATCACATAATATCCATTATATGATTCTCAAAATTTCTTACGAACCGCCTGGAAGTGAAGAGGAGAGGAGCTCGTGGCACAGTTGCTATTGCGCATATCATTCGATTAGCGAAGTTAAGCAACCCTAACCCTAGCCAGTAATTGGATGGGTGGCCGCCCGAGTTCCCTCCGTGCCTCGGAGAGCACGATAAGCCGTCGGTCCCGGTTGCCAATTTATCATCTTTGGCAATCGTTACAGGTTGGTCGGAGGCCTAAAATAATCTGACAACTGGTTTAACCCAGATCACAGATTTTCCTCGCTTAAGGGGTTGCGAAGGTCAGATGACAGTCGCTTCGCATAAAAATCAGGTGATCAGCCACATCGGGTTGAATCAAGTGCCGACCCCAACAATGTATGGGATAAGGCCAGGGTGATGATGATGAGCCTGGAAGTGAAAAAGTCTGGATCAGTTCCCAGTTAATATCAATAGCCTCGCCCCTGCTACATGGGAATTAAACATAGCTGGTGCAATGTGGGTGTACCGCACCTACTTATAAGTACACCTCTGCGTATGCGGGGAATACAGGCTTGATTTGTCAAAGATTTGAAGCAACTATAGTGCTACCAGCGTCAGCAATAAATCATAATAAATGCACTTGCAATCATTCAGTATACAGTGGGAGTTAATTTGTGAAATACATTTATCATACTTAAAGCCTTCGTGCGAACATTTCGACCTTAATGCGGATAATATCCGCGTATCCGAATGATTTGTTCAGTGGTTAATTTATCATTATTTATTGGTTCTGTTTTATCATACCAATCTAGAGATTAAAACTGCCTGGGATGAGTGTGTGTGTGTTTATATAATCAACCACGAGCACATTACTTAGCATTTCAAGATTCGTGCGAACCCGTGAAATATATCTATAGAGATAAATACAATTTAAGTGTCTATTTGTAATTCCAAATTATCTTATTTTAACTGAATGAATAAATTAAGTTTATGGGGTACTGACAAAAATATAAATTTTTATTTTTTATTTTTTCTTGTCTATCTGTTTGTTTCCGCTAATCGCTTATTCCCTCCGACTTGTTTTTGAGAAATAGACCTTCTTAAGCCTATCTTTGCTTTATCTTAATCTGTGTTTTAAATATATCCAGGATAAGTCAGCGAGTCTACGCAATCGAAACGCAGGCGGGACACTGTAGTACTAAGTAATTTCACGACCCGGGGCGGGACTGGAACCCACGAACATCTACCATAAGTAGAGCTTATACACGTCATATACACCTGTCCTATAATACGAGTTAAACTATAATGGCAACAAGAGGTAGGTCCCCTGAACTACTCGTTATGTCATGCGGCGAATTTTTCCTTTCCTTGTTTTTGCGGTTTAGGTGCCGTGTTGAAGAATAATCATGTGTGTACATATAAATCTAATCTATATATACATACAACAGATAAATAAAATTTATGTGTCGATTTTTAATTTCAAATTAACAGCGTTTCACTAAATCCATATGAAAGTACGAGTATATAGGGTACATACATAAACAAAACAAATTTTATCATTTTTGTCTGTCTGTCTGTTTGTTCCGGGTACCTTTTTTTAAATTAGGGTTCCGTGAAAAAGAGACACCCATGGAATTACGTCCACGTGGGTGAACCCGCGGGGCGCAGCTAGTTTATAATAGTAATGATAAAATATCGCCATACGTCGTAAATTATACGGATGAGTTCGTATACCATTGGTAAAATACAATATTTTAACATTGTATATGCTGCAACCTGTACATTAGCATTCGAAATTAACCCGTCACCAGCTGTCGCCGGGTCCATGTGGCCACTCTGTTGATTGAAACTACGAAACGCGAACGTGACGTGTCGAGATGTGCACATATGATACATATTGTCATACCGTATTATGATACATACATACTTTATTGCATGTTCGTGCTATAAAGTACTACGTGATTTTACTTAAACATTTCATTAGATAATTTCGTCGATTCTGTAGATTATAATATATAAATATATAAAATAAAATAATATTGTTCTGTAGGTAATTCATATTTTATTCAACTTTAATTATTAAACTTAAAACACACTCAAGCAATACCCTGTATTATGTAGCTTGATAGATACTTGTTCCTTACATTTTAAATATTATAATAATTGCCTCAGGGAATCAGCATTGCTATTCAACATGACAACGCTGCCAGCCGTCTTGGCACGATCCCGGGAGACACCGATTTGGGTCAAGTTTTCTACTTGTAATTAGTTTTAAGCACTTATATATATAATTAAGTTTTTATTCAATATATGATTGCCTAATCATTTAAAACCTAAACCTTCATAATTCGAATGCAAAACTAAGAAATGACAGATTCGTATCAGAGCTTGTTATACAAGATAGTATTGAATATTCCTTTCGAAATGCATACTTTGAAAGATACACATTACCAGATAACCTGTTAACTTCCCAAAAGCCTCAAATGACCATAACCAAAAAGGTTAGTCGACATCACAGGAGACCGAAGAGCTGGTAGCTACCTCCGACAAAGAATTAGTCTTGCTATTGAAAGGGGGAATGCTGCCAGTATCTTCGGAACCTTGCCTGCAGGGGCTCCTTTTAATAATATAGTTTAGTTATAAGATTATATTTTTTAAGGTTTATTCAAAAAACAATCAAATAATTCCTCAGTTTAACATCTGCAACAATTTCTAACCCTTACAATGTCAGCATTGTAAGGGCAGCAGAACAAACCAACAACCATTGGTCACCGGGTCTTAATATCCTTAAATAACCCTCCAGAGCCCATAGAGGTCAGAATAAACCACAAGAGGAGTAGCGTATCGTGCAAAATTAACAAGCGCAGTATAGCCTGTAGTGGAGTGACGTATAGAGTTGCGTATTGTAACGTGGAGTGGGGTTTGGTCCAAACGATACCAGAGCAGAATGCAATTTTATTTCAAGTGTCATGTGCATTGCCGTCACGACTTTTGAGACAAATTTTAAGAATTACTACTGCGCATTCTAAGTAAGTGCTCAAAATTCCTGACGCCCAGTATACAAAAAACAATATTAGGATTTCATGAATCATGGGTGATACACAAGTGAATTATATTCTGGCACTATCACATAACTATCTAGACCTACTAAGCTGAGCGTAACTAAAATTTCTAGACAATAAAAAAAACTTAGTAAAACTAGAATTGTAATAAATGAAATAAATAAATATGCTCACGCCATCCCAGGAGGGTCCCCGAAGGTGTAATCAGAGGTGTTGTAACCACAACTCAGATTAAGTGCCAACGTGACAGAGGGTGTGTCCATCACCGTCTCAGGCACTATACGTCTTTGAATTGCTTCTCAGTCATATGCAAGTTTCTTCACGATGTTTTCCTTCATCGTAAAACACTTGGTGTGAACTCACTGCACATAAGTTTTTAGAAAAAACTCATTGTTACAGGGATTCGAACTTGTATTGCTTGCGTAGCAGGTGACTGCTCAAACCCCGAGGCCACCGCGACTCTTTAATTACACTATAATTGTAATAATTGTAACGATTTTGAATACCGTATTTTGCCCTCTTCAAATAAAAATCCTTCCGCTTATTACTTGAGTCTTAAACAATATCCATTTCATTGGAGTCCAATTGCCGGCCTCCGGGCAGAGCAACACACGACGGTTATTAAAACTATACCATATATATTCACATTTTAACTTTTTGTTTCAACTACCAACAAACGCAACTGACACTTTGTTTCAATATATGTTATTTTGTGTACAAACATAAACATATGCTCACGCCTGTATTCCCCGAAGGGGTAGGCAGAGGTGTTGTAATCACAACACCCACTTTTCACCGAAGATGATTAAGTGCCAACGTGACAGATGGTGAGTCCATCGCCGTCTCAGACACTTTACATACGTCTTTGAATTACTTCTCTGAAATATGCAGGTTTCCTCAGGATGATTTCCTTCACCGTAAAGCACGTGGTGTGAAATCACTGTACATAAGTTTTTGAGAAATACTCATTTGTACAGGCCCAGCTGGGATTCGAACTTGCGTCGCTTGCGTAGCAGGCGACTGCTCAAACCTCAAGGCCACCACGACTCTTTGTAAACTAGCGGCCCGGTACGTGCTTCGCTACGTATAATGCACAGTAAAAAAAAAATATTCGGCAATAACAATACTTCCACTTGATTTGCATTACGTGTTCGCCGGCCTATGTTTGGTCGTCTGGTTCGTACAATTTCAAGACCACCGATTCACCGATTGTTTGAATAATCTCAACAATATTTTGAAAAATATAAACACAACGCAATAATTATCGCTGCTTAAATGAAATGACATATGATGACATTGAATGTGTTTGACAGAACTATCGTCACTTCTTTTGTCTTCGATTGTTTTGCCTTCCCGAAATCTCTTCACTAATACCTACTTGAACTTTACAGTATAGTATTAAGGTTCAAATTGGCTTTTAAGTATAAGTACAAATTGTTTATATATGGGAGTATAGAAAGATTTAGATTTTAGACTTTTTCAAGACTTTTTTAAATTTTCTCTACGTACAAACCTTCCCTGGGCTTCCACGAATAATTCAAGACCAAAATTAGCCAAATCGGTTCGTCCGTTCTGGAGTTATAGCGCCAGGAAGGAAAACACGACTTATTTTTATATAGTAGATTATACATAACACACCGGCGAAGTCACGGGCAGAAGCTTAGCATGATTAGCTGTGCGCAGTTTCACCCGAGTAGACTTAATTTCAAGACAAGCTTTATTTCGCGGAGCCCTATTTTTTTTAAATCAAAGTACCCTAAAGTACATTACTCTTTGTTACCCCAGTTATCAGCTAATTAAAGTCCAGTAAAATCGGTCCAGCCTCTTGAAAAAATTTCCGGTACAAATAGACATACAGACGGACAGACAAACAGTCGGTTTCTAAGTACCGTTTATACTTTCATACTATAATATATATATTTTGCATTGTATAATATATATTTTTTAAAAGAGTAATCGTTCAGTTTCCTGCCGGGTTCTTCTCAACAAAAGCTACCTTCCGTACCCGGTGGTAACATTTATAATCATGTATTTTGTGTCCTTCTGACGATTTGAAAGTACTTTGCAAGAAGTCTTATAAAATAAAGATATTTTGAATTTTGAATTTTAACATATGCATTGTGTGAAAAGCTGTTAATTTCAAATTACAAACAATCACTTGAATTTTATTTATCTATATAGATATATGTATAGAGCAGCAACAAATATATCAATGTCACAGGTAATGAAGTGTCCATCATAAATCATAAGCTAGGCTATAGATCAGCGAGGGCCGGTATTGACAGGTGGCAATATATATTTACAAGCATCTATGTACATAATGTACATTGCTAATCATTATTATCATAATCATATCATACAAACATATGCTCACGCCTGTATTCCCTGAAGGGGATAGACAGAGGTGTAATAATAACACCCACTTTTCACAAAAGATGCCAACAAGTCTCAGGCACTATACACACGTCTTTAAAATACTTCCCAGACAAATGCAGGTACAGATATGGATGGACAGACGGAGAAGCAAAAATAAATGTAAAAAGGTGTTTCTTATGTATGTACGTTATATACTTTCATATGCATTTTGTGAAAAGCTGCGTATTTTTAATAACAAACAGACACCTAAATTTTATTTATCTAAATAAAAATAAACACGCTCACGCCATCCCAGAAGGGTCCCCGAAGCGGCAGGCAGAGGTGTTGTAACAACAACACCAATATTTCACACACAACAGTCCATCGCCGCCTCAGGCACTTATACATACGCCTTTAAATTTCTTCTCAGACATATGCAGGTTTCCTCACGATATTCTCCTTTACCGTAAGGCATGTGGTGTGAAATCACTGCACATAAGTTTTTAGACAACCTAATTAGTACCCCTCTGGGATTCGGTCTTGCGTCGTTTTCGTAGCATGCGTCTGCTTAAATCCCGAGGCCACCAGGGCTCTCTAGTTTATTTATCTGTATAAATGTATAATGGATTCAAAGCTTGTTATTTTTTACATAGATTCACTTACCATCAATTACCTACCCTTTCCTAAACATTTTAACAATATCCCAAGGAAAATATAAAAACATGTCCAATTTGTATTTCCCATACAATTGTGTACCGACGTATCTATTCAAATGCGCAAATATTTAGATAAGGTGGAATGTTTGCCTTCTATTCCTCGAAATCCTTTCAAAGTAACTCGGAAAGTGAATTGGTGATATCCTGCCAAATTGATATGGGGTTGTTATGTTGAATGTATGCTATAATACAGAGAATAAATAATGGGTGGAATCCTTAACTGACTTCCAAAAATATATCTAGATGATATCTCTATGGAATGAAGAAAGCCGGGTGGCAGTGAGATTTAAGCAAGTACAATTCCCAGCAGAATGAGATTTTCTAAAAAATTAAGTGTAGTGATTTCACACCATGAGTTTTACAGTGAAGGGAAATAACATGAGCATATGTCTTAGAAGTAATTCAAAGACGTATGTATAGTCTTTGAGACGGCGATAGACTCACCGTCTTTCACGTTGTCAGAGAAAAGTGAGTATTGTTATTACATGAGTATGTATTGTATGTATATTGTACTACTAGGAGGATGAATAAGTCTATAAACGTATATAATTAACATAGTGGAAATTGCGGCTCGTAACACATCAGCTTACCCCTAAAAGAACCCTTCTATGAAGGCGTGAAGAGCATTGATATCTGTATCTATATTTATTATATAATCTTGATATTTAAGGTAACAGGTATGAACTATTTATTTTTACTTATCAATTAACAAATAATTATTTCATGCGTATTTTGTACCACAGAAGTCAATAATGTAGTTAAATATTTGCCATACCATTTATGAAATACACTACGCAATAATTTATTGGGCAGGACGTCGAGACAAACGCATTAATATGTAGTTAGTCAAGTTTAAATACCTAGTATTAGTGTCACCGTAAATTACTATCGGCTTGTGAAATGGCGGTAGAGTCTCAGATTGTCTCAATGTTTGTTCAATATACAATCATTAATTAAATGTAGAACTACAAATTAGTACGACTATCATTTGTGTTTCATTAGTAAATTTAATGAAAAAAACTTATTTAACGATTTTTGACGATTAACAAGCCGCATTTATACCAAAATCCAATTCAATGCAATGTAGCTATACCTTATTTTTAAAAGTCTGTAACGACACTTTTGACGGTTCAAAACCGATTGCTGGGGATTTGCATTGGAAGCAGTACACACTATAATATACTATATATATGCTCACGCCATCCTAGAAGGGTCCCCAAAGAGGTATGCTGACGTGTTGTAACAACAACACCCACATTTCACTGAAGATGAAGTGCCAACGTGACAGACGGTGAGTCTATCGCTGTTTTAGGCACTATACATACGTCATTGAATTACTCCTCAGACATATGCAGGTTTCCTCACGATGTATTCCTTCACCGTAAAGCACGTGGTGTGAAATCATTGCATATAAGTTTTTTAGGAAAGCTCTTTGGTACACACCGCTGCAATTCGAACTTTAGTAGCTTACGTAGCAGGCGACTACAATCTCTTCGGCCACCAAGGCTTAAAAATAGTAAAATATATGTATATGTTTATTGTATGTATGGTAAACCGCTACAATCAGTAGGAATAATCCATCAAAGTCATTGCTCCCACGAGTCCCAGTTCGGTTCAAAAGTTAGATTGCGAAGCCCTGTCGTTTCTTGAATGTAAATTAAAACTTTTTTAAATTAATTTATATACTGTGTTTGTTGATTTGGGATTTGTTTTGTTGATAGGTAAGGCATAACAGGATTTCTTATTTGATCTTCGAAGCTGCCCGACTGCGGACTATATCTCAATCTATATATATAAAAATCAATGCCACTTTTCGTTGTAATGTTATAACTCAACAGCGCCTTTACCGATTTAACAAATTTTGGTCTTGAATTATTCGTGGAAGTCCAGGTAAGGTTTGTACGTAGAGATAATTTAAAATAAGTCTTGATAAAGTGTAAAATCTACATCTGTCTATACTCCCATATACAAACAATTTGTACTAATACTTAAAAGCCAATTTGAACCTTAATACCATACTGTAAAGTAAATGAATTTAAAACATTTTTTTATTACTATGCCTTATACGTAGCGAAGCACGTACCTGGCCGCTAGTATACTATATAATATAATCTTTAAATAATTGATTGAAGTCACAATTTTCATACAAAAATATTTTGTCTCTTTAAACGAGTTCATCTAAATTTATTTATTTATTTATTTATTGATCACCAACAAGATGTACATCATCACAAACAAAAACAAACATTGAAATCACTTTGAGAGCATGCTTAATGCCATCTTAATTATAGGTGAAAACTGCAGGTGTAACTACGTTACAGATCTTGATACGGTTTTTATTAACATGTTGAGAGTTATTCCGGCCTGATCCCCTCATTTGATCCACTCTTGGTTTTAACCGTGATGGGTTTATGGCTAAAAATTCTATGTTACATTCTAAGATATCAGAAAAATCTATGTTTTGTAAGGCTGGCCTCACACACATAAAACGTTTTGTTGACAATATTATTGAGTGTGAGACTAGCCTAATATTCCTCAAAAATTGTAACCAAAGTGAAGAAGGTGTAACTACGTTACAGATCTTGATACGGTTTTTATTAACATGTTGAGAGTTATTCCGGTCTGATCCCCTCATTTGATCCACTCTTGGTTTTAACCGTGATGGGTTTATGGCTAAAAATTCTATGTTACATTCTAAGATATCAGAAAAATCTATGTTTTGTAAGGCTGGCCTCACACACATAAAACGTTTTGTTGACAATATTATTGAGTGTGTGACTAGCCTAATATTCCTCAAAAATTGTAACCAAAGTGAAGTGAGGTGGCTAGTTTTGTATAATGTACTTTATTTTATTGTTATTTGTCACAGAGATATGATTACTTAATAAAGAATCCAATTCGTGAATGACGCTATGATTGTTACAAGTTCTATATATGTTCCTCACTAAGTTTTTCTCCACCATAAAGCACGTGGTGTGAAATAACTGCACATAAGTTTTTAGAAAAAACTTATTGGTACAGGCCCCGATGGGATTCGAACTTGCGTAGCAGGCGACTGCTCAAACCCCAAGGCTACCACGACTCTTTTTATTTTATCATTATTAAAACAAAAGTTTAACGAATGTCACGCTTTATCATAAAGAAGATTAAACTCAATTTAAAGAAGGGATTTAAATAACGCCCTTAAAAATAATAACAAAAGTGTAAGGGCCACGATAATCCTTCCAAACTGTACCTTAAGATTTTATGCGGCCCTTAAAATGTTCGAATCCAGCTTCGCCCATAAAACCAGGATTATTTTCATAACAGATATAATATTTAACTGCACGTTTTATTTGCTTAGAATTATTGTTCTTGGACTATTTTATTGTTTATTGTATCTGTGGATAAATGGTTATGTAGATATAAAATAATAATAAATGTATGAATTTTAATTGAATTACCTACTATGTTTAACAAATTTTTTTGATGACTTTAATACCTTTTAAACCTAGCTATATAAAAATATATAAGTAAAAATAAGAAAGAACAGTGTAACTGATAAGTTGATGTGTCTCAGCTTTTCACTAAATACAAATGAAATTCTATACCGTTTCCAAAAAAAAAACAATTATAGATATATATTTGTCTGTCTGTTGTTCCGACCGATTTTAACGAGACTTTGTTATGACGAGCTGATGTTACAAGGAGTAACTTAAGCTTAAATTCAAAAAAATATATTGGTGTAATGAAATGTATGCCAAAACTTTTATATGCCGGATCATTGTGATCCACGCCGTCATATGACTGATTTATGTCATACCCATGAGAATGTTACTTTGCCTTTTTTTTTTGTTGACGATGGCGAAACCTTCGAAAGGTGCCCGACCGCGTATGTGGGATTCTTACCGCACTAAAACTCCCCCGGTGGCCATCCTCAGTGCTCAGGGGGGACTCCGGGTACTCTGGTAGAACGCACCGGTGTCCCCCCACACTTTGCCGGGGCACATCCCCGGGGCAGCTGTGACGCCGCCCCTGGAGACCTCGCTGTGCAAGGCAGCGCGAGCCACATCGCGCTGCCACCTTCCCGAGCCCGCGCCGGTGGTCAAAGCTCCCACCGCCATTAGGCCCTCCGGCCCCCTTTTAGTCGCCTCTTACGACAGGCAGGGGATACCATAGCCATATTCTTAGACCCTGGCTATTGGGTGGATGTTACTTTGCCTAGGCCTACAAGACGATATCGGGGGACGACACAGTGCAGGGTGAAGAAGAGAAACGCTCTACCGACCGATATTGGCAGACGATATCGTTGTCGTCTGTCGTGTCGTTATCGTGTCAGTGGGAAAGAGCCCAATGGTAAACAGTAATCTAAAATAACCGTTTTCATTTAAACATTTCGTCATTTTTTGTATCAGTTATCAGAATTCCAAAACAGATTATTTAAATTGATACGCGCAATCTTCCAACCCTATTGATTCGACACGTCACGGGTGTAATCTTACAATGATTGATGCGAAGCTATTGTGTAGATTTTGGCATACAACCAAATCAAAAAGACCTATCATCTCTTACAAAAGTCCTTACGCTTGAAGGTCGCAGTTATATAGCTATGGGATATAATTTAAAAATCCAACATATTTGGACCTGTAAGACCCAACATTTAGCAGGAATGTAAAGGTCTGCAATATGTGGGCCGTAGCAGTGTTAAATACCACTTTTTCGTGAGCCCCTACGCTTAGCATATTCCTTTATATAGTAGGTCTACAATTATTGGTCAATTAGGTATTTTTTGTATGAATTATTCATACAATGTTCATACGGATTTGATTTGACTGCATGTCACATTATTCACAATTTCTAGACTTAATTCCATACGTGACATGTTGTATGGGAAATTGGGAAGCTACGGCTAGTAAGTCTCGAAATCCATTATTTTTAGTTGTCTCCACCCATTTGCTGCAAACAAACTGAAAATTGAAAATATATCTTCTTGAATTTGATGAATAGTTTATAACATTACCACATATATATATATATATATATATATAGAAGAAAGTCGTGTTAGTACACTATAACTCAAGAACGGCTGAATCGATTTAGCTGAAAATTTGTGGGGAGGTAGTGTAGAATATGTTCTGGACTGGCGTAAAACGTGGTATAGCACAATAAATTCTATGCGGGTGTCACCGCGGGGCCCAGCTAGTAGTAAATATTTTTTTTCACATTAATGTATAGGACCCTAAATATAAAAATGTTGCGTTATTCCTATGTTGAAGTTCCTTCCAAAATAAAATTCATATGCTCACGCCTGTGTTCCCCGAAGGGATAGGCAGAGGTGTTGTGATCACAACAGCCACTTTTCACCGAAGATGATTAAGTGTCAACGTGACAGATGGTGAGCCTATCGCCGTCTTAGACACTATACATACGTCATTGAATTACTTCTGAAACATATGCAGGTTTCCTCACGATGTTTTCCTTCACCGTAAAGCACGTGGTGTGAAATCGCTGTACATAAGTTTTTTAGAAAAACTCATTGGTACAGGCCCCGCTGGGATACGAACTTGCGTCACTTGCGTAGCAGGTGACTGCTCAAACCTCAAGGCCACCACGGCTCAAAATAAAACTCAACGGAAATCTGTGTGATCTCGCAAAAATGCATTTATTGAACAAAATTAGCTCAATGTTACGTTTTTAAATAATGGCATGACGCCATCATACTCAAAAACATATCAAACTCAGCAGGAACGCTATTGATCTTAACCATAAAACCCTGAGTCATTGAGGGTATTTGGAGAGTACGTGTAGTTGGATATCTCAGGCTGATCCGGCAATAAATTATGTATTCCTGTTATAAAACCATCCGCGCGAACCGTTGAGATTCCTCCGATCCCGCTTGTTTTAATGGCGCTCTACGAACGACAGGGCTAGCTTTGCTTTGGAACACACTGAACGTAAAATGGCCAATATTTTTTAATGCCAAATAGATATAATAACTTGATTTGAGAAGAGAAGAAGAGCTGTGGTGGGTTTGAGCAGTCAGCTGCTACGGAAGCGACGCATGTTCGAATCCCAGAGGAGCCAGTACCAATGAGTTTTTCTAAAAAGTTATGTGCAGTAATTTAACACCACGTGCTTTACGGTGAAGGAAAACGTCGTGAGGAAACCTGCATATGTCTGAGAAGTAATTCAAAGACGTGTATATTTTTAATTTTGATTTATCTTATATATCTATCTATGTATTTAAATATATATAACTCAAAGGTGACTGACTGACATAGAGATCTATCAACGCACAGCCCAAACCACAGGACGGATCGGACTGAAATTGGGCATGCAGGTAGATGTTATGACGTAGGCATCCGCTAATAAAGGATTTTGATTAATTCTACTCCCAAGAGGATAAAATAGGGGATGAAAGTTAAGGCT
This sequence comes from Watsonalla binaria, assembly GCA_929442735.1. Classification (NCBI taxonomy): domain Eukaryota; kingdom Metazoa; phylum Arthropoda; class Insecta; order Lepidoptera; family Drepanidae; genus Watsonalla; species Watsonalla binaria. Next base: position 7,569,497 of record OV838937.1, on the reverse strand, counting down.
ACTTTTAATAAAAAAACTTCGCAAGCTTTCATTATTATATGTTGAAACTTAATCAAATTAATCAGTTCCTGGCCCCACCAAGAGACAACCTTTAAAAAAAACATGAGGAAGAAACCACACTGAGGAGAAGACAGGATTAACGTATGTAATTATCGTCACACCGTAAACAAGTCGTGCCTTGGAGGTAGCCACTACAGATGTATCTATATGTCACAAAGATGTTTCTCCAATTTCAAATATTCTTTTATCTACTTTTTGCTCATCAAATTAGCAGACAGTGTGTATCAGGAAATTGTCACTTCCTTCAGTATCACTCATGAATATTTCAGGGTTTCGGAAATTTTGATTCAGTTCTGCTGAAGTGAAATTTATTTTTACAGCTTGAGTGTACAGGTATAAGAGAATAATATTATTTTCTATTTACATCTCACCTAATAATATTTCTAAGCATTCATTTTATAGCAAGGCAGAATAACCTATTGAAGGAAATCATTAATTTGAATTGAATTTACAATCAAGGGCAATTATTCCCTGTAAATTGAACTTGAGCGGCCAAGCTTCAATGTAGTGGATGAACCTTACAATAATACCTATACTAAACTAATACAAGTGAGTCAGCTGTATGATGACAATGATGTAAGTGACAACCAACTGCAGCACGAGCACAGGCAGGGAGCAGTCGAGGGGTATTATCCTGCACACGTAGTACTTGAGCGGCCGAGCTTCTATGTAGTGGATGAACCTTACAATAATACCTATACTAAACTAATACAAGTGAGTCAGCTGTATGATGACAATGATGTAAGTGACAACCAACTGCAGCACGAGCACAGGCAGGGAGCAGTCGAGGGGTATTATCCTGCACACGTAGTACTTGAGCGGCCGAGCTTCTATGTAGCGGATGAACCTTACAATAATACCTATACTAAACTAATACAAGTGAGTCAGCTGTATGATGACAATGATGTTAGTGACAACCAACTGCAGCACGAGCACAGGCAGGGAGCAGTCGAGGGTTATTATCCTCCACACGCGGTACTTGAGCGGCCGAGCTTCTATGTAGCGGATGAACCTTACAATAAAACCTATACTAAACTAATACAAGTGAGTCAGCTGTATGATGACAATAATGTTAGTGACAACCAACTGCAGCACGAGCACAGGCAGGGAGCAGTCGAGGGTTATTATCCTCCACACGCGGTACTTGAGCGGCCGAGCTTCTATGTAGCGGATGAACCTTACAATAATACCTACACTAAACTAATACAAGTGAGTCAGCTGTATGATGACAATGATGTAAGTGACAACCAACTGCAGCACGAGCACAGGCAGGGAGCAGTCGAGGGGTATTATCCTCCACACGCGGTACTTGAGCGGCCGAGCTTCTATGTAGCGGATGAACCTTACAATAATACCTATACTAAACTAATACAAGTGAGTCAGCTGTATGATGACAATGATGTAAGTGACTACCAACTGCAGCACGAGCACAGGCAGGGAGCAGTCGAGGGGTATTATCCTCCACACGCGGTACTTGAGCGGCCGAGCTTCTATGTAGCGGATGAACCTTACAATAATACCTATACTAAACTAATACAAGTGAGTCAGCTGTATGATGACAATGATGTAAGTGACTACCAACTGCAGCACGAGCACAGGCAGGGAGCAGTCGAGGGGTATTATCCTCCACACGCGGTACTTGAGCGGCCGAGCTTCTATGTAGCGGATGAACCTCAATATGTCCGAGCTGCGTTTTACATCTGAAAAAAGTAAATAAAAATTATATCTTATGACTACTGATCCGTATTCTGAGAATAAATAATGTTGCCAACAAGTTTACTAAAGATTTTAATACTAGTAAAAAATATAGCAAGGACAGATGAACGCATCCAAATCTTACTGTTTTCTTCAAGCAACCGGTCATGCAGTACTATTTTAATGTTCTCAGCTTGTACGGAGAGCGAGTCTGCACACAGTGCCGGAGAGTACATGATCAACATTGTCTCGATCAGAGATAAATATGATGTGACTATGCTAGAAAAATGTGCCTGAAATGAAAAAATAAAATTATATTTCTTTACATTTAGGTTGGAAAATATTATTAATATACTTAAAATACTCACAGTTTTGCTGGCATTATCAGTCAATGCCAAGCTTCCATAAATAGATAATAACAGCATTGGGACGTTGAATAACAGTGACACGAAGTACTGAAATATTAATGGTTGCAATGTACATCATATTATTAAAATGAAATATGTAACAGAGACAACATGATACCAACCACGGAGTCGAAGCCGCTCTTGACCCGATTGATGGAATATATCAGAGATTTGTACAAATGCTGGAACTTGGCTACATCTGTTGTGAGGTCCATCAACAGCGGAGGAAACTTGACTAACCGACAGTACGCCGTGTAGAAAATAAAGAAGTATAAAATTATTATGAAATCACAGGTGCCGTAAATTATAATACTTAGGTTCATTATAAACTGAGGCTTATCACAATATTGAGGATAGTAATAGCAGTAAGTCTTAATGAAACTTCCCCTCAGTGTTATTAGGAATAAACACGACAAAAACATTTTTAATTCCCATTTGTAAGATTTGCTTTTAACACCAAGTTGTTGATCTAATATGAACAATTCTTTTTGATAATCACAAAATGACAAATCCTTTCGACATACGAGAAACGTCATGAAGTAACACACGTATTGGATTATACCCAAACAATACCAAAATGCATCGATATTATTTACGAATTCATAGAATGAGTACGCACAAATAGTAGACGCGGAGAAGCATTGTATTATAGACTGTAGCTTAAATAACCAGTTCACTCTATTACTCTCACTTTTGAAATAACCCAAATCAAACGTGAATAAAATTTGCATGAATTTAAAGATATAATTCCACACCCTAGACGCTTTGCAATGATTATTATTCTGAAGAAAATGTAAGTCAATATTTTTTACTTTCATTTTAAATTTTTTTAGTTGTAGTCACGTTGTAAGCGTTAGTATTTCCCAACGATACGTAATAGTTATGACTATTAACTAATCCATTATCGCAGTCTATTAATTTATTAGTTTCATTAAATTTCTGATACAAATATTGTTCATTGGATGATTGGAAATGAAATAATAAATTATTTATTAAATTTACGCTTTGGCGAGGCACTTGTGAACGACAAGAAAGTTAGATATAGGTACTATACAATCAATAAAACTTTATTACATATCTATTATACATATATTATTTATGTACCAAAGAAGAGTAGAATAAATATTCGTTGTTCTCGCCACAGAAACGACGCTTCATACAAATAATTATTTTATTGTTTTTTGCGTATTGATATTTCTTCTAAAAAAATTCCTCATCTTTCCCTTCACCAGAAAGCTCGTGATATGACTTCAGTGCACATAAGTTTTGATAACCCATTGGTTCAGATTATAACTCGCATCGCTTTCGATGCAACTACTCAGATCGCTACCTATTATAGATAATATGTTGTTGTAATAAGTATGCTGAATAAGTATAGTAAATAAATATTTCGGCTTATTTAAGTATTTTCGACCCTAGTAGAATGAAGCCAGATGTAGAGCTGTCGATAGTAGTGAAAGTAATTATTTGTGTCCTTATATAATTTAAAATAAAATATAACGCGCGAGTATTGTTTCAATTCAGATTCGAAAATCACTAGAGCTCTAGATATCAGTTCGGTTCAGTCTTTTATAACTATATGAAAATTAAAGAATAAAACATACAGCATTTAAGAATAACACTTTATTAAAGTATTCGCTTTTAAACAAAGTTAATTTGTGCATAATCGCCTTTACAGGCCACGATTTCTGATACAAAAAAAAAATTTAATTTGTGTAAAATTAACAGTAATACCTATACTAAACTAAAACAAGTGAGTCAGCTGTATGATGACAATGATGTAAGTGACAACCAACTGCAGCACGAGCACAGGCAGGGAGCAGTCGAGGGGTATTATCCTCCACACGTGGTACTTGAGCGGCCGAGCTTCTATGTAGCGGATGAACCTTACAATAATACCTATACTAAACTAATACAAGTGAGTCAGCTGTATGATGACAATGATGTAAGTGACAACCAACTGCAGCACGAGCACAGGCAGGGAGCAGTCGAGGGGTATTATCCTCCACACGCGGTACTTGAGCGGCCGAGCTTCTATGTAGCGGATGAACCTTACAATAATACCTATACTAAACTAATACAAGTGAGTCAGCTGTATGATGACAATGATGTAAGTGACAACCAACTGCAGCACGAGCACAGGCAGGGAGCAGTCGAGGGGTATTATCCTCCACACGCGGTACTTGAGCGGCCGAGCTTCTATGTAGCGGATGAACCTTACACTAATACCTATACTAAACTAATACAAGTGAGTCAACTGTATGATGACAATGATGTAAGTGACAACCAACTGCAGCACGAGCACAGGCAGGGAGCAGTCGAGGGGTATTATCCTCCACACGCGGTACTTGAGCGGCCGAGCTTCTATGTAGCGGATGAACCTCAATATGTCCGAGCTGCGTTTTTCATCTGGAAGAGATTTTTATATTAGTTATATCATTATATCCTTATTGATGTTTTTTTGTTCTGTAAATGCTACCCAACACTTACCCTTTTCATCGAGAAGTCTCTCATGCAATATTATCTTCGTCTTCTCAGCTTCAGCCGATAGCATATCAGCACAGAGTGCAGGAGAAAATATTATTAAGAACGTGTAGAGCACTGATGCATATGTCCCAACTCTTTTGTAGACTCTAGCCTGGAATATAAAATATTAAATAAGGATCTATACTTCATAATCTGTAGATAAAGGTACTACCCAAGCACTTCCGTACTAGGAGCTCGTGGCACAGTTGCTATTGCGCATATCATTCGATCGGCCATGATAAACAAACGTAAACTCCAACAACTGGTATTACGAAGGTCTTAGGGCAATTGTTTCATATAGAAATCAGGTGATTAGTCGCATCTGGTTGAATTTAATGTCGACCGCAACAAAGGTCAGGGAGATGAGATGTCCAAACATTAGTGTGATGAGATGAGATAATATTACGCAGCGCTATCTTTTCATCAATAAAAATGCGCTGGAGCGCTACCTACGGGTTTCGAATCTATGGTTGATTTTTTTTTATAAACATACTAGCTGTGCCACATGGTTTCACCCGCGTGGAGTTAGTTTTATGGGTGAACCGCGGCGCCCTAATGTAAGTTACTCCTTGTAATATTAACTATATGCCAGTGTTAACCTGGTTAGCCGGAACAAACTGACAGAAAGATATAATTAAAAATGTTTTTTATACGAGTACCGTTATATACTTTCATATGCATGTAGTGCCTTCGCATGACACTTCAATTCGTATTTATATTTGTAAAAAACATTCATGCGCAGATAACCCCATTATTTTCGCAAACTCTTGGCAGCCGTCAAATAACAATAACAGATTTTTTTTTACTTACATGGGTGTTCGTATAGTCACCGTATGCTAGGGTTGCGTAAATTGCAAACAACAGCTCGGGCACATTGTACAACAGAGATACGACATACTGAAAACCAATAGAATTGGTCTCAAAGAAATTATAATATAATAGCTGTGCCCTTCACTTGCATAGACTTAATTTCATAGGGAGCTTTATTTCGCGGAACACTTTGTAGTTTCTTACTAATGCATAAATTATAATCAGCTATCTGCCTGTGAACATCCTGCAAAATCGTTCCAATTGTTTCAGAGATAGGATGTTGCAGAAATTTTTATAATTTTGATTTTATCCAGGAATCCGCGAAATATATCCAACCAAGAAATTAAGTCAATACTAATGAAACCGCGGCGCAGCTAATATTGAATATGGAACTACATAGGTACATACTAATTACATATAACAACTACCAACCACAGAATCGAAGGGCTTTTTGACCTTATTAATGGATTCAATGAGAGATTTATACAAATATTGGAATCCGACAATGTTTGTTGTGTCCATTAATATCGAAGGAATTTTTGCTAACCGACAGTATGCAGAATAAAATACAAAAAAATGTACAGTCAAAATGAAATCCATACATAAAGACACTAGGACAATGAGTAGTATTATGTAACGGGGTTTTATACAAGATTCGGGATGAAAAATGCAGTAACCTGCACAAAAAAATGTTCTAGAAGCTACCAAGAAGATACAGGCCAAAATGAATTTAATTTCCACTTTATAAGATTTATTTTCAACACGTAACACTTGATCTAATTTTGCTAACTCTTGTTGGTATTCACAAAATGTCGTTCCTCTACGAGTGAAGGCGAACGCTGCATAAAACGTAGTATATTTAACGAACATAACACTATACCGCAAAGCTACTTCATAGTGATAATGTGAAAAAAATGCTTCCAAACATATAGCTGAAGCGGTTAAGCACTGTATTAAAGATTGAAGCTTGAAGAGTGAATTGACTGCTTTGCTTTCATTTTTAAAATACCCCAAATTAAAGGAAAATAAAATTTGCACGAATTTATAAACCACATTCCAAGGGTCGTATTTTTTCAAGCGACCATAATTGTGATTCCGTAATACGGTTATTAGTTCAGAATTAATAATTGACATTTTCGATTGTTTATTTGGAAACACCAATAAATTCCAATGTCTTGTTTATACAAGAGAGTAGAAACTACTATGATAATGATTCAATGTAGTGAGACATTAATATTGAATCGCTTCTAATAACATTACAATCTAGTGTACATGATGATTTTTCATTATTGACACCTGATGGACACCACTAAATGAATTATAGTTCAATAGATATATCCAAGGTCATTGTTAATATAATTGAACAAGTAATGAACTGAGTACTTTACAGAGTAAGTGAGATGCTTATCCTTGTATTTAATTAGAAAGTATTAATTAACAAAGAGGTACATAAAATGAATGTAGCTCTCTAAAAATATATTTATTTGATTAGACTATGTTCTTTCAAATTGTCATAATGACATCACTTCATACATCTATCTCAAAATATCTTAAAACGAGCAATATTCAAATAAACACAATTATATATATTTAATCTGAATCTCGGAACCAATATTCGTGAAATTGAGTATGTACGGGGTTTTGGTGAATACATTGGTCTATCGTCGTTTTAATTGTGTTTGCACTGCTAAACTGCTACAATATCATTAGATCAATAACTCTTCCTGACATCTATTGGCGAGTAGTAATGCTATTTACTTACTAATAATAAATGTAACCGTATCCTATATCTTAAGAGTACCCCACCTTGAAAAGCAAAGTTTTTAGTTCCCATAGATTATATCTGCTTACCAACGAACGACGTAATCATTAATTTGCCAGGCATTTGCTTAATTGCATGCATTGTAATGATTTTTGGACATTAGCCGTACTTAATCACAAATTGCCCAAAACTATAATTAATGCATTAATCCTATTTCTTAATGATTTAATTATTAAATGTTTCGTTAACGGCGGTTTTTGAACAACTACAATACATAAATGAAGTCAGCTATACTGTGCCAGTTACTACTGGCTACGCATAGGTACAAGTTGGTAATAGTTACTAGATAATTCAAGATGATATTCTACCGTTTGGCGTTGCAAAGGTAAGTGATTTTGCATTCAATAATAATGGCTGGATATGTTCGAAAAAAAATCGAGAAAGTTAGTTAATAGTGTGCTTACGAATCGTCTTATTATATTTATTGAAACGATGCTGTTCTCTTATATTATATATACGTACCACCATCAATTAATTATGTTTGTTTGCTCCGTAATGGCTGGACCGATTTTAACTTTCACTGGCAGATAGCTGCTTTTACAAAGATTATTTTTATTGAATATAAGAAACCGTAGGGCACAGCTAGTCTCACTAATTCATACTTCCAGAATAATCGAGTACTTCGATCTACATCACCTGTTCGAGCATGACGAGCAACGCCAGATTCTACTCCACAAGAAACCAAAGCAAATCTACAGGACACAACTACGCACTGACAGAAAGTTAAACCTTTGTGTGTCAACCCTATTATCACTACTCAGCATGGTACTCTGCGTCACGCTACCATTCGCAGCTTTAGAAAATCCCTGCAACATCTTCAAGAACAACAGCTTATTATACAACCAGATGAAATGGTTGGAAAGCCACATGCCCATGATTGACAGGCTGATTATAGCGCTTTTAATTTTGTTGGTTTATTTTTCTTTGACGACGGTGTTCGATGGGATAAGGAATACCAATATAAGCATGAGTCCTTGGGTGGAAAGAGGAAAGTATGTTGGTAGAAGGAGAATGATTTGAATCTCTATTGTGGAATGCACCGAAACACTGTTGAATTCTGAATACGAACTGATTCTCTCTCTTGTTTGTTACCGGAGAAGTCGTGGTCAAGAGCTGCGGTGGCCTTGGGGTTGAGAGCAGTCGCGTGTTACGCAAGCGACGCAAGCTCAAATCCCGGCGGGGCCTTCTTTAAACACTTATGTGCAGTGATTCCGCAGTACGTGCTTTACGGTGAAGGAAAACATCGTGAGGAAACCTGCATATGTCTGGGAATTAATGCAAAAACGTATGTATAGTGCGTGAGACGGCGATAGACTCACCACATTTCATGTTAGCACTTAATCATCTTCGGTTTAATGTGGATGTTGTTATTTCAACACCTCTACCTACCCTTTTGGGGAATACAGGCGTGAGCATATGTATGTATGTAGGGCGTAGACATCATGTCTCGATGTCTCGCCACGAACTCTGTTATATGTCATTTTGGTCCGTTCGTGTAAGGGTCCTAGAAAAATATTATTTCCTTCTGGAAATCAATCGGTATTGGGATATTGTTTTGAATTTAGATAATTGTGTCGTTAAGGTAGTTAGCAGATAGGGAAGACAAGAAGGCGTGTGGCGAGTTATATTTGCACTTTACTACTGGAGTTCAGACAAGCGCTTGAAATAATATAAACCTGTGTATATATGTAACTAAAGACTTGTATATGTGTCTCATTTATCAAAACCTCTGTAAAGTGTTTGTTTGATTCTGACTTTTTATATAGTAAAGATTCAAGATTCTTAGAATGTGAATTTTGCATGTTAAGTTTAACGTTGAACTTAAAATATTTCGACAGTAAAATTGTAAGAATAGGAATGTGAATTTGATACTTATTAATTAGCCATAGCGTTAATTATACGAATATTTTTTAATTTTCATGTCTTTTAATTGTCAATTCTAACCTTTTGACTATTCTAAAAGTACGGCATCTAGGAATAAATCGTTTGAAATGACACATTCATGCAGCCACGCGCATCTTCGAGATAATAAGCGGCTTTAGCGCAATGTCAGGAGTCACGTCGTCACAATCCTTAGACAGTAAATAAAGAAGAATTTTTTTTTGAGAGTGATAACCTTGACCCTTGATAGCACAAGAGTTCAAATTCAAAAATCTGGTATAGATTCCATTCTGCTTACTAAATGTATATATGTACATATATATACTGTGGTATATTATTTAATAAAAATATATCTCAGTTACATAGTTTTTATTGTTAGTCCTTCGCGTAAAACCGCGGAGCACAGCGAGCTGAGTGATAACTTGTGTATTATAATGAATATTGCCACCAATAAAAAAAATACTGGCATATATCTGTTGAAAGAAGGAATATCCAAATCAAATATTGAGGAAAGAAAAAATATTTATCTGTATATACATAGCTTGTATAAACCTATCACATAGTGAAAAAGAAAAATATAATATAAATAAAAATTATGAAAATCAAATATTTAAAAATATTGGACTCCGAGAAATAGCCTCTGAAAATAAGTGAGCAAGTGAAACCGGGGGCAAAAACCGCAAGTCTCCATTATAACGAGGAAAGATTTGTATTTTGTATGTAAGTTTGTAATGAATAAACTCAAAAACTACTGTACTGATATCAAAAATTCTTTCACCACCAAAAAGCTACATCATCAGCAAGTAACATAGGCTTTATTTAATCCCGTACTCCCACGGGAACGGGAACTAAGCGGATGAAACCGTGTGACGTCCGCTAGTATTTATTAATACAATCGATGATAGCATTATCGGAGCACAATCAAATCAATTGACTTAACCAAGTGCTGTTAGCTTGATAATGGATTGAATAAGACTCATATCCATTATAAACCGTCGGGCAATACGAGCGCTCACAACTCAAAACATTAACAATGAAAGTTAAGAATCGTGAAAAGATCACCGTAACATTCCTCCAGGATCATAATGAGCACAAATTATCTGAAATATGGATCTTATTTCTAAAATTCGCGCAAATTATATTTTCGTTTGATCTCGGCTATTTCAAAAGTGAAAGCAGTGGGGTGAATTTTATTTTTAAACTCCAATCTATAATTCAATGTGTTTCAATATCAGCTGTTTGCATCATCACAAATTTCGCATGTCTGGAGTTCACCCTAGCATCCGAATACACTTTAGTCGTCTGCCAATACATAATATACTACACGACGTTTCTTCTAACTCGAAAGGAACTATCATTTTGTGATTATCAAAAAGAATTGCTCATTTTGGATCAACAGCTGGGTGTTCAAAGTAAATCTTACAATGTGGAAATTAAAATGTTTTCAACTTTGTCATTCTTCATTGTTTTAAGAGGCACGTTTATAGTGACCTACTGTTGTTTTTACTCTCAATATTGTGCTAAGCCTCAGTTAATAATGTTCCTGATTAGTGTTTTTTGCGTCAGCATGGATTTCATTACTATTGTATACTTCTTTATTTTCTATACGGCGTACTGTCGGCTAGTCAAGTTTCCTCCGCTGTTGATGGACCTCACAACAGATGTAGTCAAGTTCCAGCATTTGTACAAATCACTGATATATTCCATCAATCGGGTCAAGAGCGGCTTCGACTCCGTGGTTGGTATCATGTTGTCTCCGTTACATATTTCTATAACCATAACATGATGTACATTGCAACCATTAATATTTCAGTACTTCGTGTCGCTGTTATTAACTATTCCAACTCTATTGTTTTCGATTTATGGAACTTTGGTATTTACTAAATATGTTGATCAAAATGTAAGTATATTTTTGTAATATATTCCAAAACATTATTGATGTAGTAAGAACACAATAACTACTTTATTAAAGAAAAGTAATTTGGCTAAGCTCTTCAGGGACCTGATCACCAGCTCTTAGCGTAGATTCGGACTTGAAGACCGTTATCGAGTTATAAGCGGGTACTCTCTTGGTAAAAAAAATGGTTTATTTTTTATTTTCCAGGCAAATGTACCAAGCATGTTAGCCGCATATTTATCACTAATCGAGACCCTGACGATAATGTATTCCCCGGCACTGTGCGCCGACTCGCTCTCGGTACAAGCTGAGAATATGAAAATTGTTCTGCATGACAGATTGCTCGAAGAAACGAGTAAGGTTTCAAATTATATTATTATGATTATTGCTTTCTTTTTTTCTATTCGCACTGTGGAGTAGTTATTTTTGGAGTATCATGGTAAGGACCTGATTTGTAGATGGATGGACTTAATGACTATGCTGGAAATAAAATATTCAATAAATTTGTTTTGAATGCTTAAAGAATGAGTTGATTTTAACGCCCCCAACGTACAAGGTCTTAGCAAGAAGAAGTATTTGATGATTATATACCCTATAAAGTTTTAATAAATGTCAGGTATCAGACGCAGCTCGGATATATTGAGGTTCATCCGCTACATAGAAGCTCGGCCGCTCAAGTACCACGTGTGGAGGATAATACCCCTAGACTGCTCCCTGCCTGTGCTCGTGCTGCAGTTGGTTGTCACTTACATCATTGTCATCATACAGCTGACTCACTTGTATTAGTTTAGTATAGGTATTATTGTAAAGTTCATTCGTCAAAAGTGATAGCAAGTACATACCAATAAATTAATATTCATAAATTAAATTATTCTTATTTCAAGCTTTTGATGTTGTATTTTAAGCAAGCTGAAATATTTAATAAAATAATTGCAGCTAACAAAAAAAATATGTATTTCTTACCAAATTATTTCTAAAGTAATATGCGTGAAATCATTTGTCGACAACGCATCTACTCCTGACTGTTGAACGTCCTCGTTCGCTTTAACATGAGAGAGCTTTACAAACTACATATTTACCACTAAATGAGAACTTAACAGAGCCGTGGTGGCCTCGGGGTTCGAGCAGTGGCCTGCTACGTAAGCGACGCAAGTTCGAATCCCAGCGGGGCCTGCACCAATGAGTTTTTGTAAAAAACTTATGTACAGTGATTTCACACCACGTGCTTTACAGTGAAGGAAAACATCGTGAGGAAACCTGCATAATTCTGAGAAGTAATTCAAAGACGTATTTATAGTGCCTGAGACGGCGATAGACTCACCATCTGTCACGTTGGCACTTAATCAAATTCGATGAAAAGTGGGTGTTGTGATAACAACACCTCTGCATACCCCTTCGGGGAATACAGGGGTGAGCATATGTATGTATGAGAACTTAACACCATAAATATCATATCAGGCGTTGCTGGTATTGGATAATTATAGATATATTTTAATTTATAAAATTATAAAATTATCACACCGTGTTCATCACACACAAGTGATCAGCCGCATCGGGTTGAATCAAGTGCCGACCCCAACAGTGTATGGGATAAGGCCAGGGAGATGATTAAATTATCACACCAATGTTTAATTGACAAACATTAAAGTGTCATAAAATTTTGCACACAATAATTTGAAAACTAGAACACGTGATGTTGTTAAATTATTTCAAGAGCTGCAAGAACGCGACAACGTAAGTGACGGTGACAGTGAAGAATGTGACAGGCAGCGTGACGTCGAGTGGCACTACTCGCCAGATGACGCATCGGAACGGGCGCTGGCGCAGGTACTCCAGCATAAGCTTCAGCTCCACGTGGACGCACGCATCTGATAGTATACACATATCATTATTGATATAACATCTTATCCTACTATCCTACTAACATGAGTATGCGACGTGAGTGACATCAGAATAACACGGTCATAATTTATTAAGATATGGTGTGAAAAAGAGCTATGGTGGCCTTGAGATTTCAACAATCGCCTGCTACGCAAGCGACGCAAGTTTGAATCCCAGCGAGGCCTGTGGCCAACGTGACATATGGTGAGTTTATCGCCGTCTCAGGCACTATACTTATGTTTTTGAATAACTTCTCAGACATATGCAGGTTTCCTAACGTTATTTTCCTTGACCGTAACGTACGTGGTGTAACATCACTGTACATAAGTTTTTAGAAAAACTCATTGGTACAGGCCCCGCTGGGATTCGAACTTGCTTCGTTTCCATAGCAGGCGACTGCTCAAAACCCTAGGCAATTACAAAATATCTGAACGACGCCTGAACCTGTGTTAATAAACGCAAGCAATGCTTAGCTGTCTACCAGTGATTCAATAACAAGGTACCTGAACTTTGCAGCAGTTGCATGTTTAGGATCTTCTTAATGTTGTCCACTTCATAGCTGATCAGTTCAGCAAAAACAGCCGGAGTTGATATTTGAGATATTATCAGTATTAAGTCCACTGTAAGTGGCATCATGAACGCACCACCACCCTGTAATAAAAAAAAAAGGGTTGTTAAGTGTTATGTATGCGAGATGTATGCATGTGTGCGTGTGGCTGCGTTCACCGTGAAGTGAGTTACATAAACGCTACTAGCAAGCTTGCGTTTTACGTGTGTTCTCGTTGGACTAGTGGTCGCAAACGCTACTGCAGAACACGAGCTTCTAGGATCGATCCCCAGGTCCGACAGTGTTATTGAGTTCAGTAACTTTCCAGTAGCAGCCTGTAGTCTGGATTAGTGCCCATAATGGCAATAGGCTCGCCTCCTGTTACATGGGACTTCAACATAAGTGTCAAAATAAACAGGAAAATGCCTTTCGGGGAATTCTAAGTTAGAATAGTAGGTTTTGGTGTATACGAAATTAGATAAACTTACCCGAATAATAGATTTGAGGAAAAAATATATAAACATCACCATTTTTGGAAATGCCACGAGTAATACGATAGTCATCTGAAAATAGTACATGATATTAGATGTCATTTTGCAAAATGGTTTGCCTTATATTGATTCACAGAAATGTTCGTGTATGAACAGAAGCCTTGCCTTCAAAATTTGTGTTGTTCCAAATATTATTCGTATTCTCCATTTTACGGAGTATTAAAACAAATCTTTAGTTATAAAGCCTGTTTTTTTTTCAGTTCCTGCACTATTGATGTGGGTTTTTAATTATTAGTGAAACAACCCCTCCTTTTTTTTTGTTGACGAGGGGGAAACCTTCAAAAGGTCCCCGACCGCCCTGGGAGAGGCACTCGGGGTATGTGGGATTCTTACCGCACTAAAACCCTCCCGGTGGCCATCCTAAGTGCTCAGGGGGGACTCCGGGTACTCTGATAGAACGCACCGGTGTCCCCCCACACTTTACCGGGCACATCCCCGGGGCAGCTGTGGCGCCGCTCCTGGAGACCTTGCTGTGCAAGGCAGCGCGAGCCACATCGCGCTGCCACCTTCCCGGGCCCGCGGCTCGATGGTCAAAGCTCCCACCCGACCACCGCCAGCAGGCCCTCCGGCCCCCTTTTAGTCGCCTCTTACGACAGGCAGGGGATACCATAGCCATATTCTTTCTTAGGCCCCTCCTGCACTAAGCAGGCATTTTTCACTGATTATATTAAACGATGTAAAGTTTGCAATACATTCTTACCAAACACTGAACTTCCTTGTTGATTTTCTGAAAGCTATCCAACAGACGGTCGTAATTATACAGACACTTCCTGATATGTCTAATGCTATCAACGACATCATTCCGTCCCACTATGACCACAGACACGGGTCGAGACTCACACGTCTTCCTCAACACACTCATCCTACTATAAAGCACGGAGAGAATCATATTCATGCTCATATGACTCAGGTCAATGGACGCTGTGCAACAAATTAAGCTGAACAGCCCAAAAAATGAAAGAACATTGCTGAGAACGATTCCAAACAGAACAGCGCCAATGATCCTTAACACAATAGTTACTGTGAAAGTGATAAAGAAATGAGGGAAATACTGTGTATTGCCCATGATGACGTCACAAGTTCTGATCGAGCTGCAGAATTTAAACAAAAACTTTTCGCTCGTATAATGAGAGTGTAAGGCGCAAATAATGTTCTCCATAACAATGAATGCTGACCAGAGGTTTCCTGTCGATAAAAGTCCAATACTAATACTGACATTCTGAACAATGCAATAAAATCGCATCAAATACGATATAATTTTCGATGAACTGAAGTTGCTGTAGCTACCAAATGCCAGTCGGATGCAGAGGATAATTCTTAACAGAGAGATGCGTTTTAGATTCACTTTAAAATTTTGGTAGTTTTCCATTTCTTTACAATTTTCTGTACTAAGCTCATGGAATGTTTAACAAAAACTGAATTTATTTCAATACACGTAATTGGTATCCAAAAATACTTTTCAGTACCCAGTAATCTATACATATATACAGATTAATAAAATTTAACTGTCTGTTTGTAATTCCAAAATAACTGTTTTTCCCTAAATACATTTGAAAGTATATACGGTACTGACTTAATAAAAGCAATATTAAAAAAATTACCCTCCGGTCTGGCTGTCCATCAGTTAATTTGTTCCGGCTATTAGCCGAAATGACAGGACCGATTTTAACGGGACTTTCACTGACAGATAACTAATGTTACAAGGTGTAACTAAGGCTTGACTTTTACAAAAAATAATTAGGGTTCCACGGGCGTCGCATGAAATTAACTCCACACGGGTGAAACCGCGGGGCACAATTAATTTTCCAATAAAACCAATATATAGGAACATTTCATTTGCTTGATTGAATTGGTGATTTTAGTTTGATTATACAAAGTATCTGGAGGACCGATGTAATTATTTAGTTATATGTACTAATATCCAGTTGTGCCCTGCGGTTTCGTCTGCGTAGATCTAACTTCATTCCCGCGGAACCCTAAACGTTTTTTTAAGTAAAAGTAGCCTAAGTTACTCCTTGTAATATTAGCTATCCGCCTGTGAAAGTCCCGTGAAGAGATTACCCGCAACAAATAGATAGCAAGACAGAGAAAAAATTGTTTTTTATGTCATTACCGTATATATTTTCATATGCATTTAGTGAAAAGCTGTTATTTTGGAATTACAAACAGACACTTCAATTTTATTTATCTGTATAGATGAACATTGAATGGATAACATATCTGAATTTAGCTGCAAAAAAGTTAAAAGTTATGTCAGATTTAACATTTGTCAGGTGACGTCATGAGTGACAAATAACAACGGTTTCTATAAGGTTCAGGATTTTTGACAGCGAGGAATCCAATGACTTCCTCCACATATTTTTAACAATTTACAAGATATTTTTCTCAACAATCACTTGACCTTGGCGGAATAGTTTTACTTAAGCTCATCGGCATTAAATAAATAAAGGAAAGGTAGTTTTCTCAGCGTCGCACTCGACGTCTGGTGTCGGTTTCAATGATACGAAATTGAACCTTATCATCTATGTATTATGTATCTATGTTTTAAATTGTAATTTTAAAGTTACAACTTTTAAATCTATACTAAGAGGAAAGGTTTGAATGTAATTATGTTTGTAACGATTTGGCTCAATATTATCTGACCGATCTTAAAAAATCTTTCAGTAAATATCACATGTAATATAGAAAGCAACTTAATGAAACAACATTATTGACTTGAATAGACAATCCATTATCGCAGTGCAACGCGATGCATTCGATTACAATCTATACAGATAAATAAAATGTAAGTGTCTGTTTGTAATTCCAACTTAACAGCTTTTCACAAAATTCATATAAAAGTCTCCACACTATATTCGTAGTAAACATATAGTCAAATAAAAAAATAAAAAATAACCTGTGTGTCAGTCAATCCGTCTGCCTGTCCGTCTGTTTGTTTCGGCTAATCCCCGAAACGGATGGACCGATTTTAACGAAACTTTCTCTGGCTCATAATTAATGTTACAGGGTACTTAGGTTCTTAACTACTTTTTTTTTAATATCATTAGGATTCAGACCACCCATGTAATTAAGCTTACGCGGGTAAAACCGCGGGGCACAGGCAGTATTAAATAAAGTATGTGATAATGGATTGGTTGATAGCCATTACTAATCGTGATCGTCGGGCAATACTTACGGTTACAACTCAAAACAACGACAAAATGAAAGTCAAAAATACACACAAGATTGACGTACATTTTCTTCAGAATAATAATCATTGCAAAGCGTCTAGGGTGTGGAATTTTATCTTTAAATTAATGCAAATTTTATTCACGTTTGATTTGGGTTATTTGAAAAGCGAGAGTAATAGAGTGAACTGGTTATTTAAGCTACAGTCTATAATACAATGCTTCTCCGCGTCTACTATTTGTGCGTACTCATTCTATGGAATCATAACTAACATCGATGCATTTTGGTATTGTTTGGGTATAATCCAATACGTGTGTTACTTCATGACGTTTCTCGTATGTCGAAAGGATTTGTCATTTTGTGACTATCAACAAGAATTGCTCATATTAGATCAACAACTTGGTGTTAAAAGCAAATCTTACAAATGGGAATTAAAAATGGTTTTGTCCTGTTTATCCCTAATAACACTGAGGGGAAGTTTAATTTTTACTTACTGCTATTTCTACCCTTATTATTGTGCTAAGCCTCAGATTATAATGTATCTAAGTATTGCAATTTACGGCACCTGTGATTTCATAATAATTGTATACTTCTTTATTTTCTACACGGCGTACTGTCGGTTAGTCAAGTTTCCTCCGCTGTTGATGGACCTCACAACAGATGTAGTCAAGTTCCAGCATTTGTACAAATCTCTGATATATTCCATCAATCGGGTCAAGAGCGGCTTCGACTCCGTGGTTGGTATCATGTTGTCTCTGTTACATATTTCCATAACAATAACATGATGTACATATCAACCATTAATATTTCAGTACTTCGTGTCGCTGTTATTCAACATCCCAATGCTGCTATTATCTGTTTACGGAAGCTTGACATATACAGATATAGTAAATATAACTGTGAGTATGTTTATTATTGTTACATGATCCTGGTAGCCGTGGGATAAGAGCAGTTGCCTGTTCGACGCAAGTTCGAATCCCAGGGCACTAATGAGGTTTTAAAAAAATTAAGTGCAGTAATTCCACCCCACGTGCGTTACTGTGAAGGCATCCGTCGTGATGAAACCTGCATATTTCTGATAAATAATTAAAAGATGTGTGAAATGTGGTAGTGTTAAAATACCTTCGCCTACCCCTTCGAGACCCTTCTTGGATAGCGTGAGCATACTAGTTACTACTTATTGTTTCAGACACACTATTCCCGTCTAGTCACAGGACATTTATCTCTGATCGAGACAATGTTGATCATGTACTCTCCGGCACTGTGTGCAGACTCGCTCTCCGTACAAGCTGAGAACATGAAAATAGTACTGCATGACCGATTGCTCCAAGAAAATAGTAAGAATTAGATTTGTTTATCCGTCCTTCCTACTCTCAGGATCCAAATCAGTAATCATATAGTGAACCATATTCGTCCATAAAAGTCAGCGGTAAAATAAAGTTTGAATTTACTGACTCTTTCTTTTCAGATGAAAAACGCAGCTCGGACATATTGAGGTTCATCCGCTACATAGAAGCTCGGCCGCTCAAGTACCGCGTGTGGAGGATAATACCCCTCGACTGCTCCCTGCCTGTGCTCGTGCTGCAGTTGGTTGTCACTTACATCATTGTCATCATACAGCTGACTCACTTGTATTAGTTTAGTATAGGTATTATTGTAAGGTTCATCCGCTACATAGAAGCTCGGCCGCTCAAGTACCGCGTGTGGAGGATAATACCCCTCGACTGCTCCCTGCCTGTGCTCGTGCTGCAGTTGGTTGTCACTTACATCATTGTCATCATACAGCTGACTCACTTGTATTAGTTTAGTATAGGTATTATTGTAAGGTTCATCCGCTACATAGAAGCTCGGCCGCTCAAGTACCGCGTGTGGAGGATAATACCCCGCGACTGCTTCCTGCCTGTGCTCGTGCTGCAGTTGGTTGTCACTTACATCATTGTCATCATACAGCTGACCCACTTGTATTAGCTTAGAATTTGCTAATTCTTCTATATCAGACCCATACAGCACACAGCGACAAAGAACATATTAATACCTTAACTGTTAGGTACCTTTTTTGTGTGAAAAAATTATAAAAGTTACATTGTTTTTTATTCATTTACCTAAGCAATTAAGACTTGAATGCCTACACCAATCTTTACTCAAAAATTAGTTTTTACTTCTTTTTGTATAAGGATCTCTTTTGCTTAACTCTTACTATAGACTAATCGGAGATGAAGCGGTCGCCATGGCCGAAATCGGTCGGATCATCATCACATCACTATAGACTCCATTTATACCAACTCACGACAATTTCCCTAATCAATCTCGCTCAAGCCTATAGATTACCGTGCAACTAAATAGCGTTGACAAATCTACAACGAATTTATACGGACAAGCAATTACACGTCAAACAAAGGGTTGTATGTAAATAGTGATATTACGGACAGACAGACGTATGTGAAAATTATACAGTGTTATGTGGTTTAGTGTCGTTATGACTGGCGCATTCGACCCCCTGTTGAAGAATAGAAATATTATTTTTTATCAATGGATGGAATAATTAACAGGTTTCATTTATCCAATCATAATGCATTATTAATAATGGCTATATTGCTAAAATAATAAATATAATATTAATAATAAATTAATATTATAGGTATATTAAATCTTCACTATTGCATTAGGTAAGTATGTAAAGATAGCTATACGATTGACAAATAAATAAATGAAATATTCAACAAGTTTGCGAATATCCGATCGATATATCAATCCAAATATTAATAAAAAAAACTATTAATTGATATAATATCAGATCTAAAATATTACAAAGTAATAATCAAACGAGCTAAAGCCAAAGATATATTTGTACTAACACTTACCAAAATAAAAATATAATTTGATATTGTGCCTGCAAGGTATCCAATCCGCTAACATTAACCCGAATACTAGGACAAAGGCTGGTCATTAAACAGGGATTTGAAGGGTCGAATGGACCGAAATAAAGCTAGTCTCGGAATAGAGTGGGTTAGCCTATAGTATTGAGGTAGTGCACACACAGGTGATTAAAATGGTAAGCGAGGGTTGAATCTTCGGAATAAAGCATAGGCTACGATTAAAAAGGTTATGGATGTTGGTAATCAATTCTGGATTTGGGGGTCAGGGGGTCTACTCTCTTTCCCCGAAAAATCAAACGTAGCTTCAGTATTATAGTTTTTTTTTTTAATTGTGCCATTTTTTTGTAAAGAGTAATTTTTGAGTTTCTTGCCAGGTTCATTTCAGAAAAAGCAACCGTTCCAAACCTGGCGGCAGCATTTATAATATTGTACAATTATTTCATGTATTTTAGTTATTAGACTATATTTTTAAGGTTTTTAGTTATGTTAGTTTTTAGTTATTCTATGAGTATCCCAATTCCTTAGTCTTTTGAAGCAATATAAATCTATCATTATGTCATTCTGACGATTTGAAAGTACTTTGTAAAAAGTCTATTCGAATAAAGATATTTTTGAGTTTGACTATAGCTTTCCATGCGATTAATAATTTAATTAAAGCCAGTTTGGAATATATAAACGTCAAGGAATTTTCTAGCAGACCACACTCGGACGTTATTTTAGAACGAATAAAAAATTTGCGAATAAAAAAGCGAGTTGGTCTCCAGGACATATTCACCGACTTACGAATTCACCTATTTAACCTCTGTAAAAGGTTGAAAGGTTTAAGTAGTCCTGCGAAACCATGAAGATATGAAATACTGGGCCGACACGAGTTATAAGCGCTCAGCGAAAATAGTGAATGTAGCTACGCATGTATTTTATTCGCGTCGTGTCCTTTTTTTTCAGCTTACATATATGAGAAAATGTCATTGAAAAGAAACCGAGCGCAGTTCGGGTTCTTAAACTTAAATCACGTACGAGTATCAAACCTGCAGCCGTTTAGTGTTGGTGCAAGTTAACGACTGCTTATCATTCTCAACCAGATGCAGATCGTAAAACAAAGGATATTTTCAAGTTGATTTAGAATTATACCTCTATACCAAAGTATATAAATATAAGCTTACTTTGTAGTATGTAATTTTCATAACATTTTTGAAATATTTAAGAAAATGTACTTCTGTCACAATCCTATTTTACTGTCTACGTAATGCAGATTTTTTTATATGAAGTTTAGAAAAATGCCTGTAAAATACGTAAATTATTTTTTATGACATGTTCATCGGCTGATAACTGATACGATTGATTTTTATGATTTCTTTGTACATATTCGGTAGGTCTGAGAATAGGACTTTAATTATATATACATACCCAGTAGGGTGGTCCAGTCTGTTGCTAAGACTGGTTTGCCGGGCAAAGTTTAGTCATTGTAAAAGTATAATAGTTAATTCCGTGTTCTACGCTATGTAATTTATTTATTTATCTAAACACTTACACCATTAGTGAATCAGTAATATAAATAAATAAATAATTAATAGATTATAGTGCCTGAGACGGCGATGGACTCACCCTCTGTCACGTTGGCACTTAATCATCTTCGGTGACGGTACAACACCTCTGCCTACCCCTTCGGGGAAAACAGGCGTGAGCATATGTATGTATTTTAATAGAAGAAAAATTTTCTCTATGGTTTTTGTGAAATATATGTGATTGTGTTTTGTTTTTCCAATAAAGAATATAATTGCTATAATTTTCTCTATAAAGCAATGTTTTATTTATCAAAGTATATTTACATCCACAGCGCATCCACAGTGATATTATAATACAATACGTGTACATACATCAGAATACATTTCAAGCAATAATGTCATCTTGACAGCTAATTTCCCGCCTGAATGGCTTGTCTTCGCCACTAATTGCCGCAGGCTACTGATTCGGACAAAAATCACGCACAAATGCCTTTGAAAGTGACCACATGACCGGAAAATTGCCATAGTTCTTTCATTGGCTGAAATCAGGGGCCTATTGGTTCGTACACCTTGGTAAGGTGTCGCAGATTTGAACCCCGCATAATTTAAAATATTTGTTTACTTTGAGTCTGATGTATTTGTTAAAGTTATTTAGTATTCTATTAGTTCACCCATAGAACTAGGCTTTACTTTATTTGGAACTAGTCGACAGTGTGTGATAATGTCCGACTATTATTTATTTATTCAGTCACAGAAACTGTGCCTATGGGCCGTGGTATCCGCTTACCATCAGACGAAGTAAATATCCTATGTTATCTTCCACCATAATTAAAGCATAACACGTGTCTTATTGTTTACACTAAACACTGCTCATAGTTTGAGAAAATTATATTTTTTGAACAGTATTTATGGAAATATGTATCGAAGGGTTAACCAGTGATGTATCACCGCCATAAAGGTATTTTAAGGGTGCGTCTGCTGACTTCGCCATTTGTGATATTTATGATGCTTTATGATACACAGCCTGGGGCCTGAGATGTTTTAGTACGTGATACTCACGTGAGCAACGCAAGTTCCAAACACAAACGTTCTTACTTTTATTTATTTACCATATACAGGTTGTCGGAGAAAAAGGAACACTTGTCTTCTAGAAGTTGCAGGATTTTATGAGTATATCACTATGTTGAAGTCGTAGAATATCTAGCTCCAACGATAACGTAGTTATAGGCTATGGTTGCTAAGGGCCAAAGAGTGGCCTTAAGCGATTGAATGAACGCGCGGCCGCGTTTACCTACATTACGTACGCGGTAATTAAACTTGTCAAATTAAGAAGAAGGTTAATGGTTTCGAAAAATGGTTTTATGGGATTATTTCAGGAACTATTAGTGTATGAAAAAAAATAAAAACGTAGTTAGATTTCACGTGAATAACTCTACGTTATCGGTGCTTTTTATGCGAAAATAAGGTCTTGAAATGGTCAACTTTGAACGTCAATTACTCGAAAACGGAAGACGATATTTTTGTCACAATAATTTTATTTGCTTCCTAAAATAATACCCTATCATATATTTCAACAGCTGTCCTTTTTTCCCGACACCCTGTATATACGGACTACTAAGATCGTTTAGGTAGCATATTATATTAATAACTTCTGAGCTTTGACGTTTCATTTTGGTACCGAAAATTAACACATATACTGGTACGGTCTTTATGAAGATATTTAAAAAGTAGCCCGAGTTATTCCTTGTAACATTAATTATGTGGCCGTGAAATTCCCGTTTAAATCGGCCTGTCCATATGTATGTTTTAAGTGTTTTTTTTATGTGAGTACCGTATATACTATCATAATCCATTTAATACCTAAAAAGTTATAAATTTCGAATTACAAACAGACACTTCAATTATATTCATCTGTATAAATATAGACAAGCTATCGTAACTGAACCTATTTTAGCATGTACACTGTCCATTGTAATAACGCACGTACAAATTATCCGGACCTGGTATAAAGCACAGGTCACATCAAGGCGTCCTTTCACTTCCTCAATTACATTAACACAGTTTGATTGTGGTAAACCGAGCTGGTGGTAATTTTACGACGGTCAAACTGAATAAATCATTTTGTTTCAAACTGAAGGTTTTATCGACATTCATAGTTGCCTTAGCAGGGCCCAAACTGTTATTTGTCGTCGTTGCAAGACAAAAAATAATTTTAATTTTCAACCGGGGGGCCAACTATGATAGTTAAAGCAGCGCGTATTAAGAACTTCTTAGCTTTAGCGTTTAATTCCGTTACCAAAATTATACGCACTGCTGCAAACTGATGATGGTAGGTCACCCGAAGTATAAAGGACATTGTAAACGAGCGTACATTTCGCGTTTTTTAGATGGTAAGTGGCCACTGCAACCTGTAAGGTGGATATCGTCCAAACCTGGAGGTAGCATTTATAATCTTGGGTAATCATATCATATAATTCTGACGATTTTAAAGTACTTTGATAAATGTAAAATATAGATATAAGAGTTAAAAAAAATCTGAAAACTTTAGTCCGTTTCTTATGTATCTAAATTTCATAGGTGGCCTGCGCAACCCTGATTTTTCAAGTTACTCCTTGCCAGTGAAAGTCCCGTTAATATCGGTTCAGCCGTTTTGAAGATCAGCCGGAACAAACAGAGAGAGAGAGAGAGAGATTCTTTTTTTAATGTGATCACCGTATAATCTGTCATATGTAGTTAGAGAAAAGCTGCTAAAACAAACAGACACTTCCATTTTATTTATGAATAGATATATAGATATCTTGACCTAAGTTATATGATGTGAGCGTGACGGCCTTGAGCTGTCTAAAACCTGCATATTTCTGAGAAGTATTTCAAAGACGTATGTAAAGTGCCTGAGACGGCGATAGACTCACCATGTGTCACGTTGGCACTTAATCATCTTCGGTGAAATGTGGGTGTTGTGATTACAACACCTCTGCCTACCCCTTCGGGGAATACAGGCGTGAGCATATGTAAAATAAAATAAAATAATCATGGCAATGAGATGGTTATGCTCCAGGAGTTCGGAAAGATTAATAGAATGTGGTTAATTAAAATAATTAGAAGGGTTTCGCACAAACATTTGACCACACGATGAACAAACGAAAGGTATTATTTACTTTGGTTTATTACATCCGGGATTATACTATTCGTATAACGTCCATTACTTAGATTGGATGTACCTGTTTCATTATTAATCAAATACCTTCGTACTCCATACATTACGTTATGCAAATTTTTTAATTATATTTTTTTTTTAATAAAAATAAAATGTCTGTATGTACTACCAAATTGACAGCTTCTCACTGACTGCATCTGAAAGTAATTACGGTACTTACATAAAAAAAATATCTCCGTCTGTCTGTTTGTTCTGGGTAATCTCGGAAACCGCTGGATTGATTTTAACTGGGACTTTTACTAGCAAATAGCTGATGTTACAAGGAGTAACTTAGGGTACATTTGTTTTAAAAAAAGCAGCCAAATAATACCAACGCGGGTGAAACCGCAAGGCAAAGATAGTAGTAATAAGATACAGGTGACTTCACAAGCTATGAGCGGTGACTGCACAGTATTCATTTTCTTTGTCGATACGAGCCGTTATCGCGAACGCGCAAAACTCGTGACAGCGCCTGTACAAAGTTACAGTCAAATTCTACATCTATAATACACACGTAGATGAAATATAACATTAAAACCACTCGTGAGATAAGGAACTAAATAATGTTAATACGGTTCATATTTCAAGCTCGCCTCGCCTCGGGGTCGACTCGTGAAATCGAGAAACGCTCTCCGATAAGTCGAGTGCATTTCAGCTTTGAAACAACTAGGTTTCGTATAGAGCAAGGTAGCTATACTTACTACTTAAACTCGATTTCATATTGTAAAAATTGGAAGTAACTAGAGCCTGCAACATGCGTGGCAGTAATATTTCACACATAAACTTTTTACCAAGCACACACTCTCAAAAGATCTCTGGGATCAGTGGTTTAGGCTGTGCGTTGATATAGTCAGTCAGTCATTCAGTCAGGGCTTTATTATGTATGATAATATAAAGTGTATATATCGTATCAACGATAGGGTCTTAACTTAAAAATTTGTGAAAACGATTTAAAATCATAGATAGACCTAAAAAATTACGAACAGCCCGAAGTTTAAAAAAAAATCAGTAATAAATAAGTGATATTAATCGGCAAAACGCAACCTAGACTTTTCTATAAAAAGTTTCATTGTACCCTAAAATAGTAAAATAATTACTGTCAATTTGAATCCATACTTGTCAACCGATCTATGTACGCGATTTCCTAAAACATTCGACTGTTGAATTGAGCTATATATATATATACAGTAATATATAGCTGTATTTTCCGTGTTATTAACATACGAAAAATGCACCCTAAGAAGTATTGGTAGACCAATATGCTTCTGTCAATATTCTTCGCTCCTTTAGCCAAATGGATTTAAAAGAAGCGCAATACGGTTAAATTATATTAAAACCTTATGTCTGTTACTCTTCTCTTTTGATAGGTATTGGTAGACAGTGTTAAAATATACATCATTATAAATTATTATGTGCATTCAATCACTTCATTTCCACGTGTCTTCGTCTTCATTCGACTTCTTGGCAACCGATTCGACTTGTTAGTGACTACAACAAGTAGAGGCTAGCTGCAGGCGAACCATGCATTATGTATTAGTTTTTATAAAGCTCCTCAGAAAATGCAATTTGAAACAAAGTATCAAGTTTAATGCGATCTCAGATTAAAATGGCGAGAAAATACACAGTGAATAAAATAGGATTAGAAAAATGGAAATTTAAATCGACCTTAGCAAAAATAATTTAGCAAAGATTTTTTAATTTCAATCCCCAATAAATACCTCAGGGTTGTTTTCATTTATTTATTACAAAGAATTAACAGCATTTAGCAAATTCCAATGACTACTGCGAATTTCAGTTTCCTTCTTTACTAAAAATCTCTTGCACTCTAAACTTTTATCCATAACATCTAATACATAATGATTCCCACTCAAAATTCCAGCTGCCTAATTGAGTACTGGACTGTACCTCCACCTTACAGAAGATTCCACCTCACAATTCTATCACAGGCAGGGTAGTTTTGTGTTCCTACAGTGAATACCTATGTCACTAGAGTTCCATGAGGAATTTGGTGTTGCAAGTTTTATAGCCGCGTTCGTTTTCTTAAAATCTGTAACATCCATATATATGCAGAAAAATTTAATTGAAGTGTCTGTTTGCAATTTCAAATGAACAGGTTTTCACTAAATGCAAAGTAAGTAATATAATGTATATATACGGTACTCTCCTAAAAACTTTTGACTGCCAGATATTTAATGTAACAAGGAGTAACTTACTTCACTTTTATTAAAATAAAAACAAATTGGTCTAAATCACCCGCGTAGACTACGCGGGTGAAACCGTGGGGCACAGCTAGTGTCATAATTATATGTGATATATATATATATCAATATGTATGTACTTTATTGTTGCATGGAACGCAAAGCATAACTACTTACAACTTTTAAGTTGTAGCAAGAAATTTAAACAATATTTTCTTAACACCTCGCCTAAGGAAAACTCTGCAAATAAAAACAAATGAATTCTTAATTACATTCATTAACTAATAACTTTAATCACGGAGAGGAGAAATATTTCATTATTCTTTTATTTTATTATTCTCAATGCGAGAGCTGGCTGGATGTAATCCGTCAGTGAGCCGTCTACACAAAATGGAGGGAAAAATTCAAAATGGCGGACGCAGGTGCAACGGTATAATGCGTTTTAATTTTAAGTGGTTTTGTTTGTGTTTGCTAGCAGCCGTGAGCTGTTACAACTGCTTGAATAAAATTAAATCAAGGCTTAAATCTTAAAAACTACACATTCCACAGGCGTAATATTATGTATCATAAAGATATATTACAACATAAAGAAAAGACTAACAAATGTCTTACGCTAAACGAAGTACAGGCGGTCAACTCAGAAGTTCTTAATACGCGCTGTTTAAAGCGCTGATGGTAGGCCCCCCTGGCGCCGATATTTAACACGTAAGACTTTTTAAAACAGCTGCAAAATATTCATGCATCTCTTCATACATATTCTTCGGTTACGAGTGCTCCGAATTTGGCCTTTCTGAAAAATACTATTAATTTGGTCATAGTATTGGACTTCATTGGACGCCCTCTACCGACACTGTATTTTATTCAATTACAGGTCTCGACACGAGTTATGACCGTTCAGCGAATATTGTTGGGGTAAATGCGCATATATTTTTTTCGCGTACTTACTTAAAACATTATGTGGTTGTATCCCAATAGTCACTGGCTGACTTGTGCGTTACGAATGTTTTATAATTAGAATAATCGACGACGTACATGAGATAAGCATGTGGGTAAAATATATAGTATCATCTGATAACTTCCCAACCGCGGCTTACATTTCTCAAGTGTTTTTTTTTATTATATAATTTATGAAAAGAGTATTTAATGAGTTTCTTGCCAAGTTCTTCTCAGTAAAAGCAACCTTCCGTACCTGGCGGTAGCATGTATAATACTGTAAATTATGTCTTTCTGGCGATTTGAAAGTGCTTTGTAAAAAGTCTAATCGAATAAAGATATTTTTGACTTGACTTGCGCACCTTGACTTATTAGTTGCATATAATATCATTGACTCTATAACTTTGTGTTTTCTATTTTTTCGAAAATTCGCGTTTTATTATTTATTTATAACTGTAATCGTCTTTCTAACAATCGAATAGAAGCGTGGTCGAAGCTATCAATGCATGAATAAGACTCAATAAAACGTGTCGTCAGATGGAATCGTAAAGCGTGCATTTTCAGCGTGAGTGCATCTACCATCTATGACGTTTATGGTATTGTCGTTTGTTATTGCTCATCGTAATATTATTCGTGAAATAAATTATTTATTTGGTAAAGATCGATTTAATTCTTAAGTAACTGTAAATTTCGATCCACGTGACCACTCCTTTGAGTTGAGGGTTGTCAATGTTAAGAATTATAAAATTAAACTTTTTTATTTATTTTCGTAATATATATTTCTTCTTTGAAGTTTTAAATCTTGGTCTAGCTAATAATATATAAATTGTTGGAATATCGGCACATCACTTTGATCTTCATACAAAACGACTACCATCTGATCTTCACAACCTCTTTAACGGAGAAAATCTGTAATATAGGTTAAACCAATTCTCAGACCATCTTAATTATAATTTTTTTACTGGCATGAATTTGTCATGCTCACTAAAATGTTTGTTACCCTTAAATTTTTTTTGTCTTTCTTACCGTTTCAAGCCTCTTAGGAGTACGTTTGGCAAGCGGTTCGGACCTAACCCTCCGAAGAAACCGACACAATAAAGTATTCCTCAGATATTAATATCTACATATCTCCTGCATTTCCCGAAGGAGAAGGCAGAGGTGTTGTAATAACAACACCCACTTTCTACCGAAGATGATTAAGTGCCAACGTGACAGATGTTGAGTCTATCGCCGTCTAAGGTACTATACATACAGAGTGCCTTGTTCGAGTTTTAAATTCCCCGTAAACGCAGATTTGTGTGGGATCATAATAGTGCCATTCGTGGGCCGACCGATGGCGCTATTTCGATCATAAATTCAATCATAAAAACTCGCACTAGGCCCTCAGGTTATATTGGTTTTAGATATCCGTTGAAGTTTGAACATCAAATAATGAAACCATTAGGTAATTAGATAATCTCGCGGTCATGCCCGGGGCGATGGTTCACTGGGCTTGCCTATGGATGTTGATTAATTGGCAGGAAAATCAAACAGTGGTAAATGGGTTTGTGTAATGTTATATGGGCCTAAGTACACATTGGGTTACCACATTTACAAATAGAATTTCCTCTATTCTGTGACTCTATTATGAGTTTATCTAACGCGTCACCGAACAATATTTGTATGACAAGTAGTTCTTCACGTGACCGATATACTTACAGGCCTGCCTCGTTGGTCTAGTGGTTAGTACGTTCGTTCCCGGGTCGGGTCAAAAATGTATATTGGGTTTTTCTGTCAAGAAATTCACAATAATATGCCCGGAGTTTGGAAGTTGGCGGTGTTTACACCCCTGAGCCTCGGAAAGCACGTTAAGCCGTTGGTCCTCCGCCTGATCTCTCTCCGGCCGTGTCTGATTGCCTCCCATCGGACAATGAGAGTGACCCAATAAAGAGTGCACCTGTGTTTGCGCACACACTTGGGCACTATAATATCTCCTGCGCACATGGCTGATCCTCGTTGAGATTAGCCGCCGTAACCGAAATTCGGTAGGAGATCATTATTATACTTACAGGGTCGAGACTTTTTGGGCCCACATGTGGTACTAAACAATCTAATCTAATCTAAGCAGATAAATAAAAAGTGTCTGTTTGTAATTCCCAAATAACAGCTTTTCCCAAATGCTTAGTGAAAGTATACACGGTACTAACATTGAAAACACACTTTTTTTATTTTCTGTCTGTGATCTTAGCGGGATTTTCACTGTCATTTAGCTGATGTTGCAAGGAGTAGCATAGGACACATTTTCCGTGGACTACCCATGAAATTAAGCTTACGCGGGTAAAACCGCGGGGCACAGCTAGTATTGCATAAATAGCGAAACTAACACCTTGTTCAAATGATTTATTTAATATAATATATTTACAAATAGCTCCCACTGCCCTTTGTAATGTAAATACAAAGGTATAACCATAGTAGTTTGAAGCAAGCGGAGCAAACAGCCTCAAGGCACAATTTGTCTAATGTTCGCCAAATATCTATGAACCAATGTCTAATGGATTCCAGTACATCACAATAATGTATATATAGTGATCTAATATCGTAACATTGGATACGTTATAATAATATCATAGGTGTTTTATCTATGTATACGTATAATTTTAAATAAAGAATAGTAATAATATAATGGTAAACAATGTACATGCACTAGTAATAGCGACGCAAGTTCGAATCCCGGCTGGGCCTGTACCAATAAGGCCTCGCTGGGTTTCGAACTTTTTCCCTTGCGTAGCAGGCGACTTCTCAAACCCCACGGTCACCACGGCTTCTTCGTGAGTAAAATAACTTACCTTATGTGACTTATAATCACATTGTACTAGCGTCATCACAATTTGTTATAAAGCTAAACCAACCGATAACGATACCAACTTATATTTAGGATAGGATACACAAATATAAATATGATATAAGACATAAAATTCAATTTGGCTGCAACCCATCAGTATCCTAAAGTGAGCAATCGTCTGTCTGGGAGACAAAGAGGTAACGAATGTGAGCGATCAATTCCATTCCACTTGGCTGGAGAATGTAGGCTTAATGCCAGTCATCACATTTGCACACATCTTCATTCTAGCGACGAGGAGCTGAGAATAAGTTTGATGAGGCACTGAGAAAATTTTGAATCTATACTAATGTATAAAGCTGAAGAATTTGTTTGCTTGAACATGCTAATTTCAGAAACTACTGTTGCGAATATAAAAAAAAATTCATTGTTTTGCCAATATTTTGTTCGAAAAAGGTTATTTATAGGCTAGCATGACGCTAAGACAAATCGCGGGTTAAAGTAAGCATTAGCGCAAAAAAATATTTTTCTTTCATATATAATATATTTCACAGAGGAACATTATGGCTCATCCATTAATATTCCACATCTGTTTCTTCGTGAATCAATGTCCTCATAAACTTGTTTATTCAAAACAAACAACGTTACATATTTCACACATATCGCATCGAATTATTGCATTTTCATCCACCGAGAAAATATAGTCACAAATTTTATTCAATATTTCAATTCAGTACATAAAGTTATATTCGGGCTTCGAAGTAATATTGCTGATTTGAAATTGAATGTATGCAATGAGTGTTTATTTGATGAGCAGTCCCAGTAGATTAGGCGGATATCATATGTTACAATACAATACTGACTTTTTAACTTCACAGTTAAGTACTTACTTACTGTGGCAAATAAATATTATTATTATTATTATTTTAGTCTTTGAGTTACTGACCTGATGAAGTTGAGGCTTGTCAGTTAAGTGCCACTCTGATAAGGACAAGGATGCAATGTAAGAAAAGTAAATGAATGAATAAATTTGATGATGATGATGATTTTTAACGAAAATTGTTCGGTATCATCGTGGCAGATTGTGAGTCCTTCGACGTTTCGGGCACTGTACATACGATTTTGAATTTCTTCTCTGATAAATATAAGGTTTCCTCACGATGTTTTCCTTCATCGTAATTTTTGTCATATACATACATACAAACATATGCTCACGCCTGTATTCCCCGAAGGGGTAGGCAGAGGTGTTGTAATCACAACACCCTCTTTTAATCGAAGATGATTAAGTGCCAACGTGACACATGGTGAGTCGATCGCCGTCTCAGACACTTTACATACGTCATTGAATTACTTCTCAGAAATATGCAGGTTTCCTCACGGTGTTTTCCTTCACCATAAAGCACGTAGTGTGAAATCACTATACATAAGTTTTTTAGATAAACTCATTGGTACAGGGCCCCACTGGGATTCGAACTTGCGTCGCTTGTGTAGCAGGTGACTGCTCAAACCTCAATGCCACCATGGCTCGTTGTGATATAATTCTACTAATATTATAAACGTTAAAGTTTCAGAGCATGGAGTTGTTACTCTTTCACGTAAAAACAACAAAGTTAATTAATTTTAATGAAACTTCACATTAGTACAACTTAGCACCTTGATGACTAAGCTTCGCACGTTTTTAATATTTGACTTTTTCGAAAATTTAAACCTTACTAGATCGATTTACCACCCCCGCAACCTCATACATACTCAACTAATTGTCATAAATATCGTTGGAGCCGAGATTACAAGATTTGGTCGTTTCAAGGTAAGGTATTAGATGTATCAGAATCGATCGCATGCCGATCACGAGGTCCCGGGTTTTTCTGTCGAGAAATTCACAATAAAATGCCAGGAGTTTGGATGTTGGCGGTGTTTCCACCCCCGTGGCTCGGAAAGCACGTTGGTCCTACGCCTGATCTCTCTCCGGTCGTGTCTGATTGCCTCCCATCGGACTATGAGAGTGAGGGAATAAAGAGTGCACCTGTGTTTGCGCACACACTTGTGCACTATAATATCTCCTGCGCACATGGCTGATCCTCGTTGAGATTGGCCAACGTAACCGAAATTCGGTAGGAGATCATTATTATTATTATAAAGATACGATATATCTTTAATCAGTCAAATTCTGCGCAGACGGAGACGCGGCCCCATAGTTCTACATAAGTTTTTTTTTTAAACTCACTGGATTGCAATTTGTATTAGGGGCTACTTTTACAGCCACTCGGCTATCACGGCTCTTAAAAATATATAAAGAAACTAATGTTACGTTTTAGAAACATACAAGAAGGTGATATCTTTTATCTTTCTATAACAGAAAAATGTAAAATAAATCAAGGGGAGCTAATAAAAGTCTCCATTTGTTAGGTAATTCAATAAGTCACTATAATGTACCTTTTTTATTGAATGACCCGCGAAATAATAGCGTTATCTTTCGTGTTTTGACTTACATTGCCTTACAATTTGATATATTAAAGATTTATTGTATCATACATACCTGCCGATGGTAGTTCAACTATTTTTATTTGCTGTTGTCCCAGCCCAGCATTGTATGAAAAGAATATATACAAATGTAAAGATATCTTAGATAAACATACATACATATGCCTATAATGCTAAGGGGTAGGCAGAGGTGTTGTAGTAACAACACCCACTTTTCACCGAAGATGATTAAGTGCCAACATGACAGATCGTATGTAATAAGTCTATCGTCGTCTCAGGCACTATACATACGTCTTTGAATTACTTCGCAGGTTTCCTCATGATGATTTCCTTCACGTTAAGCACGTGGTGTGAAATCACTGCACATGAGTTATTAAACTCATTGGTACAGACCCCGCTAGGATTCAAACTTGCGCACACTTTGTGCTCACTTTCATTCCAATAACTTATCGTTAGTTAACAATAGTACCTGGAAAACCAAGCATTGCTCGTTTTCTAAAAAATTTATCTTGCTGGAGCTATTTATCGCCCCCGAAACCTCAATACTAAATTTCTTGGAGCTAACAGCAGATGCAGATTATATAAAACAAAAGAATTGTTCGTTTATAAGGTATAATACTATTTATTGAATAAAGACTTAATTATATATACAACGAAAAGTATTTAAAACTAATTGCAAGTAGACTGCTAGGCCCAAATCGGTGTCTCTCGGGATCGTGCCAAGAAGGCTGGCAGCATTGCCACGTTGAATAGCAATGCTGATTCTCTGAGCGAGAAAAGTCACGAGAAGCTTAGATAGATAGATAAGTACATTACGAAATTGAGTGTATGGATAGATCAAATTGGACAGATAACTGGGGAAAAACTTTGTAGTTTACTGAAATGTCCGTAAGAAGTAACCAAATTGGGCCATCCTTATGACTTAGTCCCGCTTATAACAAAACCTTGCTTATACCAAGACTAGACTAAATCTATGTCCATCTCTTTTCAATCCGTATCACAAAAAGAGACCTTCTAAACAATATCTTTTCTTAGGCCATGTTTATCAACTGAATCAACATAAAATATGATAAAAAATTCCTGTTTGATGGTAGATTATTTTGAGATTAATATTCCACGCCTATAAAATTCAAAGATCTGACTAAAACTAACTTCTGGTCTTGGAGACATGAAATTTGGAGGAAGTGTTCTTCATGAGGTAAAAACATATTAAAGACAGAGTTTTTCGAAATTCCAGCCTTAAAAGAGTGAATTTGGGGCTACTACTTACGTCTGAGGACAAAAGCTACTATAATTATACCACGCAGGCAAACCTGCGGGCAGAAGTTATTTGTCAATAATTCAAAAACATTCAACAAAAGGTCCAGGTACTAGCACCCGGGATGTGAGGAACACATAAATAATTTATGACTCGATGACATTGCGAATGATATATTTGCCCTGCGCTCAGTGCCGGCTGTACTGCATAATCTTTTATACGACGATCATCTACAGAGTGATTGTGTATGAATCGGATTGTTGAATTTTATTGTAATGCACCAAAAATTAATTGATCCAATGTTTACCCTACATGTGTAACTTACTCATAAAGTAATAAACATATAAATACATACATACAGATACATAAAATTTAAGTGTCTGTTAGTAATTCCGAAATATCAGCATTTCACTAAATGCATATGAAAGTATACACGGTATTGATGTTGAAAACCCTATTTTAATTTTTTTCTCTATCTGTTGGTCCGTCTGTCTGTCTGTTAGTTCCGACTAATCTCCAAACCGACTGGACTGATTTTAACGGGCCTTTCACTGGTAGATAGCAAATTTTACAAGGAGTAACTCAAACTACATCTATTTAAAAAAAATATGGTTCGTGAAATCAAGTCTATGCGGGTAAAACCGCGGGCACAGCTAGTATAAAATAAAACTAAAATGATGAAATACACGTTGGATGGATTTTAATTTGCGCTTCAACGATCATATTTCCACGAATATGCTACGTTAACTACAGTATGTCCTTGCATATTAAGGAGAGCTACTGCGAATTATGTATAGACATACGCTACTACGAAACAGCTACAATATTTCGTAGCACATCTACGACAAAGCTACGATTACCTAAGCAACATTTTGTTTTAGAAATCTAGTGTAAATGGCTCTTTGCCTATCATATAGAGCCAGTCGTTAGTAAGAGAGCCTTGCGGTTTCATCCACGTAGATTTCATTCATGAGTTGTTAAAAAAAATGTCTTTGTTACTCGACTGCAGATTGTCTAAATAAACAGAGAGAAAATGCTGAACCTTAAATATATTTATAACACATTTGCTCGTAAAGGGTCTCGTATTTCACCAATTTCAATATTGTAGTATATGTCATTATGTACTTGTGCGTTATTGTAATGTACAAGGCACGGTTTATCAAGATGCTCCGTCTAAAGAGAACGATACTTTTTAAATCTTAGCAAAGAGTTTTTATGTCAGAAATTTGGTTAACATTTTATGGATAAAATTAACTTTGAGTAATAAATATTTTTTTAGTTTACTAGTAATACTGGCTGTTTTTTGTGCTAATTTGAGAACAAGTAAAAAATATTCTCTTGTTTTCTTGTAGCAATATCGCCTCGGCTGTCATTTTGACCGCACTTATATCATAATGTACTATGTCGTATGCATACAGTAAAAATATGTTATTTTAACATTATAAACAGATACATACATACATATGCTCACGCCTGTATTCCCCGAAGGGGTAGGCAGAGATGTTGTAATCACAACACCCACTTTTCACCGAAGATGATTAAGTGCTAACGTGACAGATGGTGAGTTCATCGCCGTCTCAGACACTTTACATACGTCATTGAATTACTTCTCAGAAATATGCAGGTTTCATCACGATGTTTTTCTTCACCGTAAAGCACGTGGTGTGAAATCACTGTACACAAGATTTTTAGTTAAACTCATTGGTACAGGCCCCGCTGCAATTCGAACTTGCGTCGCTTGCGTAACAGGCGACTGCTCAAACCTCAAGGCCACCACGGCTCTCATAAACAGATATATCTATAATTATTTATACATATAAAAATGTAAAAGAATATTCTTCTCCTCGTAGTCATTATAGTAACAGCCTATAAGTAAAGTAGAGAAGCGATTTGCTGACAATAACGTCGTGTGTAACGCACCTCGCTCCGGGCGCCGCCTAATATGCAAATATTACAATATTACAGGGGCGTAATACGTAATTCGACGCACGTCTTCTATTCATACTTATTTGGTTTTATTTGCATTTTTTGTATGTTTTTTATCTTAGCTAGTAACATTATTAATGTGAATATTTGGATTATTTGAATGTCACGCTTTTTAACGCCTCTGGATTTTGTATCCTCCCACGCGATACCATGAAGGCGAAGCTGCTGGGATAAGCTAGTAAATATATATATAAATTGCGAATCTATACAGATGACTAAACTTGAAGTGTCTGTTTGTATTTCCAAAAACATACCTTTTGAGTAAATGCATATGAAATCATACAAGGTACAGACATATAAATCATTTTTTTTATATATAAATATCTGTCCGTCTGTCAGAACTCATTTTTTTTATAAAATAAATGTAGTCCGAGTTCTCCTTGTCAGCTCTCTGCAAGTGAAAGTCACGTTGAAATCGGTCCCGCAGTTTCAGAGATTAAACGGAACAAATAGACAGACAGACAGAGAGATATTTTTTTACTTATTTTTCACTAATTTGGTGAAAGTTAATCTATAATTGTACTATTGTCCTATGCTGCATCAATTCAGTGCAATATAGTGAGTTTCAATTTAACTCCAGGACTAATTAATATTAGTTTTTTTAATATTATATTTATTTTTATAAATCCATGGGGAATTATTCTTTGGATAAGTTATAGGCAGTAGAATAGAAGTTTTATTTACATATACTATGAATGACTAGTTCTTAAATAATATTTTAAATAATACTATCACATTGTTTGTAAATAAACACGTAAAATTCCATATTCATACAAATGGAGAATTCCCTTCAAATAGGCAAATCAGAATAACAATTCGCTACCTTCGGATGGCAAATAAAAAATAATCCTACCAATTCACATTGTTACAGAGCACCCTACTTGCCTCGAGGCGGACTACGCTTTTTATCTAGGTAGCAATTTGATTGTAAGCTCATATTACTTATTTACCAAGCTATTTTAAATGTACGATTGACTTGTATATCATATT
Source organism: Watsonalla binaria (assembly GCA_929442735.1). Taxonomy (NCBI): domain Eukaryota; kingdom Metazoa; phylum Arthropoda; class Insecta; order Lepidoptera; family Drepanidae; genus Watsonalla; species Watsonalla binaria. The sequence continues at coordinate 7,532,011 of OV838937.1, read as the reverse complement.
AGCTGTGCCCCGCGGTTTACTTAGTTTTATATAATATATATATATATATATATATATATATATGATATAAAATATTTTTATATAATAATACAAGAGCCGTGGTGGCCTTGAGGTTTGAGCAGTCGCCTGCTACGTAAGCGAAGCAAGTTCGTATCCCAGCGGGGCCTGTACCAATGAGTTTTTCTAAAAAAAGCTTATGTACAGTGATTACACACCACGTGCTTTACGGTGAAGGAAAATATTTCTGATAAGTAATTCAATGACGTATGTAAAGTGCACCGACTGCTCAAACCTTAAGGCCACCACGGCCCTATATACCCAAAATAAATACCGAAACAGTACGTAAACTATAAAATCAAATCGCATACCCAATTTATTCGCCATACGCTCAACGGGTCCATAAAATACCCTCCAATAGAATGCATTCGTGGATTTTTAAATTTAACGACCAAGGAGCACTCTAATCGGGTTTTTATTATTGTTTTAGTACCTATTTTATACCTGCATTTAAATATTGTGTATGATGCGGTTAATTGTCCGTGAACGATTTTAAATCCATTTTACGTTTTGCCGACTGGTTAAGTCTAATTTATCACCTCTAAACTGAATCAAAGGAAGGAATAGTGAGGAACGATGTACCTACTTCTGAGAGAAGTTCTGGAGCCTTACTATGAGCTATTATTCCTTTCTTTCCTTTATTTACTTAATGGCGATGAGCTTAAGTAAAACTATTCCGCCAATGTCAAGTGATTGTTGAGATAAATATCTTGTAAATTGTTATAAATATGTGGAGGAACCCATTGGATTCCTCGTCAAGTGGTTACCGAGCTATTATTGCCTTGATAGTTTTACTCTTATTATGAGACAGATGTATTTGACGTGTATACATCTGTCACTGTCACACAACTGTAATAACATTGCAATAAGAGCTCATGGTTTGGCCCCTGAGATCTTCTTTCAGTCATTACTTTTGACAATTGAGCATTGAAACTGTGTCCATGGTTTTTTATTCATGATATATAAATACTGTAACCTTTAACATTGTTTAATATTTTTTTAAAAGAGTAATTGTTGAGTTTCTTGCTGGATTCTTCTCAACAAAAGCAACCTTCCCAACCCGGTGTTAACATTTTTACTCATGAAAACGATTTGAAAGTACTTTGTAAGCAGTCTAATCAAATAAAGATATTTTGAATTGAACAGGGGCCTTACTTTAACTCTTATTATGAGAAGGGTGTATATGACGTGTATACATCTGTCACTGTCACACAGCTGAACTAACATTACAATAACTCGAACTGAAAAGAAATTCATCTATGTAATAATAAACTGTTTATTAATAAACTATTGACACCCCACGCTTTTTTCCATATTTCTTATTCACACTATTCTAGTTGGATTTTCTATAAACCATTATTCATTATTATGTCAACATTAAACAATAAGGCGTCAACGTAAAAAAAAAATCCTTCAGCAAAAGGCTTTCAGGCTTGAGTAAAGAAGATTGAAAATTCTTGCAAAAGCTGGGAAATACAATTTTTCAGTGTCCAAACGGAGCGTTGGCACGTCAAGCTAAACCCTAGTTTAAATGAAAACTAATTTTAATATTAATGCCCCGACTTATTGCACAAAACTTCACCTTAGGAAATGTAGAATGATGTTTCTGAGTTACGGAAGGAATACATTTTCTAGGAGAATATTGTTTTTAGTAACTGCAGATATTTTGTAGCACACTTGAGATTAATAAACGGCTAGTTTGATGGTAAGCGGTTACCCGAGACTTTCATAAAAACCTAGAAATAAATAGGTGAGTAAGTAGTGCCTACATTATTTTCTTTCAATGTTTTCGTAAATCTTAATTCATTTTTAACACATTTGGATCCAATGGATAGTTTTCTTGTCTTAAATAATCTTCTATATAAAAATAAGTCTTCTTTATATAGTCTTCTCAGAAGAAGAGTAGACAACATCCACATTTCAGCGATCACTAAATGCGAACGAGATAGATATAGTGGGTCTATTACTGTCTCAGGGCAAAGAATTATCTTAAGAAATGCAGATTTCTTCACGATGGTTTCCTTAACATGAAGCACTGGACATCACTGCACTTGACATATATATATATATAGATACTCACGCCTGTATTCCCCGAAGGGGTAGGCAGAGGTGTTGTTACAACACCCACTTTTCACCGAAGATGTTAAGTGCCAACGTGACAGATGGTGAGTCCATCACCGAGTTTCGAACTAGCGTCTGCTTCGAGGCAAGGCGACTGCTCAACTACAAACTTAAACCAATCGGGCAGGCAGACAGAAAAGAGGGTATTTCTTTAATTTTTGCGTCCTAAATACTTCTTTATTAAAATATGTGATAGGATATATTTTTAGGAAGCAAATAAAATGATTATGACAAAAATATCTTCTTCTGTTTTCGAGTAATTGACGTTCAAAGTTGACCATATCAAGACATATATTTTCGCATAAAAATCAGCGGTAACGTAGAGTTATTCACGTGAAATCTAACTACATTTTTATTTATTTCTCCCACTAATAGTTCCTGAAATAATCCCATAAAACCATTTTTCGAAACCTTCCCCTTAACTTAACAAGTATAATTACCGCGTACGTAATGTAGGTAAACACGTCCGCGCGTTCATTCAATTCAAGGCCGCGAGCTCTTTGGCCCTTAGTCACCATACCCTATACCTACGTAATCGTTGGAACTACATATATTACGACTTCAACATACGATATATTCATAAAATCCTACAACTTCTAGAAGACAACTGTTCCTTTTTCTCCGACACCTGTATACAAGGAACAGTACTTAAAACTAATTACAAGTAGAAAACTTGTCCCAAATCGGTGTCTCGGGATCGTGCCAAGACGGCTGGCAGCATTGCCACGTTGAACAGCAATGCTGATTCTCTGAGCGAGAAAGCCCCAGCCCGCTTGTCACGTGCTAAATATTACTTTATGGGGTGTAAAAAAACAAACGACATAAAAATTACACTTTATTAGCTTAAAGATAAACATGCTTCCAACAAATAACAAAATTGAACTACTTAAAGTATTTTTGTATTGATCAACTAAATTCGTCATTATTAAAACAAGATTATATTTATTAAGTATCCTGAAACACAAACATACAGACATTACGTCGATTCTTGTTAAGTCTTTAAAATTGATCTGAAACACCTATAATGAAAATAAAAAAAATATTTTACAAATAAAAACCGTTCTTATAAGGTTTTCGAACGAAAATTTATTTAAAATAAAAAATGGAACTTAACAATTGAAATCACAAGACTATTTTAACACAACCTGTTAATTCAAATTAAGAATATAACGCCGCCATTTTCTGTTCCACATACCAAGAAAATATAAAATGACTGTCTCAGATTTCTATTCTTTTTTTCAACATTCAAACAAACAGTAATATTGTCAATGTCGTTAGAATATTTAAAAAAATACTAGGTATATACAAAATTTAAATGCTAAGTAATTCGTTACAGCTACACATTAGATGACCGGGAAAATAAAAATCATTAACAAATGGAAAACTTTTGATCGACTTTCGATGTGTCAGAGATTTTAACCTATAAGCAGTCTTTTTTATAGTCGAGCGCAAATGCAGAACGGAAAAAGAACCTTAATTCCGTAGTTTAAGCTTTATTTTGCTTGCGTATGTGTTTGATTAATATTATTTTTTGCATTAACGCGTTCACTGCTAACGACGCGTATGTGTGTCCAATTGTTCGAGAATTTACGAAGAAGTTGAAATGTTAGCAGTGAATGTGTTAAGGTGCAACCTGATGTATGCCGCTCGACGCTCGTTTCCAGCGACAAATGTGGTCACGTGATACGTGATTGGAGTTGGTAGGGGGAGGTTAACTGCTTAACCGGACTAAAAGGGCGAGATCCAAGGGCCTCCTGACGAGCTTAAACTTAAAAACTAAGCAACACAGCTAAGGGCACCCCGGTGCGGGGTTCGGACCTCGGCTTAGGGCGTTGCTGGGGGATGAGCTAAGGAGCTGGATCTGAGTGGTATTATTTAGGGCCGTGTTTAAGGCTAGTGGCTCGGCGCGCGCCGGCCCTAGCAAAGGACGGGGGGGATGGAGCGGCTGCATGACGTAGTTCCTTTTTGAGTCTTCGGAAATTTAAAATGGAGTCACGTGACCACATTTGTCGCTGGAAACGAGCGTCGGGCGGCTGCATGTGGTTGCACCTTTAGGGTTTTTATTTTACAGGTCATGAATTTCTTAAATTACTCCCAATTCCAATAAAACAATCAAATCTATAAAATGTATAAAATTGATCCACAATAAGTACGGCAATGATTATTTTATTTTATTATTATATTTTTGGCACTTTCCTGAGGAAAATTATGGAATACAATATGTTGTATCATTGCAAGCAATCAAAATGGTACAGACCTTTACGTTGTACTATATTTACATTACAAGCTCGACCACCTGCGGCTATCAACTACAATTTTGTGAAACATGTCCGCAATGCGCGAGAACCTTCCAAAAGAAGATTGGATACATAAGCCACATGCGAGTCCACTACCGACAAGTTAATCGGAGATGAAGCGGTCGCCATGGCAGAAATCGGTCGGATCATCATCATCATATTTACATTGGATGTAACAAGCGGTAAGCGCTTACGCACCTTTCTAGAAATTAACACCAATGAACGAGAGCACTATCCCTGAAGACAAAGCACTATTATCCTCACGCTTAAGAAGCGTAATTGTTGAGTTACTTGCCGGGTCAACAAAAGCTACCTTCCGAACCCGGTGGCAACATTCATAATTCTGTATAATGTATTTTTGTGTCCTTCCGACGATTCGAAAGTACTTTGTCTAATGAAATAAAGATATTTTGAGCTTTGATTGCTTCGCTAGTAGATGTACAGCAATGACATATGTCACGTGACTGATGTATGTCACTGCAATACATTTTTGATCGTTTCTATTAGCGCAAGCGCGAGAGAATGTTACTTCGTACTAGGCCTATTACTAAGGTATTTTTCTTATTTGTTTGTATACTTATCGCCATTATTTTCGTTGAGAGCTCAAAACTCGTGATGGCTGTATCTGTACCTCTATTAAGAAGCTGCCACCGTTTTCCAAATGCACTCACCGCAAAATGTTTGTATGAGAAATCGTACAGCGCAGCCTAGCGGTCACATGAAGAACTAAAATATTAATTCTAATATAATAATTTTAGCAATGACCGTACCATTAAGATTGCGCGTAACTCTACCTACCTACCTTATATTAAGTTAGCCTATATTATGTACATAGTAAAATGATATCGCTCCATAGTGTAACTATAAAATATCCGGAATATTCCGAAATTTAAAGGAATATGCTTCTTAAAATCGCCAAATAAGTCGAACCCTCAGAACGATAAGGGCTCAACTCAAAAAAATGTGAAATATTTATGTTAAAATAAAAAGAAAATATGCTCACGCCATCCCAGAAGGGTCCCCGAAGGGGTAAGTAGAGGTGTTGTAACAACACTCACATTTCACCGAATATGATCAAGTGCCAACGTGACAGAGGGTGAGTCCATCGCCGTCTCAGGCACTAATACATACGTCTTTGAATTACTTCTGACATATGCAGGTTTCCTCACGATGTTTTCTTTCACCGTAAAGCACGTGGTGTGAAATAACTGAACATAAGTTTTTTAGAAAAACTCATTGGTACAGGCCCCGCTGGGATTAGAACATGCGTCGCTTGGGTAGCAAGCGAATGCTCTAACCCCAAGGGCACCACGGCAAAAAAATATTAAACGATATTTTTTTAACACTTATCTACAATGCACAACCTAAACTATACTTAAAAGAAAAAACACATGGTAGTTATTCAAAACTGGCAAAATAATTACTGCAGAAGTTATAAATTCAAAATTGCCGATTGCGATTGAGCCCCTAGTTCTGAGGGTGCGAATGTTTATATGTAAATTTATTAAATTTAGGAGGAATTTTACCACGACTAGCTTTTACCCGCGACTGTATCCGCGTATCGATTTTTCTTGGGGCTTTCTTGATAATTTTGCTGGAATTTGAAATATAAATAGTTTTATATTTTAAATTCCAGCAAAATTATGCTGTCTATTGACAAATCCCCATAAAGTTAACGTGGGAGTATGGTGATAAAATATAGCCTATAATAATCAGTGATAATGTAGCATTCAAATGGTGAAAGAATTTTTTAAATCGGTCCAGTACTTTTTGAGCCAATTCGTTACAAAGATACATATATGAGATGTTGTTACTTTAGCTATTGTCAGATAAATTGTAAAGTGACGTCATCTGATTTTTTTTTAAATGGTGCCACTATTTCTTTACCTAACCAGTTGTTAAACAATTTGTAATAGCTGAAGCTAGTTGGTACAATCCACCCTTAAAATGATTAGGATAAATACGAACACAGCACAAGGCATTATTGGAACTTCAAAGCTTCTTATTATAACTTCGAAAAATAAGGGAAGGAAAAATTCGATATATGAGGTGAGTAGCTGAATTAGCAGAGCACCTACAAGGTTTTGCGGGAGGCAGTAGGATCGAATCCCGACATTATGTTCGTATTTTTCAAACTATTTCAAAAATTAGGAAAGTAACATTGGTTTAATATCTGCGGTTTTACCCGCGTTGAATTAGATAATTTCATGGGTGACCTGCGGAACCCTCATCATCAACATCATAATTTTTGTCTGACTCTTGTCGGTGCAATTTCTTCCATTCGTCTCTATCTAGTGCCATCTCCTTGACCCTAATGTTTTTGAAAATAAAAGTAGCCTGAGTTACACCTTGTAATATTAGCTATCTACCAGTGAAAGTCCCATTAAAATCAGTCCAGTCGTGTCGGATTAGCCGGAACAAACAGACAGACAGAGAAAAAATTTAGTGTTCGTGTCGTATATATTTTCATATGCATTTAAAGAAAAGTGTGTACAAACAGACACTTGGATAATAATTAAAAAATAAAGTAAACCTGCGGTCTTATCTAATTATAATCATCCGTGCTATCAGCCGCCGGTCTTGATTCCGTATTAGACCTACCCATCCTGGACATATCCATAACGGGCAACCTTAAAACGTAGTCGCTATCCCAGGATCTTTCAATTTGAAGTCTCGATCTTTCCGACCAGGGTATGACTCTGAAATCGCTTTGGTTTGAAGTTGTTGCTATCGCGTTGAGTCGCGGAATCCTTTGAGCTAGTGTCCGGAGTCTGGAGCTCTCCGGACGGTCTTGCCTTGTGTCCGGAACGAAGGTTGGGGCGTCCGTCCGCCGCTCTTGACGCTGCGATGCGAACATATGTGTGTATCTAGGAGAATATGTTTATATTAGAAAAACTTAAACTCAGAACATCCCAGAAGAGTCCCTGTCCCTGAGGATTATCCATTTTTCACCAAAATTTGATAATATGGTGCCAAAGTGACAGATGGTGAGTCAAAACGCTCAAAACTCAAAACCTCTTTATTCGATTAGACTTTTAACAGATTACTTTCATATCGTCAAAATGACATGATTATTTATTTATTTCATTTATTTAGAAACAAACGGCCATACATATTATTATGAGATTAACGGTAAGTATACAAGAAACAGACCTATAGTTTCCTTAAGGAATTTACTTATTATACAGGATTATACATGCCACCGCCGGCTTTGGAAGGTTGATTTTACTAAAGAAACTCAGTAATTACTGTCTTCAAAAATATTATACAATTTAAAAAAACCAAAATAATTCACATGTGACATGTAAGCCTATCACAGTTCCAATGCACAAATGTATATACGATAAAATACTTTAAAAAGCTACTTATATGTGTAGTTTGAGATAACCAGCTCCTACAAGCAGCGCATCTATCACGACTTTCCCACCGTTTTCGTAAACTATACTCGCTAGTGTCACTCGTAATATTTGTATGTAGTACTTTAGTTCTTCACGTCACCGCTAGGTATCGCTGCACAATTTCTCATACAAATGTTCGGCGGCGACGCTAGCGAGTATATATAACGACAATGGTGGCAAACTCGTGATAGGGGTACATGCGCTGCTTGTAGGAGCTGGTTATCTAAAACTATGTGTCCCCTATTAGTCACAAATAGTTATTTTTTTTACCCTCTATATTAGAAACATACTTTTCAAAGCGCTGAAATTGGCATAACTGTTTAAAAAATATACCCCAGTGAAAAAAAACACCTATTTTTGAAATAAGTGTAGTATGTGTCGTGTTTTACATATATTTCTTGAACAACAACATCTACATACTCACAAAACTACTCCGCCATTCTGACATCGCTCGCGATACTCATATTTTTTATACAAGCTATATACCTAGCTATTTCCCTGGGTAGCAGCGGTCTGGCATCTCTCCCTATCCTTTGCACAGTGATATGTCTGCCTTGTTGATTTGCCGACGATATCGACGAAGGTTCTATTACACTATGACCGTGGATCAGAAACCCATTCTGAACTCGATTCGGTGTTGGGAAGTTTAATGCTAAGAAGTCTGGCAATGGTACGCATAATAGACCTAGTTCTTCCTGTAAAAAATAAAAATTGTTTTAGATATTGGAAATTGGACACTCGATAAAGACAAAATAATCTATTCAGGTATATAAAATTGCAAATTAAAAAAAATAATTTTTTTCTCTGTCTGTCTGTATGTCCCGGCCAATATCCGTAAAGCTGAGCTTATTTTAACGGGGCTTTCACTGGCAGGCAGATAATGTTACAAGGATCAACTTAGGCTACTTTTATTTAAAAATAACATGAAGATTCCTTGGGCCGCCTATTAAATTAAGTCTATTCGGGTAAAACCGCGGGGCACAGCTAGCTAAGCTTAATAATAGTTCAAATAACACAGAACTTTAATTATTTCTAATATTTAAATGTGGATTGTGGTAGTGAAGAAGTGTCGGTAAAGGGCGTCCAAGGAAGAACTACTATGACCAAATTAATAGGATTTTTCGGAAATGTCAAATTTGGAGCACTCGTAACCGAAGAAAGTGTATGAAGAGATGCATGAATGTGAATGAAGCGAAAGAAGTATGTAAGGATCGTAGCATGTGGCAAACAGTGGTCTCTGCCCCCCATGGGATAGGCGTGAACATATGAATTGTGGTAGTGAAAAAGTTGTAGGGGAAAACAATATATTGTCAGAGGTTATCAAATTATAAATCCGTCTTTTTATAAAACATACCTTCAGTATATAAAACCCCTATTATTCGTTGGGGGTTTAAAATTTACTTACTTCAGCACTTGGCGTTCGTTCCCTATGAATCTGCGGTATAGGTATGAACGCTTTCTTCTCAGAATCATTACTAGAGATGTTAATGTTTTTTTCCTTATCATCATCCATGGGGATATCTGGTACCACTTGCAAGTCCTCCGGTGGGTTTGGGACCACCACATAACTAGCTATTATACTTGATAGTTGATCTAATACCTGAAAATATAAATGGTATTTAAGCAAAGCACTTTATGATAATATATTAGGATAGGCTCTTAATGGAATTTCATTATACAATTTTGAAAATCAAAACAACTTACACACTGGTTCAGAAAGTAAGGTTTTATAAATTAACTACTTGTGAACACGTGCTGCTTGTGGGGGCTGGTCATCTCAAGCTACGCATTTAGTTATAAGTAAATGTAGTATATTTTTAGTTATGTTAATGTAGTGACACGGGTGTTTAGTCAAGCTACTAGCCCGCTGTGAACGAAGCACAGGATCACGCCACCGATCATACGACGTGAGTCATATGGTCAAAGTCCAACACTCGGGGAGACGACCGTTGACCGCCCATTGTTCTTAGGAAGCAGGCTCCGCCCCTATAAATATGGCCGCCACACGCCTATTGGTCTGTGATGTACGGCCATATTTAATTTGCCACCACTCCTGCGCAAATGTGCCAAGCGCGAAACTTTATTATTATTAATTGTTTTTTCACTATAAATGTAACTTGCTGTTTACTCAAGAGGCAGCACCTTCCGATATCGCATCGAGGGCTCATTATCTTCCCCTCGCCGCATTCGTGCTGGAGTCCCCCAAGGCTCCGTGCTCTCCCCACTCCTTTTCACGCTGTACACCAGCGATATCCCCAAAAGTCCCAGTGCCGATCTAGCTCTCTTCGCCGACGACACGGCTATCTACTATAGAGGCAGAGACCGTCATACGATCGCCAAACATCTCCAAACCGCAGCCAATGCCCTTGGCAAATGGTTCCGGAAATGGAGATTTGAAGTCAACCCAGATAAGAGCGCAGCTGTCCTCTTCTGCCGCTCTGGCGACCGATATCACGATCCTCCTCCATCTGTAACCATGTTCGGCCAACCGATTCCTTGGGAATCCTCGGCCAAATACCTAGGCGTCATCCTCGACCAAACCTTGTCCTTTGCAACCCACACAAAGAAAGTACGGTCACGTGCTTCCTTTGCCCTTGGTCGACTCCACTACCTACTAAATGCACGGAGTAAATTGTCACTTAAGTCTAAGTTGAGAATTTATCTCTCTTGCATCCGTCCCATTATGACATACGCCAGTGTTGTTTTCGCACACAAGGGCAGCTCTAATATCCATAAAATGCAGGTCCTCCAAAACAAATTCTTGCGAAAGGCTGCGGGAGTCCCGTGGTACGTTCGCAATAGTCAACTCCATGTAGATTTCAAAATTCCCACCATAAAACAGTTTATGAAAAGCGCCTCTAAGCGTTTTTTCGAATCTGCTGAAAAACATCCCAACCCACTAATCGTATCGGCCGCCCGATATACCCCCTCCCAAATCTCCACCCGACGCCGTCCGAGGCATGTCCTTACTGACCCTGACGACGATATCACATTGCTTCAGCAAGCAATGTCTCAAAAGCACACACCAAACCGACCATTGTTCCGTCCTCGCCGGCGAGGCACGTCGCGAACTCTACGTCACCGTCCCCCCCGTCCTCTGCTAGGGCCGGCGCGCGCCGAGCCACTAGCCTTAAACATGTCCCTAAATAATACCATTCAGATCCAGCTCCCTAGCTCATCCCCCAGCAACGCCCTAAGCCGAGGTCCGAACCCCGCACCGGGGTGCCCTTAGCTGTGTTGCTTAGTTTTTAAGTTTAAGCTCGGCTGGAGGCCCTTGGGTCTCGCCCTTTAGTCCGGTTAAGCAGTGGAGGTAACTCCCCCCTACCAACTGCGAGAGACCATGTCGTAAAAAATAAAAAAACTCAAGAGGCATTCCGTTCTCTGCAATTAGTTCGCAATATAGTACTTAAACTTTGTTCCCACGCTTTTATTTACATCACACTTTGGTTTCCCCTTAATAAGTAAAATTTTGTAAGTGGTACATAAAGAGTACAAGCTTCATACCATACCACTTCATTAATTTTCATCGACATTTGTGCTTACGTTTCTTAAATTATTTATTTTGTATTCTTGAAATTGTATAATATTTTTGAAAAGAGTAATTACTGAGTTTCTTGCCAGGATCTTCTCAGTAAAAGCAACCTTCCAAACCTGGCGGTAGCATGTATAATCCTGTATAATTATGTCATTCTGACGATTTGAAAGTACTTTGTAAAAAGTCTAATCAAATAAGATACTTTTGACTTTGACTTTGACTTTAAGGTTAAACAAATTATTGTGACAAGATGCCAGCGTATTTTCCTGATGGTACATACATACATACATATGCCTACGCCTGCCACCTGTCACCGAAGATAATTAAGTGCCAACGTGACAGAGGGTTAGTCTATCGCCGTCTCAGGCACTATACATGTCTTTGAATTACTTCTCAGACATATGCAGGTTTCCTCACAATGTTTTCCTTCTCCGTTAAGCATGTGGTGTGATATCACAACACATAAGTTTCTATAAAAACTCATTGGTAGGCCCCGCTGGTATTGGAACTTGCGTCGCTTGTGTAGCAGGCGACTGCTATAACATCAAGACCACCACGGCTTTAATGTAACTATATAATAAGATTACCTCATCAGCTAGTAGTCTGTGTTTGGGATCTTTCACCAGTAACCTTTGTATGAGGAACACTGTGTTGTCTGATACCTGGACTGAATTGCCATCCCTGAAAATATACATTTCATAAAATTACATTATTTCTCCTGATGTCAAAATGGAAAATATTAGTTTTTGATAACAATTTTAGCGCTAAAAGTTCTTCTCGGTCCTAGTCTTCTGAGACTCACCCCTATCTCAATAAAACGATAAACACATATAATTATTTTTTGAGAAATGAGAAATAACATAAAATAAATAATTAAAAAGCGACATACACGCATACAGTCCACCTGATGGTAAGTGGCTACTGCAATCTATTAATACTTGTAACACCAGGGACACTTGTGTGTTGCCTTATAAAGAACATACATATGCTTTTATATTCCCCTACGGGGTAGGCAGAGGTGTTGTAGCAACACCCACTTTCCATAATTAAGCGCCAATGTGACAGCTAGCAGCTCCAAATATCGATCATTATTTGGCTTCCATCTTCTGTAAGGTGTTGCCGTTACTAATAAATCTAGTAGGCAACTTCCAGCTAGCCCTTAATATCGCGCTTTTTCATGTATGTAAGTGGATGCGGGTCAAACTGCAGGTCACAATTATATCTTTCCAATCTTTTTATTGTAAATGGATATCATCCAAAAAACTTTTTTGTATTTTGTGTGTATTAACGGTTTTAATTAAAACAATAAATAAATAAGTACTCACGGCGGTATATTATAGTTAGCAGCCTGTATTCTGGTGAAGAGCTGTGCTAAGCTGGTGTCGCAGAATGGGAACTGTCCATATAGCATTGTGTATAGAACCACCCCTAGCGCCCACATGTCAGATGGTTTGCCCAAGTATGGCTTGCATAGGAGTACATCCGGGGATATGTAGGCTGGTGACCCTGGAGATATGATAGATATATTAAATACCAACTAGGTTTTAACAACAATTTCATCCCTGTTATATGATTATTTAAGTATTGTCTTTAAACTAAATATCAGCAAATTAATTAAGCTTATCAGTGAAAAGTATACAGACATTCGCATTTATAATAATAAAATTGAATAATAGATACAAAAAGAGCCGTGGTGGCCTTGGGGTTTAAGCAGTTGTCTGCTACACAAGCGACGCAAGTCCCGATCCCAGTTCGGGTACCAATGTCATCTCTTACCTCTTTGGTCCTTGAGTAAGTCTCGATCGCTGCCCAAATGAGTCCCCAGACAGAAGTTTGTGATTGTGATACGCCCAGTTCGTTGGTTTAATACTATATTGCCTAATTTCAGATCCCTATGTACTATATTTCTCTGAAATGTGCAATAATGTTATTTTATTTATGAACAATATCATTGTTATTCAAATAAATGTAGAGTACTTGACATAGGTGCAGTGCTTCTAGTAAATCAAATAGGGTTGCCAGCTTCTAAATAAAATAGTGGCAACCCTTTTTTTACAATGATCCCAAAAAGGTCAAAATACCTACAGATTGGGCAACCCTAGAACGGGAACTGCCCTCACCAAAGCCAAATTGTTACTTTCGGAATTCTTCCCAGATAAGTGTGAGTTTCAAGGGCAAGTAATTCTGGATTTCAATTCATTTACCTCGTTCCTTCAGCTCTAATATTCATCTTAATATCTATATAAACATAAAAATCTGATTCTTATGTCCCAAAAATGTACCAACCTTGTGTAAATTAGCGACAACCCTAACAATGTCATAGAATATGAGGATGGCCTCTTTCTCTGGTACTTTCTTCACTTTGGTGACATACTGCTGTAAATTGATCAGTTCAGAGCCTTTCTCACTGAACTGGTGAGCTGTTACGCAGTCTAGAACTAAGAAGAGGCGTTGACGGACACGTCCGGTGTACACAAACCCTGGGCCACAGGGGTTGGGTACTTCCTCTAGGGCATGGTCCTGAAAACATAAAATCATAATCATTGGTTTTAGTTTGGGCTTCCCTAACACAGGTATTTTTTTACTTGTAACCCCATCCACTTTAAAGATACTGTAAGCAACCTGGTTAGTGAATAAATAATTTTTGTATTTTGTATTTAGTCTTGGCTGATATTATAATTGTGCAAATATTTCTGTCTGTCTCAACTAAGCCTTTGATCAATAAGTGAAATTTGGTATAATATACCTAACAAACAAGCATTGGGTGCCACATAATGCAAACATCTGAGAGGATTCTCGAGACTATCCTTCTAAAGCTAGTTTCCAAACCAGTTGTAATTTACTTGCCATTCATAAAGGCCATATCAAGAACTGAATAGGTAATTTTCATTGTCAATTTAAGCCACAGGTTATACACTAATACTGCTTGGTACTTTGCTGTAGTTAATACCTTAAACAAGCCGTGGTGGTGAATGACCCCATCCTGGTCTTTCAGCAAGGACAGCAGGGAGTATTCTGTATGCAGCAACATCTTACCCTGCCTGTCGTCTTGTGATTCTGCCTGACCCTCATTTTTGAGTGTCAGTATTTTGACCTGAAAGGTAATAAAATCCTAATGTTATCCCAGACAAAGCAAAAGAATAGAAATATTTCAACAGGCTCTGGCATATTCAATGATCCCATAAGTATCAGAATAATAAAAATCACAGAAAATACATACAAGCCCATGGACACAATTGTAATAAAAAGTAATATTATTAAAACAAACAGTCCTATATATGATGTACAAATTTTAGCTGAAATGTCTAGCCTCAAAACACCTGTTCACAACCTGTTTACTTCAAAACCCTAAACAAATTAGGTAAGTTTGTTTACACCTGTAATGGTCTATTACATGGTCCTATACATATTTGTAACCATAAATAGAATGTTCTTATGATAAGATGGTGTAATTTTTTAATAAATAGTTCACTTGTAAACACTAATATTCATTTTCAGGATTTAAGGTTGCATATTAAACTTCCACACTAAACTATTTTACCTATTCTATCCTACTAGGATTTCTATCTTTTTTTTTTTTGTTGACAAGGGAGAAACCTTCAAAAGGTCCCCGACTGCCTCGGGAGAGGCAGATCGGGGTATGTGGGGATTGTTACCGCACTAAAACCCCTCCGGTGGCCATCCAGGCCCAGTGCTCAGGGGGGACTCAGGGTACTCTGATAGATCATATCGGTGTCCCCCCACACTTTGCCGGGGCACATCCCCGGGGCAGCTGTGACGCCGCCCCTAGAGACCTCGCTGTGCAAGGCAGTGCGAGCCACATCGCTTGGCCACCTTCCCGGGCCCGCGGCTTGGTTGTCAAAGCTCCCACCCCAACCACCACCAGCAGGCCCTCCGGCCCCCTTTTAGTCACCTCTTATGACAGGCAGGGGATACCATTGCCATATTCTTAGACCCTGACAATGGGTGGATTTCTATCCTATCCTATCCTATCCATGATTAAAACACAATGACACATATGCATATGTAAAGATTATCAGTGACAAAAAGACCCATCCCACATGGTGTTTTTATAATCAATATTGCGACATTAGATTTTATAATAGGATTATTCAAGACTATAATAGTAATATATTTTCGAAAATCACACAGGCATAGTTTAATAGAATGAACGTAATATATATTCCACAAATCTTTGGAGTGGCACTCTCTGTTTAATCTGATAAACTTGTCTCACCGCCTACCCTGTGACATGACTTATCTTGGTGATAATTTGTAAGTATAATTTAACACTTCAAAAATAATTATTTCTACAAAAACGTGCTTTTTACCTGATAGAACTCATCTGTTCTTTCTTTCCTTGCCAAACACTGCACTATGCTTTTAACGGGACTTGGGCCTAATTTAGGACCAAGGAGATAAGGTCCAGCCTTACGTACGACCTTATCAGGAACAGCAGTCCCTGGAGCTGGCACATCATCCCTGTTATACGTAACATTCGACCTTCTGGACGAGGCAGTTATTCTTTTCGAATTTTTCAAAACCCCACTCGCTGTTGAGCCAGTATACGATGAAACCCTCGCGATTTTAGCACTTGGCTGCAATAGCAAAGGTCGTGTCCTCTTTCCTGGATTTGAACTGCTTTCGGGTCGTTCTTGGTCCATAACGTAATCTTCAGTGACGAATTTCGACGACTTTCTAAGTTTTCTAGATAACTGGATCTGAGGTACAAACGTAGTGTTCTTATTTAAATAGTGTAGTTGCACCCGATTACACAACAATTTGTAATTTTATTAAAATAATAAAGAATACACCACAAGTCTCGTTTATTTACCAATGACAGACAGCAGACGGAATCAAATCAAAGAATTTAGAAATTAAAATGTCTGTTTTCTGATGTCGTTCAAAAATCAAATCTTGTCATTTTTGTCTTATTTATATTATCTGTGTTAATTTTTAACCATGTTGTTCCATCTTTAACACTCACATATTAATATGAGAAAAGGGAAAAAGGGAATTAATGCCTATACTCGGAATACGTTGTTCTTCCTGATTTCAAATTAAAATACATAACACCTTACACATGTTAGTGTTTTTTTTTTTATAAATATATTCTAATAACAAATAATAAATAAGTAACTAAAAACTAATTACAAGTAGAAAACTTGGCCCAAATCGGTGTCTCTCGGGATCGTGCCAAGAAGGCTGGCACCTTACATAAACACTCTTATTCTATGGACAAGTTTTACCTACAGACCATAGCAAAACGTTAAAGATATCGTTACTTTATTTTTGCCGATTTTCCGCCGCACCAACCGCGGAGTATGTTACTGCGCCGAATAACGCATAAAATATCAATCAAAGAAAGGCTATATATTAAATGTACACAGGTGAAATGTGATAGCTTCGCTTGTTCTGTACATAGAAAAATAATTATAGTATTTTGAACTTAAAAAGTATTGGTCTTTGATAATAACACGAAGATATAAAACTGCGGTACCTAATTCTAATTACATTTTCGATTAACAGGGTCTTTATTTTTAAACTTTTTATTATCATAAATTATGACTTTTCTCTGTGAATCAATGTCAGTCAATCAGTCAACCAACAGCCGACCCGTCTTGTTGACTGACATAATTTTCTAACCATGTTTGTCACGATAATAATTCTGAAAGGTTTTTTGTGATTCAAGTTTTCACTGCATTGTGCAATCTTATATTAGATAATTATTTATTGTACATAAACACAAATCGTTAAAGTATGTGGAAAGGCTTAAGGTTGACACATTCTCAGTTATCCAAACTACATTTCAATGGCCATAAACTGCACTCTGTAGGTGTACCAGCGCTCGACTCTGTTCTAAACCAATGGTATGAATTTTGCAAGAAGCCGCCTAAAGGTTTTGAGAAGTATTTCCAACCGGGCGGCAGTCCAAAACAGTCAAAGAAGCTTGAGAAAGATGAATCCCCAGCGCCTTCGAAAAGTTCACCACCGTCGAAGTCATCACCTGACAAATGGAACATGAATATGTTTTCTGGGTCCCCCGCGGGAGGCAGGAGCAGCGGGCGAGGACCCTACGAGGGCCAAGACAGGGAGAAATGGATGATGTTCGGCGCAATGGGTATCGTCACTCTCCTTGCATCAATAGCTTACTTCGAACTACGATATCGTGAAATCAGCTGGCGGGACTTCGTAAACATGTACCTGAATAAGGGTGTAGTGGAAAAACTGGAAGTCATCAATAAAAAATGGGTAAGAGTGAAGCTACACGCCGGCACAGCAGTAGAGGGGAAGGTTATCTGGTTTGCCATTGGAAGTGTTGACTCATTTGAAAGGAACCTCGAAAACGCACAGATCGAAATGAGCATTGACCCACCTAACTTCCTCCCCGTTATTTACAAAACTGAAGTGGAAGCAGCCAGTTTGACTGGCATGCTGCCTACTTTACTAATAATTGGCTTTTTAATCTACATGATGAGAAGATCAGCCGATATGATGGGCAGAGGCGGTCGTAAAGGTGGCGGCCTCTTCGGAGGAGTTATGGAATCAACAGCAAAGCTCATCAACCCTACTGATATTGGAGTCAAGTTCCAGGATGTCGCCGGTTGTGAAGAAGCCAAGATAGAAATTATGGAATTTGTAAACTTCTTAAAGAACCCCCAACAGTACATTGATTTGGGAGCTAAGATTCCGAAAGGAGCTTTGCTGACCGGTCCTCCTGGGACAGGAAAAACTTTGCTGGCCAAAGCTACTGCAGGAGAGGCTAATGTCCCGTTCCTCACTGTATCAGGTTCTGAATTCTTGGAGATGTTTGTGGGTGTCGGTCCTTCGAGGGTAAGAGATATGTTTGCTCAGGCCCGTAAACATGCACCATGCATTCTATTCATTGATGAAATAGATGCTGTGGGCAGGAAGCGTGGTGGACGTAGTTTTGGTGGTCATTCGGAACAGGAGAACACCCTGAACCAGCTTCTAGTAGAAATGGATGGCTTTAATACTACTACAAATGTTGTAGTGTTGGCTGCTACTAACAGAGTAGATATTCTGGATAAAGCTCTGCTCAGACCTGGCAGATTTGACAGACAGATCTTCGTGCCTGCACCGGACATCAAGGGAAGAGCTTCAATCTTCAAAGTACATCTGGCACCTCTCAAAACTACCATCAACAAAGACAATCTGGCTAGAAAGATGGCTGCATTAACTCCAGGTATTTCACACAAACTTTCATTCTATTTTTAGTAAATAATAGGGATAGTGGCAATTGTATGCTGCTCTGCAAATAAACCTATTTGTGTAGATTTTTTGCTAAATGCTTTACCTTATCTGATAATAAAGAGTTACATTATACTAATTGAGCAATATCTACCTGGGTAGGTATTATCAGTCAAAGGATGTACCTTAATGCTCTCTCATATACATACAGCATGTGGATGACAATGGAGCCGGTTCTGAGATTGAGATTATATTTATTTATATACAAAGATTGCTCCTCTAAAGGTTACACTCATTCATCAATCTTTTCATTTATCTTATTATTTTTACCATAATTAGTTGATTTCACCCATGATTATAGTTAGGACTACCCAAAATACCCGGATATTTATTGCTGTTCAAAAATTTATGAAATTCTCCTTTCCCAATTTCAGGTTTTACTGGTGCAGACATAGCAAATGTGTGCAATGAAGCTGCTCTGATCGCAGCCCGAGAGCTAGCGAGCAACATCAACATGAAGAACTTTGAACAAGCCATTGAGAGAGTAGTAGCTGGTATGGAGAAGAAATCAAACGTCCTCCAACCAGATGAGAGGAAGATTGTCGCTTACCATGAGGCGGGCCATGCCGTCGCAGGCTGGTTCTTACAACATGCCGATCCACTGCTCAAAGTGTCAATCATCCCTAGAGGTAAAGGTCTCGGTTACGCCCAGTACTTACCTAAGGAACAATACCTGTACAGCAAAGAACAGCTCTTCGATAGAATGTGCATGACTCTAGGAGGCAGAGTGAGCGAGGAAATATTCTTCGGCAGAATCACAACAGGAGCTCAGGATGACCTTAAAAAGATAACCCAGAGTGCGTATGCTCAGATAGTGCACTATGGTATGAACACCAAAGTGGGTAATGTGTCGTTTGAATTGCCACAACCCGGTGAAATGGTTGTTGATAAGCCTTACTCAGAGAAAACGGCTGAGCTGATCGACTCAGAAGTGAGAGATTTGATAGGAACAGCACACAAGCACACAACCGATCTGCTGATCAAACATAAAGAGAACATTGAAAAAGTAGCAGAAAGGTTATTGAAACAAGAGATTCTCAGTAGGGATGACATGATCGAGTTGCTTGGTAAGCGGCCTTTCCCTGAAAAGAGCACTTATGAGGAGTTTGTCGAAGGCACAGGGTCGTTGGAAGAAGACACCACATTGCCAGAAGGCCTGAAAGACTGGAACAAGGAGAAACCTATACCGGCGCCCACAGACAGTATACCTACAGGTGCCACTAAAAATTAAGCCTTTATTGTAGACATTTAGTCAGTTTACTAACGTGAAGTTTTTACCTTTAAGTTTTAAAGGGTTTTTGTTCGCATATACCTCAGTGTGTATGTAAAATGACTTAGATTTGTTTAGCTTAGTCAGAGTGATTTGAATACTTGGAATTATTTGTACATTAAGATGATGACATGTACGTAAATAGATCACAAAAAGCCAATGGCTGGTCGCATTTTGTTGTAATATACACTATATAGAACACCACACCTGCTTCGTTGTTGCTTGTTTTGTAAAATAAACAAATTCCAGTATTTCAGTGTTATTTCATTTTGCTTAATTTTTTGGTAAAACGCGCGAAAAATCCTAAGTTCTAGTCACTGATTACCTATCTCTCTGCCCTACGACGTGAAGGATACTTCTTATAGCTTGTTACTGCACAATGGTACTATTTAGGTAGGCAGGTAAGATATATAATTAAAAAAAAATACCATGCGTCATTGTACTTTGTACCTAACTATTATACAAATAGAATCGGTATTCGGTGCCAACGCCAACGAAGACAATTTACCTAAACATCACTAGAATTTTGGCAAATAATGAAGCGGTAAAATAAGAGGAGATGGATGTCTTTTTGTTGGGAACATAACACTCAATCAACCTTTTTTTTTTATTCAAAAACCTATCCGATACATTTTTGGGCCCGGCACTATATTCAACCTGAAGTGGCTGACCTGACCTTCGTAACCCCTTTTACGAGGCAAATCATAAAAAAATTTAAATTGGTTTGTTCCGGCTAATCTCTGAATCAGCGGAACCAATTTCAACGGGAGCTTCACTGGCAGATATCTGATGTTACAAGGAGTATCATGGGCTACTAAAAATCGGGTACCCATTAAGTCTATGCGGGTGAAACCGCGGGGCACAGCTAGTAATAAATAATAAGTGATATTAAAATCATCTATCTCGAAAGGTCTCGAAGTTGAGAAATATTTATGGCTATTTATGTCAAATAATAGAAGGTCCAAGAAACAATAATTTAGGTAAGTGATTGGAAACTAACTCGGGAGACTACGCGAACGCCACAAACTCACCACCAGTAAAGTTGGCATCAAACATTTTTTCTTGTTTAAATTATAGCGCCATCTAGTGACGCAGCCTGTCGAATCGATGTAAGTTAGTAATCAACCGTCAATGTTCCGATTTGATTTTAAACCATAAAGATAATTTCATAAGTTTCAAAATACAATGACAAGGAGGGAAACGTGTCTTCGTTAAGGGCCAAGAAAACTTAAAGTAGAGGATTAAAATAACGTACCACATTTCAAGTACCAATATATTTAATTGGCCACTGGCTGAAATTAAATTTTACATTGCCTCCCCTCCACGAATGTCGAATGTAAGGCGAATACGTCCACGCGACCAATTCTCGTAATTCCTTTCATTTCATGAGTGAAAAGTTTACGACAGGCCGCGTGATTGTACTCACCCTGTACAAATTGAAGGAAAACTTCAACAAAAAAAAACAGGGTTATATTAAAATTATAATATGAAAATATTCAAATATCGGCCGAATATATATCCAGCCGTCTTTCTGTTTATTTAAATATTCACTACATTACTTTATACATCACCAATTTCTTAAGTAAATTCAGTTTTTGTACAATATAAAAAGAATCTTATATTATCATCTATGTTTACACGCGAGTAGTGTACAACACGCCCGCAATCGCATTAAATCGTGATCTAACCGAGCGAACGAGAAATAAGTGAAATCGTAACAAAATATTTAAAATTATGGTAATTATTACAAGTAAATACTACACTGTTTTTATGTTCAACATTTTATGTCAATATTTAATTAATATCTATACTTAATTCAAGCCTATGATATAACATTATAAATGATGAAAACATTTTTCTCATGATATCATTTAACAATTAATCCATTAACAATTCGCATACCGTCATGTCTATCGAACGGAAAATTAAATCTAATCTCAGTAACAATGAAGGGTCTGTATCAATGACAGTCTCTGATTTTTTCTCCTTTGGGCTTCCGTCCTCGTTTTTTACCGGAGGTGACTCCCGCGAGAGCCATCGCGGCGCGTTTAGCGAGACACGACTTACAGAACCAGTCTTCCGTCGCACCGGGCTCTTCGGTGATGCCGACACAAACCCAGTGGTACCAGCCGTCGCAGCCGTCACAACCTATCATGGGTGAGCCGTTATCAGGCCTTTCACATGCGGGACACACCCATATCTTGTTCCCTTGGTCGTCGACGTAGTAAGGCGTCGGCAGCGGCCCACTCGGCTTCGGTGTCGAGACGACCGGCGAGCCTGAAGGTTCTTCCGACATCGACGCCACATCGCCGTCCTCGAAATGTTCCTGGCCCTTCTTCGCTTTGAACATTATTCGCTTATACTTGGCATGACTCGACGGGGGTCGATTCTTTCTTGGCGGCGATGCGACTGCCGGCGGGGACGAAGACTGCGGCTCTAATTCATTTACGTGGTTATGCTTCGAGTGCTTCTGTTTCGGCGGTCTCGTCACTAGAGCTGATATTTGCGCCAACTCCGGCGATCGACTGTGCTCTCGCGACATCGGCTCGTCTTTAACCGGTGAGCTATCGTCTTCTTTTTTAATCACAGGCTTTATGTTTAATTTGTAAATATCTGGCGAACTCGGAGGCATTGGAGAATTTGAGTTTGACGAGTTTAGTTTCAGTGTCAGTTTCGGGACTAAGCCGTCGACCACTTTATCTTTCTTCTTCTCCTTCTTTTCTTTCTTTATTCTATCCTTTATCTCCAGTTTCTCTTCCTTGTCTCGTTTCTTATCAGACTTCTCTTTATTTTTATCCTTTTTATCTTTTTTCTTTTTAATTTTTAAACCATCTTTGTCCTTCTTTTCTTTTTTGTGGGCCTTGTCCTTTTTCTTATCTGGACTGTCTAATTCTTGGGGTACTTCGGGAGTCGGCACTTTGACTGGTACCGGTTCAGGCTCGGGTTCTGGATCCGGCTCCATGATGGGCTCAGGGGTGGGCACGCGAGGGGGGACAGGGGACGCTCTAGGGGGCTCCTGTCTCACTGGCTCCACTCTTGGCGGATTCAACTCTATTGTTATGTCCGGATGCACAGGGGGCATTTTATATAGACTCGATTTGTGATCCTTATGCGATTTAGACTTATGTTTCTGTAAAATATTTGGAATGGTCTGAGATTTGTGCTTGTCGTGGCGGTCTCTGTCACGCGGAATAGCTGATGATTTATGTAATCCTCTATCATCATTATCTACGGGAATCACTTCTAAACTAGGACGACGTAACATTGGAGGAATCTTCATTGGTGACCGTGACGTGTGGGGGAAAGGCATTAGAGGACGCATACCAGATGACATGCCGCCGGGCAAGAAGCTGGGGCCTGGAATAAGACCAGGTCCACTTCCCAGCGCAAATGGATTTGTCAGTAAATTAGAACCAGGCAAACCTCTTAACGCTGGATTATTTGCTAAATCTGCAAGGAAATCTGAACCAGGAATTAGTCCTGGATTTGGAATTAAACCAGGTCCGGGCATCAACCCTCTGCCAGGAGGCATAGCTGGGAAGAATGGAAAACCAGGATGCATTGGAGGCATCTTTGATTCATTCTTTGGCCTACTTGATTTTGGTGGTTTAGCACCCATTTTCATATTAAGTTTTTCTGCTTGAGCCATTTCGAAACTTAATTGCTGTTGTTGTTTTTTCAATAGTTTTGCTTCTAATTTAGCCGCTTTATCCTTCTTCTCCTTGTGTTTCTTTTCCTTTTTAGCTTTAGGACTGACACTAGATATATCTTTGGGATAGGCTATTTGTTGCTGAATATGCTTGTTTACAGAGATGACTGAGCGGTGTTGCTGCTCGGGTTGCGGCCTTGGCGGCGGCCACGAGTTCATATCCATAGAGTCATCGTCAATACTAATCACCTCATTAGTTCTCAAGTCCATTACCTTAGACAAATCAACAGCACTATTATCATTATTATTCACAACTGGCTCCTCTGATTTCAATCTAACATTATCATGGGGCCTTACGTCACTTGCACTATCATTCGCAGAATTCTGCAGTCTTGAGATCAAAGAGTCAGACTGTGACTTTTCAGGGACAACCTCTGGAGTGTTTCGATCTTCCTTAGTTTTGTTCGATATTCTTTTAAATATATTAATCTTTGATCTATCCGGTTGGGAGGCCAGTTTCTCTTCCTCGTCTACAACCTCCTTCTTTATTTCTACATTGGGTAGTAAGGAATTTGCAGAAGAATTTGCTTTATGTACAGGGACAGAGTTAGGTATAAGCGGAGACTTGGAAATTGGTATTTTTCTTGGTACAGGAATAGCATCTTCTGCCACCAATGAATTTTTTGGGAGCACTGGCGGCAGTTCTAATGGTTCCTGCTTTATCACTGGCCGTATTGGTTCTGGAATAGGTGCCGGTGGAGGAATTATGGGCGGTGGAGGTTTGACAGGTTGTGCCGGTGGCACAATGGGTCTTGGCGCTGGCATGGTCACATGATTATGGAGCAAAGGTAGCACATCTTTGCTTTTTATTGGATACCCGGGAGGATATTTATTCAATTTACTACTATCTTTTGATTTACTACTCTCACCTTTATGACTCTTATCTTTTCTTTTACTTTTCATAACTTTACCATTCAATAATTTATTCTTCTTAGATTTCTTATCACTTTTCTCTACTATTGGTGCTTTTGTTACATTAGAATGCTGTGAGTTTGTTTTATGCTTATCATAGTGTTTCTCTGACATGATAGTGGGAGGCCGGGCTTCAGGGAGCTTTCCTTCTCGAGCAGGAGAAAGGAAGCCAGACATTGTCATCATGACACTGCTAATTTCTCTAGTCCTCTCCTCCTCGTCCAACCGTAACCGAGGCCTTTTGCTATTAGGTACTGAGACAGGGTCAATGGGCCTCTTGAATATATCCTTGGACTTGTCTGGACTATCAGTGACAGATATTTCAGGGCTAGTACATGTTGCAGTGGTCTCACCATTGTCAATGCCATTTTGTCGGATCTCAACAGTCCCCGCAACAGCTGGTGTGTCTCTCTCCTTCTCAGGGTACATAGGGGGCAAGTGTTCATGGACATGCATAGGTCTCGTAACCACTTCATGACTGCCAGGCTTTAGAAAATTCAAATTAGATTCTTTTGGTTTAGGGAACTTTTCAGTACTGACCGGAGGTGGAACAGCTGGTACACTTTGAACGTACTCTGCTAACTCTGGCAAATGCACGTGAAGGTCACGGAAAACTAATCCTAAGTCATGTAAATTTGGTTCAGTCCTATTAAATTGTTCAGCATATCTATTAGCTTGAGTCCCAAGTGACAGTATGTATTTCTCTAGCACATGCACCAGGATGTCCAGGGGAGTCGAGTTGGTGCCGTTCCATCCTATAGTTTGGCATATTTGCGCAACATTCCTTCGCAGTATCTCACGGGCGTACGCCTCTGACATTATGACACCAACAAAGTTATCTGGAACAAACAATTGTATGGGCATTATTGTAATGAATTAACGGTAAATGATTACTATTTCCAAATTTGAACGTATTCCTTACTGTTATGAATAAACGAAATTACTTTACGATCTGCAGGACTTCAAAAACAGCAAATCTCATGATTTTATACCTCCAAGTGTCTAGTAGTACAGAGACGTGATTCCGAACAGGTGAAATCCTCAAGTTTGGAACACACATGTATGCTTCAATACAATCTTAACAATTCAAGGATAATTTATAAATACAGATAAATCGATTACAATGCAAAATAACGAAGTGTTTACGTAAAAACTTCTCAGCATTCTAAAAACACAGTACCCCGTGCGCCATGATTGCATTTTGGGTTGTCAATGTTCAGTGTTGCTTACTCAATATAATTAAATGGCGGTCTCTTAAAGCTGCGTTCATTTTATTTATGTCGGTGATTTTATATGGTATTGTTTTAAATTTTGTCACACCTACCTAAAAAAATCGGAAACTATAAGAACGCAATGCTGGGATTAAAATAAAGACATGAAAAGTGTGTATACAACATGTAAATTATAGATTTATTTTCTGATTGATAAATGTGTATACTAATTTGTTAATTGTTACAATCCAATTGACTATTCATAGACTTAACATAATTTCATTGTATTGTCATACTAGGCCAACTATCTTTCGCCAGTTTTGAACATACTTTAAAAACACCTAAAGGAGTTCAAAAAACCTTTTCTTAGTACTTTCTCCTCAACAAAAACTGTGCCAAGAACCCACTTCAAATTTCATATAACTCCCTAGGTCAGTCTGGCTAGACTGAATTTTATATGGATATTTTATAATAGTATGCATTTTTTTTGAGCTTGTTACTTGAGAAACTCTTATTTATTTGAAGAAATTGATTTTTTTTTCATAATTTTTTTTCTGTGTCAAAGTTGTTCAGTATACAGGCTTAATCGACTAAACTCGACTAGCACGGGCTTAAGTTTGACCATATGGAATAAAATTCCGTTAGGAGCAGGCTGTATGTGATTTGAACTGGAACTATATGCAAAAAAATTAAAACGAAACTGTCAGTTTGTCAAATTCGCTAATGGTTGACGGACTGTGATATGCCTTTTTGTAGATAGAATTTTATAATTCTTCGTTTTTATACACGTTAAACGGCATTAAAACAATATAACAAGCCGAATAATTTCATTAACTGGAATCGGTAGCCGTTTGGACCGCACATTGAACGTTTATATCTAGTTTGAGTATTTGTCCCATAGTACCAAGTTGTGGAGTTTTGAATTAATAACTTTTTTCATGATAAACCAGTGTAGGCTATTGTGGTGAAGTTTAAAATGACCACGTCCTCGGAGGACGTGTTGTTGAGTGTGGGCTATGTGCGGTATAAGAAAGGCGACGGCACGCTGTATGTGATGAATCAGAGACTGGCGTGGATGCTGGAGAATCGAGACACAGTTGCTGTATCACACAAATACGCTGATATTAAGAGTAATAACGCTTTATACTTTATTATGTCTCTGTTATATACCAATATTAGTTACATATCTTTTCCCACAGCCCGTTATGCAAAATTTTACTTCACCAAATATCTTGTCTTAGGCTATAAGATATTACCATAAAGTGTAAGTGTAGAAGAGCAAATTGCATATATTCTGTCTGGAAAACCATACATTTGTATCTTGTATGTGTTAAAAAATTCACATGTGTGTGTCTCAACCAGGTAATACTTACTATGTTGATGTTACATAAACATCCGTGACCATGTTATCATCATCAATTTTATTTTTCATCATTTTTTATCCATAGAAGTGTATCAGTCACTTAGTTTTAGTAATGTAGAAAAAATTACATAATATATCTTATTCCTTTATATTGGGATTGAGCATTGGCAATGGGATTGAGCAATTTTTGAGTAAAATTAGTAAGATCTTGAAGATTTTGTACTTTTCACTGATAGGTTGAACATCTCATGACTGTACACTGGTTGTGCCCCACAGCTTCTCCCATACAGATTTCATTTTATTTAAAATTAATGTAGCTTAACACTTTCACTGCAAAATTTCATCTTTTCTGTAAACTCTCTAACAGTTGGACGCACAGACGCCTCGTTAGCAGTGAACGCATTAAATTACTTCTTGTAACATCAGCAATTTGTAAGTGAAAGTCCCGTTAATCCCAGTCCAGCCTTTCAGTCAGTTGCTGAAAGAAACAGAAGGACAGATAAATTTTAGAAAGTTTTTTTTTGTATTTAGTGTAAAGCTGTTAATCTTGAATTGCAAACATGCACTTCAATTTTATCTGTATAGGTTTATAGTGTTAATAAACTTAGTCATTTCAAAACATGCCCCAATTACCTATAATAATTTCTATAAACCTCTTCTATGGCCACATATTGATGACAAACAACATGATGTTTCCATCAAACTGTTGTGGCCAAAAACTACTGTAACAGCATTATTATTGACAGGCCTTAAAACCCTTGAAGCAGCAGCAGACGGCACACAGTATGATTATAGCCTACTATTTGATTATCAATGCACACACATCAGATACACATAAATTAATCCATAACCCTAACAGTGCCCCAACAGTCCAACAGTGTTGCTCGAGCTTACATTTTGCATTTTTTTTTGTATGGAGACATAAAACTTCCTTCACTCACAGTTTCTTTTTAACATTCCTATACAAAAGGAGAAAAATACTCTGATATTGTCAAGTAAAACCAAGTTTAAATCTTATACTTTGGGCACTGTTCTCTTTCATTTTTACAATGTTATCTCAAAATACAATGACCTTTTTTATGTAATAAATAATCATGAGAGGGAATCATTGTGCTATGGCAATGTGGGGTCAAGATTTCCATCACATTGGTATTGTACACAGGATTAGATAATGGATTCATTGTTGTTGTTTTGTAAATCGAATCCGAATTAGAATTAAAAAGCGTAAGGAAATCTTAATAGAATTTGAAGCTGATAATATTTTTTACTGTCTGCATGGTTAGCCCTACCTTATTACTTGATATACTCTTGTAGCTGATTCTATGTAAAGACAGAGTGGCATGGAAAGAGATGGAGGAGGGCTTCACCCAAGGAGGGGTCCATATCCCAAAGATATAAAGAATATACCACAACTTACTAACCATTAGATTTAAGCTAAACATACTAACAACATTTGATTTGTAACATCAGGGATGTGGAAATAAAGAGGCTTTATTATTATTATATTATTATACTCTTTTATACTATTATACTCTATATTATTAGTATATTGCATAACCTTTTCAGAGGTATATTAAATAATATACCTAATACTATATTTTTCTGTAATGAACATAATGGACTTATCCCACACATTGTTGGGGTCGGCACTTGGTTCAACCCAATGTGGCTGATCACATGGCTCACTTTACAATACAGTCTGTTACTCAGTGAGAATATAAAATTCTGCCAGTTCATTTGTTTTTGAGTTTATTAATTACAAAGAAAAAAAATCATAGACTGTAATGATTTCAATCAGGATAATGACATTTCTTTTCACTTTCAGCACAGAAAATATCCCCGATAGGCAAGCCTAAAGTCCAGCTACAAGTGGTGTTACATGATGGGACATGTTCTACGTTTCATTTTGTCAACCCAGCTGGGCCGGACGCTCAGGCGAAGGACCGAGATCAAGTCAAGATGTTGCTACAGAATCTATTGCCTAAGTTTAAGAGACAAATTGACGGGGAGCTTGAAATGAAGTCTAAGTAAGTTTTTTTTCATTTCCATATATACATATGCTCACGCCTGTATTCCCCGAAGAGGTAGGCATAGGTGTTGTAATAACAACACCCACTTTTCCATAAGTGCCAATGTGACAAATGGTGAATCTATCGCCGTCTCAGGCACTATACATACATCTTTAAAATACTTCTCAGACATATGCACGTTTCCTCACGTTGTTTTCCTTCACCGTAAAGCATGTGGTGTAAAATCACTGCACATAAGTTTTTAGAAAAACTCATTGGTACTGCAACGCAAGCGACTATTCAAACTCGACGGCCACCACAGCTCATTTACATCTATGTATTAATATAACAAATCTGAAGTTAGATCTTTTGTTTTGTTGAAAATACTAATCTCAGGAACTATATTGGTTTGGATTGAAAACTTCTTTCACAAGTTACAAGTATTAATAGGCTACAGTGGCAGTTTGTCGCCTTACTTAAAAAAAGCAGGAAAAATTATCCAATCGGAAAATTACAGCTTCATAGCTGAACGCTTTTCGAGTCCAGAGGGAAGTATCTTCTATATATGTAATTAATATTTGTTTTCTTATTTTTCCAGGTTATTGTCTCTGCATCCAATTCTAAAGCATTTATACGAAGATCTAGTGATATCAAAAGTGATAAATAGTGAGGAGTATTGGAATACGCCCACCCTCAAGCATTATACTGAATCTAATAATGTTAAACAGGAGGCTGGTGAGATTTCCATACTTATAAATTTGACAGTGTCTGTTCATACTTTTTACATGGTATTAGCACTACTATAATCAAGAGTTTGCACACTAGCATCACTCACAATCTTTGTGTGACATATTCTATGTGACAGTTCCTCACGTCTTCGCTAGGAAGTGCTGTAGAATTTCTTGTATAAATTAAGAAAATGGTTCCAAACTCGTATAAAGGGTATTACATACATACATATGCTGACGCCTGTATTCCCCGAAGGGGTAGGCAGAGGTGTTGTAATCACAACACCCACTTTTCACCGAATTTGATTAAGTGCCAATGTGACAGATGGTGAGTCCATCGCCGTCTCAGACACTTTACATACGTCATTGAATTACTTCTCAGAAATATGCAGGTTTCCTCACGATGTTTTCCTTGACCGTAAAGCACGTGGTGTGAAATTACTGTACATAAGTTTTTTAGAAAAACTCATTGGTACAGGCCCCGCTGGGATTCGAACTTGGGTCGCTTGCGTAGCAGGCGACTGCTCAAACCTGAAGGCCACCGCAGCTTGTTAATAACTAACATATTTATATATTTAACAGGTGTATCTGGCGCTTTCCTAGCCGACATCCAACCACAGACAGACGGATGCAACGGTCTTAAATATAACTTGACACAAGACATTATAGACGCGATATTTAAAACATACCCGGCTGTCAGGAAGAAACATATTGATTATGTGCCCAATAAGATGACAGAGGCAGAGTTTTGGACCAAGTTCTTCCAGTCGCATTATTTTCATAGGTGAGTGTATGCTCACGTCATCCCAGAAGGGTCCCCGAAGGGGTAAGCAGAAGTGTATCAACAACACCCACATTTCACCGAATACGATCAAGTGCCAACGGGACACAGGGTGAGTCCGTCGCCGTCTCAGGCACTATACATAAGTCTTTGAATTACTTCTCAGACTTATGCAGGTTTCCTCACGATGTTTTCCTTCACCGTAAAGCACGTGGTGTTAAATAACTGCACATAAGTTTTTAGAATAACTCATTGGTACAGGTCCCGCTGGCATTCGAACTTGCGTCGCTTGCCTAGCAGGCGACTGCTCTAACCCATAATGTGTTATCCTTGTGTTTGGGTATTTACAGAAAAAAAATGTATGTAAGTATTATATCTGTCCGAGGGCCTAGTGCGAGGTTTTCATTGCCGCCGTCACAAGTTGACGGCGGCACACGTTGACGTAAACGCAGATTTGTATAGGATCGAAACAGCGCCATCTGTCGTCCTAAAGATGACACTATTGATTTTATATTACTACCTTTGTTTAGTTTGGGACTAGATGCCGAGGTGTGATAATGTCCAAACATTATTATTATTAATTAGCCGCAGCTCGCATTGCAAGAGAGATGCCTCTAGCAGACGACTAGCAACTTCTATCAAAAGATGATGAGAATAATAAAGACTTTGTGCCTTACATCAAGAGAGTCATCACTATTATCATCTCCCTGGTCTTATCCCATACATGTTCGAGTCTGAATCGTGAATCATCGTGAATCAAATGGGTTCAACTCGATGCTACTGATCATTTGATTTTTAAAAGAGGCGACTGCCATCTGATCTTCACAATCCCTTTTACGAGGAATACCTTTAATCTGGGCTAAACCAATTGTTAGACTCGTGTCAGACGTAGGCCTTCGACAGAAAAACAATATATAATGGTATTTAGTGTGAAATATGTTGTCTTGTTCGTTACATAGCACTAAGCAAATTTGGAATGGTATATAATTTATTTTTAGTATTCAAATCTGCTTCGTCTCCCCAAAAGAATTAAGGCCACAATGTAAATGGGACTTGCTTTTCGGGACACAACGTAAAGCGCCCACTCTTTGTGATGTTAATTTTGTCAAATAATATTCGTATTTCTCTTTCAGAGACCGCATTGCCTCATCATCTAGTAAAGACTTGTTTGGTGAATGTGCCAAATTGGATGACCAAGCCATCGCTTCAGCTATGAAACACACTACACTAGATCTCACGGTACCTTACTGAATTATATACCTTATGCCAACCGGTTAAGGCCCATGTTGAAATATGCGTTCCCATACGACCAATATGCCGAAATTATTTGTAATTCGAACCGTATTATAGTTTCATTTGTATGTAAGCTTTGTCTTAGCTACTGGATATATTTTGAGACATTTAAAAAATTAAAATAATGGTTTCAGCCTCTTTGCCTTAAAACACTTTAATTTGCACAAGTATCTTATGTTGGGGAATCGGCCGGGAGCGTAGAGGACACATTTTTCACTGTGGATGGGTTCTGGTTGGAGCCAAACCGTAATGGGGGGCTAAATGGCTGGCATTCACGTCATACTTGTGAACAGGTGCTGCTTGTGGGGGCTGGTCATCTCAACCGACACAATTATACGTAGTTTACTATTAGTTTTTATATTTTTTTATTGATTGGACTGGAACTGTGTTCTTGGGCTTATATTTTTTTATGATTTATATTGTATTACTGAAAGTTGTAAAAAAATTGTTTTTTAAGGGTTTTTGTAATTACTGAGTTTCTTGCCAGGTTCTTCTCAGTAAAAGCAACCTTCCGAAACTGGCGGTAGCATGAATAATCCTATGTAATCGTGTCTTTCTGACGATTTGAAAGTACTTTGTTAAAAGACTTGAATAAAGATTTTTTGAATTGAATGGTCGGACCAAATAAAAAAACGTTTACTTCCGCATCCGCTACATATAATAGCAGATAATGATAATGTCAGAAGTCAGCTGATTTTACACATAATTTTGATACACAATGAAACTAATGAAATGTTTTGTTGTCAGGTTGACCTTCCCCAGTTCAATGAACCAATCCCGCTGGTGGCTGAGGAGGATACTCCCCACGAGAAGGAGCGAGGGGACACCTCCATACACCGCAACATGATCAAACGGTTTAACCAACACTCCATCATGGTAAGTGCTCACCACAGTCGAGGTACAACAGCGAGGCGCGGGCTAGTCTATATCTATATACGAAGATTATTAAGTGCCAACGTGACAGATGGTGAGTCCATCGCCGTCTCAGACACTTTACATACGTCATTGAATTACTTCTCAGAAATATGCAGGTTTCCTCACGACGTTTTCTTTCACTGTAAAACAAGTGGTGTGAAACTGAATCACTGTACATAAGTTTTTTTAGAAAAACTCATTGGTACAGACCTCGCTGAGATTTGAACTTGCGTCGACTGCTAAAACTCCGAGGCCACCGCGGTATACTAATAAAATAATTGCATTGTCAACAGGTGCTCAAAGCTAGTCATAACAAAACAAATTCTAGTAATAATAGCGACAGTAGTACTAAAACAACTAGCAATAATAATAAAATGGAGAACGGGGTCAAAGATACGAACGGCGTGGAGAAGGACGAAGAACCGCCGGAGAAGAAGAGAAGGATATTGGAGAAGATACACTATGAAGATCTGGAGGATAGTGCGGCCGTCGAGGATGCGCAGGAGTTGAAATTGTCTAAGGTTTTTACAAATATTAATAGAATTAGATATTACTTTGTGAATAGCGACGTGTATGGTTTTTACAAATAAAATTACTGCAATACAGGCGCTAGGGTAAATAAAGCCTATAATGTGTTTTCTACTAATAAGTACTGATAGTAAGAGGGCTCGTGGCACAGTTGCTATTGCGCATGTCATTCGATCGGCGAAGTTAAGCAACCCTAACCCTAGATAGTAATTGGATGGGTGACCGCCCGAGTTCCCTCCGTGCCTCAGAGAGCACATTAAGCCGTCGTTCCCGGTTGCCAATTTATCATCTTTGGCAATCGTTGCAGGTCAGTCGGAAGCCAAAAATAGTCTGATAACTGGTTTAACCCAGATCACAGATTTTCTTCGTCAAAGGGGTTGCGAAGGTCCGATGGCGGTCGCTTCATATAAAAATCAAGTGATCAGCCGCTTCGGTTTGAATTAAGTGCCGACCACAACAATGTATGGGATAAGGCCAGGGAGATGTTGTCTACTAAAAAGTAATTCTCGTAATCCTTATTTTTAGGGTTCTGAACCTTCATTCTCTTGTCCGTGTGTCACCACCGATTTTCTCAGGAAAGGGTGGATTAGCAATTTGCAATTTATACCAGTTACTGAGGTCTATGGTCTGCATTAGGTTCATAAAAATCAAGGTCTTGAGACAGCAACATTTACCTTTGATCTAGAATCACGGAAATTTGGCAAAAAGTAAGCTCTTGAATGAAGACTTCAAGAAAAAATTCAAAATTTAGGCAAATTTTGGTAATAACAAGTTTTTTCAAACAGTAAAAATCTTCTCATATTTCTGTATCGTGCTGAGTCAACTCTTATAACCATTTCTTAGTTAATGGTATTGTGTTTTTTTATATAGAAAATTATATTTTTTCTTGTATACCTGTCTTCTATTATGTATATCCTATAATTACTTTTACCCAATTCAATTTGATGATAATTTTTAGGGACAATTGTAAACTAATATTTAAAATATAATGTGGTATTGTTCACAGATAGAAAGATATTTATTAGGTCCCTCATCTCAGTCGAACCAGGCAAATGTTAGTACCAACCATCCGCCGCCGCTCTCCGCCCTAGCTTCCATTTGTCAGGTGAGTCTTTGAGAAAGATAAATTAGGTAAAATATAGACGTAGATAACATCTACCTACATACTAAATTTCAGCCCGATCCGGCCAGTGGTTTGGGTTGTGCGTTGATAGATCACTATGTCAGTCAGTCAGTCACCTTTGAGTTGTATATATTTAAACTAGCTGTGCCCGGCAAACGTTGTATTGCCATTTTTTTGGGGTGGACTACCCCTAACATTTAGGGGGATGAAAAATAGATGTTGTAGGTCCGGGGTCAAGGACCGGGTAGGCCGAATCGGCCTACCCGGTCTTTCTCAGACCTACCCGATCTGCACACAAAATTTCATACAAGTCCAGCCGTTTCGGAGGAGTATGGCAACGAAAACTGTGACACGAGAATTTTATATATTAGATTCAATAAATATCACATCAATGCCACCTTTGAGTTGTATATATTTAAATTCAATAAATATCACATCAATGCTAAGCCAGAAAGACAGAACTGTACCACTATATAATTCACTATGGGTGCGGGAGTGTCGGATAAATCAGACGACTTGTTCGGTGTAGTGTCCATTGAATACTGATCCTTGCAACTAGTACAAAAGCTTGGAAGGAGATGTGTAATACACTAAATCTGAATGAGACCCGGCCGGACCCGTAGCTATAATTTAACCCAGTTTAGTAGCAGGTTGTGCATGAATTGGGACCGTGATTGCCGTGGGGTTCGAGCAAGTTCGACTTCCAGCGGGGCCTGTACCAATGAGTTTTACTAAAACTTAATGGGCAGTGATTTCGCACCATGTGTTTTATGGTGAAGGAAAACATCGTAAGGAAACCTGTATTGGTCTATATAGTGCCTGAGACGGCGACAGACTTGCCATCTGTCACGTCGGTACTTAATCATCTTCGATGAAAAGTGGTTGCTGTTACAATAAGACGTGGGCTTATTTATGTTTGAAAAAAATTGTTACTGAGTTTCAAACTAAAGCAACCTTCCGAATCTGGTGGTAGCATGTACAATCCTGTATAATTATGTCATGACGATTTGAAAGTACTTTGTAAAAAGTGTAATCGAATAAAGTTATTGTAGAGTTAGAGTGTGAACTGTGTAGGCGTGGAGCAGCGGGCAGCAGTGCGCGCGGCCCGTGAGGGTGAGTGCGGGCGCGGCCGTGGGCGCCCTGGGCGAGCTGAGCCCGGGCGGCGCGCTCATGAGGCTGCACCACGCCGCCTCCATGGCACGTGAGTACTAGTACTGACATAACACTGGTGCGGGCGCGGCCGTGGGCGCCCTGGGCGAGCTGAGCCCGGGCGGCGCGCTCATGAGGCTGCACCACGCCGCCTCCATGGCACGTGAGTACTAGTACTGACATAACACTGGTGCGGGCGCGGCCGTGGGCGCCCTGGGCGAGCTGAGCCCGGGCGGCGCGCTCATGAGGCTGCACCACGCCGCCTCCATGGCACGTGAGTACTAGTACTGACATAACACTGGTGCGGGCGCGGCCGTGGGCGCCCTGGGCGAGCTGAGCCCGGGCGGCGCGCTCATGAGGCTGCACCACGCCGCCTCCATGGCACGTGAGTACTAGTACTGACATAACACTGGTGCGGGCGCGGCCGTGGGCGCCCTGGGCGAGCTGAGCCCGGGCGGCGCGCTCATGAGGCTGCACCACGCCGCCTCCATGGCACGTGAGTACTAGTACTGACATAACACTGGTGCGGGCGCGGCCGTGGGCGCCCTGGGCGAGCTGAGCCCGGGCGGCGCGCTCATGAGGCTGCACCACGCCGCCTCCATGGCACGTGAGTACTAGTACTGACATAACACTGGTGCGGGCGCGGCCGTGGGCGCCCTGGGCGAGCTGAGCCCGGGCGGCGCGCTCATGAGGCTGCACCACGCCGCCTCCATGGCACGTGAGTACTAGTACTGACATAACACTGGTGCGGGCGCGGCCGTGGGCGCCCTGGGCGAGCTGAGCCCGGGCGGCGCGCTCATGAGGCTGCACCACGCCGCCTCCATGGCACGTGAGTACTAGTACTGACATAACACTGGTGCGGGCGCGGCCGTGGGCGCCCTGGGCGAGCTGAGCCCGGGCGGCGCGCTCATGAGGCTGCACCACGCCGCCTCCATGGCACGTGAGTACTAGTACTGACATAACACTGGTGCGGGCGCGGCCGTGGGCGCCCTGGGCGAGCTGAGCCCGGGCGGCGCGCTCATGAGGCTGCACCACGCCGCCTCCATGGCACGTGAGTACTAGTACTGACATAACACTGGTGCGGGCGCGGCCGTGGGCGCCCTGGGCGAGCTGAGCCCGGGCGGCGCGCTCATGAGGCTGCACCACGCCGCCTCCATGGCACGTGAGTACTAGTACTGACATAACACTGGTGCGGGCGCGGCCGTGGGCGCCCTGGGCGAGCTGAGCCCGGGCGGCGCGCTACTAGTACTTCTCATAAACATAACACTCTGGTTCGGGTTCGGGCTTTTGAAGCGCCAACTTTCATTCTCGTTTCTCTCTTCTTATTTTCACTTAGAGCCGTGGTGGCCTTGAGGTTTGAGCAGTCGCCTGCTACGCAAGCGACGCAAGTTCGAATCCCAACGGGACTTGTACAAATGAGTTTTTCTAAAAAAACCTATGTGCAGTGATTTCACACCACGTGCTTTACGGTGAAGGAAAACATCGTGAGGAAACCTGCATATTTCTGAGAAGTAATTCAATGACATATGTAAATTGTCTAAGACGGCGATGGACTCACCATCTGTCACGTTGGCACTTAATCATCTTCGGTGAAAAGTGGGTGTTGTGATTACAACACCTCTGCCTACCCCTTTGGGGAATACAGGCGTGAGCATATTTTCACTTCTACCACCCATAACTCATGTTAAATCGTGTCCAGCCATTCGATTGTCGCTGGTTATTAGTCGACCATGCTAAGACCAACGTTCGCCTTGGACCCGGCTTAGTCTAAGCTGAGTTTATTCTATGATACAAAGAAAGAGCTCACCAAATTCTTATTTTTTTCTTTCCACAGAACTAATACCGCCAGATGTAAAATCGGAACTGCACAGAATCTATCTATCCGGGGGTGAATTGCTAAGGGAGTTGTGGCGGTGTTTCCCCCAGCCCGGGGCTAATGTGGAGACTGAAGACATGGCGGCACGCGCCGGGAAATTCTACGAGGCTTTACTCAGGTTTAGGAATGTAAAACTGAGGCCTTTTGAGGTAACTATGAACGTTTTATGGGGTGGGTATGATTTGAAACGGGGTGAGTGTGAATGTTCGGAATTTTAACGTAGGTTTCTGGTTACATGTAATTATAAAATCGATACTGAAACAATAAATTTAATGTAAGTTAGTTGAGTAATATCAAATATTTGCTACGATAATCCATTTCACATTTCATAAAACCTAGAGTAAAAACAGAAATTAAGCAAGTATTTAGATTTTTCTTTTTTTTAGGAAAAAATGCTCCGGGATTTAACTCCACTAGCAACAACAATGACGCGACATATGAACCAAATGATCGACACGGCGTGCGCTAAATACGCCCTCTGGCAACAAAGGCAAGCCAAACTGCGGTAGTGTTAAGTATATAGTTTCGTCAGCAAGACACGAACTTCTTGATATTATGTTCTTAGTAACTGGAATGCTGAGCATTGCTCGTTTTATTTTGACGTTATCTATTATGTTCTTAGTAACTGGAATGCTGAGCATTGCTCGTTTTATTTTGACGTTATCTATAAATTAAACCTAGCTAGATCTATGTATGGCCCCCGAAAACCCCTGCATACTTGATTTCATGATTTTTTTAGCCGTTGTCGAGATTCCGCTATATAC
This sequence comes from Watsonalla binaria, assembly GCA_929442735.1. Taxonomy (NCBI): domain Eukaryota; kingdom Metazoa; phylum Arthropoda; class Insecta; order Lepidoptera; family Drepanidae; genus Watsonalla; species Watsonalla binaria. The sequence continues at coordinate 7,493,700 of OV838937.1, read as the reverse complement.
AAGACTTGCTAATTTAAATGTATTATCTACTTACACCTTGGGTTTTGAAAACTGAAGTCCCCATGTATTTTTATTTTTTCTAACTTCAGCTATCTGCTGGTGGAAGTTCAGTCATAATATGTCAAGTCGTTTCAGAGAGAGAGATGTGTATAAGCAAACATACGGACAGATTCTTTAAAGCAACTGAAATAAATAACTTCCATTCTATATGATAACATACAAAATTAAAGGACATAATTTTTTTTCATTTAAAAATTCATTAAAAAAAATCAATTTTTTTGTTGACTATAAAGCCTAGTGTATTTTTTCGTTAAATGTTGTCTTGCTGACGATACTCATCATATTAAAAAGGGACCAGTCATTGGTCCTCTGAGAACTGAATTTCATAATCGCTTTTAACTAAACAATATTGATGTGAAGTAATGGAAAATAGACTTTAATGTCTAAGTAATAGAACATATTGGTAAACAATTATAAATTTCAGCAATAATAATGGGTTTTATTTTGGATGGTATAAGGTATATTTTCTATTACACTTAATGCTCATAGAACTGTGTGCATAAAAAAGAGGGTATTTTTATCTCGCTCTGACATTTGCAATAACGAATCGGCTAGAGTGAGACGAAAATCCAAGAATGTGCTTTATATAGAACTTGTACATAATGTCTGTTTGTATAAATAAATAAATGAAAAAGTTACATAATCTGTGAATACCGAATATCAAATAGTTTTAAACTTTATAGCGTACGTGATAAAGTATAATTTAAAATGGAAATAAATGCATTTTGATGAACCAAATCTAACTGAAATGTGTATTCATACTGTATAACTTAATAATAGTTTATTTTTATGTATATTTTTCACGGCATATCGATCGAGCTTTCTACGAATTTTATTAGTAGGGTAAAGTACTTACTATTGACCCTTGCAGCATCAAAAATATAAAGTCATATATATATATTGCAAACCTGGCGATGTGTGGTATGACACGATCACATCCAATTTAATAATAGGAAAAAAAATATTTTATTTATTTTTTATAAGTACCACCTTTGACTAAAAATCTGAATAAAAATATAAATAGTTTTTTTTTAAAGTAAGTACAGTTCAAGTAAGTAAAAAGCTGTTGTTTCGATATGTAAACTTCTAAAAACTAGCGGACGTCACGCGGTTTCACACGTGTAGTTCCCGGATAATATAGCTATCTATTGCTGCATTTTTTTTTCCAAATCGGTCCAGTACTTTTTGAGCCAATTTGTTACAAACATACATACAAATCTTTCTTCTCTATAATATTTGTATACATTTAAATATCTATTTGAATAACGTTCCCTACCCGAGCTCCATCAAAAAGCTTACCTGGATTGGCCCATGGACCATCTCTGATTGATGTTGAAGGCAGGTAGGTAAATGAAAATCATTATTCAATGATATTCCTTATATACGGGCTGTCGGGGAAAATAGGACAGCTGTTAAAATATGTAATAGGGTATAATTTTAGGAAGCTAATAAAATTATTCTGACAAAAATATCTTCTTTCGTTTGCCAGTAATTGACATTCAAAGTTATCAAGACCTTGTTTTCGTATAAAAATCAGCGGTAACGTAGAGTTATTCACGTGAAATCTAACGTTTTTTTTTCTCCCACTTTCTTGAAAGAATCCCATAAAACCATATATCGAACAAGTTTAATGACCGCGTACGTAATGTAGGTAAACGCGGCCGCGCGTTCATTTAATCGCTTAAGGCTGCGAGCTCTTCGGCCCTTAGCACTTCAACATAGTGATATATTCATAAAACCCTATAACTTCTAGAAGACAACTGTTCCTTTTTCTCCGACACCTGTATATCAACCGATTGACGTCCATTAGATTAATGTAGAAAAGTAATTTCAAAGGGTCAGTAATAATTCCTGTTACCATGTAATAACTATTATGATATATATCACAATTCACATCCCATCTGTTGTAATAAGACTGTATCCAAATGTTTTTTTAAACTATCCAAGAATTCCTCAGTTAAAACAGTGCTGCCATAACCAACAAACGAATTAACGTTTCAAATACTCAATTTTATACAACTCTATCAAGGTGAGTATAGGATTTGTTAAGCGCCATTTTATATTTTGACCCTGCTCGCACTCCATAAAAGTGACAGGGAGGGCGATAACGACATAGCGATTCCACTTGAGTGCGAAATTATTATATGTAATTGTTAAATAAAATATCCTCCTTGTAAAATTTGCTATCTGCCAGTGAAAGTCCCGTTTAAATCGATCCAGCAGTTTCTGAGATTAGCCGGATCAAACAGACAGACAGACTGAGATTTTTTTTGAAATTGGTTTCTTCCTGTTGGTACCGTAAATGCTTTCATATGCGTTTAGTGAAAAGCTGTTATTTTGGAATTACAAACAGACACTTCAATTTTATTTATCTGTATAGATGTAGATAATGTTCAGAACTATGCAGTTGTTACAGGTAAATAAACTTTGCATAGCAATAAATACTCGGTTCGATGCAAAATGTGTCTTATCACCGCTGAAAAGAGCTCATAGTTAATATGATAAGTGCGATAATATCGCATAAGGTAAGTTTAAAAATTCTCATGTTACCAAATTGGTTTAGTTTTGGTGTCTATTTCGTAAGTATTACATGTTTTGTAAAGAAATTTAGAGAACATTTTTTATATGTACATAGTGTCGGAGAAAATAGGACAGCTGTTAAAATATGTGATAGGGTATAATTTTAAGAAGCAAATAAAATTATTATGACAAAAATGTCTTCTTCCGTTTTCGAGTAATTGACGTTCAAAGTTGACCGTATCAAGACCTTATTTTCACATAAAAATCCGCGGTAACCTAGAGTTATTCACGTGAAATCTAACCACGTTGTTTTTTTTTCTCTCACTAATAGTCCTTGAAATAATACCCTCAATTTTCCCATCCCATCTCATTATTTGAAACCATTATCCTTCGTGATTTAACAAGTTTAATGACCGCGTACGTAATGTAGGTAAACGCGGCCGCGCGTTCATTTGATCGCTTAAGGCCGCGAGCTCTCCGGCCCTTGGCAACCATAGCCTATAACTACGTTATCGTTGGAGCTAGATATTTTACGACTTCAACATAGTGATATATTCATAAAACCCTACAACTTCTAGAAGACAACTGTTCCATTTTCTCTGACATCCTGTATATGCTGATTTATGGCGCTTATCTCACATTTGGTTAAAAAAATCACGTATCTGGTAATCCTATCAACATTAATACAAACTACACCTTATGTATATCTAACAAAAAGATCAATTTCCTATGGCAATACTAAATAGCAATAAAAATTCAATAATATTTAAGATTTTTGGGACTTTGATCTTTTGCCAGAATGAAAAAAAACAATAAATAATTGTTTTTTTAGATCTCTCTTCCTATATACATAAGTGTCTAAATAAATGATTGTATTTTAGATTTACTTACAGCAATTTGAAATGTATATGTTTAATTATAATTATTTTAACGAGCAATATAATAACAAAATCTCCCAATAAATATACCGAATTGTAAAAAAATCCTAGCCATATTTTTGTTGCCACAACTGAAATTATTTTTTTCTTAAATAAACGTTTAACTGTGTAGGTTTTGTTATTATTTGTGTGCGATAGTTTGTATAATTCTACGTCAATTTAATTTGAATACAAAACATGAATCGAGATGATAATATGTTTTATTTTAATATATGAAATATTCACAATTGTTTTTGTAAGATAAAAATATTTTTTGTGAATAATTTACAGAACTAAGTAAATAGTTAATGAGTTACTCAAAAGAAATCAGTCATGATTGACCCACTGGTGGGTCAATCATGACTGTGTCAGTCATGACAGGTGTCAGTCATGACAGGTCTTGATTACCCCGCCACTGCGTTAAACCAGTATAATAATCGACGTTAACGTGGCCTGCGGAATTCCAATATTTTTTTAATTAATAGTCGCTAAGTCAATCCTTGTAACTTTAGCTATCAGCCAGTTGAAATCGGTCCAGCCGTTTCGGAGATTAGCTGGAACAAACAGACGGGACAGAGAATTTTTTTAAAAATTGGTTTTTCTGTGTCAGTACCGTGTATACTTTCATATGCATTTGACATTTGCAAGTGACAGGGTGAAATTTTTGAATTACAAACTTACACTTCAATTTTGTTTATCTGTATAGACTAGCTGTGCCTTGCGGCTTTATCCGCGTTCCAGACTTCGGGCTGCTATTAAGAAATTTCCTACAAATGGACAAACCTAACACTTTGCCCGTTTGCGACCACTAGACCTACGAGACAGTCCCATAAAATTATACATATAAGTAAACCGTAGCGAACCTTAGGGAAAGCAATACATAGTTATTTTATGGAGTCACAATCGGTTGTTAAATAAAACAAAAGGCAAATAATCACATCGATTTATTATGTGTTTACAAAATCAACAAACATACGATACATAATTATGTGAAAATACTTCATGAGCGGCAGAACAGTAAATGTTGCCGTTCACAATAAAAAAACTTAACATAATGAGGCATAGTGTGCATTACAGTAATATTATGATGACATTGACGTTATTGATAACGTTGCTAGAATATTTTTTTTGTAATTTAAACTAGCAACACTGCGTGAAAGTTATTGTGACATATTAGCAAATTTGAGTAAAAATTTATCTCAGAACAAATTTCATTTCCTATCATCTATTGATGAATGAATACACACTTTGACAGCTGTCAAAATTTACATCTTTGGAATGTTTGGACAAAATTATTTTGACAGAAAAATTGGTTACATTGCTACTATAAAAACCTAACTACGATTAAATATAAATAACATTAATATATCCTCTACATTACTTAAGGCCATATACAGCGACATCGAATATTTATATTAAATATTTTGTGTAAAATAAATATATATTATGTTATTTGACCTATGCCGCGAAAATAACATTTTGTAACACCAAACTGTCGGGATGGAAAAATGTTATTAGATATTCCACATGCTGTATCGAGGGCCAAAGAAGACCTTATAATTTGAGCCACAGATTATGGTTACTTGCTAACGTGACAGATGGTGAGTCTGTCTCCGTTTCTGTCTACATTCGTTTATTGTGGCTTAGCCGCGGAAACCATAACAAGTTATGAATCTGAGACACGTATATACGCCAAGTAGGCAGGGCCAGGGAATGAAGGAGGATTTTTTTATTTTGAGAAGATGTAACGCCATCTATGTGTAGACGTCAATTCTATTGTATTTTGATAGTTATTTTTTGTTTCATTCTGGAATTGTGTCATGTAATGTCGTGTGCTGCGCTCACATGTCTAATAAAATAAAACGTGAAAAGGCTGTGAGAACTTAATTTATTGCAAGGGGGTTCAAATCCCCAATACAAAGTATAGTAATGGTCCAGCTAGGTTTTAACGTTGACCATTTCGTTTGCGTATTGATGTAATTAAAATGTGTTGATACTTTTTCAGAGGCGGGTTGTGGTAATCCAAAGATGGCAGATCAAAACATTATAAGGTACATCAAGTACAATATCATTAATAGTCTGTTATTCGAGAGCTAAAACTTCTAACACAAGTAAATTTCGGTGTTTGTTTATAATATTTTTAAAACGTAAACTTTAACTAAAACGAGTCAACATGCATGCGTCACGTTTAAAACTAAATTTATTGGAAATAAACTTTGCTAATAGGTTTATTAAATTCGATATCGTCTTTGTTTTAATGCAATATAATATAAAAAAATTACAACCACAAGGAAAATATTTTTACAGTATGTTCAGAAAGAGAACGCCCAGAAGTAAATTTTACGAATTCTACATTGCAACCAATGCTCCTGGGTTGGTCCAATATTGTCAAAACTCAAATCTATCTTTATTTGATTAGACATTTAACAAAGTACTTTCAAATCGTCGGAATTACCAGGAGCGTGCACTCCACATAAGCTGATAAGCAGAGCTTACCATTTGTGATGACGTATGTACCTACGCGCCTCATAGAAATGTAATTAACCTACTAACCTCTGAAAATCCAATTCACGCTCCTGAGAATTACATGGTTATACAGGATTATACTTGCTACCGCCAGCTTCGGAGTCATTGAGACTTATCTATATAGATAAATAAAACTGAAGTGTCCGTTTGTAATTCCAAATAAACGGCTTGACAATAAATGCATATGAGAGTATATATACGGTACTTACATAATAAAATCTGTCCTGTTGGCTCCGGCTAATCTCAGGACCGATTTTAGTGGGACTTTTACTGTAATAAGTACTTAGTAACATAGGGAATTTTGTATTTTTTTATATTAAGGTTTTTCGAAATAAACCCATGATATAAAGTTTACACAGGTGAAACTAGTTGACTAATAAGCAATTGGGTTTAATATGAAATAGAGGGATTGTGTTTCTAGCTGTTTGGGGGATCAAACTGACCTTCTGACGATTGCAGGAACTAAATAAAACTAGGGTTCACATCCGTATGTTATAATGTTATGCTAAAGAAAACAATTTTTTTTTTGGATGTGGACTCGCAGTTGGTAGCGGGGAGTTACCTTCACTGCTTAACCGCACTAAAGGGCGAGACCCAAGGGCCTCCAGCCGAGCTTAAACTTAAAAATTAAGCAACACAGCTAAGGGCACCCCGGTGCGGGGCTCGGACCTCGGCTTAGGGCGTTATTATTAAGGGACATGTTTAAGGCTAGTAGATAGGCGCGCGCCGGCTCTAGCATGGGATGGGAGGGACGATGACGTAGAGTTCGCGACGAGCCTCGCCGGCGAGGACAGAACAATGGTCGGTTTGGTGTGGGCTTTTGAGACTTGGCTTGCTGAAGCAATGTGATATCGTCGTCAGGGTCAATAAGGACGTGCCTCGGACGGCGTCGGGTGGAGATTTGAGAGGGGGTATATCGGGCGGCCGATACTATTAGTGGGTTGGGATGTTTTTCAGCAGATTCGAAAAAACGCTGTAGACGTATTTATGTAACGCGGTACAAACTTCAATAGCGCGATCTATTTTACTACTAACGCCATCTACTTACAAAGAATGAAACTAAAAGATGCTCATGTACGATTCGTACACTCGCTAAAAGGTTCGCGATTCCACGAAGGTTCCCATTCTGAACATACTCAATAATCACTCATATTCGTTTTAAAACTACTCGGTAAGACTATAAGTAGATTCTTTGCTTAATACTCATCTTTATAATGTACGAAATAAAGTTCAAAATGAAATAATTACTGGAGCTGGGCCTGTAGACAAAGTAACATTACCTCACGCTTCGCTAGTAGAAACGATACAAAATGAATGGGAATGACATATGTCACGTGACTGATTTATGTAATTTCCATTAATTTTTTATAGGTTCTATAAGAGAATGTTACTTTGTCTAGTGTTTAAAAATAATCTTTATTAAAACTAAAGTAGATAAAGACCTGACGGTAAACGGTTACCTATGGATGCTTAGGGGTGTCAAATACATCCTGGAGTCAAATCAGGGCTGCCATAAATATAGTTGATAAATCACATACCCTCAAAAGTTTAAACAAACAATCAGTTGAAATAACAATTCACGTCATACTTGTGAACAGGGGCCAACTATGATCGTTTAAGCAGCGCGTATTAAGAACTTCTTAGCTTTGACGAAATCAAAACGAAACGTCAAGCCCTGCACAGTTATAACGGTTTAGGGTATCAATCTCTCTGGCAGAGCACAATCACGAACTTCAAACGTATGTAAACACGAATATCATACAATAGTTAAGTTATTTGAAAGCTCTGACGACCCAAACTATCAGTAAGGTAGCTAATATGACACCAATGATGATGAGAATGAACATTTTCCTTCGGTACCTTCTTTGGTACTCGGCAGCTTTGGCCAGCTCGTCGACACCGGATTCAACGTTAGCGCTCGCCGCTTCAATGTGGCTCTCTACCGTGTCTGGAAATAAAGAAAACATATTCCTAGATAACAACACCCACTTTTCACCGAAGATGATTAAATGCCAACGTGACAGATGATGAGTCCATCGCCGTATACATACGTCTTTGAATTACTTTTCAGATATATTCAGGTTTCCTCACAAGTTCACAACTCTGTGCTTTGGCTCAAGCTCGTTAAGCCGTTGGTCCTCCGCCTGATCTGTCTCCGGTCGTGTCTGATTGCCTCCCATCGGACTATGAGAGTGAGGGAATAAAGAGTGCACCTGTGTTTGCGCACACACTTGTGCACTACAATATCTCCCAGATGGTTGATCCCCGTTGAGATTAGCCGCCGTGACCGAAAATCGTATTTTTACGCAAAAACTACTGGATGGATTTCTATGAAATTTTATAATATAATAGCTTAAATATAAGAGCAACAAATATGCTTAGAATTTATAGACACTAGCGTAGACTAAATTTCATGGGTGACCCGCGAAAAAGTAATGTTTTTTTTTCAAATAAAAGTAGCCTAAGTTACTTCTTGTAACATTAGCTATCTGCCAGTGAAAGTCCCGTTAAAATCGGTCCAGTCGTTTCGGAGATTATCCGGATCAAACAGACAGACAAAGCTGCAAATGCAAAGCTGCTATTTAATGCTAGAATTACAAACAGTCTCTTCACTTCACTTTTATTTATCTGTATGGATATATAGATTCTTGTATATTGTCCAAAATATAAAGATAAGTCAAATGTAACGTAGACGGAGTGGCGGGCACCAACTAGCTAGTTGATAATATACATACAAACATATGCTCACGCCTGTATTCCCTGTAAGGGGTAGGCAGAGGTGTTGTAATCACAGCACCCACTTTTCACCGAAGATGATTAAGTGCCAACGTGACAGATGGTGAATCCATCGCCGTCTCAGACACTTTACATACGTCATTGAATTACTTCTCAGACATATGTAGGTTTCCTCACGATGTTTTCCTTCACCGTAAAGCACGTGGTGTGAAATCACTGTACTAAGTTTTTTAAAAAAACTCATTGGTAAAGGGCCCCGCTGGGATTCGAACATGCGTCGCTAGCATAGCAGGCGACTGCTAAAACCTCAAGGCCACCACGGCTCTTGATAATATACATAGATGAAAGGTGAGCACTTACCAACAGTCTGCGCTTGTTGGTTCACCATCTCGGCCAACTCCTGCATGATTTGATTGACATCTAAAACGTCGGCTTCTATCTTGTTGATGTACGCTTCCTTCTCAAGCATCATACTCGTCTCGAACTGCACTAGGCGGGCCTGGATATAAGAAGCTGCTTAATATGACATTAAACATTGTAAAATATTTCTGAAAAGAGTAATTGTTGAGTTTCTTTTCAGCAAAGCAACCTTCAGAACCCGGTGGTAACATTCATAATCCTATATAATGTATTTTTGTCTTTCTGACGATTTTAAAGAACTTTGTAAGATATGTACCTAAGTTCCATACATTCGCTCACGCTTGTATGCCCCGAAGGGGTAGGCAGAGGTGTTGTAATAACAACACCCACTTATCACCGAAGTGATTAAGTGCCAACGTGACAGATGGTGAGTCCATCGCCGTCACAGACACTATACATACGTCTTTGAATTACTTCTCAGACATATGCAGGTTTCCTCACGATGTTTTCCTTCACCGAAAAGCACTATTGATATAAGAGTAATTGTTGAGTGTCTTGCTGTGTTCTGAAACAGACTTGTTCACACAGATATTGAGCTTTATACCTTTAAAATTAAGATTACATTTGCGTAAAGTTCACCTGTGCTTGTTGGTTGGCGAGTTGAGCGGACTCCTCGTCGTCCGCGATGGCCTGTTGCTCCATAGCTTGAGGATTGTTCCTGACTCGCGGCGGTCGAGGCATGTGAGCCGCCATCTTTTCTGATACTTGCTGTAATTGTATCCAATTCACTTTTAACTATACTAAATATTAACCATTTATATCGGTGCAGCCTTTTTTATTAATCGATCTAAAACTTAAACAAAAGAACATATACTTATGTCGAACGTGGCCTTTTTTGAAGTCGGTAAAAAATGTAATAAGAAAAAACAACGACCACTATAGATAGTACGTACGTACGTTAGTGGTCTGTAGGTCTCAAAAAGGCTACTTTGGGAGAATCATTCGTAAATCATAATATGAGTGTACCATAAGCATACCTAGAGCACACCTAAGTGACTATTTTGTCATTTCGATGATGAATCATATTCAGATCACATTATGATTCTCCCAAAGTGGCCTTTTTAGACCTGCTGACCACTAACGTACGTACGTACTATCTATTATTTCTATTTTGAATAATTTCTTATCCAAAATAGAAAGAGGGTCAGAGCTAGAAAAAAAAACAGAATGTCACTTTGTATAAACTATTACTTGGACGATATAAAAAAAACAGATACATATAAAACTCATTATACTATTGTAAATGAAACCATACGTATCATCTCCCAAAGCAAGGCCCACTTGATACCCAGAAAGAATAAAAATAATAGTTTCAAATTAAAATTATCACAAATACTAACTTCAAACACACACAATATGCTTTGACTAAAGGCACAGCTTACTGAAGGATAAACTTATTTTAGAATACAATGTCATGTACCTATCAATGCTTGTTTACAAGTCAAAAGGAAAAATCTACTGATTTTATTGTAAACTATTCACGTAATCTATTCATGCCATACAAACGTCGCCCGTATGAATTTATAGAAGGTCACAGTTATCTATTGAAGTTTTTCACACAAGAAATGCATGCAGATTTTTTCAGACATATATAGTGGTATTCTAGTTGAGAAGCTCTTGACCGCCCGAGTTCCCTCCTTGCCTCGGAGAGCACGTTAAGCGGTCGGTCCCTGTTGCCAATTTATCATCTTTGGCAATCGTTACAGGTCAGTCGGAGGCCTAAAATAGTCTGACAACTGGTTTAACCCAAATCACAGAATTTCCTCGTTAAAGGGGTTGCGAAGGTGAGATGGCAGTCGTTTCGTATAAAAATCAGTTGATCAGCCACATCGGGTTGAATCAAGTGCCAACCCCGACAATGTTTGGGATAAGGTCAGGGAGATGATGATAGTTGTATTCTAGTTCATGTCATTCTGCTGTTTGAACTGTGGTCCCAAAGCTATTAATCTACAGTTAGTCAACTTCTCGTCAAATTATTGAAATCTATGGATGTAGAATATGTTTTAACCATTGACCCATGCTGGACATTTTCACCTCGTAGACCCACTGCTCTTCAATGGGAGTGTGGGTAATTGAAATAAAACTGTTATACAGGTTGTCAGGGAAAATAGGACAGCTGTTAAAATATGTGATAATTCTAGGATGTAAATAAAATTATTATGACAAAAATATCTTCTTCCATTTTCGAGTAATTGACGTTCAAAGTTGACCATATCAAGACCTTATTTTAGCATAAAAATCAGCGGTAACTTAGAGTTATTCACGTGAAATCTAACTAATCGGGACATTCAATTGTATATGTATAGAAGATCTCTAAAAGTATACCCATTAAGGAATTATTTTTTTTGTAATAAGGGTGGCAAATACCTTTTGCACAGAGGAATATTTGGCGAGAGCATCTCTGAAGGCTTGTGTGAGTCTTTCCACTTGCAGTTTCTGTGGCTTGTCTCCTCTCCTCACAACTACTCCCAGGCGTTGGATGTCGCGCGCAGTCGCCGATACGGACCCGTTCACCGTCTGTTGTGTGTCATGACTGACACAAGAAATAATATAAAAATATTATTAGCAGTGGTGTTACGGCACCAACTTTTCACCGAATAAGTTGCCAATGTGGCAGGTGTAGAGTCTATCACCTTCTCAGGCACAAAGATATCTTTAAATTTCTTCTCAGACATTAATATATGTCTGCAGGTTTCATTACGATGTTTTCCTTCACCGTTAAGCTCGTGACATAGTGTACAAGTTTTTAGAAAAAGCAACTACCTCGTTGGCCTAGCGGTCGCAAGTGCTACCGTACTCGAAGTTCTGAATTCGATTACCGAGTCGTACTAACCGCGTGACGTCCGCTAGTTCATAATAAAGTAGTTTTGAATTACACTTACATCTTATCTCTCAGCTGCACATTATCATTTGGTCCACCAATCTGCTTCATCATCCTCTCCAGGGACCGCAAACCACCGTTTATAGTGTTGACATTATCAGCTATACCCTCGCTCAGGTTGTATAGTTCAGTGGGACTGAAGTCTGCAAACCCCACCGCTGGGACCGCCGTTGTGGCACCGTAGTCCCGGCTCGATCCACTTAACGGCTCTCTTTCTGACATGATTCTGGAAAACATATTCCCCCTTATTACAAAACATGGCTGAAGCGATTCTGTTGCGCAGGTCATGAACATCTTGGATGACAGCTGATTGCTAATGTGCAAACGAGGATACAGGCGACAAGGACCACTAGCTAACTGGAACCGCCTTCCCAGATGCCTGATTCGTTAAACAGATCTTGAGTTTGATACAGGATTTTGAAGACGGAGGTGTATATGTTACTTAAGGCAATTAGGAAATAATAACACAGAAAAATTATTCATAGTCATTCTATTCTTTCTATATAACACATCTATACTAATATTATAAATGTAAGTATGTTTGTGAGGAATTGGCTCAAAAAGCACTGGACTGATTATAAAATTCTTTCACCATTAGAATGCTACATTATCACTGATTAATATAGGCCTATATTTTATTCCCGTACTCTTAAGGGAAGGGGAAATACGCGGGTGAAATCGCGTGCCGTCTGCTAGTAATAAATAAGTAAGAGCAGTTGTGCATTGTTGGGGTTTGAGCAGTCGCCTGCAACGCACGGGACGTAAGTTCGAATCCCAGTGGGGCCTGAACCAATGAGTTTTTCTGTCCAGTAATTTCAAACCCTTCGGGGAATACAGGCGTGAGCATATGTAATAAATAAGTAACAGTAAACTTGCTAGTTACCAAAAAATTTTATACATATAAAAGAAATTGATTAAGTTACACTATTTATAACTTATGAACGGCTGAACCAATGTGACTGAAAATTTGTGGAGGGGTAGTTTTGAACCAAGAGATGGACATAGGAATCTGGTGACATAAAACATGGTCTAACCGCGGGGCACAGCTGGTTATTGAATAAAAATGTAGGGGCATATGTAAATTTAGTTATTACTTATCTGAATAAATTGACTATTATGCATGTTTTGTTTGCAACAACTACTTTGATATCAGAGTGTTTAATTAAATTTAAAAAACAATTATATTTTAATCAATATAGTAATCAACCTACATAGTAATAATCAGAAACATTTAATACCACGAAATATTGCAACAGATTTTTGTGGTTCATATTTTTTCATATATATTCTGTCTAGATGTAAATTTATAATATTAATTTAAGCTTTGAATATTTAGATTTATTAATATTACTAGCTGCCTGGGGTTTTACCTGCATAGACTTAATTAGATGGGTGTCCCGCGGAACTCTAATATTTTTTTTAATTAATAGTAGTCTAAGTTACTCCTTGTAACATTAGCTATCCGCCAGTGAGTACCGTTCGAATCGGATCAGCCGTTTCAGACATTAGCCGGAACAAACAGACAGATTTTTTTATTCGGTTTTTCTATATCAGTACCATGTATGCTTTCATATGCATTTAGACAAAAGGTGTAATTTAGGAATTACAAACACACTACAATTTTATTTATCTATATAGATTGTATAGATATAGAAATAAAAGTTTATTAGATAAGTGATGTTTAAATATCATCACAAATTATGAGTAATAAATCAAGTTAGGTTTTTTAATTTGTGGGAAAATAAATAGAGTCCCAGATAGTAGAATTAAAATGTTACATACAGTTAGCTAGCTAGAAAGTAGGAATGATGATGATGCAAAGGAAACAGTAGTCTTTGGAGTAGGTCTTTTAAGGTATATGCATTTTTCACATACATACATAAACACACCTGTATTCTCCGAAGTGGTAGGCAGAGGTGTTGTTATGTGCCAACGTGACAGATGTTGAGTCTATCGCCGTCTCAGGCACTATACATATGTCATTGAATAACTTTTCAGAAATATGCAGCTTTCCTCACGATGTTTTCCTTCACCGAAAAGCATGTGGTGTGAAATCACTGTACATAAGTTTTTTAGAAAAACTCATTGGTACAGGCCCCGCTGGGATTCGAACTTCTGTCCCTTGCGTAGCAGACAACTGCTCAAACCCGAGGCCACCACGGCTCTTGTATTTTTCATTTAAAAAAAAGGTTGGTATGTAGATATGTTCTTAACTAAATCACCATGACTTCACATAAACATAACTAGCGGATGTTACACGGTTTTACCAGCATTTACCAGCAGTTATTGTTCCCATGGGATAAAATATAGCCTATATTACAATCTGGTAATGTAGCTATCTATTGCCAAAAGATTGTTTCTAATTGATTCAGTTATTTTGGAGCCTATTCAATACAAACACTTCCTCTTTATAATATTAGTATAAACTAGCAGACTTCACGCGGTTTCACCCACATAGTTCTCATTCCTGTGGGAGTACAGGGACAAAATATAGCCTATGTTACTCATGGATAATGTAGCTTTCGAATGTTGAAAGAATTTTTAAAAACGGTCCAGTAGTTTTTGAGCCTATTTATTACAACCAAACAAAAAAAGTTTTCCTCTTTATAATATTAGTGTAGATAAGCAAATATTGTGCTATCTTGATTGACACAATATTGTAATGACTGTTTAATGTTATATTTCTATGCTGGCGTTATACAACATTTCGTCGTTAATTTAATGAACTAATCATTGAGTAGATATAATAAAAAAGATGGGAGGTAGAAGGAACTATGACAATGAAAAATCTGATGCAACACAAAATTTACAATTCCATCGAAAATTTCCAGCAAACGTGCCTTCTTTATGAATTATTAATATATTTTAGATAAAGGATTTACGCGCAGTAATGTAGAAAAGTGTTACGTGTGATATTAAATTAAATGCATTTAGAAATGTCCAAGACACATTTGTAGTAATATGGGGTTTTTAATAACTACAGTGTTTATTTACCTGCGTTAGATGCCGCGTATATAACACAAATTTGTTGTGATGATTCACTAACTAATTGCCGATCGAAATTATCGGCGTATGTACAAACCAACGCTGTAAAACTCAATTGAAACAAACTAGGTGGCACTAGAACTACTCGAGAGTTGCGTAAGGTTTGGATAAAACCGGATTTCTAAATAAATTTACCTTAAAATGTAGATTAGGCCTATTTAATTCTGGTTTTTGTTCTTGAAATTCTTTTCTTTTGTTCAAGAGAAGTGATCGCGGACGGGCGATGAACTGTCAATGTCAGTCCAGACAGAAGAGGGCAACTGTCAAATTCAATTTTGTCGACGTCAAGGTCAACCAACATGGTGTTGCAAGCAAGGAAAAATCTGTACATATAAGAATTTTCCCTTTTCATTCTGAACATTAAAACAAATTGTTTACTCTATTCTAACCTCTTGCCCTTTCGTATTAATTAAATTGAAGGTGTAATAAAACCTATATCAATGTACCGTCAGATACGTACCTAAATGTATAGTTATAAAAAAATGCTTTTGTATTATCTGTTTATGGAAATTACGTGAATTCCGTACAGATGGCGCCACGATAGCGCTGTGATAGCAAACATTTTTTGATAGATGGCGGTATGCGACGTCAAAATATAATTACGCAGGTAGATCGTATATTTAAATATTGAGATAGGTTTGAGAATGGTTGCATAGCCTTGTTTGCGAAGACGGTGGAGATACACAGGTATGGTGAGTTCCCGAGATTTTTTAAATTTACTCAAAAAATAATTAAAAGGGATTACGAAATCTTTCAAAAGGCGGTACAAAGTAGCCATTTAGTAGTAATTTGCCTAACATTATGTCCGTAATGTTACGTTTGAATTTACGTCGCAAAGGTACGTCAAAACTCTTAGTTCTAAAGGTGCAACCTGATGTAAGCCGCTCGACGCTCGTTTCCAGCGACAAATGTGGTCGCCGCTGGAAATGAGCGTAGGGCGGCTGCATGTGGTTGCACCTTAAGGCAACCCAAGCTCTGCTAGATTTTTAACATATTACTTTTTGGATTAAGCATTAACAATATGAAAAAAGTAAATAAAAGTCGCTATATTACTGATGCAGGCTACAGTTATACATTAAGTGGGTTATTACAACACCTCTGCTTACCCCTGTGGGGATTTCTGGAATAACGTGAGCATATTTATTTTTATTTTTAATTATACATTCTTAATTTTTTTCCCCAGAAACTATGGAAACGAAATTTCGCAATGAGGATACAGAAACCTCTACGAGTAAATAACTAATACATTTCGTACACGTTTACTATGACAATATATTTTTTCTCACAAACGTGTGGAGGACACATAAAGCACAACACCTGTTGGACGATTACAAAAGGAATAATCGCGGGAAACGAGGTGGCGATGTGACGTGATTTCAAAATTACGGCAGGAATGATTGATTGAATTCCAAGATTTATTTCTACTTTTAAGGTTCCATACCCAAAGGATAAAACGGGAACCAATTACTAAGACTCAGGTGTCCGTTCGTCTGTCTGTTTGTCCGTCTGTATCCAGACCAGGCTGTATGTTCTGAACCGTGATATTTAGACAGTTGGAACGTTCACAGATAACGTATTTCTGTAGCCTCTATAACAAAAAAATAAACGGTAAAAAAAAAATTGACCGCTATTCATAACAAGATTACATTAGGCTACTATTAAAATAAATAACTTAATTAAAATAAACGACTATTTAAGGAGGACTTCGAAATAAAAATCATTATTGTTTAGCCGTTTTCATAGATAACGGAAACTTATATTTCATAGACAAGAGAACGGAATCTTTCGCATTTCGCCAGGTTTATTTTACGTCAAAATATGATTCATATTTTAACTCCTAGAGGGTAAGTAAGTACTTAAGTAGGTACCCTCGATCTTTATTTATCCAAACAAACAAATTCAAGACATCAGTAACTGAAGAAATAAAATTAAACACGCGTTTATTTACGACAGACCGTATGCGTATGAGTCTTTGTCATTGTGAAAAAGAAAAATAAAATTGAATGCAAGTGTTGAAAGTATTAACGTCTATTAAAATATTTTTAGTTTTGTCGAGGCGCCATATCGCCAGACAAAGTGTATTTCTTATATTATAGCCTTATCCCAACATTGTTGGGGTCGCCACTTGATTCAACCCGATATGGCTGACCTGATTTTTACACGAAGCGACTGCCATCTGACCTTCGTAACCCATTTCACGAGGAAAATCTGTGATCTGGGTTAAACCAGTTGTCAGACTTTTTTAGGCCTCCGACTAACCTGTAACGCTTGACAAAGATATTAAATCGGTAACCGGGACTGACGGCTTAATGTGCTCCCCGAGGCACGGAGGGAGCTCGGGTTGGGTGGTACCCATCCAACTACTAGCTAGGGTTAGGGTGGCTTACCTTCACTGATTGAATGATATGCGCAATAGCAACTGTGCCACGAGCTCCTCCTCAAGACAAGTGTTTAAATCTATCTATACATCTGATAAATAAAATTGAAGTGTCAGTAATTACATGCATATGAGAGTATATACGGTACTGACATAGAAAATCCAATTAAATATTTTTTCTCTGTCTGTCTGTCTGTCGGATAATCTCCGAAACGGCTTGACCGATTTTAACAGATACTTTCACTGGTATATAGCTAATGTTACAAGGAGTAACTTAGGCTACTTTTATTAAAAAAAGATGAGCGGTTCTGCGAATGAAATTAAGTCTACGCGGGTGAAACCGCGGGCACAGCTAGTCTAAATATATATAACTCAAAGCTGACTGACTGACTGACTGACTGACATGTGACAGTGATTTATTAACGCCCAGACCACTGGTCGGATCCTCCTTGATTCAGCGCTAAGAAAGGATTTTGATTAATTCTACCCCTAAGGGGAAAAAATAGGGGATGAAAGTTTTTATGAAACTTTGTCAATTTTAAACCAATATATTATAAACTACATTATTCTTGAGGAATTAGTTTTAAAGAAGTAGAGCTTGGAATGCAATGAATGGACATCCTATTTTTCTAAGCGATTACTATCGAAAGAAATTACCTAGCCGGCAATTACAAAGGTATTCTTGGCGGCATAGCTGGTAAGGCGGTATAGCCATCAATTCCTCAGTAAAACGTAACCGCACATTGCTTCAAGTGATTATGTGAGGGTTAATGATTGAAATAAAAGTACTTAGAAGGCTATTTTCCAGGTTCTCGGCGTACAGAATGTGCCAAGGAATTGTTGGTTACAAAGAGTTGTGAGCGTTCCCATTCGATTCTTACTATACGTACGTACGTAATGTTTTAAATAAAGATGTCACTACTTAAGCAGGTATGTACCGATATAATAATTCTTAGTTGGGAATGAGAAATTTTTAACAAATTTAGTTTTGGATGTGAATTCGAGTTTCTTTTTTCTATCTCTCTTTTTTACTCTCACTTTGTACCCATCAAAGTATGTATTAATTTAAGACGTGTCATGTTGTAGTATATCCAATGTGGCAAATATATATATGATGTCGGGGAAAATAGGACAGCTGTTAAATAAGTGATAGGGTATAATTTTTGGAAGCAAATAAAATTATTATGATAAAAAAGTCTTCTTCCGTTTTCAAGTAATTGACGTTCAAAGTTGACCATATCAAGACCTTATTTTCGCATAAAAATCAGCCGTAACGTAGAGTCATTCACGTGAAATCTAACAACTTTTTTTCTACCACAAATAGTTCCTGAAATAATCCCATAAAACCATTTTTAGAAACCGTTAACCTTCTTCTTAATTGAATAAGTTTAATTGCCGCGTACGTAATGAAGGTAAACGCGGCCGTGCGTTCATTCAATCGCTTAACTTTACAACTTCTAGAAGACAACTAAACCTCTTTTTTTCCGACACCCTGAATAATCAAGAAAAAAATTATAAAGTCTGTAAGGATCGCAGTATGTGACAAACAGCGGTCTCTGCTTAACCTCATGCGATACAGGCATGAGCTTATTTATATATGTACGTTGAAATTTAAAAACATATTTACCAGGTATAAAAAAATAGTGCCATGTCTTTTCTACGTGTTTAAGACTATCTATCAAACAACCACATCCAAGTGCCAAGCACATCGTTCTTCTACCATCCTAGTCGCGTTGGCAGGAAGTTTACGCGCACGCGCTGGTTTCCTGGTGCACAGGATGTTTTGCGATCTCGAATAGGTATACAGGCCGATGTTATTGCTAGTTATGTTCTATTCCTTGTGTACTATTTCTAGATCTAGAGAAAGACCTAGAAAAGTTGACTTTGCATAACAACTATCTAAGTAGTAACAGATAGACAGAAAGTTTGTTACGCTATTTAAAAATTTACAGATGATGTCATAACTTGGAAGTTGGTTGGTTTCAATTCAACTAAATTCAAAATATCTTTATTTGATTAGACTTCTTACAAAGTACTTTCAAATCGTCAGAAGGACACAAAATACATTATACATGATTATAAATGTTACCACCGGGTTCGGATGGTAGCTTTTGTTGAGAAGAACCCGGCAAGAAACTCAACAATTACTCTTTTAAAAAATATATATTATACAATGTTTTTTGTTACAGTATTTATATCTCATGAATATAAGCCCATGGACACAGCACAAATGCTCAATTGTTAAATATAATAACTAAAATATTACAAATATTTGTGAGCATGGCAAATTCCAGCCGCAGTTTAACTCGCCCTTAGAATTATTGACATAAGTACTTCTTTCTTCTTCATCGTTTTCCTCACAGCTGAGGGTCGTGACCACCATAAGTAGCTCTATCTGTAAGAGCTCTCCAGGTTGCTCTGTTCTGAGCCTGATGAAGTGATAAGTACTTAACTGTATATGTGTATGTGTACATATATGTATATCTATTACAGATAAATAAATTATTCCAAAATTACTCCTTTTGACTAAATACATATGAAAGTATACACGGTACTGACATAGAAATAACAATTTTAATTTTTTTATCTGTCGTCTGTCTGTCTGTCTGTGTTGTTCCGGCTAATCGCCGGCTGGACCGATTTAAACGGGACTCACTGGCGGGTAGCTAATGCTACAAGGAGTAACTTAGGCTTACTTTTACTTAAAAAAAAAATTGAGTGTTCCGCGGGAATTCAATTAAATCTACGCGGGTGTAACCGCAGGGTACAGCTAGTTGCATCGTATAAATGTATCCTAGGCGGACGAAGTCACGGGCAAAATCTAATTTACGATATAGTTTTGCGAAACGATATGGGTAAATTCCTTTTGATCATAGCGTTATAGTACTTGAAAGTTATTTTAGATACCAATATATTCTAGGGTTAGGATTTAGAATATTCACAGAGATAATCCCTCTTGGCAGGGAATAACTTGGGCAATAAACGAAGGCATTATTTTCTATTACTACCTATAAAGGTGGCCAGTAAGGTTCCGCGAGAGTTTGACATGTTCAATTGTCGAGGAATTAACATACGTATATCGTGGTTTAAAATGTATTGATACTTATTCAGTTTCGGTTGTGATAATTTCCTTAGAATAAGGAAATTATTGTATGTTAGTATGTTTGCTACAAATTGGATCAAAAAGTAGTGAACCGATCTTGAAAATTCTTTCAGTAATGGATAGCTATATTATCAGCGGGTTACATAGGCTATATGTTATGCTCGTATTCCAAAAGGAACGGGAACTACGCGGTGAAACCGGGTGACATCCGCTAGTTTTAAATATGGCGGATCAACACATTTCCAAGCAACAGCCATGAGCAATCGCGGGTTAGCGTTAGCCCAAAGTAAAGTCGCGGCCGAACGTAGTACTTAGATTAATATATAAGCATTGGTTCAAACTGTGTCGGGAATTAGTAATTACTGAGATCTTCTGATTCTGATTTTCTACACTAATATTATAAAGAGGGAAGATTTGATTGTTTTTTTTGTCTGTTTGTTTGCATTGAATAGGCTCTGGAACTAAAACTGGAACTGGAATTAAAAAAATCTTTCAGCAATGGATAGGTAAATCATCAGCCAGTAATATAGGTTATATTTTATCCCCGTACTCCCACGGGAACGGAAACGACGCGGGTGAAATCGCGTAACGTCCGCTAGTTAAGAATATTTTAATATTTTTCTGGTGAGAACGAGACAGAATCTCTTACTCCGGCTAGTTTTACGAACACGGCTTCGCCTGAGTGGCTAAATTGGTAAAAAAAAATTTGATCGGATACGTAGTTTAGAATAAGACCTCCCACAAACTTTTAAATTTAATAAAAAAAAAAAAAATAGTCTTTCTGTTTTCTCAAAAATGAAAATCTTTTTTTTTTATTATTTTATACCTTTAATCTTTATTTTTATACATACATACATATGCTCACGCCTGTATTCCCCGAAGGGGTAGGCAGAGGTGTTCATAACAACACCCACTTTTCACCGAATTTGATTAAGTGCCAACGTGACAGATGGTGAGTCTATCGCCGTCTCAGGCACTATACATACGTCTTTGAATTACTTCTCAGAAATTTGCAGGTTTCCTCACGATGTTTTCCTTCACCGTAAAGCACGTGGTGTGAAATCACTGTACATAAGTTTTTAGAATAACTCATCGGTACAGGCCCCGCTGGGATTCGTCTTTATTTCGTCTTTATTTTTATATCTTATAGAATCTGAATCTCGGAAACGGCTCCAACGATTTTCATGAAATTTTGTGTGTAGGGGGTTTCAGGGGCAAATAAATCTAGTAAGGTTTCATTTTTGGAAAACATCGTTTTGACCATGTCTTCAAGCCCTGAAAAACTCATACAGTATCATTACAATACGACAGTAAATATCGCCGACATGACGTATTGACCTGAAAGCTCAGTGAGAATTCAGAAATAGTTTCAATCCTCATCTATATAACATCGGAACAGGTGGACTTAATCCAGCTTAATCAGAATTATCTGAAGCATGCCAAGGCCAATGTTGCATTATATGTGCGCTATTTCGATCATTGAAACTATTTTATATAATGCCATTTAATTCGGAAACATCCCGAGAACTGCGCACGTTTTGTTGCGGTTTATAACTGTATTTAAGTACTATAAATAAAATTATATATACCCACGTCATCCCACAAGGGTCCCTAAAGATGCAAGCATAGGTGATATAACAACACCCACTTTTCACCGAAGACAATTTAAAAGACTAGCTGTGCCCCGCGGCTGCACTTGCGTAGACTTAATATTAAGGGTGGCCCAAGGTACCCTAATATTTTTTTTTATGAATAGTAGCCTAAGTTACTCCCTGTAACATTAGCTATCCGCCAGTGAAAGTCTCGTTCAAATCGGTTCAGCCGTTTCAGAAAAAACCAAACAGACAGACAAAAAAAATTATAATTGGTTTTTCTGTGTCAGTACCGTGTTTATTTTCCAATGCATTTAGACAAAAGGTGTATTTGGATTTACAAACAGACATTACAATAATATACAGATATCTGTATATAGATTATGCCCTGTAATTTGAACTTGCGTCACTTGCGTATGCATTCAAACCTCTCGGCCACCACGGCTAATAAATGAAACGGAAAACAAAAAAGGTTGTAGTTCAAAGTCCTGACTGATTAGTATTGATTAGTCAAATGAACTACCCCATGGCCAGCCAATTGGAGCTTCCGTCCGCTAATCACTAGCAAATTGAACTCTCACGATATGTTGCTACGGGGAGAGTTACGTTTTATTAGATCATCTAGCTTCTTGGACACAACACGATTGGATAGTACCCGAATTTTTGATAGTACTTTTTACAAAGTACTTTCAAATCGTCAGAATGACATAATTATACAGGATTATACGCATGTATAATCCAGGTTCGGAAGGTTGCTTTTACTGAGATGGACCTGGCAAGAAACTCAGTAATTACTCTTTTCAAAAATATTATACAATTTAAAGAATACAAAATAAATAATTTAAGATAAATAGTGTAAGTTCATGGGGAACTATGTTCGTTTCTACAATACAATTCCACAATCAATCTATATCTATGACACTAGTTGTGCCCTGCGGTTTCAACCGCGTAGATTTCATTTTGCATGCTAATACAATTTGTCATTATTGTGAATATTTTATATCTTTCATCGAATTACACTTTTGTAAGATTATTTCATCTTGTATCTTTAAACGAGCAATTCTTACATACATACATACATACATATGCTCACGCCTGTATTCCCCGAAGGGGTAGGCAGAGGTGTTGTTATCACAATACCCACTTTTCACCGGATTTGATTAAGTGCCAACGTGACAGATGGTGAGTCTATCGCCGACTAAGGCACTACACATACGTCTTTGCATTACTTCCCAGAAATATGCAGGTTCCCTCACGATGTTTTCCTTCACCGTAAAGCACGTGGTGTGAAATCACTGTACATAAGTTTTTTAGAAAAACTCATTGGCACAGGCCCCGCTGGGATTCGAACTTGCCTCGCTTGCGTAGCAGGCGACTGCTCAAACCCCGAGACTACCACGGCTCTGATACCACCACGATTGGATAGTGCCCGAATTATAAGTACTTAACTTAGTTAAAGTAGACTTAAAATTTTATTAATTTTTATGAAATGTACGACATAGACATGTTGAAAGTAAAGTAATTTGAGGAAAGAAGAAATAAAATTAAAAGGGATCGAAACAGCAAGAGAGAAATAAACATAATATACCATAACATAGTGTAATCATAGATCCGCATCGCAGGCTTCGTCAATCAAACAGAATGGGTATACACCACAGGGTTTCGTCGTTAAAGTAAATAAATCACTCAAAGTCAAAGTCAAAGTCAGAAATATCTTTATTCGATTAGACTTTTTACAAAGTACTTTCAAATCGTCAGAACGACATAATTATACAGGATTATACATGCTACCGCCAGGTTCGGAAGGTTGCTTTTACTGAGAAGAACCTGGAAAGAAACTCAGTAATTACTCTTTAAAAAAATATTATACAATTTAAAGAATACAAAATAAATAATTTAAGATAAACAATGTAAGTTCATGGGGAACTATGTTCGTTTCTACAATACAATCCCACAATCAATCTATATCTATGACACTAGTTGTGCCCTGCGGTTTCGGAATGTTCTCTTTGATAGTCCAGTTGTTTGTACTAGACTTATGTAATTCCAAAGATAGCATTGTTGTTATTGAATACATTTTAAAGGTATTACATACAGATAAATAAATATGTAAAAGTATGTATCGTAAGAGCCTTACCAGGGCTCGAACTGAATAAATATTTTTCATTTAGTACAAAAAAACGTAAATATTTCCTCTAAAGATAGTACAAGCAAAAGGTCAAAGTTCAGTTATTTCACTATTCATATTCATTGTTTACTAATTGTGAGTTTGTATGTTGTTAATGGACAGGAAATTGTAACTTACGGTTAAATACATGTAACGGACATGGTAAGTACTATACTCCAAGTATAGGTGTTAACATGTATTAACGTCAAAAAAAGAGAGCCGTGGTGGCCTCGGGGTTTGAGCAGTCGCCTGCTACGCAAGCGACGCAAGTTCGAATCCCAGCAGGACCTGTATCAATGAGTTTTTCTAAAAAATTATGTATAGTGATTTCACTCCACGTGCTTTACGGTGAAGGAACAACCTGCATATTTCTGAGAAGTAATTCAAAGACGCATGTATAGCGCCTGAGACGGCGATAGACTCACCATCTGTCACGTTGGCACTTAATCAAATTCGGTGAAAAGTGGGTGTTGTATTAACAACACCTCTGCCTACCCCTTCGGGTAATACAGGCGTGAGCATATGTATGTATGTATGTATTAACGTTGACAATCTGACCGACCTATTGTGCCTGAGACGGTGATGGACTCACCATCTGTCACGTTGTGAAATGTGAGTGTTGTTGATACAACACCTCTGCCTACCCCTTCGGGGAATACAGGCGTGAGCAAATGTCCATTAAAAACATCATTAAGTTGATTAACTTTATTGGAATTATAAGCTACTAATGTAATATTGAAAAATTAATTTCAGAAATCATTTGACGAGACAATAAACTGACACATAAGTACTTGTGACGTTAAGATGCATGGCGCAATAAACGTAAAACTCATAAAAATACTAATTGATTTATTGTAATAATAAACATTATTTATTTATTTATTGCATTTATGTTAGTTACATGTACGATACATACTAACCTTAATTATAATAGTATCCCAAGTAAAGCTAACATAAACCCTGTTAGGGCACAGCAACGTGAGAGGCACTACTAGAGCTATTAATATTAATATATTTATCAACAAGTACCTTATTATATATTATAAGTATTGTACCACAATAGAGTTAGTCCTTTAATCTCGACAATTATTGCTAATTTCTGCAAGTGTCCCTTTTGTTACTTTAAATTAAAATTAAACTGAGTATTTTTGACAGCCGTGGTGGCTGTGGGTATGGAGCAGTTCCCTACTACGCATGCGACGCAAATTCGATTCCCAGCGGTCTGTACCAATGAGTTTATTTTCTCATTCTCTCTCATATGTAATTCATTCATTTCATATGTAATTTCACAACACGTGCTTTACGGTGAAGGAAAACATCGTGAGGAAACCTGCATATGTCTTAGAAATTATTCAAAGACGGCGATAGGCTCACCATCTGTCACGTTGGCACTTAATCACTTTCGGTGAAATGTGGATGTTGTTGTTACACACCTCTGCTTACCCCTTCGGGGACCCTTCTGTGATGACGAGAGTTTTTTTTGTATATCTGTAGTGTGAACTGATTTCGGTTTTCTAAAAGGTTAAAGTTGCAAAGTTTTTTAATTAATTAATTAAAAAAATTATATACTGAAATAATTAAATAAAACTTTAATTTTTATACAAATACAAGTTAGAAATGGAAAATAATGTAATTATTAAAAAAAAAACAGTGTTTGAATTTGGAACATGGAATGTCGTCTTCGAATAACTTGAATCAAATTATTGTGCTCATAATCTGTAATGACACAGAATAAAATAATACTTAGTTAAGTCGAACGTATAGTAATTTAATTTTTTTTATTTCTTCGCCCCTTAAATTAACGAGAATGATAGTTGCTTTTCCCTTCTCACGGTGTGTTCCAACAGTTACAACTACACTTTGGTGCAATGAATTTTGGTCACTTGCATAAATCTTAATTTAAGTTTGAAGTATTTATTATACTTATTCACCCAGCGCTCATGATTAACAATAAAAACTATGTCATCAAATATTTTTTCTCATATTTTGCTATTCAACACAAAAATATATTATAATATTGAGTGTAGATGTTTACAATTTTATCGTTATTTTTATGTTTTTTATCATTTAATAAACAATAAAGTAAAAATATTACAAGCTATCATCTCCCTGGCCATAGCCCATAAATTCTTGGGGTCGATACGTGATTCAAGCCGATGTGGCCTGATTTTTATACGAAGCGACTGCCATCTGACCTTCGCAACCCCTTTAACGAGAAAAATATGTGATCTGGGTTAAACCCGTTGTCAGACTATTATAGACCTCCGACCGACCTGTAACGATTGTCAAAGATAATAATTTCTCAACCGGGACCGATGGCTTAACCCATCCAATTACTGGCTAGGGTTAGTAGGTATTAGGGTTCCTTAACTTCGCTGATCGAATGATATGCGCAATAGCAACTGTGCCACGAGCTCCTCCTCGAAAAATATTACAAGCAATATAAGCGTATATTTGTTTACATATCATTTGTTTATTTACCAAACATTTATGCCTTCTAAATATGGCATCACTATTATTTTCATTTATATTAAGTTTCATGTTATTTGTATTTGTCGGTGTCCCATAGCCACTGCTCCAAACTATACTCTTTTTATATTTACTTGTCTGGATAATTGGCAATAAGGTAAGGCACATCGTGATTGTCGTGCATGTCGCGGTTGGTATTCGGATGGGTGGCTATAGCAGTAAGGTGCGCACTAATTGGGACCACGCGTTTTGTATACCTATAAACCTTAGAGGTCCCTTTTTCTTAAGGTAAAAAATATACATAAATACATATTTTCACGACTGTATTCGCCGAAGGGGTAGGCAGAGGTGTTGTAATAACAAAACAACACCCACTTTTCGCCAAAGATAATTAAGTACAAACGTGACTGATGGTGAGTCCATCGCCGATTCAGGCACGTCATTGAACATTGACATATGTAGGTTTCACGTTATTTTCCATCACCGTAAAACACGTGGTGTGAAATCACTGCACATAAGTTTTAAGATAAACTCATTGGTGTCATAAATGCGTGAATAAGTGTCAAGCCCGGTATTTTTGCACGTTTCGAACTGCATTAGAATTTGCGGTTAAATTATGTTCAATAAAGACAATTTTATACCCGTCCGGAGATAACCCAGGTACCAATTCGCTAAACCAACAGGCGAACTGGTTTGTCCAAGGCAATATTTAAACAGTCCCGTATCCACTCGACCCTAATGTGGAGATCTGGGCATCTGAGATAAGTGTACATACTTCAAGTCAAGGGTTAGTGAGGGGATGTTACAGTTATCGACAATAAACACACAAAAAAATCAAATGAAATTCTAAATACCCTCAAAACCTTTCACCGAATATGTTAATTTACAGTACATTTGATGAATCCATCGCCATCTCAAGCACAATACAGCCGCGTTATTCACTAGGGTTTCTCAGCGTCACACTCGTCGTCGGGTGTCTGATTAAAAGAAACGAAATTGAACCTTATCTTCTTGAGATTATGTATCAATTTTCTATGCTTGAATGGTTCCAATCAGCGTTGGTACGCTCGTCGTCGAATTTAACGCTGAGAAACCTCAAACGCTCAGCGAAAATAGTTGGGGTAAACGCATTTAGTTTATTCGCGTCGCGCTATATACTTATGCAAAGACAGACTCATAAAATGACTACTGCGCATTTACGGTCAGCGCTCATAGCTCGAGACGGCACCTGTTACTTTTTAATTCCTTCTTAGACAAATGCGGATTTTCTTCTCGGTGCTTACCTTCATTGCTCTTGGTGTGATATCCATACACATGTAGATTTTCGAAAATATACAGAAGTAATGGTAGCCCAGCCTGTAGAAAAAGTAACATTATCCTCACGCTTCGCTACAAGAAACTGATTAATGTTTCTATTAGCAAACGCGAGAGAATGATATTTTGTCTAGATCAAGTGTTGTTTCCACGATAAGTGAGTGACACCAACCGCATGCTTTTATCGATATCGACAAAGGCTCATCACTACAATATCGGCCCCCTGTCCGTCGCCTTAATAGAATGGTAACAAATTGGATAACGTCTCGTATTGTACACCGAGGCCACTTAAACTATTTGGGAGTTAGAGTACGAAATAATAAAACTGAAGTTCGGCTCTTAATACTTTATTCAAAAAAAACATCCTGCAGTAACCATGCGGAAACCTTTGCAGCAAGCGTGAGGAAATCTTTTTTCTTTCGATTTGAAAGTGCTTTGTAAAAGTCTAATCGAATAAAGATACTTTTGACTTTTGACTTTGACTTTCTGAGAAGAAATTCAGAGGCCAGTATGATGTCTCGGATGAAATTCAAAACGTATGTAGGTCTAGTGCCTGAGTCTATGGACACGCCATTTGTTACGTTAGCACATCGAATATTCTCTCTGCCAACCACTTCAGGAACTTCTGGTAAGGAAGCCGAGCTTCTGGTCTCATTTTATTTGGAAGTCAGAGGTTCAACTTACGCGATCTGATTTGTCAGATTTCGTGTCAGTGGGATTAAGATAAAGCTTGCTGATGTTGGTATTATGACGAATGTAGCTCAGAGGCCTTGGAATTATCTTTAAAATACAGACCGAATGTAAATGCAAACAAAACATGCTTTCATGATACTTTCAATCATCTCCCTGGACTTATCCCATACATTATTGGGGACAGCACTTGATTCAACCCGATATGGCTGATCACCTGATTTTTATACGAACTCCCATCTGAATTTCGCAACCCCTTTTACGAGGAAAATCTGTGATCTGGGCTACACCAGTTGTCGGACTATTTTAGGTCTCCGACTGCCCTGTAACTATAGCCAAATATGATAAATTGGCAACCGGGACCGACGGCTTAACGTGCTCTCCGAGGCACGGAGAGAACTCGGGCGGTCACCCATCCAATTACTTATTGCGGTTGCGTAACTTCGCTGATCGAATGATATGCGAAATAGCAACTATGCCACGAACTCCTCATGATACTTTCAATATTTCAAGATGTCTACAGGTCAAGGTATTTTTTTGTAGAGATGTCATACCGCGAACTTTACGCAGGGAAACATCGCGAAGATATCTGCATATGTATGAGAAGTAATTTTAAGAAGTATGTATAGTGCGTGACATGGTGATGGACTCGCCATCTGTCACATTCGGTGAAAAATTTACCATTCTGGAAAGGCTTAAATTCTATCGATAAATAAATATCACAACGGGAGAAATAACGAATGACATTCCAAACACGACTGCAATTTCCTTGAGCAACACTATTATTTATTCTGTGGTATAACTTTACTCAGCCGTCATAGATTCCACATAAAACATGATCATTCCGTTGGTTATCACTGGAATTATTTACGCGATGTTATCATTTTCCTGGTTCAAGATTTAAGGTGGTGTCTTAGGATTTACATTGTGGATCTGGTGGCGTGCAATGATATTAAAAGTATAGATACGTTATGCGCCCACAAAGCGATCGAAAAGTGGTCCGTACGCAGTTTATCAGTTGTCAAATAACTAGCATAAAAAGGCGCGGCGAATAGAATTTCTTCCTTTTATTTTTTACTGAGTGCAGAGGCTAAAAATTGAGAACTTTACGTCCCAATTTCGGCATGCTAGTGACATATCTACTTCTATTTTAAGAAGCCAAACATCATTGGTGGCACGTAGCATTCTTGTTGTTACTACGTTGTTTGATGGATGAGAGTGCTATGGATTGTTGGGCGATCAAAACGTGATTTATATGGAAACAAACTTTTATGCTTAGATCGTCCTTAGGATCAAAGTTATTTATATTCCAAACTAGCTATGCCCTATGAAGCCGTGGTGGCCTTGAGGTTTAAGCAGTCCCCTGCTACGCAAGCGATGCAAGTTCGAATCCCAGCGAGGCATGTACTAATGAGTTTTTCTAAAAACTTATTTCACATCACGTGCTTTACGGTGAAGGAAAACATCGTGAAGAAACCTGCATATTTCTGACAAGTAATTCAATGACGTATGTAAAGTGTCTGGGACGGCGATGGACATAGTTATGCCCTGCGGTTTCACCCGCGTAGACTTAATTTCATGGGTGGCCCTCGCAACCCTAATAATTGTTTTTAATTAAAAGTTAAAATCGGTCACGCTGTTTCGGAGATTAGCCGGAACAAACAGACAGACAGACAGACGGAGAATTTTATTTAAATTGGTTTTTCTATGTCGGTACCGTGTATACTTTCATACATTTAGAAGAAAGCTGTTGTGTTACATTCTGTATATAAAAACAACACAATAAATACCTGCCAATAAGAATGGATAACATCCAACAAACAAACATTAGACAAAGTTAAACAAGGTGAATAACTTAGTCAGGTAAATGTTCAAACAGTTTCAAAGACTTATGTTGAACATTGTACAACATTTAAGCTAAATCCTGTAATTGCTTTAAAGGTTTATGAGATGTACTTCGAGTGCGGATATAGTGGTAAGATGCAGAGGAATCGTAGGTCATTATGTATTTTTTTAACCAAATATTACCTTATTAAATTATCGACATCAGAGCCACTGACACTGATGTTAACTCTGTCAAATTTTCAACTATAGGTTGGCGGTGATCAAAAATCTATCCTATATTGCCTTAGGTATGTACTTAGGAGCTTTTTTCCGCAGATTTTTTATTTCTGAACTGCCTTGAATTGATCTGAATTGATTTGAACCCCCATTCTCTAGAAGTAACTTGACATATTTACAGATAGACGCACATGCCGACAACGAGATTCTACGGTTCCATTTTTTCCTTTGAGACAGGAACGGAACTCTAAAAACTCTGGAAAGTCCTTTATTATATGCCCCGTTCATCATTTCCCTAGCCCTACCCCATACATTGCTGGGGTCGGCATTCGATGTATACGAAAGGACTGCCATCCGACATTCGTAAACTTTTTACGTAAGAGAATGACAATATATTTTCAAAAATATTTTTAGAATTTTGAGTAATGGACAATATATACAAAATGTATTTTCAGTCACAATGTGCTACAGCGAAGCGTGGCAGGGTACAGCTAGTAAATTATAAAAATATATAAGTTCATAACAAAAAAAATGGGTACATACTGTAAATCTGCCTATCCTTTCCGGGACGCTTCTGTAAGTCTAAAAAGGCCACATTGGGAGAATCATAATGTGAACCGAATATAGTTTATCATCGAAATGACAAAATGGTCCCTTAGGTGCAATTCATATTATGATTCACGAATGATTAATATTTAGCAATTCATCTGTTTCACACTTTCCTATCAACATTCCTAAATGGTCCACAAAATATGAATTGCTCTTGTGACAAATAGCATCATAAAAAGTTAGTTAGGGACTCGTAATCTACAATTATTGTGATTTTTCGTGAATAATAATATGAATTCCACCTAAGTGACCATTTTGTCATTTCGATGATGAATCATATTCGGATCACATTATGATTCTCCCAAAGTGGCCTTTTTAGACCTACTGGAGAGGCGTGTAAATAACGCCTACGCTAGCTCTTAGCTACTATGTTCCCACCCTGACCAGGAGACTGATGGGTACAAAGTGTAACTAACAATCGTATTTCGTTTGTTCCAGTCTTTGATTCCCTTTGCGTGGGATACACTGTTGACGATTCCACGTGATGTAGTATCCCATGAAAACACCGATTGGAATCCCATGGGATTTCTTTGTACTATTTTTTACGATTAAATTGGTTTTTTGGCAAACATTTTAATGGCATTTGATGTTGGTCATAAATTTTGTTATGCAATCTGTTGTTTAGTATTATGACTTTTGTTAAGTGATTGTTGTCATAAAACGGAAAAAGGTCAGCAGTAAGTATTTTCAGTAGTCTGAAGTTATTTTGGATATCATAAAATATTTTTTTCTTTTGTTTTTCGAATGTTCTAGTGGCCAATATTTGTTTATGAGTTTGTTTAAAATAATTGTTCTCATTTTAAAAATCATTAGATCCACTTCACGGTCACTTAAGTTTTAAAATTTTACTTTAGTACTTATAATTTTGAATGTTAGATTCGAAGGATAAAAAAAACATAGAAGAATTAATATATACCAATAATAAAAGCGCCAAAAACCGTCTACTCAACGTAGTAAAACAGGTGTTGCCAGAAAATAAATAACAATCGCGACGCTGTTAACACCGCCATGTTTTATGTGATATTCTAAATACAAAGTGTGTATAAAACCGTAGAGGTTGACGCTAACGATGTAGCTGAAAAATATTATTTGTCAGCTTGCAACACTGCGCGTAAAAACTAATGTGACTAGAAACCACTATTGGCACATAAAACTGATTCAGTGCCACTGCAATATACTATGCGGTGCGATAGCTAATTTGAAAACTTTATGCGAGGCGTTTGATATAAAGGTAGCATATCTTGTCCTATTTAATGGTGCTATACATACATGCTCACGCCTGTATTCCCCGACGATTTTCACCGATGATGATTAAGTGCCAACGTGACAGATAGTGAGTCTATCGCCGCCCTGGCACTATAGATACAGGTTTCCTCACTTTGTGTGATATCACTACAGATATGTTTTAGACAAACTCATTGATACAGGCTCCGCTGGGATTTGAAATTGCGTAGTAGGCGACTGTTCAAACCCCACGGCCAGTCCTTAATTTAATTTCGAGGATTTTAATGGGCCCGTGGCACAGTTGGAAAAATCTCTCCACGTGCTTTACGGTGAAGGAAAGCATCGTGACGAAACCTGCATATTTCAGGTAGTAATTCAAAGTTATATATATATACTGCTTTAGACGGCGCTAGACTCACCATCTATCATGTTGGCACTAATCATCTGCCGTGAAAAATGGGTGCTGTTTTTACAATACCTCTGCCTACCCCTTCGAGGAATACAGGCGTGAGCGTATGTATTTAGAGAAGCTACATTAGTGGCACGAGACAGTAACGACATTGCTTAGTAGAATCCTAATTCCAAAGTGCATACGTGTTTATTTTGACAGATGTCAAATCAAGATTAGAATTTCAATTGACGCTAAATGACGCGTGTTTCGATTATTGATTTCGTTGCAGCGAGACGTAATTTGCAGTCGTTATATGGACTCAAGAACAAAAATTAAATCTGATTATGAAGGTCTTAAAAAAAATATGATAGCACTAGCTATCATATTTTATTATATAACTTACAAGCTCAGCCGTAGAATTAGCAATTAAAAATGTGTCGCTTTATTAATATAACATAATTCATGATTATTATTTAATATGAGCTCGTTGTGTCCCACTGTTGGGTAATGTCACTAAGAGATTATTAATTTTTTCTTAAATAAAAGTACGTCCAAGCTACTCCGTGTAACTTCAACTATATACCAGTGAGTCCCGTTGAAATCGAATCAGCAGTTTCTAATATAACCCGGAAAAACAGATTGACAGAAAGATATTTTTTTATATAAATATCGTATACTTTCATACACTTTATTTGGAATTACAAACATACACTTTAATTTTATTTATATGTATAGATATGGTCGAGGAAATTTTGCAAGATATTGTGCTAAAGGTATGGTTCCTAAAGTAATTCAAAGTTTAATTCCGCGCGGATTTCTGTCAAATGAATTAAAATTTCTGCAGCATTCAAATTTAGAAATTTACATATCCGCCGAATCTCCTTGAAAAGCCATGGTTCCAAAGTTTTATTGTTTTTTTTTATTTTCAACGGATACTATTAAGTCGTATCTCAGTGCACATCTTCCATTTGCGACAAATCGATGTTGGATCTACTGAATACTAAGAACTATTGACAATGGCCAGTGTTTTAACAATTTTGGACAGCGATTTTACAACCGGACTTAAAAATAAAACCACGTTTATGGTGTATTGTTGTCTGTTTTTACAATTTTTTTATGTTTTGACATCGAATCGAAGAAGATTAGGAGATAAAAAAAATATACGCTGATTTTGGAAATAAAAATAATAATTAGTTGATATGATTGGAAAAATATGTTTTTTTTTGTAGCAAAAATAAAAAACGGAAAATATTTTGATAAGTAGGTTGGAAGGTATTTAGGAACGAAAAATGAATATTTGCTATTAATATTAATCTAGCTACCTGCCTTCGCTTTTAATACTATTACAAAACGTTGACCTTTCTTTATTTTCTTTTAATATATTTTAATATGCATTAATTTAAGCTGTAAGCTCATCGCAGTTCAACACCTACGTACATAGTAAAAAAACCATACCAAGATCCGTAATTGGGGAAACGATGTGTTCAAACACAAAATTATTTCCTATAGAAATGGCGACTGCAATTTGTACTACTTCAATATATTGATAAAATCTGATAGTAACGGCGCTGTGAGTTAGATAAGATTTTGCAAAGGCATTATCTATTTGTGCCTGAATAAATATACTTAGGATGAGATGCACCTACATATACAGATCTTCGCAAATATTGGATTTGACCGTGATGGATTTTTTGAAATAAACTAAAATTATCACCCTATTACGTATTTGAAGGATTGAACAACGTTTCTTGGATACAGGCGACTGGGACCGCTAGCTAACTGGAACCGCGGTCCCAGATGCTTGATTCGTTTTTTTTATCAGGAAAGTGGGACCACTCGTAATGTTAGCCAGAAATCCATTGTTCAAACCGGGTCTCCTTGACCCTTCATATTGGACAATATAATGGAAAATACAACTTATTCATTTAAATCATACATTTTAGTATTATTTTCTACTTGATCATCTAACACTTGATATCGTGGAATATTAAATAGGCCATAAAGTCTCACACGTGTAGCCAATTGACAACGTTCCTTCGTATAAGGTTTTATTCATAAGCTCATCTGCCATATTTTAACTATACTAACTAACTATAAACGACCCCCTTATGTTTTCCAGAAGGATACTTCAGCGAGATTTATCAGAAGTTTTTGCTTTCAAAGGTGGTTTTACCATTGCAAAAAACAATATCATTAAAATGAATGAATCTAAATGACTTAATGATATTTGAATTTAATGACGTTCTCATAACTTTTTTCCTAGTAGTGAATTATTTGTTTTCCAGATCAGCGAATTGTGATTGTGGTTTTCGAACATTAAATAACTTTGAGCCAATCATCATATTCATAATATAGTTTTTGTGTTCCAAAACACTAATAAAGTCTAATTGTATTGTTATGATACATTACATTGAGAGGTAATGACGAATTCTTAGTAGTTTTAATAAGCTTGTTATTTGCTTATGTTCGTTATGATACATACACATATACATTAGATAATTAGGTGATAAAAATTGTTAAGAAAGTGATAAAATATATAGTATAAAGAAACTTGGAATAATGTATTACCAGATAAATATTGTAAGTAGTCTCATGGACACTGTACTTATGTTACAATTCTTATTTATTAGTTTTGATCATTGTTTGACTGGCTTGAGTTGTTAAGCTCACTAAAATGCCTTTGCTTGCGGCGGCGTCTGGATGACGGGTTGTCCACTTCCCTCTATGATGGTTGAGGAGGTCAATGGCTGGCATTCACGTCATACTTGTGAACAGGTGCTGCTTGTGGGGGCTGGTCATCTCAAGCTACGCATTTAGTTATAAGTAGATGTACTAGATTTTTAGTTATGTTAATTTTTATCGACATTTGTGCATTGGAACATTGTCCATGAGCTCACGGTTTTTTTCAAATTATTTATTTTGTATTCTTTAAATTGTATAATATTTTTGAAAAGAGTAATTACTGAGTTTCTTGCCAGGTTCTTCTCAGTAAAAGCAACCTTCCGAACCTGGCGGTAGCATGTATAATCCTGTATAATTATGTCATTCTGACGATTTGAAAGTACTTTGTAAAAAGTCTAATCGAATAAAGATACTTTTGACTTTGACTTTGACTTTGATAAAAGATATCGAAAGAAAACCTTCTATTCGAAAGGTCGCCAAAAGGTCTCCTATTAGAATTTCGGAGTTTTCTAACTAAGAGTTGTATTGTACGTAAATATTTCCGAATAATTATGCTGCCTTATTTCTGACTTGCGGTCAAAAGAAATAACAAAAAAAATTGTGTGATCTGGTATGGTCTGGGTTAAACCAGCTGTCAGACTATTTTAGGCCTCCGACTGACCTGCAACGATAGCCAAAGATGAGAAATTGCCAACCGAGACCGACGGCTTAACGTGCTCTCCGAGGCACGGAGGGAACTCGGGCGGTCACCCATCCATTGGCTAGGCTTAGGGTTGCTTAACTTCGCTGATCGAATGATATGCGCAATAGCAACTGTGCCACGAGCTCTTCTCGTAAAACTTCCCTATATAATACAGACTGGGTGATTGTTTTAGTTAACCGTGGAATTTATATCAGAATGAAGCGTGATTGCCAGAGCAAAAATTTTTTTTTTTGTTATTTCTTTTGACCGCATTAAGTCAGAAATAAGGCAGCATATCACAGATTTTCCTCGTTAAAGGGGTTGCGAAGGTCAGATGGCAGTCGCTTCGTATAAAAATCAGGTGATCAGCCACATCGGGTTGAATCAAGTGCCGACCCCAACAATGTATGGGATAAGGCCAGGGAGATGATGAGACAGGGAAGTTTTACAAGCGTGGCCAAGTCTGAAATTATGAGGAAAATAAAATCGAATTGTTTACGAAGTGAAACCGGGAGTCAAAGTAGGAGACATTATAAAAACATTGCATCTTCCCAATCAAGATTCAATACGAGTTGTAACAATTGTAAGCATCTCATATTAGCAATCAATTGGCTTGTAATCGACTTAATAGAATGCAATTGTATTGGCCTTGCATCTGAGATCATTGCGTCTTTATTTGCTTACTGAGACTCTAGCAGGTACTAGTATTAATACTAAGATAAATAAATTAATTGTCCGTCTGTCTTTACGTTTGTTCCGGATGCGTCGATTTTATCGCGACTTCCACTGGCAGATAGCTCGTTTTACAAAGAGTAACCCAGGCTAGCAATAATTAAAAAAAATATGATGGTTCCGCTTTGGCGAAAATTTGTGAAATCTCTCGTTTTCATAAGCCTTCAAATAAATTAGTAGATCGATCATCAAATTTCACGTGATATTGAGTGAGTGTGCAATATTGGCAGTTTATCTTACGCTAAACGCACATACAACATTATTGTCAATATGCACTTTATTGACAATATTATTGCCTGTGTGCGGTTAGCCTTAGAAGTCTACTGATGACGTTGTTTTTAAATTTAGAAATTTTCCTTTCAATTATAACCCAGCGAAGCAAACCCTTTCGTTTCATAATGAAAGCAAAAAGCGAACTAAAGTATTTCCAACAACGGGCGTTGACAACATAGCTTCGGGGAACGCTCCTGTTTTC
Source organism: Watsonalla binaria (assembly GCA_929442735.1). Lineage (NCBI taxonomy): Eukaryota > Metazoa > Arthropoda > Insecta > Lepidoptera > Drepanidae > Watsonalla > Watsonalla binaria. Next base: position 7,456,027 of record OV838937.1, on the reverse strand, counting down.
CTTCTGGAATAACTTGTGAAGTTTATTGATATGCAAACATTATAACGACTCACTTCTCATATTTAGTGTTGTTCTGGTCTTCTTGACTATGTTTATTTATTTATTTTGTAAACAAGTGACCATTTATATCAGTACATATAAATGAGTATCATCATAAAAAACGGTGGGCGATAGTCCAATGGCATGTCTATTAAACACAGTAAAACCAGAAAATAAGTTACAAAAGAGTTAGACGAAACTGAATAATAATCTGTCAAAACAGCTAAGTTTAGAATAGACAAGATGGCGACAGCGAGACTTCAGAAAGAACACGTTATTTTTCTACATTGTCGCAATCATTATTTATACTAATATAATAAAGTCTCAGGAACTACTCGTCCGATTTGAAAATTATGTCAGTGTTAGATAGCCCATTTGTCGAGGAAGGCTGTTATCATCACGCTAAAACCAATCACGGGTTAAAGTTATCGTTTTCCAAAACTAACTATTCCATGCGGACGAAGACGCGGGAAGAAGCTAGTCAATCATATAATTAAATAGTTTTTTGTTATTTCTTAAATATATTAAAATAACAACCACAACTCCAGCAAAGATCGAACTATTTCACGTAATTCGTTTTCCGGCGTGTATCACATGCTTTGAAAGAATGCAATTCTAAACTATTCGTAGAGCATTAAAACTTGCAAAATCCCAGCTCTAAAGTTACTTAACACGTCGTGTAAAAGCATAATTAGAAACATTGTCGTTCAACGTCTAAAGCTGCATTAGCTCTCTGACCCCAATCCAGGAGCTTCCTTCCTCATACTCCACAGAAATAGCCGGGTCGAAATTTGGCGTGTTTACCCTAACGTTGACGTTTTTATACAATCGCCAGGAGTTTATGACCCCATCGACGCTTTATCACTAATGTTTGATGCGACTGAAGGGTTGAGCCGACTTCCGCAAAGGTGGTTCTCACTGTTTGTAAATCTGGAAGTGAAAGTGCTTTGTAAGTATTCGATGTGAAGTTTGAAGTTGATTGATTGACAGATACACTCTTCCTTTTTGTTAGACGCGTCGATGCTTAATGTGTTTACCCTAATCATTAACATCCATGGAGAAGATTTCGGCTGGTATGTAATGGTTTGATTTTTTCTTCAAATATTTCACCTATATAGTTATTTAATACACACGTATTTCATCAGTATTGTCGAGTTCGACGCTAAGAATAACGCAAAAGTCGATTTTGTGTCTTGTAAGATGAGACCGCGAACAAAAGATCTATTCCATCCCCATCTATTATCCCTGAGCATCCAAACCTGTACCCCGGCCCCTTACCTTTACGAAATGATATTTATTTGTTTTCTTTCCTTTATTCCCTTTTTCTTTCCTTTTTTCCTTTCATTTATTTATTTAATGGCGATGAGCTTAAGTAAAACTATTCCGCCAATGTCAAGTGATTGTTGAGAAAAATATCTTGTAAATTGTTAAAAAGGAACCCATTGGATTCCTCGCTGTCGTTCTTTTATCTATTGTCCACCATGCGCATAGGTGTGACACAACAATTGCATAAGCCCACTCCAAGGAGGTTTGTATGCAGCGTGCATCACTTGCAATCAATCATTATCTGATTAAGGTGCGGCCTTGATTACCGATCTCGGCCCGCATTGTTTCCAACAAACAATTGCACAGCAAGTGTTTGAGGAATTTTTGTTGTTTCGTTTCATCCTTTTTGGGGTAGGTAGAGTAGCAGAGTAGAAGGCCGTGGACTACCGAGGATAAATGACACCAAACAAATGAAGGCTAAGGAGGTCAAAGAAGCTGCACTGGAGAGAGATAAATGGAGGGAGCTGCATGGGCTGCACTGACAAGAGTGTAACTCTTAAATGACAGAGAAAGAGAAAGAGTAGAATTTCAAAAGTTTTACATATATATATAATTAACCCGTTGGTCTAGTAGCCCTTCTGAGGAATGCGAAGTCCTGTGATTATTTTTTTAAATCGCAATAAATGGCAGTAATTATTTTACCAGTTTTGAATACAATGTATTTTATATTTTTGAGGTAAGTGGTATTAATATAATTTAAGTATTAATATAATATTAGTATAATTTAAGGTAAGTAGTAAGTAAGGTAAGTATTTTTAAGTGTCGCATTGTCGATAAGTATAAAAATCATTTTTTATATTTTTTTTAAAACATGGAAATACATTTTGAGGTGATGGTATTTTTTGAGTTCAGCCCCTATCATTGTTAGTGTGCGATATATTTTGTAAGGGCACAAAGGGTCTCCTGAAGAGAAATGAAGGTATTAACCGACCTATTTAAGGGTAAGGCAGTCGTTGCCTTCGATAAATAAGTTCAATTAAGCCTTAAGTGGGGGTTTAAAGACTAATTGAATTGCAATTGGGTTGCCATTCCGAGAATTTCAATTGTGAGTATTCAAATGGATGCATTGCGTACATATTTAATGTTGAGTACTAGCGTCTCCGCTCTGAGTTTGCGAGATTCTTTGTGAATATCCACATTTCGAATTAAATGTAATAAAACGTAGGTCATATAATTAATTTATATTGAATTAATCTATATCTATATAGATAAATAAAATTGAAGTGTTCGTTTTTAATTCCAAAATAATAGTTTTTTTACTATATGCATTTGAAAGTATATACCTACGGTTCCGAAACAAAAGGAAGCTTTTTAATTAAAAAATAACATTTTAAGTTCATTATATTATTAACCTAAAGCAAACACAAAAATAATGTAATTATATAAATAAAGATAATAAGATATTTAAAATTAATGTATAATGGATCAGAGTAAAGTGTTCTTAATACGCGCTGCTCCAACGATCGTAGTTGGCCCCTTGGTTGACGAATTTATTCACATTGTTAAGAAGAAAAAAATATATCGATATTCGAATTGAATCAGTTGGAATGTGACATGTCCCTTCCGAAACATATCGTGTCGTCCCTACTAGTGGTATGTTAAAAAAAGTAGACGCAAGGAAACTATTAATTGTTAAAAAGCAGCGTCTTAGCCGGCAGCGGCGCGTGCGCTTCCTCTCAAACTAACGATTTTTTCAGGCTAAAAGTAGATTGTCTTTTTGAATATCCGTCGGTTGAAATACTTGTAGCTAAGTCCGATGCTTAATGATGTCCTGCGCTCGTTGCCCAGTATGGAGATGGATGCTGTTATATAGACATAAAAAAGAGATTGGTTCATATAGAGATGGATGCTGTTATATAGGAACAAGATTTGAGGTTTTTGCACCGTGGCAAACGGTGGTCTCTGCCTACCCCCATGGGATACAGGCGTGAGCATATGTATGTATGTGTATTTCAGGGTTTTTTTAAATAGCATACATTTGTTTTATTCAATACCCCAAGTACAGGCTTAATATGTTTTGTACTTGCTGGGATTTGAACTAGCGTCTTATATACTGCAGATACGATTACACTAACCACTACGCTATCGTTGTTCATCCCACGGTGCCGTCACAAGTTTTGAGCGCCAGCCTTGAATACGCTGTAGTAATTTTTGGGTTTTGTTGGGAGCGAGCGCAAGCAATGCATGCGTAATATTTTGAGCGCTTATAGCTCGTGGCAGCTTTGACTAAAGTATATGTAGATAAAAAAAAAATATGCTCCCGCCATTCCAGAAAGGTCCCGAAGGGGTAAGCAGAGGTGTTGCCTTCCACATTTCACTGAATATGATCAAGTGCCAACGTGACAGAGGGTGAGTCCATCGCCATGGAATTACTTCTCAGACATAAGCAGGTTTCCTCATATGTTTTTCTTCACCGTAAAGCACGTAGATGTTTGTACATTTGCCATAAATCAATTGTATAGTCCTCCTCCATGTGAGTGTATCGTCATCACGGCTCGCGCGCTAGTTGTGATAGACAGACGGGCGCTCTAGGATGTCATTTGTAACGCACCGGTATCGCTCGCGACACCGTTTCGCGTTATTTATAACTATTGATTATACGTTACTGTGGTAACGGGTTGTGGCCAAATTAGGTGGATATTGGGCTTAAATTGATTAGGAAGACATCTTAATCTTCGCCCTGACCTTATCTTTTACATTCGTGTTGGATTCTTATGTCAGGGCAAGTCAGAGAAGAGCATTTATATTGCCTCGTGTCTGGGTGTTAGGTATGTATTAAAAGTAAGAAGAAAAAATTACAATTATTTTTAGAGTAAGAGACGTGCTGGCAGTGGGGTTTGAGTAGTCGCCTGCTACGCAAGCGACGCAAGTTCGAATTCCAGCGTGGAATGTACCAATGATTTTTTCTAAAATAAAACTTATGTGCAGTAATTTCACACCACTTTATGGTGAAGGAAACTTCGTGAGGAAACATGCATAATATAAAATATATATGCTCACGCCATCCCAGAAGGGTCCTCGAAGGGGTAAGCAGAGGTGTTGTAACAACACCCACATTTCATCGAATATGATCAAGTGCCAACGTGTCAGAGGGTGAGTCAATCGCCGTCTCAGGCACTGTACATACGTCATTGAATTACTTCTCAGACATATGCAGGTTTCCTCACGATGCACGATTGCATAATATATGTCTGAGAACTAATTCAAAGACTCACCATCTTTCACGTTGGTACTTAATCATCTTCGATGAAAAGTGGGTGTTGTTAATTAAACACCTACAGGTATGCCCACGTGAATTAGTTCCGATATTATTATTGGTAACAAAGGGAAAACAAATTAAAAAAATATACAAGTCCACCAAAATGTCAAATGAAAATCTCTCTATGTAGGTACCTTTATGTATACAGTTTTATAATTATTAATATTATTTAGTAGAACGACGTAATTTATAAGTTAAGAACATTGAAGCACAATTCATGTTTAATTAAAAATAACAAATTGAATAGGTATCAATTATGTGAATCATGAATAAAATAATTTATTGTTTCCACAAATATATTAAAATAAAACATAAATTCTTAAGCCAGTTCTCGTACACTTGTGAATGGTGAGTGTGAGTAACTATATAATTGCTGGATACATAAATAAATACCTTTAAATCTCCAACTACTATTCTGTAAGTGAAATAAACATAATTTTACGTGTTACATTCAACCAGCAGAATTCCTGAGTACCGGGTACAGTCGCCAACACCAATAAATTACATTCGATATGACACAAGTACGTGCGCACGCGTCTAACTGTACTACATCGTCAGTCAAGCGTAGGGCTGTCTTCTATTCAATTACGTTTTTAAGTCTTCAGTAAATAGTTTGTTTTTAAAAAACTTTATTAACTCTCTAGAAGTCACCGGTGGCCATATTCCGAACAAGATCGCTCATTGTCCTTCTTGATCACAACCCTGAAAATGATCTGTTTGCGGATGAATGGATGAAAATATTATCTGAAGAAAGATTTTTTTTTATTTCAGTTTCAGTTTCAACGTCGATGGACTCATGTGGGTGTTGTGATTACAACACCTCTGCCTACCCCTTCGGGGAATACAGGCGTGAGCATATGTATGTATGTTCGTTTCAGTTTTAGCCTGTTTTGCATCAAATCTAGTCGGTGGAAATATTAAAAAAAAAAAAAAACTATTTAGGTAAAAAATTGTTGGTCCATTTTGAAATTGTCAGATGATGTCATGACTCTTACTATTTTTTTTGATGTTGCTAATTGCGACAAATTATTGCACACGACATACTTGTAAATGAATATGAGCCTTTTAATATCAATTGTGACAGCCCTACACTGTCGCTATATTATTGTAGAGACCTCGTGTAATTTACTAATAGTTTAAACGAGGAAGATTTGTGGGCGGTGTTTGGATTTATGTCGGTGACCTCTGCAGGCCAATTAACAGGTCAAATGCTTCACGTACTAAAAGTTAGAGAAGGAGATTTTTCAATAATAAAATATATTTACTCTTCCTCTGCCAAGGTAGGTACTACGCCTTTGGGGAATACCATATTTACATACATACATATGCTCACGCCTGTATTCCCCGAAGGGGTAGGAAGATGATTAAGTGCCAACGTGACAGATGGTGAGTCCATCGCCGTCTCAGACACTTTACATACGTCATTGAATTACTTCTCAGAAATATGCAGGTTTCCTCACGATGTTTTCCTTCACCATAAAGCACGTGGTGTGAAATCACTGCACATACGTTTTTTAGAAAAACTCATTGGTACAGGCCCCGCTGGGATTCGAATTTGCGTCGCTTGCGTAGCACACGACTGCTCAAACCCCGAGGCCACCACGGCTCTACCATATCTATCTTATCTTATACCTTTAAACGAGCAATTCTTATAGTACAATTATATGTATAATATACTTTATTATATAGAATTTGAATCTCGGAAACGGCTCCAACGATTTTCATGAAATTTTGTGTGTAGGGGCAAAAAAAACATCTAGCTAGATTTCAGCTTCAGAAACCAACGTTTTAACCATGTTTTCAGGCAGTGGAAAATTTCTATATATTATTAGGTATGTCATAGAACATAAATACGCTCATGCCTGTATTCCCCAAAGGAGTTCGCAGAATTTACATTTTATATTACATGATATTAAATTTTATTTTTATAAGAGCCGTGGTGACTATGGGTTTTGAGCAGTCGCCTGCTACGCAAGCAATATAAGTTCGAATCCCTGCAGGGCTTGTGCAAATGAGTTTATCGATAAACTTATGTACAGTGATTTAGCACCACGTGCTTTACTGTGAAGGAAAACATCGTGAGGAAACCTGCATATGTCTGACAAGTAATTCAAAAACTTAGGTATGTATAGTGCCTGAGACGGCGATAGACTAACCATCACCACCTCTGCCTACCCCTTTGGGGAAAACAGGCGTGAGCATATGTATTATGTAATAAGATCTTTCTTATAAATTATTAAAACTATAATTAATTCAAAACGCCTGGTTGAGATCTCTGGTCACCGTCGAGCTGGTTCTTACCTCGGTCAGAGGATTAGTTTAGCGATCCAGCGAGGTAACGCAGCCAGCTTACTGGGCACCATTCCCGCAGACACTAATTTAAATTCCGTGTTTTATTTATAATTTTTATTTTTATTATATTTTTCTTTTTCATTAATTCGTAACTATATCGACTGTCGACTTCTCTTGGTGTTTCCTAGCAAAGATATCTCCTTTAAGATATGCGGTATTCAGTGTTCATCATAAATCTCGGGCTAAGGCGGTCATTCCTGCACCGTTACTAGCCGATTATGTCATTTGTATAGATTGCTAAATTATCTTTGAATAGGGACAGTTAAGGTGGAACTACATGAACTTATACAATTTATTGCGGTCTTGTTGATAACCACCGTCTTAATTCAAAACTTTTTGAAGCCTCCTTTATCATATTGAGATTAAATTGAATTTAAAAAAAATAAGAATTCTTGGCAATATGCATTCGGAAATATTTTAATAAGCTTCTGGATTGAAATGCCAAAAATCTAGGTGCATTGAGTTCAATCAAACCATTATTTATTATAATGTTTCTTGTAGATATTACCTAACTATATATATGCGTAGAATTATACTTGATAACTAGCTCTGCCCCACGGTTTTACCAGCGTAGAGCTATTTTCATGGGTGGTCCGTGGAACCCTGGTGTCGGAACAAACAAACAGACCGACAGACAATCGGAAAAACGGACAAGCCAGAAAAACAAAGTTTCTTTTATGTGAGTACCGTATATACTGGCATACGCATTTGATGAAAAGCTGTTAATTTTATTTATCTTTGTAGATATAGACATTATGATCATAACTTAACAATTAATCTATACAGATAAATAAAAGTGTCTGTTTGTAATTCCAAATAACAGCTTTTCATTAAATGTATATGATAGTATATACGTTACTGACGAAAAAAACTTCTCTGCATGTTTGTTTGTTACGGGTAAACTCTGAAACGGCTGGACCAATTTCAACGGGACTTTCACTGGCAGATAGCTAATATTACACGGAGTAACTTAATTTTATTTAAAAGAAACATTTATGGTTCCGCGGGAATTAAATTAAGACTACGCGGGTGAAACCGCAGAGCACAGCTAGTAACATATAAAATTACTGTGTACATAAATGCGAACACGGGTTTCAATGTTAACGGCAAGAAATATTGTTCAGTCAGCGAATCAGTTCTGATATTGCTTTAACTGATTGATGATTATTGAGATCGAAGTCAAGCTGCGAGCACTATGTTTATGACTGTTGCTACCACCACGCAGGTATTAGTCAAATAGTAAAGCAAATAATTCTTCTTTTTCTCTTCTTTTTCAACAGCGTCATCACCCACTGTTGAGAGTGATTCTCCTCGTATGCACGCCACATATTTCTGTCTTGGATCTTCTGAATTGTTCTAAGAAAGTGTTGACAGAATTGTTCGATCACATAGGGTATTTAATAATAACATAATAAATGAGAAAAGAACACTGTCAAGAACAATTGAAAATAGAAGAGGAAAAATGGTTGGGCACTTGATACGACACGACAAGCTATTACAACTAGTACTGGAAGGAAACATCGAAGGGAGAAGAGGAAGACCGAGGAGAAGTTACATGGATCAACTTAAAGAGAAAGCGGGTGTAGTGTCGTATCAAGAGGTCAAGGATTGTGCACAAGAGAGGCAAGAGTGGCGATTGCTCCACCGACAAGAGCAAAGCTCTTAAATTAAAGAAGAAGAAAATAGGGTATTTATTCAAAGATCTTCCTGGCATTTAACCATACCCGATGCGGCTGATCACCTGATTTTTATACAAAGTGACTGCCTGAGAAAAATCTATGATCTGGGTTAAATCGATTGTCAGACTATTTTAGGCCTGAGACTGACCTGTAACGATTGCCAAAGATGATATATTGGCAACCGGGACTGACAGCTTAACGTGCTTTCCGAGGCACGAGGGTAACTCGGGCGGTCACCCATCCAATTACTGGCTTAACTTCGCTGATCGAATGACATGCGCAATAGCAACTGTGCCACGAGCTCCTCATATTCTAAGATTCAAATTCAAAGATATTTGAAAATAAATATATAACCTTGGCACGATCCCGAGAGACACCGATTTGGGCCCAGTTTTCTAGTTGCAATTAGTTTTAAGTATCATAATTATTAAAAAAAAATATAATAATAATGAACAGGTTAAAAATATATAAGGAATTATAATTTCAATAAATGGATATTATTAAAACATTCACAACATTAAAGGTTGTATCTTAAAAAGACAAGATGCATTGCGTCAGGTCAGTGTAGTTCCACCATAATGGTCAAGATGGGACTGCAGGCCATCTCGATTCCTGGATTATATCGATAAGATTATCGATTAGATATGTTATCATAAAGTTGCAGCTCTATTTAGTGGTAAAGGAGCATCGATGGTTTTTGAGATAAATACGTTATCACTAAACTTGGATTTGCTTATCGTTTGAATAAATAAAAAGTCGATAAAAATATACTTTTTAATAAACTTTCAAGATTGAATAATTTAGTTAAAAATCATATATCGACTTCTAAAGTACCTTATTTTATAATTTTGAGATAAAAGTATAGGTATGGGAGTAACAAGAGGTTTAGAAATCATCCAAATCGGTTCAGACGTTTCTGAGAAACAGGTAGCACAAATTTACTAATACATAACCTCTTTCTTTTGTATTCGGTTTTTTAATTTAAATTCAAGTTCTTTGAGACATTTTTCATTTAATCTAGCCCCGAGAATCGTTTTGATTTACTCATCGCATGCGCATACCTAGTTATTATGCACGGGGATACTCACTACACATTACTTAAATAAATAAAACAATACTCCATATACGAGGGCACGTGGGTAGGAGATATCTTGTAACGTATGTGCATGTGCCATAGAATAATTTTACGGATTCAAACAGAGAGGCCATTCTATACAGACCTTAGATCTGTGGATAAGCTTTCTGAGATGTAAAGCATAGTGGGCTTTACCATGCTCTTATTACAATGATAGTTTGGCTGTGTGATAGTGACGGACGTATTCACGTCTTATACATCTGTCTCATAATTATAATTAATTTATGATGGCAATAAGAGATTATGGTAGGACACAGATTTTCTCTGCCAAGAGTTTCTTGTAAAACTTATTACGAAATATAGACTAAGGTAGTCCTTTGTTTAAAAGTTTAAAAGTAACTCGATCTCTTTTAAAAAGGGATAATATAATCCAGATTTAAATAGGGATGTACAAAGTTTCACTCCGAAGTTAGGCTAGTTTTTGTTTGAACTATGTAAAGTAATAAATGGGTATAGTTTTGAAATCAATGTCTAAGAACCCTATAAAAAAACCACGGCAAGGTATTTTTAACCGACTTAAAAAAGTGAAGAGTGAGACTAGTGCGTTTGTTAATTATTTTTATAAAGAATGATTAACAGTAAGTATTGATGAGAACTTTACACCTAGATGGGTTATGACTAATGTAGGTGTACTTTGATGGTGACTAATTCTTAGTTTGATGCTATATTTGGTTAACTTCAAAAGTAATTAATTTATTTCGAATTATTTGTTCTCTCTTTTTGACGGCGGTTTTATTTTTTTGTAAAAAAAAATAAGAACGCGGATAAGGGGCATCTTACGGCGTGTAGGCATGAACAGGCAGGGTTGTCCATTCTGATTGTTGTGTATTCACCGCACGTGCATGTAATTTATTGCATAAAATAAATAGGAAAAATAGTGTGTGTGTCAGACCAGTATTTCTCCGTGGCATGTTGTTATTTAGATATCCCGGTTTAATCTTTACAATGATATAAAAATATGCATTTATTGAAGTTAGTTATTTTAAAAAATATATTGATTTTAATTGTGTGAAGTTTCTATCCTTTTTTGTCACACAGTGTAAATGATATAACATTATTCGTAGATTATTTTCAATATAAATATGAATTCGTGAGCCATCTTACTACTACGCCTTTCGTCTGTTGGTAAGTGATTCCATTTTAGACCGACTTCAAAACGAGGAAGACGCTATCGATTCGACTGCATGTTTCTTACCTTAGAACTTATGACTGAGTGAAGAGATTTGTAAGATTATTTTTTAAATTAATGCCTGTTACGTTCACAGGCTGCAAAAGCCCTTGTATCTGTACATCTATATCTATACATATAAAAAAAAATTGAGTGTCTGTTTGTAATTCCAACGTAACAACGTTTTCCCAAATGCATATGAAAGTAAATACGGTACTAACTTAAAAAAAATCCAAAATTGTTGCCCTTTCTGTCTGTCTGTTTGTCCGGGTAATCTCTGAAATGGCTGGACCGATTTTAACGGGAATTTCGCTGGTTGATAGCTAATGTTACACGGAGTAACTCTGGCTACCTTTATTTAAAAAAAAACATTTAGGATAGGACCGCAGCGCACAGCTGTTTAAAAATATTTTTTTGGGATCGTCGCATAAGTGCTCGCGAGGCAACTTACTTACCATCTAGGCTTAAGTTCAAGTCTCCTGTAGGAATAGATGTCTAGCGTTGGTTAAAATTTACAGCAATAATACGGGAAGTCCCATATTTAGTCGGACGGGGGCGTTTGTTTTTGTGACTAGCAACACTGCGCCAGCGCAACGTAATGAAGTCATATTGTTAGGGAATTTATTGCTGCTACTAACGACTCTTAACACCATGCATTAAGATTTAAAATACCTTGTGTTCGGAATAGTTTATAAGGTAATGTAAGTAACCTTAAAGTACACCTTTAGTTAAAACTACGACCGCGATGCGTGACCCGCAGAACCCTTATATTTTTTAACATAAATATAAGTTAAGTTACTCCGTATATTAGCTGGAACAAACAGACAGAAATAAAATAAAAATAGTTTTTGCATTCAGTGAAAAACTGTTATTTTGGAATCACAAACAGATACTTCAATTTTATTTATCTGTTTAGACATAGATGTATAGATTGTGGCAATAAGATCTCGTGGCAGAGGGTAAAGGTTGGTAATCGCGTTGGCGGCAATTGATCGCTCGTTATTTTTGAGGGAGATCTATGTTTAACGATGGACCATTAGGAAATTGTCAGACATACATACATACATATGCTCACGCCTGTATTCCCCGAAGGGGTAGGCAGAGGTGTAATCACAACACCCACTTTTCACCGAAGATGATTAAGTGCCAACGTGACAGATGGTGAGTCCATCGCCGTCTCAGACACTATACATACATCATTGAATTACTTGTCAAAAATATGCAGGTACATAAGTTTTTTAGAAAAACTCATTGGTACAGGCTTAGGAACTTGCGTCACTTGCGTAGCAGGCGACTGCTCAAACCTCAAGGCCACCACGGCTTCTAAATAGTAAGATTAATGTAAAATCTAGGAAGACCCTATATTTAAGATCCTAAACCTAAATGCAAGCGGAGGTGATGTCATCACGTGTTGCAATCAACAGTTACTCAACACAACGGGAACCGATTGTGAATGAAATCTATTAAAAGCCGGTCTAAACTTAGAGTGATTATAGGCAGGTATTATTGAACGAATCCGATGAATGAATGGGATTAATGGTTTCGTCAAATGTACTCATAATTTTGTATGGTAATGTGTAGGTGTTTGTAAAAGTAATTATTGTGATAGAAAGTAGGTTATAATGATGGACATATGTTTTGTAAGTACTTACTTCAAATTTTGGATTTGATATGTTCCATCGTTTACTATATACGTATGTGTATAGGTAATTGGGGCTTGTTATGTGTCAAGTTTAGCTCGTGGCACAGTTGCTATTGCGCATATCATTCGATCAGCGAATTTAAACAACCCTAGCCCTAGCCAGTAATTGGATGGGTGACCGCCCGAGTTCCCTCCGTGCCTCGTAGAGCACGTTAAGCCGTCTGTCTCGGTTGCCAATTTATCATCTTTGGCAATCGTTACAGGTCAGTCGGACGCCTAAAATAGTCTGACAACTGGTTTAACCCAGATCAGGGATTTTCCTCATAAAAGGGGTTGCTAAGGTCAGATGGCAGTCGCTTCGTATAGAAATCAGGTGATCAGCCACATCGGGTTGAATCAAGTGCCGACCCCAACAATGTATGGGATAAGGCCAGGGACGATGATGTGAAAAGCTTTGCTACTACCCAACATTTTGTTAGGAAATAAAAAAAAAATAAATGCTACTAGCTGTGCCCGCCCGGGGCAAACAGACAGTCAGACGGACAGACAGACGAAAACAAATAGTGTTTTTTCTATGCCTATACCGTGTATACTTTCATATGCATATAGTGAAAAGCCGTTATTTTGGAATTACAAACAGAAACAAAAAAAAAATTATCTTTTTGTATATATAGATTAGAGCACGTTCCCTCTTAATACAAAACTTGGTTTAAACCAAGACTAGATATAACTCCGACTAAAATATCCATCTCTTTTCAAATCCATGACACAAAAAGAGGAAGCTAATCTGAGCGCAAGGTACTATTTTCCGTAAAACGGCAAAAATCACGTTTGTTGTATAGAAGTCCGTTTAAATATTTATTTTATTGATTTTTAGTATTTTTTGCTACACTCGCCGCTAGGGGCGATCTCATTCAAAATGAGGAAAATACGCAGTCGATTTCATCAACGTATCAAACATGTTTAAACGTAACTTGGGGCATAAGACGTTCTTGCCCACAACTGTGGAACAATTTCTACGTTTACATCACACTGCTTTGACCGCGGTCGTAAAAACTCAAAAGACTCCAGTCCACAATTCACCCCAGTAGGCAATAAAGATTGAATCAATCAGTTCGTTAATCAATCAGTCAGTCAATCAATCCATAGACACGGTTACTAAATCTACGGGCGTACGGAGTATCCGCTTCCGGTGTTAAAGTTTACTAAACGACGTGACGCGTGCCGTTTTGAGAAAGATTTAGATTTTTTGGGGTCGGTGGTCGGATTTTTTATTTCCATAAGAGGAAGTTGCGGTGATGTTTCCAATTAATGTAATGGTAATTTGTCCTGAAAATTTATTTGTAGACAGTTATTATAAGAGACTATAATATCTCCCGTTCCATATTTGCCACTGCCCACAGCTCCATAATGTTGAAAAATATACTTTCATGCATTCATTCCCGCAACTTCCAGAATAATTCAATTTCATGGATGGTAGTGCTGTTTAGTGGGCGTGGACTGGCAGTACTAGCAAGACATACATATGCCTGTAGGGCGTAAGCCATTGAGGCATATTTTTATATTTAATTTTTATTAGAGCCGTGTAGGCCTTGTGGTTCGAGCAGTCACCTGCTACGCAAGCGACGCAATTTATAAGCGGGGCCTGTACCAATAAATTGTGTACAGTGAAACCTGCATATGTCTTAGAAGTGATTCAAAGACGTATAGTGTCTGAAACGGCGATGGACTAGCCATCTGTCACGTTGGCATTTAATCATATTCGGTGAAATGTGGCTGTTGTTGACAACACCCTTTCGGGGACCCTTGTGGGATGGCGTGAGCATATTTATTTTATACATACATACATATGCTCACGCCTGTATTCCCCGAAGGTGAAAAGTGGTGAAACTTTTCACCGAATTTAATTAAGTGCCAACGTGACAGATGGTGAGTCTATCGCCGTCTCAGGCACTATACATACTTCTCAGAAATATGCAGGTTTCCTCACGATGTTTTCCTTCACCGTAAAGCACGTGGTGTGCAATTACTGTACATATGTTTTTAGAAAAACTCATTGGTACAGGCCCCGCTGGGATTCGAACTTGCGTCGCTTGCGTAGCAGGCGACTGCTCAAACCCCGAGGCCACCACGGCTCTTTACGGGTTCACGGCTTTATTTTATAATAAAAAAAATAATTTCTAAAAAAAAACTTGGAAGTGATTGATGAAACCTCAAACTGTTTTACTCAACAACACACTGGCCCAAGATAGTCATACATTATCTATGGAAGCTGAACTAGTCTGCTACGGATGTGACATGTGTAAATGTTGGAAACTAGACACCGATCCGTAGAATTATGTCCATATTATCTTCCTTGAATCTTGGATGGAAGGAAGCCCATTTCCTCACAAAATTCACACTTACAAAATATACTTACTTAGTAATTACTGTAATCTATTAATATCTATACCAACAGATAAATCAAATTGAAATGCCTGTTTTTAATTCCAAATTAACAGCTTTTCACTTAATGTACGTACAGAAAAGAAATCAATAAAAAAAAATCTTTGGTGTCCGTATGTTTATTCCAGCTAATGTTTGAAACGTGAAAAGTTACCCATTTAATTGCGGATGAAACCGCGGGGCATAGTTAGGCGGGGCAACTTTATCATCATCCCCTACCCATACATTGTTGGGGTCAGCACTTGATTCAACCCTATGTGGCTGATCACCTGATTTTTATACGAAGCGACTGCCATCTGACCTTCGTAACCCCTTTGACGTACACAGTACTTAATAAATAATAAGCATTATCCTATATTTATTTTACCGAAACATTCTTATCAAAACGTGGCACTCATCGGAATCCGTAGACAAACACACAAGTGTTGTCCTAAATTCCTTTAAGGACACAGTTCCATTGAATAAATGCCAAAATTAACAAAACTAAAACACGAAAACATTAATCACGAGACGAAATAAATCATACTAATACTGCAACGCGGGTTTACGTAACGAAAACTGCCTGCCTGTTAAGTTTTTCCTCAATTTCCACGCAGATACGGAGGGAATGAGACGGGAACAGTTTATTAACCTCTTGCTTAGTACGTTTGAGGGAGAGAGATGTAGTTTACGTATGACACCGCATCGTCGCACGCGCATCGCTGAAAGCTCTCGCGCCCAGACTTCAGTCTTCATTCAAAGCTTACGGCGTTCGGTCGTCTTAGCGCGTAATTGTTTTTCTAAACACGTTACTTTGTGTAGTGACTGTGGCAAAGTGATAGTGTACGTACTATTTAGTGACACCAGTTTTTTTATACAATTGATCCGTCGGATGGCTGGAGAGGAATCCATTCCACGGCACTGGTAAGCCGGTCCTGTTATTTTGAGATATAATTAAATATAGAACGGCGGCATTTATATGAAAACGTAATTAGTTTCATATTTAACGTGACTCATTGTTCTTAGTATTGTTTTTGGCTTGATTAGTTTTGTTGGCTACCGAATGGAGGGAGTTGGGCTGAACGGCATTTGAGACCGTTCGGATATATTCCATTTTTTCCAACTACCCACGAAAATAGCATTTATTTTACCTATGTTTACAGTGTTTTGTCTGAATATAGAAAACAAGGTTTATATTATCAGGAGAATAGGGAATACTTCAACACTTACTGGAATAAAAACGCTTAAGAATTAATCTGTCCGATTTGTGGTTTTACCGGCGTAGACTTAATTTCATTGGTGTCCCACGGAACCCTAATGTTTTTTTTTAAACAAAAGTAGCCTAAGTTACTCCTTGCAACATTAGCTATATACCAGTGCAAATCCCGTTAAATCAGCCCAGCCGTTTCGAAGATTAGCCGGAACAAACAGACAGACAGACAGGACGGACAGACCAAAAAAATTTATTAAATAGGTGTTTCTATGTCACTATCGTGTATAATTTCATATGCATTTAATGAAAAGCTGTTATTTTGGAATTACTAACGGACACTTACATTTTTTAATCTATGTAAGTATCAGTTCTACTGTGTGACAATGACAGATGTATATACGTCATATACATCTGTCTCATAATAAGAGTTAAACTATCATAGTAATAAGAGGTCATGGTAGGAGCCCTGTCCTGTAATTTTTGAGTTTATCATTACCAAACCACAAATATTATTATTTTTAATTTTATAATTACAATATGTGTCGATAGTATCAAATAATGTATCAAAGACATAGAGTGTACGCTTTGGTTAACTTAATGAAAGGTCTAAGAAACCTTTGTCGTCAGGATCGAACCCGGGACCCTTGCACCGTAACGCAACACGTGGCGAACAAATATGTTTTTGTTGCTAGACGCACAGATAGAGAAATGGAGACTTCATTGAATGATTTGAAATATTAATTTTTTTATTATAATTTACGCTTAAATATCTGAAGATTAATCTTAATTGGCATCGACTGGTATTTCTATTTCAAATAACATTAACTACAAAGTAATGTTTATTAAAATAATTAAATATTGATCTATACTAATATTATAAAGCTGCAGAGTGTGTTTGTTTGTTTGAACGCGCTAATCTCAACTACTGGTCCGCTTTCAAAAAATATTTCAGTATTGAATAGTTCATTTATCAAGGAAGTGCGATATATGAAATTGAGTTTACATGTATATTATAGTATTTTTTCGTTATTTTTCCGTATTTATAATCAACCACATTACCAATTGTTTCGACCGTTATCAAAAAGTAGGCACAATGAAGTAGAAATAAACAAATAATGTTAATCATGTTTGCCGCTGACAAATATATTATAATTGTAATTGGTATTCTGTATATTGATTTATAATCGTCGCCGTATTTAGTTCATTATTTATAATCTAAATAACAATACAAGTGTACGATAAATATCTTGCTTTTATATCAGTAGATACTGCATTTAGGCATTAATCATAAAACGATTTGCATGTTTCAAATGTATATTTTAACTTGCCGTGCCACGCGGTTTTCCAGCGTAGGATTATCAATATGGTCACTCATAGGTAGCGTACTTATTAAGTTTACTCATTACAAACAGCAATACAATTCTATGCAAATTATTTTTTTTCTCATATACCCGCATTCTATATAGGGCAGACATCTTAAGACAATTTAAAGTAACGCGACACATGCAAATTTGAAAAACAAATTTAGATTTTTGTTCTTCAAAACGGATAAAATTCATCAGAGTTTTCACATCGTAATCATGTAACGATACAAACGACAAAGTCATGACTAAAGCCAATAATAATACCCACATAAGTAATTTTTTTTTAAATTGTACGAATAATGTCGACTCCATCCTTTACAAAGGGCTCTGTCCTTTCCGGTGTGCTAAACGTGTGCCAAACACGTGGTTCCGTAAATGTAGCAAAAACTACGGACAGACAAGATGATGCTTATTTGCTATTGTATATAGTATTGTTACCAATTCAAAAGAAAATATAGTTTTTGATACCGATCCTTGTCTGAGAGATTTGTAGACGGATTAAAAGCTGCTTAAAAATCGATAATGTTTAAAATTATTTACTACTGACTGTTAACCCTCTGTAATTATTTTTAGAAAAATCTCAGGTCCAATAAAATATACCAATTACCTGCAAAATCTGTTAAGAACTTTAACCGTGAAAAAGTAACAGACAGACAGGCAGAGTAATTTTCTAATTTATAATATAGTAAATATAATATGGATTATTATGGATCTATGTTCTGTTAAAGAAATGCTTTTTTATACACTTTCAAAATGTTAAATAAAAAAAACTGTTGTAAAAGATTTACTAATGACATGACGCTGAATGATGATGACATGAAAGATTACTAAGAAGGTCTTCTGAATAAAAATGTTGTTATAAAGGCAAAGTAAAAAAAAAATAATAAAAATCTGTTATAGGTAGCAAAAGCGTTCAAAACAGAAATTATCTTAGAAGCAAGATTAATTTTACTGGGGTGAACATGAATTAGAAAACTCGCAGAGCAGTAACTATTTAGGACTTAAGTTCTCCAAGCATAAGTCTTAACATGTTTTTACGTAGACATCGCCTGCGTATTTTACTCGTTTTTCACGGGAACGTTAAAAGCGCCCCAAGCGGCGAGTGTAGGAAGCTTTACGTCTCCATAAAAAAATTCGTTCAACGCAAGCAACGACGTTCGAACCTTATACTTGGGGTACATAATTCATGATCATAAGAGGTATGATACGTTGGCAACGAGTATATTGTTTAGTCTCATTACGATCGTAAATCCCCGCTTAAATCACACAGAATATCGGCTTAAGCTCTTGCCAAAAGGAACGTCCTAAAATCTAGGTCAAAAACATTACAGATGACAGCTGTTGGACACAATGTACCCACAACATTAATATATATGTGTTGTAGAATAACACGCGACACGCGGTACTCACAAGAAAGGGTGACACGCGAGGTCCTGGGTGCGATACCCGGGTAAGGCAAAATTGTTGTTGGGTTTAATGACACAAGCTTTGTTGGAAATGTGGTATAAATACACCTCTGTCTACCCCTTTGCCGAACACAGGCATGATGTCATTAAATGTACATTGTACATGATGCTTGGCTGTTTCATGGTGATTTTTCTTAGACTGGTTGCTCAAAAGGTGGTAATTTTTGTCGATATTAATACTGCCTAACTGAACTTCCTCATTTCATCAGCTGACGTTCGCATCAGGGCCGCTAATGCATGATTTTGGTATGTTTAGTAGTTGTCGAATTTCAATTCAATTCAATTCAAAATATCTTTATTCGATTAGACTTTTGACAAAGTACTTTCAAATCGTCAGAAAGACACGATTACATAGAATTATGCATGCTACCGCCAGGTTCGGAAGGTTGCTTTTACTGAGAAGAACCTGGCAAGAAATTCAGTAATTACTCTTTAAAAAAAAAGTTTTTACAGCTTTCATTGTGTATTAGCAAGTCTGCAAATATGGGGATAGTTGATCGGGAATTTAAAGATGGCGGAAAATAGCAAAAGCACCTTTACTTTTAGCACTTTTTTATAAGTCGGCATAAATGGGTGACATAACACCCCAGTCTACTCCTACAGAGCCGCTTTACAGGCGCAAATAAGACTAATTGATAATATGGAATGTGGGCGGGATTGATTACGCATTAGTACTCAATATAAAAGATCTATTTCAGTAATAGTGTTTACAGTTATTCCGCGAGCCTTGAGTCACTTTCCGAATAGGTGAAGGAAAACATCGAGAGGCTAGAAGATTATGCTTAGTATAATAGTTCACGTACATCTCGACCGGTTTTGCTTATTTATTTATTGATTCATCAACAAGATATACATCAAGACAAGGAATATAGTGACAAAGTAATCTTAAACGTAGCAAATGTTATCTTAATTACAGGTGATAGACTGCATGCAATAGAAAAATATATACATAAGTATGTTTAATCAAAAAAAGTGAAATAATATAAAATAAACTTAATTAATTTATTACATACATACATACATATGCTCACGCCTGTATTCCCCGAAGGGGTAGGCAGAGGTGTTGTAATAACAACACCCACTTTTCACCGAAGATGATTAAGTGCCAACGTGACAGATGGTGAGTCCATCGCCGCCTCAGACACTATACATACATCATTGAATTACTTCTCAGACATATGCAGGTTTTCTCACGATGTTTTCCTTCACCGTAAAGCACGTGGTGTGAAATCACTGTACATAGGTTTTTGAGAAAATCTCATTGGTACAGGCCCCGCTGGGATTCGAACTTGCATCGCTTGCGTAGCAGGTGACTGCTCAAACCACAAGGCCACCACGGCTTTCTTCTCTAATTCATATTTTTTTTAGTCATAATATTAGTGCAAGTGTGTTTTGAATAACTCATTGCTACGAAGTAAATTACTGAGAAAGGTTTTGCTTATCGACACATTTCGCGATAAAATAAATACGCGATCGAATGTCGACAACACATGAATGTATGTGTGTGTTTTATAGACTACTGGTAAAAGTGATCCTTTTCATATAGTCTCTGTCCTGAATACGAGTCTTTTGATCATTGTTCCACAGTGTTTGTTTTTCCTTCTTGGTTATTATTAGATAGCCTTATTGTAGTGAACAGCAGTGATTCAGTTTTGCGGTTCGTTGCTTTTTAATTACTGATTTTGGAAGTTAGCTCCACTTCTCGGTGAATGAAAGTGATATGTTGCTAGTTGCTGATCGAACACTTATCAAACTTAAACCATAAATATTATACAAAATAGTTTCCAAAAAGCTGTGTTCCGCGATTTGACCGCATATACATCATTTCATTTGTGGCTTTATTTCTCGGAATCATATTTTTTAACCGACTTCAGTAAAAGGAGGAGCCAAATATAGCATCAAACTCGGTGTCAAACACCAACTTCAAAAAGCAAGTAATTTATTTAACATAATTTATATTTTCTCTTTTTTAAGGCAGTTTTACTTTTTATTTATTAATAAGAAGTACCTTTTTCACATCGCGCTGCCATCTTCCCGGGCCCGCGGCTCGGTGGTCAAAGCTCCCCGACCACCCCGACCACCGCCAGCAGGCCCTCCGGCCCCAGCCTAGTCGCCTCTTACGACAGGCAGGGGATACCATAGCCATATTCTTAGACCCTGGCTATTGGGTGTATAAGTACCTAGGCTCGGCTACTCCTTGTTACATCAGCTATCTGTCAATGACTGTCAAAATCAGTCCAGACGTTCCAGAGCTTAGTCTGAACAAACAGACAAACAGAAAATTATATATTTATTTTATAAATTGTTCTTTTATGGAATTACCGACATGCAGTAATTATAAAATTACAAACAGACACTTCAATTTGATTTACCTATGTGGATGTCATGTTATGTATACATACATATAACTGCTTATTCTGGGGATTGAATAATAAAAGTTTCAATATCAAATTGTTGCAATGGAATCGTAAAAATATTCTTAGATCTTTCGCGTATGTTTTATGAGTAACGTTTTTTACAAGAATTTATGCTGAAAGGAACTGAAAGGCTGGCAAAGGCGATGATGACCTATTACTGAAAATACTATAAGTATTAAACTAAAATCCATTTTGCGACTTAAAAGGACGGATAATTCTTATTCCTTAAGTAATTTCAGAAGACATCTAGCAATTTATAATTATAAAAATTGCAAATGTGATTTTATTAATTTATTTATTAGGATCTGCAATAATTGGTACATTATTACAAATTCATTATATTTATATAATGAAGCTAAATTTACAATAAATCAAAGGGAAACACCGCAAGATACAGTTGGCAATATAAAAAAGGTTTATACTAAAAATTTAAAACCTAAAAACAGATACCAAAAGGGCCGTATAAGAGAATTTAAACAAACTTTATTCCTGGCAAACCCTGATAGCAATTACAAAAACAAAAAAAAAAGTGTATGATAACAATCAATGTCGTACATTTGTCGTACATTGCTTGCTTAGTTACTTACAATTAAGGCACTGTTCCACTCCACACTAGTAATGTATTGAAATATTACAATCCACGTCGATTCGAAGTTATGAGACAAACGGATTCACCAAACCACAGACCGCTATCTAACTATAATAAAATTCTTAGAACAATCGAAATAATCTATTTTCGTTGTTTATAGATTGCACACGGATTTATGCGATGACCCATACCTTCGAATAAAGCGCTTATTGCTCAAGTTATAATTCACAATTTTATGATTTTCAAAATACGTTGGTGAGTGTTATTTTTTTATTTTATTACTGACGTCTGTCCTGACCGTGATGGTCCAGATATACACATTCTCTCGCACTTGCGCTAATAGAAACGATAATGTATGGAAATGACAACACATCCCAGAAGGGTCCCCGAAGGGGTAAGCAGATGTGTTGTAAAAACAACTTGCCAACTTGACAGAGGGTGAGTCCATTGCCATCTCAAGCACTATACGTCTTTGAATTTCTTCTCAAACAGCGGCAGCTCTGCAGTTTTCCTCACGATGTTTTCCTTCACTAGCTAAGTGTGAGGACAATGCTTATTTGTCTACAGGCCGCGTTGAGCCAGCTTCAAATTATATAAAAATTTGATCGCGCGTTTCAAATTCCATTTACGAATTCGAATAAAATCATTTCTTTTCCAAAAAAAATCTGTCATCGTCTAATTTATTTGAATTCAAAGAACGCCTTGTCTGCCAGTTATATCAAAATGGTCGGAAGTCAGAATGTTTAATATTCAAAACACCCGTGTTGTTTTGTTTCCTCTAAGATCATTATTTAAAAGCTCATAATATTTTAGCCATTATAATTAAGTACTCGAATCAATTAAATTAAATGATTAACGTGATATTTTAATTAATCTAAATATATATAACTCAAAGGTGACTGACTGACTGACTGACATAGTGATCTATCAACGCACAGCCCAAACCACTGGACGGATCGGAATTTGGCATGCAGGTAGATGTTATGACGTAGGCATCCACTAAGAAAGGATTAATTCTACACCCAAGGGGATAAAATAGGGGATGAAAACCGATATATTATATAAAACTAAATCTAAGCGGGTGAAACCGCGGGGCACAGGTAGTCAAATATATATGGGAAGATAAGAAACGATTTTTGAACCTAATTCCATGAGCTTTAATATATTTTGCAGAATCATAATTATTTTCTTAAATAAAAGCCTAAGATATTCCTTGTAACATCAGCAACCTGCCAGTCGAAGTCTCGTCAAGTAAAGGCCCAGTCGATTCGGAGATTCTTCGGAAGTGTTTGCTTAACCACAACAATAAAATTTTCATATTTGACATTTAGAAGAATACTGTTTTTAACTCAAGAACAGATTCTAAAAAAGCTGTCCTTTTGACAAACCTTAACGTTGTATATATTTGTATGTATTAAATATCATATATGACAGATATACAACGACAATGGAGTCAAGGGACGTTGTTTTCTTGTAACAGATAAAATCGACTCCCTTATCTTAATCATAAGGTATATTTTCCTTTGTTAAGATATTAACGTGACGTTGACGTTGTCTAAAAAGTCCTTGAATAGAGTTCATTGCATCTCCTTGAATTTAAAATAGCCTAAAATATCGACTAATTTGTATGTCAAGCAAGATTAGTTTCTTATTCAGTGAATAGACGAACGGACGTCAGTTGCATACTAAATGACGTTTAATGTTTGAACGCGGATGTCATAAGGGTGTGGGGCTCCTTACGTAAGATCAAAAGACTTTGCTTCGTAATCGTATGCTTATAAATGCGAAAGTAGTCTCTGGTCTTATCCTGATTCCACAGCTACGTAGAAAGCTACGTAGCAATATATTTTTTTTTTATTTGTTTTATCTGTGACGTAATTATAAGACTGTATCAAAATAAGAAGGTGTCAAATAAAGCACGTGTCAAATTCAAACAAATATGGAGTTAGGGATAATAGCGGATTAATAAAGTAGGGAATTCGAGAAAGTGTCCACCCGCTATTAGTAGAGAAACTAACTAGTGTGTTTATTTTGTGTGAGATGTGATATTCAAAAACTGGTGTAAAAACAAAATTTTTATTTTTGCTTAAATATAAAAAATGTAACAACTGACTTCCCTACCAGTAGGGTTCCGAAGGATTAAGCAAAAGGTGTAACAGCACCCACTTTTCACCAAACATGATGAAAGTACATTATAGATAAAACTGCTTAAGTGCAATAGCTTTTTTATTACTTTAAATATTGCTCCGTATCTTATCAATGTTATTTTTAGTGATTTATTATTTGTGATTTTAAAGTGAGATTATTATCTTTCACACGCTCCATCGTTATTTATGATCGAAACATGAATAAGGGGACGACATCTCACATATTAATTTCTCCATCGAGCGTTATCTTGCGGGTCAGTGTTGCCATTTCCGCCAATACATCATAGCTTCCTTGCTGATACGCGCGGAATGACAACTATCAGTGTTGCCCACTACATGATTGACACCTCGACTTAAGTTATAAGGAGGATGCCGTTCGCATACTGATGCAACGGTTATTAAATAAAATTACGTTGCCAACGTTGCTATGAGTTTTCGTATATACTTGGTGAGCAGTCTACTATAATATCAGTCTAAACGTTCAAATGCTTCCTGTGTCCTTTACTGTTCGTACTTCTGTTTATAAGTCCTGGCATGTTCTACGTATATACCTACTATCACTCACCAATTATGCAGACCATAACGCTTTTATAAGAAAAATTCAAAAATATCGGGTAATCAATATTGGTCTCGCTTATTAGTAGCTACTAATCCGTTTGTTTGCCAGTTATCTATATATCTATACAGATAAATAAAATTTAAGTGTAAAATAACAGCTTTTTACTTAATGTATATGACAGTATATACGGTAATCACATAAAAAACAATACTTTAAATTTTTTCTCTGTCTGTCTGTCGGTCTGTTTGTTCCGGTTAATTTTCGAAACAGCTGGACCGCGTTTATCGGGACTTTAACTGGCAGATATCTAATATTACAAAAAGAGTAACTTTAATTTTTAAAAGAAATGTTGGTTCTGTGGGTCACCCATGAAATTAACTGTACGCGGATATAAGCTAATCTCAGGAACTAATGGTCCGAATTGAAAAAATACTTCAGTTACAGATAGCACATTTATCGCAGCAGGCTTTATTTCGTATTTCATCACATTCGTATGCTATATTTCATCACATCGCAAAGCTAGTGTAGTATAAAAAAAACCACTCATCTAATTTTCATAATCAATTCATCTTGCATA
Organism: Watsonalla binaria; assembly: GCA_929442735.1. NCBI lineage: Eukaryota > Metazoa > Arthropoda > Insecta > Lepidoptera > Drepanidae > Watsonalla > Watsonalla binaria. Next base: position 7,430,671 of record OV838937.1, on the reverse strand, counting down.
CAAACTAACGTCCGTGGGGAACTGTAAAATATTTTTGGTAAGCCATTCTGTGTCTGGACTCTTGACAAGTTTGGTCATAGCATCATAAAATATCCAGATCGTACATCATATTTTCATTACTTTATTACGTACCAAACTATTTAACTACCGTAAGTAAGTACGGGCGTTTCCGCCATGAAAACGTGCGTCCGTGTGCTGCTGTCATAGATAGGTGTGGTGCGTATAGGAAGCGCATGGAAATCTCTTCGGCGGTTACCTTGACGATATTTTCATTTAACTATTGGTCATATGTATGGCATTATTAATAACTAGCTGTGATCCGCGGTTTTACCTGCGTAGAGTTAAGTAGCATATGTTATTATTATTATAAGTCGTTAAAATCGTTCCAGCCGGAACAGACAGACAGACAGAGAGATAACTTTTAAAAAAAAAATTATTTACGCTTTATATACTTTCACAAACATTTAGTGAAAATCTCTTATTTCGGAATTACAAACTGACACTTCTTTTTATTTATCTGCATCGATGTATAGATAGTATTATGAGACATGTTATATAACGTATAGGCAAAACAAGATTATTCAATTACTAGAGGTATTGTTTATAAAGATCAATGAAAACCTATAACGATAACCTATTTATGTAAGTACCCATTTATTATCGCGTCATCAGTATTATAATAGGATCAACAACAAGTGATACACAGAACTGAATGAAGTTGAACTAAATTAAGTACTAACACATATAACATGATATTATGTAAATACTTAATTATAAATAAAAAAATGAGGACCTCGTGGCACAGTTGCTATTGTGCATATCATTCGATCAGCGAACTTAAGCAACCCCTCCCCCAAGCCAGTAAATGGATGGGTGATCGCCCGAGTTAACTCCGTGCCTCGGAGAGCACGTTAAGCCGTCGGTCCCGGTTGCCAATTTATCATCTTTGGCAGTCGTTACAGGTCAGTCGGATTATATAATACTTTTTTCGCAATAAAAGGTAGCCTATGGTCTTTCTCAGGATCTAAAGATTGTCTGTGCCAAATTTCATCAAAATCGATTGAGAGGTTTAAGCGGGAAAGCGTTACAGACAGACAGAGTTACTTTCGCATTTATAATATTAATAGGGATTGCACAGCTAATAAAGGATAAGGGCAACGAAGGCGAATGCGTCTTCATTAGTCTCCTCACTGTGTTTTCTTTATATATTTATCGAAGGCGAAACATTTAAGATGAAAATACTCTATAGTAGGTATACTTACAGACGGAGAATCAATACTTTGTTGGCAAATGTATGTAAATGTATAGAGCAATCGAGACAATGCCTTTAATAATTAGATGGGTGTGTTCACATTGTGCATTTTACTTTGGTATTGTGGGCGAGGCAAAAAAAGCGGTACCGCCTCGTTTATTTCAATCTCGTTGTCAAATTGTGTTGAAGCAATTGTCAGAAACGTTAGGGGAAAAAAAGTAGAAAGCATGGTAAACTACTTTGGTGAGTTCAGTAGGAGGCCCGGGCCTCAAATACTTATTTGGGACAATAATATTTTGATGGCCAGTTACAATCAAAAGGGTTACCGTTATTCCAGACGGTAAAAGTGAGTATTTATTTAATCTGTGCTGTAAGTGACACACGATAACTGTCGATAAGTAATGTCACTTTGTCTCGACATTGTGTCACCAAGACATGAGTGACAGATAAGTACCATAAAGGTTTTCTTTTTTAAAGTGTTTCAAGGTTCAACTTGGAATTTAGAATACATAAATATAGCTTAATTTGTACAAAAGCCACGGTGGCCGTGGGGTTTGAGTAGTCGCCTGCTACGCAAATGACGCAAGTTCGAATCGTAGCAGCCGTTGAGTTTTTCAAAAATGTAAGTGCTGTGATTTCACACCTCGAGCTTAACGATGAAGGGAAACATCGTGAGGAAACCTTCATATATCTGAGAAGTAAATGAAATACATATGTATAGACACACCCAGAGGGTGTTGGCACTTCGATGAAAAGTGGGTGTTGTTGTTGCGACACCTCTCCATACCCCACATTATTTTATTCGTTTATTTAGGTGTAATGCAGTTGAAATAGTTTTATTAAGATGTCTCTACATTCGATAGAGGAAATGAGTATCTATTATAACATGAGTGTCTATTATAATATGATTCGACAAGGAGAAAATTACGAGATGGTTGATGGTGAGGAATTGTAGAGAAAAACAAATGACGTAGACACTGCTGGGGCATACTCGCTTTCTTCGGTAAACGAAACATCGGCCCAAAGTTCGCAAAGCTCGCTCACCGTTATTATTCGTTTTAAAATTATCCGAACGTGTCCTGTTAGAAAATTCTTTGACGTTCCTTTGTTCTAAACCTACTTTAGTTAAATTATTAACGGAACGAAAATTTTATTTTGTTATAAAAAAAGCGATACTGGAACTGCGTTTGATTTTTGTTCGTTTTCGGCTTAGAAAAAATAACATTCTCTCGCGCTCAAACAAACGATAAAATATGCACGGAAATGACATAAATTAATCACGTGACATGTCAATCTCGTACATTTTGTATCGTTTCTACTAGCGAAGCGTGAGGATAATGTTACTGTGTCTAAGGGCCCAGGTTTCCTTCTCCGGGAAGATCAACATAGATCGCTAGGATTTAAACGAGAATTTAGTCTTCCCTCACGGCTAATTTTAAATAGTGCATGCAATATATTTTAAAAAAGCAATCATCTATTCCCACATGTAAAGACTAGACGCAAATGCATTAGTAAATCATCAATTAATCATATCTCTGTCTGTGACGCAAAAACGTGGGTGGATTTTCGTTGATGTTATTTTTCAGTTAGTGTTTCTGGACAAACGTTGAACTGGCTGAAGTTTTAATGCCCGCTATATCAATCAGCGTTTGTGACAAATTATTAGTTTTTATGATTCGACCGAGGGCGATGTTTAATAGTTACACGTGTTTCGAGGGCAGGTATCAAACTGATTGTCATGAAAATTAATTGGAAGCTGTGCCTCGCGATTTTACCTGCTTAGAGTTAATTTCATGGAGGAGCTCGTGGCACAGTTGCTATTGCGCATATCATTCGATCAGCGAAGGTCAGATGGCAGGCGCTACGTATAAGAATCTGGTGATCAACCGCATCGGGTTGAATCAAGTGCCGACCCCAACAATGTATGGGATAAGGCCATACATTGTTGGGGTCGATGATGTGACCCACGGATCTCTAAGGTTTTTTTTAAAATAAAAGTAGCCTATGTTCCTCTTTCTCCTCCTAAAATATTATTTCTGCCAGTGAAAGTCCCGATAGTATCGGTCTATCCATTTCGGAGATTATCCGGAAAAAACAGAGATTGACAGAGAAAATTAAAAAAAAAATGTTTTTTAATTTTATGTCAGTACCGTTGTGTACCGTATTTACTTTCATATGCATTTGGTGAAAAGCTGTTATTATGGAAATACAAACAGACGCTTCAATTTTATTTATCTGTATTGATATAGGTGTATTGAAGATGTATAGATGTATCGATTATTATTACTAACTATATTTCGATGTGTTGTATTCGGAAATGCCCGACTGATGAATACATCTCCACCTTGCAGAAGAACGCAGTTAAATAGAGGAGACACTATGCTGGCTGGAAGCCTGTCGTACGTTGGCACAGAGATTGCAGTCTTTATAAGATAATACGCGTATGATAATAGGCTGCGGTTTAAGGGCAGACTGTACCATATCTTCTCATTTTTGTGGCATTAAAAATAAAAAATTGGGTTTGCTGTTCATTGATTTTTTGATTCATATTGCCTTGCCCTATTAAGTAGCTAACAAAATATTGAGTAATGGTTTCTGCAGTTATTCAGTCAACCCTATGAAACATGTTTTTCTTCCTAAATTCACAGCCATATTTGTTATTGCACCAAATAACTTTAATATTAAAAGTAACTGTAGTCTTTCGTGGGAAGCCTTTAATAAACAGTACTCAGTGCAGACTAATTCAATAGAACAAAAACACGCGACGATCTTAAATCACATGAGTGTAGCATTATCTTCGATTGTCCGACCATAATAAATATTAACGTGCTCGCTTGAAACGGAACGGACGTGTCAAACAAAATCATACATTTGAAATGAAGCTTTATTTGTATTGGGTTAAAGTCTGTAATGCAATGTACAAATACAAATGGTTAACGTTCCAATTGTCGCATGAGCTGTAATAAATTTCAATTAATGTTGTCGACAGCTTATGACAGTGTCTTAGTGTAGTGATTTGGTTGGTCATTTTTTTTCGTTACTGTCGCAAATTGGGTCTAATAATAGATCGCTTTATTTTCACAACAATTCAACTAAACAATTTGCATTAATGATATCAGATTCTAAATTAATCTTTTACTCGTTACTACGATCATTGGATGTGAGTTTGTTTTATGTAATCGCAATTTTATTATTATAATGACCCTTTTTTAAAGTAAAAATGTGCTAAACATAGCTTTCATGACTTTCGCCAGCTACGCAAGCGACGCAAGTTCGAATCTCAGCGAGTCTGTACCAGTGAGTTTTTCAAAAAAATCCTATATGCAGTAATTTTACACCACGTGCTATACGGAGAACATCGTGAGGAAACCTGAATATATCTGAGAAGTTATTCAGAGACGTATGTATAGTGCCTGAGACGGCTATAGACTCACCATCTGTCACGTTGGCACTTAATCATATTCGGTGCAATGTGGTTACAACACCTCTGCTTACCTCTTCGGGGGACCCTTCTGGGATGGTGTGATAATATTTATTTATAAAGCTTATAAAGCATCTCATTTGAACAGGCGCCTTAGAGAGTGAATAAAAATACAGTTATTTCAAAGTAAAATGTAAGAGAATCATTCAGGTTCCCGTCGTCGTAAACGTTGTAGACACCGCCATTTGCATGTAAATAAAAAGTAAATCGACTCACGATCAGGTATTTATGGTTGTTTTACTGATGTTATTAACCATTGTTTGCTTGCTTTTTATTTATGTGGAAATTGTATAGTTAGAATTGTCAATACGAAAGCGATGACTGAAAGACACGGAGGGGAAAATGAAATCTATATAGATAAATAAAATAAAGTTAATAGCGTTTTACTAAATGCATATGAGTACGGTACTCACTTACATAAAATTTTTGTATTTTTTCCGGCTCATTTCAAAAAGAGCTGGGCTGATTTCAACGGGAGTTTCACTAATAGCTGATTTAGTAAGGAGTTAGGCTAATTTTATTTGAATTAAGGTTCCGCGAAATATAGTATGCGGGTGAAACAGCAGGGTTACAACTAGTGATATATATATAGAATGGATCATAAAAAATGAATTTGCTGGACTGCGCCTGTATCTGAGAGTAGATTGCAAATTACATATTTAAATTTGATTCTTATATTATAGTTTTCTCATGGATGCCAGGGTCAGAACTAAAACGCATCAGTTTTCTAATAAAATACGAATCATCAAAATCAGTTTACCCAGTTGAAATGAGAACCTTCTCGCTTTTTTAAGTCGATTAAAAACACTCGCTTGCTTGTGACGAGGAGACCTTCTAGTCTGATATTTCGTTCAAATTGGGTTAAAGTCACACCGTTGGTCTAAAATTAGTATTTAGTGGGTTAATTGGCAGATGCGCTGGTCTGCTTGTAACAGTTGCTGTTTGGTCTTAAAATTTAGTGACATACACACATATGCTCAAGTCTGTATATCCCGAAGAAGTAGGCTGAGGTGTTGTAATACTAACATGTCACAGTGACAGAGGGTGAGTCCATCGTCGTCTCAGGCACCATACATGCGTCTTTGAATTACTAATCAGAGATGCTCACGACGTTTTCCTTCATTGTAAAGCACGTGGTGTGAAATCACTGCACGTTAACGCTGGGATACAAACTTGCGTGGCTTGTGTAGCACGCGGCTGCGTAAACCCCAAGGCCACCACGGGTCTGAGACCAATGGTAATTTTTAAAGATTTTGATGTGTACAAGTTAATCAGTTTGTACACATACATATGCTCACACCTATATTCCCCGAAGGGGTAGGCAGAGGTGTTGTAATCACAACACCCACTTTTCACCGAATTTGATTAAGTGCCAACGTGACAGATGGTGAGTCTATCGCCGTCTCAGGCACTATACATACGTCTTTAAATTATTTCTCAGAAATATGCAGGTTTCCTCACGATGTTTTCCTTCACCGTAAAGCACGTGGTGTGAAATCACTGTACATAAGTTTTTTTTAGAAAAACTCATTGGTACAGGCCCCGCTGGGATTCGAACTTGCGTCGCTCGCGTTGCAGGCGACTGTTCAAACCCCGAGGCCACCACGGCATTTATCATTTAATCTAAGTGGGTGAAAATTTACTTAATTTGGTGTCTCGCGTACATTTTAGTTAATTCCATTGTCGGATGAGAAATAAAACGACTGTTATTTCCGTATCTAGCTCAAATTATGCAAATAGGTAATAGAGACATCCGAGTTTTATTCTATCAAAAACACTACATCGAAACGTCAAGTCATTGACTCGACGAACGGAAGTTCGATAATATTCCACTAGCCACTTCGAATATAGATGATTGACTGCAATAAGACGTTCCTCCGTCTCTCTCACACCCGCACAGGAGGGCGTTAGAGGAAAAGAGACGTTATATATACCATAATGCACCCCACGTACAAGGAAGCGGGAACGATTCCCGATGCTAGAGAAATATTAATCGGATGCGCACACGAATGCGAATGATTATTTTTTGGTTGTTACGTAACTTGAACAAATTAATGATGTATTGAAATGTAGTTAGACTCTACTAAAAGAGGAAATATTTGTATGTAAGTATGTTTGTGACGAATTGGCTCAAAAAGTACTGGATCGATTTGAAAAATTCTTTCAGTAATGGATAGATACATTATCAACAAAAAATATAGGCTATATTTTATCTCTTTACTCCCACGGGAACGGGAACTACGCGGGTGAAACCGCGTGACGTCCATTAGTCATAAATAAAGTATAATGTATAGTTGTGTCATTGAAATGGTTACTACCCGACTTCGGCGAAAATTAGGGTTATGATTTCTTCACAACATAATCATGTAATTCATTGTTTTTTGTCATCGATTGATATTAGTTCTATATTTAGGACGCTGAGTGACACTTCAAATATTTTCTGTGACAAGGTTATATTATTATTTTAGGAGATGTCCGACCTTACGTATCGCCACATAAATACGCTAATGTAGTTTTTTCCTGCAATATGCAAGGTGACTGTAGCTCCTTCAGTAATTAAGGCAGTCATTTCTAGGAGCTGATTTTCATTACAGAGTGCGAGTTTTTCACCGCGTCGACGTAAATACAGATTGTATACGATCGAAACAGCGCCATCTGTCGGCCTAAAGATGACACTATTGTGAGCCCATACAAATCTGCGTTTACGTCAACGCGATGACCTGTGACGGCGGTTTTAAGAAAACTAGGTACTCTGTACATGGGACACGTAGGTACACGGCCTTTTACTGCCTCGTTGGTCTAGTGGTTAGTACGTTCGCCTGCAGATCACGAGGTCCCGGGTTCGATTCCCGGGTCGGGTCAAAAATTGATATTGGATTTTTCCGTAAAGAAATTCACAATAAAATGCCCGGAGTTGGGAAGTTGGCGGTGTTTCCACCCTCGTGCCTCGGAAAGCACGTTAAGCCGTTGGTCCTCCACCTGATCTCTCTCCGGTCGTGTGTGATTGCCTCCCATCGGACTATGAGAGTGAGGGAATAAAGTGTGCACCTGTGTTTGCACACACACACTTGTGCACTATAATATCTCCTGCGCACATGGCTGATCCTCATTGAGATTAGCCGCCGTAGCCGAAATTCGGTAGGAGATCATTATTATAGGCACACGGGGATCGATCGAACACGTGGTAGCTTACCTACTTACTAATATTTTGTTCTAGTCCAGCCGTTGAGCTAGGCAATAATTAAGTGCGACAATATTTCTCAACGTGCCGTCACGAGTAAATAAAGAAATTTTATCTCAACAACAAAAATGAAACTTCAAGGCTTAGAAGTCCTTAATAAGATCTATTTAAACCGATGATGGTAGGCCCCAGGTTTCCTTTAAGTCTTGAGTCCAGTCAAAATAAGACGAATGTCTGGGGCAACGGGAGGTCGCGACAAGTGTCCGGGGTCGAGTGCTGTACAATGGGGCCGTTTTATTGGTACTATCTACACTTTTAATGTACGCTCCTTGAGACCGCTCTCACAGGGCATTGCATTGAGCCGAATTAACTTGTCAAAAAATTATGTGTCTTTACGTTTCTTATTGGGAACGACGTTGATAATTTGATTGGGATTTGGTGGTTATTTTGCAAATATTCTTATGTATGTCGGGACTTTGGGACCATGGGGGCCAAATGCGAAAGTCCTTTTTAAGGAGAATATATATGTAATAGGAACAAAATTGATAAGGAAAATATGTCACGTGATTGATTTATGTCATTTCGATAAATTTTTCATCGTTCCTATTAGCGCAAGCGCGAGAGAATGTAAGGTATATGTAATTAAGGTAACGCAGCCAAGCTTGTTGGGCACCATTCCCGCAGACACAATTTAAATTCTGCGTTCTATTTATACTTTTTATGTTACCTACTAGGTTAATTTTAATGATGATGATGATGATGAATAGAATACACGATACCAATAAATTCTTTGACCTCTAACACATTTTCATCTGAAAACATACTCAAGAAATAAATTTAGGCGACTCCACTCAGTTCTTTAGTAATCATAAGACACTGGCGGCCTAATCAAAAAAGCCAGACGGATAATGTCGGGCACAAGGCATAGTATCCTGTACCTAAATTAATATTTATGTATCTTTGTATTATATAAGGATATAATAATAATAAAGAGCCGTGGTGGCCTCGGGGTTTGAGCAGTCGTATGCTACGCAAGCGACGCAAGTTCGAATCCCAGCGGGGCCTGTACCAATGAGTTTTTCTAAAAAACTTATGTACAGTGATTTCACACCACGTGCTTTACGGTGAAGGAAAACATCGTGAGGAAACCTGCATATTTCTGAGAAGTAATTCAAAGACGTATGTATAGTGCCTGAGACGGCGACAGACTCACCATCTGTCACGTTGGCACTTTATCAAATTCGGTGAAAAGTGGGTGTTGTGATAACAGCACCTCTGCCTACCCCTTCGGGAAATACAGGCGTGAGCATATACATGTATGTAATAATAATAATGTCATATAATTATAGATAAGTTGACAGTTTTTGTTTGAATATATCGATAAAATTAATCGATTCCATTGAAATCGACACAATAATGCAATAAGCCTGGGACCCTACCATGATCTCTTACCGCCATAATAGTTTAACACTTATTACGAGACAGATATATATAAAGTGTTTAGGTCTGTCACTGTCACACAGTGGGTTTATGATGGAAATAAAATCTTATGGTATGGTCTCTAATCAGATAGTAACAGATTCTGTTTAAATTTCGAACAATTACGTATTAGGAATAATGAATAACGTGTAGTGACGTTCCTCCTTACAATATGAAGATATCGATTAAGCCAATCGATGCTATTAAAATCGATTCGTAAGGATACAATAACGCAATTAGAGCTAGATGCTTTATCGATAAGCCTGACCTCGAAGGATCGTGTTGCAAATGATAAAAAGATACGCCGTTAGCATACCGTTAATCTGAATAATTATCCTAAGCTATTTTTACATGTTAATTAGCTAATTATTGTGTTTGTTCTACGTAGATGTCGTAGATGAGATTGTTATAAGGTTGCCTTTTGAATTAACTTATTTTTTTACACAGAGCAAGTGTTTTTAAAAGATTGCAAATAATAATGCAGTCTGTGAACGTTTGTATCAACAAGTGCCAATAGCTCGTAGCGAACATTAAAGCTTAAAGATAACTATTGCTACAACACTTCGATCTATGCCTTTGCTGGAGCACTGGGGCCCTACCATGAGCTCTTATTGCCATGATAGTTTGACTCATATTATGAGACAGATTATACATCAGTCATATACGAATCAGCTTTACTATCATTGGATTAAGCTCAAAACACGCTATAAATGCTTTCCCAAAGTAAATATGCTCATGCCATCCCACCCCGAAGGGGTAAGCAGAGATGTTTTGACAACAGCACCCGCTTTTAACCGATTATGATTAAGTACCAACGTGGCAGAGAGTCCATCGCCGTCTCAGGCATACATAAGTACGCAAGTTTCTTCACGATGTTTTCTTCCACCGTGAAGCTAGTGGGGTGAAGGTGCAGGCCGCTGGGATTTGAACTTATATCGATTGCGTAGCAGGCGGCTGTTTAAACCCCTCAGCCACATCGGCTCTCTATTAGGTACTTACCTAAAAAATAAGAAAAAGGATAAGAAGAAATGTCCATGTGCATAAAAAGACTATTCTGTAAATCGTTCGAATTTCGAGAAGCGATACAGTCGCGGAACGACAAGAATTCGAAACGAACGTAAAGAATGCTAATGGCCGTTTGTCGCCAGAATTCGTCTCATTTGTATATCGATAGGCGCATAGGGAATTAGGACATGTATTTTGCATTCTTTCTTGGCATTTGATCTCGTACATACATGTTTTGTAATTTGTTTTTGTTTGATAATTTATGAATGAAATTGAGGTGCGGTTATGCTAATTTAAAGGTGATGATTTGTTTTGAATGGTAAATAAATCTTAGCATTGAGAGTTATGGCGACTGCATGGAGTCCATTGTAATTTGTCAACATAATATAATACTTGTGTTATGAATATATACATAAAGTTAGTGTTTAGAGACACTGTGTTCATATTTATTGATCATTGACCTTTTGTAGACCTCAAGAATCAATCAGTCGATTTTTACCTTTTATCATGAGTGTTTGTCAAAATATCATTAGAATTTGAGAGGAGAGCGAGTGATCATTATTCGTTAGTATTTCTATATATTAGTTCGTTATATATTAATTTGAGAGGTGAGCGAATGATCATTATTCGTTAGTATTTATATATAGTATGTTTCGCTTTAAATTCCTTGACTTAGATAATTATGTATCTGTGGAGGCTTGTTGATAGCAATCTGTATTATATTATATAAGTATATTGTATTTTCTATTGATGTAATTTGTCTGTAAGCCTTCTTAAAATAAATAAAAAAAAATCCTCAGAAGGGCGAGACCCAAGGGCCTCCAGCCGAACTAAGCAACACAGCTAAGGGCGCCCTGTGTGGGGCTCGGACCTCGCCTTAGGGCGTTGCTGAGGGATGAGCTAGGGAGCTGGATTTGAGTGGTATTATTTGGGGACATGTTTAAGGCTAGTAGCAGAGGACGGGTTGGACAATTGTATATATACTGCAATGCGTTTGAAAACATTTATTGCGCGGTTTAGGTTCTCGCGTATTTGTATTCACACTTCGTAATTATTTGTGAGTATATATGTAGCAAATGGAGAAACGCTTCTACAAATATAACACGGTCTATGTGTTTGTTCTCAATTCAATATTCTATGAATATTGTAATAAAATTCATTAAAATTTAACGGAGTCAAATTTTAAAGAATTTTATTTTTGTTGTATTCCATGAGAGCTTACAAATCTTTTTAAGAGAAGCACGTCAATGTTAATGATGCTGCAAGCATTAACATACATACATATGCTCACGCCTGTATTCTCTGAAGGGGTAGGCAGAGGTGTTGTAATCACAACACCCCTTATTAAAAATTGAACAAAAACTAAATGACATTTTTCCCGGCTTGGGGAAGGAACCCGTAAGACCTCGTGTTTCGCAAACGTGCAGGTCGCAAGACCACAAGATAAAAGTGACAGTCGCGTAAAAAACTATTTATATTTTTTCCCACTGTAACTTAAAAGAAATAAATTAAGTAATAAATTACATATTAATTAAACCAATGATCATCAATGCTGATACGCACAGGAGGTCTTATTCTTTGCAGGCTCGAGGTGTCGAAACGTCTTGCTATTGTGTCGAATGAGATGCAATCTCTAAATGATTGTCATTCGAAAGAGTTGCGAGCGTCACGCGTGTCCGATGGCAAGTTGTGAGATGCATTCAGAATAGCGCCGCGTTCCTAGAACTTTTGAAAAAAGGAGCTTTTTTTTAAATATTATTCTGTTCGGTTAGTACGAAGGATGAATTTTTACGTTATTTTTTTTAAATGAGAGGTGGAATTAATTTATTAAAGACACTTTAATCTCAGCCTACGTCGAAAGAAATATTAAAGAAATAACTTACTAAGACCTTAAGACCTTAATATGTAAATGTAAAGTAGCCTAAGGAAAATTTGTTGCCAATGAAAGTCCCGTTAAAATTGGTCCAGCCGTTTATTAGCCTGAGTAAACAGACAGACAGACAGACAGACAGACAGACAGGCGGAGATTTTTTTTAATTTGTTTTTTTTATGTGAGTATCGTATAATATATTTTCATATGCATTATAATGGAAAGCTGTATTTGGAATTACAAGCAGACACATAATTAAATACGTAACATTTTATTCGTTATTTTATTTTAAAGTAAAATGACCTTATAACCTTTTGAACAGCTTAACAACAAACGTAGTAAACTATAAAATATTGCTTCGTAGAATTCAAAGATTGGTTTAGATGTGAACTATCAAAACTTTAAAATACCATTGAGCCGTTGGTTCCGTCTGAAATAAACATCTGAAGCATATCAAAGGGAACGCACGAGTCGAAATATTTTTATGTAACCGCGAGACGTTACTATCAATGAACCGTTGGGAACTAGAGAGTCATTTTTTAACTTCAAACGAACTTTACAACGCTTAAAAATGGCCTTACCGCCATATGACAGATTGTAAGAGATAAAAAAATCTTCTTCTTATCGTGTCGATACACTTGGTATTTGATTGACAACTGGTTTAACCCAGATCACAGATTTTCCTCGTAAAAGGGGTTGCGAAGGTCAGATGGCAGTCGCTTAGTATAAAAATCAGGTGATCAGTCACATCGGGTTGAATCAAGTGCTGACCCCAACAATGTATGGGTAAGGGAGATGATACGCTTGGCTATTTCAATATCAATATTGCCATGAGGGGCCTGACCATGATCTCTTATTGCAATGATATTTCAGCTGTGTGACAGTGACAGATGTATGCAAGTCATATACATCTGTCTCATAATAAGAGTTAAACTATCATGTCCGAAATGTTTCTGAAAAAAAAAACATTATTCTTATTTTAAAATCTGCATGGTAATTAAAAAAAAAATACTAAAACCGCCATGAAATTAAGTCTACGCGGGGCACAGCTAGTAGTAAATAAATATGAATTTGGTTATTCCATTTTTGAGAGCCGTCTAAAATAATGTTACGAACGATATAAATGAACACAGGAAGCATGTCGGAAACGCGATTATATTTACTTAACCGCAATTGGAGCAAACTTCATAAATTTAACAAATACCAGACGCCGTTCTTCTCAGAAGTGGGTCGTATGGTAAGAATTTAAGAGTAACGCGAGCTTCAACAATACACCCATTGTATTTGGGTCAATACGTTGATTGTTCGACACTACGATGGACCGTAACCAGAAAAAATCACGTAAAACCCAATCTGACTTGAATTATTATTTTATAAAAAATAAAAATAAACATTATCAGTTAATTCTTTTAATAAAGTTTTAATTTTTGCAAAAAATATATTTATGTACTTGTTATCGTTTCTATCCGATGTCTGGAACCCAAAGTGAGTGAGCCGTGATGGCCTCGGGGTTAGAGCAGTCGTCTGCTACGCAAGCGACGCAAGTTCGAATCCCAGCGGGGCCTGTACCAATGAGTTTTTCTAAAAAGACTTACGTACAGTGATTTCACACCACGTGCATTACGGTGAAGGAAAACATCGTGAGGATACCTGCATATGTCTGAGAAGTAATTCAAAGACGTATGTATAGTGCCTGAGACGGCGATAGACTCACCATCTGTCACGTTGGCACTTAATGAAATTCTGTGAAAAGTGGGTGTTGTGATTATAACACCTCTGCCTACCCCTTCGGGGAATACAGGCGTGAGCATATGTATTGACCAAAGTATCATAGTAAATGTAAATATTACAACCAGTACGGATTCTTAAATCGTTCAAAATGACACACTCACACAAACGCACATCTACGAGTTTATAAATAGAATCGCTGTAGCGCTGATGTCGCGTCTCGTCGTGTCGCGACTTTTATCAAAACTACAAAACAACGAATAAAAAAAAACATGAGATTGACAACCCTGAAGCTCAATGAAGCAAACGTTATTATTTTAAAAATATATAAATAATATTTTACTTCAGGATTTTATTAATACATATTATGCTCACGCCTGTATTCCCCGAAAGGGTAGGCAGAGGTGTTGTAATAACTACACCCACTTTGCACCGAAGATGGTTAAGTGCCAACGTGACAGATGGTGAGTCCATCGCCGTCTCAGACACTTTACATACGTCATTGAATTACTTTTCAGAAATATGCAGGTTTCCTCACGATGTTTTCCTTCGCCGTAAAGCACGTGGTGTGAAATCTGTACATAAGTTTTTTAGAAAAACTCATTGGTACAGGGCCCCGCTGGGATTCGAACTTGCGTCGCTTGCGTAGCAGGCGACTGCTCAAAACCCTAGGCCACCACGGCTCATCTTATGGCAAATATTTATATATATGTATGTACAATATTTTACCACAGTATATCAAATCAATTTATTAATAATATAAGTACATGACATGTCATATCGCCATCTCAACCCAAATTAAGCAAAGCTTGTACTATGGGTACCAGATAACGGTATAACTATAATACAATACATACCTTGAAGACTAACATACATGTATATGTCTGAACATTATTTATTAAGGTGATTTATAAAGTCTCAAATAAGTAATAATTAAACGTATACTGAATAATAAACAACGGTAGTGTAATTCTAGCAATCAATGTTGTATTCAGTTACTATGTGTAAATATATTCGCGAAGCGCTGTTATCAACGATTTGTCATGTCGTGTCTAAGGGATGGGTTACATGGCAGAAATTTATACAAATGTTATATTGGGTGTCGCAGTGACCTAGTGGTTATAGTAGCCTGCTACGCACGTGATGATGCTAGCTCAAAGTCCAGCTAATGCCGTGATAGTGATGTCCTCGAGCTTGATGATTAGGGAATGCATCTATAGAGAGCTTATTTTTTATATATTATAATACTTTATAAAAATCGGACTTAAAGACATTTTCTTAATTTTTATTTTATTTTTATTCCTTATAATAGTTACACCGTATATACGTTTGTGAAAAACTGTTAATTTAAAATGAAAAACAGTCAATTCAATTTTATTTATGTGTATAGAAGTATAGCTTTCAATCTTCCGTGGACAGTGAGTTTAAATTTCTTGAACGTATGCCTATAACTGTTCGCAAATAAATAAAAGAACCATTGTTCCGTTCAGAAATTTACAGCTAGTAGATATAATATACATGTACCGCCATGTAACCGCAGCAGTGTAGTCGCTAAATGCTAATTGATAGTGCGGCGCCAAGGATTCGAACCGGCTAAGTAGTCTCAAGAGATAGTGTAGAGTGGTATTTGCATGAACACACTCGTTAGAGCTGGATATTTGAACAAAACTTATTTGTTAATTTTGAATTTGAATTCGAATTTCATTAGCACGTTTTATACTTATTTATTATTAGTTGTGGTGGCCTCGGGGTTTAAGCAGTCGCCTGCTACGCAAGCGACGCAAGTTCGAATCCCAGCAGGGCCTGTACCAATGAGTTTTTCTAAAAAACTTATGTACAGTGATTTCACACCACGTGCTTTACGGTGAAGGAAAACATCGTGAGGAAACCTGCATATTTCTGAGAAGTAATTCAAAGACGTATGTATAGTGCCTGAGACGGCGATAGGCTCACCATCTGTCACGTTGGCACTTAATCAAATTCGGTGAAAAGTGGGTGTTGTGATTACAACACCTCTGCCTACTACTTACCCTTCGGGGAATACAGGCGTGAGCATATGTATGTATGTATTACTAGTTGTGTCCTGCGGTTTTACCCGCGTAGAGTTAATTTCATGGGTGATTGTCGGAATACTACTGTTATTAGAAAAAATTATTGGTACAGCCCCCGCTGGGATTCGATAATCTTTAGATAATCCTTGTAACATCAGCTATCTGCTATTGAAACTCCTGTAAAATCTGTTCAGCCGTACCAAAGATTAGCAACTCAGACAGGCAGAGAGAGAGAGAGAGAAGCTTTTGGTTTGGAATAACTAGCTGACACCACAATTTTATTTATCAGTATATATATAGCCATTGGCGGAAGTGTCGTCAAAATGTCCTAAATGACGCTGCTTAAATCATCTGTCATAGATGCAAGAGGCCAATATGTATATATATATGTATATATATATATATATATATATATATATATACAATAAAAGACAATAGAAGCTAAAATGAACAATTTTTAAAAGACGTCCAACAGTCGATAGTTAAAATATCGATAAAGATTGTCATAACTAGCCACGAGTCACTATCACTGTAATTTCGACTTTATAATTTAGTGGCGAACGTTTGAAGTCGTCTAGCAATTGTATCAGACAGAATAACAGAGTTGAAACAAAAATAGATTTCAATAAATTAGAAGCTTGCGTGAAAAGTTCGGTGGATCGTTGCATAAATAACTCTCAATCGGCAATGCGAATTAAATACACACTATTTGTACTTTGACTTACGTACAACGACATGAGAGTTCTTCAAACGGACTCCAATGTTGTATGTGATTAATATCTACATGTATGATTCAGTCGGTAATTCATTTCATCCATAAATTATTAATTTAAATTTCTTTAAATAGGGAAATATAAGAGGAGCTCGTGTCACAGTTGCTATTGCGCATAATTTGGTGGGTGACCACCCGAGTTCCCTCCGTGCCTCGGAGAGCACGTTAAGCCGACGGTCCCGGTTGCCAATTTAGCATCTTTGGTAATCATTACAGGTTAGTCGGAGGCCTAAAAAATTGTCCGGCAACTGGCTTAACCCAGATAACAGATTTTCCTCGTCAAAGGGGTTGCGGAGGTCAGATGGCAGTCGCTTCGTATAAAAATCAGGTGATCAGCCACATCGGGTTGAATCAAGTGCCGACCCCAACCATGTATGGGATGAAGCCAGGGAGATGATGATGATGATGAAATACGGAAATATTATTTACAAACTAGCTGTGCCCTGCGGTTTCCCCCGCGTAAATTTAGTTTCATGCTTCATTTAGCCTTAGTTACTCCTTGAAACATCAGCTACCTGCAAGTGGAAGTTTCGTTAAAATCGGTCCTCTTGTTTCGGAAATTAGCCGGAACAATACTTTTTTTTTATTTCTGTATCGTATATACTTTCATATGTATTAAGTGAAAAGCTGTTATTTTGGAATTACAAACAGGCTCTTAATAATAATTTGTGAAAATCAGGATTTTTCCTTTATATCGCTTTCCGGGAAAGCTTACAGGCATGATAAGTATCTTTGTTTAACGTAGTTTATATGTTAGTAGTTAGCCATCTTATCACAAGATGGCGTTGTATTGTTTTACATCTCGATGCTAAGATTCTCTTTTAGTTGTTTATATATTTCGGTGTCAAACCTCAATAGTGTGGTCTTCAAGTTGTCGTCAAGGGAACCAATCAATACAATCGTCGAATCAATAAATACCAGGACTGCCTGCTCCGACAGCTGCCTGGACAGGTCTGCTCCGACTGAACCTGGCTCCCAGGCCTAATTGGTCATACAATCTTAATAGTAAAGCTATTGATTTCTAACCTCTCTTGTAAACCCTGTTGTAGGAGGGAACATTATGCCTACACAGAGCACTAAAACCGCAACGTACACGTTCGATAGCCAATAAAATTTTACGACATCTATACTACCAACGAATCCGTTACTGTATAATATTACAATGACATTGTCACCACAAGTCCGACTGTCTGTCCGTGACTTCAGGTTGATTTCACAGTCTTGCAGTTGGTCTATTGGCACTGGGCGATATATAATTGAAATGCAACTCTGTTATTGCGATTGATATTAAAAATACACCAAATAAAATGAATACGGAAAATTATGTTGTACGTGAAATGACGGCAAGAAGAGAAGAGAGAGAGCGTGCTCATAGACAAAAGGAAGTAGCAAAAAATTTACATAGATAAAACAAGGAAACAGTGAGGCGATTACATTCTAGTGAGCTAAACAATGCACAGATGTGAAATATATATTGAACAGGCACCTTATTCCCTCTTGGACCTTTAATGCATGCAAACAAGTATAAAATACTCGGAAATTATACTTCAAGTTCTAAGAATTGTGATGATGGATTAGTTTGAGTAGTGACCTGCTACGCAAGCAATGAAAGTTCAATTCGCAACGGTCTTTCTGGCCGTCGTGCTGCCAAACGTTCCCATTGAGAAGGCTCTATGTAGAATAAGGAACCTGCCTAGGAACCTACATTTGTCTAACAATAAAGCTTATGTAAGTAGTTAACACAAATATATCTATATATCTATACAGATAAATAAAAGTGAAGCGTCTTTTTGTAATTCCAAAATTTTAGCTTTTTACTAAATGCATATGAACGTATATAGGGTACTGACTCAAAAAAAAAATTAAAAAAAAATCTCTATCTGTCTGTCTGTTTGTCTCTCATCTCTGAAACGGTTGAACCGATTATAAGGGGTGAAATTTTATTTTTGGTTAGGGTTTAATCGGTGAAAAGTGGGTATTTGCAACGCCTCTGTTTACCCCATAGGAAGTGGGATGATGTGAGTAATTTTTTTATTTACCTCTTAGGAGGTAAGCAATTGCTGATCAAATGTGGCTACGATGTTATTGTAGTAACAAAACCAAATGTCGTATTGTCAAAGTGACCGCGTAATTCCGAACACGTATGCGATAGTGACCACCGTTATGGCCTATAGAGTACCCAATTGAATAACGATTCCCACACGAGTGCTAGTGTCGTGCGATATCGATATTTTTGATCTTACATTGCATTGAATAGCTCTTTGAATACTTGCACACCTTTGTGTTAATAAATTTCGCGATGCTTAAATGCATTTCGAAAATAATTTGCACGTTTTTTATTGCAGTTAGTAAATTACATTTTTGAGAAAATAATCATATATCAGTCCCCTCAATGCCCTTTAAAATATTTATCATGATTTTAGTAGTTATATAAGTTGTGTCATCTAGTATAAATATTAGCAAGTATAATCTTCTACATAGCTTTTTAAATACTTGTTCACCTTAACAGTGAATTTGGATATATACTTGTAAGTTTTTTGTGCTATTCATTAACTACAGTGAATGCAAATAATTATTGCAGATCAGAGGCTTCAAAAGATCTATTTAAATATTTGATTAATCGACAGATTATGGCATCGACTGCTTGCCCAGCACTAGTAAATCTCGGCCTCCTTACCGATGATTTACAAATTGCTGGGGCCACAATAGGCAGGTCTTGCTTTATAGGGGAGTTATTTAGACCCAAGGTCGATGTAGGGTCTTGTATAATAGCCATTGAACATACGGAAGTACGTAATCTATTCAAAGCTGATACAAAGTTTTGGATGAATTGGGGATTTCGAAACATGAGGGCGTGTCTAAATGAGTTTTTTTATGGATAATCATTGATATTTATGACGTTGCATTGTTATTTTGGTGAATTCACTCTGAGCTTATATTTTACGTTATTGGGTTTCAATTAAGTGTTTGTTACGATATTTATGGGAATAAAGGACATAAATAATTCTCACATTAAACATACCTTCATTTAAATCAAACGAATTGATAAGCTTTCGAACCGCACGAAAACTGGGGGAATATTCGCTGTCTCCGAAAAACGAAGCTTCGGCCGAAAGTTCATATCACAGCTCTTATTATTTCTATCATTACGTTTATAAGCGGGGTCTGTACCAATGAGTTTTTCTAAAAAACTTATAAACAGTAATTTCACACCACGTGCTTTACGGTGTAGGAAAACATCGTGAGGAAACCTGCATATTTCTGAGAAGTAATTCAAAGACGTATGTATAGTGCCTGAGACGGCGATGGACTCACCCTCTGTCACGTTGGCACTTAATCATATTCTATGAAATGTGGGTGTTGTTACAACACCTCTGCTTACCCCTTGGGGATCCTTCTGGGATGGCGTGAGCATATATAATTACGTTAATTATTCCAAACGTGGTCTACTAGATTTTTTTTGACATTTATATATTCCAGAACTATTTCAATTAAATTATTAAACGAATATTTTAGTTAGATAAAAACAAAGCGATACTGAAACTACGTATGATTTTCGTTCATTTGCGAAATTTCGTGACCTCCTGTTAGTACAGTTGTGATTCTAACAAAGAGTACTGGCATTGAGATTTTCTATATGTTGGAGGTTATTTTCTTAATGCCCTACCTCCATATCCTAATTTTACAAGCGATTAAACAACAGACTGATGATTGAACATCTCGTAGAATAAAATCTGGTGTCTTAACTCGTTACCAACCCGGTACTGGTTCGTCTGGTAACATAAACACGGCGTACCAATCATCGGACGCTGTTTTCTGTCTGTTTGTAGCCTCACCATTGCACAAATAATGTGTTCATAAGAATTATGAGTCGACTATCGCTTGTCGGTAGCTATCATGGTTATTTTGAGGTTAAATAGGTGATGATATGGTCAGTTTCAGGTCGAATCTAGAGCACCTACGAGTGGAACATCTTTCTACAGTATTGCATTACAGATTGCCTGCGAGTGCTTAGTAAGAGATGTGGCGAAATGTTTCGTCCAATGTTCGGTACATAGATATATATATATGCTCACGCCATCCCACAAGGGTCCCCGAAGGGGTAAGCAGAGGTGTTGTAACAATACCCACATTTCACCGAATATGATCAAGATCGGTACATAGAGAATTTTAATTACGTCCATAAGTTGGTTTATGGCCTACCCCCATGGGATACAGGCGTGAGCATATGTATGTATGTATGTATGTTGGTTTATATTTCATAATTTTTTTTATTGGCTAACGTTTCAATCTGACCGCTTTGAATCTACCTGACTTCGTCCTTGGTTTAAAAGTACCTCCATATCTGTCTGTGATACGCATTTAAAAAGGGATGGACATATTTTTAGTCCAAGTTTAGACTAGCCATCGTATGTTTTTCAATAAGGGGGTTGATTTAAAAGGATAGAAATCGTTGCGGAATGTTCACCTTCATTTCCAGTACATCGACTAATAGATGTGGATATAAAATAATCTTTTGATGTATAAAATATCAACGTATTCACTCCTAACAGTTATATCAAAGAGAGACTTTATTCATGTAAGCAAGTAGAGAACCAATGATTTTGTGAAAAATGTCACGGCAACGAGCTAAAAAACGGTGAAGGAAAACCTTAGGAAACCTGCATGCATCTGAGAAGAACTTCAAAGACTTCAAAGTGCCTTGTTTCCGAATCCATACATTCCCTTTCATGGGCTGGGCTGGGTGTATATACTAAAAATAATATCTCAACTAAGTAACCCTTCACGATAAGTACTTCTATTCAACTTTGTTTCAAGTGCAAGTGTTGTAAATAGACCACTATTTATAGTATACTGTAACCTTGTATATTTTATTTACACTTGTGTGAGTTACTGTGTATGTGGTTGATTTTGCATTTTTTATATATTACATACATACATACATATGCTCACGCCTGTATTCCCCGAAGGGGTAGGCAGAGATGTTGTTATCACAACAACACCCACGTTTCACCAAATTCTTATTAAGTGCCAACGTGACAGATGGTGAGTCTATCGCCGTCTCAGGCACTATACATACGTCTTTGAATTACTTCTCAGAAATATGCAGGTTTCCTCACAATGTTTTCCTTCACCGCAAAGCACGTGGTGTGAAATCACTGTACATAAGTTTTTTAGAAAAGCTCATTGGTACAGGCCCCGCTGGGATTCGAACTTGCGTCGCTTGCGTAGCAGACGACTGCTCAAACCTCAAGGCCACCACGGCTCTTCTCTTTTTTATATATTCTTATAAATATTTGGTTGTGTGATCTTTAAAGTAATTTGATGGTAGTTTACTCTACTTTACGTTCTGGAGCATAGAAGAAAAATATATATAACTTAAATTTATACATTAAATTGTTTTTTTGACCAAACTAAGAAGAGTTCTTCTTAGAATGCTAATTTCTGAATAATATGTTATTCAGAAATATATGTTTTAATCAACGACGTCACGCGGCTACCGTTCCCGTGGGGGTATGGGGATAAAATATAGCTTAAGTTACTTGCTGATGATGTAGCTATTGATTGCTGAGAGAATTTTCAAGAACAGTCCGGTAGTTTTCGCAACATACTTACATAAAAATCTTTCCGCTTTATAATACTTTCTTGTTTGTTTAAGTATAAGTCTAATTATTTTATGTTTTATACAATACAACGCGAGAAATAACTTTTAAATAACTTGATGCCAAACTAAGTTTCCACTGTGACATTTTAGTAACGACTTAACTAACTATTTCAAAGATTGAAAATTCCACATTTAACAGTTCAACCATTCATACTTGGAGCAAACTTGTAGCAATGGGCCTTTACCTGCCTGCAGTGTGCGTCCATAAATAGACACAAGTGAACCCCAATGAGGGATATTTAATGTACCGACACTCGACTCTACCAAGAGCACGGTGATTTTAGAGATTCTTACTCCATACGAAATTAACAGAAGACTACGAAAATACGGAGGAGCTCGTGGCACAGTTGTTATTGCGCATATCATTCGATCAGCGAAGTTAAGCAACCTTACCTCTAGCCAGTAATTGGATGGGTGACCGCCCGAGTTACCTCCGTGCCTCGGAGAGCACGTTAAGCCGTCGGTCCCGGTTGCCAATTTATCATCTTTGGCAGTCGTTACAGGTCAGTCGGAGGCCTAAAATAGTCTGACAACAGGTTTAACCCAGATCACAGATTTTCCTCGTTAAAGGGGTTGCGAAGGTCAGGTGGCAGTCGCTTCGTATATAAATCAGGTGATCAGCCACATCGGGTTTAATCAAGTGTCGACTCCAACAATGTATGGGATAAGGCCAGGCAGATGATGATGACTACGAAAATATTACCAGCGGCGGCCTTAACCATTGCGAGGCTCCGGGCGGCAGGTCTTTGCGAGGCCCATTGTCCTACGGAAAAGTTATGTGATGCGAAAGTAGGTCTGATTGTTTGGTAGGTATTAGTAATGTATATTAAAAAAAAGTATGGTTAAAATCTGTATCTTTATTGAATTTGATTGACGCGATTGCCCTGTTCGCCACCCCCTAAGGCCGCCACTGTTACTTAGTCATCAAGTAGCGTATCTAAATATTTCTACACTCTTTGTTCAAATAGCAACTATATTTTGTACAAAAAATCCAAAAAAAAAATTAAATTTTAAAAAAAGTTTGCAGATTCCCTTGTTGAGCCTTACCATGAGCTCCTATTGCCATGACAATTTGACTCATATTTTGAGACAGATGTATATGACGTGTATATATCTATCACTATCATTGCAATAAGGTTGGGCTCCTGATTCATCTGTGCCTTTGCAAGTATCTTAATCCAGTAACTTCCCAGTAGGCTCTGAGATAAAATACATGTTAATGGAGTTATGATAAATTTAAAAAGTCTGTGAATAACCAATAGAAGTTGCAGGAATTTAAATATCGATCGAATATGTATTAAAAACCGATAGAAAAGAAAGTTTAAGTATGGAAGAAAGTGTCTTTCAAAATAAGAACAGTCGTTACACAAACAGCACGAACCAATTTTTTAAATACACCCACATATTTTTTGAATGGGATTGCTTAAACCCTGGTCGTAGCAGGTCAATCAAGCACCCTGACGTCATCAACGCCAGTATTTCCGAAGTCAATATCGATATACCGGTATAATAGTTGCCGACAACGCGCGTAGGGCTCCGCCGGGTAGCAACAAGCAGTGTACGCCGCGCAGGAAGTTTACAAGGCACGTGCGCGCTTCCTTGCACAGGATGTTTTAAAATTCGAACCGATTCCGAATCGCCATTCGCCACAATGGCGGTTTTATTGCAAGCCATCGCGATTTCGCGCCAAATGGATAAACGTGTGTCATACAGAAGCGTAACGCGTGACTGTTTTGTGAATTTAGAATTCGAATTTAGAATTTTAATGGAGTTGTTTTTTTTTTAGGACAGGATGTTTTGACGATATTTTGGATGATGGCGTTAATACCAATTATATTATTTTTATTTGAATTCTAAGAAATATGTTCTATTTTTAATTATGTCTATGTATTGTTATGGTAATTAATAACATGGAAATATGTATGTTATTCTATCTCCATAAGATTAAATATATTATTGAAAATGACGCCCAAGATTTTAACAGAGTACCTAATTATAATGTGAGTATAAATAACAAATTAAAGTATAATATTTTTTTTAGCACTAATTTTATCTTAGGAAATTTATTTCAGAATGTGTTGACACCATTATCAATTATAAAACAAACCACAAACAAACATATAACACAAATAAAAATATAACCTTAAATCCTGCGGTTAGCCGCATGTTTGCTGTCAATGCTACGAACGCGCAAACGCGTAATTAGTGGTGTGACTGCGGTCACAATTTGAGCTGCATCAATTAAAACTGTTTGTTTTATTAGTGTTTATTCGATTAAGGAAATGGTTTTGATTATAACCGATTTAAATCGAATCGTGGGTGTGCATTGTCGGTTTCCGATTGTGGTTGTTTATAGTTTCGATTCACATTTAATTGTGATTAGTAATGGACTACGATTAATGTAATTGAATAAATCGAATGATTATAAAACTTTTGAGCTACTCTATGGTTACCATTATAGCTATTTGAATTTTATCACGTTATATTGCTTTATTGCTATATTCCTTTAACACTATAATAAAATGTTTCTTATGTGTTGATGTTTAACATTATAGAATGTAGATATAATAAAATTTTTTTTTTTATTTTATTTAATGTTATAAATTTCACTCAAACATAAATACGTCTAAAACATCATCCTGTACACGGAGCTGTGTTTACTAATATTCGTGTAAAAACCAGCGCACGCGCCATCTGGCACACTACCTCGCGAGGGACGGACTCTGTGATTATTTATAAATAAATAAATGCTTATCACTGTGTCTCATACTATTCCCTGCATAATAAGCGCGCAAACAACAGCTAGCTTTGAACAAATACCTGTACATACGACTATTGTATAATACATATGTTCATAGCGTGTAATTGTAGGTAACGATGCAGAAACCTATGCGACGTGTGTATTGGACTTAATACAACGATGTCCGCAACCGATGTCCTCGCACTTTGCGAGGCACATCTCTGGGGCAGCTGTGCCGCCGCCCCTGGAGAGCTTGCTATGTAAGGCACCTTCCCGGGCCCGCTCGGCGGCCAAAGCTCCCACCCCAATCCCCTTTTAGTCGCCTCTTATGAAAGCCAGGAAATACCATAGCCTAATTTTTAAACCCTTGCTTAGGTGGACTGTCTGGGGCGTGCGATGCCTCCGCCCCGTCGTCGCCGTCGTTTCTGAGAAGGATCTCTCTCCTGATCCCGCTAGGATTACAGCTAAATCTATGTTATCCACATAATCAGGATTGTACCGTAGGGAATAGCTAGCTTTGTATATACCTAGAGATTTAGAATTAAAGCTGAAGTTATTTTTTTTAAGAACCGTGGAGAACCGTTTGAAGAGCCGTGGTGGCAAAAAAACTTATGTACAGTGATTTCACACGACGTGCTTTACGGTGAGGGAAAACATCGTGAGGAAACCTGCATATTTCTGAGAAGTAATTCAATGACGTATGTAAAGTGTCTGATACGGCGATGGACTCACCATCTGTCACGTTGGCACTTAATCATCTTCGGTGAAAAGTGGGTGTTGTGATTACGACACCTCTGCCTTCCCCCCGTTTTTTTTCTCTCTTCTTCGTAAGAAACTTGACGTAGTGTTATGTATGTTCTAAGATGGTAATCGAATACACGACACAAAGGTAAATCCAACCGTTTAGCCGCAAGTCTAACCGGTCGTTATCTCGCCTGTGCAGTGAGTGTTAATTAACAACAGTTGAAGTAGATAAATAAATATTTAAGTAATTTTACTATTTGCGGTACTAAGTGTGAGTTTATGTAAGCTTTGTGGACTTTGCTGTAGAAACACTTTCGACTAGAAATGACGATAGATATAGCAAATTAATCCGTGCATGGACACATTAGAATTTTGACTAGGTATTTTTTAATACTACTAAGGCGGCACACGAGCATTCGGCTGTCCGAATCTCTTCTCACATTTATTTGAACACCCTATGTTGTAATCGCTTCACACTTCAATGGGAGATGCAATTAAAAGCTTTTTTAATCTTTGTTGTAATATTTAAAAATACTGTTCTGTGTCTCAATTATCGTACAGTAATTATAGTTAAAACTCAACGATAGCATTTTCAAAATCTGGTGGGATTTACTAAGTTTTGAGGCGCTTGCATTATTTTGTATCAAAGGTAGGGTTATCATCACACCACTATCTTGTAATGAAAATAATTGCTCAACGAAAGGGTATGCACAGGTGTATAATTATCTTAATATATATAAATCTCGTGTCACAATGTTTGTCCTCAATGGACTCCTAAACAACTTAACCGATTATAATAGAATTCGCACACCATGTGCAGTTCGATCCAACTTGAGAGATAGGATAGTTTAAATCTCAAATTATAGTCGCAATTTTAATTTATTGCTAATTATTTGTCTGTTATTATTTGACAGTCGCAATTATCTGTTAACTCCAAATGATTCTAACAGATGTCGATACCTTTCGACTGGGTTGAGTAAGTAATCAATAAATGGCGCTGCTCTTAGATTGTTTACTATAATGTAATTATAATTACTATAAGATTTCATTTAATTAATATTTACTATAAGATTTCTTTATTAGAAGTGATACAAAATGTCTATTAATGTAGGAAATATAATGCTTCAATGGAAGTTTTTGCCTGAGGTCAAATGTGGACACGACAATTGACTTATGTGGATTGTGTGATAAACTTATTGTATATAATACTCGTGTCTGAACTGATTTGTGTGTGTGTGTGCGTATGTGTTTTTGTGAATAAACTGTATATATTTTACTGTACAAAGACTTTCCATCATCTCCTCGCCTGTGCTGTGCTTAATACCCTGCGCCGAAATAATAAACAGTTAATGACATAAATCAAACACGTGGCATATGCCATTCTCATATATATTTTTTATTTCAGTTTCATATGGAACTTAATTATATATACAAGGAACACTACTTAAAACTAATTACAAGTAGACAATTTGTCCCAAATCGGTGTCTCTCGGGATCGTGCCAAGAAGGCTGGCAGCATTGCCAAGTTGAATAGCAATGCTGATTCTCTGAGCGAAAAACAGCTCCAGCTCGCTTATGTATCGTGACTAACAAAGCGTGATGATAATGTTGTCTACTGAATATAAAAGGAAAGCTTTTACCCTATATGTAAAGTTGTCCTTTCAATGTCTTCTGTTTACAGCCAATAAATCAACCCTAAAAATATTGTTGACGGAACTATTTCAGGCCGAGGGCGATAATACAATAAAAAGTGTATCTAACCCTAAACTGACGTATCTACTTTTAAATTTAACTTAACCCTCCACATGATATACGAGGTGAAGGCACGTGTTATGCGATCCAATGAAACGGTAACGCTAAACAGTGCTTCGGGAAAAAAGTTCATTTCAATCCCCTGGTACATCGGCCTATACTGTTTATGTTTTATGATGGATCGTAAAATTTTAACTGTTGATGCTCAGTTCTAAATAAGGTATTCATCTTTATATATATAGATTGACGTGTGCTTTCCAATATCTTTTTTGAATATAGCTACATTACATTGTCATGAAGTAACATAACACCATAATTTCAGTGACCGTTCTCCCTTTTAAACCCTGTACTGCAGTGAATCAAAACCTGAGTTATTTTATAGGTTTGTTTATTTTAATGTTTAATTTTACGCGGAGCCAACGACCGCCGACTGCACTCGATGCAGGGATATAATTAAACGTTTAAAAAATACATTAAAGGTATACAGGCACATTGGAAATACGCTTTGTGATGTCAAAGATGATTACACTGTGCTTAGTGTGACATGCATATGCTCAAGACTGACCAGTAAGAGAAAGACTTGGAGTATTTTGGTCATATTGCCAGGAAGAGCAGAGACAATCCAGAGAAGCTTATTGTCACCGGGAAGATGGAGGGGAAAACTCCAAGAGGTCGCAGTCCCACGCGTCGGTCAGATCATACATACATATACTCTCGCCTGTATTCCCCGAAGGGGTAGGCAGAGGTAATAACAGTACCTACTTTTCATCGAAGATGATTAAGTGCCAATGTGACAGATGGCGAGTCTATCGCCGCCTCAGGATCTTTAAATACGTCTTTTGAATTACTTCACAGACATGCAGGTTTCCTCACGATGTTTTCACTCACCGTAAAGCCCGTAGTGTGAAGTCACAGCACAAAAATGTTTAAAAGAACTCATTGGTACAGGCCCCACTGGGATTCGAGCTTCTCAAACCTTAAGGTCAACACGAAATATATTTAAAGGCAGTAAGGCAGAACGAGGTCTCCCAATCGAGTTTCGGGCTTGTCCGATTGGTATGTCGCTTCATTACAGAAGATCACAGGCAAATAAACACAGAGGAAGTTATAAAAATCTTCATCATAGTTTAATCAAAATTTTCTTTGCTATTCACTAACTGTGCACCGTTTTTACCCGCTATGCTATATTTCTTTAATAAAAGAGTTAGTAGTAGAGTTATAAAGCTAAGTTACTCCTTGTAACATCAGCTGTCTACCAGTAATAGTTCCATTGAAATCAGTCCCATCGTTTCAGAGATTAGTGGTAAAAGACGGACATTTTTTTAAATTGGTTTTTTAAATTTGAGTTCGCTACCAAACCCAAACTATTAACTTCCCTCGTGCTCAATGAATTCCTCATTACCTTCACCATATTGTTAATGCACGGTACAAGAAATTAAATTATTTACTGACTACAGAATATCATATCTCAATATCTACAAGTACACAGAATCAGTGCCAAAATAAACAGATTTCATTATGTCAAGATGAGCATTTCAACCACATCAAGCTGTCGTGTTGTTCATCAATTGTCCAAATAAATACGAGCTCTAATTGACATGAGTTAGGCTTTCAATTCGAATGTCGACGAACTCTTTCAGCTGAACATAATATTAGCTTATCCTCTTGGGATTACATTATATGCATCAGTCGCATTTTTATAGATTTAATAAAATTTTGGTTTCAATAAAGTTCTTGTTGTTGGAAAGAGTGTTGATTAAAAAAAAAAAATGCATCATTTGTGATAAAAATCATTTTATCTATTTATGTATGACTATATATATATATATTTATTATGACTTTATTTATATTTTAATTATTTTATGACTGGCCATTTCTGACACAGCCATGATAAGTACCTAAGCTGTTTATAAATACCTGGTATGTCTATGCTAGTTATGTCACAATCTGTTTAAATGCAGTAAAATCATGTTCATTGTGCATTGCGTGTTTTATAACCTACGTCTATTTTAGTAATAGGGGTTTATATTTAACCTGATGGAATATATAGACCGTTACCTACGCTGTGTAAATTATTTAATATTTTTTAGTATACTCACTTCAAAACTATTAAGAAAAATATTTCCAATAAAAAAATTTGTTGATAGCTGTCAAATAAAAACGGCAATGTTATTTCTCTGTGGTCAATGCGTTCTTTGGTTTAACCAAATTTTAGGTAAATTAAACCCTTTGTTACTTGAAAGCGTATTTCGTCTTTGATGTCCAAATAACTGACTTACTTACTTATTTATATTGTTCCAGAAACTAATGGATCCCAACAGAAGTAGCTGAGATTCTTGGTGAAACATGAAGCTCGCCGCCATTGCGTTTTGGCGCGAAATGCCATTCGCTGTCACTGTTCTGCTTTTGGCAACGGCATGCGTCTGTTCAGCCAGGGATATTGTATTGGGTGAGTTTTTTTTCTGATGCGAATTGCGACTGGAAGTTTATTTAGGGTTTATTTTGTGCCAGTGTTAAAAATATTGACAGATTTTGTTTTTAATTATTTGGTAACACACTTTTTAAGGATTGTTGAGTATAATTCTCGTATTGCATGTGGTTATATAAAATTCATAAGAGGATATTACTTCCTTAGCACAACATCCGAATATCCTGGAAACAATGGACGTTCATTTTGGAATATTTTATTTAAACTTTTTACACTGCCACCGAATTTCGTATTCGGAAAACATATCACTATATTAGCTTAAAATGTTTCAATTTGGAATTTCAATAGCCAGAAGTCAAATTATTTTTGGCAAACGACAATGGTTTTCTTTTGTTCGGTAACACGATGATTATGAATGCATTGTATATGACGACATAAGTGATGCGTAATCTCAATTATGCAGTTATCAGTTTCAGGTAGGTTAAGGGATAATAAGGGCGAAGTTAACTAACAATTACATCATCTACATACAAAAAGAAACAACATTTTGAAATAGAGTTATCGTAGTTATGATCAATTTTATTATTGATGATAGGTGGCAATAATTATTCCAAGCATATTCAATTCCTTCAATAATTGGAGAGCCAAAGAAAAAGTTAATAATCAATGCTATATTGAATGCAAATGAAAGTACTGGATAGGACCTCCCAAGCGAAATAAGGCAAGTCAAAAGGGCCAATTGTCATGTAGCCAAAACGCCTTATGAATATGTAACAGGCGAAAGCACCAGTGGATACGTAGCAAACGGAAGTTGGGTTGTAGGTACAACTTGTGCATGCATTAAATGCACGAGCTTCAATAAATGGAATAATGAATCTTCCAGAAGATTTTCAAAAGGGGTAAGTAGAGGTAACGTGACAGAGCGTGAGTCCATCATCATTTCAAGATGCAATCTTCTTAGACATTTTATGCAGGTTTCCACACGATGCTTTCCTCCATCGTACACTCACTCACTGAACTGTTTTGGAAAAATAATTGGTGAGACTCACATACTGGAGAGTTTGGAACTTGATGTACATGTATAAACAAAACAAAATTGATCTAGTGCGAAATGGCTTTGTCTACCTACATCTCAGCATTCTTCGTTTAAAAACGGATCGTTGAAGTAAGGAAACTAAAACAACGATATTAATTTGTTCAAAGCATTAAGTCATACTCAATCAAAGGATAGCGACGTGGCTACAACATAAATTGACCATAAATGAGTCTTAAATTGAATACAAAAATGACAACGGAAAAGGTTATTACTTCACGGGGACAAATCGATTGGTACATCCCCAACCCTCTCATTTGGTTCTCATTAGTCGGCGGATGTGTCATTATTTCAATGACCGGTATATTTAGATACATTTCTTCTGCTTTCAATTCGTAATTATTGTCGGAAACAGAAGGTCGGATTAGAATGGTCGGTATGAATTATTAGACGTAACGTCCCGAGCGATTATGTGCCCTTGGTACTTTTAGACTCGGATGTGATAATTTGATTTAATTTCATGTAATGGGACATTATTTTAACAGATGAACATTAACTTTATGACTTGCTATCTACCTTTTATACTTTTTTCTTATCTTCATTGTAGCATATAACAGCATCTTTGTGTACATAGATGATGTTTTTATTTATCTCGAGTCAATATTAGCTATTCGGACAGCGCCGATGAAAAGATTTATGATTTATCTATCGTTGTTATCTGTTGACAATGATTATCTTATTTATATTTTTGTTCCTTTCTTCGATATTTCGAACAAAAAATCAGTTTCCAAGTAATAACATTATTATGTGTGATGTGCCGTGGTGGCCGCGGGGTTTGGTGGATCAGTCGCTAGTAAGTGCGGTCCCGTCCTCCCCGTACAGGTTATGTGGAGGAACACCGTTAGTGGGTGGGATTCCCACATAACCCGTGCGAGTCATGTTTATTGGGTCCATCTAAAGGATTTTACCACGTTAAAAAGGAAAGCCCTGCAGGATCTATTGACAAACAAATTTAAGCACACTTACGCAGTTGCGTACGCCATGGAAGCGATTAGATTAAGGATTTACATATTCAATGTGACGGAATGGAAACTTTCTATTCCTAGTAATGGTAACAAAGAAGACAATGGATTGTTAAGCAATTCGAATTGTTGACGAAATATCAGCACGTTTTTAATTTTATCGTGCTTTTTATCAGCATTATTTACATCAGTCTATACTTCTCATAAACTTTCAGTAAGTATTTTGTCCTTTTTTTACAATATACCATAGTTGCTGGATGTCCGAGCTTTGCTCGTTATTTACTCTTTTCTAAAAATTAAACCTAGCTAGATCGATTTATCATCACCGAAAAGCCCTGCATACTAAATTTCATAAAATCGTTAAAGTCGTTTCCGAGATTCAGATTATACAAGAATAGATTAGTTATTAGGAAAGTATTATTTACTCTGGAACTTGTTTTATGCATAATTGATTCCTTTTGTTGCAAAAAATGTCAGAGAAAAACCGCCAAGATGCAACAAAAACGCATTTTTATAACGAAAAACGGATGTCGGTACCTTTGCAAGCATCCTTTGTACAGCGCCTTAGGAATACGATGAGAGATCGTGATGATACCATCGTGACGTCCTTCCACAGCCTTGGGAACTTTATATTCAATCTACGTAGAAAGCATCATAATGCGAACTAACATTACAATGTAAGGCAAGAGTTATGTCGCATTTTTTGTCACGCCAGTAATATGCGACAAATATTTAGATTTTTGTCCAAGTATTATTTTAATTAGCTGTGCTATTCCGCAATATTCGCTGAACCCTTATTAAAAAACATCTACGTTACTACCTTGTAGTAGTTTCAGAGATGCGCCGGAACAAACAAACAGTCGGACAGACAGACAGACAGAGAAAAAACAGCATTTAGACAAAAGCTGTGAATTACAAACGGACACTTGTATTTTATTTACCTGTATAGATAGACCACAAGCGCCGTAAACAGAGTGGCGCCTTCTTAAAAACATTTTGGTGATGACAGATTAGAATTTGATGCTGTGTATGATTTATCTGAATATAATTTCAGAATTGCCTCCTAGCAATACTAAATACTAGCACGACATGATTTCCTTATAGTACAGCCATAATTGTCCCAAATATTCAAACCTGATGGTAAAAATCTTCACACTTCAACCATATTACACTTGCCAAGAAAGACAATCTTCAAACAATGTGCCTTTTTTATCGTGGCCGTCCATGCTAGTCCTATTATTTTCTCAAAGATTAGTTTAACATTACTCTCACGTACTTCTCTGGGATTCCTAATAATTTTCTACTTGGGAAATATTAATAATCGTACGGAATCCAATACTATTATGAATACCATGTTGTTTTGTATGCAAAGTGCACCGAGGAACATTTTTTCTGGAAACTACACGGACTGTGTATGTAAATAGTTGTATTGGAACATGTTCTTACTTTAAACTATTTGACTTCTACCCACATATGACAGTAAAACTTCTTGATATAAAAAATAAAGGTACTCACACCATCCCAGAGAGGTCCCCGAAGAGGCAAGCAAAGGTGTTATAATAACAACCACCTTTTACCAAAGATGATTAAGTGCAAACGTGACAGATGGTGAGTCCATTGCCGTCTCAGGCACCATACATACCTCTGTGAATTACTTAACTAACATATGCAGGTTTCCTCACAATGTTTTCCTTCACTGTTAAGCTGCAAATCTTTTAGTACAGGCCTCTGGGATGCAAACTTGCGTCGCATGCGTAGCAGGCGACTATTCAAACCATGGCTATCATCACTTTTTTGACACTACAAATCAAATAGGCGTAGTGACTCCACTTCTACTCCTCATCAGAAGGCAACCCTGCAAAGCGGTGAGAGCCGCTAATTATCTTCAAAATCCTCAATATCTTTATTCAATAAACTTTCAAATCGTCAGAATGACATGATTATACAGGATTATAAATGCTACCACCCGTTGTAATAATGGAAGAATTTGTATCTTAAGAAAATTAATGGTGGGCTACCATACTTTCTCCCCTCTTCAGTGCTCACGAATTAAATGTAGTTTTTCGCCATTATACAAGAAATTAAAGTCGGATGTTTCCATAAAACTCAGTGGCACCTCATCAGCTCACCACATTTGATGGTTTCCTAGAAAGGAACCACAATTAAAACGTAATTCGTTTGACAACCAAAACGTTGTAAAACCGAAGACTAAACAAATTTTATTTGCCGTTGTTGGAGTATTCAGATAGGGTTGTCAAACAAACAAAACAGTATTCCGGTTTCAAGATCTTCTTTGTAATTCAATGAATATTCTTCATCATCATTATCATGACACCATAGTGGTCTTTACGTTATTTTTCCGTTTTAAATTTTATACGTTAATCCTCATTTAAGATTATTCCTTTTTTATTACAAATTTTAACTGGAAAGACAATAATTTGCAATTTAATTCAGGTACCTATCTGTCCTATCTGAATGAAGTTTTGAATGTATAGCTAATTCTAAATCTCGGAAACGGCTTCAATGATTTTCATGAGATTTTCATTGAGTAGAGGGTTTCGGGGAAATCGCTTTTTGTTTAATTTTTGGAAAAAAAACGTCAAAAATAAAACAAGCAAAGCTCGTCATCAAGCTACTTATAATATAAACAGACAAAAACAATCTATTTCTATTACAACTCCTACAAATGTATGACTTGTGAAGCATAGTGTAGCTCAAAACGTAATCCGATTTCAATAAAACCCCATAACAATTACTGCGGCCTCAAACAATAATGGTACATTGGTTCCTACGCCACAGACACCGCACTGATTCCAATCTCCTTCATTTAATATAACGAGCACGAGTCCCGTTTTCAAATAAAATGTCCTGCTTAGTGCCGAATAAACTACAAGTGGGCGATGGAATTCAAGCGTAGTTACAATTTGGTCACACTAATTTGGTGATATCCTACAAAAATAACCCACAATTAATTGTATATACATGGATTAAGATAATCGTTGGTTTAAAAGTGATGCGTCTCTTTCTGTGATATGGATATAAAAAGAGATGGATATAGTTTTAGTCCAAGTTTGGTCTTCGATTTAATCATGTTTTGTAATTACGATTGCACTACTTTCATTAGCAGTCTGAGGATTTACTGAATACTCCTAAGCGTGGGGTGAACGGTGTAATGCTAGATTATTGATTATGACATTATATAATTCTGCATCATAAATATACAGAATCTAAAAAAAATGCCGGAACAAAAAATAAAGATGTCCGTTTTTGGTGTTGTTTTAAAATATTTGGTGCATCTTGAATCAATTCTATAAATTAATTTAATTAATTAAATAAATATCGATTCATATTTCGAAATTCACTACGTTTGTGCAATCCGGAAAAATCCCGGAAATACTCCCAACCCTAATCACACCCGTAACGATCCTCGAAAGTGGAGATGATACTTAAAATGTCGTAAAAATGTTTATAGTTCGAATTGAAATAAATAGTTTTCTACCACTCCATTTTGTACAATAATAAAAAATTAACAACTCGCCAGTGAGTAAATTTGGAGTGGTTGAACCTCAGAAGAAAGATATAATCATAACCAACTTTTTACAAGGCATAACCCAAGATAATCCTGGGCGTAAAAATAGCTCCTTCTCTTTTTCTGATAAGGATTTCATAAGGGATGGACAAAGCCCTTGTCCGAGTTGGTAGGGTTGCTTTAAATCGTGGACAAAACACATTTATTATAAAATAATTTGAGAGATTAAAATATACTTTATACCGTATATTTATGACCAATCTCAGCATTAAAAAAACATAAATATGATAAGGTAGTGTAGACATACAAGTAATTTTGATAAATATTCAAGAAAGTCTATTCAAAATGTTATTGTTGTATCGCTGAATGGTCCTAAATCCATACTAAATTTTTTAATGTTTAATTTAAATGTACATTCTGTAATTTTTCTACAATTGTCCACCTTTTATAACGCTACTTATAAAATGTCTATAATTGTTATAACTCCTATAACATCATTATCCCTTCAATTATTCGATTTACTTTCTCGATTAATATCAATCGATGCATCTATTAAGGCATTGTTTACCACAACTGGTTCAATAGCAGAAGCAATAGATCTATCAGTGTTTGATTTATTCAGATCAGATTGGTTCCGATTCAATTCATCATTCGCTTCCTTGGTGCCGGATATCCAATTATTAGGATTTCTATTTGAGTTTGCGGCTTTGTAAATTTTACTCAGTAAGGGAAATGATTATCGGGTGGTTCTGCATTGTTGATGGTATCTGAGCTTTTACAGTTATTTAGAGTTAATCTTTGATATTCATGGTTAAATCAGTTGTTTAGATTAGTACAGGCACCGTCATGAGTTATGCGCGCTCAGTAAAAATTGTACGGATAACTGACGACTTGTTACATTTGATATTGATACAAAAAAATGCTATTGCGCTTTCAAGGACAACTCAAAACTCGTGACAATTCTAATTAAATTATTGATTTGGCGTTTGCCGTTGTTAGCAATTTCATTAAGTACTCCAGACTATTGAGAGCATTTTCAAATTTTTGGAAAAATTCGAGAGACTGGATTCCCAACTTCATAATTGCTCAACACTTATTAATTGTCATGTACATATGTATATTAATATCAATAACATACAATTGTTGTTGTTCCATTCATGCATTTGACTCATTACAGGTACATTTAAAAATAAATTCAAATTTTACGCTTTGTGTTTACGTTTGTTTAATCGTCGTTAACGTTATTAAATCAAATCAAAAATATCTTTATTCGATTAGACTTTTTACAAAGTACTTTCAAATCGTCAGAAAGACACGATTACATAGGATTATACATGTTGCCGC
The DNA here is from genome assembly GCA_929442735.1 of Watsonalla binaria. Taxonomy (NCBI): domain Eukaryota; kingdom Metazoa; phylum Arthropoda; class Insecta; order Lepidoptera; family Drepanidae; genus Watsonalla; species Watsonalla binaria. The sequence continues at coordinate 7,393,595 of OV838937.1, read as the reverse complement.
CAGATTCGGAAGGTTGCTTTTACTGAGAAGAACCTGGAAAGAAACTCAGTAATTACTCTTTTAAAAAAAAATTACAGCTTTGAGTAATACAATATAAATCATAAAAAATATATATAAGCCCATGGACACGGTTCCGGTGCACAGAAGTCGATATAAAAAAAAATTAAAACTACGAACAATTGTGTAGCTTGAGATGACCAGCCCCCACTAGCAGCACCTGTTCACAAGTATGACGAGAATGCCAGCCATCGCCCTCCTCAACCATTATAGAGGGAAGTGAGCGACCTGATTAGTAGGTGTATTCAATGTTATTCCACCAACAGCTTCCCTAACACTAAAATACACACGCGATGATTTGATATATATTCACACTTAATGAACTGGAACCGCAGTCTCGAGCATTTCTCAAGCAAATTTGTCACATCTTGCATAAAATCTTTTACGGCAAAGTAAACTCGTAAATAACAGTTATTTTCTCTTCAAACAAGTCAGATTAATCGGCCCTTTTACAGGAATATGTCCCTTCAGCTCAAGCAACGGTAATAATAATAAGTAATAAGTTTCATGATAAATATTAGTATCCATAATGATTACTTTTGGATTAAATGCATCATTAGCCCATACTGACGGTTTATTATTTACTTAATTTTTCATATCATTATCTTGCTTATGGCGTCTAGTAATCCCAGTCACAATATAAGGAATAGTAGAAATACCACTTCAAGTAACTTACAACTAAATTGGCTAGCAAATAGAGTTTAGTTTCAATTAAATCGACTTGGTAATCAGTGAAGTTAATACTTATCGTGTTCATATGTCACGTTTCCCCTATGCATATGAACTTAGCTATTTATTCGATCATTCCTATTAGAGATACGTTTTGCCTTCACACGAACATTAACATAATAGTACAATCTCACGTATCTCGTATTATACTTAGCAAATCAATATAGTTTTTATACTACAAGGGTGCCAAACAAGCGAACGCTTTGGATACGATGAGGTTCTGAATACGTACTCCTCATCTGGCCAGTGTTTAAGACCCTTGTGATAGGAAGCGAGCCTATTTAGATTACTCCGAGCACATATACAGACTCCGGGCTGGCCTGCTACAGATTAACAATATTTTACACTTTGCTCGAACTGGGGATTGAATCAAGGACCTCGTGTTCCGCATTAGCGCCATTATACCAACGGGGCAGTCTAGCGATCTTACTCATCACTTAATTTATGCTACGATTTTTTTATCTTTAATGGTATTTCTCTCCAACACTCTGCATTTCAGGGTAAAGTCATCAGATAAATACGTACCTTCATTAATAAGCCCAGAGTCTAAACTGGAGCGGCAATAAATCTAGCGTATTTGACACGTCTTGTCGCGACTCATCTATCTCGCACTTTCTATTTCCGTGATAAGTCTTATTGCGACCATTCATGTTGCTTGCTATTTCAATCTGAAACTCAAAAATATCTTCATTTGATTAGAATTTGGAAGGTTGCTTTTACTGAGGCAAACCCAGCATGTACTCAGTAATTATTATTTAAAAGAATATACAATTTAGATGAAGACCAATTGGTCTTCATCAAAATCAGTGATATAATTATATCACATTAAAATATAAGGCCATGGACACAGTTCTAATGCACAAATGTCAATAACAATAATAAACTATCAATCAATCAATCAAAAATATCTTTATTTGATTAAACTTCTTACAAAGTACTTTCAAATCGTCAGAAGGACACAAAATACATTATACATGATTATAAATGTTACCACCGGGTTCGGAAGGTAGCTATTGTTGAGAAGAACCCGGCAAGAAACTCAACAATTACTCTTTTAAAAAAATATATATTATACAATGTTTTTGGTTACAGTATTTATATCTCATGAATATAAGCCCATGGACACAGCACAAATGCTCAATTGTCAAATATAATAACTAAAATATTACAAATATTTGTGAGCATGGCAAATTCCAGCCAGTCAAAGCAAAGATCAAACTAAGATTAATTAATTGTAGCAAAAGTACAGTGCCAATGGGATTATTTACAATAATTTTTCGACAAAGATACATCCCAGGGTTCCTTATCACACATATAATAAACAATATAAATAAAAATTAACTAAAAATAAAATAAAAATATAAATAACTAAAAATGATAATTTTAGTACCAGAAATGGCCAGTCTCCACAATCAGAAACTGTTCACATGTATGACGGGAATGCAAGCCATATTGCTGATCTGTATAGTTTTCGAGATTTATATTTTATACTTTTATAAATAGGAAAGTCTGTTATGAATGCACGGCGAGCCAAAGAACCAATTTTGCCGAAATTTGTTATACGGATAACTTTCGCTCCAAGCATGGACATAGGGTATTAGGACGGAGGAAGCCATGGGTAGCAACTAGTTATTTAGAGAGAAATCTACTATTGCGTTTATCGATACAACTATATTCATAGTTTGCTTAGCGAGGTCAATGATAATAAGTTTCACAATACAATGTGTCATAGATTCAAACAAGAAAATTCCTTTCGAATGTTACTTTTTAAAGTAAACACGTTCTGATCTTAGCAAATTTTCCAATGCTAAATATACACAATTCAGCGTATACTAAGAATTCTGCCAAAATTGCGACCTACTAACTATTAATACACAACAAATCCGTTCAAGTTCGTGATTTCAATCTTGAGAATTCAATAGTAATGTGAATAGCCTATAAAAACGTTTATTACTTTGTTTTCAGCCTAGCCTCTCATCATTCCCATAGTCCATATTAGCATGTGCATCTGTAAATATTTGCAATGCCACGCTATCGAGCCAGTTCATTGCGCCCGTCTATTTGTGATCACTCTGAAACTGCGTATTTCGTTTGCTTTCCCTGTGAAACGGACACTGTTTTCAGAGCTATATGTATTATTATTTGTTCTAATATCTTGTTCTTGCTACTTAACTTTGATGCCTTATTCTCCATCATTTACTGTTTTAGCTCTTGCTCTATGGTTTGTGAATATGTGGTCAAATAGTTCTATATTAACCATAACTACTTTCTATTCAGGATAAGGTGCTTTTAAATTTAGAAGTTTTCAGTTGGAATAAACAAATAAATACATGGGCTTCGATAAGGTTATGATGTAAAGCCACATTTGTTAAATTTAATAGCTCAGTTATCTTATCTTTGATATGTTAATGCAGTAATAAATTTGCCTCTTGAATTCGCTACTCTGGATTTATTATAATCTACATGTAAATGGACGATGTAATAATTCATAATTTCTTTAGCAGCTGTAGTATATTATGCGTTAACACTGAAATTGAAGGCATTGCTCAATATCGTATTTGTATCTAATGTCAAATGGACGGATCAAAAGACCCCAAATTGGATTTAAATACTTTTTCCTCTTAAAGCTGTACCTCCCAAAGTGAACATTAGCAAAAGAGCGAATCGTACGTCAACGCGGTCCAAGGCAAATGACAAATTATTCACTTACCAACAGACTTGTGAAATTTTCGTCTAAAACATGCAGTTCAGCTTTCTGAACATCCTTATCTTGAAAGATATAAGGTGGATAATCGTCGGTACAACTTGTCAGGGTAGTAAGGTTAATTTTGTCATTGCAGGTTTTTGGATGCACATGGTGTCTCCGTATTCATTTTACAGTCTGTTGCTATTCTAGGAATAATATTCCTTCCATATCTCGGTGTATTTTCGTTCAGGTGTCCAGATGTCGATTCGTACGTTCCTTTTGCTAAAATTTCAACACTGGATATTTGCGAGCGTACTTTTGCTTACTTATTTGCCTTCTGAACGCATCTGTCTGGATTTATTAGCCGTTCATGTAGTCTTGTTACACTCTGTATATTTTACTCGACTTGTACCCAATTATGGGTCACTGACTAATTGCTGATTAAGTCCATTTTCATATTTGGTGTCAGTGTGTCATGATGACTTATGCGGTCGGTAAACTCGGGTGTATCATTTCTTAAATTTCCACTATGAAAATATCCGAATGGAATAGTACCCAGTGTACATATTGTTATTGTTTTATTTACTGCAACGTTAGCTGATTTCTGTTTCTTAGTCACTTATGATATATATATTATTATCATTGGTTTTAATTTACTTATCAGTCTGAGAAGAGTATTTGAGGCCTTTCTATAAGTCTTCTAGAATATTATTTTAGATATCAAATTAATAGAAGCGATACACAATGTATCGAAATTACATATAATCTGTCACTCCCATACATTTTGAATGCTTTCTATAAGGGAAGCTTGAGGATAGTGTTACTTTGTCTACAGGCTACAGTATAATCTGGACACCTTGATACTTGTAAGTCTAAGGTGGAATCATTATCTATTCTCTCTCTAACTCTACTCGTAATATTAATTACGAGTAGAGTTAGAGAGTACACTAACTTCGGAGGACTAAACTCATAACTCTTACTAACTTCAAGGCAGAGAGTTTTGCATAGCATACTTAAGTAAACATACCCAACATTTCAACCCGTTTCTTCTATACTAATATGTATTATAAAGGGGAAATATTTATATATACGTATGTTTGTAACGAATTGGCTCAAAAAGTAATGGACCGATCTTGAAAATTCTTTCAGCAATAGATAGCTACATCATCAGCAACATAGACTATATTTTATCCCCGCTATCCCACAGGAACGGGAACAACGCGGGTGAAACCGAGTGATGATCTCTAAATTTCATGTCTCTGGCACCACCGGTTTAGGCTAAGCGTTGATTCCAATATCTATAGATTTGTTTCTCGACATGGTCTCATTCCAAAGCTAAGGTGACATATTCTGAACTAAGCATAGATTAGCATGACAAAAGTGCAGTCCCGAGGTGTGAGACCAGTCACAGGCGGTGAGCACAAAGACATGCAACTGTGGACGACATTAAGGATTTTTCTCACGAACATGTGGCATGCTAGGACAAAAAGCAGTGGAGCTATGTGGATTGTTTCGAACTTTTGAATTACGGTATGACTGTCATTTTCAGTGAATTGATGTTTTGAATGGTTCCGTATAATTGTAGCTTCTGTTCGCTCTTGCGAGTGGAATTAATTTTCGTAACATTCCTCGGGACTAAACTTTATGAATACAAAAAATATTGTTGTAATTAAAAAATAATGTCAATAAGCTACCATTATTTAAAAATTAATGAGTATGTGAAAAATAACGTTGATACGAAGAGGTGTAAATTTTTGAGACCAGTTTGGCAATTAATTATATTGTCAATTTTTTGCACAGAGGCGTCTCTACTCTACACCACTCTATGCGCTGAATACAACCTGCAGATTTATCGCCATAACTTTTTGCTTTGTTTATTTACTTTTAAAAAGACATCTGAAAACGTATAGATAAAAAATTCTTAAACTCATAACGAGTCAAAGTCAGACGTCCGATTTAGAGATAAAATCGCAGGATGTGTGTTGACTTGATTTATTTGAATGCAAACAGTAGTCGAATAACGGTTTTTAATTCACTTTGTACAATAAACTATAAAAATACAGTCCTTGGAAGCTTAATAGAGCCGTGGTGGCCTCGGGGTTAGAGCAGTCGCCTGCTACGCAAGCGACGCAAGTTCGAATCCCAGCGGGGTCTGTACCAATGAGTTTTTCTAAAAAACTTATGTACAGTGATTTCACACCACGTGCTTTACGGTGAAGGAAAACATCGTGAGGAAACCTGCATATTTCTGAGAAGTAATTCAAAGACGTATGTATAGTGCCTGAGACGGCGATAGGCTCACCATCTGTCACGTTGGCACTTAATCAAATTCGGTGAAAAGTGGGTGTTGTGATAAAAACACCTCTGCCTACCCCATCGGGGAATACAGGCGTGAGCATATGTATGGAAGCTTAATGTAATACAAAGACTATTTGCAAGATATGGAATTGGATATCATTTTTTTTTTATCTCTAGCTAGTGCTCCGTGACTTCACCCTCGCAGACTTAATTACGTGGAGGGTTTTATAATCCTATTTTTTGTTATTAAAACGTAGCTTATGTTACTTCTTGTAAAATCTGCTATATGCCAGCGGGGTTCAGTTAAAATCGGTCCAGCCGCATACCTTCATATTTTATTTATCTACTAGCGAATGTCACGCGGTATCACTCGCGTAGTTCTCGTTCCCGTGGGCGTAAGGGGATAAAATTATAGCTTGTGTTACTCGCTAATATTGTAAATATCCATTGCTGTAAGAGTTTTTAAAATCGTTCAAGTACTACTTGGGTCAATTCGTAACAAACATACAAATCTTTCTTCTTTATAATTAATATAGATATATATTTAGGTCCTGTGCCAATACCAACTTTGCTAGCCTACGACACATCTGATGGTAAGTAGTTACCGCAGGCTATTGGCGCTTGCTATGCCAGGGGTATAAAGGGCACGTTGCTGACCCTGTAGATATCCCTTCACTCCCTTCTTGGGAAAGTTCATGTCAGAGATCCTAGTGCGAGTTTTTCACTACCATAACAGTGCCATCTGTGGGCCGACAGATGGCGCTGTTGCGATCCCATACAAATCTGCGCTTACGTCAATATGGTGACTTGTGACGGCGATCTTAAGAAAAGTCGCACTAGGCATTCTGGAGGAAAATCTCCTTTGGAATGCAAGAGACAAATTTGTTTCCAAGATAGGATGTCTTTGATTACCCGTTCCAAAACTCTGTCATACGAGTTTAATTTAGTTCCTGACATAAACGAGCCGTTTTACTGGGAACCTTTGTTGTTCCTGTAAACGTTACGTGTATCGTGTTACTTACCGCGTTTCACTTTACTATAACAACATGGCGCTTGAAACATTGTGGCTTAGTTAGGAACGATTTTACACTAACATTTGACTTTCTGAGGGAGTCGGATTCTTGTATCCTATATATTAACTATCTGTGCTTTAATTTGATTCCCGGAACAAACTGACAGACAGACAACCAGAGATTTTTTTTTAATTTTTTCGTATTTATCAGTACTCTATACGCTTTCATAAGAATTTTGTGAAAACTGTTATTTTGAAATCACAAACAGACACTTAAATTTTATTTATCTGTATGTAGGTATGTATGTACGGAGGGAACTCGGGCAGTCACCCATCCAATTACTGAGCGTTAGAGTTGCTTTACTTCGCTGATCGAATGATATGCGCAATAGCAACTGTGCCACGAGCTCCTCCCCACAGTATCCCCACTATTTTCGCGGAGCGCTCATCTTGAAACGACGCCCGATTATCAAAGGTGGATGTACCACGGCTTATTTACGATCTAAATAATCGTTTCAGTGTTACGCAAAATTGTTAGAAAATAACTGTAAAGTGAGTGAAAACACTCAACTCCAGACGTGGCCTCCACACACTGAAAAATAACAAGAAACGTTGTTTCAGTAAATATTCAGCGAGTACGCTCTTCACATAATCTCAAATTAGGGTTGCCAAATTAGCAGCTTTATACTAACACATATGAAATTATACACGGTACTTACGTAAAAATACTATTTGTAAAATGCTCTGTTGTCTGTTTGTACTCGCAAATCTCTAAAACGGGTGGACTGATTTGAGCGAGACTTTCTCTGACCGATATCTGGTGGAACAAGGAGTAATTTACGTAATGTTAAAATAATAAAAAATAGCCGTGGTGGCCTTGAATGAAAGCAAGTTCGAATCCCAGCGGGACCTGTACCAATTAATTTTTCTGCAGTGATTTCACACCACGTGCTTTACGGTGAAGGAAAACATTGTGAGGAAACCTGCATATTTCTGAGAAGTAATTCAATGACGTATGTAAAGTGTCTGAGACGGCGATGGACTCACCATCTGTCACGTTGGCACTTAATCATCTTCGGTGAAAAGTGGGTGTTGTGATAGCAAAACCTCTGCCTACCCCTTCGGGGAATACAGGCGTGAGCATATTAAGTGTACGCGGGTGAAACCCTTACAACTAGTTTCACAATCACGATTGGTCCTATTTCCAATGTAAGCGTGCTCAGGCGGGCCTTGTGAGTCATACTTCTATAGACATCGTACTAATATTATAAATACCAACCAAATATTTGTTTTTCTTTCAACCAATTGACTAGATTTTTTAGAAACAGATAAAAGGGGCTAGAAACGTCGTAATATGGTTAAAGTCCGCCGCAGACGTCGCTATTATAAATTACGCTATAATCATAGGTTATAAAATGGACATACATATTATATACTCCGTCGCGTTTTTTTATTTTAAATATTTTATTTCTATTCTCAACAAAAGTATTACTTGGAACACTCATTGAACATTAGTTTAGGTAATCATGTTTTGACATTAGCTTAGGTTAATTATTACTTTTCCAAATTAATCTGTGTCAGAAGAAGAAATATTAATATCTGTAGTTTAATAATGATGGCTTTACAGAGGATTTGATCTTTAGATCTAAAAAGGTCACTTTGAGAGAATCATAATGTGATCCGAATATGATTAATCATCGACAAAATGGTCACTTCGGTGCAATTCATATTATGATTTGTCATTTCGATGATGGTGATCATATTCGGATCACATTATGATTCTCCCCAAGTGACCGTTTTAGATCTACAGATCTAATCCTATGTAAAGTCATCATTATTAAAAATGTGAGGGAATTCTTCTCGAATGAATTGAGTCGATGGGTTGAACTTTCAAATCGTCTTGAATCAAAGAAATATCTTTATGTTTTTATTTCAAGTCTTCGTCAGTGATTTTCATTAAAAAGAAACTAATAACCTGCTCCTTTATTGAAGTCGGTTTAAAATCAATTATCGCCGATAGTCTTATAAATATTTGTTCAAAGCCCGACCTTCAACTCGGAGAAGGGTTGAGTGGAGATTGGATCTCAAAATAGTCGTGAACTGAATTGCTTACTTTCCTCAAAGGTTTGTTTGAGGTAAAGTAAGCATTTGTTTTAGAAGTAGTTCCTATAATATATGTTATTGCCATGTAGTATATACTAGATATCTATATATATAAAAGAAAGTCGTGTTAGTTACACTATTTATAACTCAAGAACGGCTGAACCGATTTGGCTGAAAATTGGTGGCGAGGTAGCTTAGAACCAGGAGAAGGACATAGGATACTATATCCCGGAAAATGTATACATACAGATAAATAAAAATTAAATGTCTGTTTGTTATTTCAAATTAACAGCTTTTCACTCAATGCATATTAAAGTAAAATTAAGTCTACGCGGGTGAAACCGCGGGGCACAGCTAGTCTATATATATAAAAGAAAGTCGTGTTAGTTACACTATTTATAACTCAAGAACGGCTGAACCGATTTGGCTGAAAATTGGTGGCGAGGTAGCTTAGAACCAGGAGAAGGACATAGGATATATCCAGTCTACGCGGGTGAAACCGCGGGGCACAGCTAGTATTGAATAAAAACCTAATCATATATACAAGGCACAGAGGATCAACTATGATCGTTTAAACTGTGCTTATAAAGAACTTATGAGCTTTGACGTTTTATTTTTGTATTCAAAATCTATTCACACAATCCACCAATCACCTTGATACTTACAGAGATTCTGTACGTAAGAAAGATGTTGGGATGACTAATCTATCTACACAGATAAATGAAATTTAAGTGTCTGTTCGTAATTACAAATTCATTTCACATGTTCATTCAATGCATTATCAAAGTATATACCTATGCTACGTACGCATATTTTTTATTTTTGTCTTTATGTATCTTTGAAACAGCTGAACTGATTTTAACGGAACTTAGATTGCCAAATAGCTGATATCACAAAGAGTAACTAAGATGCATTTATTTCAAAAACAATTAGACATCCGCAAAATAAAGTCACTCATTAAATGAAGTCTATGCGAGGGAAACCTGGTGGTGCTACTTATCTTATAAGTACACAGAGTTAGATGCGAATATAATTACTTAATTATACAATACAATAGGAAGTATTATCGAATTATAAACACATTTAACTTTCAAACACGTATTTTGGTAATGTTTTGTCTATTTTGTTGAAAAACATAATTTATATTTAATGTGAGAATTTGACTCGTTAAAATGGTCGGGTAGCATCTTTTCTCAAACACTACCAGACATAATTATATTTATATTAATGTATTTATGATTTTGATGAAACATCCGACTATAGGTACGTGAATTTATCTCTTTGGTAATGTCCATAATCTGAGTAAATTTATTTAAATGTTTTACGTGAATCTGTAAGTGTATTATGAATACACATTTATATATATTTTATATATATTTATCTAATGGAGTTATAAAAAAGCAAAAAGAAAATATAAATATTTTCTGTAGTCACTGTTGAAAATCTCTGAAAGCCGTCTGGTAGAAGCCTGCCTGGGGCTCTTCAGAGAATCAGCATTGCTATTCAACGTGGCAATGCTGCCAGCCTTCTTGGCACGATCTCGAGGGATACTGATTTGGCCCAAGATGTCTTTGTTGTACCTAAATGTATTTACTGTATCAAAATATATATATATATATATATATACAGATAAATAAAATTGAATTCCAAATTAACAGCTTAACGTTCAGCTTAAGTATATACGGTACTTACATAAAAAATAAACAATTTTTTTGCTAACCTATTCTCATAATTAATAGGTCTACTAAAAACGCGCGTTTACTTAAACCTCTCAAGGTGGTGAGCGCTTACCATCAGATGGAATATATGCTTTATTGCCACCAAATGTTTTTATTAATTCGCACTTGAATTTACGATAACATCGCTAACCAAATCTTTTCACACTGTCTGCACGTTGCAAAAAATAACTCGTAGTTAAATCAGCCAAAAATCTTACTTCATTATGTCCCCTTTTTGTGTGTCTGCGTTTTTTGTCCGTCTGTCTGTTATTTAAGTCGTGCATCTGCAATTCTGTACAGCGGTGATTTTTTTGCGAAATGATTTTATTGCATTTTTAATATTGTTTACTATGATGCAATGAACTCGAGGCTAGTACTTGATGGAGTTTTACCGAGTATATTTTTTTAAGTGACGTTAATTTAAGCTCACGATTTTGTCTCGTTTTTTCTACACATTTGGGGAATCGCTTTTTTCAATATAGTTTTTGGTTATGGCAACTAACATATGAATTAACTAGCTGCGCAACGCGGTACCTACCGCGTGGATTTAGTGTCATTCTTTATTTCGCGGAACCCTAATATGTTTTGTAAATATAAGTACCTACCCTCTGTTGCTCCTTGAAACTTTTGCGGTTCAGCCGTTCCCGAGATTAGCCGGACCAAACGAAAAGACAGTAAGATAAAAAAAAAATAGTTTGTCAACAATTCTATTTATCTGTATAAATATATAGAGTATAGATCAAAACATAATTATTGGTTTTTTTTTGTCTGTTTTCATGCTCATAATTGTGTTCTTACTTCCCACTGTCTGTTTCGACGCAAGATTACATCGTTAAATTTAATTTATTAATTTAAAAAATATTTATTTAAACACTTCATTTTAGTAATATTGCGATAAAAAAAATTGTCGTAAATTTTTTTTTTCCAACTAGAACAAAAACTAATAATACCACTCTTCCACTCAACTGTACACTTGACCGTGTATTTCACAGCAATATTTGCCGTACACTCGAGCACATAACGCACTGTATTTATGATTTGTTTGCTCACGGCAGCCATACTTATTGTTTTAAGGGCTAATTGGTAAGACGGTAGGCATGTTTACCCACTTAACATTACTGTTTAAATTGGTGTTTAAAATGGAGTTCTTTTTTGTTTTCAAATATTGTTAGCTAATAGATGCTAAACAATTTTTTAGATTGTTTGCTGTTCATTTGTTTTACGATTTTACAAGTATCATTTTCGGTAATGATTATTTTTTGAATTTTTTTTTCAATCTATGATAATTAACACTTACAAAATTAAAACAAACTTTCTTATAAAACTTTTAGTGCAAACATTAAATAGACATAAAGTACGCGAAGAACATCTATGAATATTATTAAAACTATTTTACACGCCTGTATTCTTACACTTTTCACCGAAGATTAAGTGCCGACGTGACAGACGTCCATCACCGTCTCAGACACTATACATCTTTTAATAACTTCTCAGACATATGCAGGTTTCCTCACTATGTTTTCTTTCACCGTAAAGCACGTGGTGTGAAATAGCTGTACATAAGTTTTTTAGAAAAACTCATTGGGATTCGAACTAGCTTGAATGCTAAAACTATTTGAACATAGTATTTATATGATGTGAGATTTTAAAATATCTCCAGCTTCACCCCACATATGATAGATGAGTAACATCCAGTTTTGTTGTTCTGTAAGTCTCGCCGTCGTCTCGGAGCCGTCTCGTCTCCCAAGGCCACGTGACTCACCGCACTTGTCACTACAGCTTTGTTTGCTACTACGAGTAATTGCAATTTAACGTCTTTATAATGACACTAGCTGTACCCCGCGGCTTCACCCGCGTAGATTTAGTTTTATATAATATATCGGTTGCACGTCGTCTGGTAGAAGCTTCTCGTGACAAGCGGGCTGGGGCTTTTCTCGCTCAGAGAATCAGCATTGCTATTCAACGTGGCAATGCTGCCAGCCTTCTTGGCACGATCCCGAGAGACACCGATTTGGGCCAAGTTTTCTGCTTGTAATTAGTTTTTAGCTACTTATTAGTTACTTCATAATCTGTATAGATGTATATATCGGTTTAAAATTGACAAAGTTTCATACAAACTTTCATCCCCTATTTTATCCCCTTGGGGGTTGAATAAATCAAAATCTTTCTTAGCGAATGACTACGTCATAACATCTACCTGCATTCCTAATTTCAGCTGCGTCCAGTGGTTTGGGCTGTGGGTTGATAGATCACTACAGTCAGTCAGTCACCTTTGAATTATATATATTAAGATAGACTTGCGGACGTCACGCGGCTACACCCGCGTATTTCTCGTTCCCGAAGGATTAACGGGATACAGTATAGCCTATGTGATCAGTGATAATGCAGCAATCATATGGTGAAAGAATTTTTTAAATCGGTACATTACTTTTTGAGCCAATTCGTTACAAACATACATACAAACCTTTCTTCTTTATAATATTAGTATAGATTAAAATCATGGTAGAAGGTATCGTTGCTATTAAATATGAATTATATGACAACTTAAGCTAGACTATAAGCTTTAAGCCTTTAAAAATTAAAAAATAAAATATAAAAGACTTTGATTATGAAATACTGCAGCGGTAAAGCTGATCAATTTCGTATTTTGCATTGAGATAAAACCTGCTTCCAATTCTTTGTTAGACTAGGCCTAATCCGTAAGCAAAGCTAAATATATGGGTTGGAAAAATAAGTAATTTTTGTTAATAGAAGTAATTCAAAGACATATGTATAGTGTCTGAGATACAGATACAGATATTACGGCTGATGGAGAGAAATGGAATAGAAGAACACATTGCGCCGACCCCAAATAACATGGGAAAAGGGCAGGAGGATGATGATCCACCCAATAGCCAGGGTCTAAGAATATGGCTATGGTATCCCCTGCCTGTCGTAAGAGGCGACTAAAAGGGGGTCGGAGGGCCTGCTGGCGGTGGTCGGGGTGGGAGCTTTGACTACCGAGCCGAGGGCCCGGGAAGGTGGCAGCGCGACGTGGCTCGCGCTGCCTTGCACAGCGAGGTCTTCAGGGGCGGCGTCAAAGTGTGGGGGGACACCGGTGCGTTCTATCAGAGTACCCGGAGTCCCCCCTTAGCACTGAGGATGGCCACCGGGGGGGTTTTAGTGCGGTAAGAATCCCACATACCCCGATCTGCCTCTGGCGGTCTGGGACCTTTTGAAGGTTTCCCCCTCGTCAACAAAAAAAAAAAAAAGGAGGATTATGATGATGTATAGTGTCTAACACGGCGATGGACTCACCATCTGTCACGTTGGCACTTAATCTTCGGTGAAAATTGGGTGTTGTGATTACAACACCTCTGCCTACCCCTTCGGGGAATACAGGCGTGCGTATACATTTTTTTGTTACAAGAAATTAATACAATTTCTGTTAGGGTTCTGGCTGAATCTATGTTATACACGATTATCTGCCATGCCATTAGCTATATGTAAAAATCGGTCCACCCTTAGCCGAAACAAACAAACAGACAGAGGAAAAAAAAATGGTTTTATACGTGAGTAACGTATATACTTTCAAATGCATATAGTGAAAAGCTGTTAATTTGAAATTACAGATGTATAGATAAGGCACTCTTTAAAATTCCTACTATTTATCGAGACTATTTATTTTTGCCCCATTTAAATATAATAATACTGAGTACTTTACGCTCATGGATGGAACTGAAAATTCTGGACATCCTGAACTCGCCTTAAGAGGTAACAATTCATTCACACCAAATACGAGAATCGAGCATCTCCATGAGCATGAGCGTATCCGAAGAATTTATATGAGTCAGTCACCAGATGCGGGGGAGACCAAACGGAAATACCTAATCTTTGCATTAGTAGATACATAGCGAATTAACACGTGCTCGATAAAGTGCTTTTAGATAATGGTGTTCCGGTGGAAATCGACTCTTAAAAAGCATTCAAGTCTATATTTGCTTGAAGTTTGAAGTTTAAATGAAGTCTTCAGAATGCTATGTAGTTTTGATTTCAATGTTTTGTAGTATATAAGGATATAAGATTCTTTTCGCATGACATGTTTACATTCTATATTTTTTGAATGGTCAACAAAAATACGAACACGAGGCGGGACTCGAACCCACGATCTCTGCAAACCGTAACCGTTCGTATTTAGTAATTTCGCAGAACCTTATTATGTTTTCTAAATAACATCAGCTATCTGCCAGTGCAACTCTCGTTGAAATCGGTCGTGCTGTTTCAGAGATTAGCTGAATCCAACAGACAGACAGACAGAGATTTTTTTTTTTAATAGTTTTTTTTATGTGCGTACCGTATATACTGTCATATCCATTTATCAGTATAGATATAGATGTATAGATGGATGTCAAGGATATTTAAATCAACGACGAACACGATCGCACTGCAAATATGAAATTGTGATCCAGAAAATAAACTTCTAGCATTATATTCGATCTAAATACCTGCGGGTTGCCCACATTAATAAACCAATAATAGTTATACAGACAAAGGCAGAGCGAGAAAGAGTAAATTTACATTAACCGCCTACTCTTTGCACACAGGAAACCACGCCGTGTCTCGCCGGTCTTAATAAGACTCATGACTTTACTAGACGGATGAATATTATGTATATACCAAGGTACTACATATTAAGATACCTACGTCTGCTACGCAAGCGACGCAAGCCCGAATCCCAGCGGGGCCTGGACCAATGAGTTTTTCTAAAAACTTATGTACAGTGATTTTACACCACGTGCTTTACGGTGAAGGAAAACATCGTGAGGAAACCTGCATATGTCTAAGAAGTAATTCAAATGTCTAAGAAGTAAAAAATTCAAAGACGTATGTATAGTACCTGAGACGGCGATGGACTCACCCTCTGTCACTTTGTCAAATTCGGTGAAATGTGGTCGTTGTGATAACAACACCTCTGCTTACCCCTTCGGGGAAAACAGGCGTGAGCATATGTATTGATCTTCTATAAGGTATTTTATAATTTTACCCATGTAATTTTTATCAAGCTCCAATGCAGCACGATATTGACACTTACTAACCTATATATAAACTATATTTTCGGTTAAAAGTATCCATGGTTATAATAGTAACGTCTCCATTCACTCGTATCACTTCCTTAGTACCTTATTTAGATGTGCAGGAAGGCATATGTCATGGCGGCGCTTCCGGGCCTAATCCGTACCTATTGGTTTTTGGTCAACCTTGCATGTAGGGTAATGTTTGTATGTAGGTACTAGGACTTATAAATCTTGAGAGTATGTAAGATTATATATTATCTACTAGTTGTGTAGACTCTAATGGGTGGCTCGCGGAATCTTAATGTTTTTTTCACCCATCCTTATGTTCCTCCTTGTAACATTAGCTATCTGCCAGTAAAAGTCCTGATAAAATCTGTCCAGCCGTTTTGGAGATTAGCCGGAACAAACAGACAGACGGAAAGACAGAGAATTATTTTTTTTAAATTGTTTTTTTTTATGAATACCCTGTATACTTTCATACGCATTTAATGAAACCCTATTAATTTGAAATTACAAACAGACACTCAATTTTTATTTATCTGTAGATTTAGATATATTATTAAAGACGTTTCTGCTTTAAGTATTGCTGCGTAGAGTAGTTATTGGTCTCACAGAACATTAATTCAGTTAATAGTTTGTCTAATGCTGTTCCTGTAGAAAATTCCGTCACGCTTGACCTAAGCGTCTAGATAACTAAACAATTACACATTTAAGACGGGATTATGTTATTCCAAGCTGCTTTCAGAGATTTCTAAGCCCGTCGTAAAGAAATTAGTTTTTAATCAAACTGACAGATGCGCACGCGCTTTCAATTATAACGGTCCATTGCATCTTTATTGAGAACGATATACGCATCTTTACTGTAATAAAATGTATCATTTACTGCAGTGTAAGTTGTACTTATTTTATAAATCTGAAGTGTGTTTTACTTACTTAGCAACCTTCCCAAGTCGGTGGTAACATTTACATACATATTTACATACATACATATGCTAACGCCTGTAATCCCCGAAGGGGTAGGCAGAGGTGTTGTTATCACAACACCCACATTTCACCGAAGATGATTAAGTGCCAACGTGACAGATGGTGAGTCCATCGCCGTCTCAGGCACTATACATACCTACGTCTAATAAATTGCTTCTCAGGCATATGCAGGTTTGCTCACGATGTTTTCTTCCAATGAAAAGCACGTGGTGTGAAATCACCGCACATAAGTTTTTAGAAAAACTCACTGGTACAAGCCCCGCTGGGATTCGAACTTGCGTCGCTTGCGTTGCAGGCGTTCAAACTTTACGGCCATCACGGCTCAGTTTTGAAACTAGTCGACGTGAATTTATGTTTAATTATAATACCTTTCAAGAGAGCAATATGGAAATAGCGAATATAGTATTACAAAGCTCGAAGCTTTTAACACTCCCAAATGACTCACACACTATCGAAAAACAAAATAACATTATCAAATAAAAATAAACACTCAATTTTGCAAATTTACTCATAATATAAAAACTCACCACTCATGAAGTCGTACCATCTGAGCTTCCGCGAACGTCAGTATATTTTCAGCGTACGTGAAAGGTCATTGACATATTTATAGCGTATGAAATGTACAGGAAAATGTAAAAACAGTACTCCTTCAGTTTTAAGTTGGTTGGTTTTATGAATAATAATTTCCTCGAAGATTATGCATTAAATTATTTAGCCCAAATACAAATGCAATTTATTATGATTCCATCTTAACCGCTTAAGTATGATTTATCATTAATGATTTCCGTGAATGCAGATTGAGGTAACCGCTGACCATCACGCTTTATCGCTTCTTCTTTATTTCTTTCTATCTTCTTTATGATAAGATACAAGGAATATTTTTTCGCTTTGAAATAATTATTTAACAGATTTTTCAATTCAACCTTATCGCCACAGTATTAAGATAATGAGTTGTATATAGATAGAGCGTAGGAAGTTTCATAAACAAACTCAACCAGTCACCAGTAGCAGGAATCTTGGTGTGCGTCAATACTACTAATTATAATGTTGTTATTGTCTTCCAGTTAGGATTAATGTGGCTCACACACCTGAGCGATTAGCAAGCAATCAGGGTTGAATCCGCCGAGGTGTGCATGCTACTTTTGCGAACCCTGTTTTGGGCTGGTACATTTCGTGCTAGAGACCAGAAGATCAAGGCCCTTACCACGAGCTCTTATTACCATGATGACAGAGATAGATTCATCAAATTCATAGCTCTGCATCTGTCTTGTAATTATGACACATTTAGTTATAAGTAGATGAACTAGATTTTTAGTTATGTTAATTTTTATCGACATTTGTGCATTGGAACATTGTCCATGAGCTTACGTTTTTTAAATTATTTATTTTGTATTCTTTAAATTGTATAATATTTTTGAAAAGAGTAATTACTGAGTTTCTTGCCAGGTTCTTCTCAGTAAAAGCAACCTTCCGAACCTGGCGGTAGCATGTATAATCCTGTATAAATATGTCATTCTGACGATTTGAAAGTACTTTGTAAAAAGTCTAATCGAATAAAGATACTTTTGACTTTGACAAAAAGAGACCATAAATCTGATAGCGGGGCCTGTACCAATGGGTTTTTCTATAAACGGCGGAGGAAAACATCATGAGGAAACTGTCATATGTCTGAGGAGTAATTCAAAGACGTATATATAGTGCCTGAGACGGCGATAGACTCACCCTCTGTCACGTTGGGACTTGATCATATTCGGTGAAATGTGGGTGTTGTTGTAATAACACCCCTGCTTACTTCGGGGTCCCTGTTGGGATGGCGTGAGCATATTTATTTTATAAATCTTATATGTGTTACCACTAACATATGTATAACAATCGCAACTTTAAGCACACACATTCGTCCAAAATGCTATTACCATTACACTATTTGTAATAACAGAATCCTGGGGACCCATCGTCGTTATAGCAGTGACGTCTTATTTACTTCTTAGCTTGGACGTTTCATTTTGGTACCGTATTTAAACATCTATACTAAGTTCTTAATATGCGCTGCTATAAATCATTTTCTTTGCACGTACTTATTTCAACCGCAGATCGTGCCATCAATATATAAAACAAAGGTTTGTTAAAGCAGGTGTTTCAAACAACGCACTTCATACGTTTACAACACAATTAATAAGTAGTTGATTTACGTCGGCCCTTAGTCACACCGCATCGCAAACCAAATACGAAACAATCAACTTGATAACTGTACTGCAAATAATTAGTATGATGCCGTGGTATACTTGGGTTTTGAGCAGCCACCTGTTACGCAAGCGAGGTAAGTTCGAATCCCAGCGGCGTCTGTATCAATAAGTTTTTCTAAAAACTTATGTGCAGTGATTTCACACGACGAAATTATCACGAGGAAACCTGCATATGTCTGAGAAGTAATTGAAAGACGTACACGTAGTGCCTGAGACTACGACAGACTCACCATCTGTCTCGTTGGTACTTAATCATCTTCGGTGAACAACATTTCTGCTTACCTCTTCTGAGAATTACCTGCTTTCTGTGTACTATCTATATCTTAACTTTTATACTTATAATAAAACTGTTGTTATGAGACTATCTGTATGTCCACACAGTGTTAATTTTCATTGAGGAGTTTATTCAAATTCATTATTGAAATTATTAAATCAGTTAAAGTCCTAGTCGGTTAAATTACTATCAACTAGTTAATCTTTATTTGATTTTTACATTAAAATTGCCCTATGACATGATTGATACAGGGGACTCACCAACATCGGTTTAAGCAGAACGTATTAAGAACTTCTGAGCTTTGACGTTCCATTTTTGCACCGTAAATTCAAACTTCGAAGCTGAGAAGTTATCAATACGTGCTGCTTAAGCTATGATAGTTGGACCCCAGTTGCGTTATTCACTAACTTGACGTCGTGCGTCGGTTTCAATCATTGGAAATTGATACATATTACAAAACTGATAAAGTTCAATCTCGTATCTTTGAAACCGACACACGTCGAGTGCGATGAGGATTATAAATGCTACCTCCTTAAAAAAACTAGTAAAACGCTTTCATGACCGACCTCAGTTATGTCAACTATCATATCTAAGTACAAAATTATATACAAAAGCTGTTCCTAAACGAATATAGTTAGTTCTTCTTCTTTACGAAGAAAATAAACTTCCATGAATCGATTTCAAACAAATCAAACTAATTGAATGCTTCTTGCTCGCGCACGCGTACTTCTATAAATAAATCCAAGATGGCGGACTACCCCACCTTTACATGTGGGTAAACAAAAAATACCAAGTTGAACAAAAATATTGTTCACATACTGACGCTATTAGCAGAAATTCACTTAATTGGAAAACGGAATGCATTTGGCTAGGAATTCCTCAGATGCAAACCTATACAATATTTCATGTTCCAGACCTACTTATAATTAGGTAAGGTTAAGGTACTTTCTTAGATTTTCGTAATATTTTAGTACGAGCTTAAATCACAAAAGAATTTAAATTAAACTAACTCAGAAGTTGTAATACTTATTTAAACTCATTAACATTATCACAAAGATGTGATTGTTGTGTTCAAAGTTCCCTGTAAATGTATAGAAAATAATTTGTAATAATATTATACAGAGGACAGGTTTGTATGTATGTTTGTAAGGAATTGGTTCAAAAACTACTGAACCGATTTAAAAAAATCTTTCACCATTTGATTGCTACATTATCACTTATTAATAAAGGCTATATTGTATCCCGGTGATCCCTCGGGAACGAGAACTCCGCAGGTGAAATCGCGTGACGTCCGCTAGTAATTAATAAAATATTAGATTATACCGGTGTATAAAAAATGCCGTAACACGATGACACAAATGTCACCACATCACTATTCCGTTTTGCAACTGTCATAATTACCGCAACGGAAATCGCGTGTCGCATTACTATTTTAAACTGGCAACTGGCAACTGGCTACCGGTAACCGACAACCTTCCGCCTTACACGCCATCTTTAATTGGCTTAAATATTAGACTCGCCACAGACTTTTGGTTTTATTATAGTCACACTGTTTAACTGTAAACTTAACCGTGTATGATATAAATACCGTAATTTTGATGTCAGTAATCATAGCTATCTAGTTAGGCTCTGTGGCTTACCTTTTTATTCATATACTATTTATATATATATATACAGAACGAAAGCAGAGAGCGGGAACTTGACATAGACAATTATAATGTATTTTTATCACAGATTAACATAATGTATTTTAGGGTTTTGTAAACCGTTTTTGCATAAGATTAAAGATCATATAAAAACCTTATCATCATAATTTTAAGGTTTCTTGGATCATCGAATATATTGCCTTATTTGAGTAGGAATTTCATTGTGAATCTATTGCTGTTCCTAAAGCAGAAAATGTTGGTACGAATTTCGATAAAAAATCTGTATGTCAAATTCTATCTTTGTGTATGCCAAATATTTATTTTTGGCAATCTCAAATGTGGGCGTTCTATTTTATTGAAATGCGAATTTGTATCGAAGTCTTAACAAATTAAGAAACCTTTACATTTCACATACAGTATTGAGCTTTGAGGAGACCAACGAACATAATATATGATGAGCGAGCTTTCCAAGTGAAGTTCGATCGATATTATATGAGCCGCATCATTCGAAGATTTTATACCATAACGTCGCGTCGCCAAGCCCTATGAGCAAGCACCTTTACAACACCACAAGCATAGAAATATCGAAATCCGAAGAGGAAACGGATGCGGGGTTTTTTAATATTTCTATTTTACATTCCCGCCACGAGTTGCGATTAAAAATAAAGTTTTCTTTTCATCTCGGCGACATTCTTAATATGTAATAGCTTCCTAAGTCTCTGCTTTCCTTTTGATGTCGCATTATTTGACAATAAGATGACTGCGTGTAATTATTGTAAATTCATTTATTTCTGTCACGATTTATTTGATATGGCAATTGTTTTAATAGCGATGTGCTTTTAATATGAATGTTAACGGTCATTTATATTTGGAAGCTTAACTAGCTCAAATAGGTTCCTGCAACTATACTATTCGGAATAATTTCTATTGATGAAAATTATTAATGCCATGATAGTTTGAGTCATATAAAGAGACAAATGTATGTGCCATGTATACATCTGTCACTGTCACACAGCCAGACTATCGTTATAATAAAAGCTCACGGTTGGGTCTTAAATGAATTAATATTTTCATTAAAAAATTTAAGAGCCTAATTCTATAAGAAAGCTCATTGTATAAAAATCGTTTTTGTATTAATGCTAAGAACACTTGAACAAAAAAATTATGAAACAAACATAAAAAAAACTAATTTGAAGAAGAAAATAGAGTAGAGACACGAATCCCTAATCATAACAAAATATCTTCAAAATAAATATCTTAAGAAGCAGTGCGTAGAGTATCAATGACGACTCGAAAACGATACCAAACACCTTGACAGTATATTTTGCAACTGTCAAACTCGGTTGCCATTCGATTATGCACTTTATGCGTGTGTTTACAACGAATATCGATAAGTCACGACTCGTAAAATATTCGAGTAGACGTATTCAAATATCATGTGACATTTCATATTGCGTTTGAGACTGGAAATAACTCGGCTTCCTGCGTGTAGTCGTGAATTTTTGCCCTCTTTACGAGGGGGATAGTATGATTTAAAATACGTGAAAGAAGATTTTAACTAACGAATCAGCCGCGTTATTCACTATAGTTCCTCAGCGTCGAACTCTACGACGAGCGTCGGTTTCAATCTTAGCAAATTTATACATAATACATAGAGGAGAAGGTTCAATTTCGTTTCTCTATAACAAACACTCGACGACGAGTACGATGCTTAGAAGCCTTAGTGAATAACTAATTACCGAGATACAGAATTTTACCAATGTGTAGGTAAAACTAATTAATGTGCGAAGCTAGCTATGTGAACTTAGCACCCGACTTGAAAAAAAACCAAATTTTTTTTATCAGAGATTGATTTTATCAGTCCATAAATTATAAATACTAAACTTCATTTTAAATTGGCTGGCTGGAATTTCACAAATATTTGTAATATTTTAGTTATTATATTTGACAATTGAGCATTTGTGCTGTGTCCATGGGCTTATATTCATGAGATATAAATACTGTAACCAAAAACATTGTATAATATATATTTTTTTAAAAGAGTAATTGTTGAGTTTCTTGCCGGGTTCTTCTCAACAAAAGCTACCTTCCGAACCCGGTGGTAACATTTATAATCATGTATAATGTATTTTGTGTCCTTCTGACGATTTGAAAGTACTTTGTAAGAAGTCTAATCAAATAAAGATATTTTGATTTTGATTTTGATTTTGAATTAGCGAAGTATTCTATCATTTGGTAAAATAATATTTGGATATGGTAGAGGTACCTAATTCAACTAGTATAAGAATAATAATATGCGGACAAAGTCACGAACAGAAACAAGTTTTTTAATAACTGCATAAGTAACCGTTTTGCACGCAGATAACCCGCTGAGCCGATCTTGATGAAACTTGGTAATAAATTGACATTTACTTACATACTTTTTATAACAACCTACTTTCGCATTCTTGGTTGTGTAGTGTGTATTTAATATTAAAATTCTTAACTAATTTAACCCCCCGCCATGGTGGCCCCGCCATGGTTTGAGTAGTCGCCTGCTACGTATGCGACGCAAGTTCGAATGTCAGCGGGGCCTGTACTATTGAGTATTTCTAAAAAAAATACAGCGTACGGTGATTTCACACCACCTCCTTTACGGTAAAGGAAAACATCGCGAGGAAACCTGCATATGTCTGAGAAGTAATTCAAAGATGTTATGTTTAGTTCCTGAGACGGTGATATACTCACCATCTGTGACGTAGACACATCATAATCTTCGGTGAAAACCTACCCCTTCGGGTAATACATGCGTGAACATAATGTATATAGAATATCGAACGATTTCATTGCTCACCACTCAGCAACACTGCTTCCCGTAATATTTATTGTAAGACACAGTCTCTGTTAATAAGGAAATAGTATACAAAAATAAATCAGTAATTCTTTCAGCGTTATAATTATAATTTCCTGTACGGACACTGAAAGCGGAAGTCATCAAACTGTTGACCGCACTGAAATGTCTCCTGAAAACAAACATATTCAAAGAGTTCACGTTTTTGGGAATACGTTGAAGATTGTTATCACAGAAAAAATGTTCTATGATTATTTCATTTTTACAAAGAAAAAGTCATTATTATTTTTTTAGGACGAGGACATAACATCTGAATGTACTGTCTATACCCGCGGTTTCGCCCGTGCCTGAACCCCGTTTTTTTTTTTAATAAAAGCATATGTTGCTCCTTGTAATCTCAGCTATTAACGAGTGAGAGTACCGTTAAAATCGGTGAGCCGCTTCTAAGATTGTTTTAGAAAACCCATTGATACAGGTACCGGTGGGATTTGAAATGCGTCGCTTGCGTAGCAGGCGACTGCCCCAACCCAACGGCCACCACAGCAATTTCACATTAAAAATACTAAGTATTCATAAGGCGCCTATTTCCAGTTCCCCATCTATTGTCCTTCTTGTTTTTCTTTAGATGTGTGAGGGAGAAAGAACGTATTCAATTATGCGCAAGAGTCTAATTATCGTTTCATGTTCCAGTTTCGTGTGAAGCTTTCCAGATATTGCGTTTATTTCTGTATGACAGCTATAACTCACATTTTTATATAAGCTTTTATATTCTTCAACGAGAGATGAAAAACACCTTAGTTTTTAAATAATAAAGTTGTTTCTAAAAATCTTCTATGCGTCCACATCGTAAGCAAACCTGCATATGTCTGAGATGTAATTCAAAGACCTATGTATAGTACCTGAGGCGGCGATAGACCCACTATCTGTTGGCACTTAATGATCTTCGGTGAAAAATGGGTGTTGTTATTACAACACCTCTTCCTACCCCTTCGGTGAATACAGGCGTCAGCATATGTATGTATGTATAAGAATGATTCTGTTCGTGATTTGTCTTTGCAAGAAGAAATAGGGTAGAGTGATTTATTGGCTGAAAATTGTTCATGGAAGGCCATGGATTCAAATGTAGGTACCAAGGTACTATCATCTTATTATTGTTTTACCTCGTTACAGATTCTTATTATTAAATATCTCCTCCATTAACAGTAATAGGAAATTACTTCTCCTCAGATGAAAGATTATTCGATATCGTCGAGTATACAGAGAAATACTTTGTAGAATATGGTATACTAGCGGTCGTCACGCTGTTTCATCCGCGTAGTTCCCGTTCCCGTGGGAGTGCGGGAATAAAATATAGCCTATATTTTTCGTTGATAATGTGGCTATCCATTGCTGAAAGAATTTCATAAATTGGTTCAGTACTTTTTGAGCCAATTCGTTACAAACATACGTGCATACAAATCTTTCCTCTTAAAATTGGTATATATTACAAATTTTACAGGCGGCCTGCATGCTTATTTGCCAGCTATCTTTCAAACTAATTTAGCTCGTACATTTACAATAATAATGTCCAATTTCAAATGCACGGATCGAATAAATCCTAATCTTCTTACCGAAAGAACGAACTACAAAGGCACAATGATTCAAACATTAGGTCTCATTACGATAATGGACGACTAGTGATGCGAATCGATTAAAACACAATCAATTAATCGATTGACTTCGAAATTCGAATGGGTAATCGATACAAATTGAAATTGCATGCTGTTGCTTTATCAAACATACATTTAATATGCATTGAAATAATTATCATTAATATTACTTTCAATACGCTCTACTTCAATATAATCACAATGTCTTAGGTTCGATCCCGGTGGTCGGGTAAAGAGTATCAGTCTGGATTGGTGCCCAGTTAATGGCAATCACCATTACGTAACAAACATAACTGGTGGAATGTCGGTGTGTTATACACTTCTGCCTACCCCTTCGGGAAATACAGACGTAAGTATGATAATTTCTATATTAATCTGTACTGTACCTCCCCGTTACAACTGCGCAGCCAAATAACTCTCCATTAGAGTCCTGTGCTCTTGTGGCGAGGAAGGTAGCCATCCAAGAGGAGATAGATTGAGTTATTATAGTGGGACACATTGGTCCTAAATTGTTTAACATTCGCTAAGCAAGGTCGTTGGGGGGGGGGTCACGCCGAAGCATGTGAAGACGTATCACGTGCACCCCCCCACTTAGCGACTTGGAGGAACACCGTGGAGTTTAGTCGGTGTCAGTCCGACATAGCCCTTCCGCTGCCCCCGTGGCGGTTGGTATATCCATAACGGATACTCCCCGTTAAAAAAAAAAAATGTTCGTTAGAAAATCGATTCAATTTATCGAATCGTAACAACTCTAAACCCAACTGATTACGACAGCCGAACATTTAGACTAGATCAGACGTAAATCTCAGCCGCGTCTAAAAAAATATCCTTGGCACAACTCCAAGCAATCAAAAACCCGTATATAACTGAATTACAGGGCATCGTATTACACACGTTTCAGTAATTTCAGTCTCGTTATTCGCAAACGATAATTTTACGAGTTATTTTTTTTAATTTTCATGTTTTTCTTTTTGGGTAATCAGGTTTTATTTCGCCTTTGAAGTGAAGTGACAGTAATATGAGCGGCTATCAAAAGTAATATATAGTTTCCAATTGATTATTGTACTCGTAGTAAAAATATTTTTTATTATTTCAAAGTAGTTCTGATGACAGCAAAACTTTATTTAAATTAATATTTATATTTTTTTCTAAGATTCTTATTTAATTCCGACAAAAATATAACATCTTAAAACGAATAGATATCTGAATTCAGGATGGGAGTCACTTGGCACCCACACACACACATGCTCACACCTGTATTCCCCGAAGGGGTACGCAGAGGTGTTGTAATCACAGCACCCACTTTTCACCGAAGATGATTAAGTGCCAACGTGACAGATGGTTAGTCCATCGCCGTCTCAGACACTTTACATACTTCTCAGAAATATGCAGGTTTCCTCACGATGTTTTCCTTCACCGTAAAGCACGTGGTGTGAAATCACTGTACATAAGTTTTTTAGAAATACTCATTGGTACAGGCCCCGTTGGGATTCGAACTTGAGTCGCTTGCGTAGCAGACGACTGCTCAAACCTCAAGGCCACCACGACACTTGGCACCCAATACCCAATCGAAAGATTCCTAGGGACATTATTCCTTTTTACACCAACTTCGACCTTCGAACTTCACAGCATTATGCTAAATAAAAGTGAAATCCTACGTTTTTGTAATGTTAGTATATATAGGTAGTATTTGTAAATGAGTATTGCAAAGCTTTTGGTTATGTCCCTCGGGGTTACAAGAGCTAAAAAATAAGCTGTTTTTTGAGCTTAAGTCCCACGAAGGGCATCATTGTCCCAAACAATGCAATTACTTCAAGCCGCGTCCTATGTAATCTTGAGTTATTAAGGTTACCACAGAATACGTAATAGATTATTATACTAAGACAATGGGACGAATTCGTCTAATCTTTCGCTTTGGTGGTCCGTTTAAATTATTAAGTCTGGATAATGATGACAAATTCGGCATGCTTATTATGACGTCATGACATGACAGTTGACAGGGATTTGTTAGAATTCATCATGTTCTAGAAGGGTTCCCAAAGGGTTAGTAATAGATATACCCACTTTACACCGAAAATATTAAGGCGAGTCTAAAGTAGTCTCAGGCACTATAATATACGCGTTTGTATTTGAATATCCTGTCAAAAATACACCTTTCTTCACGATGTTATCCTTAATAGACAACGAAAGAAAGATCTATAGAATATTTAATTTCAGATTTTTTTTAATAATTAACGAAATTCGTTGCTATTAAGTTTGGAATTAGAAAAATATGTAATGAGTAATATTTTTTATACCGAATGGAATTGCGAATATTTCTACATTAAACTAAGATTACTCTCGTGTTTTCATTAAGATACATTCCAAATTTGAGTTCTTTTGATTTTTTTTTATTTCTCACGGACGAAGTTGCCAGTTGCTATTGTTTTGGTACCATGGTGTTTGAGACCTGAGGGCCTTTTTTTATTTCGGGACCTTGTCTGCATCTGCTCGACACATGCAACCACTAAATTGACATTTGAGGAGTTCGCAAAACGGCTAGTGATGGGCATAGGTTGTCGATACTTAAATGTATAAACTATTACGCTGTTCTATCAAGTATATATTTTTATTATTAATTTAACATTATAAAAAAGTTAAGACAGTTTGGTGATATGTTTACGTTTTATAATTATATGTTTATAAACATACATGAATAAACCCTGAGTTTATTCATAAATGTCAATAAAATAATTAATTAAGATTAATATGATTAAATTCTATTGGTCTCTAAAATAGCAACAATAATAGTGCAGAGAAAAACAAATGACAATCTAAAATAATTCGATACTTGAATTATTTCGTATTATTAATTTAGATGGCCAGCAATAAGTACTCGTAGCTGGCTGGTGTAGTAACTTACCTTCTTGCCTATCACAATAAATTGAACAATACATTCTTATGAACTCTGGAGCTTTAATTTAATTTTCCAGATTTTTTTATGTTAAAAATAAAAATCGTGGAAACACTATTTATTTTTGTTTAGCACTACTAGTTTAATCTTATTTATTTATAACAAAACATAAGAAGATAATCTCTTGTTCCGTTCATTACAAACTATTTATAGCTAACATGTTCAAGCACAGTTTACTCTGATGCGAGAACTGATTAAAAAGCAAACTCACGACACGACCCTATTAAAAGCATCGATATCGATACAGCCCTTCACTACTTCAAGCCATAATTCACAGGCCACAAATCACGATGGTCATTAAAATTTCAACTCAGTCCACTTTCCAAACAAAGAAATGTTAGTTGGTACAGATGAGTGAAGACTGTTCTAGACTTGTTTGTGCAATACTACATTGATGTAATTAAAAAAAAACATGATGAATTTAAAAATACGAAGCTAATAACATGCATGGAATTTGAAATAAGAATTAAAAAAAAAATAATAACATAGTAATTAAGTTTCGTTCGTAAAATAGAACTGGCAGTATAAAATCGTGATTTGAAAAAGGAATCATAAATAAATCATAAATTTTATTATTAAGTCATATTATGCTAATTTTATGTTTACGAAAAAACAAAATCATGCAATGGATTTATTTTTCTTAAACACAATACCATCATTATTGTGAACGTGATTCTCTCGCAATTTCCAAATTTGCCGGTGCTTCAAAATTTCAACTTCATAGCCCAAACTAATTGTTACATAATATTTTGTGTCGGATGTTTGAAATGCTAGTTCGAGGTAATTTTAGCCATATACAATTTTATTATAATACTTTTTCGCAAGCGTCCTCAAGATTTTCTAACACCGCGTTAAATAAAATAGGGGAATAGACTACAGAACTTTTTATTTTCGCAAATTCATTTCAAAATATTATGGGATTTGAACTAGCACCGTTTACGTAGTACTAGTAGGTGAGTTCTCGTTCATATTACTCGGCCACTGAAGGCCTACTCTTTGAAAAATCGAAAATTTCGGTCGAAAATTCACAACGCTCTTACCACGGTTATTTAATCGTTTTAAAATTACGTCCGAACGTTAGCTACGGAACTTTAAATTAATTACTAAGCGAAAGAAAATTTCAGTTAAATAAAACGATACTGAAACTACCTACGTTTGATTTTCGTTCGTTTGCGAACTTTCGTTTTGGGAGAAAGAGAATAGATTCCTTGCTTCAGCATACTGAACACTTAGAAGTTGGATTCTGTAAGTAAAACACAGAAACCCTAACCCATATTTAGCTCACCGTTAATGTACGTTCCGCAGGTAATGTCCCACGGAAAGTTAGCGCGTATGTTGCAAAGAAAACTCATTAAAACATACGCAGGGGACCAAAATAGCGAGCTCGCCCATTACGGGACACCTGAGCACTATTAATCTGCGCGTATATTATTTTAACGTTGCAAACTGAGCGTTATTGCTAACCAAGGGGTACTTAGTGATGTCTGTTGAAATATTGGTGATGAGGTCTGTAGACAAAGGAACATTATAGAAACGCTTATAGAAAGGTAGGGGCATCATAGACATCATCGGTTATTGTTAGCGACAGATTCCCATCAAACCTTTTTGTTAGGAATATTCTTTATATTTTTATACGAATGTTTTATGACAGTGACATTACAGGTTTTGTTCGCCAATGGTTGTGATTATTTCACATGTAAATATTAAAAAGGCCTTCCGCGTAGGAACCAGCCAACAGGGTATCATAGACAGATCCAGGGGCGTGGATTCCATATGAGCAGATAAGCAGTGCTTACCATTTATGTTGTGTGTTCAACACTCTTGCCGTGTGTATGTGTGTCTAAAAACCCAAAAGTATGTACTTACGCCGCGCCAGATTGGTATGTATTGGTATGTATTGTATTGGTATTAACTTACAATGAAAATGGCCAAAAATTTTATGTTCACCCAAATTTTTATAAAAAACACAAGTCTTCTATAAAAAAACCCTCTTTGTACTCAGAAATATTAACTAATTACTGTTAAAATTATAAATCCAAACTTTCCGGCCGATCTATGATTGCGATTTACAAAGCCATTTGATTTTTGAATAGAGCCTCTATCATTCTGAGAGTGCGATATGTCACATGACAAATTTGTCATTTCTATAAATTATTTATCGTTTCTATAATCGTGAGCGCTAGGTTTCATTGTAAACAACACGTTACTCCCATAGCTTGACCACAAGGTTTTGTGATTTATATAATTTTTGACAATAGGCTCTTAATAATTGTTTGTGCTAACATTACATTGAAGTGGTAGACTGGTATGATGGTAAGCGGTCACCAAAGCTTGTGTGAAAGTTGATCACGTGTAAGGAAATAGGTTGGTACTTTTTCGGAGTCTTTCCTGTAAGTACTTGGTGCACTGCAGTCGCTTACCATCAGACTGTCTGTATGCTTGTTTGTCACCTTTGTAGGTTAATTAAAAAAAACGACCTAAGTATTAAGAAATCAAAGTTAAATCACAAGCCGTGGTGTCCTTGGGGTTAGAGCAGTCGCCTGCTACGCAAGCGACGCAAGTTCGTATCCCAGCGGGGCCTGTACCAATGAGTTTTCCTAGAAAACTTATGTGCAGTTATTTCACACCACGTGCTTTACGGTGAAGGAAAACATCGTGAGGAAACCTGCATATGTCTGAGAAGTAATTCGAAGACGTTTGTATAGTGCCTGAGACGGCGATGTACTCACCCTCTGTCACGTAGGCACTTAATCATATTCGGTGAAATGTGGGTGTTGTTACACCTCTGCTTACCCCTTCGGGGACCCTTCTGGGATGGCGTGAGCATATTTATTTAGTTTATTTTATTTAAATCAAAATAAAAAATCTGAAAGACAATATTTTATATACCAACCATCTTTATTCCTAGCTCTCGATAAATCTCGCGATAAAAACATCTAGCAACGCCATCTATTGTCAATAAAAATAAACTCAACCCAGGTATGTATCGAGGCAATATTTCACGAATTCCAAGCATTCTATACGAGTCAATGTCACTGTTAAGGTGATTTTTTTGCATAACTATTTTTAATCTGTTTTCGTTAAAATAAAGCTCGTGATACACTTGAGCGTTGATCCATAAACACGGCTGTCCAATGGAGTCTTTGGACTTCAAGTTAAAGATGATTATTGCACTGTCCTATCACGTGCATAATTTTTTGTGCCTAAGTCTATTAGACTTCTAATCTTTCTTGCCTCATCCGTCTGTCTGAGTAGTAATTGAAAGATGTATAGTGCCTGAGACGGCGATGGACTCGCCCTCTGTCACTTTGCCACATAATCATGTTCGGAGAAATGTGGGTGTTGTTATTACAAGACCTGTGCTTACCTTCGGGGACCCTTCTGGGATGGCGTGAGTATATATTTTATATATATATAGTCTCATAATAAATGGGTTATTTCGCAGGTCTACATTTTTTTATAAAAGTAGCATTAGATACTCCTTGTAAAATCAGTTATCTGTCAGTGAAAGTCCCTTAAAATTGGACAAGCTGTGTCAGTAATTAGCTGGAACAGACAGGCAGAAAGGCAACCACCATATTATATATACGTATTTCCGTATAGCGTTGAATGAAATGCTGTTTATTTAGTATTACAAGCAGACACTTCAAATTAATTTATCTGTATGTATAGATATCGCATCATCGCTCTGCCTATAGTGCAACATAACCTTAAAAACAAAATGCATATAGAACTCCGTATGCAACGCACATCAATGTTTATGGCCTGAGAATGTACATAGCCTGTCAGTGAAACGCAATTTAATTCTGATTGTTTTATGGCTTGCTAACAAGGGGGTAATATACGAACTGACTTTATTATAAATGAAGAATATAAGTAACGTACATACATAAATATATAGTCAAAGTCAAATATATCTTTATTCGATTAGTACATACATATGCTCACGCCTGTATTCCCCGAAGGGGTAGGCAGAGGTGTTGTAATCACAACACCCACTTTTCACAGAATTTCATTAAGTGCCAACGTGACAGATGGTGAGTCTATCGCCATTTCAGGCACTATACATACGTCTTTGAATTACTTCTCAATAATATGCAGTTTTCCTCACGATGTTTTCCTTCACCGTAAAGCACGTGGTGTGAAATAGAAAAACTCATTGGTACAGGTCCCGCTGGGATTCGAACTTGCGTCGCTTGGTTAGCAGGCGACTGCTCAAACCCCGAGGCCACGTCTGACACGGCGATGGACTCACCATCTGTCAC